>OU744724.1:23324449-24754085 GCA_916613615.1 Steromphala cineraria
AGATGAAGTGTCTTTAAAAAATAATGTGCTTTTGAAATTATATGACAATTATTTCTGATAGGTCCTGTTGTAGATGAAAGGTCTTTAAAGTGACATATATTTTCAATAAGGCATGATGTTTTATCTGTGCGAAATACATTTCAAATAAAGGTTCAAAGTGATTGATGGTTTCCTCATTATAAATCTAAACAGAGTATCAAAGTTGTCGCAACCCTTGTAAGTCAAACACTGACGAGTAAAGAACGATTGCGTTGTATCAGCTCATGCCTTTGATTTAAGTGTAAGAACATGCTCCTCAAAAAGCATTTATTGATTACAGAAGCTGTAAGAATAATTTTTTAAAACATATATACGATTACATTGTAGAACATCTAAGAATATAAATCTAATTGATATGGCACTGAAAGCACAATCCGGGTCCTTTTTATGTGAAGAGTTGATATATTTTTCCGGTAAGACATGAACCGATTTCTTTGTATCTGACGAAGGTGTAACCATACACTCAGTTGTGATATTCACAATAAAGAAATTGTTACCCAGAGTATCCTGCTAAAGAAAATGTATGACTGTTTTTTGTAGACCCAATCCGAGTGGTGTCAGGGACTATGTATGCCAAGCTTTACGAACTGTGTCATCTGATCGAGAATTTAGTATTGATAGTTGTAGGAAAACATCATATCTTCATGATGAGAATCAGGGTGAGGCTATTCATTCATGTACTTTCCGAGCTCTGCTTTAGCTTTACGGAGTAAACAAGTGTTTTGCTTATGCTAAGCAGTTTTAACAAACTCTGTGAAATACTATTCTTGTTATTATTCTCAACAAAGAAGACAATGTCTATTACCCAAGGATCAATGACGTGTTTAGAAGATTTACAAAGCTTCTTATTATAAAACATTGAAATTTACATTATATGCACATGGGCAAATATCAACAAATGTTTTAGTTTATCTTAAAATGGTTCAACATTATGTTTTCAATAAAGACACTTAGCTTTATCAATTTGGTTCATATAACACACGTTCAATCAATGAATCGCATTACCGAGACCCTCATGAAAACAAAGCGACGTTAAATGTAATGTTTTAGATAATGTGATGTTCTTAAAAACACACGAGATATGCATAGATTTAAGCATGAATTGTTTACCCCGTAAACACAGATTGGCATGTCCATTACGTCTTTGTTTCTTCATTTTCAACACAACATAACTTACTACCGAACTAGTAAGTCATGTTTCAGTTGCAGCTAGTGGCTGTCATGTACAATGTCATTTATTCTACTCTTGATCATCAACAAACAGCTGTAAACTCCAGATCGGAATGTGCTTGCCTCTGTTACCACCAGGCAAACTGTTCGTCTTTCTTCTACTGGAGTGGACACTGTAGTCCGACACATCACCTGTACACTGCCGACATCCAGAACATGCAGACAGGTGGAGCGCAGTATTTTGTGTGGGTTTCAGGTGATGGTCTTTATACTTACTATTTTTAGAAACATACAGAATCTACATTTGGTGAGGTGAGGTGAGGTGAGGTGATATGGGGTTTAACGCCGCTTTCAAGAGTATTTCACTTATATTGCGGCTGCTAGTATTAGTGCAGGGAGAAAGCCCACAACACTATTTTGGCTATGCATTGCAGTAAAACCTGCGAGCATCGGCTGGAACTAGCGTATCATTCAGTGAAGCGTGTAGAACAGTTCTCCACTGCAGACTTAGTTGCCGAGCCCCTGGCGGAATTCGAACCACAGACCTCTTGATCCGAAGCCGAAAGCGCTAACCACTGCGCTGTCTTATATGTGAAACATAACAGAGAAAAGAAGCGTTATCTTTGATTCTCTAATGTTTTATATTCGTATTCCAGTTTCAATCGCTGTCAAGGTGAAAATATGACTGCACATGATACTAATTTTTTTTTTTTTCATTTTGCTTGATAAGGGTGTTAGTATCTACACCGAAACGACGCATTCCATGCAACGATAAAGGAGTTGACTATCCAAAATAACATGTTCTTCTTGATCTGCCTCTGTGGAGAGAGAATGTGCATAAGAAGTAAAGACCACATTCGATTGAAATGGCAATACATTATAGTGTTATCATTATGTTATGACAATTATTAAGTTCATCTTAATTGTTTCGAATTGTTAAATAAATCTCTCATTAGGGCGTAAGAGGAGAACCGGTATTAATGGAAAATCCTCAACAGTGGCTCTTAAACTACATTTTCACTATACAGAGGTACGTCAAGTCTTATATAAAACACTTAATACGAACAGCTCCTGGCTTTCTTGGACATTCATCTAGCGAAAAAAAAGGACAAATCTTATGGATGAACAACTTCTTTATTCTGTGTAAGCGACGTTTCGACATAGATTCTAATGTCGTTGTCAAGCAAGTGATACATTGTCAAAGGATGGAGTAAATATATACAAAGTTGGCGATGGGTTGTTTATTCATTATTTTAAGCTTGATGTACAAGTTATGATAAGAGAAAAGGCATTGCTGATTGGATGTATTGGAAGCCAAATAGATGTTTTTACAAGGGAAGCGGTTGATGTACATTGATTGAGTAGGGAAGTTTATGTTTATTCAATAGATGAGATTGATAAACATGATAAAAGTATTGATGAAAATAATTTTAAAATCATGAATTACAAAGTTGAGGATTTACACAGATAAAGTTATTCTAACAAGTCATGTCCTTGTGTTGAATTATCCTTCATCTTCGTAGAGAGAAGATTTTGCGGATTTTGTAGTCAGGCTGGTTTCTATGATGCTGATATTGCTCCAGTTGATTGTGTGACCGTGGTTGACTTTTGTGTGATCTGCATTCCACTGAAATATATAAATAGATATAAACATTTTGCACTCATGAATCAACTCAAAATGCTGAGACAAACATATATTCCAATTTGAACGAAACTGGAGAGGAAAGAATTTTTGGGAAAAAAACCCAGTACCTATCATATAAAAAACACAAGGTAGGACATTTCGGTCGCTCAAACCTGATTGAAAACCAGACAAACCGAATTAAACTAACTTTATTCACAAAAACGATTTCCTCGTCTAATTCTTTTGACATCTTCTCACTTTTGAAAACCACCCTGTATTAACAACATTCGTCTCTTTGAACAAATGCCCGGCCGCTGCTCTTTTTTCAATGCAAAAGATTTTTACTTTTTACATTTTGTATAAGGTCGAATCTGGGATTGGAGCCCCTCTGCCAAAAAGTATCTAAAATATCAGCCAAATATAACGCGTCTTACTTCTTGTCACCAAGGCCTTTGCCTTGTCATCACTGTAAGTGGTCGTTTTCTATCAAGGAGACAAACTCGGGTAAAGACTAGTTTTCCCGAAGCATACGGAAATGATTGAGACGTTTAAACAAATTCGGATGAAACAGGGTCGTTGATTGTACAACTGGGACCCCATTAGGCTTATCTCTTCTATTCACATATTTGCTCGTAGTTTTATGTCGAGAAGAAGACACAGGATCATTACAAACAGAGAATAAGGCAGTGGTTTTAATTCTGTATTTTGCAGACAGATGCAGCCCGGGCTACGACTGGCACAGGTCACTTGGACTGTGCTTCAGAGTGTCAACAGTCTGGTTATCTTGGCAATATGCACAACATCAGTGTGAGTCTGAGGGTGGCCATCTGATAACTGTGGACAGGCCTGAGCTTCATGACTTCATGGCTTATCTTGTAACTGCTTATGGTAAGTCTGCAAACATCATATATATGTTTGTCATAGACATATTCACATCTAGAACTTAGTTTAATTAGTTTTGGGCCAACTCAAGATTGTTACATAAGAAACATGTACTAAACACTTGGTTTAGCTGTTCTTCTATATATCATATGATACACAAAACAATACAATGTATTCATTGAGTCTTTTAGTCATCATGAACAACTTTTAAAGAGTACTGCTTAACAATTACAATCTGTGTGTGCATCAAAGATTGTAACCAGCTCTTTTCGCCAGTTGCAAAAACAGGTATCTGTATTCATCAAAACAAACTATATAACAGCTCGAGACGATACTGAATACCGATTACGATATAACTAGAAATATGTGCATGTGATGCTCTGTGTTGTCCCCCGCCCCAACTTTTAATCAGAAAATGACCTTAGATCCATATGTACTAAGTGAAAATTGAGAATAGCCTACGTAGCAAAAGGCACCATTCCACCACTAGATCTAACCAAATACCAAGTTTAGTAAAAAATATTTAAGTTTTTTAGTTCAAATTGTTTCAATGAAAACCAGAAAAAAAATCAGAAAATCTAAAAAAGCAAATCATCTACAGCACTGGGTCTAACCACATAATCAAAAAAAAGTTAAATAGTTTTTGAGCTATGATCCGTAAACAGACCCTACCCCAAATATGCACTAAGTTGTAGTTCAAACTAGTGCTACTCCACTATTGATTATCAAAGATAACATGTGTTAATTTGTACATTTATGATCAGATAACACGCTTTGGATTGGTGGGAAGACAGTAACTGGAACTGAGTGGACCTGGGCAGATGGTTCATTCTTCAATACAACGTTTTGGGACAGCGGTGAACCTGATTGGGATCCAAATAAGTGTCTCATGGTCAATAAAGAAAGCAAAAAGTGGAGAGATAAGCTTTGCAGTGAAAACAGACGCTTCGTGTGTGCATTACCTCTACCCGGCAATATTCTCTGTTAATGATGGTCACCGTCAGTGTCGATCGCGATGTGTCCAGTTAAGGTAAAGATAAAGTGATTTTGTTATGCACATGCTGTTTCATTTTCTTTTTTCTTCTGGAACGTCGATTGCGCAGAAACATGTGTAACTTGTATCGATTGGTCTCATCTTTAAAAGGCAAAAAAACATGTTGTTTTGAATAAATTTATAATATGATAGGAATATGAGTGACGTTTTTTTTTATTGAAATGGAAGTTTAGTTTTACTTTGGATACAACATATGGATATATTCATTTTGTTTTATAAATGGATAAAAAAACATTTTCATAAAGGGGAATGTTTAGATATAGATTGCTGATAAAAGGCTATGGGAGCAAGTTTTTCTGATTCTTGCGACGTTGGCGTAAATCTGTTATGTACATGATGCAATTTTATTGTGATCCTATTGTGACGAATTTGCAATTTGTTCAGTTGTTATCTCCAAAATGTCGGCTTTCGCTTTTCCGAGACTACCTGTTTGTTAAAACCCTGAATAACCTATTGTTGGTGGAAGCATAATAATGTATTTGCACATGTACATTTAAGTTCACCACAGCAAATAGTCTTACGGCGTAAGTTCGAAAAAGAGATGATGTTTGATGTCACAAACTATTTTCACTAACTTGTAAGCACTATAGTGACCGGTTGAAATCTAACTTCCGGTTGACACGGTTCTCCACGGGATTCCGTCAGATAGTAGATAAGTAACAAGTAACAACATAATACGGATGCATCTTACACTTTATTTTCAAGTGCATTAAGGATTTGATAACACGGGATATGTTAAATAGAATGCATAACAAATAAGTACAAACTATTTAAATATTTATGTTCATGAGAATCAATAGTATTGGTACAATTCACGCTGGCGTCAACAACAATACATGAAAACGTTTCTTAACGTCAAGAAGTTACGCTTGATGAAGCTGTTCCTTCAATCACATATATAATTATATATATATTAATCAGGATAATGAAAGACAACGTTCATACACATACATACATCTGTGTACATATGACTTAAGTTACCTATATAAAGAATACAGCTATTGTGTTCACAGATCGTCATAAGTGATTTTTTTATCATCAATGATACTGTTAACTTTGAAGTATTTTAAAGCTTGACACTTAGTGTGTTCAATACATAAATTTACATAAAGGTAATGACAGTTGTAATAAGGTAAAATTAATTAATTAATTATATTTCCGATTTACTACGTCATATAGCCTCCAGTTTAGGAAAGGCAAAGTTTTGTCTACTGTGTTGAATGTTTCATTTTTATTGTATCAATTACATCTATTTTCATTACTGTTCACTTTTCCCTCCTTGATCAAACAACTGATGTTAAATTGAATATCTATCTACGATATGAGGTCATTCCATCACATATAGACTTTTAAGCATATGTTATTTATTATTTGATGAGATGTTTTTTCTTCTTTTCAAATCTAATTGAAAATAATTCTTGTAATAAAATGCAATAAGAAGCAACATGCAACAAAGTAAAACCATCATGCAAAGAAGATTTAAAAAAACGTAACACAAAATTAAAAATCTTATCAACAAAAATTTTTAAAGAGCCCATATCTCTTAAACGGAAAAAGATAAAGCGGTCTCTTTATTGGGTCGCCTTCCCTATTTACATTGTGTGTACAACCCGGTATCATGGTTCCTGTAACAGCAAAAAATATTCGGTGTAGGCCTACATGACATCGTCGTAGTTATTGATATAACTTGGAAAACTTTTTTACATCCCTTGTTGACTTGGCCGTCTGTACTCTTTTATCTTTGAATTCAGGTCAAATAGAAAGAATAATCAGTTTTTCGTTGTATCAGTAGATCGTTAAAGCAATTATCCACAAATTGTCAATTTGAACGCGTAAAGTGTGCAAACCCAAGAATATGTGACACATTCGCAAGGGACGTAACTCGTGCTCCTTTTTAAACGTCATAAAATATAACAAGGGCCATAACTCTTCTGGCCTTATTGGACAAAAAGAAAATTCTCAAGAAGACTCCCTGTGGCGCCCTTAGTCGGCGACATCACCCAAGGATGAAGAAGACGTTAAACCTCAATCCAACAACAACAAGTTCCCTTAGTGTGCTATAGAGCATATGGATTTATATAACACAATGTGTCAGAGTTGGTCGTCTTACGGTTTATTGTTCAAGTAAACATTCCCAATGAAAAAGCACAACTAGTTATTTGGGCAATTACTTTGTTATTTTGTAGAATTGGAATTCCTACGTCAAGTTTGACCATCATCACAAAATAATACCAATATACCTTATGTACTTTCCAACACTCAATCACTGGTAAACTGAACGTGCTGTCCTTGACATATTTTATCCTGTTATAACTTACGGTTTTGATTATATTTGGTTATAATTTTATCTTATTTCTCATTCATTTCAAAATCTTGGTATATACTGGCAAATGTGTATGTTATTCTGTACATATTTTTGTTAAGGTCCAATGCAATTCAGTCTTATCATATACTGGAACATATGGGATCAGATACCAAATCTAAGTAAAACACCGAACTATCTGAATGAATGTTTATCATTGTTGGAAAACGTGGGTGCGACTTTGTATCCTGTAATCAAATACCCAGTGAATAAATGGGTTCAACTGGTCATTTACTTCTTCCTTCGAAAAATGTCAACTTCTTCTAAGGAAGTGTGTAGCCAGGACATTGGTATATTGTGCAGACTGTTCATGTACCAATAGGCCTGTACCAAACAATATTGGAATAAAAAATATCTGTTCTTTCTTCCAAGATAATATGGTACAGACCTACTGCATAGTTTTCAGAGAAATAAAGAACGCTGTTACAGTCTTATTGTCTGATTTCCAAAGTTTATGTTGAGATTTCAAAGTTGATTATCAGGAATGCAAACTTCCCCATACATCTATCTCCATTGATTAATTCCATCATTAATGTTCCGTAATTTCGATGAAAACTAAAATCACGTATGAGAGATTTATCTTATTCAAATATCAAGTGTATACTTAAAACAATTGAATGACAAATTTCAATGATAGGTTCGTACATATCCATGTATATATCCACAGCCATTCTATTTATTAATTATCATGCATATCAGGTAGAAGAAGCAACATAACACAACTTAGCAGTATCTTTCAGGTGAAAATACAAGATCAAATTTGATAACCACTGGGTAAAATATGATATCTAGACGTATAACAAGTGCATAAATGTTCAAAAATAATACCTTAAAAAATATGTAAAGCGATTTGATTATCCCCATTTGGCAATTTGACAAACTCTGTGGCAATTTGACCAAAAGTCTGATGCAAATTTGACCAAAATGCCTGGGGCAATTCGTAGGTGGGACAATTCGACTGATACCCTTGACCAGATGACAAAACATGTCAAGTATATAAACAAGACATGTAACTTCCGCCTACGAAACATCAGTAGAGCGAGACCATTGCTCACCATGGAGACATACTCTCTGTGGTGATGTCGTGGATTGACTACTGCATCACAGATCAACTTCAGCGTGTCCAGAACACCGCAACTCGGATCACCACTCTCACTCCTAGACAACACTACAACTCCCTGCAGGAGCTTCACTGGCTGCCAGTCCACTACAGGATCCCCATAGGTCCTTTGTCTGGCCATGGTGCAGGACCAACACAGCTAAGGGAAACCCCTATTCTCGAAAGTGTGCTAGCCCTAGGAAATCCTAACGTCTGTCCTAAACAGTCAGGGTATATCCTAGCTAGGACATGTTTGAGAATAGGCACCCTGTCTATATTTCTCTCGGAGTTACTTCAGCATACTAAATCCCTCCGCTCAGAGAATGGGTGGAATGCTCTTCCACAAGTTGATTGTGTCAAATTATTATACTCACTTAAGTCAACAACTTTATGATTTCTAAGGGCATTTCAAATTTTAATATCTTTCAATCAGTTCTTGAATAGGTTTGTTAGTTAATACAAGACAATGATATGGATGACAGCTTCTTTATTTATTTCACACAACGTTTCTGGGCTAGTTCTTGTCCCTTCTTCTTGGGCAATGAGTTTAGTGGTAGATACAGAATATGTAGTTGTGGGAAGTCAGTGATTCAGTTACTGTACAAACATATTTGATGACAAGGTAATAAATATATAATTCAATAAATGGGAGGGTTAATGATAGATGAATGAATGTTTTACAATAAAGATGCAGCAGTGTTTACATAGTGAGGTGATACAGCAGATTGGTAGTTTATGGTTCCTTGATGATTACTAAAATCAGAACTTGCAACCATAAACTCCCAATAGAAACAGATAGATGGTATAACATTAGTAAAGAAGAAGATTTTGTACACTTTGTAAAACTCCAATCGAAGACGAGGCTCACCAAATAATTATGTTTTGTTCATCCCTTAGCAATGTAAGATATTCCTTTCTGCCAAACTATTAATGTCATTATCCATCATAACATAGTTTATATCACTGGTAGCACAAACCACTATGTACAGTGGAAATTGTGCGTCTCTACGTCACGTTTTGTGATCTTCATGGGATAAACCGTTCACTTATACAGTCAGGCCGTAGGGAGGTTAAATCATCTTGATAATAATAATGGATATTTGTATAGCGTGTTCACTGCTCTCTCCCAAAAGTGGAATCTATACTGCTTAAAGTACCTGTACACTGGAAATATTTGTCAGAATGGTGTATGAAGTGACTTAGTTCCTTTCTATGAAAACAGTTTGAAGATATGATGTTGATTTCGACATTTATCGGGACTTTTCTTTTATCAAATATCAATGTTTTGAACACTAAAGCAATGGAGGCACAGAGCTCATCAATTAGTGACCCAAGCTTCACTGTGGGACCAGGCCAGACAAGACAATACACCAAGCACGAGTTATGTAAACTTGACACTGGTTATAGGAGAATAGCCCCAGAGTTATTATGTCACCTTCGTCAACTAGGTATTGCAACATCCAAAGCTACAGTTAGAGGCAAGAGGGGTGGTTGTCGAAAGCAAAGAGTGATAAAAGTGTCTACCAATGTGTTTCCACGGAATTATGAACGGAAGGTATGTGCAAGTAAGGCTGTTAACTTTAATAATCTTATCACAGTGCATCCTAAGAGACCATCTAGCAGAGTCAGGATAGGATTATGGAATGCCCAATCCGTTCGAAACAAGACATTGGACTTACATGATCACATATTAGACCAAGATTTGGACATCACTCTTATCACCGAATCCTGGCTGAAAGAAACTGGGGATGAAGCAACCATTGCTGCATTGACCCCTTCTAAATATACATTTAAACATGTTCCTAGAGTGGATAGACATGGAGGTGGAATAGCACTTATACACAGAAGTAACTTTTCAGTATTACAGTGCAGTAACTCTCCTTTATATCCCTCCATGGAGTCCCTTGAAGTCGTTGTGTCACTTCCAGCTGAAACTATTCGCCTGATTGGTGTCTACCGACCCCCGCCATCCAAGAAGAATGGTCTCACAGATTCAATGTTCTATACTGATTTTTCAAGACTGTGTGACTATGTGAATACCAAACAGACAGCGTCTCTCATAATTGGGGATTTTAACATCCACCTTGACGCTATTGGTAAACCTTCTTCAAAAAGAGTACACAGTATCCTAAAATCAAATGAGTGTATTCAACATGTTGATGAACCAACACACAGACATGGTCATGTTCTTGATCTGGTAATCACTAGAGCTGAAGACAAGCTGATCAACGAATTACATGTCTCTGATCATCAAATGTCTGATCATTCTTGGGTATACATGACTCTCCACGTTGAGAAACCACCATGTGAGAATAAACACACTGTGTGTCGGAACTTGAAACAAATTAAGGAAGATGAGTTTAAAAATGACCTATTGAACTCTCCAATTTGTGTTTCCACGTCATCGGATGTAAATCAGCTGACAGAGGTGCTTTTGACAACTCTACATGATCTTGTGGACAAACATGCCCCCTGCAAAACCAAGGTGATACGTGACAAATCCAATAGCCCCTGGTACACAACTGCGGTACATGAGGCTAAGATAAAAAGACGTGTTGCTGAGCGGCGGTGGCGAAAATCAAAGCTAGAAATCCATAGGCAGATTTTTAGAAAAGCCAGATTAGAAGTCAATGGTCTCCTGAAAAGCATCAAGTCCAAGTACTTCCATAATTTGCTTCAGACTCAGTCAAACAACCCTAGAGCCTTGTATTGCACGATGTCGTCGCTGATGGGGAAAAGGACAGATGTCGTGCTGCCAAGTTGTGGCAATGATGAAAACATTTCTGAACGTTTCAGTGAGTATTTCAAAGATAAAATCGTTAATATTCGGGGCTCAATGGACTCAACACAGGAAGTTGAAGAAGCAGCTGAACCGCTGGATTACTGCATGGAACATTTTAGGCCTTACGATTCAACAGAAATCCTGAAACTCATAAAAAGCTCAAAGCCAACGTGGTGTCAGCTCGATCCCATACCTACCAAGCTACTTTTGCAGTTTTTGGAACTCCTGTTGCCAATCATTACAAAGATAGTCAACCTCAGTCTAGAGACAGGAGTTGTACCAAAAATTCTCAAGACTGCAGTAGTGAGGCCTCTCTTAAAGAAACCTTCGTTAGATCCCAACAATCTAAAGAATTATAGGCCGGTATCTAATCTCACATTCCTTTCTAAAATCTTGGAAAAGGCAGTGAAGAATAGGCTCCTTGAACATCTGACTAGCCACAACCTGTTGGACAATTTTCAATCAGCCTATAGATCTGGTTTCAGCACCGAAACCGCATTGAACTGTGTTGTCAATAATCTACGACGCAGTGTTGATGAAGGTAAACTTGCAGTCCTTGTGCTGTTGGACATGTCTGCTGCGTTCGATACCATTGACCACGATAAGCTGGTTAAACGCTTAAACATTGAGTTTGGTCTTAATGGAGTCGTGCTCTCATGGTTTATCTCATACCTCACAGAGAGGTATCAGTTCGTATGTGTTAACGGCGTTGACTCAACCCTTGTACACCTGACCTACGGAGTTCCTCAAGGCTCCGTACTAGGACCAATCCTCTTCACGCTTTACAGTAAGCCTGTTGCAAAAGTAATTGACTCTACAGGTGTGTCCCATCATTGCTATGCAGATGATAGCCAACTATCAAAAAGCTTTGCTCTTGACACTGCCTCACAGAACATCGGATTATGTGCTTTAGAGAACTGTATCTTTGACGTATCTTCATGGATGACACAGAACATGCTCAAGGTAAACAGCGACAAAACTGAGGCTATTCTGATAGGACCGCAACTGAGGCGACAGAAGGTGATAAGGCACCACATCAACGTAGGTCAATCACAAATACCCTTCTCAAGTGAAGTGAAGAACCTTGGTGTCATCCTCGACTCATCTCTCAATATGGAGCGGAATGTGATGGACCTAGTGAGAAAATGTCAGTTCCATCTTCGCAATATCAGTGCCATTCGACATCTACTGACTCGGGATGCAGCAGCTACCCTTGCCAGGTCCCTGATATTATCCCGTATAGACTATTGCAATAGTCTTCTTGCAGGTACAACATCAGAACTCCTCAATCGTCTCCAGAGAGTGATGAATAACGCGGCACGGATGGTGACTTTATCTCCACGAGACTGTCATGTTACACCTATCCTAAGATCTCTCCACTGGTTACCTGTCAAGCAGAGGATTCAATTCAAAGTACTGTCACTAACCTACCAGTGTGTCAATGGTCTTGCTCCATCTTACCTGTGTGACCTGGTGCAAGTGTACAAACCAGCTAGAACCCTCAGATCAGGATCTGAGAATATGCTTAATGTTCCAAGGGTTCACCTTCAGACATTTGGAGCTCGTAGCTTCTCCGTGGTTGCAGCACAACAGTGGAATTCTCTCCCAAATCATTTAAAGAATTTAGACTCTCATGAACTATTCAAAAAACATCTTAAAACATATCTGTATGCCATGGTATAAACCAAATAGAGCATGTGATTTATATGACTTTGTTCGCGCCTTGAGCATACTTCAGTATGGAAGTTAGCGCTATATAAGCATTCTTTATTATTATTATTATTATTAGCGTTATATCCACACACAAGGTGCATGCTCAAAGCGCAAAGTCATATGAGAATGAACGGTAATGGTTGATATCATAAGAATGAAATTGAAAGTATGAGAAAGAGCATGAATGATAATATATGAATAGTTGCAGCATATAAAGTCAGTTGTTGAATTCAGTGAAATAATGACTATGAATAATAGTTAAAGGTAAGTTTTCAGTTTCTTAGCTAATGATCTGTATTTAGATTGGCACAATGGGGACTTTGAAATACTAGGAATAACTCTCAATGCTTCTCTTAAAGATCTATCGGTAATTAACACAAGAAAACGGTTAGAACATATAAATAGATTACTGGCCAGCTGGCAAAGAAGAAATTTGACTCTTATTGGGAAAATCACTGTTATTAAAACTCTAGCAATCTCTACTCTAGTACATATCTTCTCTGCTCTCCCTAACCCCCCTAACACATTCATTGATGAACTAAACAAAATATTTTACAAATTCCTTTGGAATAATAAAAATGATAAAATCAAAAGAACTTATATCAGTAGGACTCATGAAGATGGAAGTCTACGGATGATTGATATAAATTCCTTTATCAATGCTTTGACATTATCATCACTTAAATGGCACTTGAAGAAAAACTCCAGCTCTATCAACATCTTTCCATTAGGTAATCTATTTTCTCTTGGTTCTAATGCTATTGACATTTTATCTGACAATGTAAACCCTTATTGGAGAGATGTTTTATTAGCCTGGAGAGTGTTTTATAAAAAAACATACTTTTGACATTGATGACATAGACCAAATTTTGGCCCAACCACTTTGGTTAAATCATTTGTTTAGATCTTTATATATAATAAGACATTGGTATGACCAGGGTATACATTGCATTAGAGATATTTTTGTTGAAAATGGATTTCTCAACTTTGATATTCTAAAACAGAGATACAAAATAAGAGGAACATTTTTAGACTATCAGCGTTTGTTAAATAGTATTCCAAATAATTGGAGACATCTTTTGGGTGAAAGAAATATATGCTTGAACAATGAAACCACTAATATTGTCCATCTTGATTTGATCTCTAATGGAAAAGGCTCAAGGATATTCTACGACAAATTGATTGCGAACAACACTGTTCCAAAAGTACTTGAGCATTGGAATAATGTCTTTCAACAGGATATAATTTGGAATGATGTGTTTAGATTCCATAAAAAAGCAGGTTGGAAACTTTCTTTAAAAAATGGAAACAGTTACCTGATGTTCTTTATTATGAAGCATCCATAAAATACTTTAACCTCATTGCCCATGTACCAATCTTGCCCAACCCTGCATGTACTACTTATATATTTATATACCAGTCTCTCTCTTTGTTGTAACTAGTAAAATATTATGGTGATGTGAAAGTTGTACGTACATGTATATGTAATATGTATCAATTGAAATGGAATAAAAAAGTTTCAGTTCAGTTTCGTTCTTAAAACAGTCAATGTTGAAGACATCTTGATGGTGTGAAGAAGTTTGTTCCATAGTCGAGGAGCAGCATTACTAAAGGATTTCTGTCCAAAACTAATATTATTATATTTTGGTACTTTGATGATTCATATTCTGAGATCGGAGAGGTTTCGAGGGAATGTAATCCTCTATCATGTTTGCAAGGTAAGCTGGTGCCGCATTATTTCGACATTCGTAAGTGATACAAAAAACTTTGAAGTTGATCCTCGCCTCAACTGGAAGACAATGCAAATCCTTAAGCACGGGTGTAATATAACATGATTTTGGAGTTCTAGTCACTATCCTTGGTGCAGATTTTTAAAACTTTTTGGAGTTTGTCTACTTGACGTGATTCCTAATAGCAAACTATTACAATAATCAAGCCTAGAATTTGCACAAGTGTTTTGGCACAATCTCTTGATATGAGGTAGCGTGTTTGCCTGATACAACGGAGGTGGTAATAACAAATTTTGCAAAAGTTTATCTACTTGCGGTACCATTGTAAGTCCAATAATAACACCAAAGTTCTTTGCTTGTTTCAGCAAAAGAAATAGCAGCACATCCAACATTGTCAGAGTTAACTTGAATGTTACGCAAATCACGTTTAGTACTTATTAATAACACTTCTGTTTTCTCACAATTAAGCTTCAACCTATTTAATGACATACATGCTTTAATATCAGTTGTGCGATTGTGTTACAATGTAAGTTGACTTGTTAACTAATATGTTTATCAAACCTAATTCATTTTGGAATGTTATATTGAACGAATGAATGGGTTTATTTCTGCAAATGGGTCACAGGCCCATTATACAAGTACATCATGACATTTCTTACAGTGGTACAAGCACCATAAAATGCAATAGTATTCAAATAGTTACAGCAATGTTTTCAAAATATTTTTTACTCATTTTCAAACCCAGAATGATATGTTTTGCCAAACAATGAACAGTATTTGTATTTGTACTAGTTAGTTTATGTTCAATTTATAGTATTTTTTCTAGGTATCGAATGCTTAAATATTTACGTCATTCCCATTTCAGAAAATAAATTAGTATGAATTTTCAGTAAATTATGTATAAATATTTGTTATGGTGCAGGAAAGACATGTGGAATTTTTCAGAATCCCAACCAATTTTTATAGTTCACAACCAATCAAGTACAGGACCAAACCAGAATTTCATTTACCTTCTCTAAAAGAACAACACATAAAAAAAACATGAATGTAGTTATCATGCAATGTCTATCTTTTCTGCTATTGTGTATAACAAAGATTAACATAAGGCTACATTACTTGGATCTACTGGACATATAGACTTGCTTTGGCTTTTGTTCAGACTGTTAGCAGTGACAATTAGTGTGGGAAAATAACTATTAAGGGAACAGGAGGACAGTCTACTGAACTACCAAGCCGGGAAGCTGTTTTGTTGATTGGTTGGGCTCGCTGAACGTTGGGTGGAGAGATTTGAATCAGTCACTACTGGGTCAGAATGCAGGTATGACGTGATTAATTTTTCTTCATTATAACTAAGATTCTTTTAGCCAGACAGTTTAATGATCGAATGATTAGGTATAGTTGTGATTATTAAGGATTCAGCCATAAGGCTGAATCCTTATTGTTATCGGCGTGTTTTTTTTTTTTTTTATTATTATTCCACGAATTTTGTGAACAACTTTCAGCCCAAACGACTGATGCTATCAAAGCCAAATTTCACAGGCTGGTAGACCTTGTTGAGGAATGGCGACAATAAGCTTTTGGGACAATTCGGCCCATACATTAAAGGTCCAGTTCGATTCCAAAATCGAAAATTTAACATTGACTTTTTTTTCAAAATGCACTTAGAGACCTAATTTTTTTTTTAAAAGATGCGCAATCAAAAATGCTGCAAAAAACGAAATCATGGCAAATTCGTAGGTCACGTGGTTTGGCCGCCATCTTGAATTTTCTGCATTTTTTTCAAAAGTCCGACCCCAGGCACCTTTCAGGAATCACCACTCGGCAACTGCTGATACTAGAAAGCTGAAACTTACACATAATGTAGCTGAGACATTGGCCTATAACAAGTTTGTTTCAAAGTTCAAAAATTCGAAATAGTTTTTTTTTTTAAAATCTTCAAAGTTTGCACATTTTGCAATATTCAAGGGCAGATAACTCAAAAACCTCCCAGACGAATTTGATGATTTTTGCATGAGAGTTAGACATTAGCAAGGTCTTCAAGATAAAAGAATAAAATCGCTCGCGAACAGTCATTTCCGGTCACGCGGAAGGGTCAAAGTTTGCATTTTGGAAAACGGGTGTTTTGGTGGGTACGTTTGAATACTCATTGCTAATCAACGACGTACGATAACACATTGCTCTATATATCATATGAAAGCCAAAAGAACATACAATCTTGGATAAATCTCATTAAAATTAGATTAAACATTTACATTGAAATTCGGAGTATTTAAATGTGGTCAATCCTACTTTCGTTTTGAATTATTATGATATATGAATGATTGAAAAATGTAGTTCATTGGCAATATAACACTAGGCAATGTTTTATCTATCATCAGTCAGCAACAAGACCGTTTAACCTGAAATGATTCATGTTTAAAGCCATGATGAATTTTCTGTAAAGACTTAACGTTGAATATCAAGTGCAATGTGGTTATTTTCATAATGCATTAGTTACTGTTTACCTCTTGAGGTTTACGGTAATTTGATTGAAAACATGATATTTGTAACATATGTCGCATCGCTCACCGTTTCTTTACTTTTTCATGCTCATTAACAAATAATACATCAAAATAAAACCATTTCTCTCCTCTACACGATGGTGAAAACAATTTTGAAGTGTCGCTAATGGTTCGGATGATAGGAATGCCGCACGGTGAGTGTCGTCAGTTAATTTGAGGGAAAAATATATAACTTTACACTGATAGATTTGGTTCATTGTAGTAACACCAAAGATGATGCCTCGTTGCTACAGCTATGTTGAATAGCAGTGTATGCATAAATGAGGTCTTGCCATTAAGTACCGGACTGACAACCCTTGTCATTATTGTAAGCATTCTCGCTCAAGCTTTTTGACTTAGATAATTACCTCTGTTAATGAAAATTAACACCATACAGTGCTGAATCCGTTTGTCGTCGCTTGCGACTATATTTCTTCTTTCGTTCCATTTCATATTAACAATCTATCCCATTAATGACTCTTATTTAGGTTCAGTAGAGTTTCTCATTCATTTCCAGCAAAATCATCGACTTAATCATTCAAATAAAATAACTCTCTCATAATGTATTGAAAATGTAGTTTCTATTAATGAAAGGAAATGAATTTTGAACTGCGTTTAAAATTTATCAAGCATTGATTCATCTAAAACATAATGCTGCTAATGGCTGAAATATTGCCAAAGCGGCGTAAAACAATAACTCACTCAGTCAGTCTTAAAACTACAATTGCAAAATATCTATCACATTTAAAATTAAGAAATGATATAGAGCGTAAAAGGACAACGGTCATAAAATAATTGGTAAATATTTACACGGGGTCCATTTCTCCTTGTAATTGGAATTTTTAAAGAAGATTACATTTTTAACTAAAGGATAGGGTAACTGTTGACATATAAATTGTTGAGCATATTTTTACCTTTTTTTCACTTTTTCTTTAGGTTGCATCTGACTCGGTTCTCCAAGGCTGCTGGTGTGAGGGGACGTAACCTTGTGTTGGAGATACGTCTGTTCGAGGTGTCCAATCCCATGTCAGCTTTCCCCGCCATTAGCTTATGGGTGACCAGCTGCAGGCATCTCTTCTTGGACGTCTCCAGAACTGCTCTGCCAGGATTGGTATAACAAGGTTGTCTATCCTTGTTCAGAGTAAGGCACCATGCTTAACCCTCACGCAGTATCGTGGGGCCTTTGAGGCCCTGTTACATGTTTGATATTACCCAGAATCAACACATTTGAACTAAGCGACTTCTTACTTCATGTATTCCTCCATTAGTATGTTTTCTAAGGCTACGTCTGACGTCATAACTGTAGACAAGATACTGCTTTTTCTCTCTCTCACTTTCTGTGTCTCTCTTTCCCTCTTCCTCCCTTTTCTCTTTCTCTCTCTGTCACTCTCTTTGTAAATCGATGATAGTGATTGTATGAATAATGGGAACATGTTTGTTCATTGGCTTTTAAACGGTTTGATAGTTAAACTCGTATGAATACCATAGCATATCTATGATATTCACACAAAAGCTTAACTTGCACTTCTCAATCCGTTTATCAACCTATGAAATAAACATTATTAAATTTAATTAAATTTATTAATGAACTGTAATCTTATACTCGCTTAAAAATTTGTTTCAACACCATTGCCATTATGCAAACCATGTTCGGATGTAAACATGGATTGATGAATAAAAAATGAAATCAAAATAGAAATTTCTTTTTTTTTCACTAGTTGTTGTGCATCAGTGACCAAGGACATTATGTCATTGTAAAAACAATGTATATATGGGACTAAAGAGATCTAGATTTGTACAGTACAATTCTTTTTCTGAATAAAAACAACCTTCAAATGAAAATAACATCGTTCATGTCAGTATCAGACTACAGTCGAACCTCGGATATCCGGAAACCTCGCTTACAAATTTATGTTTGAAAGGACTTGCTTTGATTTTGAAACTTTAAATCGTACATAGTTTATATAGTTACTTCTAGACGTCTTGGTGTGGGGTGATTCCTACGGTTATGATATGCAGGAGACTAATAATTTTGTACAAAGGTATATTTTATCTACATTATAAATGTTCTTGGTTATTGATTGTTTCTGTATTATATTTGAATAGTCTCAAATTATTGTCTGATAAAGAAACGTGACAAAATTTACATCTCTTTGGTAACGTTTACATTTGCAGAATACAAAATTGAAATGAAGTCATATTTTCGTTACCTTTTTCAATGTTGAATTCCTCTTTCTGGGGATCAGTAGTTCTATAAATCACAATTATTTAATTTCTAGAATAGAACAAAATGCATGTAATCATATTGACCAATGAATTGAATTACGTTGGGTGTTTTATAAATTAATTGGAAAATATCTTTTAAATGACACTGGTGAAAATATGGGTTTAATTTTCGATCTGTTCTATAAATAGCTATGAGTCAAAAAGGTATTTGTAAGATATTTCACTCTCAAATGAAATCATTTTGTCCTGTTCATTATCATGAAGAATGGGAAGTTTTCAAATTCTAAATTTGCAGATTTTTCAAAATAATTCAATGATAACCTCAGTTTTTGAGCTGCTTAATAATGTCCGTAGACTAGGTCTGGAGGTAAATTACGCTGGTAATGAGCTTTTAAATCATGATGAAAAGAAGATACTTATTTCTTTGTGTACAAAGTAAGTTTGATAAATACGTCTGTATACAAGATATGACAGAGCATCCATTATAAGCCTTTCACCTGTCCTCCCTGTGCGTCTACATTATCCATTGTTCCATTTTAGATTTAAAAGGTCATATAATCAAGTCATTTACATTACAAACAAAACAAGAGAAGTGTATTTAGTTTGATCTTTCATTCTCAAAGCGAAATTAGGAAAGGTAAATATACGACATTCTTTACCATTAGACCGATTCTAATCATATTAAATGATAAAATCCTTTTATTTAATTACATTAATTTTATATACTTTCACCGCTCAAACAACCGAAACATTGATTTTACTCGTTCAACGTTGACTGTGTATGGTTGTGATTTTAACATCATACATAAGATAATCGCAAACGATTTATCACGTGGAATAAGGTGCCTGTGCCCTATAGTTATACAAACTAATTCGAAATTGATTAGATTGAGATATTCCGTATTACAATTTTGTGTGGACTTTGTGGCGTTTTGTAGAATGTCAATTGCCTTCACATACATGTAACTCAGTTAATTTAGCGGTCACACTGACTCTCAATCCTCCTATTAACTATCATCCGGACGTCTCATGTTGGGAAAACAAGTGAGTGTCTCATCTCGGACAGGAGCTCAGAGATTCACAATGGTTTCTACACAGTCCATGTAGTCTCTACACAGTCCAAAACAGTCCCCAAAGGTATCTAAACAGACCAAAAAGTTCTCTTCACACTCCATAAAGGTCTCTAGAGAGTCACAAAGGTCTCTGCACAGTCCATAAAGGTCTCTACACAGTCATAAGGGTCTCTACACAGTGGTGTAGTGGTTAGCATGCTGGCCTCTCACCCCGGAGACCCGGGTTCGAATCCCGGTGGTGACACCACAAATTTGTGACTTGGGTCTCATTCTGTGTTGTGTCCCTGGGCAAGGCACTTCATCCACATTGCACTCAGTCTACCCAGCTGTTAAAATGGGTACCTGAAAATTGGATGTACTGACCTACATGGTCGTGATTAGCACTTGGTAGCAGCTCTGAAAGTACACTCCTTCGGGGTAATAATGTAGCGCTTTGAGCATGTCTTAGTGCGTGGAAAAGGCGCAATATAAGTATGCACATCATTATTATTACACAGTCCATAAAGGTCTCTACAACGTATATAACCACATGGCGTAAGACGTCAATTAGACCATCACAGATTATGTCGACACAGATCCAAACTAAGAAAGCATACATTAAGGAAATCATTCTTGTTGTGAATTTTAGGAAGTCTTGTTATTACAATCTGCATATAATTGTTTGTAGTTAACTTATAAAAGTTTCGAAAAATCCCAAGCTATAAGCTATACACTTGGTACACACACTAGGTACACACTTGGTACACACCCAACTAGTATTCTGCAATATTGAATCTTTGTCTCTTACTTCTCTGCACTGAATTCCGGCTCTAAACTAATATCAGCTTCCCCATTGTCCCAGACGAGTCTATGAGATCATCCACACAACTTGACTAGGTAAGTAGTTCTGCGGCTTGTGGTCTGTCTGTCTGTCTGAAACATCTTTGCTGACTGCTGGAGCCGCTAATTACGTGAATCTAGCGCAGTTTAATATTCTCGAGCATAAAAACAGTTTTGATGTGCAACATTTTAACATTTTCAATGACGTAGACATCTCATTGCTTAGCTGTCTCTGGATAACGCCACAAGAATCTCTGTAGATGCTGTTCAAGGCATTCCAAGTGTATTGAATTGAACATTTTGCATTATCCTATCATTGCATATTCCTTTAAATGCCATCACTCTATGAGACCGACTATTTTGTTGAGATAGCAATCAGGTCATTTAGCACTTAACTTGAAATAACTCGAACTGGCGTCAACTCTGCATATAAACTAAATGTACACATAGCAAATAGCACCTTTTCAACATACACGATTTATACGATCAGTGAAATAACTACTAGCACATCAATTAGGCGTACATGACGATGAGAGGAAATTCATAAAGATAATTACTTTTAAAGTCATGTTATAAACAATATTATATATCCTAAATAATGGTATCACAGCATAAGCTTCGTTTCAAAATATGACACACGTAATGTTACAAATGTGTATATGTTAGCGTGGTGCAATTTTTATATAGGTTAAAATGCTTCTCTCGATTATGGTCTTACATAGGTGACATGGCAGACAAAAAATCAGATTATGCGGCTTTGGCGACAAGAATCCTGTGAATTGGGTAAAATTGCAATTGGAAATGGTAAACTAATAGGTATTTTGGCATTTTCTGAGTCCCAATTCTTCCAGCATGTCATAAATGATTCCTTTGATGTACATATTCATGATACTATGTTATACTATCAACACATACAATTGTAAGAAGTTGCGTAGCATTAAACCCATTCTTCGTCGTCAAGTTTGGCCATGCAACATTAAATGTCATAGACATTTTCAGATTCATATTATCGAGCCGTTGTTTGATGTTTTACTACTAAAATTTTTTAACGAAAATATGTTTATAAACGTTTTAGTGATAATTATTATATTTTGCGGGTTTAATATGTCTTGATAAGAATAAACATTTAGACTACTTACAATACCCTCTGCTAAGGGTTTTAGAATTAAAACCTTGATTCCTTACATTATACTATATCATTACAATACTAAATTAATATATATTTATAGGGAAAAGTAAAAATACAGACGTGGCAGGACAAAATGTACATGACATGGATCCTCGGTAGCTCAACTGGTGATGACGCTGCTTGTCATCATAGAGGTCATAGAGGTACTTTCTTTTTGGATCAAAAATCCAAATCTTACAAGTCAAATTGTTAACGATTGTTTACAATCTTATAATCGACCAAGGTGGTAATGAGAAAACCAACCTACGCGGATGGAGCCCACGGCGTATAACATTCAACGAAAATGAAAGCAATAACTTCCCAAAGGTAAACACCTATAGGAAGGTAGTTACGAGGTAAAACCTATTAAAAAAGAAGGGATACAACCTCCCTAGGGGTATAAAGTGACATATCATCTGTATAGCATGCCGTTGAACCTGTCAATAACCTCCCTCTTGCGTGTGTTTACAATTTTACAAATGACTAAGGAGGTTATGAGATAACCAACCTACGCAGATGGAACTCACCGCATATAACATTCAACTTAAATTAAGGCAATAACTTCCGAAGGGGGATTAAGGGTGAACAGCTATAGAAAGGTAGTTACGAGGTAAAACATATTGAAAAAAAGATGGGATATAACCGCCCAATGGGTATAAAAGTGATGTCATCTGTATAGCATGCCGTTGAACCTGACACTAACCTCCCTCTCTCGGGCACTCTAACTAAAGCTACATCCATAGAATAGAATAGGTAACCGGTCTATATCAATGACGTCAGATATGCAATTATGTTTATATTCCTTTCCATGTGTTACTATGCTTACAACTGTGACTTAATGTCGGCATTTCTGTCATGTTCGCTCGGAATATACAAGTATGTAAGCACTCGTATGTCATAGCCACGTCCTTTGCAACCCCTCAGCCCTGAAGTTTAAAATTCCGTCATACTATACAGGTGATACATAAGACCTAACTTAGACTTTGTAAAAGCATCATAAAACATTTCAAATACGATGTCTAATTAAACCATATGTACTGGGGACCAGTGACATTGATAAAATCTATAATATCAGGTATAGCGTGTAGAGACGTTTAATCAATTGTTTATTTCCTGATTTCCTGAAATTTTGATGGGTACTTTATTGTGTTCATTCACTGGAGATAACCTTATTGCGTGATCGAGTATCCAGAGACATTGATATTTCATGTTTCAATGGTTTCAACAATAATAACATCAGTACATTGGCTCTATTGGATTTACTTTAAATAAAATCACCAAAGATAAAAGAAACTGAATCTTCATTTATGATAAGGTTCTTCATTTCTCTCTTCTTATCTTTGAAGGAACAGTAGCACATTTAAGGCGGAATATAATGGAATGACTGGAAAATGAAAATAATATTCCAACCGAATATATTTAAACTTAATGAAGCATTGATAAATCAGCCATTCG
Source organism: Steromphala cineraria (assembly GCA_916613615.1). Lineage (NCBI taxonomy): Eukaryota > Metazoa > Mollusca > Gastropoda > Trochida > Trochidae > Steromphala > Steromphala cineraria. The sequence continues at coordinate 23,348,186 of OU744724.1, forward strand.
ATTCCTTTTTCTTACACAAATTGAATTCAAGGTATTCACACAAAAATGGCAACAAATTGACTTTATGTGAATCTATATCATTTCTTTTCTGACCATGGATGATTGGATTATGTAATGAGATTTTTTCACTATCAAAACATATGTTAAGCATTAACGTTCAATTATCAATGAAAAATTTAAAATATAAAATTCTCAAAAAAACATGCTACTTCCCCTTTAAAACTGTTCTTGGCTATTTCACCAAAAACGCAGTATTATGATTGACACATGCATCAGTGGCTATATAGAGGGTACTAATTTCCATAATCTGCGGATATTAACTATATAATACTTACAGCTGCGTACCTTAAGTTTGTTCACATACTTGCGTATGCTAGGAAAAAGTTCATGTAATTTGCAATGTTTTTAAGACATCTTAGCATTGCAACAACGAAATGAATAATGTTGAAATTACATTACATTAGTTATATTAATATTCATTTTGCGTTAACATATTTGTAGGTCATACCTTACAGTTAACCGAAACAATTTTGGCAGGTCATTGAAGTTGCAAGGGGTAAAGATTTGGAAAAAACTAACTTTTATTTTTCACTACATGTAAAGTCCTTCATAATGATCAACGGATTTAGATCTAATTCACATTTGTTCTTCTTCACAAATCGATGTAATTATGATGATTTTTCGAATTCTCTCAAAGAGTCTTTATGGAATATGTAATCGCAAGTTCAGGAAATCAGAATCTCAAAAATATCTATATTCAATCTATATATATTAAACAGTGCCAAATTTTGAATTTTTACAGAGGCATATCAATTCTCTAAAATGTTGATATAGCCACTGTTCTATTACGCCGACTTTGTGGGATAGAATGGGAGAACCCTGATTGGAGGCAATCAAAGTCAGTTGTGCAATCAGCGACACCGTTCTTAAATCATCATTTTGGCTACTGAATCATGACAAATGCATTGTGATATGAACCACCCTTTGCATGCGAGTTGCGTTGTCAGTTGATAAAGAAATTCAAATGGATTGTGATGCACGTTTTTCACCAGGGGAAATGCCGAAACCCACGGATTTTGCCGTAATAGAACAGAGACTGTATCAACATTTCATGTCTTGATCTGTCTCTGTGGGGAGAGAATGCTAGAGACCAAACGATCTCAATATCAGATTTGAGAATGGACAAATGGTGATCCTTGTCAGTTCTTCTGGAGTTATTGGATTTACGTCCAAGGGAAACCCAAACAACATGCAATTTGCACTAAGATACTTATCAAGTGAACACACTGAACAAACGTAGATTTAGATGTAATACTACCTAATCTTAATCATTATTTATATTTTTTTGCAAGTTTGAGTTTGATTGATGGTACGATGAAGCTGACAATCCATAAAAATGTAATCATCTTTTAAATTCAAACAAAACATGTAGGTTGCGATCTTCTAACGTTGAGCTCGAGGTACCGGAGACTTGCTATCAGAGACGTTGAAATTTGTAAATGCAAATAAGATTATAGAACATAAGAAAATTAAATGTTTCATTGACATCGATTATTGGAGTTATCAAAGACATCGTATTGTAAATAATTAAAATCGACACATTCTCGTGTTATATTTCCGAGGTTGCTGACAACACAGTAAAAGCTTCAAACCCACAATGATCATGAAAAATGATAGAATCAGTTGAAATATTCCGTCGAGTCTTATTTTCTTGTAAATAATATATATTCTATATTATTGGCCACCAGCGATATTGATAGCTCGATAAAGAAACCATTACAGCACGGGTATATGTTAGTTTATAGTTAATTTATACATATTTATCTTCCTTTTTGTTACAAATCTCTCAATTGCATATATCATCAAAGGTATTTCATGAAAACGTTTTCTTTTATTCCATTTAATCATGGGGAAAGAGTCATTGCATTTGAGTTTCTAAAGATAAACCTGTCGGAACGGATCGTTTGTCAAGACTATCAGAGGATTATTCAAACCTTTCTAACATCAAACTGACTTGCATTTGAACATGGGGGATTTGATTAACACATTAAAGTTTATTTGATTAAGCGAATGTTATTTTAAGGAATCGTTTAATAAGGTAAAGAGACTTTTAAAAGTTGTTCTTAATGTCGTCAAATGAATCAGTCTGATTATTTATACAAGAAACCAATTTTGTTGATTACTTTTGATAATAAATCTTACAGATAATGTTATTTTGTACAATACTCCGTTTTGTCGGAAATAAATAACCCACCATAAAATGTAATTTGTCATTTTAATCGTGGTTATCTGTGCAAGAAACATTTTGTTGATATTTTTGTATAAAAAACTGCAATGCTTGAAGCTATTTTATGACGTAATTATAAAGTTCTACATATGAATCGAAAGTGTCAATCTTTGTAAAAGTTATTATACATGTAAATAATTGTTTTATCTTAATCTCACTTTGGAAATATATATTTTTCAAATTTGATTTGAAACGCAAAATATAGTCAAATACTGAAAATTATGATCACCAATTTAAAACAAATAATAAAAATATGGAAGCACTATATATATAATTGTCACAGACTTAATATTAATTTACTTATATTTTGAATGTCTGTGGTCTTTTTAAAGTGTCATTGTGAAAACCTCCAAGATCAGAGTAATTATGGAACTCCTGAACTAGAACTAGAAGAGCCATTCAGCCCTTTCTTGATTCATTTTCCATGTGTCAAATTTACCCTTAGGGCTCTCATACAAAACTATCTGCTCGAAGTATTTGCCAATTCGCAAACAAGGCATTTGGCTCGATAGATATTAGGGTATGATGCAAATAGGATGTTTCTATCGGGATAGTAAGGGTAGATTATCTGAAATGTTTTCATGTTAACCTCAAAATATGCAAAGACCTCAAAACTTATCTATTTTCAAAATCGTACTGTTAATAAGCGCTTTGAGCATGCAATAAGCATTGATAACATGCGCCATACAAGTGGACTATAATAATAATAATGTTAGATTTCGAACATGTCTTAACAATTATGTTGCAGTTCAATTCGAAATACCACTTGCTTGTTTGATGCATTCTGCCCCGTGTTGCAAAAAAGGAACAACATTGAACGCCTGCCTTTATACTTACACCGAGGTAAGAAATTGAACAACAAAGGTATTTTGTATTCATTAAATATCTTAAAGACATATGATACATTTGATTATCGCATGATCACATTAAAACACATCTGCAGTTGTTTGAACCACGTTTTAGGTGCCTGGTTTATGTTTATCAATATATCTTTGTTTGAGGCAGGGGTAAAAATACCATTTCACATTTTTTAATGTGGTAAATTTGCGGAGCATAAGACTCGTTTATTGGTTTAAACATGTTTTATCAAAGATGAATTTTTGGAAAAGATCTTTATCAAAAAAGACATAGTCAGTTTTAGATTATAACGATAACCGCTTGAAATATTTGTATTTGAAAATGTTTAATATGATAAAACCAACTAGGGTATAGAGGCAGATCAAGTCATGTTCGTCTAGCCTCTGTTCTTATTCGCCGAGTTTTAGGGGTAGAATGGGAGATGCCTCATTGGAGGCAATAAAAGTTAGTTGTGCAATCAGCGACGCTGTTCTAAAATCATCACTTTTGCTACTGAATCTTGGCAAAGGCATTGGATACGAACCCCCCTTTTCATGCCAATCAAATGGATTGCGGTGATTTTTTTCCGCCACGGATTTGGTCTTATAACTTGATCATCATTTCATGATTTGATCTGACCACTTTTGCAATGTTGTCGGTTGACGTTGACGAACACGTCGCCTGATCATGTTTCAGACATGCTCTTTAGGGTAAGGGTCAGGACTCGTGGCTGGTCAAGGCATATTGACAATATGCTGACGCTGGAAGTTGTTATTTACTATGAGAGTGCTTCGGGTACGGACATTATCTTGAGCAAAGGGTAAAAGTATCGGTGCTAGGATGTAGTCTGTAGTGCACATCAGTGATCCTTCCTTGAACAATATGCAAGTCCGTTCCGTCAGTCATGGTAATTTTTCCCCACACCATAACAGACCCACGGCCGAATCTGTCATGCTGTCTGACGTTAACGTTAGCATGACGCTCATTCACACGCAAAACGCGAGCTTGCCTAGCTGTGAAATTCAGAGTAAATCTTGGCTCATCTGAGAACATTACACGCGCCAATCGGCGATTACTACATTTTTACGCTGTCTACACCATTGACGCCTGTTTACCATGTACTGGCGAGTTAAGTGAGGCACGACAAGCGGTCGTCGTGCATGCAATATATGTATGTATATGAATTATGCAATAGTTTTGAAAAACCTAATGCAGTTTGTGTCATGAAAACGTCAAAATATGTGATACAACAATTTACTTCAAGAGAAATTTTGACGATAAAAAAACATCAGATGTGAAGATAATGAGGAAATGTTTGCTCTCAATAAGGACATTTACGTTTTCCTGCTCAAATTGATGGTAAAGGTATTGATGAATACATGTATATGATGTAACGTGATAATTTCAATTTCTGTAATGACCACAATTATGGATTGATTAATGAACTTTAGCAACAAATTATTATTAAATTATGGGTCCTGTTGCAGTCGATAACAAATTGACGATGACTCGTTTCAATTTGTGTGTTTAATGTGAGGTTTCAAGTCCATGTCATTTTCGTGTTTGATTTATTGATGATTGTTGAGCCACAATTAAGACACCGTGTCACCAAGAGCATCCTAATCAGGTGGTTCATTTTTTAAGAGGTATTTCTAAATTTTAGAACAAATATGCAGTTTCGCACTAACTATAGTATAATGGATGATTAGCATTCATCTTAATATCAAATTAATGTAATACGTTTTCTGTCAAATTAAATGAGCTAAAATCAATGAAAATGAGCTGCTTGTTCAAATGAAGAAGCTATTTGTATATGATTCGTATGGTTTCGGTTGTGAATCATACCCAAACCAATTGGTATGTATGTTTTTTAAATGAGCTTGTGCTTCTTCTCTATTGGCATATGAGACATGGTGGGTGTTATTATCTCATTATTATATTTAATTTAAATTGATCCATTTAATAATTGAAAGTTAGATTATTTAATTTATATGACATATATCTATTGTTTATAATTAATGCGAATGTTGATTTTATTGCATCCATCTCAAAATTAATAACATGTTAAAAGTAAAGGTACACAGCGAAAAAAGAGGAATTTACTGTCCTACTGTAATAATGTACACATTTTGTTCATGTCATCACAATATTTGTAATCAAATAACAAAATCACAAGCATATCAACCAATCTAATAAAATGAATATCTGAAATGTTTTTGACATCATCCAAGAGAGATTCACACTGAGTGAGAATCAAATTACAGACTCTTGCAGAAAATTACTGATTTTTTTATTAATATATTAATACACTCCAACATCATAAATATTGTTATTGAATTAAGATAGGACGGAAATATGCTCAAGACTAGTCTGAACACTTAAAGAAGCATTAACTGAGCGAGATAACAAGAATTTTATATGGCTCATGCGACTCTTTCAGTTTTCTTTTTAATGTTTACCTCGAGGCCTGTTAATGAATGGTTTTGACTCAAGAATGAAATCTTAATTCTCTCCCAACATAAGCAGATGAAGTTATGAAATGTTGATGCAGCCTCTGTTCTATTACGCCGAAATCCGTGGGTTCCGACAGTTTCCCCTGGTTAAAAAAAAGTTGCACCACAGTCCATTTGAATTTCTTTATGCCCGTGTCACACATTGCCGAAGCTAACATCCCGGACATCACACGAAGGTCAATAATTTCAATTTTTCCGACTTCGACTCTAAATCTGGATGTCCGTGTGACAATGCTTCTCGCATGGAAAGGGTGGTTCATATCACAATGCCTTTGCCATGATTCAGTAGTCAAAATGATTATTTATAACAGCGTCGCTGATTGCACAACTAAGTTTGATTGCCTGTTCATCTTAAACGTTTATGATTATACCAGTAGCATCTGTAATTAATAAAAGTTTAATGATCTTTTATGATCAGATAGGAATCCAATAGCTCCGATTTTAATTGTTCTTAGTCCCATGTACTTACATGTACGTACATGACGCAATACCGACCTCTTGCATGCGAGCTTGACAATCAGGTGATCGGTTCGAAAATTGTCTGTTAAACCTTCCAATCATCATGTGCTATTTCCGAAAATTTCCGTTTACTCTATCCGAACTAACGACAGGAGTGAATGCTTTTTTTTTCAGGAGAGCTCATAGCCAGATGAGTGCAAAGCTAATGGTTAAACCTTTTAATCTAAATCAAATGTAAAAGGGTTATCACTTCCATCTTTGGTAAAGTCATTAAATAGTTTGGCCTCAAAATAAATGTTTACAGAATAGCATTCGTTAATTTCCATCACAAAATAAACGTTGATTAGATTCTAAAATAAATCTATTTCAAATGAGCCACGGTTAAGAACAAGACACTGTAAAAATAGAAAATCACAGCAATTTGAATGGAAGTAATTTAATTACAGAAGATATTGAATTAAACAGATGCTATTTCAACAAGTTTTAGGGTCTCTTAGATCTCATTTGAAATAATGCAATCCTTAAAAGAGAAAATTAATCATGTTGTTGCTTGAATTATTTCTCTTGTTTATAATTGAAAATGAAAAATTATATTAAAATTGTTCAATGAATTTTATATTTTCCAAATGAATGACAGATAAATCAAAACGTTTGATTGGTTAAAGGAAGAATCTCCAAACTATCCCAAACCCAAATGTAAGGTAAACAACCATTGTGCTAGCAACAAAGCTGAAGAACCGTTCGTAAATCACCAGACGGTGGCTACATGACTACGTGCAGACAGACACCTAGCGGTCACAACAAAGTTGCAGAATTCTTTTACAAAACACTATGACACTAAAACACGTGTTGTATGAACACTATGACTGTGTGTCCCAATCAACCTTGCTGTAAACAGGTACCCTCGTGAGATCAACAAGTAACGTGTTGTATGGCACCCTGGTTGTTAAAATTGCATAATGTGTCTTAAAGGGGCAGTAGCACGTTTTTTTATAATTTTATATTTTAAAATTTTCACTGATAATTGTAAGTTAATGCTAACTGTATGATTTTGACAGTGTCAAAAATCTCATAACACATGCCAATCATCCATAGTCTGAGGACGAAGTTTAATGATTCACTTAAAATCCATTGGCGGCCATTTTTGTGTGAACACCTTTAATTCATTTTATGTAAGAAAAAGAAATCGCATGGCTAAACTTAACGTTATATATTTGAATTAGTACTGCTCCATTTAGTTTAAATACATTATCTTTCAATTGGAACAATTAATTTTCATTTTCCTGACATCACCTTATATTCCCCCTAAAAACGTGCTACTGCCCCTTTAACGATTGATATCCAGTTACCGAGGATAAATCAACCAGCTCGTACTCTAAAGTAACTCTAAATCAGCTACGTATTTGCACTTTACATACATCCATAATAATGAAGGAATGAAATAGCGTGAAACAGTTACAGTTTAAAGTGATACCTTGATGCATTGCTAATATTTTCTCGATGATTCAAACTGACTGGACATTTCATTGCATTAATGTTTAACGACAACATCATTTACTCTTTACTTTACTTTACATCCTCGATTGCATTTGAAATTCATTGAGAATCAGATTTATTTCAACGTGTTTTTCGAAATAATTGCCCACTCAAGTTTTTCATTTACCTTTCAAATGCCCTCTTATACATCTAACAATCTAACAAAGTGACGACAATTTTAATTCAGATTTGTAATAATGAAAAGCATCATTATTTTATATCAATCAGTTTAATCCGAGTAATAAGTAATCAAATTGTTGACAATGTATTTTCATTTTCATTTCCACTAAGAAGATAAACATTATTTTTTATGTGCTTAAACTTTACGATAGCGAAATATATGTCTCTAAATAATGGGAAAGTCTAATAAAAGTTGTTTGGTCAAACCATAGAAATAGCTATTTCCTTCCTACGTTAGTTGCACTATGTCTTAAATGGTTATGGGCTGTACGACCTTTATAGATTTCGTATTTCCTAAGACGTAGTTTAAGACAATAGAAACTGTACCCGGAAGAAATCTTTTTGAACATATATCTGCACTAATTCCCGAAAGAATGAATCTTAAGATCGCTTATTGTGATATATACTCTCCATATTAAAGAAACGCACGGATGAAAGCCGATTTCGAAATATTCGTGTACGTCTTTTTATTCTAATTTGTGCAGATGTTGCCAAATTAGTCACTCATATACACTAAAAAGTGTAAAAATCGCCTATTCAAATATGTTGGATTTCGGCCTTTTTTCTTGAACAGATTCAATTGTTTATTTAGTGTTAGAAAATTGAAATTGTTGCAAATAACTTTCTTTACGACTTCGTTAATAAAATGAATGGATTCATTAAAGCAATTTAATTGGGATGGCAAAGAAGACAGGTCAGGTAGTAGTAGGTCAAGGACACCATACAGATGACAACCTGTTACAGCTCACCATACCATCGATGCTTAAGGACTCAAACATCATCTGATGCCGCAGAATATTTTACAGAATTACAGACACACTAACAAAAGTTATGAAAATGAATTAGGAGTTTTGTGCAAAACGACGTTATGTTGAGAATTTTGTAGAAATGACATCGTCGCTTTTTACTCGTTTTCATTGGTAGCCAATCCGGAGTTTAGTTCAGTTGTGATACTTTTCTCTCTTTGAAGATTCCTGACATAACAATTATGATCTACAGATTTTGTATAGCGCAATATCCAATTATTGAAAATCAATATGATTCTCAAGGACTCCGGCAAAAGCTGTAGATGTCAGAAGCTATGGGCAGGTAACTCCAGTGTATGATTCGTTATGTTCATGATAGCCGCTAAACCATATAAACATTCCGTGATTTGATCGCTGATGGTTAGAGCAACATGCGAGTTGTAGGACTGCATTCAAACCTTGTGGTGGGACGCTCTCTGATAAAACATGTTTGATTCCCGATGCGTTAATTTTGAAACGTATTGCCCGAACAACGTCGATCAAACTGAGTGTTTTTCGAAAACAATATTTAATTTCAAACAATATATAATAACCTCTTTTCGTTACATCGTAGAAAAGGTGCCATGTAAAACTGGCATCATTTATCACTTTGACACCTACACTCAAAGACTGTTGCTCTGTGGTAATGAACTTTGATCATATGACCGTGACCTCAACCCGTAAGTGTTGAGGAAAATGTGTAGACCTCAAGAGTTACAAACCATTTGACGAACAATGGACAATTATTTGTGTGTCCTGTTAGAAAAACACTGCGAAATAGATATATCATCAATAATGAGCGCTGATCAAAATGCAATTGCATTTTCGATTTGAATCCATTAAAACGGCACATAACCAACAATAAAATATTTGATGATAAAAACATAACTTTCTATTTTTCGTTAAAATCATAACTTATATTTTAAACTTTGATACTCATTCAGCTTTTACCGAAACCATGCTACGATTCCCAAAAAATCACGAATCGCATGATATTTGAAAAAGGAGAAACGGGCATGTGAACAAACTTTTGGTATGCAGCTGTACGTGAACGAGACTTTTCAGATAAGACTCTCTGTTATACACCCTTTGTTTGAGTTCGAAGGAGGTATATCGAAATAATTATTTACCAGACATGTCTGTTATGAACATAATGTTAAGGAAACAGCGGAAATTGGGTTCCTTTTACCATTCCATTATCTGGAGCTTGTTAAGACGCAGACATATTATCAAGATTATACATATTTAATCATCTTGGACAAAAGACAAAATATTCTTTTCGATGAAACTACACAGAGTGCTTTAAAACTGATAACCATGATGACCAGTACGCCAAGTATACTTTTTGTTGTTAAAAGGGCAGTAGCAAGTTTTTAGGGGGAATATAAGAAAATACGTGGTTCTATTTGAAAGACAATGCATATCAACTTAATGAAGCAGTAAATCAAATATGTAATGCAAAGTTCAGCCATGCGATTCCATTTTCTTACACAAAATGAATTTAAAGTGTTTACACAAATATTGCCGTCAAACGACATAATGTGAATTTTTATAATTTGTTTTCTGACTAAATGGATGATTGGTTTGTGTAATGATATTTTTTGACAAAATATCAAAATAATACAGTTAGCATTAACGTACAATTATCGGTGGGGAAAAAATGAAAATATAAAATTTTCATAAAACGTGCCACAGCCCCTTTAACAATCACTCGAAGCTCATTACAGTTCACAACTGCCACCGTTAGATTAAATGTTTGGACATACCAAGGAAATGTAGACTTCTCTGATATATAAAAGTGTCAGTCAGTTTCATGAACGTCAGATAATGTAAAACGATATTTGTGTTCTATGAATCTAGCATTGTCTTCCTGTGTTCAGATTCAAACGTGATAGCATTACATGGCTATCAAATATATGGGATATTATTTGAGTGCCCAATACTATGTTAACGATACGAGTGCCTTAATATTAGTAGGCTATTTCCTAAGCGAAATTGCTGGGGATTTCAGATATAAGGCAAGAAAAGAGTAAACATGGTATGTCATAGGCAAGAAGATACTAGTAGTATTCGGTCTATTACCGAAGTCGTGGAATAAAAGAAAATACTTAAAATATGCATGAAAACATAGGCGAACTTGTTGGCGCTGGAAAAAAAATTAAACCTCGTTATGACTGCCCTGATAGGTAATACTTAAATTCATGTTGCTTTGTGAAAAATAATTTGATGGTTTCTTTTTCAAGTCAGTTCACACTTTCATCAAGTTCATGTCTGAATTCAACGACCAATACAGAATTAATCGATCTTAATCATGATATAACTCTCGGATAAATCGTGTTGGAGCTAATGGACATGTTCAACTGAATGCGTGGTTAGAGATAAAACTGTCATCGAATGACTTAAATTTTCAACCTAATAAAAAGTCCTGTTAAAGGGGCAGTAGCACGTTTTTTGATAATTTTATATTCTAAATTTTTCACTGATAATTTAGTTGACAGTGTCAAAAATCTCATTACAAAAGCCAATCATCTAGAGTCAGAGGACAAAGTATGAAGATTCACATAAAATCCATTGGCGGCCATTTTGTGTGAACACCTTTAATTCATTTTCTGTAAGAAAAAGGAATCGCATGGCTAAACTTTACGTTATATATTTGAATTATTACTGCTCCATTTAGTTTAGATATATTGTCTTTCAGTTGGAACCACTAATTTTCATTTTCCTGACATCACCCTATATACCCCCTATAAACGTGATACTGCCCCTTTAAAGGAAAGTTTATCAGAAACGGCAAGTCCAAAGATATCCACTGACGAGTTATTTATCACTGGTTGCAAGTCTAGAGTATTCCATTCACAATTCTTTTATCTTCATGATTGGATTTATATTTCATTTCAGTGTTGCATGTGCATAAAGTATTAAAAGCCGCATGGCAAGTTATTAAGATCTCTTTTCTTATAGTGCAATGAAACCTCTTAAAAGTAGTAATCATTTTATATATATAAGTGTCAAATACGCAACTTGCATGACTGTGAGAAATAGAAATAGAAATCTTGCAGTTATTTCTCCCGCATCATTGATAGTGTACAGTCGAAACTTCAAAAGCACTCGCTAAGTTATATAACATTATTAATGAAAACAAATGCTGCAATATTGTTAATGTTTTTAGGATAATTTAAACAATAATTTTCTTCCCTAATGACACTGTTTAATTGGGGTTCCCTCGCATCATACGTTTAACTTTAATAACCCGGTTTGTTTTGGGTTTTTTCAGGCAACTTTTTGTGGGGGGAAATTGTGGAGGTGCTTGCCATTTGAATATTTCTGTTTAAATTCAGTTATTTGAATTTGGCGCAGCATCGCTAGTCACTTCACCGTGGTTATCGTGGTAGGTAAACATGTACCCATTCGCAGGATTTATTTCACCATTGTTGATGTCGTTGATTGGTGATAACGAAAATAAACACACCCGTGAGATATGAAATATCTGTGGGGGTGGTTATCTTTAATTTTTTCATCTAGTGTTTTAACTTATGTCTCTAAATAATCGAGCTGGTAATTATATCTAATATGAAAATGAAGAGGTTGTTATAAGAAATGTCTGACTACTTATCAGAAAAGTGCATGGGGTATATTCAACAGTGATTTATCGTGAAGACTTTTCCAGACTTCAGTAATTGTACCTTTGTTTGAGCTCAAAGGATGTATCGAAATAACTTTTTACAAGACCTCTCTGTTGTCAATAATCGGCGGATATTAGATTCCTTTCATGTGGATATTTCAAAAGTATGTATTCTGCTGTAAACCAATTGTACTTTTCAAAGACGAATCTTGTCATTGATTGCAAACCCTCTCAGAAGTCAAAAATATGTCTTAGGTAGATATAAGATAAGATTTGCGTAATGTTGAGAAGACCCCATCTGGAATATGCATGTTAAGTCTCGAATGGCTGTGCATAGACATTAAAAAATAAATTAGAACAAGCTCAATTACAAGCAGCAAGGATTTAAACATTCTCTCCCCACAGAGGCAGCTCAGTCATGTTACTTTGATCTAAGTCGGAGAAATACGAATGAGCTGTACTTGAGGAGAGAATGGGATTGAACTGGATTGCCAATATGGGCATCTAAGTGCATGATCTCTATATTTTGAAATTGGTTGGGGATCACTGCAATAACGTCGGAGAAAGATAAAATTACGTAACTCCAAACATGATATTTGTGTCAGTCCATTTTCGAGGCATCAATGAAATATTTCTATCCATCGAAAATACGACCATGGAATAGTCTAGACGATAATGTCCCTAAGTCAGATAGTATATATCAGTTTTTAAAACATGCATTACCAACGCATAGTTCTGCTCCGGTCTTATTAAAATCGACCGCACTCCGAGGAATAAAATATCAAAAATATTGTCTCTATCGGGACTCGAACCAACCAGAATAGCCCCTCCGTCTCGTGAATGAGAGGAAAGCCGGGCTGGGTGAAGTTCGAACCCCAGAGACAATTGTTTTGAATTGTTATTTGAATGAAATTGGAATGAAACCTGACACAAATTGTATTTGTTGTAATTATGTAGAAACCTCCTACATTGTTGTCTTTGATTTATGACATAAGTAAAGCGCATACTTAATGTGTATAATTAACGTTTAGGTTTAGGTGGAGGGAAGTGCAGACATCTTGTCAAAATGTGAACATATATAACATTACTCAAACGTACATCCATTAGGCTAAACGAGTTGTGTAACAGATGTACATTTTATTTAATATTCATTCTTTTCTTTCTAGATAATTACTCCTACAATTCTTTCTTGTCCAGCTTGTCATTTTTATACGATTGAAATGTATGATTTTGTAAATTCCAAGGAGAAGTATCCTAAGTTGAAGAACGTGAACCCAATCCCATTCATTATGAATAAAATATGTGTAAACCAAATTCCATATTGGAACATTCCCTTTACTCTGAGACGTTCATTCTATGTTCGCCTTGACATAAGATTTGTTTATTTCTTTTGGGGAAAGGGATTTCTCTACTTTAAGTTTTTATACCCACAGACTAAAACAGAGTTCCCAAAACATCTCTTATAAACTCATTTTTCCATGGTTTGTGAACTTTTCCACATGTTTCTGCCAGTGCAGCTATATCTATTTCAATGCACGGCTCTGTGGTACAACAGTTTCAGAATGATATATACATGTACAGTATATTAATCGTGCATCCGGATCACCTATCGTAAAAGGTAGGTATTTCATAGTTGATGAAACTGGTCATGCATGTTAGACATGTTTATGTTTCCACTATCAAATAAGCTTTTATTGAAATCAATCCAAAACTTACGAATGAAACGAAAATTCATCATAATGAGGCATACAACAAGGGCAGTCATGTTCTTATTTAATGAAATGCATTTGATGCATTAAAAGAGAAACAATTTATATCTGGTAATATCACAATTCCATATTGCAATCACTCTTATGTTAGCAGATGTGGTTTCAATATCCTTCACCAGATATGAAACAATAAACAATATATATCACTATCATTCTCTATGTATGCGTTATTGCAAATTTTGCCAGGAAGTTGATCATGTATGAATTACGATTTGGTCCTACACGGTTTCGACAATATTCATGATATCTGTGGCGACAATTTGCTTTGATGACATTGCAACAACGCTGAGAGTATTTCTGTTAAATGTTGTCAAATATTTGATGTCAGTGTGGAAACAGTATCAACTCAGTTTCACAATAGAGCTATATTATTGTATGTATACACATCCATCTCAGGTTAATACCCAGGGGTGCAGCATTAGAAAGTACAACAATGTTACAGTTAATGCAATGTAACTGTTAATAGTTGTCAAATATTTGATGTCACTCTGAAAGAACTATCCACTGATAGTCAAAATAGACCTTTATTGTTGTGTGTATAATTCAATCTGAGTGTATTACCCAAGGGTAGGAACAATAGGAAGGAAGGCGATATTGTTTTACACAATAAATAGTTCCTTCCACTTCAGAGAATAAACAAGATCATTTATCCATTTTGATAGTCCGACTAGTGTTATTGGTATCAGATCATTGGTTTCTACAAATGAAATGTGTATTACAAACAAATAGCCAAGGGATTCGCAACTTCGAAAGTATATATTATCTATGTTAATTTTGTCAAAATACGAAAGTTTGTTTGGCGTGTGACTTTTTGTAGTTAGCAAGTTTCCTTTAAAGCCGAAAGTAGCCTGTTATTTCAAAGATTTAAAGAGACAAGGAAAGTTAGATATTTACATAGTAATTGATATTTACATTTATTACTCGCCCGTGTAAGATACCGCAGTGTAATATGTATACGGCAATATTCAACAAGTATAACTAGTGTATGCTGCCGAGTCGCGAAATGTTCGCTTCAGTAAACTGTCGGTATTTTCCTAGAATTTTAGGGCAAATAAAAAACAGAATATTAAACTCCTTCCATTTAATACTGTTTCTATTAAACTCGTGAATGGATTGGTATAAAACTCGCTTTCGCTAGTTTTATAAGAAGTCGCTTGAAGGTCGTTTAGTGTACACTATGTATATTTTATAAATAAAGATAAATTATTTCCTCCCCTATCACTAGACTCGACAGAGATATCATTTTTAATATATTCCTTTTGAATGATGATTAGTTTCCCTATGGTTTTAAGAACATGACTAAATCAAAAAAAAAATTATCCTGTCAAAAGATCCTTTTAAAGCTAAAAGTTGGTTTATGCGAAGGAACTAGAAAGTTCTTGATACCAAAATTGTAAAAAAATAAAAATTAGAAGGACATACGTATACTTTAAAATTCTATCACTTTCACGTTTGAAGATATGAAGAAAACACATTAAATTTCATTAAAAGTTGATGATTTCGGGGAAATGTATAAAAAGAGTACAATGTTCAAAAGCGGAAGTTGAAACCTATTATTTCAAATGTTTCACTGATAATTGAACGTTGCTTTGTATATAAAATTAGAATCTGTTTTATTACGGTTGAAAGCAAATGAGGGAAGGTACATGTAGTTCAATGTTGAGTATTGCTTTAGAACATGTCGTCTCTGTAGTTTAGACGTTGAAAACGGATATTTTTTCATACTTGTAAGTGAACATTATAATGACTTGCGAAATCAATATTTTCCAAACTTTTATTGTATCTCTCCAAATATGTTGAAGTTTAAATGCCTTATGGATACGGAAAATGAAACAATGATGCTCAATTTATGTAATGACACTTTTATGTTATTCATAGCCTTAACAGAAGGGAATCATTACTATATTTAAAATCTTTGTAAATAATGTATATGAAATATGTTTTGAAATGTACATGCATATAAGCTTAGGCCTACAAACATGAATAAACACACTTGACGTGACTACACATTACTCACACTGATACGTCAATGTTTTATCATTCCATCCCATCATTCACAAACCTAACACGACACAAAACTTGAAGCACGGATATTTATATGCATGTCTGCGAAATACCAGTCCAAGGGGGATAATCGCATTCAAGTTTGCTCTCTCCTGTATAAGGATCGTTGATGAATCGCTAGTTCTAACCGACATGCGCCGTTTCATAATTAACTTTCTGAACAAAATTAAACCAAGATATATTGAAATTTAGGATTAGTTTCTGACACTCTCAAAGCTAATTATTTCCTCTTTTAACAGAAGATAGGATTAAATTAAGGGTAATTCATTCTGACAATAGTTTCTCCACACTACATTCTGTTGTAATCTAAATTCTTCAGAGTTAATAATCGTTAATTAAGAATCCTAATTGTTATTGGCGAGTTGGACTTTTCTATCATCATTCCTTGATTCTCATAAACACGATTCAGCACATCCGAATGTCGCATGATGGTCGACCTAATGCCTGAGTTACACCAAGGTCGTTCTCACTACGTCCTACTCCGTCCAAATTAAAAGCAAAACGGCCTCGGACGGGATGGAAACGAGTAGCGATTGTTAATATTTTACCCAAACATGAAACCAGTTCGTTCATACACAGTTCTCAGCACGTTCTTCTAGTCTTTATCCCGTCCTCAGGCAGTTTCTAACACGTTTAGATTGGATAGTATTGCCTGTTCGCCTAGTTTTCAGGACGTCTTCAACCAGTTACATTCCGTTCTTAGACAGTTCATATCTGTTCTAAACTATAGACCAATCTCGTTCTTGATACGCACAATTCCGTCCTAGCTGCGACCAACTCGTTTTAAGACAGTTCTTTTCGTTTTCACTACGTCCTGATTCCGTTCTCAGTGCGTCTTAATTGTAAAATCGTCCAGTTCTGGCCCGTTTTCTATTAATACCCATCACGTCCTTGCCCGTTCTCATTAACGGTCTCAATTTCAAGGTGAAAACATTATGCCTCAAAAGAAGAAGAAGTATGATCAGAGGAAGGTTGTTCAAAGAAAATCAAATATCAGATCCACTAGCCCTGTAGAAGCCATAGTGGCCGAGGCAAACAACAATTTACATTGATTTTCTGCTTCCATCACAAACTGTAGGAAACCCACATTCATCATGCTGAGAGCTTCATGTATCTTGGTTCATGTTTCTCTTATCACTTCTCTATCCCGAAGGATAAAAGTAGTAACACATGTGTATTTATACCCGTCCTTACATACCGAAATGCAAACGTAGTAAGAACTATGTGATAATTTTGCAAACGTACTAAGAACGAGTAGAACGCAAGGATGACCTTATTAGAACTTTTATGACTGTGTCAGAACGCACTACAAACACAAACCCCTCTCACAGGAACCCGATATCGTAAATAAAATGTAGGTAAAACGTAGATAAGAAAGACCCATCCCTCTATATAATGAGTAGAGGGGTGGGTCTTTCTTATCTACGTTTTACCTACATTTTATTTACGATATCGGATTCCTGTGCACAAAAACCATCGAAAACGATCACCTGGGAAGCAAGAAATTGAAAAAAGTTAGATAATACAAATACCCGTTTATTGTCCTAAAATAATAATATCTGGTATATTGGAGCAGTATGGTTAACACACATATGAGTAGGTCAAGGAATACAGAAGTCGATATTTTTTAATACATGTACGTAATTAGTGAAGTTCGTTCATTATTTTGTATCTTGTGAAGACAATAAATTTGTTGTTGTTCTTAAGTCCAAAAAAAAGGCTGCTGCAGCAATCAATACGTGATGAGTGCATGTATATCTCTTGTGATGTGATGGTGGATACTGCCTATGTTTTCATGTTTTCTGGCTGATGGGTGACGATGAGTTTATTGTGAAGCATGTGTTTCATAAGGTGAAATTTCACAACCTTTTCAACAATTTTAGACGAAGACAGATTAGACATTGTGTCTTTGAGATGGAACACCTGGTTGAATTGCTCTCTGTAGTAAAAATCTTTCAAAAGAACAAATGGTCAAGATTTAAGTTGCATCGATTTCATAATAGCAAAATAAAACGTTCTAGAAGATAAGGACTTTATGGATATCAACTTCTTCATTGTAGAAAGAAGCTACATTTCGGTATAGATACCCTTCCCGTTTGAGACTTTATATGGAATTTATTTTCTTTTGTATCAATGTTCACACAAGAGAGAATAAGTGTATTGCAAGTAAGTTGTCAATTAATCTTATATCTACTTTCCTTAGGCTTTTTTATCCTTTGTTTAAAGGGGCAGTAGCACGTTTTTTGATAATTTTATATTTTAAAATGTTCACTGATAATTGTAAGTTTATGCTAAATGTATTAGTTTGACAGTGTGAAATATCTCATTACACAAGCCAATCATCCATAGTCAAAGGACGAAGTATGAAGATTCACATAAAATCCATTGGCGGCCATTTTTGTGTGAACACCTTTAATTCATTTTGTGTAAGAAAAAGCAATCGCATGGCTAAACTAAACCTTATATATTTGAATTATTACTGCTCCATCTAGCTTAAATACATTGTCTTTCAATTGGAAGCATAACATTTCATTTTCCTGACATCACCTTATATCCCCCCTAAAAACGTGCTACTGCCCCTTTAAAGCTGACATTATCAATTGAAACTAGTCTGTTTTACTGCATTTAAATAGCAAAAATGTGCATATGATGCACTGTGATGTCACCTGCCCCAACCTTTACACATACCTCATCATCTAAACCTTATTTGCTAGTTATGCTGGTCAGATACTGTCGGACGGACAGTGTCACCCATTTCCTATAATTCCTATATAAAGAGACCTCTGGTGGTATTCTATATTCACAGTGATGTAGTGGTTACCATGATACCCAAAGACACCGTGAAAACACAACTCATTTCTGACTTGGATCTTATAATGTGTTGTGTGCTTCCTAAGACACTTCATCCACATTGCACTTGGTCAACCCAGCTGTTTGAATCGGTATCTGTCAAAGAGATGTACCAATCTTCAAGGTCACGCTTATCACTTTGTACTTGATATGAAAGTAAAATTCCTTCAGGGTAATACTTGTCACATCATTTTTAAAACAGACAAATGTGTGTCCTTTCACTTTTTAATTTACAACAAAAAATAAATTTCAAAATATACAATGTTGATGATATAAATAATCATTATTATGTCATAAATGTTCTCCATGAAAACAAAGAAGACTTTCAACAACCTCTCAGGTAGGTTCAGTTAATTGTATTAAGCACTGTAAGCTTTACTATTCTACTCTTAATTATTTCACTTGTTACCAAAAGGCAATTCTAATCAGCACCAAAATAATATCAAATTAGAAATTTAAATCTACAACTATTACAAGCCTTAGTTAAAAGGGATACTAACACAAATCCCCTTGTGAACCTAAATAAATGTTCTTATGTCCCTTATACATGTACATATTTGATATAATTAACCAATTATTTGTTTATAGAATACATGACCAGATGAGACCCAAATGTGCAGACGAATCATTTTCAACTTTCATTAATTTTATGCTGGTATTCAAAAGCAGACTTTCTTTATTCTCATTAGACAATCTTCTATTGATATTAAATGGATGTAAATAAAGAAAACAAACATGTAATATTCAGTCATCAAACACAGAAATTCCTTTGTTGTTACTTTAACAAATTTATGAAAAATGTTGTTAGATATTATCAACCAAAAGGAACAAAATCTACCAGATTAGAAAATTAACAGTGATCTCATTACCTGCGTGATGAATAATGATATTTCAAATATTAATGAATAAAGGAAGAAAACATTCCTAAAATATTGTACACAACCAACTCTGCTTAAACATCAAAGGGTATATGATATAAAGTAGGATACACTTGAGCATGGCAATATCTAACACAGTGTTCTTCCTAGGTGTTCAGATTACCAAATCCCAACAAATGAGACCTCTTCAATGGTTGATATTCTGCTAAAACATGAGCCACTCTGTGATTTTTATGAAATAATGCTCAGCTTTGACATTGATAAAAGGTACAGATATACATTAATAGAGAAATTGATTCATTAATATATATATATCATAATTACTAAATTTGATTTTAAATCAAATAACAGCCATTTTTTGCACACATAGAACTGCCATGGATACCTCTCATGTCAAACACTAATGACTCCTAAGTGTCCTTTTGACTGCTTTAGAAATATTTAAAAAAATTATTTGGCTTTGATCATAATCACAACTTTCAGGTTGTCACTAAACAAAACTGCCTTGAAATGATGCTTTTCAGCAACAGTAGGGACTTTCGTTCAAATTATACAACTTGTGACATACATGACCTCAACAACTCACGGAGTGCCTCTTTCATGAACATCAGACTGAATCGGCAAATTTACCCAAGAGTCCCTCAAGAACAACACTACATAAAAGAAAAGAACCCTCATAAAAGCTTTAAAACAAGCATTTGAATCCATTCAAAATGAATTTCCCCAACGATTTAAATTCCAAACAAATTTGCCCTGTAAAATCCATATGCTTTTGATATGAATACATAGAATCAACATTATACCCTGATCAGTGGGAAGATGTGAAAATGTGAACAATGGTTATGAATATTCATAACTTATTCAAACCATGATCACTTTCACTTTTTGATTTTCAAATCACTGATTATACATACAGCCACAAATTGATTACTGTTACACATTTCGATTTCTAGCAATCTCACCCTTTTCATTCTTAGCTTTGTCTTGGACAAAGAAATGTATGTGAAAAAACAAAACAATACAAATACTCAATGGGTGGATGGCCTGATGCCAGGTGCCATGACATAACCCCATCTGGCCTTTCAGGTAAGATTACCGGTAGGTAACAATGTACATCTTGAAATGACTGTTTTATAAACAAACTTTTTCAGCAAACAATTATCTATCTTCAGTTTTGTTCTCAAACAAAAACCATGGATGCAGTCTGATGGTACCAGGAAACAGGGCTAAAACCAAATGGTTAATTTTCCAGATATAATAAACAGTTTTAAGATCATAATATAAATATTATTGATATAGAAATATCCCCATATATATATATTTTCCCAAGAAAAAATACCCCAAACTTCCCAAGCATTCAAAGAAAACCAATTAAATTAATTGGTGGATATCAATATTGAATGATCTCTTCACAAGGTTTCAATGCTAAATCAGTAAAAGTTTCTCAATCTGATTTCAGTCCCCTGATTTATCTTGCATACACATTATAGCTTGCTTGTGGTCTCCTAGACCGTTCCATGTCTCTGTTGCCTTAATAGGTGAATGTGTTCGGTCAAGAAGATCAATGACTACAATTGCACAAATAGATAACTCTTTTCTAAAGTATATCAAAGAATTTTTTTTGACTTTTTGTAAGAATAATTCTTCTATATGAGAGTTGATGATTGCAAAACTACTTGATTTAATCCAATAAGACCTCTCCATCTCTTGCCCGAGAAATGCTGTATTTAAAACAGGTTAGCAAAGGAACATATGACCAGAGTTACCTGTGGAAGGAGAATATTCATCTTGGTGATTAACATGTGGAGGAAAGGATAGAAATGATTTGATATTTAAGGGTGCACCTGATTGTTTGAATAAAGAAATCCCCCTGACACAAACCCTATAGAACGTTCCCAGATCAGAAATGCAGCCATGTTCAAGTTAAAATTTGGTCTGTTTTCAATGAGATTTCCAATTCTTGTGCTACACTCTTTAATTATTATTCTTAAGTTTTAATATGCTTGATTCCTACACAAATCTCTATTAAGTAACATGTGTCTGAACACAATAAACCAAAAGAGACAAACTACACTGTAAAAACAACAATACAGATGCATATATTATGAGGAAGGCACAAAAGGATGGCATCACATTATATAATAGTTATGGCACATGCAGACAAGGATTTGTGAACATCAACAATCAAATATGAACAAATAGAATCTTATTCATGAGTCACATAATCAGTGAAAATTTCAATTTGATTAATCAACTTCAGTATTCATACAAACACAGACAATGAGAATGTTAGACAAGATTTACCTAACATTTGTGTTTACTGATTTATCAAATTGATATGAAATATTCTTAAACTCAAAATTGTTAATATGAAAAACATAACAATCTTGTACTGATATTCAAATATATTTAAATAGTTCCAATAAATTTATGCTGTCATGAACTCTGGAAGCACATTGGAAGGTAGACACTAAAACAAACTTATTTCAAAATGATAATACACTGCATGCAGTTTTCAGTGATCAATAATAATTTGGAGATAAGGGTTCTTGTAAAACTTAATTTGACAATATTCATATGACATTGAATTAATACAAGATACTTAATAACAAGAATCTGAACCATCTGTTTCCATACAAATAAGCTAAAAGGTCATTTTGATTAGTGACAGAAAGTAATAGATGCCGTCTGATTAAAATCGACTGTGATTCGAGGAAAAAAAGTGTAAAAATATTGTCTCTAGTGGGGTTTGAACTTCAACCAGCCCGGTTTTCCTCTCATTCACAGTCTGAAGGCACCCCTATTACCCGCATGTTCTGACGCAAGCTCATATAGCCAATCGCAAGAGGCGCAGTAAAAGCTTCGATATCATTCAGGGGCAGGTAACTCCAGTGTACCATTCGTTATACATAATCGTCGCTAAACGCTATTTAAAAACGAAGATGTGATTGGATAGCTTATGACTGGGTTTGTCTGCGCTAAATGGTCATAGGAACATGCGATAGAGGTGGGTGCATTCAGACCGAGACGGAGAGGATGTTCTGGCTGGTTCGAGCCCCAATAGAGACAATATTACGATATTTTATTCCTCGGAGTACGGTCGATTTTAATCAGACTGCAAATAGATGACTCTTACGGAATATAAAAACCTTTTGGGTTACTTCCTGAGAAGAGACTGGGGTAGGATGACTCTTACACATTCTCTTTAAAATTGAGTTGTTCAAAGAGTGTTTGGAATAATCTGTTTAAATAGAATGGAAAAACATTTCATGCTTAAAGATTAGAACAAGGATACAAGCATGACAGATGAACACATTATTATGAACATTACTTAAGCCGCTCAACTGTTTCTTTAGGATTTCATTGACCATCCAATTTGCAAAACTGGATTTTATCAGGGCTCTTTAAGAGACTATAAAACCATATCTATTAAATGCTACCCCTATAGTACATACAACTAACACAAGTATATACTTTTATTCATCCATGTTGAAGTATATTAGATAATATTGAAGTGAATATTTGATGTTTCTGCATTTGGAAAAAAAATTTCATAAAAGATTGACTCATATTAAAGAAGATTGTTTTAAAGTACTCAGTTTAGTATATCAATCATGGCACTGCCTACATAACCAAGCTTCTAAATTCATTTTGCTCATATTATGGTAAGTTTTGAAGGTTTTGCTGAGAATTAACTAGTCTAAACCTTAAAGGGGCAGTAGCACGTTTTTTGGTATTTAATATTTTAAAATGTTCACTGAAAATTGTATGTAAATGCTAAATGTGTTAGTTTGACAGTGTTAAAAATCTCATTACACAAACCAATCATCCATAGTCAGAGGACAAAGTATGAAGATTCACATAAAATCTATTGGCGGCCATTTTTGTGTGAACACCTTTAATTCATTTTGTGTAAGAAAAAGGAATCGCATGGCTAAACTTTACGTTATATATTTGAATTATTACTGCTCCATTTACTTTAGATACACTGTCTTTCAATTGGAACCATTAATTTTCATTTTCCTGACATCACCTTAATACCCCCTAAAAACGTGCTACTGCCCCTTTAAGTTCATGTCCCAGAGCATACATTATGCGTATATCATAACCTGATTTGCAAAAAAGATGGGGCCATGAACAAGACACTGCAAGGGAACAAAATCTTATCTCTTAATACAAAAAATTTCATATTCTACTCAAAAGAATATACTGAACTTTAAATGTTTGCAGCATTCAAGAACTACACCTGAATGAACTATTTGATGGAAGTTTTATTCATACCCATGTGTAAATCTAACATGGGCTGCTTATTTCAGAACTTTTTTGAAAATTTGAGCAATTTTGTGATTATGAAAATGTTCATCACATCACAAAGCAATAAAATCACCCTTTTTGAACTCCTGCTATGTTTCTGACTTCAAAGCTCATTACAGAAACTGTATTACTTTCTGATTCAATACTTTTTAAAATTAAATCAGAAATATAATTTACTTTCATTTTGAAACTTATCTTATCCATGTACTCATATAGAACAGAATTTTAATGACAATTTACAAATGTTCCTTAAATTCTTTAGAGTAGTTTCAATTTATTTCAACCAAACAATTAATAATTGAGATTTTCAAGTCATGTGGAGGAATGAGACTGGATGTCATGTTGCTATTTAAAAGACCAAACATTTCACTCTCTCTAGACAAGGTTTGGATTATTGGATTATCTCCCTTACACTGGTTCCTTCTGTGGACTGCTCTGCTTTAATTCTGAAGCAGTCATTTCATTCTTTGCCTTATTTACTATAGGGTTTTGTGCATAGAGATAAATGGCTCCACAAACAATACAAATAGCTACTACTGTGTAAACATCAATTGGGATACCAAATATAAAATAACACAAAACAGCTGTGAACATTATTTCTAAGGCACTGGCAAACGTTTTCACGATTGAATTAAGGGATCTGAGAAACAAACTGGTCACAATGCCAATAGCAGCATTATTCACCATTATAGCGATTACTCCAGGACGTGAAAAAATAGCCGAGATACTCTCCATC
This sequence comes from Steromphala cineraria, assembly GCA_916613615.1. NCBI lineage: Eukaryota > Metazoa > Mollusca > Gastropoda > Trochida > Trochidae > Steromphala > Steromphala cineraria. Next base: position 23,373,016 of record OU744724.1, read on the forward strand.
TGAAAAGCACTACTCAAGTCGCCTCGGAGTCCCAACACAATGACATTGCAAACAATGGAATCTAAATACATGAAGATATTTTGCATCATTATATGAACATCACAGCCTTTGTCCTTCAGAAGGTACTCATTGTAGACTCCAGCAAACACTGAACAGACGACTTGCACCAGGATCAACATGAGGTGCAGGTCCAGGAAGGAAGGAAGAGACGTTGAAGTTCCAACATCGGAGGAAGCGGGAGTAGCAGGAAGGCTCTTGGGTAGGGAAGTCTTGTGGTTGAGTTCCTTCACCACGCAGCCTGCTGTCAAGATCAGCAGCGACGCCCACTGGATTCGGCTCAACTTCTTGTTGAACAGAAACTGCAAGAGAGAAATTGTGATATCCTGATGTATTTGGTCAATATATAGAGATTATTAACCGAGTGTGTTTCCGTATCATTAATATCATATAATAGGAATACAAAATTTATTATGTGAGCCTTTGGCGAAGGTGAGGTTGTTGCGTTTGATACTACGCTACTAGATAATCTGTACCAACACTAGAATATGATTTGTTTTTGCTGTTAAGTTGATAACCAACACAGTCAGTAAACTAGGCCGACGTTATTCACGAAAATTTAAGCACATATTTTTTCGATAGCCATTGTTAGCTGCATATCATTATATTTTTTAAACGCACGATGAAAACAACTTGATATGCTTCGATAACCAAGCTATAATTTCTAAAATACGAATGCGTTACAAGTTTTCACCGACGGATTTTGTTTACGATATTTTATTTTGATAAAAAAAGACACTAAACCTGAAAACTTCCGATGACGTTATCAATGGTTAGAGACCGATTTAGGACTCGCATGAAATGCATGGAGTTTTGAGACCTAATTTGCATCTTTGTCAGATTTTGAGGCAATCAGATACCAAGTTTATCCGATACCTTTATTGCATCGATAACACCCTCCATTATATGATAAATTGACATATTGAATTGATATATTTCTGTTCAAGTTAGTTAGAATTTCAGGTCACTGTGTGATCAATGCAAGTTCAACACTTATGGAGCATCCTCGGTAACCCAGGATTACTCACGCTTATCTGTAGTCATAGAATAAATGATTAAATATGTGGCCACTTTTTGTTTTGAAGAAGGGATATGCATTCTTGTGGCATAACCAAATATGGAAAGTTTGTCTTAGAAAAACTTATTTTGATTAAAAAACATTGTCTTGCTTGTTAGTTTTGATAAGATCAATTTATTTACCTACATGATATGTGCTAAAAGACTGTCAGCACCAAGAGCTAACTAAGTATCCTGTCAGACATGATGAATTGGAAGATGAGACACTCAACTTGAAATATTTGTACTATTGTACATGTTACATTTTACATCATTCTCTCCGCAAGGGGCAGATCAAGTCATGAAATGTCGATACAGCTTTTGTTCTATTACACCGACTTTATGGGATAGAATGCGAGATGCCTGATTGGAGGCAATCAAAGTTAGTTGTGCAATCAGCAATGCTGTTCTAAAATCATCATTTTTGCTACTGAATCATGGCAAAAGCATTGTTATATATAATGCACCCTTTCCATGTGTTGTCATTTGATAAAGAAATTCAGATCGATTGTGGTGCAATTTTTTCTGACCGGAGAAACTGCCGGAACCCACAGATTTATAAGTCTTATGATCTTATAAGAACATTAGACTTTCATGACTTGATCTGCCTCTGTGGGGAGAGAATGACTTGAAATCAAATTATATGAGCAGCAACAACTCTTCTTTAATGAGCAAACTAACATTGATTGAGATGATGATGGATGGAGGAAATCCTAAATGTATTGTTATGGGCAACTCTTTCTATAAGAAATTCCCACCTGAAAGACGACGCCAGTGATGACGACCCGGAACTGTAGCAACAGGTAGTAGGTAGTCGGATCGTATGCCGCTAGATTCACAAACTGTAGGTTGTTGTACAGACAGTAGAGGAACGCAGGGACAAAGTAAAATGCTAGAACTGCAAGCAAGAAACATACATTAGTTACATTGGATCATCAAGAGGAGGTTGCACGGTGGAGGGATGAGGGGTCTCGGGCGTGCATCCCACTCCGCCCAATTCAGTTTCAATAATAGTAAATGTTGAGAGTCAATGACATAGTAGAAAACCTTCATTATTAGTTGTTATCTTCTCAATTAAATCAATAAATTACTTGATCCCAGGTTATTATTTCAAGTTTTGTACTTGTGACAATAACCACACAGTAACCAACTAAATCCTTTAGTCACCCCTGAGGTGTTACTTGGAACTTTGCCCGGTATGTATATATATATATATATTCAAAAGTTAAAAAACACAGAACACCAATAGACTCCTACTAGTTTCATTGTAATCTTCAAAGAGTACAAAACAGTTGTGACGTTAGATTGTCATAATAGTGATGACGTAACACAGGTATGATGTCACAGTCATTAAGCAAGCGATAGAATCAAACACATTTATACATGATTATATATATAGGGTAAACTGACTGAGGTTCGGACACCACCCGAAGTCGCCCGAATAATAAATATATATGTACATATATTGGAAATATACTCAATTTCAACTGCATTTAGGATTTGGTCACAACATTGTTTGTGATATGGTTTGCTCAGATTAGTCAAAATCATATGGAATTTTTGTTTTCATGTTTTCAAACAAGTATGTTAACAATTACAGTAAAAACCTTGCTGAATACAAAACAAATGAAATCAAAGCAACCTACCATCTTTATGCTTGACGAGATCTGTCCTTAAGGTCTCACATGAGTTGCTAGAAAAAAATGATGAAGTCGTGCAATAACTTTATGAAATTAATACTCACATAAATTAAAGAAGCCTGAAAATCATATCAGATTGGTCACTGGTAAAAAATAAAGCTCAAAACTTATTTAAAGATTGACACTTGTGCATTAACAAGGCAAAGGGAAACCCTATGAAAATCTACCTTATAAAACTTGGTCTACATAACATGCTAATTTAAAGAACTTATCCGCAAGTTATTGGGGTCCATAATGCAAAATTTTATCAAAAGTATCATTTGATAAAAAAGCATAAACTGTTGTATAAAAGAATCAAATACCCGGGTAACTGGTATAGCTAATTGACAATGTATAGTGACAATAGGAAGGTGTGAAATCCCATTCATGAATGTAAACTGGACAATAACTTCAATCAGTGAGACCTTTTGTTGGTTAGCTGAGCTTTTGTCAGAACATGACACTTACTGGGATGCTTTCAGACAGTGTGGAGGGTAACTCCAGAATAGAACAAGTATTCTGGTTGTGTCAATAATTGAAACTTTTATTCTTTGAAGCAGTCAATGGTAATCAGACTGAGATGGAAGGTGAACATGTCTCTGTTACTTACTCTTTGAGATAAAAGATGAGCGATGCAATCAACTTGAGACACTCTGTGAGCAGTACAACAGTGACTGTGTTGTACGTGTAGGTGTTGGAAGATGTCTTTGAGGCTGTCACTAGAATACCTGAAAAACAAACACAAGATTTTATAACAACATCTGTACAATGGAGCGAATAAGATGGTCATAAGTATTCTTGAGGATATGTTTTTATGCCTAGGACATCCAAGAATCTATCATCACTACAGTTCATCTCACAAGTGCTCAATAGGGTTGAGATCAGGACTAATCCCTAGCAACTGTCTTGTGTTGATGTTGTGTGGAGTTATTCTGGCAGAGTGGGGATGAGCGTTACCCTGTTAAATTGGCATTAACCATATCTTGCCAGTTAAGGTCTTTTACTGACAAAAATGAGTAAATTATTCACAGGGATCTTTCCATGGTTTTTATTTACAATATCTTCCCTGACAATTTGTACGTCATAAAAATCCAGTACAATATGCCGCACACTGACCTTGACGTTTGTGTGTTTGAGCACCATAGACTTAAGTTATTTGCTCTAAAAATTTCCATAAGGGTCATATTGACACATTCATATTTATTTCATATATATATATTTCTTTCTGTGTTCACTTTTTATTAATTTATAATAACTTGAATTACTAAAAGTAGACTTGATAATAATTTTATCAAAACGTTGTTACTGAAATCATCCTATTGTTACCATGACATCATTTGTCATTTAATTCTGACTACCGGTAATTTGACCAAATTACAGTTCATGATTAACAATTTTCTTGTTTTTCATTTGTCTCTCATTCAAGGCATAATATATAACTATCATTGATTGGTATATTCAATACATATATTATTGTTGATATGGACTGAAGAGTCTTCTTTGCATATGAGTTACATATTTCCAAAATGCTACCAAGTTAATTAGTTCATTCAAAATAATGATTAAACATCTGTTCAAACAAATGAAATATCCACTCAATTTTCCATAGCTCATGCATCTGTTCAGCTGTCACAGACATCAAAACCCAATAAACATCTGCCAGTTTATTTATCTGGATTCATAAGTAGTTTCCATAAATGATTATGGATCATCCATGCATCCTCACAAACCAGCATGTTTATTGTGAACAGTCAATATCAAAACAATATTGACGTTAAATACTTATGGAAAGTTTTTTATTATAATTTTCATTTGATGAATTTTTTGGGCCTTTTTTGAAGTTGTATGACGAAGAATGGCAAAGATTATAAGGAAACACAACTTCTTTGAAGATGATACTTCTTTTACATTCAAAATCAAAAAGCGTTAGCCTTCATAAACATCAGTGTATCTGTCTCAGGAATGAGCAAATTTGTCTGTCATTTTTCAAATGAGCTTTCACTTTTTCATGACCACTTTGTGAACAACCTGACATGAATAAAAATTATTTAGCAGATCTTGGGCTGCCTATTTGAAGTTCATTGAAGTCTTGGCAGTCCTCAAAGTCTTGCATTTAACCAATTTCAGAATTACAATTGTTAGGCAATAATTGAGAATAATTTCATTTGTACAGCAGTAATTTTGTATTGTTTCAATGACAAACAAGAAAGCAAACAAGCCAAAATTATTGGCTTAGAATTGAAAGTATAAAACATGCACAAAACTGATGTCAGAATTTGATATACATACTAGGGCTGTAACAATTCATCGATACCTACAATACAATCGTAGCTTGGGAAATCGTGATATTTGTATCGTGAGCTTCCTGTATCGTGATACACTAAAAAAAGTAAAAATAGATTTCACTTACTTAAAAATAAAAATAAAAACTATTTAAAGTAAACACTATAAAACCAGCTAGTGTTTTGCAGTAACTTTAACTACCGAAGCATGAAGCAATCTGATTCATAAATAATTATTTTTGAAGAAAAGAAAAAACGTTTTAATCTTCAATTTTTGATCATCTCATAACACAAAATTTCCACCATCTTGAATATTTCATAAAATATGCATGAAGTTATGCTTTAAATAATGTATCGTGATTCATTCTGTATCGCCTGTCTGTATTGTGATACATATCGAAATTGTGAGATTTCCAATGATACTCAGCCCTAATACATACCAATGATGCCCAGGGCCCTCTACAGGGGAGTATCTAAGCATCAATTTCAAATATGTGAAACCCTGCAGCCATGCAGCTTGGCTTGTATACTGACTCTCTGTCAATGTGTCACATCAATGTGACATCATGAGGCAGGATTACTTCGGTTTTGATATTTATTGAAATGCTTTAAAATATTTATTCACAATGGGTATGATAAATATTTGACAACCAGACAAAGTACACATATCAATGTGTAGGAGATTATTGTATTAGCATTCTCTCCCCACAGAGGCAGATCAAGTCATGAAATGTTGATACAGTCTGTTATATTACGCCGAAATACGTGGCTTCCGAAAGTTTTCCCTGACGGAAATTTTTTTTTACCACAAACCATTTGAATTGCTTTAGCAAATGACAACGCTTCTCGCATGGAAAGGATGGTTTATATCACAATGCTTTTGCCATGATTCAGCAGCCAAAATGATGATTTAAGAACAGCGTCGCTGATTGCACAGATAACTTTGATTGCTTCCAATCAGGCATCTCGCATTCTATCCCATCAAGTCGGCGTAATATAACAGAGGCTGTTTCAACAATTCATGAGTTGATCTGCCTGTGGGGAGAGAATGTTGTATTAGAGGATCAACTCTCTGTTATGGAGATGTTTCTTTGTAGTCAACAGCTTTATCAGCTTGATGAGGGCTTTCAACGTTTCAAAAGTTTTTCAGTAATATCAGGGCTTCTAGTATAATTTCAGGGAGAAAGGCCGCAACACTATTGTGACTACGCTTTGCGGTGAAACATGCGAGCTGTCCGGAACTAGCGAACCATCGGTGGTACTGTGCTTAGTTTAACTTTGGATACAAACTTTACTGCGTCTACTGTGGATAAAGTTGCCGAGCCCCTAGGGGATTCTAACCCTAGATATCTCGATACAAAGTAGAATAAGCACTGCACTATTCGCCCCGTATGAAAGAAATTAATAATGAATTAAAAACACAACAAACTGCACAAATAAGGGTAAGCTTTGGGCCAATTTTCCACATAAAAACATCAAAAACACCCTTTTGTTATATACAAAATAAAACATAAAGTTGATCCTACATGATCGATGATTATCATATTAAATTGATGCAAAGCAAAAAGTAGTGAAGTTTGGGAAAAATTTGAAATATGATTTAGGGATTATAAAACATTTTTTGGAATGCAGTCCAATATTTTGTGAGTGTGCAGCTGTTACCTAAGATCATGTCGATGTGCCAATCTACATGACTTTTGCAAAATAATGTCAGGTAAGTTATGATCAATCCCTGAATTTTTACAACACATATCAAATATGAAATAATTAAACATACATTATATTTACCAGTGGTTGATCTATTTAAGATATATAAGGTTTCGATTCGTATGGAAAATGCAACAATGTTATATGTGGGATCACGCTGTTTTGCATTTCACATTCCTCATATTGGCATAGTCACATCCATCAAAGCGAATTCCAACAACAAAATCGACCCATCGTTTCATAAAGTTAAAGTACAGGGTGTTTCTTAGATGTTATTGTACTTGTTTTTGACCTTTTTTTATAAATCAAAATTTGACACATAAATCATTTTGGTTTGAAGGAGGTTTGCCTCCAGACATTATGCCAATATGGTAGATACGCAAAAGGAGACAAGCCCAGCATAGATAATGGTATATATTGATCTATCATTCTTAGAAAAATACATTACACAACCTCTTTAACAAGGATCCAAGGGTTAAACAGAATACTGGTTGTGGACAAATATCTAATAGCTAAAAAACAACAGTCTAGCGTGAATCCAAGTTTTAAAATAGATACAGACCCGTGCCAGTTATATTCAGACAGTGACATTATTTCCATTGACTTGCATGTTAACTCTGGAGTAGCAAAATAATTTTCATGAAAAAGTTTCTTGTAGAAGCATTATTAAACTTGACAGGTTGAATTTAAATCATCTCAGCTTGGAGTTCATAATTTTGTTTTATTGTCTGATTAATGTTTATGTAAGGCACAAGATTTTTAAAAATCAAGATACCTCTGTCCCATTGATCATTATTATAAACTTGTTCACAAAATATAAACAAATCATAATTATGTACATAATTAGATTAAATAACTGTCGTTCCTTAGATAATTGAAGAAAAATAAACAGAAGTTATGAGACTGTAGCTGAGATGATTCGTTATATTTGTGCTAAAAGTTAACAGGATCCAACGAAAATCAAATGTATTAAAATTATTTATGCTACACCAATTAATCATGTAAATCTATGAAAATAATGTTAATGTACATGTGTATTTAACTGACACCGGTCTGTAGTACAAATTTGACACAATCTATGCTCACCTGGTAAATTGCATTCTAGCCAAATTCTTGGCTCTAATGCCTACAAACCCGTGCCAGTTATATTCGGACAGTGACGTTATTTCCATAGACTTGCATGTTAAATTGGTGTAGCATAAATAATTTTCACTCATTTAATTTCCGTCGGATTCTGTTCATTGTTTGCACATTTGTAATGAATCATCTAAGCTACAACATCATAATTTCTGTTTAATTTTCAGTCGATTATCTAAAGAATGGCAGTTATTTGAATCAAATTATGTACATAAATGTGAACAAGTTTATAATGGCGATCTATGGGACAGGTGCCTTATTTTTGTACATAAATCGGTAAATCCGGTGGCGTTACATGAGTAATAAATTATGTACATAAAGCTGAGATGATTTAAATTCAAACTGCCAAGTTTGATTATAAATCAACAAGAACCTTTTTCGTTAAAATTATTTATGCTACACTAATTTAACATGCAAGTCAATGGAAAAAACGTCACTGTCCAAAGATAACTGGCACGGGTCTGTAGGCTTATACACCATATAAGTCAAACGTTATATATTTTAGTGTAAAAACAATCAATAGCATAATTTATATCTTAGACACCATTCAATTCGATTTTATAACGCCAACACGACAAACAAGTTGGGATTTGTTGGACAGAGTACATTGGACTGATAAGAAACGTTTGACCCATAACCCGTTTACTGACACTGAGGCAAGGGGAAGTTTACCAAATACCTTGAAATATACCGTCAACAATGCTTTATTTCTAAAAAGACACGCATATAAATTTAGAGTTTTAGTTTGCAAAATATGCCTTGAATATAAAGGTTGGAATAAATTCTTACCTTGGTTAATGAAAAGCCCCATATAAGAAATAAACACTATAAATGAAAACTTTGTCGGGAACAAATCCCCGGAACAACCCATTTTGCTTTCGCCTCCAATTTTATTCAGAGTTATCTCCCTTCAACAAAGGGAGGCAAGCTGAGGTTGTAAAAGCCCCGGACCACTCAAAAAGTCTAGAACAAAATTATAGTCATAAGTTATTTATATAAGTTCATACTATAAAGGTGACATACCTAGTATAATTTATAGAAGTAACAGATGTGTTATGGTATGGTAAATAATACCTGTTGAGCAAAAGATTAATAGGATATAGAATTGGTTGTTTAATGAGAAGGTATATCTGTTTGCTTATAAATGCTTTATCCACAGATATTCATTCTTTGGGTTGTACTAGAAGATTATCTTAATTGATTCTATTTCTGTCGTAATTCGAGATAACAATCCTTTGAGCTAATGAAATTGACAAATGAATCAATTTCATTCTCAATATTGAATGAACATTCTTTCTATCTACGAATAACATCTCAAAGAACAATATCTTCTTTTTGATAGAAGTCTTTTCCCGTACAAACAAATAAACATTTAATATACAAACTGAATAAACATGTATATTCCGTTTATAATATATTTAGATATATATGTTTATGAATCAATAACTGATATATTATTATGCCTGGAATAATATGGGTCATTCAAACAGCGCTTTGTGTGTGTGTCGGACTACAGTGGGTCGTTGATACCGATGCTGTGAGCGAGGGGCCGATAAAAGGTCCATGGTAAGCAATGTTATAATAATACTAACTCTTTATTGTCCGCATTACAAGGTACATTGGAAATTCTTTTTGTGCATTTCGCACCCGGCAGCCACGGTGCAGCGCTGTTCTGCCTTTACAATACTGAGTGTCAAGCAAGGCAGCAACAACTCCCACCTTTTATCGTCGTTTGGTATGACGCGACCGGGAATCGAACCCCGGTCTTCCGGGTGACGAGAGGACACTCTACCACTGAGCTACGTCCCCGGTTAGACTGATGGTTTATGATACTCGCAGTATCATAATTAGTCATAACCGTTCCTGACAGTCCCCGGTAACGTTAGTTACCTTCATAAATCATCTATGATAATATACGAAGAACAGGTTCTTATGAATAATCAACTTCTTTATTATCCATAAAAACTTGTTCTTCTTCATCAAACCTGCTTCTAAAATGCCTCTCAAAGAAGATATGATAATATAGTTGTAAATATCTTGTATTATTTTATAACGACATATTCCATTGTTTCGTTGCATTTTGAATCATTCATAATTGAAAGTAATGTGAAAGTTGTGAATTTTCAGTAGGGAGGAATTTCAACCATTCTACGTCGTAAATATGATACTATGCAGGTTCAAAATCTTTAAAGTTTAAACAATAAGAAAGCTGAAAGTTAATAGCTCTCTCTGTTTATACTAGATGCATATTTCAGTGCCGCCTTATAATGAAGTATTTAATTATAAACGGAATTATAGATTTGCAATTCAATTAAACTTCAAATTGTGTTCATTGCTCATGTGCATGTATGCTTATCAAGTATAGTTTTTATTATAATAAATGTATGCTTATCAAGTACAGTTTTTATCAAAACAAATGTTGATAATTCATCTACAATATTAAAAACAAACGTTTGTTTATTACAATAATGCCTTGTATTGATAACTATTTTTGGAACTAATTTGTATACCTAAGTTAATATTTCACATGTCTAAATATACATGTAGGTAAAAAAAACATTTTGAACCAAATTGAACCAATTTTTTTAATAAATATATCAGTCTTTCAAAAAAGCAGAAAATTATATGATGTTTCCACCCCCTCTTCGATTGAACACCAGCGTGAACGACACGAAGCCCTGCGGGGACTGTGGACCCAGGATCCAGGTGACCCTGCGAATAGAAAACAATAATCTGCAGCCCTTCTTCAATGTAAGCATCACGCTACGTGAGCGACAACGACAACTGATCTACTTTCTTCAGGATGCGGCTGACATAAAAGGAGAGTTCAGGTCAATATGAGAATCAGATTTTCCCTTATGTACCATTAAGGAGGTATGCAATTCGTAAAGCTATATATAAAATTGAGCACACCAGTGTCGTCTTTGATCACACGATATGTCTTTTTTTCAAGAAATAGAAAATAAATTATTGTAGATGAATAACTAGATACATATCGGTTAATGCAGATACAACAGTTATTGTGTATCAGAGTTGCTGTTAAATACGAAGACTGACATCGATCAACCTATTTACAACCGAAGCAGAGGCGATCCCTAAAATTACGTCTGATAATATGAGTATCTCGCAATGTAATAATTACCTCACTGTTTTCCGGGTGTCTTCTGCATCGTTAATAGAGAGATGTAAATAATATGTCAAAATTGTCATTTCGCAGAGAGAAAATTCCTTTGGCCAGGCAGTTGCGTTGAAGCCACTGATTATACATAATTTAAAAATAACCCTTCCATTTTGTGACCTTGACCCATGACTCTTAGAGCGCGTCTGTTCTAGCGTTAATGATTTCTCTGTACTGTCAAAACGTTTTGTTAGATCTATTTGTAAATTTCATGACGTGCATCATTACAATCGGTAAGATATATTCGTTATAACATTCCGTGAAGGGGTTATGCGGATATGAAGGTCCCTTGTAAGTTTTTATGCACCTCGCCATCAGTTCGTTACATGAAATCTTACCCGGGACTATATCCTTGCTACCTTGACGGAATGTTATAACTTAAAGCAATCTTGTTGATAGATTCTCTGCCGACTTCTATGGCGGGATTGGATACTACATCACCAGCATGAACAAACGACAAGCTAACAGCAGCTACTACTGGGGAATATATGATGGGGAAGGAAGGTACACCATGTGGTAAGTATACAAAGATAAATATCATTCGAATCGAGACATGAAATATAACACTTCGTGTTGAATCGCCCCTAATGGCTGAAATATTGCCCAAGCGGGGTTAAGCTTGGACTCGCTCACTCACGTGTTGAAGAACACCTATCCGCACCATTTGATATCATATGACAAAAGATCAGATTTAATTTATGATTATCATTTGCATTTCTGAATACGCCACTAATGTATAATTTAAAATGTGACATCGCCATGATGTCACAGCAAATAAGAATGTCATTATGTTCACAGCATGGTGATTGTTGTCATCTATATAACTTGTAATCAAAACACTGTGATGTCGTTCTCGCTCAAATTGGGGTTAGTTTGGGAAATCGTTTTCTCCATTACGGATTATTGTATATCTGTTGATGATTACTTGTTATGGAAGGACTTTGAGAAAACTCAAAAAGCACTTTTAATTAACTTTCACCACAAGGAAAAAGACACATTTCTATATGAAATATTACCCTATGAATAACAGAGAAAATTTTAAGAAATAAAAAAACATAACAAAAATAAATGAAAGATGAAAATTTCAAATTCGTGGTTAAGTATACACTGAGAGACAATGACGAATGTATTAGTGTGTATGAAGACAGATTTTAATCAAAATGCATCACAACCATTTTCTCTATTTTTCAGGTGCGAGTGCATACATTCCACAAGATCAAGAAACCGTCCATATTCACCAAATCATCAAGTATCGAATAAAAATTTCATTATTTATTATTTGTTTATTGAGTTTGTAAAAATAATAAACATGAAACAATTCTTTCGACGGCTTCATATAAGATATCAGAATATTTTGTACATGTACTTGATATAGATAGACTGATAATCATATCCGTAATGCTTCGTTTAAACGATTAGGCCACGATGGCAACGATTCCAATCATTTTTAAAACTCGTAACTCATCTTTTAAGCGTGAGGTAGCGCAGATAGAAATCGTGGCGATCGCAACAGATCTCAATGATCGTAAGGCATCGCTATTGCCATTTAAGTCCCTTCATCACTTTATCCTCATGAGTAAACGCTTTCAAAAATCTATTTAAATGGTAATGAAATGAAACTGCAAAGGAATATTTTCTATAAGCACTCGTGTTTATAGACGGCAATTAGATTATGTTTTGGTTTGTCATTTGTTCTGTTCAGTTCTTGTGCATGCACTTGATTCATGTATGTACTGGTACGGCATTGATATGAGCAGAGGAATTGCTTGTTTGCTAAATCAGATTTCGTCGCAAATAAAAATATGTTTAAACCATTTTCTACAATAATTTGGCAATCAAATCATTTGTCATTTCGAATTTTTAAAGTATTTTTTTCCTTTAAAGGGGCAGTACGTTTTTAGGGGGAATAATATATAATGTAAAGTTCAACCATACGATTCCCTTTTCTTCACACAAAATGAATTATTTAGTGTTCACACAAAAATGACTGCCAATGGATTTTATGTGAATGTTTATAAGTTGTTTTGTGACTATAGATGATTGGCTTGTGTAGGGAGATTTGACACTTTCAAAATAATACGTTGAGAATTAACGTGCAATTATCAGTGATATAAAACTTTCAAAAAACGTGCTACTGCCCCATTTAGACTGAACAAATCACTATTGTTCTTCAGGGACACCATTTTTCGTAATATCGCTCTGGTCTGATACAATTTCGCTTCCAAAGGCAGTTATCTATATTACGTCCCTCTGCCTCGGGCAATTATCTTAATAATGCCCTCTGTCCCTGCAATTAAATCAATAATTTTCCAACAATTGGGTTGACCTACTCAGGTCTTTTTATTACTGTGTCCACCACCTTATATTTCAGTACAAAATTGTTTTCCCACTGTTTCCATCGGGTTATTAGTTAGATAAAACATGACCCATGGGAATTATTGAAAAGTATGCCCTCCTCCCTCGGGAAATGCCCGTGGGCCCACTTTTCAATAATGCCCGCGAGTCATGTTTTATCCTACACTTACAAAATCGTTCAAATAAATTAAATATTACAATTTTACTTACCAATGGATTCACTTAACATTTACCTAACATTGGAATTACTTGTGAAACAATTCTGTAACAAAACAAGAGTCATCAGAAGATGACATATCCCACCGGTTCCACATGTTATCGTAAGATGTAAACCTTTGAAAGATAATTGTAATTTTTTCAAGCAAGGTTCATAATAGTATAATCTAATATGAAACGAAACCTTTCATGAACAGAGTCCAAATAAGAGCCGTTTCCATGGAAATAATAATAAATAAAATTTTCAGAAATGTGAAAATATCAAAAGGCACCACTTCAGTAGGTGGGCAATACACCTGAAAAGTTTATGAAAGGTATGTGGACCGGTTTTTGAGTTCTGCTCCGGAAACGAAACCTTTCATGAACAGAGTCAAAAAAAGAGTCGTTTCCATGGAAATAATAAAAAATAAATTTTTCAGAAATTTGAAAATATCAAGAGGCACCACTTATGTAGGTGGGCTATACACATGTAAAGTTTCAGAAAGATATGTGGACCGGTTTTTGAGTTCTGCTCCGGAAACGAAATGATTACGGACGGACGGACGGACGGACAGGGTGATGACTATATCCCACGGTATTACATACCGGTGGGATAAAAATCATCAAAAAGATTTGACACAAGACTTACATGTACCACCCAAAATTTCTTCCGATCCTTGATCAAAGAGTATACAATGTCCGATCTAAAATGACCACTGGTCAAGTCACTAATATTAAAGTTTCGTTGCCAGGGTTATATATGAACGCTCTGCAACATCTACTGTGTCGACAGAAGTGGACACAGCCTAGCAGATCACTGAAGGTAGTGGCTAGAGGACCTGACGTTGTTAGAAGCTCAAATCTCTTTAAATCTGTACAAACTGATAAAGCTTCATCATACATGTATATGTATACACAAAAAGTAAAAAAAAGGAGTCGCATAGTACTTGCAATTGTGATGTGCTCGGTAGATCTCACTGACGATCTAGCAACGATAGGGGAACTCGGTATGGACTCGGCATGCGGTAACGACTTAAGGCGTGGGTTGATATATCAACTATAAGGTCATTAGAAACGTAGTTGGTTTAAATATCACTTGTGGTGATCGAGTCATATGAAGTTGAACTACGAATCCCAATACCAGGTAAATGTATTTTGACGTTTATCAAAAGAGTAAGGCTTAATTGCAAACAAAAAATATCTTTCCTTTTCAAGCATATTGATATATAATTTTCATAAGTTTTGACTAAATTAACGCAAACGTTAAATTGAATATTTTGCAAAAAGTTTGGATCCTTCGGGGCCACTTAAAGATACAGAGGCAATTGTCAAAGCATTTCGGGCAAATAGTTTATCACTTTCATCAAATTTCCCCTGCCTTTAACATTATAAAGATTGTGCGAGCATTTCATTCCTAGCATGCTACTGCCCCATGTTCGTCTACTTAACACAAGATTTGGCATTGTGGAAATAGACTTTCCGTGATCCGAAGTCACACCTGCAATTTTTACGATTAACATCCTACATCCGGTATTCGGGAGCTGTCTCGTCGTTGGTCGGACTTATTCTAACCCTTCGGTTAGAGAGGGTAAGAGAATGACTAGGCTATATCCAATATCCAGACGTCTTGTCACCGCCGGATATAACGGTTCAGAATGCAACTGCTTTGATATCGTGATTCGTTTAACCATATTTCATATTTTTCTCAAGCTTTAAAGTACTTTAGTAAGACTTTAGATTAGAATGAGAGGTAGAGCCTATATGTAGAACTATGAATGAGAGCTAGAGCTTTAATATATGTAGAACTAAAG
This sequence comes from Steromphala cineraria, assembly GCA_916613615.1. Taxonomy (NCBI): domain Eukaryota; kingdom Metazoa; phylum Mollusca; class Gastropoda; order Trochida; family Trochidae; genus Steromphala; species Steromphala cineraria. Next base: position 23,388,473 of record OU744724.1, read on the forward strand.
TCGTTGACACCGTAACCATGTAGCGACTAAAAAAAACTGTACTTATTCTTTTCACTATTTCATCGTAGAGCTTCTCCAGTCAGTACAAACTATACACAACGAACTTAATTAAGCACCCCCTACTTTTTAAAGCAGAAAAACACTGCTTATAATAAACATAACAAATGTACAGGCAAACAATGAGGATGTTTTAATAGAATGGTCATCTACCAGTGTGGAAACGAAAACTTCATACGGTTTACGATTCACTGTCACTGAATAACTTTTTTTACAAAAACTTAGTATGTTTTAGTAAAAAAATCCAAGTTATCTTAAAATTGAAAATGAAAGTCAATATTTTTTGCTGCATTGTGATTATTATCATTCTCTTGAGTGAATTGATGAATTTTTAGTAAATAACCCCATAGTAAAAGTCAATCGTTAAAGAAGTAATAACCTTCATAATCACAAAATTATCAAATATCGAATTTAAAGAAAACTGCACAAAAACCATTAATTGGTCACTGTCAAAGATAACGGCGATTCTAAAGGAAGGAGAAGTGTTTGATCAACAAGTTCAACTCAAGGAATATCAAATTTACTTACAGAGGTTTAGATTGTAGGCATTTAATAAATTTTTGAAGAAAAAGTCCTTAAAATACAATGTCTTGCTCGCCTCATATCATGCATGATAAAAAGGGTTTTAGTGTATGAATGTCAACTAGGAATCAGAAATGTTATTTTTAAATCATAACATCCAAAGTTTAATGTGTAGTTTTCCCCCTGTGACAATAGTTATATTTGACCAAATTTTTAAGTAGTCTCAGTTTTTCTCATATTTTCATTATTTTTGCACATTAGCAAATTTTAGTACAATTTAATAGTCAATAACAAAGCAATTGTTATATCTGAGACTGGAGTGGTCAATACATCAAAATAATCCAAATAGTCAAAGAGCACCCAAGTTCACTTCACAAAATAAGTGGGTGCTTAATTAAGTTCTTTGTGTATATGATCATATTCGACGTTAACCAATCTTTACAAATTACGTATCATGATTGAAAGGTAATCCGAGAATACTTATTTTAATTATGCGTTTTCCTGTCGAGGTCGACAGCACCAAGCCTCGGGGAACATCTTGCTCGAGCACTTCCGTTGTGAAAATCTGAAAACTTTTACGTCGAAACTTTATTTGCTTTGAAATTTTAATACTTACTCAAATCAACGAGTCGATAGAGGTCTATCTAAGCGCTAATGATCACATACATAACAAAAGATGTTCTTGCAGTTGTTTAGACTTAAAGATTATTTCAAAATGGTATGTATTTAGTAAACAGATATGTATTGTAAATTAAGGGTACAATAAAAATCTCCTGGAGAACGGAGAAAGTGTGACCAAAGTTAAATGCACAGTTAACCGTTTTAACTTTTGGAAGCTACAGATTGCCATGAGATGATAGCAGTTGTCCGTTTGCACAGGAAAAGGACGGAAGGACGGACGGACGGACGGACAGGCATATATAGAGGGTATATGATATATCTTTCCCATTGTATCACATACCGGTTAGATAACTAGTGACCAGGACTGGCAGTCCGGGATCTATCTCTATACCACGACTCTTTTGTTTGGACCCGTGGTAAAACTTACCAAAATGTTAGTTATACTACACCAAAGAATCAGCCGGAACTACTTTCATATAACCTTTCTCATGACAGACTAAAAACAGAATGTATCACGATCTATGGAACTAACGGTTTGACAAATACCTTCAATTTCAAATAACGACAAACAACGACGGGACAATTTTTATTATTTTTTAATACATTTTTTGTATTTTGTTAACTGTAAGGGTTCTGTCGAAGCCTCGTCATCGTTTGAGGTTGTTGTTATAGCCGGAGGACGTCGTTTTGACGTGAGAAATACTGCTGACCATTTCTTCCTTTTGGCGGAGAGTTGAGACCAACAAGTCCCTCTTCACACAAACGATTCGCCCATATGAATCTTTTCCGTTTATAGAGAAATTTTATTTCTCGTTGACAGGCGTCATGTTTGTCGATCCATAAAAGACCTGGAGAGAGTTGATTGTTATGTTAGACTGAATCATGTAGAGAATGGAGATGGAGAATATTTTCAGAAGCCTAAATACATAATGAACATTATCTTCATTGCACGATTTTCATTGTTCCGTCATCCTTTTGATGACTTACAAGATTTATTTTAATCATTAACTGTGACTTCTTCCATAGTTCGACAAAAACAATTCTTTACCTGCAGTCCTATCAAATATCAATAAACAACATTGTATTATTTTGGGAGGAAATTCTTAATGTAGATTTTTTGAGAGATTGTTCCATAACTCTGATAACAATACTAACTGCAAATTTATATTTAAATAAAATCAAATGATCAGTGAAATTTCAATATCTAGCCATGACAGACCAGGATCATTTGAAGTTGCATCAACAAACCATTTAAACAACAGAACTGTACCGTTAAACAGACAGTCCGTGATAATAGATGTTAATTTTCTCCTTGAAAACGTAACAGAATATCTAAACTAATTCATTCTTTGAATATCAAGAGTCTATGACTAGTAAATATAGACAGTTCTTACGATAGTCGTCAAGTGTATCCGACACGAAAATATATGCAATGAAGAGACAAGGTTACAAACTAATTGTGGTTCCTTTTCACCATTTCAATGCTCTAGTCAATATACCACGGTGATAACCAACACAAAACAGAAAAGACAAATGTGCCTAATATTAAAGATGCTGTATCATACTTGCAAGCGGTTCAGGATGAAATACATCACTTAGTAGAAAAATCTTTCGTCGAAATTTTGATATCATATTTAGATTGTTTAATCAACAATAACATACTTATTTCGACGCTTCAAGCACAGTACCCCTCCTGGAAAGGCATGTCGTTTTGCGAACCCGCTTTCGGTGACGTTATCATTATGCTTGTAGGATGTACAGCGTGTCTCAACTACCGTAATTGCGTTCGATGGGTATCAACTTTGACAACAACGAATACTTAATTTGGAGAAAAAGAATATAAAATCTAGTAGAGCGCGACAAAGACGGTTTTCAAGCGTAAATTTAGAAACAGGAAGTTGTGAAATGGCCACACTTGATTCGCCCTTATGTCGACTGCCGTTTCGGTATTTTTTGGTAAATTATCTCCTATTTGATGAATTTTGGTCCGATTTCCTCAAGGTTGGTCGCTTAATTTTTCTAAAAATACAACGTATACATTAAAAATACTTTTAAAAATATTGCAAGTATGATTTAGCATCTTTAAGGACCGCACGTTGAATTTCTATTTCAAAAACCTTTGAATTAATAAGTGTGATGAAGGTAACCAAAATGAATCACATTTAATGAAAGACCATCATAACATTCCACTAAATCGACCAAAGTATTGAATATATGCTTTCCGAAAATGAGAACACGTTTGAGGACTCATTACGAATCGCAAAATGGTTTCGAGCTCACTTCCGGTTTCTTCACAGTTACGGTTACCATAATCAGTTGACATCGTCAGTGATAAGATGTTGAATTTAATCATTTTAAGAGCTCTTTAACAGATTTGCAAGGCGAAAGGTTTATCATCCTGCTACATCAGTGTATATGTCTCCGCTCATGCTACAACCTATCCCCTGATATCCTCCTACAGTATTCTGCCGTATCGCTGACGGGTGGTTGCTCAGCGCTATTTATAGCCTGTCTGTTTTCAGTCAAACTATTTCGAACTCCCTACACTGTTGTCTAGTGATTTCGCACGTGGAAATCTAAGAGCGTGTGATTGGAGCTTAGCGGGAGACTGCAACGAGAATCAGATTTATTATCTAATAGCACTCCCATTGGTTAATTTGCATCACGAGGTGAGCACGCGGAACGAAGCCAAGGCTGCGTTCGTTTTGCACACAGTGTGTCGCACGAGCGATGAAATTCCTAATCGAACGACCATAGTGTCACTCCCGTGTGCACTCTAGAGTCACTCGATGTCCCTCCAGCTAAATCGGGGAGGGAGGTCGTGAGAGTAACGGAAGTACGTCAATTGACACGGTGTCTCTAACATACCCAAGACATACTAACTTCTATATAAGTCTTATTTTAACACATTCGCACCAAGCAGATGTGAGGTTTAGATTTGTTTAAAGAGAAACTGCAACATATCGGTTATTTCGGAGATCATGTGATGTTAAAATTCAATTTATAAATTGTTTGTGACCAATTCAATTTTTCGGCCATATTGTTTACAGCCAGGTAACCAAGTGCGACACTCATGTGAGCATACAAGTCGTTCGTTCTTACTGGCATCTGAGCATGCGCAAGATTGCACTCGAGTGAGTCAAAACGAACGCAGCCCAAGAAACTAGTTTGCCGCTATCTCTGAAAGGGCATTATTTGACTGGCTTGCTATATATAGCGATACGACAGAAGGCTATATGAGGATATCAGGGGATAGGTTGTAGCATGAGCGGAGACATATACGCTGATGTAGCAGGATGAAGGTTTATAAACTATTAGAAAACTTTTTGGCAAAATGGAGTAATTTGCATAATGTTTCTTCAATATAAAAAATTGGGGATTGTATGATTATACTTTAGCCTTCGTTGGTTACATGAGTCTGTCTAATTTGATTATGTTATTTTGGAAAGTTCGTTTATAAATAAAAAAAGAAACTTTTTTCAAGTATTATGTCCTTATTGGTTCACCCGTTGTGTCGACATGTTAATGATTATAACTTTTCATAATTTGTAGATATATATAAGCTAAAACTTCTTTGTTATGTAATGTGGAATACGACACCAAGATAAGATAACTTTGTACCGGATTAAACTTTCCGCACGACAATCCTCAAACAACATCTAGAATCAACCTGACATCACTAAACCACTAAAATGAAGTAATCACAACGCGCCAGATTAGTAGTAAGATTCTCATTATAATTATAATTAAAGTATCATTTTAAGTAGTGTTTATCCTTATATCATTTGTTTACTGATTGTCTGGCATAGCTTCAGTAGTTGTTAATCGTTTGATATGCAAATTGTTAAAACTTAAAACTTCATGTTTGAGTTAATGTGACAAATATTTGAGTACGTAGAATCACAGGAAGTGATCCAAATAATAGTGAAGTTGTTTGCAAGTGATGATAAAATTTTACAAGATGTTTCAAAACATTGGGCATAATCATTACATTTTGCATTGATCACAAATATGGGGTCTGAACGAGCATGTAGGAGCCCTGAACGGGCATTGCATCATCATAATTCTTCTGTAAAATAAGTTTCTACCCTCGTGCGGTCCCTATATGCCACCTTCATTGCTTCAAACAACGCATTCTTCACAACCTGTATATTAAGTAAAAGAAACGAATTGTAGAGGCAATGCTAAAAGTATGTACATACAGCTCACGTTGATTAGTTGTTCAAGAGACAGAAAACTTCAATGAATTTAGGTCGACCGTGTATAACTAACTATGTAAATTGTAATACTAATAGGATTAGGAGTTCTTATGCCATTTCGTACATCTTATATTTACTTGAAGGTTGGACTATTTTCGGCAGAAACACTTCCAAATTCTAAATTGGTATGTTAAATTCATCGAGAAGCAAGAAATTACCTGTCTTTTGCGCTCATCATCCATGTTTGTAGAGAAATGCTGCCATTGCACACAGTGACAATGTTGCCTTCTCCGAAAGCCCATATCGTTTTCATCATGTAGTGCACGTGCAAAGCATGACCCACGCGCTGTTGTTGTTACCGTAGTCTTCTACTCAAATGCTGCTCAATCGATATTTTGTTAAAGACACGAAGGATCAAGTAACTATAGAGCATATTTTAGAGAATATTTGGTAGCTTCTAGAAGTGTGATGAGGCACATTGTTTGCTAAAGAGAACATAATTCAACGCATTTTTACAATGTACGTAATGCTATTTTAAAAGATATGTGTTTTGTTTATACATATTGGTGTGTTTGTTGTATAAGTAAGTTATACGACTCTAATTGGTCGTCTAGTCCACGACATGGTTGGTTATACCAATTTACACCCCTTGGGCGGTTATATCCCTTCTTTTTTCAATTGGTTTTAACTCATAACTACCTTCTTATAGGTGTTTACCCCTTACACCCCTTCGGAAGTTATTGCCTTTATTTGAGTTGAATGTTATATGCCCTGAGCTCCATCCGCGTAGGTTGGTTATCTCATAACCACCTTGGTCGGTTATAATATTGTAAATAATTGCAAACAATTGGACTTGTAAAATTTGGAGTTTTAATCAAACAAGAAAGTTAAGAATTATGAACAACGAAAGTGGGATTCGAACCAGGGACCTCTATGTTGTCAAGCAGCGCTCTTACCTATTGAGCTACTGTGGATCCATGCCAGTTGATGCGAATTTTTGTGTGTCTTGTTTGGTTTTTTATTTCCCCCTATAAATATATATTAATATTGCAATAAAATAGTTTATAATGTAACGAATCAAGTTTTTAGTTCTAAAACCCTTAGCAGGGGATATTCTAAGTAGTCTAAAATAGTATTCTCATCAAGACATATCAAACCAGCAAAATGGAGCACTAAAACGTTTTTCAATTATTTGTATGTAAACCAATTTAGTTGAAACATCGTAATAAAATAGTTTTTATTGTTAGAAATGAAGCGTTTATTTCTAAAACCCTAATATGGAGGTATTTTAAATATATTTTCTTATCAAGAAATGATAAACCCGCGAATGATATCAGTAAAACGTTTTTAAATTAATTTTTTATTAACAATTTAAGTTGAAACCATTACAGGAGTCTTCCGCGGGAGTGTAAGTCAAATAATAACCCGTTTGCCTCGGGTTATGGAAATAACCTCTGCTCGGGCTACGCCCTCGCGAGGTTATTTTCCATAACCCCTCGGTACCGGGTCATTATTTACTACATAACCAACCATGTCGTGGACTAGACGACCAATACTCGTCATATAACCAAAGTACTCACGGAAATAGACAAAAAGTGGTTTTATTACTCGACTAATGTAAGTAATTCCTGCAGATGTTCAAATAACTAAGTTTTTCTCAATTAGGCCTTATGCAATCATTGCAAAAATAAACTTTAAATTGCCTTTGTTCAGGTTAAACTGCCCAAATTAAGCATATTTTTCGAAACCTGCTACAGCTCACGTCACTCTCAGCAATGCGTGTGAAAATAAACCTGCAACGCTCTTCTCACCTAAATTTGCAGTTGCACGATTGACGACAGAAGTTATGAATGAACTCGTAAAAGTATTAGTTTGTAAAAAACAATGTCTGTAAACTTAAAGGAAACCATGTTCTCTTTCATTATTTTCTGTATTTTCGAGTGAGGATAATAAATTGTAGCTGTGGTGGCCACAGGGGTCACACCCATTAAACCTATTTTCATCTTCTCCAGAACAATAAGGCCTAGAAAGCTGAAACTTGGTGTACAGACTCCTAGGCTAGTGAGGATTATAAATTGTAGCTTTGGTGGCCCTGTCGCCCCTACTAAGTGGGAAACCACATTGGCCACATCCTAGAAAAAAGAAAAATCAAATGTAAAGCCTAATGAGCTACAGAGCCAATGGCTCTATTTTGCTGGTGTTAAACAAATTTATGAATTATTCGATGCCCTTTTAACCATTTTTCGTATCGATAGATTTATTACAAATGAGGAGTTCACACTCATTAAAAAAATGTAAGGGGAAGCTTGACTCAAACTTCAACTTGACGGTAACCTTAAAGATACTTATCATACTCGCATGCGTTTCGGGATAAAGTTAAGCTATTCAGAAAATAAATACATCACTCTGTAGAAATATCTTTCAAATTTAATTTTTTTTATCAACAATAACATACTTATTTCAACGCCAAGAGCACAGTAACCCCGGTGAAAAGGGCATAGCATTTAACGAACCCGCTCTGATGACGTAATCATTATGCGTGTAGGATTTACACCGTGTCTCAACAACCGTAATTGTGTTCGATGAGTATCAACTTTGACAGCAACGAATATCTAATTCGGAGAAAAAGAAAATAAAATCTAGTCGTGCGCGACAAAGACGGGTTTCAATCGCATATTTAGAAACCGGAAGTTGTGAGATGGCTACACTTGGTTCGCCTTTATGTCGGCTGCCGTTTCGGTAATGTTGGTAAATTATCTCCTACTTATTGAATTTCGGTTCTATTTCCCCTAGGTTGGTCGCAAAATTTTGCAAAAAAAATACAAGGAAAATAGTAAAATTACTTTTTAAAATAATGAACTCTGATAATGTATCTTTAAGCAAGAAAGTCATATAACACCCTTTTGCTGTTATGGTTCCATACCAGGATTCATCAAAACTTATTTTGGCTTTGATTTCATACCATTTTCCTATTGCTCATTACATTAATCATCTTCCTAAGTAAAAGATTAATACACATATCGCGGACCTGGCTAATCTAACCCTTGTTGTCGACCCTTGACTTTTCTGGCAGCCATTTGTACCGAGATGGTTACTAAAAACTTACTTTGATCGTGAAAATCGGCTTTCGTTCGAATTGGTAGGTTCCGTGAGTGGTGATCGAAAGAAATATCATCCAAGTTAATATTGACACAAAGTTTTAAATGATAGCATGTCAAGCAAGCGGAGCAGTCGACAAAAAGGCAGATACAAGCGTCCGGCCTCCTTTTGAAGGTGATGAAAACGAGGGGACGTCTAAACAAATTGTTTACTTTACTCTATACTCATTTTCTTACAGCGGGAACATTTGGGGTATTTGTAATGGCACAGGGGCCTGTGTTCCTCTTATAGTAAGCTAGAGTGAAAGATAAAAAAAGTCAAGTGTCGACAACAAGGCTTGAATACGTAAGTTTGGAAACCGACTCTTTAAGCTTTGTGAGGAGGATGGATATAAATGAATAGGGGTGTTATCTTCTAGCCGTCAATATTGGTTCCGGGAACAAGATTATTTCGAACGAACTCAAAACAAGTCTCCAAAGGTGTACGTGCACGTGCATCCCACTATAAAAGCGAGACGCTCGACACCAACTTCGTCACTTCGGTTCGTTGTTTCGTGTAGCTGTCTGCTTGGTTAGTACGGATATCGTTGTTCAGTCTTGTGCGTCATATGTAAGTATTTTGTTTATTTTATATTTGTGATTAATCTTTTAAAATATGTCTTTTTGAGAATGCAACGAAATGGATTTAATACGAACATGATTGTAATAGACAACCTTCAAGTATGTGATATAAATATGGCTGTATGGCCCAATAACATCACTTGCTAAATGAAACGTGCATACTTGTTGCCATTCCGATATAAATATGTGTAAGTTATTAAATGAGAATTCCCATGTGTCATGTCTGGATTTTGTAACATTGAACGTAGATATTGCCCCTTCTGTAAGTGTAAATGATTGTTTTCTATGAAATCCCAATGACCCGACCCTGCATGAACGACAAACCCCGTCTTGTCTTTGATTAATTCAAATAAACACTTGATTGAATACAACTAAGTCCATGAAACTTAACGTTTCGATGATTTAGAATACCTCTATTTGAAATGCAAATTAACACGTTCGAATGTTAGATTATCAGTAGCTGGGCAGTTGACAAAGATAAATTACCATAATTTTGACTGACTAATCAATGTAATTGCACGTGCATTGCCAAAGCAGCTGCTATTGACTTAAAGCCTAGAATGCAATCTAAAGATTGGCAATTTTTCGACTCGACTAAAATTGAGATTTAGTGAGGTCCAACTTCAATTCACTTTTCAGAAGCCTACAGGAATAATGAAGTCCGTTCTCGTTGCCGTGTGCCTTGCCGCCCTCTATGTAAGTAGTGAGACCAATATAAACCTATATATACACTGTTGGTTTTGGAGGGGTGTTCAAAGTATAACTATTGAAATTACTTTATTAACTGACCCTCCTTAAATTTTGTCTGTAAAGCAACTGTACAGATTATATTGGCAATTAACGATACTTCAGTTTCTAACACGAGTTTGACTGATAAAACAAGTCGTATGTTTTTATTTGACTTGTACTTAAGATAGATATTAATACATCGATAGCATGTTCAGTGACCATATCGAGAAAACAATAATATATTATTGATTTATAAAGTAATAATTTGGTCCGAAATAAAATCTTCGTTAATTTCTATTTTCAAAAAGCAAACTTTGCTTAAAATTGTTAAATCTGGGATAAAGTTCGTAAAGAACGTTTTAAAGAGTATTTTGCAATTTCATAATTTTTTATACCCCCGCCTTGCAGCGTAAGCGGGGGTATATAGCGTTCATTCTTTCCGTCCGTCCGTCTGTCCGTCTGTCCCAAAACTTTGTGCGGAGCAGATCTCCAAAACTATGCATGCTAGCTTCATGAAACTTCATACACATGTCAACAATGATCCCTAGTTGTGCCTTTTGAGGGTTAGAACTATTTCTGAATTTTCAGTTTTGCGGTTTCCATGGAAACGTGACTAAAAAGTGACTCTTTGAGGAAGTCATTTTGTGCGGAGCATTTCTCCCAAACTATACATGCCAGCTTCACCAAACTTCATACACTTATCAACCATGATCCCTAGATGTGCCTTTTGGGGTTTAGACCATCACATTCTTTTAATTTTTTGTGGTTTCCATGGAAACATGACTAAACACTGACTCTATGACCAAGTCTTTTGTCCGGTTCATATCTCCCAAACTATTGATGCTAGCTTCACCAAACTTCATACATTTATCAACCATGATCCTTAGATGTGCCTTTTGAGGGTTAGATCCACAATTTTAAAATATTTTTTGCGGTTTTCATGGAAACGTGACTTAAACAGTGACTCTATGACCAAGTCCTTATCCAGAGCATATCTCCTAAACTATACATGCTAGCTTCACCAAACTTCATACACTTATTACCCGTGATCCATAGATGTGCCTTTTGAAGGTTAGACCAACAAATTATTTTCATTTTTTGCAGTTTCCATGGATATGACTAAAGTGATTTAATGATTACTTTGCCCTGAACATATTTCCTGAAATATACATCTCCGCTTCACCAAATTTGCTACATATGTCAATCGTGATTGCTGGATATGCCTTGTGAGAGTTAAACAATATATATATATGGATTTTCTTCTCTGTGGTGTCTTTGGAAAACATAACTTACAAAGTGACTCAACAAAAATAATTTTGTCCTCTGTGCATCTCGTAGAATATTGATAACTACCTCAAATTTGAAACGAAGATCAACCATTATCCCTAGATGTACCCTTTTAATTGTAAAACCTGTTAATGAATTTGGTATTGGGGTTTCAGTGGAAAGAAGACTTGCACAATGACGTACTGTATACTCAACTATCAAACAACTTTAACCAATATTAATCAGTTTTACTATTTGAAATTCTTTGAACAAAGTGGGGAGCGGGGGTATGTGAGCTTTGCTCGCTTCTTCACTTATAATCTTAGTAGTATTCAAAGGTATATATTTGTCGGCGAGTATTATTCAAACCTTGCAACAATTGGCAAAATATTCTGTGCCACACCCCTTGTCTAACTAATCTTTTATGATCAACTCTAGTTTCCGACTTTGAACTGAAATAAACTTTTAAATATTCAATTTAGACATCTGCTTAATTGAACCTTAAAGTTAATGGGAGGATAAACTTATTTTGGCCTGACATTGGTGAGATAGAAAAGCTAATTTCCCTGTATTATAATAATTTCCTATACATACAGTAAGTGCAGTTTCCCTTTGTTTCCAGTCCTCTTCCCAAGCCAAACCACCGGCTGGTTATATCCTCAAGCGTAAGTATGGCACAATGACTTTAGAAAGGATGAATAAGAATAGCATTTAGGACCATGTACATGTAATTTACATATTTTGACAACAGTCGCTATGGCATTTCTATAATGTGGGAGACTGGAATATTGAAAGTTTAAAAAATATACCTCTTCTAAAGTTACGGACTGGCAAGTCATACTACAGGATTGGTAAGATAAAGGGATAAATCCATAAACTAACTTTCATTTCATTAAAATTTGTACATACTAGTAATTATAAACATAGGTTTATATACAAATAATTAATATATATATTATATAACAGAAAATACCTCTGCTTGTGTCAATCCTGATTGGCTCAGTCGATAGTCTCTGCTCAGCAACATAAAGGTCCCTGGTTCGATTCCCACCATCTTTGATTATAATTCTCAAATGTAAAATTCTAAGTTTTACAAGTCCGTTTATTTGCCAACGTTGAAGATCTCTTCTCCTGGCAAAGTGTAGATTAACAATAAAGTGTTGTATCAGAAAAGTAGAGGTGTATCGGTGGATAACCTACAGAAAGGAGGGGTGTATCCGTCAATACACCTTCAGTTAGAACAAAGAAAACCATAGCAACGAGACCGGAAGTGGGGTATTGGTGATTTGATTTTTAATTTGCTAGTGACTCATGAATGCGGCGCTAATAATTCGGCGACAGCAGCGATCAAACTAGTGACAGACCTGGACGCGGGTGTCAAGGCCACGTGCAGTGGAGCAGACGTCAACTTCACTTCAACGGACGGAGTCAACTACGAGCTTCCAGTTTCGTATCCAACAGCATCGGAGGCCGAGGATTGTATCTTTATGGTACGTTTACAATAACTCCCAATTTCCCCCCGCCCCGAAATAAAGATGTCAGTTTCTTGGATAAATGCTAAAAATGTCCTTAACCGGGTATGACTAACGACCTAAAATTTGCTTAAATTTTCCAGAAACGCCAATCTGCTGAAGTGTACTTCGTGACTGTCTCTATCTCGTACGGTGAGGCAGGAAGCTTGGTGCATCAGTACGAGGAAGAGTACACTGTGACCTGCACCTTCACCAACAAGGGAGACGACGATACTGGCGACCAGACAATTGTTGACGCGTACGGTTTTTATATATTGGTGACAATCTTATAACCATAAATCAACTATATTTTTGCACAAAACTTGGTACAGTTGTGTGAAATAACCTTTTAGCTCATCTGGCCTGTAAGGCCCAATGGGCTTATAACATGGTGTCCGGCATCAGTCTATCTGTAAACTTTGTGAACTATCGACTTCTTCTCCAGAAGCAAAAGGCCTAGAAAGCTGAAACTTTATGTACAGACTTCGTGACTAGTGAGGATTCAAATTTTTAGATTTGGTTGGAATTTGGCCCCTAATAAGGACTACAGGGGCCACGCCCTTAAAAGCCTATTTTCATCTTCTTTCCCAGAATTGTAAGGCCTAAGAAAGTGAAGCTTATCGCCTATATACTTAATTTAAGGGTTGGTGATCCTGCGGCTCCTAAAAATGGGCACCACATTGGCTACACTCAACCGCATCATTGAATGTGAAGCCTGATGAGCTACAGAGCCAATGGCTCTATTTGTTTTATTCGTATACTCCTCTCTCAGCTTTAGAATAAACAGGTTAATTTAGTTTGTTCTCGCTTAAAAGCATTTAGTATACCTTTTTACCAATACACATTGTGGCAAATAGAAAACTCTTACAGCAGAATTCCGCTCATGCCGCTAATGGCTGAAATATTGCCCAACTCGCTCACTACAGCAAAATTCATACGAGGCTGGCGAAAAAGCATGCAATGTGGATAAACATTGTGATTAATATTTCAAATTTGCTTTTTGCTTTTGCATGAAATACGTTTCTTTGTCAAGTGGCCAATATGAAACCCCTCCTTCTGAAACCCGTTCTTCGGCCACTAGTTATAACCCTAAGCGAATACACAATGAACAAGGACTATACCACTGTCCATTTAATTTTAGTATCTGAATGGGCTTGCCCGATTTTAATCTCCAGAAATAATAACCCCATGGGTGACTAATATCCTACTTTAACGACCTACACTAAAAACATCTCGGAGGCGCATAAACCAAGAATTATTGCAAATGGTAGTCATACAAAACCCTCAACTTTGACATAACCTTGAATGAAAACAAATTCGCAGTCGCGTTTTAACATGTCTATTATCACCAATTATTGAATTGGAGCTATTCCAGTTTTAAATGTAAAGCAATAAAATTGGCTTTTCTATAAAATGTTATCTTAAGGTCTATGTTGCAGACTGATTGCCCCGACAGAGAAAGCCAACAACGAAGGAGCAGTCAGTTCGAGCACTTTCACCCTGGAACTTTGCGATGTGCTGGGCGATTCTCTTGATGGAGTCGATGTGGCCTTGGGTAGAACTGTTCAGCTTATGGGCACAACGTCAGGTGTGGATTATAATAGGGATTCCAACATGCCATTAGCCCGAGTTTACTTTGTGCACCTTTTTCTTGTACAGTTTTGAAAGTTTTAGCCATAATGAACAGGACTGGTGCTGCAGCATGTATTTATCAATCCTAGTCACATGATATTGTCAAACAGTATAATATGGACACGTTCCTCAATCGTCTATTTCAGGTGCCGAGTCTGAACTGGGTCTGCGACCGGTTTCCTGCTTTGCAATCGACGGTGATGCTAAATACGCAATTCTGAGGGCAGGGTAATACTGGCATCCTTTCTTACTTTCGGATATCGTTCCTGATCTTTACGATATAAACGATATGTACGATGTTGTATGAAAATTTAAGCTTTCATAGACTAGCAACCCTTGTGATGGGCACATCAGTTGTGACTAAGTACTCACAAAGTACTCTAACATCAAAGTATGATACTTATAATTGTAGGATTGTTAGAATACACGAGGGGTCTCAAAACAGCTTTTTCAATGTTAATGTTTGTTCCTAATCTTTGGAATTTGAATAAATAATGAAATTTATAAATTTGATAAATTAAAAATGTTATCAATATAAACATTGATAGAAATACATTTGTTCATGTATTTTGCCTGTAAGTTGGTTTAAAAACAAGCAAAAGCCATTTTCAAAAATCCCATCTTCTAGTCAATTATAAAGCGTTAACCGATATAACTTTGAAGTTTAAACTTAGTTCAGTTGGATCTTAAAGACACGAAATAACCGTTTCAGTCGTAACTATCAACCGTAGCTGTACTTGTATGGTTGGTTTTGCCCCAGATTGTAGATATTCTAAGCCTACAAAGCATGCAAGACCCGATTGGTTCATTGCATGCCGTCCGTGGTAAACCTACTTTATGGAGAAGTTGCAAATTCGCATTCCCTATCACCCTTTTGTACAGGCTCCTTGACTAGCGAGGATTATAACCTTTAGCTTCGACCTTGTGGCCCCTTATGAGGGCTTGGTGAATTTTTTTATCCTATACCCAAAATTATCAATTGTAGATTTAGTAGCATTCTTACTCAATTGCGGGTCGCCCATTTCACCTGTTTAAAATTTTCTTTGAATATTTGATTTTCAATGTATGTTACCAGTATCTGAAATCATGGCATATATATGATTAATTTTAGAAATGGGCCAACCCCTTTAACCATGTGTCATCTCCAACAGCACCTGTTTTAGACGCAGTCGGGTTTGGGTGCAATGCTAAACTGGATTTCAATTAAGTTCCTGCCGATGAGCGCAGGTTTCGACGCAATGCATTACCAATGCAATGATAATGGCGTAGTATAAGTAAAACTCTTGAAAAAAAGCGTTAAACCCCATATCGCATAACCTAAACTCCAGAAGCACAAGGCTTAGAAAGCTGAAATGTTATGACTCCCGCGGTAATGAAGATTCTTAATTGTATATTTGGTCCCTGTGGTCAATCCTAAAAGGGAAGCCACATTGACCATACCCTGGTGGCAAATTTAATTTGAAATATGAAGCGCGAGCCATTGGCTTTATATCCAGAGGTAATTCAAGTAGTAAAGGGTAATGTCCAGAGCTATTGAAAATGCTATCGACATGCATCTTCATTCCAGTTGCGGAGATGGGATCGTATTCGAGAAGGATGAAGGCTTCACGACTAGCGGTAACAAAACTCTCAGTCCGTACTTCAAAGCCTACAGTATCAACAGTGGGGTCGTCGTCAAGTTTGAATGTACCTTCGTTATCTGTACTGGCAGTCCATGTGATGGGGTAAGTATCGGCATTATCTCCAATGACATTGGCATTAGGTATTCAACTTTTATACAATTATTAACTTAAACGGATTAATAACTTCCTGGACTTTTGTGTGATCAAATCTCTTCAGTGACCTCTAACTTATTTATACGAAACTTGGGTGCTTATTGACTTTATTGCTTTCTGTTACTATGTTAGCTAAAAACCTAATTCGTACCAAGATGCATGAGATTTTTAACTGGTCTACATTTAAATATTTCAGTCCTCCTGTGCGATCGATGGATAGGTATGTATCGTTTGTCCTGTAAGTTAAGAGGGATAAATAAAATCTGACTTGAGTGCGGGCTGTTTTCCGAACTTGAAAATTGGTTTATGATCTCATTGTGGCATTAATAAAATGAAAACTATTATATTTATTCCAACGAAATAATGACGACAGTTGTCCTTTCGGGTTATTAATTTTTAATAATATATATTGGTTGATTATAACCGCATCTTTGAAATTCATTTCTGGAGCAGAACTCTAATATTCTAAAGCCTTGCTTTCCGAGTGTGTAATCATTGCATCTAGTTTCGACTTTTATTTATTATAAAGATCCTTTTAATTGTGCATGAAAATTTATAATTAAGTAGTTGTACTTTGAACCGCTCACTCATTTAACCAAATGATTGTCAACTCTCCATGTGATAATAATGCAACTGTTTTATTTCAGGTGGACATTTGGTGTCTTGGGTGGCGGAGTTTGTCTCATTGTTACTTGTTACAGTCGGAGCAAATAAACCTTTTACACAGTCTTTGTCTCTTGTTTTTGTAAACTTTAGGATTTCAACGCATTAGTAGAGAAATAGAATCAAATCCAGTTGCAGATTATTTCCAAATATGCAAACGGAAACCTCGGTTAATTTCAAATCTTCAGTTGAACTGGAACACAAAATCCCGTTTGACCTACTTAGCGGAAAATATTGAAACTGGCTGAGTTCGTCCGTCCGAATATACCCAATATAAAAATTTGCGCTCATCACCAATTTTGTTTTCTCAACTTCTCCGGGGCCTGGATTTTCGAAGCTCTTAGTGCCAAGATGATCGAAAGTCAATGATAATGTACTTACGATATGTTAACACTAAGACGGCTTCAAAAATCTAGACCCAGGTCGGTAGAATCTATAACGAGGGTTGATTAAACACTGTTCAGCATTTACTTAATCAACCACGACTGCTAGCAAACTGTTTATTTTGGATATTGTGAGGTATAACTTGTCTGAACACTTTGAAATCGGATTTCGAACTGAAAAATACGTTAACGATGCAAAGCAACATGAAAATAATAAGATACAAGTCTTTTATAAACAAGTCGGTTCCAAGCAAAAACCTTTTTCATTTCAAATAAACAGTAACAATATCATTTAAACGATAGAAAATAAGATATATTTTTCTGAGGAAACTTTAAATCGGAAGAATGCAATGATTAAATCGTGACACAAGCTATCAATCTCCTTAGAAATCCAATGTTACTACTTGTTCGCATGATCTTTGTTATAAGAAACGTATATACCAGCCAATTAGTATGATGAAGTACCTTTATGCTACTTAGTTTTCTGTAAGTATTAACATACAAGTCTGGGTCCTTGGTTCCCCGCTCCAAACAAGGTTAAGTTTACTTAGAGAAGTCAAGCCTATAGAGCTTGGTTCAAAGCAAACTCGCTGTGTATAACCGTACACCGGAACTAGCTAGGTGTACGGCGGAGAAATTTTGCTAGCGAGGAGCGTGATCGCAAACGGATCACTTAAAAAGCGATCATCGCCGTATTATCATGTCAATAGCTTTTCGAGACATACATATTTAATGTCCTATCCTGTTCAAAGTCGGAGACGGCAAATATGTTACTAATAACAGCATTACTCGCAACTGTCATTGTTACTGTCCCTTGGATACAGAATGACAAGCACATACATTTTACTAAGTATGTGTGCTAAAATTACCACATGATGTTGATTATTTGAAAGTTATGAAGTAAAATATTACCTAACTTTCGATTTCGGCTCCTCGCTAGCAACATTTCTCCGCCGTACACCTCGCTAGTTCCGGTGTACGGTTATACTGCGGACAGTTGTCACTGTATAACACTATCTCTTCAGGCCTGAAGTTAACAACACATAAACAAAAATATAGATTCTTATATACTGTTGTAACATAGTTATATTATATTTACGTAATTTCCAGAGAATAGCATGTTATTAAGCGTTGCATTAATAGTTTTTATGAGCTGAATTCTGGTGGAATGTTTGTCCAACTTTGAACATTTGTCGGGAATCGTCCTACAGTAATTTTGCTAAATTGACAGCGTCTGTTATTCAACGGGTATTATTAGAAATAATTAACATTTCAAATCGCGGTATACATATTTTACAAACCTACTTTTTCACATGAACCCAGAGATCACTAGTTCAAAACTTACACAAAGTCAAATACATCATCTGTGCAATACCAAAATAACAAGTAAGTCTATTAAACCGTCAAATGTGCGGACTTATGGTTTACTACTGTAAATTGCAAGTGTCTGTAATCTCTTTTGAACCAACTTAAAGAAGAGGAAATGTCTAAGGTAACATCTTGCACAAATCGTAGCAATCGTGTCATTCGTGCCCTTCATTCTCAATCAAAAGGTAACCGATCATTTATGAACGTTTGAAAGCGTGAGAAATCGCAATAGATCGTAAAGTGAAATCGCAAGGGTCGTAGCCGATCACTAGAGATCGCGAAAACAATCGTAAATGATCGGACATCAAATCATAACGATAAATACTACATCCAATCGGAGTGTATGAAGCGTAATGACAGAACGGCGAAAAAGAACTAGTAAAATGTGCCACGATCACAAAGATCCACTGCGATATTTGTTTCGTGTCAGATCGGCATAATCGTAACCCAATCGTGGTCCATTGTAAACGTAGCATAAGATTAATTCCAAAGCGGTGTTACCAATGGCTTTTAGTTAGTTTACGGACCCAACTTTTAATTGGAATGTATTGGTTTATACCAAGGCGGATACAAACGTATCTCTAAGTTGGCAATCACAGGATTGTCCATGGATTCTTCCCACGCATATAATCATTGAAACATACCATTTTAAGATATCATACTTTTTCCTGATCGAAGAATAACTCGCCGCCAATCATTTTCACCGAAATTCGATGGGGATATAGTCTTTATGTAGCAAAAATATGTAAAGTTAGCAGATGTTTACATACTTTCGACAGCAACTACGCCAAAATAACATGTTCAAATATGTGTATCAGAAGAGAAAGGAGTTACGTCCCTGGTTGTTTGAAGGGCAAGTCTTTTCAAAGTGAAAAATGTTATTTTATTATATTAAATCACAAATAACGTTAATAATAGTAATAACTGTCTGCCACCTTGTTACACTAAAACGTTTCATAATTATTCTCTGTAGTTTGAATTAAGCGTAGACAAATTAGAATTAACTAAGTTCATCAAATAAATTGGGGGGGATGGGCATAAGCAAATAATCAAAAGTTGTTGTTGTAAAGAAGAATGTCAATGGACATTAAGCATTTAAGGGGTTCGATGTGCGCACGATAACGGTGCCCCAGGTCGCGGATAACCTGGTCCACGGCGATTATGTCCGTGCTTCGCAAGAAGGATCCGGGATTAGATATCTCGGTCCTAAAGGAGCTCATTAGGACATATAGAAACGTGGATTGCCGCCACAAACTGAGAACGCCAGAATGGGATCTGGCGATAGTGTTGAATCACCTCAAATCTGAGCACTACGAGCCGCTGACGGACACGACGCTGCTGCGTCTGACCATTAAGACGTGCCTCTTGGTGGCAATGGGGTCAGCGGCTAGGATATCAGAGCTGCATGCTCTGCAAGCTGATTTGCTCAGGTTTGAGGTGAGAGATGGAGGGTCAGCGACCTTGGGACTGGCGCCAGACTTCCTGTGCAAGAACCAAGGCGCTGACGAACGTGGGAGGACCTTCACACTGCCGTCAATCTCCCCGGCTATCGAGCCGACGGACGAGCGGGAACGTCTCCTCTGTCCCGTGCGCGCTCTACGCGTCTATGTTGAGAAGACGCGGACACTGAGACAAGGGAGGCGCAGGCTCTTTTTGCCCCACTTCCAGACGAGCTCAAAGGAGATTGACAAGAGGCAGTTGGGAGTCTACTTCAGGTCTGCAGTGGTGGAAGCCTACAAGGCGGCCGGGCTGCTGGCGCCGGCGCGGACCAACCCACATGAGACTAGGGCCATATCGGCGACTATGGCCCTTCACAACAATTTGTCAGTGGCGGACATCATGGCCGGCTGCTTCTGGAAGTCGGGCTTGGTGTTCGCCAACCACTACCTGCGCGATGTCTCCACGGAGGATCTGGAGGGCGTAGCCCGTCTAGGGGTGCAGGTATTTTCACAGCAGCGGACCACGGGGGCTCCTCCGGGTAGGGGGCGCAACCATCCACGATGATGACGCCTCACTCGTCGAGGTTGACATTTTACACTTGTGAATAAAATTTATTATTTTAACAGTTTATAGTGTTTTGTGGTGTTTTAATCAGGGGTCGTCGACCACGAGGAGTCAGACAATGGCCCATTTAGAACGGTCGCTCGCTGGGTCGCCGATCCTCAGATCAATCTTGAGAGTTATCGCTGAACGCGACGAATGCTACCCACCGCCTACAGTGGTATCAGGCTAAGGTCACTTGTCGGAGGTTAGTAACAAATAATAATTATTTTTACTTACCGTAGACAAGTGACCGTCGTCTTTCCCGCCCGCCTCCCCTCTTACGTATCCGTCGTTAATTGGGACTCCTAGGTAATGTGAATGAATCTAATTGGATGACAGGTCACGCCACCTAGTGGGCTAGTGACGGGCGGATAACTCTGATTGTTCTGGGTAATGATGTTTCATTACATCAGTGGGAATGAGTCGATTACATGTTATATGGCTAACAGGCTAAGGTCACTTGTCTACGGTAAGTAAAAATAATGACGTTTAATCAAAAACGTACTATTTTCATCTTCTTCTCCAGAAGCGTAAGGCCTAGAAAGCTGAAGCCTTGTGTACATACTCCTTCCCTAGTGAGGATTAAACATTGTAGCTTTTGTGGCCCTTTTTCTCCAGAAGCATAAGGACTAGAAAGCTGAAAACTTGTGTACATACTACTTGACTAGTGAGGGATATAATTCATGACTTTGGTGACCGGGCATTGTTGAGTATTGCATTCAAATAAAAGATATGCAAAGGATATTTCTCAAATTTGCAAACATTTTAGTAGTGTCAATATTTACTTACTTACTTAATCCTCTTCGTGCTTGGAGCACATAAGGCCTCTACCAAAGATCGCCAATACTGCCGGTCCTGAGCCCATTGTTGTATCTGTTCCCAGGTACATCCTAGATCTTTCATTTCTTTTTCCACAGATCTTTTTTCACGTTTCTCTTGGCCTTCCTCTGTTTCTCTTTCCTTGTGGTGTCCATCTCATTGCTATACGTGGAATGGCATCTGGTTCCATCCGTAGCATGTGCCCAATGTATCGCCACTTTCTCTTCTTAATTACTTGTGACAATGGGATGGTATTTGTCCGGTTGTAGAGCTCTTCATTGGAGATGGTGTTTGGCCAGTAGATGCGCAGTATCCGACGAAGGCATCTGGTTTGGAATACATCCAGTTTATTGCTGATGTTCTGTGTGACCTTCCAGGATTCTGCACAATATAGAAGGATTCCAAGGATGTTGCTCTTGAAAATCTGCAACTTGGTCTTGACCTTGATCCTGTTTGACATCCAGATGTTCCTTAGGGTCGTGAATGCATATCTAGCCTTTCCTATCCGAGCTCGCACATCTGCCTCAGAGTCTCCATTTGCAGTGATAGTACTTCCAAGGTAGGTGAACTCTTGTACCTCTTCAAAGGTGGGGTCTCCAAGAGTCATAGCTTCTGTAGCCTTACCGTTGATCTTCATAACCTTGGTCTTGTTGGCGTTGATTTTAGGCCTGGCTTCCTGACGTAGCAAGGACATTGGTCTTCTCTTTCATGTCATTGAAGCGGTGCGATAGGAGAGCGATGTCGTCAGCAAAGTCAAGGTCCTCTAGGCTTTTGTTGAAGGTCCAGCTGATTCCTCTGTTTACATTCCTGGTGGTTTCCTTCATCAGCCAGTCAATGCATAGTGTGAAGAGAATCGGGGATAGGAGACAGCCTTGTCTAACACCTGTTTTTAGTTTTAATTCTTCACTCAGACTGGATCCACAGATAACTCTTGCACTAAAGGTTGTGTACAGCATCTTGATGATTGAGGTTATCTTGTCCGGGATTCCATAATGTCCAAGGATTCTCCACAGAGCTGTTCTGTTGACACTGTCAAATGCCTTGGAGAAGTCGATATAGTTGGTGTAGACTGTGGCGTTCCATTCGTTGCTTTGTTCCACAATCTGCCGCAGAGTAAATATCTGATCTGTGCATGATTTTCCTTTCCTGAAGCCGGCTTGCTCTTTGCGCAGTAGGGGATCCACTGTTGTTGAGAGCCTATTGAGGATCACTTGACTTAGGACTTTGCTTGTGGTTGAGAGCAACATATTTCCTCGCCAGTTGTCACAGTTGCACTGTGCGTAAACCGATGACCGTAACTTTAGTTACGATCATCCCAACATGGCGGCAGGCTGTACGCTTCGAAACTTTTCACGCGATATTCTAGTTGTTCAGATACATTCAGATAAATTCAATAATGCGTTAAGATGCAGGTTGACGTGGAGAAGAGATTCAAAAAATATTTCCCTTTGTAAATGCATATTTATGAAGATATTCAAGTTTGAAAAAATGGGCATGATGACGGTAACTGAAACATGATGATGACGGTAACTGAAATGTTCGGCAAAGCTAGGATGACGGTAACTGAGCATTTCCAAGATCAGTATGTGTAACTTTTTGTATGAAAACACTCGTTAAATGATTTAAATTTTAGTAATTCAAAACGAAGGTTGATGGTATCATTCTCTCCCCACAGAGGCAACTCAGTCATACCTGAATTAGGGTATGACTGAGTTGCCTCTGTGGGGAGAGAATGTGATGGTATATGTTTGTATAATATTTACAGGAGAAAGAGTTTGTTTATACTTGGTGCCCATTTGAAGCCACATAACTTATTCCATTCCTATATACTTCACTCAACAACAGCACATGAACAATCTTAAAACGTACCATTTAGATAAAAAACATCTGGACGAAATTGCTGGCATATTTGTTTGAAAACGCCTCATTTCAGAATTCCGTAAAGTTACCGAGTAACAAGAACATATTTTTTCACAACGAACATTTAAATGTATATATATATATTTGAATTCAACAAACATTTAAAATATAAAGTATTGTTGTCAAAATCTATTAATAATTATTCTATCTTAATTTGTTTACCCTGAATCAAATTAGAAACGATTTCGCTAAACCATAGTTTTACAAAAACTTTTATTTTCCGGCAAGCATCCACTGTCCTGGATTTTTGTAGCCAGCGAACATCAATCGCATTGTGATATGTAGTCTGGTTCACATGATGACACCGAATAGCATAAAACTCTTAACCGGTCTCATTCACAAGATTTGACGCAATACTTAAGAGTTTTCAAAGTCTAGGTTCAAGAGGAATCAAATGGTACTCTAAAATCACAGAAAAGGGTCGAATTACATTTGTACCCCTGGATAGCGGATGCTAGATGCTAGCTAGATGATTCATATACTAGTCTGATAGTAACCAATTAAGTAACGTTTTGTTAAGTTTCAAACTACTGCATAGCTTAATGTTAGTAACCAGCTCATGTATTTTACTGCACACAGGAACTACCCAGATATATTTTTTGAAGATTTCAATACTGAGACAAAAGCATATCATATAAGCATTCATATATAAGCGTCGTCCTTTTATATAGATACAACATATATTTCCTTATATATATCACCGTTTGTAAGTATCATGTCATTTCATTGTTGTCAATGACTACTCGTATAATTGTTTTCATTGTATTTATATCATTTAACAAGGGCAATAGCAAGCTTAAAGTCAGAATGCGTGCCATATAAATCTCTTGGATATTACGGATAACTGGCTGAAATAAAACATTAAAATGTTTATTACTATGAAATCTGTGTATTGCGAAAATTTGCCTTCCAGTATCACTAAAGAGGTCATCAGTTTATTTAATATCATAAATCATTCTACATTACAATGTGTAAGATCAAATCACTCAAGTCATTCAATCGATTGCTATGTATTTTCGCCTTTAAAAACTAAATTTTTGTGTTCTGTGAATGTCGGCTATTCCAAGCAGTTGATAATTAATGAAATTTCTATAACAACTTTGATACTTAAAGGGACAGTAAAATGTTTTTTGAAAATTTTATATTTAACTTTTTCACTGATTATTGTGAGTAAATGCTTAATGTATTATGTTGATAGTGTCAAAATTCTCATTAGACAAACCAATCATCCATAGTCAGGGAACAAATGATAAGATTCACTTTGGGCCATTTTTATGTGAACACATTTCATTCATTTTGTGTAAGAAAAGGGAAGCTCAAAGGCCATTTGCTGAACTTTACATCATATACTTTATTATGGCCTTATTTAGTTTAAATACATTGCTTTTCAATTGGAACCATTTTCCGGTCTTCACCTTATATTACCCCTAAAATCGTGCTACTGCCCCTTGAAATTATATGTTCATAAAAATACAAATATCCTCATATTATAGTCATATTTCGTTTTTACCTCATGTTTCTGAACTCTTGATATGGAGTTCTTATTGGTCTCCTTTATACTTGTCCAAATATCAACACCTACTAGTGATAAAATAAACTTCCATGGATTTCCCATTCTCTCCCCACAGAGGCAACTCAGTCATTCCTGAATTAGCCTCTCTTCTATTACGGCTCACATACGGGATAGAAAGGTAGAAATCTGATTGAAGGCAATCGAAGTTAGTTGTGCAATCAGCGACGCCGTTTCAAAAGTGGTCATTCGCAAACGTTCGGCTATTCCCGTGTGGATCCGCACCAAAGGGAGATAACTCTTCCTACAAAACAATCGCTTTTTACCTTCTCATTGGTTTTTATTTGGTGAATTATTAAAATAAAATTTATCATAAAACGAAGAACAATTTACACAATTATAAAACAATATGTTTCTAATGAAAAACCCTATCCATATCTGATAAATAGTTTCCCTCTCTGAGACTCACACTGTTAATGAAAAAGAAACCTATAGGCATGATTCTTTTGAAAGTCTCTGAGCGACCGTTGAGTATTCCCGAAGTCGTGGACATCCAAAAGGTGTTATCATTGGCTGCAAATAAGGGAGATATCTCAAGTTACAACTTTTTGCCGCTAGGGCGATCTGCCGGAACCCCAGGATTTTGGCGTAATGGAACAGAGGCTAACTGGGGTATGACTGAGTTGCCTCTGTGGGGAGAGAATGTGGATTTCCCTAATTACTTGAAACATTATTATCAAAAATTTGTTTACGTTTTCTTAATAATTCAACATGAATTTTCGGATTTAATAATCAACAAACAAGGGCAATGTTTTGCTGACGACTGTTGATATATTATCTTCTTATCCCAGACCTTCAAATGAACTCTAAAATCAAATTGAAACACATCGTAAGAAAATAAAACCGCATAATGTTTAAATAAAATTCATTTGCATTAAAGATATTATACAGTGCTGGTAACGAAATGAAAACAGTGTGATATATATCTTTAAACAGATTCCTGCATTGCGTTGTCCAGAACGTTGTTTAGTGCTTATAAAATACAAAAAAACTCTACAATACAAATCATTACACAGGTTATCAGTTGATCAGCTGGTGATTTCGACTTCAACCACCCTCTGAGACTACTTCCATGGTTAATATTTGCTATTTCCTACACGCTAGTACACATTTTATTACTTTCCTGTATGCAGTTACCGTCATCTATCCTTTTCAATTACCGTCATCATGCTCATTTATGATTTTCAAGTTACCGTCATCATGCCCGATTTTTAAAACTTGAATATCTGCATTAATGTGTATTTATAAAAGGTAATATTTTTAGAATCTCGTCTCCACGTCAACCTGAATCTAAGTGCATTACTGAATTTATCTGAATGTATCTGAACAACTAGAATATCGCGTGAAAAGTTCCGAAGCGTATGGCCTGCCGCCATGTTGGGATGATCGTAACTAAAGTTACGGTCATCGGTTTACGCACAGTGAGTTGGTTATACCCCCATTTCACTGAGCTACGAGCCGTTGCCGACTGAAAATAGGCCAAATGTCGTCATTGACTCGTAATTAAGCGTCTCTGAGTCCTCTTTAGTCGCCTCTAAAAGCGTAGTTGAGTCTGTATTGGTCTGTATGAGTCTGGAAGAGTCGGGATGTCAAATTTTGTCGGGAGTAGGTTTTTGAACATGTTCAAAAACCCACTCCCGACTTTTTAAGTCCGGCGTGGTTCGTACTTTTCAACCGGAAATTCCAGAAATTCCATTGACGTCGTATTGAGTCGTCAAAGAGTCGTGTTGCTCGTATCTGAGTCCTATTAAGTCGTATGGAATCATATTGAATCGTGAATAAGTCGTACATAGTTGGATTGAAACGTGGTTGTCGGTTGTGAGTCGGGAATAGTTCTTTCCCTAATTTACATGCCGACTCACTCCCAACTAGTGCAAACACATGTACGACTAACCAATACTCAAAGACGCCCAGTGACGACCCGTTCCTGATTACTCATAGCAACATAGTCGGCGGTTGTTGGCCTTTTATATGCCCGATTCCGGTCTAAAATTGCCGATTTTATCGTACGTGGATCGTCTGTGTCTCGCACGTGAGACGTTTCTGTGTCGTGAAGAGTCTTCATTGTCGTGAACGAGTCGTAAATAAGTTGTTCAGGTCGTGAGTGAGTCGTAAGGTAGTCGGAAATGAGTCTTTGTAAGAGTCGTGGTGGTGACTTGGTGTCGTGAAAAAATCGGCAGTGAGTCGTTAACGAGACGGTCTCAGTCGTATTGAGTCGTATCTGAGTTTGGATGAGTCGTAAGTTCCTCAGTTTATTGTCGGGGGTGCCTCCTAGGTCTGTCAGGAGTTCCTCCTCACTGTGTCGTATGTCAGTCGTGTATGTCGTAGGTAGCTCTTGAGAGTGTCGTTAGTAACTCGTAGAAATTTCAAATTTCATAATTTGACCTATATTTGCTCCCGACTCATGCCAACAAAGTCGTAGTGGAAAAGTCGGGAATAGTCGGGAAGAGTCTTGAACACTTTTCAAAGTCGTAGCTCAGTGAAATGGGGGTATTAGGTCGCCTTTCTTGGGAAGCTTTACTATAAGCCCTGTCTTCCAGGCATCGGGCGGTTCTTCTGATTCCCATATGCTCTTTAGGATGTTTGTCAGCAGTGCAGGTGTCATGTTTTCTTCTGCTTTGAGCATTTCTGCATTGATCTGGTCCACTCCTGGTGATTTCCCATTCTTAAGTGTTTTGATAGCTCGTTTGACTTCATTAACTGTTGGTGGGTCTGTGTTAATGTTGAGGGTATCCTTTGCTGGCAGAATATGTGCTTCTATTTCTGGTTCTTCTCTGTTTAATACTCTCTCGAAGTGTTCTCTCCAGCAGTGTCAATATTATGGAAAAGTATTGTTTTTTTTTGGCTGGCTGGTGTTTTTCAATTAACAATGACTTGAATGCAGAACGAAAAATCAATTATGAAATTGAATTGCATTCATCAATGGTAGTAATTTGACACCTTAGTGCAGTGACTTTGTCAACATCACAGATGTATAGTTAATCATGATCAGAAAAAAACACTCAGACTTCATGTGTTAAAGGAGCAGTAGCACGTTTTTAGGGGGAATATAAGGTGAATACTGAACATTAATGGCTCAAATTGAAAAACAATGCATTTAAACTAAATGGAGCAGTAATAATTTTAATATATAATGTAAAGTTTAGCCATGCGATTCCTTTTTCTTACACAAAATGAATTAAAGGTGTTCACATAAAATGCCTCGTCCTCTGACTATGGAAGATTGGTTTGTGTTATGAGATTTTTGACACTATCAAAGTAATACATTTATCATTAACTTACAATTATCAGTGACAATTTTAAAATATAAAATTATCACAACACGTGCTACTGCCCCTTTTAACAGTTCATTTGTTAACATAAAGAATGTTCTCATTTTAATGAGTCAAGTTATTAATGTGAAAATGAGGTACCTGTATAAAATTTCTAATACATTATGCTCTAGATGTTTTGAATGTATCATTTTCTAATAAAACATATGTAAACGATGTTATTTTTTTAACTGTTTCTCCAAATCAACCCATACATTTTGCCACTGCCAAAACCTCCGACAGGACGGATTAGTTATTTTGCCTATTTGAACCAAACAATTTAAAGGAAGAAAACATATAATGCATGTTGTTTCATAGAAAAAAATGTACAAAAAACCCAACTTTATAAAACAAATTATTTATATCATTTATTACATTATTTGTTATCATTTTTTGTAAACGACGTTATGTTTTTAATTTGTTTTTCCAAATCAACCCAAACATTTTCTACCGACAAAACCACTGACGTGATCCAGGATGTATTCGTTATGCGGTCCATTGGAACCAAACAATTTAAAGGAAGAAAACATTTTATGTATGTTTCACAGAAAAGTTTTGTAAATAAAAACGTAAACAAAACCTCCGACAACGAGATCCAGGACGGATTCGTTATTTTTGTCTATTTGAACCAAACAATTTAAAGGAAGAAATCATAAAATGCATGTTGTTTCATAATTGTTTTTGTAAAAAGCAAATTAAACAATTATATTAATTATTACATTATTTCTGTTCTGTATGCTGGAGGGCCATAGGTTGTATTGAATAAACTAAACGGTATAAGGAACGTAACCTAGTCATTTTTTCAGAATCAAAATATACCAAATACTGCTGCCTGATAAAGTTGCTTTTGAATTTTATTAGTAAACATTTGACTTGTAAATAGGATTACACATTTCAATTTGTTAATGCATCATAGGTCAATGAGGTAGGACGTCCCAAAACAGCAAGAACTTTTACCTTATTTAGAATTATCACCAAATATGTTTTCAAAATTTATAAGTAACGACAGTTGGCTTGTGGAGAAACGATGTAACTACATGTACATGTTAAAATATGTAATATACTACGGAAGCATCCTAGTGCCACAGTGAGAAATTTTTTTATCTCCTAATTAGGAGATACTAACTCCTAATTAGGACATAAGTAACTACTAATTAGGACTTATCTATTACGTAATTAGGACTTAGTTATCACCTAATTAGGAGATACTAACTCCTAATTAGGAGATACTTACTCCTAATTAGGAGATACTAACTCCTAATTAGGAGATACTAACTCCTAATTAGGAGATACTAACTCCTAATTAGGAGATACTAACTCCTAATTAGGAGATACTAACTCCTAATTAGGACATAAGTATCTCCTTATTAGGACATAAGTATCTCCTTATTAGGACTTCAATCAATCAAAACTTTATTCAGCATGGAGGTCATTCAAAAGTTAACCTTTTTTACTTATATACACGCCAACCTGCAGACCTATATATTTTTATCCTTTTACAAATATTTACAATGTAGTTTGATAAGTTGAATGAAATAAATGACATTATAAATATTGACTGGTGATGAGGTCTATACCTGTTTTATGGACCCTAGGAAAACAATATTGACCGAGGACAAAGTTAATGGATTTGAGGAAACACTATTGACCAAGGACGAAGTCAGAGGTCAATATTGTTTTCCTCGGGTTCATAGAAAGAGGGCTTGACCGAATTCACCAGTTCACAGTTATTTTATTACGCTTCGATACAAAAAGGAAAATACGAAAAAGACTACGTGATCTACAGCAATAAGGTTCAATTGCTTTGGGACAAGTGGACAATGACGTCATGATCAGAATCGAACCAAATTCCCGTAGTTAGCCGTAGTTTTTGTTGTCTTTTCGTTTTTGTATCTCTGAATAATAAAACAATTATGCAATGGTGAATGTTTTATTGATCTGAGGAAAACAATATTGACCTCGGACTTCGTCCTCGGTCAATAATGTTTTCCACGAGTCTATAAACTTTCTCCTAAACTTTTATTATTATATTGAAAGACAAAATATATTATGATCTTTAGTGCTTTTGTGAGTCTTTTATAGCATAGATCATGTATAATATACTTTTAAAGTATGGGCGTTATCGGTCATTAGAAGTTAGACCTAGCAATCACCTAATAGGTAGATAATAAGTCCTAATTAGGTGAAAGCTAAGTACTAATTAGGTGATAGCTAAGTCCTAATTAGGTGATAACTAAGTCCTAATTAGGTGATAACTAAGTCCTAATTAGGTGATAACTAAATCCTAATTAGGTGATAGCTAAGTCCTAATTAGGACTTAGTGTCTCGTAATTAGGACTTAGTTTCTCGTAATTAGGAGTAAGTATCTCCTAATTAGGTGATAACTAAGTCCTAATTAGGTGATATCTAAGTCCTAATTATGTGATAACTAAGTCCTAATTAGGTGATAACTTAGTCCTAATTAGGTGATAACTAAGTCCTAATTAGGTGATAACTAAGTCCTAATTAGGTGATAACTAAGTCCTAATTAGGTGATAACTAAGTCCTAATTAGGAGTTAGTATCTCCTTATTAGGAGATAGTATCTCCTTATTAGGAGATAGTATCTCCTAATTAGGAGATAAAAAAAATTCTCACTGTGGCACTAGGATGCTTCCGTATATATAACTTATGGACTTAACTATCGTGCATTTAAAGATCGGATCGGATCACATATGTCAAATTTTGAAATCGATGTTATTACATCGGGAACCACTAACTGTTACTGAAAATAACAAGTTAAAGGTCAATCAGTACATTAGAGCGAAAATACGGCCATTCAAAGTCGGGATTTTGATCGAAAACGGGACAATGTGGCTCGAGTGGCGCGCGCAAATTCGCCAAACGTAATTTTGAAACCTTGTCATAAGCTGACAGGAAGATATATTCGATTCGATAGTGTTTATTAGGTATTGTTACTAATAAGTAGATTAATTGGATGCATAATTACGAATATTTAACGTATTTGAGATGTTTTCTTGATTTTTCCATAAAATCAAGCATTTTAGAGATATTATGCATAAATGGATATATTTGCAAGTCCAGTGATGAGATATAAACTTCGATCAGCATATTATATATTTTGTAGCTTATCAAAGCCAAATAAGATTTTAAGAAAAATACTCTGTGTCACTTTAAGGTGGTGGCGTTTCTTCTGCCGTTGAGTGTTTTGAGGGAATCGTTTTTCCAATGTAAATATCTCATTAAGTAATTCATTATTTCACTTGTGACTTTAAGTTTGATTCGGCTATTGAGTTATATATTGTTTAGAGAACTGTAAATGTCATTTTTCTGAATGTTAGTTAAGGTGAATGTTTAAAAATTTAGTCGATAGATACATTCAAGGGCAAAAGAAACGATACCAAATTTCCAAGAGGGAAGAAAAACAAATCTTGTAATTAGTGAAATGCGACAGAGAATCCCTGCACACGCGTTGAGAAGTACTATCCATTTCATTCATCAGCCCTTACAATATGTTTTTGGCCAGAATGCTTTAAATTAGAGTTATGAAATGTACAATTCTTATACAAATAAAAGATGTTATCAATATAGATAATAGTGATGGAAATTGATTCGTTTATGCATTTTTAAGATAGAACGTCAGAAACAAGATAAAAGCCAGTTTTCACTATTCTATCTCTTCAAGTTAAGAATATTTTAAATCGTTATATATTTGAAGATGTGTTCAAACAAAAGCGAAAACTCATAACTTAGTTCAGATAACATGAAGTAACCCTGTTTCCGTCTTAATTATAAATCGGTGCTCAAACTATCCTGCATTGATATGGTTTTTTTTCTTTTACCCCCATTGTAATTTTCCTGACAATCTATTTGACCTTTTTACATATTAAACTTGTGTGTGTATATACAAATTGTTATCTCTATAAGTAAATCATATTGTTATTTCCATAAGCACATAAAATAAAGATTCTAAATCCTAATCTCTACGCAATACGCGATCCTATGTCCCCTTTTACCAAGAGAAAACAATCAGGTCTCAATCTATAACTGATCATGGTTTGCATATTCCAAGACATACCTCTCGGGTGGTCAAAAGTGGACAGAACTGGACGCAAAGTAGACACTTCAACGTGAAATTGATAAACAATTATAATACCCGATGGGTCAGCGTTCCTGCTAGTGGGGAGATAGTTGAAATATAGCTATTTGATTATAGGTAAAACGATTATAAATGCTATCTCGAATGATTAACAGATAAGCTCTGCACGAATTGTTGACTCTTTTCACAAGGCATAATCCTGTAAGCCAGTATGATGATGATTTGGGTCCTAAACGACGTATTATTGTCATTGAATCATAAGATGGTACTTTGGTATTGATTTGGTTTAGATTTATATTAGAACGTTTGAAGCATTGTTTATATTCTGCTGTAACTTCTGATATCCAGTTCTGTTTGAACCTCTGACATGTAGTGACTCTTTGTGACAACCGTCAGAGACAACGTGAAAAGGTAAATACACATTTGAGAAATCTCCCTAATATATTGATTCGCTTAAAACGAATAACGAAGATACATAATTGTAGTTAAAAAGGAACAACGCTTACCAAGTTTGTCTTGTTAAAAATCCATATCTTAAATGTCTTTTATGTAATTCTGGAATCAAATAAATGAACAGGATGAAATGCAGTTTTTATTTTATTAATTTTAATATGCGATGTGAACATATCGCGCTCTCGTGACAATGATCAGTCTGTATTTATGCACATGTACTATAGGCCTCACAGGCCATCATTCACGAAATAAAGAGTCTGA
The DNA here is from genome assembly GCA_916613615.1 of Steromphala cineraria. NCBI lineage: Eukaryota > Metazoa > Mollusca > Gastropoda > Trochida > Trochidae > Steromphala > Steromphala cineraria. The sequence goes on from OU744724.1 coordinate 23,421,393, forward strand.
GTCTGAAAGTTATTTTATTAATTGTACTCTTAAATCGACACATTATGTTTTATTTTAGTATAATTAATCTTTATGATGATTTTTTTATTCTGTCCGAAATATGTTCTTTGTGATATCATATTATACACACAATTGATCCTTTAGGACATTTTAGAATCATCAACATTTTCAGAGATGTTTTACTTAAACTTCTTCATCCTACTACTTCCGGTAGTCAAAGGTCAGGATGGTCATTTCAGAGGAGGATCGATCAGCTTTAGCTTCATAAACGACACGGAGGTAATATATAACTACAATCATCATCATCATAATCTTTTAATTTTCGTCATATTCACCATCGTCCACCTTCTCATTGTCATCGTAATCAGTTAGTGACGTGACGACCCTAATGATTATCGTCATCGGTAAGATGGAAGAAGAAGTGATATCATTGAAGATTTTTATAAAACATTCTCTGATTAGTTGCCATTTACCAGAACGTTTCTTGTAAATTCCATGTTTAACTTTCCATGTTTTAATGTCCCTTTTTATATTGATGTTTTTTCTTCTTTCAATTTAACTTCAAAGTTTACTGCCAAACTCTTAGCTACACCCTTTTTTTTTAAATGAAAGCATTAGTAAATCATATTTTTAAGATCAAATACCTCAGGTGTTCCGTTTAATACCTTTCGGCTTGTAATTGTACCTTTATGCAATAAATTAAATTGAAATAATTGAAAATATAGGAGGAGCTACAGCACTACTTGAGTGTCATAGTGATCGAGGTTTTGAAACATCTTTGGTATTAAAGGACCAAATGTTAAACGCTATTTTCTTCAAACAATTTGATAGAATGAGTTTCTATCTATATTAAGTTGAAAACGATCTTAGATATCAGACTTGTCTTGATTATCAACATGTTAACTCATTATTATTATTATAAGCTCAACTAATTTTATCATATTCATGTACCCTTTCCTCAAAGTTTCACTTTAGATTGACATCAAGTATGATCATCAGTTTCATGTTTATGAGTACATTATGAGTATAAATAGCAATAGCATTTCCCACAGAAAGCAGAATATCGCTTAAATTACAAAATTTGAAACTATTCGCAAGATTCTAACACGTCTTCATCTATGCACCTCAGATCGAGGTTCGAACCCTACTAGGGTGGACCCTAGGCCTTGGACCGTGTGGTCCAGGATGTGACAAGACCCGGGTTGGGACCAGTACTTCACTCTCCAGAGCTAAGGTCCTGCAGTCCACATCCCCTGACCACCTCGGACATTGGAGCAGCGAGGTTCGGACACAATCGCATGTGGACATTACACAGGCAGTGACCAGCTGCTTCTCCGGACGACTGGCGGGCGTGAATGAACACCTGAAGTGAGAGCTAGAGTCTTGAGTCTTCAACTTGACACTGGACCCTGGAGCTCCCGAACAGGATATCATGTAAGACCTTCCTTGAACTATGCTTGCCAAAATCAATTTTGAATATTGGACTTTTTATGATCGCTAACTTTATTATTGATAATCATCAGTGTGTATAGGAAATTTGTGTAATATTATCTAACCCTGATTGTATTGTCAAGTATCCCCTTTTTTCAGTGGAATTTACTTTTTAGCTGTTTCATTTTATTTCATTTATACTTGTATTTTCCTTGAAAATTTAGTCACGTCATAATGTTGATAAAGGTTAACGTTTTGGATTTTTTAACCTCACATTTTTGTATTATTCATCTATGACCGCTTGCATAAATTCTGCATGAATTCCTTTGAAAAGACCATTCCATGATTTGTTTTTTTATGATAATGTCCTTGGAGATCATGCGCATAATTTTGAAACAATTCATGGAAGCATTTGATATGACAGTATATACGTTTTTCTGATTCATTGAATTTTCAAACCTTTGCACTATTTTATAATCAATGAATATATACATATGCATACATGTGTATAACGGTAGTTGGATGCCATTACTACAGTATGGAAATCAATATAAGGGTTACAAGTAAATGCACAATTATCATTAGTGTTAAAACGTGTAGAAAGCTGCAGTCAAACGTCAATCTTACCGTGGTTAAAATAACCTTACCAAACACCACCTAAATCAAAACCAAAGGTTGTAAACCACAACATATACACAATAGCAAGAAACATAAAGCTCTGCATCATTCCACAGTCTGGAAGGGAACTACTGGGCACCCATGAACCCGCTACAATCGCGGAAAGGACACCCGAACCATTCCCGGTACCATCTACAGATCAAGGTTGACTCTGGACGCAGAAACGATACCGGCAAACCTAACACAAGCCCTGTCGTTCTCTTCAAGCCAGAATACAGGTGACTGAACTAAACTAAAATCCAAAAGAAACGTCCCCTTTTGAATTTTGACACACATAAAAAATCACGAGAGATCATTAAAAAATGACACCATTCTTATATATGCCAAGGCACTATCTGAAGAAACACATCGCCTAAACGCACAAAATGCAGTGGTTAAGGTATAAAAATATCGTTTTGTTATATGTTTTGTTCTATCGAGAATCGAGAATCAAATATAGAGGGGACGTTTCTTTTAGATTTTAGTTTACAAAACACTTCTAACTTAACATATTACAGGTTAACCTTACCAAAGTAGCATTTATATATATTTATAAACCTCCAGTGACGTCACTCTATTGTTCTATTAGGTTCTTCTTTTACCGGATAAACCTCTTTGCCGGGCATTCTCCAAGAATGCCCAGGGCTTTCTTGAAGAATGCCCAGGGCTTTCTCTAGGAAAGCCCGGGACTTACTCTAGAATTTTTCGGAAATTTATTTTGATTGGGATTATACACGTTTTGAAATACTTTGTTTCAAAGTCCTTCTTCGAATAAATACCATCACAAAATATCACATTTTTGACAAATCACAAATATAATGTTCGCATGCCTGGTTTCGAACTCTGCACCACTCGCTTACTAAACTGGCGCCTTTGACAACTAGGCTATAAAGGCCCACGAGAACAATGATGTATTTTCCACAGTGACAATCATGTGAACTTCACGAGGCAGATAGCGCATGCATTTCACGTTCACGGCTTGGGTAGCGAGCGCAAAGCACGTGCAGGGCGCGGATGTGCTCTCCGTTTGCTCATGGTGATTCCCTACCAGTAAAAATCAATGAATCCATGTTTATACTTATTATTGAAATTATCTTCTAACTACGGTTTATCTCGGTTCATAAGTTAGATCAAAACCTCGCCCTCGGTGTTGTTTGATAATGTAAGCCCTCAGCCTCGGGAAATTGGGGCGGGCCTGTCGGCCCTTTCCAATTTCCCTCTGCCGCGGGCTTACATTATCAACAACACCTCTGGCTCGGTTTTGATCCTACACGAATCACACGGGTTTGTTGTCAAAAATGTGTTTTTCTCGAAACGATATATGTTCGCTATCCTGTTGACGGGTATTCAATCTAAATAAATTTAGATCAAAAATTTTATATTTTTTCATAACAGTATGACCTAATATAAAACCTGTTGATCTAAATTTATTTAGATTGACGGGTATTGATTATGGACTATATGTAAATGTGATATCAGTTCTCCTAAAAACAGTTCCATAATGAAGACATATAATGTTGCTGAACATTATTGTCACATAGAATGTCTTGTGTACCAAATAAACAACATTTGTGTCAACAAATATGAAGTTGGATAACAGTGTGTTATACAATCGTGGTCTTTAATTGTTTCTAAGTATTGATTGGATTACTAGCCCCTCTTTTCGTCGTTATTTGCTTGCTGTATTCGTTTAGTATACAACTGAACGGCGTCACGGAGATAAAGCTTCCCACAATGGATGCTGACGGAGATGTGGTGTACTGTTCTGATGCTAGGTTCGTTGAGGCGGGAGATCTCGATCAGATGAACATTGTATACGTCGAGAAGGTTGGTACCTCCTTGTAGATGAAATTCTTTGAACCGCTGTTACAGATACATTTCCATTGCCAGTTTTTCAGATGACAAATGTACAGGTCGAGAAGGTTGGTATCTCCTTTATGGTAAAGGAAATTCTTTAAACCGCTGTTACAGATAAATTTCCATTGCCGGTTTTTCAGTTGACCAATGTACAGGTCGAGAAGGTTGGTATCTCCTTGTAGATGAAATTCTATGAAACGCTGTTACAGATACATTTCCACTGCCAGTTTTCAGATGACCGATGTACAGGTCGAAAGGGTAGGTACCTCCTTTATGGTAAATGAAGTTATTTGAACCGCTGTTTATTCAATTGTTTGGCACATGCACTTCCACTGCCAGTTTTTCAGATGACCAATGTACAAGTCGAAAGGGTAGGTACCTCCTTTATGGTAAATTAAGTTCTTTGAACCGCTGTTTATTCAATTGTTTGGCAGACATAGTTCCACTATCAGGTGTTTTTGACACTGTTAATGTACTTTATTCCTTGGATCGGCATATGCGTTGATTATAATTCAAAGATATATTACTTTAGTTAGTGATGACAACGCTCTTGGTCAGTGTTGCCCGTTTTGTTTGAATAAGTATTGTTTTATGACCATTTTGTCATGTAAAATGTATTTTATATACTCTCCTTACCCTCAATTACTGTCTCTGAAATATGTGTTATCTTATGTGTACATACTTTACTATTTATATACATGTATTCATATACTATTTATTTTTAAAGAGGCCAGACTGTATATGGGCAGTAGGTTCGTACATCCTGTACCATTTCTACGGCTAAGCGGAAAATGTGCAATATTGATAGAGCTTCATTGAACTTATTATTAGAGTCATGTAACAAAATATGTGTCTCAACCTGGATTCTAGTGGGGACTGTGTGCGCTTGAGACCGACATGCTAATGTCTACAGCCCTGTCTTCCAATAATGTCTTCATGTTCTCTACGACCATGAATCCTGCACTACCAATGTCATATTCATACACGATTCTAATCCAGACCAACTGCAGTATCATGTTCAACGCGAGCGAGAGTAGCGGCTACACAGACGACGGTACAGTGGCTGTGCTGATCAAGGTGATGGACTACAACTACCTACCCATCCAGATCAGCACGGAGTCCCCACGTGTCAGGAGACCCTTCGAGGTCCCCCTGTCTGCTGTGCCTCTCCAGGTAACCCCCATTCTCTCCCCACAGAGGCAGATCAAGTCATGTTGATTTAGCCTCTGTTCTATTACGCCGAAATCCGTGGGATCCGGCAGTTTCCCCTGGCGGAAAAAACTTTCATCACAATACATTTGAATTTCTTTATCAAATGACAACGCTTCACGCATGGAAAGGGTGGTTCATAGCACAATGCTTTTGCCTTGATTCAGTAGCCAAAATGATGATTTAAGAACAGCGTCGCTGATTGCATATAATCCTTATTATGATAAACGTGAGTTTGAACGAATCTAATGTTGAATGCTCAGTATTCTTGATTAAACAACAAGAAACCTCATAATTTTTCCCATGTTAATTGGTAAATATGTACAGAAAACATTGTCAACTTCAAAAAACACCAAAAAACGTTTTTATCGGTCCTCTAATAACAAAGATATCGCCCTTCAAAGTGCGCAAATTTGAGGCCTCTCAATTTGACAGTCTGAAAAGGAATTCTACCGGGTGAACGATATTGCCTTTACTGCGCATGCGAGAAAGGGCGATGTGATGTGGCAGGTTGTGATTGGCTGAGTGAAGTTTTACAGATTGTGTATTATTACATCATATACAGAACGGAAATGGGCCTAATCAATGTAAATATAACAGACAATGGTGGTAAATAAACAGAATAAACATGTTTTAGCACGATTTAGAAGCTTCATCTGTCCGGCAATAAAACAGAGTAGTAATTAAACAGTTATGTTACATCGTAACTGATTGTGTAATTACAGGCCTAGGGAGTCGCGCTTGGGATATTTCACACTCTTTGACAATGTTGTTACAAGAATTAGGGGATGTTGTTTTAGAGATCAAGCATGTTTGCCCATCTATGACACGCCCAGTTGTCAAAGCACTAGTCATCCATTGGTCAACAATAAGACAAACTAGATCCAATAAAAAATTAAACATTTAGAATTTATCATATGCATTGCATCTGTCTTGAGATGAACACATTCAGTACACATGAGATGGAGTATTTTGCGTTTACAGTGACTTCAATAAGGTAGGCTTTGGTCACATGATATGTAAACTAAACTTTGTGCATTCAAACTTATATGTATACATATTTGTTATTTCAGGCAGTTGTTTGCGTTAGAAGTTTACAAATATTTAAAATTTAAATTAACATTATCTCAAACAAAGATATAGAAGGGTATTTATTTTACGCTGGTGAGTTGTCTCTTTGTAAACTAACATTGTTTCTTAATTTGATTGAGAAACGCTCAAGACATGATGAAACATGGTGTCAAAAGGTGTATATCCTGAATATCCTTGTATAGCGAACTTAATACAATTTCATGACATGATGCCTCAATGACTCTCTTACCGAATATTTCGTAGTGTGTATATAGCAAAACCTCATTCAGATTATATAAAATTACTTCAGGATTATTCATAAGTTCCTTAAAACATTTCACTAACTTGTTTAATTTGTCTTCAATTTTATCTGGCCACTCATCACAAAATGTAAACTTAGAACTACTAAATTCAAAACATAACTATACCGTAATATCTAAGAGATTTTCAAAACATGATTGAATATTAAGATTTTGCCTTGATGAAATATCCTTATGTTTATACCATTAATGAAGATATAACCTTAGCATTTAATTGCTTTGTTGTATGTTTTCGAAAATCGTTGTTTCAATACTGTCACTGTATATGATATGTGTACTGATCTGTCCATGTTTACGTTACGTCACTATTTTGTTAGAGAGCGGCATAAATATAAACATACTGTATACCCCGTTTCTTTTTTAAAAATAGATATGCGAAACATAGTTCTATGACAGGGCTATGACATACCATGTAGTCTCATTGATGAATTGACTTTAGATCCCTCTGTAGAAGCCGTGATTAAACTATCAACAGTCAAAAAGATTCAACCAAAATTAGTAAATGTCTTCATTATGTGTCTCACTAACTAACCGTCATACTGGAAAGTTGTTTTCTTTGTTTGTACAGTAATTATACGCCAAGTAGGTAAGTGACCGCTTGACTCAATACTGTAAACAATAGCAATAGCCTGACCAGTTTGGCGAGAAAGGGCGATGTGATGTGGCAGGTTATGATTGGCTGAGAGAAGTTTTACAGACTGAAAATATGATGTTTGTTTTCAAAGTCATTAAATGACTATTTTGCGCATGTTTTTGAACAAACAAAATATCGATGTTATCTCAAGATATCTTTATGTATCCATTTCTGCATTGTCTACCCCCTCGGGGTTACATGTTGTTTAAACAAATTGATTTATCTAAGAGGTAACTTAAAGGTAGAGGTAAAATAAGTTCACCCGTTCCTTTTCAAGGTTTGCAAAGTCCTATACCGTAAGAAAAGTGCAGTGACACAAAGAATCTCTGTCTTATGAATACTCGGATCGAGTGTTTCTGCTTTTCCGTAGGTTTATATGAGGGGTTGAGGTTATCTGATAAAGTCATAGAGTTTTCAAATTGACAAATATATATGTTTTAAATGTGTGTCTTTACGGTCAACCCAACCGTCTTCTCTTCGACAGTTGTGTATCCAAGACGTGGAATGTCTTAAAGGAAATCCTACATTTGTTTAGCATAGATCACTGGAATTGAAGAAGATTCAGCGGATTCAGACGAGCGCACATCTTCCTACGCAGAGCCTAAAAGGCCAGTTTCCAAACTGTCATTTTATGCCTTGCTGCAGAGACTTTACTTTTCTGTGCTGCTATAGTGCCCCTACAGAGTAGAGAGCAAGCACAGAAAAGTAAAGTCTCTGCAGCAAGGCATATAATGACAGTTTGGAAACTGGCCTTTTAGGCTCTGCGTAGGAAGATGACGAGCGCAGTGACTTGTGATAAACAGAGAGACTTGAGTGGAAATTAAGTCCAGGTGATTTCAGACATGCATGTTAACGCTTGTTTTCAATCACTTGATCACTTATAGTATTTGGATTTTAGATTCAATAAATGAGAGTCAATGTGGTTTAAACTACTGATAGCATCCAAACCAAAAAGGTAAGAATGACTTCGTCAAAAATATGAAAAAATGACTGGAATAATGAAAGCTTATTAAGACATAGTTTCCGTGTTTGATGACGATTCATTGCATAATATAAACAAAGCAGATGTAATTCACGCAAAGACTAATAAGCTACAGACTTAATAGCTCTACTTTTAGAATATTCATTCCGATAAGCCATGCATCAAGGAATGGGTGTATTTGTAAAGCAAACAAGCTGATTACGTCAGTTGAAAGACTGGAGTAGTTGACTATTGTGACGTCATATAGTTCACGCTTGATAACAACCAACCATACGTTTAATCAAAATATATTTGGAGATGTTTAAAAAAACGGAATGGACCAACCGTTTCGCAGACAGATTAAACGTTCACTCCCACGACATGTTCCAACGGTATCTTCCCGTTATGACTACTTCCATTATGACTACACCCGATTTGACTACTCATTTGACTGAACACATGTTAGAGCACCCCTTTTCGAAAATGCACTGACCCTGCTTTGCTTTGCTGAAAAACTTTAGATTGTCAATTTGAAGACAAAATTATATTGATCATATTCATGTCATACAACAAATGATAACAAAACAATATTGCATCTTGCATACTCAAATTTATTTTGCCGATCAAAACAATATAGCATATATACATGCAATGGGTTTGAAAACACATATTCTTTGTCAAATATACCCAAACATCATTCTAGTAGCCTTACATTATTTACAATAAACACTAACTTGGTGGCCGGTCATTCGTATTTAATTAATACTTCTGATATTTGACAAATGAACTGAAACTTAAAGTGTGTTGCCACCCAGCCTGCAGCAAGAACAATAAATTCTTGTGTGTGTGCAGTGCTTCAAAGGCGAACATTTATCACAACCCGATTAACCAATCGTATAAGGAAATATCAACTATCAAGCAAAAAATGCTTGGGGCTATTTTACTGTGAACACCTTTTCCTCGAAATGGATTAGTGTTTTTTATATCAAAATGTAACGTTTAAGTTAAGAACTGCCTTTTTTCTAGCAATTGGTACAATTTATTTACGTTAGGCTACGTTTATTTCGTTCCTTATTAACGCCTTTTGCCAAAATATGCATATATGCATATTATGCAACCTTTATCGATTGCACGTGACTTGACTCATGTATAGACAAATTTACTGTTATAAAACCTTATATGCAGTATGAGAAAAATAAAGTGTTTTCTGAAATCTACCACTGAGGTGAGGTGATGTAGAGTTTATCGTCGCTTTTAAGGGTATTTCACTAATATCGCAGATGCTAGTATTATTGCAGAGAGAAAGCCCGCAACACTATTGTGGTTATGTATATCGGTGAAACGTGCGAGCATCGAACCATGGGTGGTACTACGCTGAAATTCCCAAACCTGACTGCGTGTAGAATAGTTCTCTACTGCAGACAAAGTTGCCTGGCGGGATTCGAACCACGCAGACCTCCTGATCGGAAGCCGAAAGCGCTAACCAAATCCATGGCGGATTTTCAAATGCATGGAAAATGCCGTACCTATCAAAATCTGTGGCGGATTTTGTATTGATTGTGATGAGAGATTTTCAGCTGGGTAGAATTGTGTTACCAACGTTCAATTAATGTGTTTTCCTACATGTATATATACAACTAATTACCATGAATTGAAAAGTTATTGTTAAAGAGATTCAGTTTACAGAAAACTTACATTTCAGTTAGGATGATATAGGTGTATAGAGATAGGAGTTCTTCAGATATTCATGCTCTTATTTGCAGACGATATGGCGATTGTAGACAGTACGGTCATAGGTCTTCAAAAGAGGTTAGATAAATTAAGTAGATATTGTAATAAATGGCAGCTTAAGGTTAATGTTGATAAAACTAAAGTAATGGTATTTAGAAAGGCCGGAAAGCTGAGTAAATATGAAAAGTTTTTCTTTAATGGTGGTCAGTTGGATATTGTTAGTTCTTATAAATATCTTGGTGTACACTTTTCCAGTTCAGGTTCATGGTATATTTCTCAGAAGATTCTTTCTGAGCAGGCTTTGAAAGTTCTCAGAATTATTCGCTCTAATCTGTTTAATTGTATAAATCTTCCACTTAAAGTTTTATTGCATATTTTCGATGTAAAAGTTTTACCGATTCTTCTGTATGGTACAGAAGTTTGGGGATTTCATCCATCCTCTGACGCTGCTCGGGTCTATGATAAATTTTGTAAGGATATTTTGCATCTGGGTAGAACTACGCCAAATTTAGTAGCTCGAGGTGAGCTAGGTAGATATTCTCTCCGGGTTCATCAATATGTTAGAATTATCAAATACTGGCTAAGACTCTTGTTTCAACAGGATAATGTTATTTTGAAAAAGGCTTATGATTATCAATATAATTTGGCAGAGGCTGGAAGGAAATGCTGGGCGTTGAATGTTAAAAATTTGTTGTTTAGATATGGTTTCGGTTATGTGTGGTTAAATCAAGGTGTTGGACATATCAATGTTTTTATTTCTATGTTTAAGGAAAGGTGTATTGCCATTGACAACCAACTTTTTCTTGAAAATATTTCAAACTACTCCAAACTTCAATTATATAGCACTATAAAATTTGAAGTTAAATGTGAAGATTACATATCGTTAGTTACTATACCAGTGTATCGTATTGCATTGTGTAAATTTCGTTGCTCCAACCATAAATTGTTAATTGAGGAAGGAAGAAAGATCGGTCTACCTCGCAGTCAAAGACTTTGTCCATTTTGTATCGTCCAAGTAATTGAATCCGAGTATCATTTTTGTATGGAATGTGACTTTTATGATAATCTTCGTCGAAGCCTGCTCCCTAAATACTACACTTCTTATCCTACTATGAGTAAATTCCTGCAGTTGATGTCATCTCGAAATAACAATATTGTTAATAATCTGGCAAAATATGTATTTCTAGCATTTAAGAAACGATCCAGTTTCCTATCATGTAACTAGCAATCTATATTATGTTATGGCGCTTCAACTATTATTAATACTATCATGATGTATGTATATGTATAATGGGCCGGTGGCCCCTTTACGGAAATAAACACAGTTTCAGTTAGGATGATAACTGCATTTAAACGCACATGTACATGTAGTCAGTGACTTCCTGTCTTTTTTTCATATAAGCAGCTCCTGCCTGAATTCCTTTTGAACACGGATGATTTCGCTAATTGTTGACACATAAATGGAGCAGTTCCAGCAAAGTCGTTAACAGAGATGCTTATCTTAACTCACAGAAGGCTAAATTTTATAACTATGATATGATAAAAGACATCGATTAAACAGGATTTGTGTATTTACGATTTTAAAAATTTATTTTACGTAATCCGATGTATCGACTTTTTGATTAACACAATGTTCCGTCTAGAGCCTTGATCGAGATAACAATTTTATGAATACATTTATAAGTTAATTTTTGTGAACTTTTTAAACACCAACTCTAGAAATAGGATGATGCTTGACAGTACTATTCCTATTCCTGCAGCGTAGAAAATACTCTGAAGCCCGAGTAAATCCACTCGTTTAGAGGATTTGTCTGTCTCACATTCAACTCGGGGTTTCCATTTCTTGTACCATTTATCAGGAAGTCCCATTTCATTGATTCGTAGCATCCTGAAAAGTAAAATAAATTTGACCTGTATCCTTATGACATAATCAAATCATTGCGTTTCATCGCAAGTCCTTAATATTTTTTTCAGTTAATGTCATTTTAATCTGTTTGAATTTTTTGATCAATATTATTAATGTTGAGGAACGCTTCTTGGGGTAGCGTTGCGCAATTTTGGTGTTTAAAACCTGATAAGCATATTCAAACAAAGTACGTTGCTATGTTTAGAAGTCACAGAAGATATGTCTGAAGACTTAAATTGTGTTTTAAGAAATTCCAAGTCTTATTTGTGATGATTGATATTTACGAATTTTATCACCAAGAGGAAGATACCAAACGAAACGCATCGATGTAATCTATTCATCAGGAGAGATATACAACAGAAAAATTATTGTTTTCCTGAATATTGCACGTCTTTTAAAGGGGCAGTAGCACGTTGTTTGACAATTTTATATTTTCAAATTTTTACTGATAAGCATATGTATTACTTTGATAGTGTGAAAAATCTATTTTGTACACAAACCAATCAATGTTTTGAAGATTCACATAAAATCCATTGGCAGCCATTTTTATGTGAACACTTTTAATTCATTTTGTGTAAGAAAAGGAGTCGCATGACTGAACTTTACATTATACATTTGATTCATTACTGCTTTATTTAGTTATAATACTTTGTCTTTAGATTGGAACCTTTTATTTTCATTTCCCTGACATCACTTTATATTCCCCCTTAAAACGTGCTACTGTCCCTTTAAAGGGGCAGTAGCACGTTTTTAGGGGGAATATAAGGTGATGTCATGAAAATGAAAATTAATGGTTCCAAATGAAAGACAATGTATTTAAACTAAATGGAGCAGTAATAATTCAAATATAAAATGTAAAGTTCAGCCATGCGATTCCCTTTTCTTACACAAAATGAATTAAAGGTGTTCACACAAAAATGGCCGCCAATGGATTTTGTGTAAATCTTCATACTTTGTCCTCTGACTATGGGTGATTGACTTGTGTGATGAGATTTTTTACACTGTCAAAATAATACATTTAACATTAACTTACAATTATCAGTGAAAATTTTAAAATATAAAATTATCAAAAAACGTGCTACTGCCCCTTTAAGCTTAAAATTTATAGATACCCGGTAATAAATTAAAACCTCTTGGTAGGCCATAAAAAGTCATCTTTTTAAATATTTGCTTTATTAATATTGGTATTGAATACAGAACTGGAATCGGTTGATGAAAATGGCATGATGAGTTATGAGTATTCACAATGCTGATATAAAAAGCCTTTAGATGGACACAATGTCCACCAAAAAAGGATAATATGCATTTTGTGTTTAATACAAGGCTTTTTTTTATTTGACATTTGAATATGCAGCTGCGTACCTTAAGTTTGTGCAAGGATGATGGACTTTTGGTTTTGTTTGGACGTCAATTATATACTCTCGGAATTGACGAAAGATCAGCCACTGTCGATTACTGTAACTAGTTTGGAATATTCTCTGATGCAAAATTTCGTATTTTGTCATGATGAAAAAAATATCAACCCGAAGTTTAAAATTTTGATTAAAATATTTCATACCGTTTTCCTAGAAACAATTCAGTTACATTATTTTGAATTAATGAAAAGGAGCCCATATGACTTGTGTTAAAAGCTGTTGATCACTTATGATGGATTTTGTTGAAAATTGTCAAAGTGTATGGTGTTACTGTAAGGTATGACGTACGAATATGTTCACTTACAATACATTTTATTTTCTGTAGTAAAAGTTTGAACATCGTAAGTTTTGTTTTGGCTATACCACGATACCTCAAAGACATTCTAACTTACATGATTATTAACTATGATACGCAGGTAAGTGAACAAACTTTAGGTATGAAGCTGCAAACGTTTGCTAAAGTATAGTTACTAAATTGTCCTAGTTCCTTCTGCACCATACCAGAGGAGGTTAAACCTACGATTTGACCATGGTTATATTTAACTCAAAGAAAATGGGATACATGTGTTTATGATATACACTTTTCACTTTCACAAGAGCTCAAATCTCAATAAAGACAACAAACTCACTCTTCCGAGATTAATGCATTGAAGATGCTGTTGTTCTGGAGCCCAAAACTAAAATAGGATGTCAAGTAATTATCAAGGATGAACTGAATAGAACAATCCTCTGATTGCCAGGAGTTAGCCGTGTCGATATCACCAAGAAATGCATAATATTCTGTATCCACCAGTTTTCTGTGCTGCTCCATGTCTAGGCTTAGACTCAATGGATTGTTTTGCATTGCTTCCCATAAACGCTGGTAATCTGCATCTGACGAATTCTAAACAAAAAAGGTTTTGAACTCTTTAACGTAAGTGAAATGTGTTTATGAAATATATAATAAGAACGTACACCAATTCTAAAGAAAAAGGTTTTGAACTCTTTAACTTAAGTGAAATGTGTCTATGAAATATATAAAAGGTAAGTACACACCGCAGTTTGGTTTAGATTTGCTTGACATCAAAAAGAAATGTGATGTTTAAATTATGGAACTTTTACAATAACACATCTTTTCAGAGGTATAGACAAATCGGTGTCTGGTTAATGCTTTGTTAAAAAATCGTTGTTTTATGAAGGCAAGGGTAATAAATAGAATTTACACTATCATAACCCCTATCATATTTAACATGTTGTCAATATCTGAAAAAAGCAGAGCAGCCCAGAAAGTTGGGGTTTCGCCTTACCCTGTTCCGCCTTCTACAAAAGTGAACATGTCATTGTAATTCCCAAGAGATGTAAACAATTATACATGTTCATGAGTTCTGAAAAGCTTAATGGGATTAAGTTATATCCAAATCAGTTGCATATTGCAATAACACAAATCTCAGGTGATCTTGACCTTTGACCTTTAAGGTTACAAAATCAATGAACACTTTTCATTGAGTATAACAATCATCTATTGATTAAAAGCGTTCATAGTTATAATAAAGCATTTTCGCAAAACCATGCTAAAGTAGTGACCTTGCTGTGACCTTGACCTTGAACAGATTGTAGTGAAAATCTTTTCAATTTTTTTTATTCTTCCAACGATGATATATACCAAGTTAGAGCTTCATAGCACAAAAACTTTTCAAGTTATCGCGTTTACAAGGAATTTTTTAGTGATTGTATAGTTCGTGACCTTGACCTTTGACCTTGAAAGTGAACATGTCATTGTAATTCCCCAGCGATGAAGACACTTATACATGTTCATGAGTTCTGAAAAGCTTAATGGGATTAAGTTATATCCAAATAAGTTGCACATTGCAATAACACAAATGTCATGACCTTGACCTTTGACCTTTAAGGTTACAAAATCAATGAACACTTTTCATTGAGTATAACAATCATCTATTGATTAAAAGCGTTCATAGTTATAATAAAGCATTTTCGCAAAACCATGCTAAAGTAGTGACCTTGCTGTGACCTTGACCTTGAACAGATTGTAGTGAAAATCTTTTCAATTTTTTGTATTCTTCCAAGGATGATATATACCAAGTTAGAGCTTCATAGCTCAAAAAATGTTCAAGTTAACGAGTTTACAAGGAATTTTTTAGTGATTTTATAGCTCGTGACCTTGACCTTTGACCTTGAAAGTGAACATGTCATTGTAATTCCCCAGCGATGTAGACACTTATACATGTTCATGAGTTCTGAAAAGCTTAATGGGATTAAGTTATATCCAAATAAGTTGCACATTGCAATAACACAAATCTCCTGACCTTGACCTTTGACCTTCAAGGTTACACAATCAATGAACACTTTTCATTGAGTATAACAATCATCTATTGATTAAAAGTGTTCATTGTTAAAATAAAGCATTTTCGGAAAACCATGCTAAAGTAGTGACCTTGCTGTGACTTTGACCTTGGACAGATTGTAGCGAAAACCTTTTCAAAATTGTTTATTCTTCAAAGGATGATATATACCAAGTTAGAGCTTCATAGCACAAACACTTTTCAAGTTATCGCGTTTACAAGGAAGTTTTTAGTGATTTTATAGCTCGTGACCTTGACCTTTGACCGTGAAAGTGAACATGTCAAAATCGTTCCCCCGAGGTATAAGCAGTAAGTTATGAATACAAGTTCTGGAAAGCTTAAAAGTTATAGCCATTAGTATGAGCGCGGCGGCGGCGGCGGCGGCGGAAACTGCACAAACACTGAAAGCAGCCCCGTCCTTAGACGGGGCTGCTAATAACCACGTTAATATACTTTCCCATAACAGATGCGAAGTAGTATAATTCAAGTAGTTCAAATGCTAAGATTTTCATATACAATAATACGTGTTCGCAGAAAGCTTATGATGGCATTCATTTAAGAATGATCGTGATCCTTTCCTGGGTGGGAACACGTTGATGTAACCAAATGTAAACATGTTTCAAAAAGAAAATATAGGGCGCGTTGTCCAAACGAGGAAAATTGGAAAATCACATTTGTTAAATATTGATAGAGTACTTAATGTCACAGCAAATGTATATTTTCATGATGATTGACTTGATTTGAAGACGTTACCTACATGGAACAATCCTATATATACACTTCCTCCAAGTGTTCCCCACTTATACGTGTCCTGCCGGACCATCTCGGCCAGGGAGGTGAAGGGAAGTTTCTCTCTCCAGTCTGTGAGGAAGGCAATCAGGTTTCCACTGTACGTGGCTGCTGAGATGACCGTGAAGAGCCACCAACAACACAGGATAGTTCTACCAGACACTGTGGTTGGAAGGTAAGATCCACCTGTTCAGAAGAGACATGTATTTGTAGTTAAATATTCCATATAGTCTCAGAGGCTTGAACGTGAGATAGTTACATGATCTCATACTCCTGTCTGTGACTATAAACTGTGCAGGATCTATAATCAGAGGAACAGTGCAAGGCCTTGTCATATTTTTCAACATGCTTCTTTCAATTTTGCCTATGGTCAACAGACTGATTAGTTTAATTATCCCATTTTGTGACAACCTTTTTCAATATTATATGATAACTTTTAAGAATTTTTGTTAATTATGTCATCATCAATTTTCATCTTCGCAAAATCCTACAATGTCAACACATTATTCATCTGACTGATTACTTTAATTTATATTTGATTTCAAAACTTATTTTTAGGGGGTGATTTTGTAACAAGGTTCATTTGATGAACGCGTCTGACAAATCTCTTCCAAGCAAAATTTTAAGTGCACCGTATTGTTCTCAACTTACACATGATAGCACAGCATAAACTTGAACATAAGAAATAACGAAATGTCATATAATCTGACACCAGCGACATGAATTGGGAATAATCCATACCATTTTAACATACCATTTGCAGTGAGTGCTCCAAAGTGATTCCATAAGATATCTCCAAATCGTGTTCCTCTTGCAAACCATATTTTGTCTGTCCATACATTGCCAGGGTTGACTTCTTCCACCACGAACAGTAATACCGTGGAGAGAATGAGGGAGAAGAGAATACAGATGTGGACCTCGGAGCGGAACGGAGCAATCAGAGTCATCCATTTGTTGGAGTTTGAGTTTGACATCTTCATTATAATCCCTGAGGGTAAATGGAAATATGGGACCGTGAAGTCCATGACAGCCTCTCTTTCTTGGGTGATGCTCAATGGACTTACAGCAAAATCAACCCTCTGGAAATAATAAGATTTCTGACACAGCATATTGTGCATAATCAATCTTTTAGCATTTGAATACAGGGTGATAAAAAAGAAAAAAATCTGTCGTGGGTCATCCCGTCTCAGTATACGAACGTAACGCTAACTTCACTTAAACTGTACCCTGAGCTTAGATGCTGTAGATGCTAGATTCGCTCGCGCGGCCCCGACTTGGGATAGAGCCAATCAAATCATTTTCTCGCCACCTTCTCGATACAATTTCAACGGGAAAATGATTTGATTGGCTATATACAAAGTCGGGCCGCGCAAGCGAATCTAGCTTCTGAGCCCAGGGTACAGTTGAGTGGAGTTAGCGTAACGTTCGTATCCTGAGACAGGATGGTTGTGGGTTTTTTACTCACTTTATTCGCAAGCAATCCAACTAACCCACTCCAACTTCCATTCTCCGCGGACCCGAATGATCCATCTTCAGGTTCTACAAGTCTGTAGCTAAAACGAATCAGATTACATACAAGTTAATGCGCAATGGACAAGATACTTGTTGGATCATTTCCATTTCATGAAACAATTATTGCTTTCTTCGAGAGATAAACAAGAATACATTATAATATGATATGAAATTACCTTTCCGTTCTGCATAGGACAAACTCAATGGCTTATTCTAAATGTTTTAAAAACCTTAGCAGGCTAATAGAACACCGACAGACCATTCAGAAAGGTTTCCATTTATGGTTCATACTTTTATTTGAAGTAATGAAATACATTTATTGGAACCAGGATGTTCACGTCCAGCTGTCAATTCTGAGTTTTTGATGTTTGTGACAATTTTGTCAAACACTTAAATGTCATTTTGTATACACATTTCTATGATAAAGAAGTGTCTCTTCAACATATTGCATTTTAACATTCAATTTTGTTAACTTTGTTATTGTTATCACCCAAAACATCTTGCATAACTAAATGAAGGCAATAAGTAATGAAACAAAACAATATTAATTTCATCGTTTAATATTGCTTTTGATTTTGTAAATGTGAATAGCAGACCTTGATGCTTCACTAGAACAACCAACCTGAAATTCAATACTCGTGATAGTTCATTAAACAGATCCATACACATCCCTTCATACGTCACAGTTCCATTGTCGATACGCTTTATAACGAACGGAGGCCACTGTAAATATATGTATATTACTTGAAAATAATCCAGTAAGTGACAGATATTTCAATGACATTCCTCCATGAGGCATCTAAAAATAGGTTAAACATTGTCAGAAGGTACTATTATACAAGTCACCACAGATCGAAGGCTAACACTTTATGAAACGTTTTTCCTCGTTATTGAGGAGCAATTTGTCACTGATATAGAAACATGTTTATTTCACAAGTAATGCGTATTTACTTTCTCTATTTATCTGGGGTTTTTTTTCGTTCTTTATGAATTCTTTATTAATTGAAGTGTTAATTGAAAATAATGTGGCTGTTCTTATTTTCGCTTACCTCAAGTGTCGCCACTGTCAATGTTTTCCCACTCAAAATGTTTCTTGTTTTACTGAAGAGTTGTTCTGAAAGCGAGATATTTCCTTTCTTATCTACACATCCAACTCGTCTAACCTCCCCTGGTGCTTCCAGTTTATAGATGTTGGTACTGTTGCTCTGCGAAGAAAGTGAGATAAGAATTTTATCGGATTTTAAAACATATTTTTTAAAATTATTAACATTTTTATCAGAATGAATATACCCCATATCTTTGTCTGTATCTTATTCTCTTCTTAAGCGAGTCCTTACCTCTGTTGTTCCAATGAATAAATCAACAATAACAATGTCGCCAGCTGGTATGTTGGTGTCATAGTGAAGAAAATCCGCTGCCGTTGACCCCTCAGTTGGGATAACTAGCCAGTGTGTCCACCTGAATACCGTTTCTGTTTGTACCAATAAGGCCTGGACATGAACGAAGAAAAGCAATGTATTGCACGATCATTTTTCGAAAGGTTGCATCGATGTATATTTCGTAAAAATCATATTTTTACAGCAAGTCGATGGAATAAATAACGCAAATTGTTTGCATGGTCAATTCTCCATTTACTTGGTGGAGTTCAACTCAAATCAGTGATGGTACCATATGTGTGCATAATTTGGAAGTATGTACAAGATTCACTAACAAACATATCATAGCCACATGTATCAGGTATTATGGGTCTGTATAGAGAAGCTTGCACGTCCCCTCATAAAAACAAAAACAGAATTGTAAATAAGGAAAATAACAGCAAAACATACCTGATTGAGTACATCCACTATGCAATGTACCGGACAAAACATAACAAAATACAATGTTGCAGTGTCCGTCTTGGTGTATACATGACGAAGGGTAGAGTTCAATCCGATACCATTGTCAATATTGAAGAAATAATTATCCAAAGATGATGAAATTAAATCAAAATCTGTAACAGAGAGTTAATTCATTTTTTTTCAACTTGTAACAGTTTAGTCTGCTTACTGGCATGCTTATTGGTTAGGTCATAAAGATCAACAAGACGTGTAACAAAACAATTTCCTTTCAGTAAATTTATCTTTTTATAAATTGTGAAAAGTCCTATAATTTTTAGTTTCCTGATTTAAGCATTTACTCCATAACAGCGATAACCCTACTAAAAATATCTTGCATCATAATGCATGTTGTAAATGTAAACATTATTTCTTTGCATAAATGTATTTGGTTAAGGTATTGACATTTCATCGAAAATGCATTACGCTTTCTCCTAAGGGTAGGTCTCCCAAACATTCCTCATGAACACATGTAGACATTACTAAGGAAAATTGAACTAAGTTGATGAATATTACATTTAAAAACGAACAAATACTTATGTTTCTCGTGTGTTTTCGAAAGACGAGTATTGATTGTTTTACCTCGATAACCAGACAGGTATATGGTAGTTTCTCCTTCAAACATCTGTAATATCTTTTGCAAGCGATGTAGCTCGAGGCGCAACGCCTCCTTCTCAAAGGTCCTTTCCATTACAGCCTGCGGTGAGACTTTATTGTTGAGCTGATTGAGAAGCTCGTCCTTGAACTCATCGATGATCGAAGTACAGCTGAAGTTCTTATAGTTACAATGCACAGAAGGAACATCTTCATCTCTGTTGCACGCTGTTTTAAACAACAAAGGGCCTTCGTTCCAAGATGTTACTGGCAATTTAAAAATGTTAAGGTAGGTTTATTAAGTCCTTTGATGGTAAAGCTAAATCTCGACTTGAGAGTGTGTTTTCGTCCTGTTTTGGATGTATTGATCAACAGTTAAAATTCCAAGATGTGGCATTTCACAACTTTTATAGTAAAAATGACTTCATAGACTCGCAATAATGAATAACCAATCATCAATAAATGCATTTGCCATCACGGTTCCAATTAGAATAAAAGCCCATGAAAAGCTTTTTCATTGCAAGTGAGGACATATATTTTACCTGTTTTTGCCACTTGAAAGGGGTCATCTGGGTTACAAAGCATTGACACATTGAACCATCGGTTGTTCAGTTTCACCCTGCATACAGTTGGTTTGACAGAGCAGTTGTCAGCCAGGGTAATCAGCAGTATTACTGAAATTGGTTTTATAATTCGTAACAAATAAATTAACACTATGAAGGTTGAGAAAATAATTGATTGATATTTATATTAATATTTCCAAACAGATACAATTATTTTTCCGTTTTTTTAAATCTATATTCACATAAAGCAATCTCTTTTTTAAGTTTCAAGTCATAGTTTACCAGCGTATTCCGTATTCTTTTTAATATTTTAGACTCCAAATGTAAAATGTGATTCCCGAAAGACCGTTTGAAGTTGGTGTAGTTCTATTATGGTGTGTAACGTTCCAAATAATCACTTTCCGACTAACGAAGGGACATTAGGTAGCAGAGAAACGTTGTATGAATTAAATAAAGAAGTTTCTATCTACAGAGCTAATTTATATCATTTATAATCCCAATTTTGTGATTCTACTGTTGATACCTCGCACATTCAATATCATATTTAACAAACGGTTTTGTAAACTCTGTGTTTTTGAATTTTAAATTAAATGAAAAAACTATATCATAACTAATGAAAATCCCAACATGTTATTTCTTTATCTCTTATATTTGTTGTTGATTACACATGCATAGATATTCATCAATTAAATAAAACATAAGTACATTTTCTGTAATTACATTAACAAACATACTTTTGGAAGAATTATATGTAAGAGATTTTATAAAGCGCTTTATCATTCCAAATATAAAACATGAAAACTACTTACTCAGACAAATAGTAGCTAAATACGTTTCCACCACCATCCTGCCTCTGATGAGAAATACGTATAGTAACTTTCATCAAAGTGCTTTTTATCAACATCACCTTTCCATGTCGAAAATCCATAGAGCTACATCGACTATCACAAATACACAGGGAGCGACAAAGCCTGTTTTTAATTTGTTAGCCGTTAGCTTGGAAGAAGGCAAATAACAATTTATAACGTAAACTAGAAAATCAATCAAGGTGATTGATTTGTTTCGTGCATCAACCAATGTAAATAATGAGTATGATGCACAAGAATAAAACGTTATGCTATTTGAGGAATCAATTGTGTGATAATAGGCAGCTTAATGGAATGTAAGTAGGCTTTATATCTCCACGTAATAATTCTAATTTACAATGAGTAGTATAACAACGAGTAATTGGATATTTCGATGACATTTAAATGGTGCATTAACGAATAATCGAAACGATAAATATAACAACAGCGCAAGGGTACAACAAATCTTTATTTTTATTGCTTGCAGGAGGATTACAGTGATACATAAATTCTGAGCCTTGAAGCGATTACTACAGCTCTACGTATACTATGCCAGTTGTAATACCACATAATTATCTAGACTTTATATTATAATGACCGTTCAAATTAGCAAGTGTTATTGGCTGAAATATTGCCCAAGCGGCGTTAAGAATTAACTCACTCACTCCCGAATTACCAAGTTCATGGTATTACTTCCAACATGATCAATTGAATATAATGACAAAAATATCGCCCTTAAACATTGCTGAATTCAGTTACCGTACTGATGGTTAATCTAATCGATGAAATTTGGAACTACTGTAAAACGGCAAAGTGACACTTATAAATAAATTTAAATCTTACCTTTAAAGTTGTATTCAGTCATTTGATGGGCGAAAACGGGTTTCCCAAAGATGTTTCATGTCAACATTTTTTAAGTACTATTGAAATTAGTTCCCAAAGATATCCAGACCATCCAATATCTTTCTAAATCAAACTTTAAAATATTATTGTTATCTACTTTATCTACATTGTACATTCTACATATTTGCAGTTTTTCAATACTATTATACTTTATATCACAGGTATTTCATTGTAGGCTTAAGGCACCCGATCACTCTCATATTTAGTCAATATGCACAAAAATGAACAGACACTTAACCGGGGGCGTAGCTCAGTGGTAGAGTGTCCGCTCGTCACCCGGAAGACCGGGGTTCGATTCCCGGTCGCGTCATACCAAAAAGACGTTAAAAGTTGGGAGTTTTTGCTGTCTTGCTTGACACTCAGCATTGTAAAGGCAGAACAACGATTTAACTGGCGCTGCACTGTGGCTGCCGGGTGCTTCGGCACAAGAAAAAATTCCAATGTATGTATTTACTGAGGACAATAAAGTGTTATTATTATTATTATTACATCAACGTTACTACAGATCCGGCTCAGGTAGAAGACAGTCATTTGGAAAACATGTTTATAACGTTAATTCAAAAGAGGTATCTACAGCAAGGTTGCAAACATTCCGCAAGAACGACAACATCGGCACATCTAAAGATTTTGCATAAAACATAAATGACCACCGAAAACCGCATTGGTGTGATTCATTTCATGCAACAGCAATGCCTTCGCAGTGCAGTTGCATATATTCCTTCAAAAGAAACTATCAATTTATCACCTTAAAAATGATGGTATTTAAAAAGCAACACGTATTCCTATTAGGCCATTTTCAACACTCTATGTTTTCGGTTTTGCATTACTGTCTTTGATAAGGGCCTTTCCTTACAGTATATCAAGAATTATATTCTATGCGATATATGCTGACGGGCAAAAGTATGCATCACGTTTTCTAATCGATATGTAGAAAAACTATGTGTCAACATTCTACTAAAATACCACAACACAATGTTTAGTTTGTTTGGGAAAAACACTCGGACATCGCGAAAGTCAGTGCACAGTAACCTGAAGATCACAAACAGCATTTATAAGGACTTTTGCGAGTCCCCAAACAGCCCCAAAGACCGTGACTTTCTGCATTCGAATAACGACGTTTTGCCCTGACATGCCTACTCACGGATATGAATCCTATCGAACACATATGAGATCTTGTAAATAGGCAAATCAGAAGTCTAAAGCAATTCCCGACAAATCGACATTGACAGCAGCGAAAGCAAGGGCTCATTGGAGAGTACAACCGCATTGTTTGACAACGTCACCGAGGAGACGTTTGCGGGTATGCATCGAGCAGGAGATGGTCAGACCAATTCCCGACTCTCCTGTCAAAGAATATGACTTGACTAAGGACTCTTAAACTTAGATATTCTGTGGTGATTGACCCCAACAAAATTGAACCCCATGTATGTTGCTGAGCAAAATGTCAGAATTGTTTGACAATTTTGTTCTGTTGAATTTTGTTAAGTTTTGTTTCAAGCTGCTAAAATGTTAATTTACTAATTTGGGCCCTTCAATGTCATTCACTGACATGCTGAGTTCAATATAATTTGTAAGCTCAGGGGAGATTTTTATATAGATGTAATGACGATTAAATATTATTTGAGCTATTATTGAGATGAAACAGACAGGTTCAGTTTACTGAAGGTTTTCAATTTAAGTACAATGCATGGATTATTAAACGTTTGAGTTGTATTCAGTGTCGGCAATAAGAAGTTAATGCTAATGAATAAACAGTCTAATGAACGTCCGAGCAAAGGATACAACTATCTGAACTTACTTGAGATTAATCAATAGTAGGGAAAGTTAATATTTTAGTTGCTTCACAGCTATCTAACGCAGCCTGATTTCCAGTTTGAAGGTATTATAACCAGAAACATAACATAATTTAAAGAAAACTTGAAGCATAGTTCTATTCCTGGGGCTGAGGGGGGTCCTATGTGCAAAATATGTCCCCGAAGTTTGACTCTTCATTCCTGTAGGACACCCTTAGGAGATCGAAAAAAACTTGGGTAGACATTCCAAATGTGGGGCAGAAAGCTGTAATTCAAGATGGCGACCAAGATGGCCACCGCATCCTCATAAACCATATAACTCAGTCTGTATCTGTCCTAGAGTGTTGCATTTGGTGTCTTTACCTATGTTTTCGGGGACAAGGAACCCAATAAGATCCTTTTCAATGTACAAAAATGAGGTGTAAATGGTGAATTCCAAGATGGCCACCAAAAAAGCCGCCGAAGCCTTTCGGCCAGTATATCAAGGTCCTAATTGACCTAGGAGAGTAAACTGTGTGTCCTTTCTGGGGTTTTAGGGGTCAGTTATGACAGTCAGACCATTCACTTAATGGATAATTGATTAATTCAATACATGTTATCTATTTTATCAGTATTTCGGTATGAAGACATGCCTAGAATTTACGTCCTTTACTTTTTTACTGCAGTATCCTTGCAACTTTAAAAACTTAAAATTAGTCTTAAAACATGTTTTCTATCCAATAGATATATCTTAGCTGATGAATGCTCCTTGAAAATGTACACCTGCACCCAGTACCACATTGTCAGGCTTCTTATTACTATGTGATGTTGATCACTTCTGTTTGATATGAAGGTTCACATTTGAGCTAGGAGATTAAAGTTGGTGTATTTTACAGGTTTTTTTGCTTGGATAGTTAGTCTGAACATGCAGATATCATGGTTCATTGCTGTACAGATCCTCCAATTGATCAGGATAATGCTATGTAGACGCACCACAAACGTATATGTCTAACCAGAAATGAATAGTAGACTAATGGCATCGATAGTCAACACAGTATACATTCTATATATACACATATATCTATATCGTACCCCGACGTTATACGACTACATCAGGCTTTAACAGAATTTAAGTTAGAAGCAGTTTTAAACTTATTTATTGATATGAGTATTGAATGTTTTGATTGATTGATTGATTGATTGAGTATTGAATGTGAATAAATAGAGAATCTCACCCAAGTGTCTTCTGATATCAAATATATCAACACAAGTTGATAAAAGGAACAAATATCCGAGGCTTGCTGAGGATATTTTACTTTTATCAAGGAGTGTTGATATATTTGATATCAGAAGACACGAGGGTGAGATTCTATTTATCATCCAAAATCATTTTTTATCACATTTGCTTGAAAAATGTACATCTTTGAACACTGCATAGCTCTAAAACTCCTATACCACACC
The DNA here is from genome assembly GCA_916613615.1 of Steromphala cineraria. NCBI lineage: Eukaryota > Metazoa > Mollusca > Gastropoda > Trochida > Trochidae > Steromphala > Steromphala cineraria. The sequence goes on from OU744724.1 coordinate 23,447,237, forward strand.
ATGACGTCATAGCATTGTGACATCATTGTGTTTATGACGTCATAGCATTGTGATGTCATTACTGATGATGTAAAACGTTTGTGATGTCATGTCCCTTCTGTTGACAGGGCATTGTTCAAAATCTACTATCAAAGCGATATCTCCTGTGGAACAACGGTTTTGGATGATAAACATTATAACATGCCAACTATGCTCACCTTTTGATAAAAACTGGTAAAACTTTGACAAGTAGGTTATTCAAGACTTATAAAATTCCAATTGCTTAACAAGGAAAGGTGTCAACTGATAATGTCATTATATATACTTGACGTTGAATACATACTTATTGAACAGCCAAATCTTTTTTATAAACATATTTTACTTTACAGCTGCGTATCTTAAGTTTGTTCACTTACCTGCATTTTTAGTGCAAATATCATATTATTTGGATTGTCTTTGAGGCATCCTAGTCTTACGAAAACGAAACGCATAATGTTGAAATTTGAGTACATAAGTTAACTTTCCGTTTGCGTTAACATATTTGTATGTCATATCTTAAAGGGACAGTAGCACGTTTTTAGGGGGAATATAAGGTGATGTCAGGAAAATGAAAACTAATGGTTCCAATTGAAAGACAATGTATGAAAACTAAATGAAGCAATAATAATTCAAATATAGAACGTAAAGTTTAGCCATGCGATTCCTTTTTCTTACACAAAATGAATTATAGGTGTTCACACAAAATGGCCGCCAATGAATTGTATGTGAATCTTCATACTTTGTCCTCTGACTATGGATGATTGGCTTATGTAATGAGTTTTTTGACACTGTCATAATAATACATTTAGCATTATCGTACAATTATCAGTGAAACATTTACAAAATAAAATTATCAAAAAACGTGCTACTGCCCCTTTAAAGATAACCGTAACTAATTTCGCATTGAAATGACGAGGCGTCAAAATTGCGAAAACATTATTTCGTATTTTTCTCTTCAAAATCCTTCATTAGTGATCAATAGCTTAAGACCTAAGTCATATTTGCCGTTGCATTCATGCAATGAATTTGTACATATTTCTTTCTTACAAAGTCTATATGGAATAATTTAAATAGAAATTTAAGAAAATCTGAATTTTCCAAATATGACCTCATCTGTCTATTTAATCATCTAAATTCAGTACCAGTGACGAGACGAGACGAGCCCGAAATATGGTTTTGGAATGTTTGTTTTACTAATGGATAATTGATTGTCGTTTGTATGTGCTCCTTGAATTATTTTATGGACGTCAAAACGAAACCCAATTTATATGATATTAACACTAAGATACACAAGCACATGAACAAACTTAAGGTACGCAGCTGTACATCCAGTTAAAAACTTTTACTTCTATGGTTATAATTCAGACGATTATGTTTTGTTCCTTACAATTAATTCTAAACTATAAATTTGACATATGAAGTAGACGACTTTTCATTCAATCGTAGTATTGTCTGTAACACATATACGTATTGCAAAATACAAATAAGGGGTATATACTTGATTGGCAATATGGAAAAAATTAAAAGATCTTGTATGTTTCATGTGGACGCCAGTGTATACAGTGATGAGTTGGATTTGATCACCTTGTTTGTTTCATGTGGACGCCAGTTTGACTAGGGATTGATTAGATTGGATCAACTTGTTTGTTTCATGTGGACGCCAGTGTATACAGTGATGAGTTGAATTTGATCAACTTGTTTGTTTCATGTGGACGCCAGGATGCCTAGGAAGGGATAAGTTGCAGTCAAATCTATCCCTTGGTACACTGGTATCCACATGAAATATACAATAGTCTTGCATAAATAACAATTATAGTTTAGTTTAAAAAAACATTATTGTCACTTTTAAAGTTCGAAACAAACATGTATTACCAAAACAATAATTTCGTTAAATCAAGGGGAGATAATGTACTGTTTATTATTGCGTCATTGTTATCAAGAACAACTGGTTGATAACAGTGACTACTATATTTAGTTTTTGAACCATGATTAGTTTTTATGGCGAGACACTAGCTTCGGGTCATCTTGATGTTTCGTTGATGTTTCGTTTCGAGCTGTTCATTGTATACATCGCATCACAAGACCACTACAGCCACCGAAAATTTCAAGCCCTTTCGGTCCTAAGGTTAGTGGAATACCGATGCAAATTATTACTAACTGTCCATGCAGGGCGACCCAATCGTCTAGTAGACACTTTGCAAGAGACTTTAGACACAAGACAGCACTGATAAACGAAAATAAGATAACTGCTAGGAGTCTGCCTAAAGTTCAGATGTGTACTGCTGCATACCATAAGTTTGTTCACTTACCTGCGTATTTTAGTGAAAATATTATGTTATTTGACAACGAAACGAATTATGTTGATTTTTCCCTACTCAAGTTCAGATTAATTTTGCATTAACATATTCGTATGCCATACTTTACAGTTATTCGTATTAATTGTGGCAGGTCATTACTTTAAGGGACCAGAAGTCAACATTTACAAAAACACATCATATTTATTTTCTCTACAAAATACTTCATAAGTAAGCACCAGCTTTGATCCTAAGTCATATTCTTTCCTTTGCATTAAGTCAATGTGGTTGTGGTGATTTTGTTCTCAGATAGACAATATGGAATATTTTAATCGATATTTAAGAAATTTGGAGTTTCAAAGATATGACCCCATCTGTCTATCTAACCATGCAAATATTTTTTATTCTTATTCACAACTGACCAGACAAGTTGTCATAATTTTTCAGTGCTGCTGGGGGTATTTGATTGACGTCCTAACGAAACAGAAATTACATGATATTTGCACTAAGAGACACTAGCAAGTGAACAAACTTTAGGTACGCAGCTGTAGGTATCAAAACAAGAAACATACCATGAATTTCATGAATAAGAGGAAAATACCCATGTGGTCATGCCAAATGCTTGAAAGTAAATCCATTTTTCATTTGGAGATTCGGTTATTCAAGCAAGATGTGCGAGGACACCGGTCTAATAGCATGAGTGCAAAAGGACAACAACAAGAATTACAAATAATGCAAATGTATTGAAATCTTAAGATAAGGTTTCCATCAGTAAGTACACAAGTAATGATTTATTTTATAGGAGCATCGAGATGTGATCCTTCCCTTTATTTATCAATTGTCTCTCTGGCAGTAGTAGCCCTTCATTGCAACAGTGCTGTTGACAGGGCAGTCGAAGCAGGCATTCTTGTGGGAAGACCAGTACTGCCCGTCTGCACAGCACCGAGTGGGAATAGTGCTTCTGGCCTCCATAGAGAAATCATTTGAGAAACTCTGCCTTTTTGCATTAGGAATAAAAGTGCAGGTTCGAATCCCAATGCGGAGGTCAAGACGTGTTGACTCGTTGGGAACTACCATTGTCTCGTGTCCGTTTACGCGGATCTTGAACCATGAGTATATTGAAGGAAAGAGTCCTCTGTCGCCCACCTCCAGGAAACAGGAATACTCTGTCTGGGGACAGATGTCAGCGATTTTGTTGGTGGGACATGTGTTGTACGGGTTGTCGAACATTTTAGCTTGCCTGCAGTTTATTCCGTCACCTAGCTTATACTCGAAGATCATTGGCTTAGAGTTTTCTATTCTATACCTAGTCCCTCCAGGTTTGAGCTCATTCTGGCCTTCAACGTAAACCTGTACTCTGACATCGCGCCTGTACACGACCTCTGAAGGCAGATAGATTTCCATTCCCATCAAATAGATTACGGAGTCCATATCACCTGCAGTTATCCACCCAGCGTTATAAAGCCACTTACTGCTCGGAATTTTGAAGTAAGTATCCTCCCCTTTGTACAGCTTAGAAATATCCATAAATGCAGTATCTTTACGACCTCTTTTTCTACCAGGAACAGATGCAAACTCGAGTTTCCTAGTACAATCTTGCAATCTGTATGAAAGAAGCAATGACATATCTGTTCCTGAATCTTTACATACAGGTGGCCTGATTCCTCCATTTTTGTATTCCAACTCATCACAGTAGAGTCTTATGACCTGGATAACCATGAGTCTGTATGAAACGTAAGACATTCCAGCAACCTGCTGTAGTTTCTGGAGGACGTCGTCACTTTCGCTCGGGGCTCTTGCAACCTGATTGTAGTCAGAAACGATACCATCCGCAGCTTCAAGGGCCACCTGTGCTTGGACGTTTGACGCAAGAACTTCAACGAGTTCAAACTGCTTGTCGAAAATTGATTCATACATTGTCATTAACTTGTCAATTTCGATCTTGGTTGTCCAACAAAGTCCTGTTCCGCCGATGATCCCCGCCGGAATAGCAGCAGCCAATGATGATGTTGATTCAATCAGTCCACATGCTTCATCGATAACATTAGTTAAATAACTTCCCATTTCAGTTAGCTCATAGCGCTTTAGTGCCGGTGTAAAGTCATTATATGCTTTGATAAATTCATTTTTTGCCTTTTTAAAACTTTCACTCTTCAGCTTACCATCAGAGAGAGAGTTCATGATTATTGTCATCTTGGCAAAAAATGCATCGTTCTTAGCAAATCCTTTCCTGATTTTAATGCCTTGGTCTCTCAGGGTGGTAATGGAAGCAACAAGCCGTCCTGCCTTGGCGAGTTTGGCTACAGCGTGTGCTAGGCCAGAGGCAGCTTCGTATATGCTTGATGGAGAAGCATCGGTCAGTGCTTTAAGTGGATTACAGTTCTCAGCAATCACTAAGCCTAACTTGACACCTTGTCCGTGCACTTCTATCCCAGCTGTGATCAACATAGTGATCAAAATGTGGGTCATATCGTTATCAACTGACACGCCTGTAGTTTGAGCAGTGCCTGTCAGATCTTTGATTTGTGTTATGACGACAAGATCCGCTTTAGACTTGGCAGCATTGAAACTATTAACTTTCTTGAAGTAGGTTTTTAACTCAGAAAACCTTTCACTGAGAGCTTTCTTAAATTCACTTTTTAGATCTTGAGCAACAGCAATAAGATTGTTTTCATTATCAGCCATAAGCTGGACGAGCCTTTCCATTTGTTTCTGTTCAAGAAATTTCCTCTTATCCAATGAGCTGTCAAGAACCCTCACCTTGACTCCATCAGCAGCTGCGGGCCGGCGGGATTGAAGGTACACACGGGTTTGATCCACTACCCTCCAGAAGAGGCACATCTTTCCGTTGTTACAGATCTTGTCTGTCATCACCTCGGGGAATAATGACATAACTACCCTCATCTTCTCGTCATCCCCGTCATCAACATACGTAGAGATTGATGTCAAGATCCTAGAGAGGACATTCTGTTGGTCTCTGTTCTCTGTGGGACGAATGGCGTCCACAAGCTTCAGGTAATTCCATTTCATAAGCACCGAGCTGAACGTTAAAGCGTTGAAGTAAGAGTTAATGTGTACATCGTTCCACTTTCCAATGTTCTTAAGATGTGAGATGAAAATCAAGGATCTGTCTGTTAGATCGAATACGTCACGCAACAAACAAGCGTTTTTGTCTTCTTCTTCTGTACATATTTTGATAGCTTCTTTTCTGATTTCCGTTGTGTATGTATCATTCAACATTTCAAACGTGTTTTCAAATTCAGTTTGATGAGTTGTTTGATCGAATCTGACAATATCAGGAAACTTTTCAAAGAAGCTATTGAGGAAATTTGGAACCTTGCAGAATTTTGCAATCTCTGAATGGAGCAACAAAGCTGATCGATAAGGAATTTCGTCTCGATTGCTATCCATCTTGACGAGTTGGAACAAATCGTATCGGTGCAGGAAGACACAGCTACCGTGGAGGCTATTGTTCTTGTCACTACACAACTCTCTGGCTCGCTCAATCGTCTGGTAGCTGTCCAGGGAGCCCTCTGAGATCAGGTCATTCTTGAGACTTTCAAAATGTTGATTAATATCAGGTATGAATCTATCCTTGGTGGAGCTGGTAATACTGTTACAGATCAACTTGTACTCAGTCACCTCTGAAACAATCCATTCATTTTCATGTATGAATATCTTATCAGAGAATGATTTGCGATATTACTATATCATATCAGAATGAGGTAAATCCTTATATTTTTGCAATTTTGGAAAGGTTCTGCACCTTCTTAGACAGATTCGATTGTCGGAATTTGAAAATAAATGTTTAAATTTTATGATATACATGTTTATCTTTGCAGACTGGAAGTTTATATACGTTCGGAAAATTTCCCAATTTGAAGGACAAGATATTCAAATAAAGCTATATCTAAATTGTTTTTCGCAGATGTTTATCTTGCAAAATAAAATTTTATCGGGTATGTCATAAATAAAAGGTCAAGATTGAAGAAGAAATATCCAATTGTATCGCTAAGATCTAAATTTATTACATGCAGAACGATCGAGATTCAAAATGGGTATCTAAATGGTATAAGACAGCCATGAAGTTCATCAATCGACAATCGACGGACAACACTTTTGATACGATATGTGAAAATTATGCTTCGCGGTACATCAGAAATAAAAGTTTTAGGCGTCCGAGTCCAACACCATGTGAATTGTATAACATAGATGCTTACCTCTACAGAAGGGAAGTTTATCAGTGTAGGTCCCATCTAACTGACAGGTGATGGAATTCTCTCCCATGACCTCGTACTCGTCGTCACACACCACTGAGCACGTCTCTCCGTACACCGCACCCTGGCGACACGTACTCCTGCCGTACTGTACGTCAGGGAGGGATGGGCAGTTCGCACCTGAAATAATCATACACGTATTTCATATGGCGTTATGCTTTCACAAAATATTTTTAGTTGAACAAAAAAAATTTTATTGCCTCAAAATCTCTCTCAACTTTCAATTTTGAACTATGGATCGGCTAACCTACTTATTTTGGATAATATCTATCTTTCTTATGCAATGTTGTTTTTACAAGTACTTTTCAAAGGGAATTCATAGAAGTTCATATATAAACGACATGAGGGTGATATCTAAATGCCAACTGCTTCAGGGAAAGACATGGCATATTTCCCAAAGTCTGAAAACCCCTACATAGTACATAGTACAAAAAAGAAGTAGTCACATAATAGAAGCAGTAATTGTTGTGGTTGAAACAACAGAAGAAAGTGCTCAGAGAATAGTGGTAATTTAGCAATTCAATATAAGCTAAGTGAAGTTGCTCACCAGTGACTGTGATGGCGAATGTACAGGAATCCATTCGACCGCCGCTGTCTGTAACCGTGTACTTTACATTGTAGACTCCCGCCGCCAGCTCATCCCCGTTTGAAGGAGACAATGGGTCAATCACAGGTCTGGGGGAAACAAGATTGCACATATGTTGAAATAATTAGGTTAAATACACACATTCATGTATCGTGTTTTAGTTGATCGTTAATTTTTGTTTTTACTCGGTTCTGAAGAAGTTTTAGCACTTAACATTGAACGTAATATGATTATGTGAAACGTTCGTGAACAAGTTATTATTGTATTAATCTAAGTTGCAGAGAAAGTAATAGAGAATGCATGAGGAAGAGTTGATTCGTAGTAAATAATAATCCGGTACCGATAGGTAATGACAAATAAGCTTTCGAGGGCGTAGCCCAAGCAGATGTTATTGCCATAACCGGTGGCAATCGGGTTATTATTTGGCTCACACTACCGTTGAACACTCCTGCAATGGTACCAAATAATTTCTTTACATACAATTAATTAATAAACGCCTTGATGTTCATATATTGCGGGTATTATATGTCCTGATAAGAATTCGCTATTTATACTACTTACACTATTTAGAACTAAATACTTGATTCCTTACATTAAACATTATTTATAACAATATTGAGGGAAATAAACATACAGACATGACACAACAAAGTGAATATCAAGTGGTATGGATCCTCCGTAGTTTATGTGGTTAAGGTGATGCTTGACACCATATAGATCCATGGTTCGAATCTCACTTTCGTTCTTTATAAATCATAACTTTCTTGTTTGATTAAAAATCCACATTTTACACGTCAAATTGTTTGCGTTTGTTTACAATCTCATAACCGACATTTTTATGAGATAACCAACCTTTGCAGATGGTACTTACGGCATAAAACATTAAATTAAAACAAATGTAATAACTTCCCAAGGAGTGTTAAGGGTAAACACCTATATGAATTAAACCTATTTAAAAAAGAAGGGATATATAACCACCAAGGGATGTAATCAAATCTAATTCACATTTTCATACGATTCCCTTGGTCTAAAAGTCTTCTGTCAATAAAACCGACATTAAAACCCTGATGACCTCAAATTTAGCTTTGAAGTTTGGTTTCGGACTTTTGGTAGCAAGTCACGCGTGTAATAACATGTTTTACGCATATATTTCGCAACGCTCGGGATATAATAATAAAATAATCACATAGGGAGAACATATCTAATCGTACCTGTAAGAGATTAGATGAACTTGAAACAGGCTAGAAATTTAGCTTCCAAAATTATAAGTCACCCTTTTCATGAATTGCATGAATGTTTTGAAATTTTACAATTCGGTCGTCGGTATAATGTGCCGACGTGCAAAAGCAAACGCTATAAAATGTCATTTGTGCCCTTTTCCATTTCAATTCTTAATCATTGTTAATTGCTCATTATCACACTATTTGTTTATTTGTAAATATCTGTATATTCCATTTGTTAATATTTTTAAATGTGTTTTTGTATTTATTTAGAATATTGTGTATATAATTTTGAATTTCATCCTCACTTAAATGTAACACAAATTCCTTAACGGGCAATAAAGAATTATCCTATCATATTTCAACACCACTCACGTTAAGGTCCCGTCCTCCTGGTCAAAGGCTACGATAGATGACTCATCCCAGGTCACACTCACTTTGGTCTGCTTTTCAGGGATCACCCTACTGAAGGATTCCAGGCAGGTTATCTTGGGCGGCATGTTAGCCACTGTAGGTACAAAATGATAGAGGCATTAGCACTGATAAATCATGTGAACGATGGAAACATTCACTTTCAACAACACAAAATGTACATGCAAAATACGAATAGCAAGACACTGATTGTGTAAGTTCTTGTGCGTGTAGTCTGTCATCCAGACCCTAAAGCAAAAATATTTAATTGATGACCTCCATTTTGTTATAATACATGATTTGTTTAAAAATATTGTCTATATTGAAAATAATACTTCTGAGACTAAATGTTAGTCTATTGTAGGTGCTACAAATGGTAAATACAAATGGTATTGATATGAAGTCATAACATCTTTATCGGCTTCATCCCAATATTTAAAGTAAATGGCGATGATTTAGAGTGTGTAAAGAAAATCATACATCAGCCTTTAAAGGGGCAGTAGCACGTTTTAGGGTGAATATGAGTTGATGTCAGAAAAAATGAAATTAAATCGTTCCAATTGTGTGAATGTATTAAAACTAAATGAAGTAGTAATAAATCAAGTATATAATGTAAAGTTCAACCATGCGATTCCATTTTCTTACATAAAATCAAGTAAAGGTGTTCACACAAAAATGGCAGCCAAGGGACTTTATGTGAAACCACATAACTTGTTCTCTGACTATGAATAATTGGTTTGTGTAATGAGATTTTTTATGCTTGCAAAATAATACATTTAGCATGAACCTACAATTATCATTGAAAAATTTAAAATATATAATTTTCAAAAAAACTTGCTACTGCCCCTTTAATGTCTATATGAGCCGAGGTCACACGTCTGATTAATAATGAAACTGTTTATATTAACTTTTACGCTAAAAATTGCAACGCGTCACCTGTTAACACCATCATTTAAATATTGAAGAATTTCGAAAGTGAAAAACAGATTTATATTATTCATATTCATTTTGTATATTTATTGATAGTTAGCGCTTATTCGTCGATACCATAAACGTTTAATTACATATTCATATCTATGAATTGAAAGTTACATCCTTTAACGTCTAAGTCATTAATAAGGTCATTAATGTATGTTTGGAGAAAGTGGCCGAAGAGCGTTCCCTCTATCTGAGGGAATATAAGTGTTTATATTTCACCTTTATCAATTTCATAAGATATCAAGTTACATGACTTTGTCATGAGATTTACTGTTTGTCGAAAGCTTATTGTCTCTGAAATAGTTGAAAAGATATTAAACTACAAATTTCTCAAAACGTTTTGCTAGATAACGATTTAGTACGATTTATAGTTAGAACGATATGTTATGAAATCTTTTGGATATGAAATTCTTATTAGATACAATATTTTATACACATTATTTCCATGAATTCATATTCCATCAAAATCAATTCATGATTATTTTTCATATCTTCAAGCACGCCGCCTTAGTTACAAATATATTTTTTTCTTTTGTGCACTTTTGACGTTTACAATACATGATAAAAAATGCTGTTTACACATCGATTAATAGGTAGTTTCAAATGAATTCTAAAAAATGTTAAATAGTGCCATTTGCGATGAATGTCTGATAAAAGAAAAATATTCATGGCAAGCAAGAGTGCCGATGGAAAATATCATCGAAACATAATTATCCTTCTAGAAGAAGCTACTTCAAAAGAACTTATACAGTTGCGAACCGCCAGTGTGTTCATACACACTCAGGGGCTAAAGCATAGATAAGCTTGAGAAGTTGTGAAGAAATAAATTTCAAACATCAGAGTGTGATACTTATATTTGTAACACTGTTCGAATACACAAGGGGTCTAACTTTTTCAATGCGATTTTATGGAAAAACCTTTGGAATTTGAATGAAATAATTATGAAATGTATACATTTCATAAATATAAGATATTATAAATATATAAATACGTGAAATAAATGAATTTTTTCACATCCTTTCTCGTCTAGTTAATACAATGTATAAGTTATAACATTGCATAGCGGGTTGCATAGGTATTTATTATTCCCGCGAAAGGTTTTATGCAACGAGCGGAATAATTAATACCTAAGCAACCCGCTATGCAATGTTATAACGAATTTATCTTACCGAATGTTTAAACACAATGCATATTTAAAAAGGTTAAAAACTGCTGAGGCACATGACAAAGGTCAGGGTCACAAACCGGAAGTGTTGTTTTGAAAACTACATCATCAATCGTGTCAGTGCCTCGCTTTGTCAGATGAATTTCTTTTTATGAACACAGTTCTTGAAGCATAATTTCGACGTTAAACAACTTCCTTTGCAAGACATACAAGGCAACAGTGAGTGAATCCTGATATTTCGAATAAATGTGAACCGATTCTCATATGCATATCTAAAGAAAGCCGCGACACAATGTTGAAATTTTTTTCGACGAGAAACATTTCAAACACCAAATCTTAGATTAATAAGGAAATTATGGCAATATACATATATGTTTATTTGCATTTATATAGATTGCAAATACTTTGACTTTAGTTTCTATAAAGCTACATATTATTTGAGCAAAGGTTACATCAATGTATTCCACGAAACATACTTTTCAAGGAGATCAATCTGCACGCTTTTTTCATGGCGGGGTATAAATAAGTTCAATTTGCACGCTTTTGTCGTGATTGGTTCATGGCGGGGTATAAATAATTTATCCTCCCGCTCAAGAGGGTGATATCAGTAGTTATCCAGGGTCACGTGAACCAATCAGAGATCGAGATTCTTACATGAGGTAGGATAAAGAGATTTTAAAACCGATTTTCTTTTTGTAAGGCGTGTTTTGCAAAAGCGTTACTAGATATTGCTTTGAAAAAGTCTCAGTAAACCTAGCCTCAATATTATCCGTTTCACTAGACTCAGTATAATAGTGAAACGGATAATATTGAAGCTAGGTTTACTTAGACTGTGCTTTGAAATTAAAAGCGTAGTTCACTTGGCTCTTGAAGGCATGAAGTAACCCTTTCTCAGCCGTAACAATAACTCGTACCTTAATCTATCATGCATTTTATATGGTATCGTTTTTATTGCCTCTGAGTGTAAATGGGTGAGCTAATATAAAAGCGTTTTAATAACTGCTGTCTTCCAGATTTGTAGCATTGCAAAACGGATATTGATGAAATTTTACTCAAGAAATATAGATCCATTTAATATTAACATTTTTATAACATATCTTTCAGTTAACCGTAACATATCTTGAATGTCAGGTGTAAAAATCTCGAATCTCTACTTTTCTACAAAATCTCTTATAAGTGATTAAAAATTAATTAAGAATAAAGTCTAATACGAATCACACAGTAATTATTTTTATGTCTAAAGTCAATGCAATTAATGTGTATTTTCTCAGAGAGTCGAAATGAAATGGAAATTTTAGGAAATCCTTATTTCGCTAATTTGACCATTTGAGTCTTTTCATCATTTCAAAATGTTGTACCATTGAAAAGACGATCCAAAATAAGTTTGAAAATGTATACTTACACGTGGGTATTGGAAAGTTCTATATCTATTCAGTTGAAACTAAATCATTGACGTACAAACTCGATCCAAATTATCTGACAGTTACTCTAAAATATACAAAATAGTAAGTGATCAAACTTTCGGAATGAAACTATATCGATACTGACGTCCAAACTAGATCCATTTATGTGACACTTGCTCTACAATATACTATATAGAAGGTGAACAAACGTTCAGCAATGCACTATATAAACACTGACCTGCTGAATGGAAGACTCCAAGCAGCCCGAAGACAAGGAACGGTGTCATGGTTCCAGATCTGTTGCATGGGACTCCGATGCTGCAGTGCACTGACTCCCCGGTATATATACCTACCTACCTATACCCGCTTCTACATCACCTTACGTCACCTACACAATCAGCATTGTAGGTATAAGGCTTAAGTTGTAAGTACTGCTAACTCTGCACAATGCTCGCATGCAGCTGCTAATGGGTGTCATAGCTCACAAGGCAGAGCATTATCAGTACTCATCGGCTTTAGCCCCCCCCCCCCCCCCCCCCCCCCCCCCCCCCAAAAAAAATGTTTCTGGTCTTTTAGGCAAAAGGATTTCTAATATCCCAATATTTCTTTATCATTGAATAACAAAACTGTTCAACGGTGTTTGAGAAGATACATGAATTTAAACTTTGGATCACTTTATAACTGTGTCTTTGAAGGCTTACACAAACAGAAACCAGTTAAAGTATAAAAGGTTAAGTTACAATTTTTTTCCAGGGCCTTGGGACCACATTTCCATTTTCTCCTATGCCAACATCTTGAAAAAAGGCTTGATATAGGGGGTTGATACTGACGCGGGCGGAAACCAGAAACAAATTACTTTTTTTCTAGGCCTTTTCATATGCTTGATGTTGGTATAAGGATCTATACCGAAACGTCGCTTCTGTCAAAATAAAGAAGTTGTTCAATCATAGAAATGCCTTTGTCTTCCTATACCAACTTCTAAAATGCCACCCAAACAATTCATTATCAGTACTGCGCATTCAAACATCAAATCTTTGGCATATACATGTTTTTCACAAGAAAGTAATTTGAACAGAAATTCCAGCCATTAGTGTTGTAAAAATGATTTGATGGTTTCACTATTATGATTCTGAACTTGATTAAATAGAATGTGAATAATCGTTGATTTTTTAAGCTGTATATTATATTTTTTTGAAAGTCGATTTGTAGTAAAGGAACAGTAAGCAGACAAACATACACAGAAAATGCTTATTAAAATCTCACAAAATACAATATAAGATACATTAGATATTAACATCTTAATGGCCAAGTGTCATAGAGTCTATCCTGGCAGATGAAGAGATGTATTTTCATTCTTCATTCTTTCTTTATTTCTGTATTTCTTTCTTTAATTTATTTGTAGTACACAATAGGTTGGTATAAATACAAACAATTGTAAAATTTCAAGCATGCATGTTACGGCAGCCTCGTCACAACATAACACATTCTATTAATTCATTTATGAACATGTTGAAATGTTAAAATACTCATGTAAATAATTAACTCATTAGCACTGGTAAATTGATTTAAATTGCAGTTGGTGTCAGAACTGAGAATTGGAAACTATGAAACAACGTTAGTTTAATTTATGTTTTGATAATTGATAATTAATATTTAAGTGTATTAATTTAGTGTATTTTAGTGTTGGCTGATATCATTCTGAAGAAAAAAGAAAAAAATTATTTGAATAATTGATTGAATACAGGGGACATTTAGAAATTGTAGAAAATTATCTTCAAATGTGTCTCTACAGAAATAAACACTTTTTTCTTTAAAAAAACTCGATCAATCAAATACGTATTTAGATCGTAAAAAAATAGAGAGGAATTTGGCTTCCGCTTGGACCGCTCAATGCATTATACACAACTCAAAATAAGTTAAGGAACACTCAAGTGCTATCTATCATTTGCACCAACTTTAATTGCCTACAGTTCAAAGGGGAATTATTTTTTTCAAGTATTATTAATACCAATATACATACCTGACCTGGAGCTACCGATATATAAACTTTCAAGATAAAAAAAAAATTTTATTCATTTTTTTCAGGAAAATGTCTTAATCAGGCTTTACACTACCAGGGATATAACTATCAAATCAATAAAGTTACTAAAGAGAAAAAATCCAACGTCATGAAACATTTTGAACCCTAGCTTTGTTTCTGACATCAGAGCTGGGTGCAGAAACTGTATCACTCTCATTGATTCCAAATGTGTCTATATGATAGCATTTATTTAATAAATCACTACTTTTAAAAATGCGCTAATTTATAAAGTAAGGATTTATAAGGGCCACTGTACACATTTGTTTTAGTAGTATATTTGAATGTTTGAGATAACAGTATGTCGCATTAAATATATGTTTTAAAGGTGTGAGTGAATTGTCATTTCTATTCGGAGCCTTAAAAGTAGATAAAAGGAAATAGTTGATAAACTGAGGGTGACAGGAAATAGTCTTTCCGTTTCACCGAAAATGAAAACATGTAATATAAAATAAAAGTAAGCTAAAAGGCTTAACATGTTACATGTTACACAAAGGTATAACCGAAAAATATATACTTTATTGGTTAAAATAAAATATGTGAGATAAATGTGCAATAATAGTGTATTTACAAATATTCTTTTTGTTGTTTGTTTTTTCTTTTTACACATTTTGAACTAAAATATCATACGGACTAAATTAGTATTTTGTTGTTGTTGGTAGTGGTTACGTATATTTGACAATGAAAATGTGAGTAGAAAGTTGTTCGTATGTACATCTGCACATGCATTCTCTCCCCTCAGAGGCAGATCAAGTTAACGAAATGTTGATACAGCCTCTGTTATATTACGCCTATCAACATTTCATGACTTGATCTACCTCTGTGGGGAGAGAATGATGCAGATGTCATATCTTGGAAGAAATCGATCTTTACCTTTAGAGCTTTTACTTAAAAATCATTGATGTTATTGTAAAACCACGGTGATATTTTGATATTAGCCGACAAAAAGGTTAAGTTATTTTGCAATAACAAGTTTGAATTTGTCCGTGAGCATCTATGCCAAACAAAATTGTTGCCATCGTGATCGACGTTGTTATCATCAGCACCGAGATAGAAGGCTACTTCCTATAAACACATGTTGCTAAATGTTACGTAAGCGGTGATACTGTAGTACCTACATGTAAGATAAGATAAGAAAACACTTATATACATAAAGTTTTAAGCGATAATTGTCTATCATTATGTAAGAGCTTAGTTGTTGGTTGGAATAAACTCTGTGACCTGTTGAGTATTATTCAGCTTCTCTTAACAAGGTAGCGCTGATGTGAGAGAAGTCTATGGAAGCTAAAAGTTCTCATATGACGTCACAAACCAAGAGAGGTACACGCAAGTTCTGTATACAAAACAACACAGTGCTGGGAGAATTCTAAGCATATATTCTTGTCTCAATTAGAAGCAAACTAACAAAGGACGAGCAACATATGTAAGTGAATGTATACTCTGTATATCCTGACCTTTGGTAATGTTCGGTGAGTCTCTGTCTCTTCCACAAAAACCACCTAGATGAAGCTACAAGAGTACTTTAAGCAATTGATACTTTACTGACTATATGTCTGTTTCGAAACTGAATATTCTATTATTACAAATATTTGATGATTTCTAGCAAAATGAAAGACAACTCTCAACACCTAATGACTCCTTTAAAAATGTTCAAAACCCCATCAGTTCAAAGTACAACTAGTATATACTGAATTATTGTTCTCTTTAACGTCCTGTGTATATATTTATTTGTAGATATTGGACACTTCCTTAAATCCTTATCATAATTATTAGAATCATAAGATCAGTTCGCTCTCTAGCTCATCGGTCTTGACATATATTATGTAGACAAATTTCAAATGGAGATAAAGAGGACGAAACTCTGGCATCAGAGGTTTTCGAGAAGTCGAATGTTACCGGACGACTGGACCGACGGACGGTTTCATGCCATACAAGAGGCACATCATGACTACCTGTACTAATATACTAAGGAATTCCATATTTCCATTGGGAAGTTTATTCAAGTTAAGTTCCCTTTGAAATGTATTGCTAACAACGTTATTTACCTGAGCCTAAAAGAGCCATTCCGTGAGGTATTATGGGTTACATATTCAAAACTTTATCAATAGTGTCATTTGATCGAGAAATTTTCACTGTGTCAGAAAAGTATCATTTTAGTGCCAAGTTTTAATTATGATCGAAAACCGGACAATGACTGGTATCATTCAGTCAAACGTATTTTTGAAAACTTATCTAAAACAGTTAGAAAAATAGTTCCAGTTTGTGTTTTTCAATAGGTTTTATAACTAGTATTCCTGTATATTAAAGTTTGACTTTGGTTTCCACGAATATATAAGAATACACATAATTTTCATTTGGCGATGAATATGTGAGACGTTTTGAATTCATGCATGTATTGGAACAACAGGTGTTTAACATCACGGAGTAGCTCTTATAACAGATGGATGTTTCTTCAACTTATTGACAAATTATCAAACCCAAAAAAGTTTACAACACGTGTTTAAACATGAAGCCGCCAAATAATGAGGAGAAATTCAGTTACCTGTTGTTGGGGCATTGAAAGGTGCTTAAAGAAGCTGTGGCACGTTTTTAGGGTTAATGTACATGTAAGGTGATATCAGGAAAATAAAAATAAAGAGTACAAATGAAAATTATAAGACAGTGAATTATAATTAAATGAAGCAGTAATAATTCAAATATATAATATAAAGTTTTCTTGCACAAAATGAATCAAAGATGTTCACACAAAAATGGCCGCCAATGGACTTTATAAGAATCTTTGAAAATTGATCACTGACTGTGAATGATGGTTTATGAGATTTTTGACACCACCAAAATAATACATTTAGTATTAACGAACAATCATAAAATTTTCAAAAAACGTGCTTCCGCCCCTTTAAGGATATTCCCTTTTGAAATAATTTTGTCAAGCAACCAGGCCTCACCATTGTGTACCCTGTCCAATGTTATATCGATACGTAACTCTGACAACATCTGCCCACTTTATCTTATAATACCTTCACACACACGACGATTATTCCGAATTGTATCATGGTATCATTGTCTCTATCTGAACATGGGAAAGCCGATGATAACGAGTAAACATTTATTTCCAGACAGGCAGGTAATAATAGATGTAGGGTTTACCTCGTAGTCGGTCAGTAGATAAGTGATGATATGACTTGTTAATATTTTTCTTAAGCAAGCAGAAGCTTTTATAGAGAAAAAAAAGAGGTGTCCCCTTCCCAAAATAATTTCACCAGTAAAGGTGTTCGTATGACACCAAGGCAATATTTCGGAAATGTAATTTGTGTGATGTGATAGAAACATAACAGGTTTCATTCAGATAGTGTTGCACTACTTCTTGATATAAGTATTCATAAAATTCTTAGCCTACGATTTTGATGTCCAGCCTGGAAATAAGTGTTCTTACACTCGGAAACATGAAAGTACAGATTGGCTGCTGTCAGTAATAGTTACTAGCATAGTAAATTGTATGCATCGGATAATGGCAGGGACAGTTTGTCCGAGAGGCCAGTACGAGGCGGATCCGAGTACTGGCTCGAGGACAAAGTGTCCCTGCCGTTATCCGATGCATACAATTTACTATGCTAGTAACTGACTTACATCTCACTTAATCCGAGTACAATCAACCACAAAATTAATATTTTAAAATAAAATTTCAATTCTCGATAACCTTCCAAGGGCCCCTTCACTGTTTTATGAATGAAGTTTGTAGTATTATGAATGGTGTACGAGCACGTGCTTCTTGTTTGTCAAAGCGCGAGGCACGTGCTTCTTGCGTGTCAAAGCGCAAGGCACGAAGTAAATGTTTTGGGCTTGCAGACTTCGTGCACTCCATGAATATGAGCCTGTTTCAAGACAAAGTTTCACAGATTGTCGATTTCTGTTTTGATTTTGAAGGTAGAGTCATTAGAGTCCTCATAGACAGTGGTTTCTACTTATGAAACGTTTCCCTTGGATTTCTAATAAAAAGGTACTTTAATCATTCCCAGAACAAGTTTATCCAAAATATTATGACTTATCTATGAAATAAATTAATTATGTATCATTATCAAATTATTTTGGATATTTCTAGACCTATTTTCCTTACATAACAAAAGTTTTGGTGTAACACAAATCATATAATGTTTATTTCTTTGTATCGTTTTTTTCTAGTGCAAACTAAAGTCTACAGTGTTATTAGGTGATTTTAATATTTTGATTTTTGATTTGATTTTTGATATTTTGCAAAGTATTATGATTGTTTTACAGTTTGTTTTATTTTATTATTGATACTTTCAGTTCAATTCTATGTCTAGTCTAGTCTATGTTGTTGATTGATTGTTTTAAACCATGTGTATGAAAGGTTTACAAAAGTGTCCTTGCATCAGATGGCAGGACTCTTTGGCCTAAGAGTTCCCGATATCGATAATGAACAGGACACTTTTATGAATGGTTGCCATGGACGACGAGGGCTAAGTGGGATGTAATGTGAGTAATTCGAGATTTTAATTGAACTGATGATACTTTAGTTTAGCTTTTTAACATAACTATTAAAGAGACACTCCGTGACTCTCATCATATATGTTTTTCTTTGATACGAATGTAAATGGCATAATTGATTATGTAAACTAAAGTGATCTCACACATTCATTAAAAATGGAAGAATACATGTATACGATAAATATACATGTTTTCAATGAAAATCTATCTAGTCATTTAAGTGACTAAGCGTTATTTCTTCTTAACGATCGACAAATGGCGTAATTTATCATAACCAACCATTGAAAGCAAACGTGAAGACCCACGCTCGAATCTTTATGGGTATTGGACGTACGATTTTAAATATTAAAAAAACAGGTTTATGCTTTAAGAAATGGATATGTCTTAATTCAAATAATAATTTTCATTAATACATAGATCGGAACATAATATATATTGGTATCATGCATTCATTCCCCAATGAAATTTGTAATTACTTGCTTTAATAATTTTCTGTGATAAACATATGGAATGTCTAATCCTCAATTGAGCAAAATGAGCCGGGTGAGCGCTTGCCCCTCGTGATCTAAATTTTATCTGTTTAGTTGGCACATTGGTGTTTACGTTGTTATTTTGTTTTTCTTAAGCAAATAACGTAAAAGAGAACTTCTATTTACATACCATTATTCTCTTGTATTTTATAAAAATGAAACATTTCGTTTTACCTCAAGGTTTTTGTTTTGTAATTGAATGACGACAGGAAACAGTTACAAGAAGCACATTTTCCTGGTTATTTTTGTAAACATGATTTTTTTATTCATTCTATATCATCTTTCAACCCTAAAGGATAAATAATGTGTGCCGTTCGGTCAAGCCCAACGGAGTTAAATGTTTTGAAATGTTAAAATCGTCTTTTTAACCAATCCAATACTTCCGTTACTTCCAATATTACTGTTTTTGATAGTCAATGACCAACACTGTCAACACCTTTGTAGTTTTAAAGAAATGTGAATGTACCAAACATAATGATATTGGGTATTTGAGTATGACGAAAGTCCAGGTCCATGACATTTTAAAGAATATTTTGTACATCCTTGCACATATTGCCTTGAAATTTCTTACTTCTATCCTTCATATGGGTTCATAAGATGCTTTGCATTATGAAGATGATAGTTTTTAGTAAGTATTGGCTTAATATCTTTTTCATTCTCTGTCTTTTCACATGGGGCAAAGCGCCCAGAGGATGGACACTATGTCCCGAACTACAGGGCAGAGCGCGACCTCTTTGCCAAAATACATTTACGTAAATATATCATTATTAAGTAATGGTAGTCTAAAAAAGCATGTGCCGTGCGGCAGTTTATCTGGTAAGTATTAGAGATATGGTGCAAATTGCATTCTGTACATGTCGAGGTGCCCATGGAACGCACTTATATGCAAAGGCCGCGCTTTGCCCTGGTCTCCCCTAATTGTTGAAAAATGAGGATGAATTGTCAACAACATCATCATTCCTTATCATTCTTTATCGAAGTTCTTTTACTTTGACAAAGTCAACTTGGTAGGAACATTTCTGTTTTCACAAACTGAAACCTATTAAAAGTCATGGTCGTCATGCATAATTTATCGGTAAATTTCGTTGGTTTATATCGAAAAGCAAGACAAGAGATTTACAGCGTGTTGTTTTACATTAAATTTTAAAAGTCTTCAACTTCGAACCAAACTACTTAGGTCTTCCTCGAATCCTTACTGTTGTTCGGATTTTACTATTGAACCCTTTTCTGTTTTAAGCGTCCTGTTCCCTTGAATAACTTGCAATGCTCCCAGACAACGTGTACTAATTGAATGGAATCCAAACATTTTACACGTCTTTAATCCCTTGATTTCTAGAATATTTGAATATTGCTGTAGGCCTGTTCATAATTTTTAGAATCTAATTAGTTCACAATTCAGCCTTAACGAATATTCAAATCAATAAAACTTGACTATATAAACATGTGGGTATAAACCCACATCGTTATACCATTTATCTAAAGCTGCTTACCTTACGTTTGTTTACTTATCTGCATTTATGAGTGAAATTTAGGCTGCCTATTCCATATTATTTCTTTGCACTAAGGCAATGTTATAGTGCTTGTTTCTTTGTCAGGGAGTTTATATGGAATCATATAGAAAGTTAAGAATCGGAATTTCCAAAATACCGTAGGTATCCATTTTCCGTGCCAAATTTTGAAATTCTGCAAAACTGTGACCTGACAATGCCAAAATATGTTATCAGAATGGGATCAGTAAAGGATCCTTAGTCAGAGCGGATGGAGTTATTTCATTGTCGTACAAATGAAACCCAAAGATGCACTAGCAAGTGAACGAACTTCAGGTACGCAGCTGTATATATAAGAAATAAACGCATTATATAAAATAGATTTTATTATGCAAGTTGTAAACATATATGGCACATATAGATGAGATAAATTCGTCACACAGATAGTCACACACAAATACTTGTCAACATTCCAAGATACCCTAATATAAAAAAGCATCGCTGGTCTTTGTCTGTATTAAGAAAAGTTTTTTGTCAAGACTGGAAACTGAAAATACTGATTTGATGTCTTTCCTACAAACCAATAACCAGAAACAAATTACATACAACAACAACATGCAACAAACAATATCAACGACCATCCTGTTTACACTGAAAATACTTCAAAGAATTCATAAATGTCATCAAAGGGTCTGTTGGCGACGCTATCGCCATTTTAGATTAAGAATATGAAGAGGGTTATATTTTCTCTCAATTTACTACTAAATATAAGAAACATGGATTGGTAGAATATTTACCAACTTACATAAGGTATGTCACACTGACAACCATCGGACTTTTCAACACGTTACTAATATATGGCGTCGCTCTTCATTCTTATTCCAAGTAAGCAGTCTATCATCATCTCCTGTTTCTACACTGATAAAATCTGGACTGTATTTTAATTAGCTATACATAAAACAGATATATCTACTCTAGAATTCCTTCTTAACATTTTATATATTTTCCCTTTGACTTGCAATTACTGAGTTTATCGGGGTTAAATGTACGATTTCATAACATTAAAATAGCATGGAGGAACGGAAATCTTTTTCACTCACACATTCTTACGGATGACAAACTAACACACATGCATTTGATAAAAAATGAAAATTAGAAAAACACGAAAAACACTTTCATGTACAACAATTAATGTACAGTAATATAAAAATGAACACTTTTTGAACCGATATCCAGTCAATCCTTTCACTCTTATTGGACGGTTCTTCCACGGTGGTCGGACAACGTGGGGCATCTTGGATTACCTCCCTTTAATTCATCTTATTTACTGACTTGTCTCCCTTTACTAACTTGAGTTGTCTTCCCTTGGTAATGAGTTCGATTTTCTCTTCAACTTTAGAGAATATCTCCTCTCCAGATGTTGGAGCTATCTCAGTTGGATGTTGGTGGATGTGTTTGAAGGGAGTATTGCAAGCTGGATGAATAAATAGGCACGACTGTATGATATGTTTAGGGTCGTACACTCAATATGCGGCCATCATTCTCAATATGAAGCTGAAAAGATATTATCAAACTTGAAGATAAAGTTTATATATGACAATATCATGATTATTTGTTACAATTTTGAAGTAACATAATGAGGATACGATGAAGGACAGGTGGGTTCATACTGCAAATTCAAACTCCTCATCGATGAGAAAATGTCTGAACAGTGAACATTTTACATGGAGAGCCGAAAGGATGATATCGTATCTCGAGATGTAATGATCATGACATCATACAACTCCCTATTTAACTGCAGGCCTTCAAAAAGCTTGTGTTAAACGGGTTCCTAAGTCTCATGAAACATAACATTAAAGACCATATTTACACTATTGTCGCGGTTATTGGCAAAAACTGATCATATTAATTAGGTGACTATGTGGATACCTTGGATAACCTTTCAAGGGACTATGTTAAAAGCTGCATCTTGTTGGTTGATTCTTTTCTCTAATTTTACAAATGTTAAATGAAATCATTATTATTGCTTCCCTGAATCTAGATAAACCAATCACGATAAAATGAGTTACCAAGGCATAAAATGAAAAAGTTTTGCGTATCACTTACAAATGTTTTGTTCTCGAAGGCTGTTTGTCTAGCCTCCTGTTGCTTGCTGCGCTTCCACAGACAGCACGTGATGAGGACTACTGCGACTGCGCAGACGACGACTGTTATTGAGACTAGAAGCGCCACCACCAGTGTGTCCGAACTGCCATCTGTACACAAGACAGACACTTAAGTCACAAGGATTGCCTAGGCTAGTACCATCAATATGTTTATATAAATATATCTTCAGATTGGCTCGATCATTTGTTGGTTAGAAATCATAGAACATATATTCTTGGTTTTCAAGTATCTTAAACGAGCCAAAACATCAACAGCTGTATAAAACCATTTAAAATAATTCTAGTTAACGAAAACCGCACTCTTTAAAGTATAGTTAAGTAAAGTATAACGGACCGGTACCAATTCAAAAAAACAGTTGAGTTAGGGAGTTGCCAGTCTACTGTCATACCTTGGGACAAATTAACCAAAATGTAGGCACCCTCGTAATTAAATGTTTAGATCTTGCGTAACGGAATGTATGCATTAACCCTTCATACTTTGAGTTATAGTTAGAAAATGCATGTATGGACCTTTCATACCTTGAGTCATAGTTAGAAAATGCATGCATGGACCTTTCATACCTTGAGTCATAGTTAGAAAATGCATGTATGGACCTTTCATACCTTGAGTGCATAGTAACAAATTTTTTCATGAGCCTTTCATACCTTGAGTCATAGTAACGAAGTGTATGCTTCCGGTCTTCGCCATGGTGTTGTTCTTGAAGAAGAAGGCCAGATGGGCAACATAAGCAGTCGACTCAGTGAGCTGAGAAATTGTGACGGAGGTTGAGGATGGACGTAATGGCATCGTGTTGACCTCCTGGGCCGGGTCCTCCAGCACAGCAACTCCCTTGTGACTATATCGGACTATCAGGGAGTCCACCTCCCTCAGAATACTGTCCTGTAGCGGGGCCCACCTCAGTATAACACTGTTGACCGACACACTCACCTCCTGGAGGTTGATACTGATGCTCATCGTTGTACCTGAAAGGATCATTATGTGATTTAAAAACTGTCATCTTGCAATATACATCATGGGATATTATTTACAGTATTCAGCAATCCTTCCTCATGTTCATACTTTAAGACATTATAGGTTTGGAGCATATTTACCTTGCAATTATCGACCTTTGTTCTTTCTATTTGGTTAAAGGTTATTAATATTCTTGTAGTTCTTACCAAACTTCTCTTAAATACATGCAAGCAAAGGTAATGTGATTGTTTCCACTCAAAGCAAATGATAAAAGAGTTTTGTCCCGAATAATTCATAACCGCAGGAAAAATCATATTAAGGATTAACGGAAAGTAGAACTGCTCATCATGAAACAAGACAGGTGACTTACGTTCAAAGGGCTTGGTCTGGAAGCGGACAGGTCTCATCCTGACACGTCGGTTGTCCAGGATACTGGTGAAGACCACGAGTCTCGCCCTATATCCCCGGGCAGCCTGCAGACTCGTCAACTCATGGCTGGTGACTCCCGGGTCGAGGGGGTCCGTCTGGTTCCAACTGAAAGCGTCCAGGACCTCCTCTTCCTGATACTCTATCTGCAGACCAGTCACGTAGTGTGTCCGGGGAGTCTGAAGACTCGTCCAGGCAAGGATAGCAGAGGTGGAGGTGGCGGACACGTGAAGGGGTACGTCCAGGGTGGTGGGCGGCGTTGTCGGTGTCACGCCTTCAACTGTTGAGGCAAAGGAAGTATGGCATCAACAGAGGAATGGTGGTTGAAGTGAATTAACGTGTTCTATAATTTCATGTCACTTGTCGGGCATGTTTCGTTAGTTCTGAATACAAAACTATGATAATTATTTTACGAATAAAATGTTTGTTGTGTTTTTGGATTTACTGTTTCGGTAATACATTAACTGTTCTTTCGCCATGAATGAATAAAGACATATATCGTTATGTAAACGTACCACAAATATCATTGACGTAGATGAACCCAGCATCACACACGCCGGTAGGGGGCGTGAAGACCACGTGACCTGCCCTGTAGTAGACTGTACCGTCCACTGTGACACTTGAGTTGGTTGAGTTGAACACAGACGAGACAGAGGCTGCGAGATGTGCCAGGTTCTCCCCCACTGTACTTGTGTCGTCCGAGCTGATGGTGCAACAGACATTGTACTATTGGAACACACTTATAATTAACTTGTAAACAGTTATCTTTAAACTGTGTACTGTTATAGCTACTTGAAAAGGTGTTTCTGAGGGACGGTTGACATTTTGGGATGATTTCTAAAAACGCATGTCACTATTATTAAATGAAGTATAAGCAAACTTTGGTATTTTATAGCGGGACTGATTCGTTTGTGTTAATGAGTATTTACTTAATAGACACTTTAAAACTAAGGCTCTCTTACCTCTATGTAAAATCTGATGATAAACAAAGGTCTTTATCACTACAGGTAATAACATACGGAGCAACAAGGTATAGATTTAATACAGTGGACTGTCACCTGATATTGGATTGCATGTGGATATCCACTCTGATCCTGTGTTCATCTCGGCGCCGTCTGTACACTGTTCTAGACTGTGGACAGACGAGACTGATGTTGGTCTTCTCGCACTCCTCACTCAACCCTGCTTCAGACGAGCAGGCTGGAACTGACCTTCAACAAGATTCCTAATTAGTCTGTGGAAATAGTTCGAGTTTTCAAACTGACAATAACCCATACAGGGAAGATGACCTTTAAGAAAGATTTTCTTGAACATGAATTCCTTCCAGTAAGTAGAATGCAATTTGGAATTGAGGAAATCCCTAGAGTTGGTAACTCTTGAAATTATAACTATTATACTTTTAAGGATTCTGTTTTCTTCAATAACAAAGGTTCACACCTTTCTTCTTTTGAACTGTATCAGGGCGTCATCATTTTGTCTTTCATTTTAAGTCAAATTGTCTTAAACAGATAATTGATGGATGCTGACAAGAACCACTATATTAGATATTGACTAACTGAATAATTTCTAGATTTTGACAATACAAGACATTACCCATCTTTACTTTAACTCATCTCAGGGTAAACATGGTAAACTTTTGAGCTGGATACTTAACAGTTCGTGACACTACACACTACAACTATCTAAACAGTTTGAGCTGTTGACCATTTAAGTATGTAAAATGGATTTGCAAGTATTTATGATGGAATCAGTCGAGAATGAAATGATGACAAAGTCTTTATAAGCTAGGAGATGATGTACTCTAACCAAGAGATTGTAGTTTAAAGCACGTTTTCATATTACATTTACTCCAGCCCTCAAGCTATCCGCATTAAAAGTTAATTTGGAAATCCCGAATGTTTCTCCTCTTTGCTCCTTTCAAACAGCTAGGAAAAGACTCTGAATAATTTTAGAAAATTTAATGAAATGTTTTAAGAGATAATGAAACGCCTTTTCTAATAACGATTTCCAGGTTGGCTTGTATATTTGTGATGTCTAGACGGTCTGAGTGAAGATCTAGACTGTATTGAGTGCTCTGATGGTATATGAACACACTATCTAACTAAACCTAGCCTCAATCACATTCACTTTACTTCCATATTGAGTCTAGCTAGGTGTAGTAACGGCACGCGTGAGCTGACTTATCGAATTGACCAATCGGGGCTCGGCTTACCATGCCGCACTAGTCTGCTTTCGCACATAACGTTGGAGGCTCATAGTTCGCCGAAAGTTCGGCTGGCGCGACCTGTTACTGTAT
The DNA here is from genome assembly GCA_916613615.1 of Steromphala cineraria. Lineage (NCBI taxonomy): Eukaryota > Metazoa > Mollusca > Gastropoda > Trochida > Trochidae > Steromphala > Steromphala cineraria. Next base: position 23,474,028 of record OU744724.1, read on the forward strand.
CTCGCTAGACTCAATGTGGAGTATAGCGAGTATGATTGAGGCTAGGTTTACTTAGACTGATGAACACATGGAGTGAGACTCACTGTATGATAGACACGACCTCCTGCTTGAAGTGCCGAGTGAAGTTGTCCCCCGGCTGACACACCCCTGCATACATGACACTGACCACCACAAACAGCGCCTCCGTCCTCCAGCTCCCTGTAGGGGTGAGGACATTCAATACAGATGATGATAGAGGAATGACTGGAGCACGTTCAAGAAAAAAGTTATTTTATTCGATTAATATTTTCAATCAAGTGTTCAAATAAAAAAACATATCTATCTTACTTGGTGGACACATCCATAAAGAGCAGCAGTGATTGGTCAGTTTCTTGAGAGCGCAGCCTTCTCTCGGCGACGGTCCAGGCTGGCCACACACTGGCGTACACGTCACGTTGCCATGACGACATATACACGCCCTCTCACAATGTTCTCGTATCTGCTCGCCATTCTTCAGAATCAGGTTGTCATAGTAACAGCCACCCTCTGAAGTTTAAAATTCATAATATAATCGCTTCACTATTAGGTATTCATGTTGATACCAATATACCTGATGAACACCGCAGCACGTGGATTTCACAGAAAACATGAGTTGGTACGAAACAAAACAAGGGCGCTGGTGTGTAATCTCAGTTCAGTTATCGACATCAAATAGGAAACTAATATTGTTAATGAGTTCATGCTCGGAATGCTGTTCGAAATGTTGAACATGACATCCAATCACAATGTAAAAATCCAGTGTTGTCCAGAGCATGAACAAAATGTCATCCACGTGCACAGAGAAGAACAAAATATGTCAACCATAATAGAGAACTCACAATCAGTACATCAAAAATCAAGACTTAGTGTTTCTGTATTTCCTTAGGTGCACAACCGCAAGCTTAAAGACAACAAATTTTAAATCGATGCAAAAAATAACTTGATTGGCAATTGGTAACTTATTGATTGAATGAAGGTGTGAGACATACCTTCAGGGTAACACTTGCGGACTGGACAACAGGTGCCCGGCTCCTGGATGACGACAGGTTTAGGACAGGAGGGGGAGGGCAGGACGAGGGACTCACGGGACTGGCATGTAGACGGGCAGTTAGCTGTCGAGTCTGTTAATACAGTCAGTGCATTCAATATGGTTCTACGATCTACTTGCAATTTGTTTCGCAAGTCATAATTAGCGACAGACAGCATTACTTGGTTATTTAAGCTTTGCTGTACTTGCCCTTGTTGACGATATACTTTCAAAGTAGGGTGCAATAATATAATGTAGAGCAGGTAGAGAACTGACTTTCCTAGTTAATGAAATTGATCTTCTTGTAATATATGTTCGATTTTAGAACTATGGAGTGGATCTTGGGTGCTGTTACGACTGATACTATCACGATGACAATCTAACCTGCAGTAAACACTTATTTTTATTTTCATCAATGTATATTGATATCGGATTACAATTAATCGCAGTGCAACATGATTGAACATATTGAGGTTTGTGCAAACAAAATGACAGTAAAGTAAAAAGGAAATTATATAACTACCTTCAGCAAGAGTCTGTACAGCTATAGCTCCTGCGTATATCCGAGGTCGTGTCCCGCCATCTTTGAAACCAGAGCCTAGAACCAGCACTTTCAGATAGTACGTTGTGTTTGCCTCCATTCCAGAAACCGTCACAAAAACTCTCTTGCCCACCCGTATAGCACTTGTCGTCTGCAGGAAGTGGGCAGGTGATGACACAGGTTCGTCTCTAAACCCAACCGCCTCTGGTTTGAAGGTCCACTTCCGCCATGTTTCATTTCCGGAGAGGTCGCTACTCATATACTGCAACTCGTACGTTCTCTCAGGGTGGTCTCCATTTGGGGAGTTCTCGTTTTCTGCATCCCCCTCCTCGTCAGGAGTTCCGGTTTCTTCTTCTCTTGCCTCGTCTTCCTGCGCGCCAATCTCATTGGTTTCTTCCTCAATGTTGTCTTGGGTCTGATCCTGCCCTGGTTCATCCTCCTGGTTTGGAGTTCCTACCTCGTTTGTCTCTTCCTCATTCGTCTCTTCCTCGTCTCTCTGTCTCTCCTCTTCACCCTCGGATTCCTCATCTATCTGTCTCGCTTCTTCGTTAACCTCCGTCTCGAAGCTCACGGTCACAGAGTGTGGACTGTATGAGTGCCCGAACAGTTTTTTTATCACGCTAATTAACTCTGGAACATCAAATTGTAAAGAGGTTAAACGGAGGATCGTTCTTGTATTTATTGACAACGTATCATTAAAGGAACTTTCGTAAAATCTTCTAGATTTATATTTTGGTTGCTCTTAAATACATTTACCTTCCTCCTGATGGTTAAAACCCTTAGATCTATCTCATTCAATTAACTTATACAGTATACATATTATTCAAATTTTGTAAAAAAAATTACCATCACGCTACATAGTAGACTTGTGGTAACTTTAAACGTTGTCAATTCTGTATAACATGTGTTTATTCCTAAAACATAGTTAACGTACTAGAGTTTAATATAATCAGCATTTTGTATTTTAACTGCCCTGCCTAATAAGAGCCAAGGACGAAACCACTCCAATTCCAATTGGGAGCACTGCGCACATACCTTGATTAGGGTTCTGACACCAGGTGGTGTTGCAACATCCATCGTTCCTGATGTGGGGGTGAGGACAGAAGACGGAGGGTAGGGGCAGATGGACCTCCTGACATTCCTTGCGCTGACACACAACTGTACTGTTAGCTGCACAGCGACACAGCTCGCACTGGGTGTTGGTTAGCAGGCCTTGTTTGTACGCCTTGTTCTCATAGAAACATTCGCCTTCTGAAGCGCACATAAAATACCATTGTAATCTGATTTTTGTTGGGATTTGCACTTCTGTTATTAAAATTTTTTGAATGATTTTTTTGTGAAATGGGGCAATAGATGGATGGTTTTCAGAGGTTATATCATAGATATTGTATTTTTATTGTAAACATACACTACGTCAGGTGAAGAAATCATCAACTTAGGCATGTTAACGGAGTTGAAAAATTTATAATTTTAGATTTTGTGATCTATGTAATACGCTACGGAGACCAAATTTAAAGCAGGAGGTGAATTGAGTTTGAAAGGTATCAAATAGTAACCTGCTGGTCTGCATTCGATGACCTGACAACAGCTCCCTTCCACTCGTGTCAGGATTGGTCGAGAACAGTTCTCTGGTGTGATTGGTTCCTCACATAGATCCTCACACGTGACCGAGCCGTGAGAACAGTTGCATGTCTGACACGTGCTCTCCTTATGCCACGTGTCTCCTGAGTTATACGTCTCTCTGTCGTCAGTGCACGTGCCGTTACCTAAGGAAACATAATTTTACCGACTTATTTTTAGATATTCATAAGAAAGACTAAAGCACAATCGGAATATGTTATTTAAACGATCTTATCAACCCTTAATCTTAGTTATAAATGGGCTGTTCCCTTGGGAATAATGATCATGCACAGACACTTTGTAATTATCAAAAGAAGTGAATTCGTTTGACAAGGTCACGCGTCAAGAACCGATGAAACTAACCATATTTCCTTTCAGTTAATAGTAGTACTAAATACCATTTATAAAAGAAGAAAGACATGTTAGAGCATGAGCCCCGAGCGGAACTCACCACACCTCCACTGGGGGCAGCACTGTCCCAGGAGGGGCACCTGTTCGGGGTGAGGACAGGCATCAGGCTCGGGGACCTGGCACACCTCGGTGTATTCGCAGTGGATCGTCCCGTTGTTACACACGCACACAGAGCAGTCCGTCTCGAACTCCTCGCCATGTTCGTACTCGCCCTCGGAGTCAGCGTCCACACAATCAGCTGGGGAGGAAGATGGTCAGACAGTCACCATCAATAGACATAATGTACTCTATACGTGTTTGTAATTTACGCAACACAACTACCAGCCTTAGGATTCATTGACTACAGACTAAAGATTTGTGCGCACAACTCACCAAGTAACGGTTGGCAGACGACTCTGACAGCACAGCAAGACGACTCGTTGTACCTCTGCAGTTCACATCTCCTTGGGTCGGGAAGAACCGGGATGTCACATAAGGGTTCACACTCGAACTCGCCGTTAGGAAGACACGTGCATCGGTCCTCGCAGTTGTGCACGAATGGTTCTCCAACTGGGTATTCTCTCTGGTCGTGCATACAGTAGTCAACGGCTGCAATACAACATAGGAAGTCGTGATAAAATGGGTGAAAAAGTTATGACGTACTTAACGTCTTTAGCTTCATTCATTTAACGCTGCCATTTTGTCCGATGTTCATTATGCTGGACAGAAAAAAAAGATAATAAGGCTGAAGAAAAAGCGTACCAATCTATTGCATCGTCAATGTATTAAGTACTGTAGGAACCCTATCCCGATTCTTATATCATATACATGAATATAAGATTCCTTATCCTCCAACAACAAAATATGAGAGCATAGGCCAACGTTCCATCATGTATTAGTTTAAAAGAAAGGGACTTCCGTGATATTAGAATGTTAGTATCACGTGTTGACTAACGTTTTGTAAAGAAAACCAGCGTCTCGGTGAGGTTTGCGTACGTCTGGCTCTCAATGTCTGCCCACACACCGATCCGGACCAAGTACCACGTGCCGGGCCGGAGGGACACCAACTCGTACCTCGGGTCGTACCCGATCTGAAACATATCCAGATATTTATTTAATGTAAATACCTTGTGTGCACAATTCAAAGTGAAGCTTATTGCAGGGCACTTTTATAAATAAACATGCTTCTGCTTTGTGCCAAATAGGAACCAAATCAAGACTAAGAAATGAACCAACATAAATTACACAAAGGGCACAAACTCCCTTCTCATATATTGTATTTTACCCTTGGCTTATTCGTCAATATTAACCATTCTGTAACTCTGTATGCATTGCACTTTCAGAAAATGCAACTTTTTAACTAATTTGATATCTATAATGTCATGATCATTTTGAGCATTATGCAAACGAGCCTGAATGAGGAGCAACAACCGCTTACAGTATCTTGAAGTAATTCAGAGGTTAGTCGCCGGACTTCTTCGCGATTTATATTAGCATTGACCCCATTATCTATCGTCCTTTCTATTTTCACAACAGGATTTGCCAGAGAATGAATTTATTTTCTAAGAAACGATAAAAGCGAAGACAATGTTCAATGTGCCACAGAGAAGATTATATATCAATCAAGGATATATCTTATACAAAATATTTTACCTTTCAAGAATATGACTGCTTCTAGCATAACGCGAATACTACACTAAGTGTTTCCTAATTCAGAATTGTCTCGAGAGCAGCCGTAAAATATTAGAGAATACATCAATAATTCAGATAATGTGCTATTCGACAACCCTTCTAGTATACCTTCCAAATAGAGAGAGTCGAAGAAGAGGCCATAAAATCATAAAGAAAATGTCACTATGACATAACTCAAGATTTGACTTCCTTTTCTCGCAATACGCGAATAGTTTGTTTCCTTATAAATTGGTATCACGGAAGGGACAGTAAAATCCCCCAGAAATCACCACATTGATGTACATACCCCAGCTTGCAGCCAGTCGGTAATGTTGGGGGTGTAGGTGTGTTCTCTCCTCAGTAGACTGTACTCGTGTGTGTGGTTCTCTGGTTTAAACTCCTCCCAGGTTATGGTGGCCGATGTCTGTTCTACACTGTTCACTTCCAGGGAGAACAGACCTGTTAATAACAAGATTACATTTGTCATATGCGTTAGCCGATGTCTGTTCTACACTGTTCACTTCCAGGGAGAACAGACCTGTTAATAACAAGATTACATTTGTCATATGCGTTAGCCGATGTCTGTTCTACACTGTTCACTTCCAAGGAGAACAGACCTGTAAATAACAACAAAACATTTGTCATTATACTTTAGTCGATGTCTGTTCTACACTGTTCACTTCCAAGTAGAACAGACCTGTAAATAATAACAACATTTGTCATGTGCTTTAGCCGATGTCTGTTCTACACCGTTCACTTCCAATGAGAACAGACCTGTAAATAATAACAACATTTGTCATGTGCTTTAGCCGATGTTTATTGTTCACTATTCACTTCCAAGGAGAACAGACCTGCTAATAGCAACATTACATTTGTTATATGCTTTAGCCGATGTCTGTTCTACACTGTTCACTTCCAATGAAAACAGACCTGTAAATAACAACATAACATTTGTTATATGCTTTAGCCGATGTCTGTTCTACACTGTTCACTTCCAATGAGAACAGACCTGTTAATAAGAACATTACATTTGTCATATGCTTTAAGATAGACTAACATATAGTCCCTGAAAAAAAGTTTTTGTTTACTAAAATTTTAATTTCAAATATTTGATATTAAAATAAAAAGGAGCCCTGAACAATTCTTAATTTCAGCCTAAAGCTGAGGCATCTAGACTTGCCAACATTGTCTAGACTTAAGAAGGCTCGTTTAATTTTTTCGCTTTAGGGTCTGGATAACAGACTAGCTTTAAGACAATGTCTGCAGTGAAATAGTATAAAGAGGATTAAGTTGCTGACATAATCGAAACACTGTCATTTGCATTATAATACCATTTGTTACAATCTGTCAACAATTATTTTCTCATCTTTTATGAATGAATCCCTTGTAATGAAAGAAAAAATAATTACTTCAATTTACTTGCATGAACGATGAAAACAAGAAAACTTCCCAAACACTGTCCCTGTTGATGGCTTGTTTATAGTATTTTTATTACGTCGCGAACTTCTTTTACAAAAACCTCAGTAAATTCTCGTGAGGGAGAGAGGAAATCTTCGTACCATGTTACCATTTTGAGTTCGATTTCCACACATATATGCTGTATAGACAAACAATGTAAATGTAGCCCGTTCTTAATAAAACTTCATGTATTCAATGTTCACAACTCTGGTTCAATAAAGTTCTAGGAACTGTTATAAAGTTAACAACATATCTTTTATGGATGGAAATTGTGGTTTCGTAAGAAATTTGATGTTTTTTAAATAATACTATTGTCTGCATTATCATGTTCCATGGAGATTTACTATGATTGGTGTAATAAACTACTCCACACGACTTCAAACATGTTCGATTGCCTTCATGTTGTACGTAAAGGTGGTAGAACTACGTGATGTTTCGGTGATGCAACTCGAACGTGCCCTGCGGTGAGTGGGAACACAGAATCTGGCACAAAGGCACGTTCGCTTCACATCTCCCGTTGTCATTAACACATGACACTCTTAGACCTCGCTGCATTTCGAAAGGTTTATATTGACCAAAATCCGGATGTTGATAATAAGAGATAGGTGGCTATGAATGACCCCCCAGATCACTGGCGACATCCCACAGGGTACCGGGCTAACAACATGCTCCTACCTGTTGGTTCCGCTGTGTCATGGCGGATCAAATTCTGATTAAATTTACATAATCATATCTTGAGCCGTATCATGTTCAAAGTATGAGCTTGCCGTGTTGTAGGGGAGCAAAGGGTTGTCTTGTAGAACTAACATATGAGGCAGTACACGTGAAATACTTGGAACATTGGATTCTTTAAAAGTACCAAAATGTCTTTAATGAATATATAATTTGCCGTTGATACATATAAATCCAAATAGGGCCTATCTCAATATCAAGACCAACTTGCGTTTATGGAAATTTTTATGGGATACCTAGGTGACCATGATGTACAGGTTCAACTGCATTTGTTTAAACATTTTAGAAATTCAAAACGTTTTCGTGCTTGAAATTAATTTCTATACTTAATTTATTGAACGTAATATATTTGACACCTCATAATACATGACACTTTACTTCTTCAGTATCAGGGTTGACATGAAGTTCTCGGTGCTCATTAGGCCTACATGTCATTATTCAATACAAGACCCTGATTCCGTTTGTGAGATGAATTTTCGTTTTATCAGTCGGTTAGCACTCATAAAATCAACAGTTAACTTAACAGGGAATCCACGTTAAGACAAATTTGTAATTCAATCTAAGGGATACATCTCAAATGTTCACAACGGAACATCAACACAGGTAAAGATACATCTTCTACATATATCTATACCTTTTGACAATTGAAAAGAATTGTCCTTTGTAACCAATGTTGTATTATATTATAACATTCCACAACACCAGAACGCAAGCTGTTGCACTAGTTCAATTGACGCCAAACTGGCCTTTTTCGCGATTAAGGAGAGATAACTCTAAATGTCAAACTGGAAAATGGTCAATTAGACAAAATGTAGGTAGATTGGGAAACATCTTATTGCTAAACGGTAGCATTCACACGTCGAGATGCATCAAAACAGGCGATCCAATCTTGTATCACATTGCGTTCTTTGTGAATAGCTCTGCCATGGTTGGATGTACAAACAGCATGGGCTCTAACAAGCTGATTACAGCTATATATACCCGACAATAAAAACTCATGACATTTTGTCTCTACAGTGATATCATACCTATCTGATAACGCATCAAGTGTGAATCATCTAGGCGGAAAACTGTCTCAACTACAGGCTATTGAGTTGTGCGTAATTTTGACTCACATATCTGTCAGACCTTACATCGTATTTGTTAAAGAAATAACTTTGAACCTAAATTGATTAAGCTTGAGATATGAAACATGGTGAGGAAGACTGTTTCGTCCTAAGAGAAAATGGGATGTTTATGACAGAAGAAATCAGTATGAACTTAGGAAAAAGATAAGAAGCTTTTGACATCCGTTTGAACAATACAGAAATATTAGGGTTATTTGTACAGAGACATTCAGATTAAACCTGAAAGAAAAATCAAGGTCACTTCGACAGGAAGGTTTGAAATAGTAAACACGAAACAGGACCAGCCTGATCACTAATCCGTGCATATATTGCTTCCTCATGTGTGTACAAGAGAGATTTACATACACAAACCGGCATTGACGTGGTCGTCTTAAACAGACCTTGATCACAAACCTTAAAATCTCAAATTCTGTACTTTATATTTGCTTTTTTGGTCTCATGTAAATGTATAAAAGTTTTGCTTTTAGTTTAATCTGTTTTCCACTATTTTAGTATTATGCGCGTATACAGAACAAAATATTTCTAAATAAGATAATTATTAGTATTATATGATTGTATATGATGTGTTATGGCTGTAAATAGTCTCAACTGCAAACGTTACATTTACAACCAATAATTAAAGTCTTTTCAAGTATTTCGAGTATATAGATTTCACAAAAACTGGATGTTTTGCCTAATGATGAGGGGGTCAACGTGCATGGTGGAAAGTATGTCTGTAGAGTAAACCTAAAAAAAAGAATATCACATCAGAGTACATTTGTACAAGGACAAAAAACTAGAAACAGATGCAATGGTCGCTAGCGTCATTTGACTCCCAGACTCCATGTCAATACCCATTTATGTAACTCGACGACATTATGCAGCAGCGAATAGAGTTCACATGTTATCTGCACCCTTGTCCAACAACCAGAAAGTGCATTCACACCAACACTAACCTTACATTCCATTGAAACTCTTTTTAAAATAATCGAAACGAAAAATCTATAAACCTGTTTTCTTTTGACAAAGATCCAATGTAATAAACAAACGAAGTTGCTGTTTAAAGTTATGAAGGAACGCGGTAGTGTTTATACAAAATGACCAACATGTGCACCGACGGTTGCCGCCAATGACGCTGTTGTATCCCCTATTACGCACCCACATCAACCTCCCTCCCCTTCCATCCCCACCCCCTCCTACTCGTCTGCATGCTTGTGGTTTCTAGCAAAAGCTTGTTTTGCAGTAATATGTTTGTTTTATATAAAGGTGTAATTTTTCATTGAGCGATATTCATGCATCTACTTTGCAACCATTCCTAATCTACCCTTTGTACCATATGCTGCTTCGAAGGTGATCACAAGCACATAAATCGTATCTGCATGCACTCTGTCAAGTATTGTAGTCGTTATGACTAAATAGATGAAATAGGCGGTGCTATATCATTGCAATTACAAACAGCATTTAATTTTCTGAACAAAGTTGAAAGATATGTTCCCTCTGTATGGAATGATATTTTGATATATTCAATATCTGTTGTCATCACATGTTGTCAGAGAGTCATTGATTTATATTTATATCGATTCGTTTTATTCACTTAAAAGGTGTAGGCCTATGTATAAATTGCGATAATGAACTGCAGTTGAAACTATCTTCCATTTTGCAAAGCAAAAGGTTTATTTATACAAATCATCATCTAAGTACTGCCTTTGGCACCTTGTTAAAGTGACTGAGATTTATCAGCGGACACAGTTCAAACAGTGACAGTATGCCACATCACTGGAATGGTCATAGAAGTGAAAGTCCCACACATTGTTTGCCGTTCGATAATCGGAACCGCACATCTTGATGAAATATTTGATTGAATCAGTAAAGCAGCTCTTACAACAAGGCCGCATTCCTTCCAAGTGTACCCACGTGACTAACGGGACCATGTTGTATAATAATGTTAGCATTACAGGCTCAACCATAATCAAATGTAAACACGTTGTTTGAAAAAATAGCCATTCCAAGAATTTTTATGATACTTTTTCTACGTGTCACCCTACAGCGAAATTAATTTAGTGTTTCCCTTTCAAGGAATTCTACGAAGATTAAGGGATTATTTAATAATGGATCAATATTACAATTCCGAAAAAGCTGTACTGTGAGTGTACTGAGTGCCAAACTTTGGCAATTGTGTCATTTGGTCAAAAGGTACCGAATAATACTGAAATGTATTACTTTTAAAGATAATCGATGTTGTAAAGTAACAATAGGAACTTCAAGGTATGATCGAAAACCGGACAATGACTTGCGTCGATCAGTCATACGTAATAACGACTTCACCTAACAGTCAGAATGATTCGAAATTCAAGTTAACATTTTTTGATAGATTAAATAACTAGTACTAATGTATATTGTTGGTGTGATTTCGGCTTCCTCGAATATAAAGAAAACATACGATTTTTTTTAAATTTAGCTGAAAACAAATGTTTATCATTTATTTGCAATTTTGGGATGATCATGTGAGATTTTGATAAAGAGGATTTCATTCAACTAAGATTTTTTTTATCAAATCTTTCAAATTTCAAAATCCCAGTTGGCAATATTGGCAGAGGCGATATAAGATCTGAAGGTATTGGCTGATTCTGGTGCAGATAACAAAACATTAACCTTTCCTAAGGACTTGGTCCCTTAATTCCTTAAAGGAACAAAGGATAAGGACTACTTTTTCAAAATATATTGTTACAGAAACGCAATAAGATGACTCAACAAACAGATGTTCAGAAAGCTAAACGTTTCGGTTTCAGAACGCGTCTCGAAGTAGTTGCAGATAAGCTTTCACTCCGGGATACTCTTCCTGATCAGTATCTGGAGAGAAAAAGAGAGAGAAATTGCCAGCTGATGAAAATAAGCAACCATATGTGCTCCATCACGCATCCTGACTCAGATGTAGATATATAGGGTTACCCTGACCCGCAGGGTGACGTAGACTCAACCATCATGTCATCACGTCTAGCTTTACTAGATAAATCATATCTTGACATGCAAAAACTTTGCTTAGAGAACTTCCTGTGGTTGAGTGAGTGTGACGTGAGTTGGAGAACAGTAGTTTGGGTTTAGCGTTTAAACGCCTCTTTACCTTTATCATCTTTACACTTCATGTCTTTTACAGGGTAAGGGCCCTCAGCGTTTTTTGACTATACATAAAAACTTAAAACACTGCGACCATCAGAATGATTTGTATCTCGGTTGTAATGAAATGAAATGATTTGGTATTCTGTGAAATAGGTGCATTGTGTCTCAATGATATGGTGCTGTTTAGTATTCTGTGGAATGGTTTGTGCATCGGTAGTATGGTATGGTTTGGTATGCTGCGAAATGGTGTCCATGGTGTCTCAATGGTATGGTGAGGTTTGGTATTCTGTAGAATGGTTGATGTATCGGTTGTATGGTATGGTTTTGTATGCTGTAAAATGGGTGCATGGTGTTTCAGTGGTATATAGTATGGTTTAGTATTCTGTGGCATGTTTGTTGTATATTATATGGTATGGTATGGTTTGCTATGCAGCGAAATTGTTGATGTCCTTGTGATATGGTCTGGTTTGGTATGTTGTGGAATAGGTAGTGTCTCAATGGTATGATGGGGTTTGGTATTCTGTGGAATGGTTGGTGTATCGGTGATATGGTATGGTTTGGTATGCTGTGAAATGATATGTATATGTAATGGTATGATATAAGCTTGAATGGTATAATATGGTATCATATACAGTTAAATGGTACAGTATGTATGGTATGGTATGGTATAGTATGGTATGGTATGGTATGGTATGGTGTGGTATGGTATGGTATGGTATGGTATGGTATGGTATGGTATGGTATGGTATGGTATGGTATGGTATGGTATGGTATGGTATGGTATGGTATGTCTCATTCGGTTTGCCATGATAGGCAGTCATGTCAAAAGAATAGTATAGCAATGACAATTTTGTGCTTAAGTTTAGTGTGGTGTTTTTGTGGTTATTTGTTGTGTGTGTTGTGTTACCATTGGCGATAATGTTGTTAATCAACGTTTCCTATCAACCAATTTGCAAACGAGGTTATAATGACACAATTGTTCAAACAAATTTAACTCAATATGTAACATAACATAAATATTTATATATATAGATGTTGTAGATTCATCACATTGATGTAACCATTTCATACTTAACATTGAAATGAAATTCTTCATGTTCACGACGATATTAAAAGGTCACCGATAGATGTTTTATTTGCTAATAAGTTGTTGACGTACGCCTTCGTAAACTTGCTGCAAAAATGGCAACGTTCAGTGTTTTATAGAAGCTCAAAAAGAGGAAAGTAGCCGTGACAGGTCAACAATAAACATAACGACAGTCAGATCCGCCAGGGATCCCTTGTTGTCAGATCTTGCTTGTAAAAGTTGCATGTGTCGTCCAACACACGGTTTTCACGGCGCTCTGCCGACTGATATCTAAGGGCTAGGTTTTCGCTCTGTATTTTCTCTCAGCAGACTGTGACTGAGGGTTCAGTGGTGGACTGCAGGCTCTTTCCTTGGGGCACCAGAGTTTAGTCTGGAGGTGCGTGAGGTCCCACAAGCCGACAGTAAGACCCCTTGGTGTAAAAACCACGACACATGGGACCCCGAGAGTAAACTAAATCGTTGGCAAATTGACCCGAGTGACATAAGGCAAACATCAGGTAGTGAGATGGACAAACACACCGCAATGGAGGTCCACTGCAGCTCTTGTCGACAATTAAAATATTGTCCCCCAAAAAAGAGAAAACAGTGATTTGAATGTTTGAATGGGTACATTTGTTGCGTGGTCGAGACATTCCTTTAAAATCCATACAAAAATTGAGTCTGGGAAAAATTGAATTGGACCGTTTGAGAAACGAACTTTTACAGTTGTCAACATACACCAGGGAAAGCTCATAATGACTACTGACTGTGCATGGAAAGATTGTCTAAGGTTAAAGGAACATATGATAGAAACAACAGATATTCCGAAGAAAACCTAACCAATAATCGACTGATTGTTTTGACAATATTATTACATCTTTACTCATATATAACACTTATGGTCAGATTGCTAATTCCTTTTCAGATCTTTCGTTTCTGTGACAACGGATGAGGGGTTTTTTTTGTCGTTTAATTCCGTCGGAGGTGTTGTTATCTTATTGTTTACCATGTTGTAACTTATAACATGTTTCTAAATGAGTTTACGTCCCAGCGAAAAATACGCCCTTCTAGTTTACCGATGTGGTAATGGCCTTTTGAGCTTTTGTGTGTTCTCTATAAAATATGTTTTTAATTGTTTGGTAGCATATAATTGCTCAACATAAAAAGAAAACATCTAATTTCTTTTACAATGTTTACAATCTGATAATGCATCTTTAATGGGTTTTTTTTTTCTGACACAATGTCTGATTCAAAATGATAGCACGCTTTTTATCGAATCTCGCGCCAAAAAGACGTCTGCTTCTGTCAATGACGTTATTGTCGTCTGCTAGCCGAGTGTCCTCTGTCTGACCATCACCTACTCCGAGGGGGCTTGGAGAGCGACCCCTGGCTCGGTGTGTATACACTCTCATGCAGATTAAAAGTGACATGTTTGCTATCTCTAAGGTCAACATACAGTCCTTCGAATACATGATATCATGTTACTCCTGTTAACTGGCAAAGAAATGTTATTACCTAACTTTTCTCTGTTCTCTATGCCTTTTTTAGTGCGTGACGCGTGTCCGAGTCAGAGGAACGGACGCCGGACGTCATGAAATGTTCGATAAGTTAAAAACAACTTAAAGACACTTTCTGGTCCCCACGAAACCAATTTTGCCATCACTGCTTTGTGTATCTTAATGTGACAGGCCACGGCCCAAGCTCTGATAAGGCTGGTGCTGGAATGTAAACAATTGCCACTGAGAAGCCAGGGAGTTCAGAGTCAAACTAGTCGAGTTGGGAACTTTCAATGTTTCCAGACTGACTTGAAGTAGATATATTTGAAAGGGATATTTTTTATGTATTAATTGTGATAGCTATATATAAAACAGGATAGTGATTTGCATGGTTTTAATTATAAAAATATAACCTAATAGTACACTTAACATTGCATTTATACATATTTATTCTTAAATGTAAACTCATTATTACTAAAGAAATGATCTGCTAACTATTCCCACTTGTGTCCCATATATGGCTGCCCTGGTGGATTTGGGTAGACGGAACGTACACAGTTCAAGATGCATTTTGGCATTACTTCTCGTCTGTGCAACACTGCCAACTATCCACTTGCTAGCATTGCCTTTCTGTCCAAATAATGTTGATTGTTCCACGCTCCAAGGTTTTGCATCACACACCAAAACTTTTTGTAGCATGATTTTCTCAAACCAGCATTTCTTGCGTTGGGAGCTTGCCTGTGTCCGAGCCATGGTGATGGTAGAGTCGTTATGCACGGGTCAAGGAAACAATAAGGACAGTTGTTATCTGGAAGATCTTCTGGTTTCCGAGGTCTGGGGACTTTAGAAGATTATTGTCATCTATTACTGATTGCTGAGCTACTGATGATATGGCACACTCTTCATCAGGAATATGATGATTGCATGGATTTTCTGTAATAAATGTTATTGCCCTGTGAAACGACTTTTATAATCACATATGGATATTCAATCTATTTTTCCATCCATACAGTTGTGTGCATTATATAAATCTATTTTGTAGTCAACTAATCATTACAATTTCATAATTACAATATATGATCTTACTTGCCTTAGTTGCCTAAATTCAAGAAATGCAGTGATCAAGCAAAAATTTGAAGGATAACTTTAAAATGATGTATAGTTTCAGTATAGTTAAACATCTTACCAACAACATGATATTCCCATCCGTTAAATGCAAACAATCCTTGTATTTGTTCCTCTTGTTCTCTTGTGAGCATTAGAGTGATAGGTTTTGGCTCCATCTTTTCAAAATGTACACTTCAAATTTTGCGCCAAATGGCTATGATCGAGTCAGTTCTCTGTCAAAAATGAAAGTGGGTCAGCATACTGCATCCAATCATAACCGCTGGATAGATTATTTGTCCAATTAGGTGCCTTCTGTGTTTTACTCCAGGGGCGAATTTCTTCTACAACTTTGAGAATTGTTCACATATACACTTGAAAAAAATGCCTCTCTCCGATATCACGAATAAGAAAAATCTAAGTCTTGACCCACCCAAAAAAGTAGTGAAGAAGAGACTCAGCAATGGTTAAGAAAAATTGTACAGCTACAACAAATGCAGGAAACATTTTGAGATAACTTTTCATTCTGAAGAGGAAAAGGAAGAGTTTGAAAAGAAAGAGTTTGAAAAGAAATGGACATGCCTCAAGGCAGTATTCAATGGGAATACATCAAAACTCTTAATCAACCTGGTTGACAACTTTATGGAAAATCAAATTCATCAATCTTCGAAGCAAGAAGGAGATAATCATTGCACATCGGAATCTCAGAATGAAGATTTAAACTCTGAGTATACTGACGAAACCTTGTTCTTTGGAGATGTGAAGGCAGCTGAGAGCTTTCATGTTCAAATTGAATCGCATACTTTGTTGTGCAGGAATAAGTTACTCATTTCTAATGTGGACAAGATTGGCCATGTCCTATCCCTGCATTATGTTTGTGCTGCAGGACATACTTTAGTATGGAATTCATCTTTGCCTCTTTCATCAAACTTCCTGGTCAATTATAAAGTACTTACATCATATATGTGCAGTGGCATGTTGACGAGTGAATATGAACGGTTTTGTGAATTTGCTGAATGTGGTGTTCTGACAAAACACTTCAGATTCAAGTCTATGGTGACATTTGCTGCTGCTGTTGATGTGGAGAAGACGGCGTCAATAGCTACAGCAAGGGAGGAAGAGCTTGCCGCAAGTCGGGAACATGGGGATGATGGAATAAGACTCATGACCGATGCTCGTCATGCTTGCAGGAAAAACTCCTATCACTGTGATCATGTTGCCCTTGGCCTCAACACACATAAGATAGTGGATTACCAACATGTCACCAAGGAAGATGATCGGTCATCTCAGAAACATGAGTTGATTGGATGTACAAGAATGTACGAAGGTTTCGATGCTGCTCAGATAAAAGTCCTGGAGCATGCACATGATCGAAACATGTCAGTCAACAAACATGTTAAATCACGACTATTGACTCAAAATTCAAATGACCGGTGGCATGTTGCTAAACCTTTAACTAAAGGCTTCAAGATGATCAGCCAGGGACCAAAGAAGACCATGGGGAAAGTATGGCATCCAGAACTCTCTGGAAAAGGATCACTAGTGAAAAACCACATATACTGGGCAATGGACGTTTGTGAGAAAAGTCCTGAAAAATTGAAGAGGCTAATATCATCCATGATTCCACATTTTCAAAACGACCGTTCCCAGTGTCATGAGGATTCGACATGTCGTCAGCCGGACTATGTCCCAGAATGGTCAATTCTAACTGATCCTGTGGCCATAGCTCTTTTTACAAAATATGTGCATTCTCTGCTTGTATATACTCAACCAAATGATTACATCTATGGAAGAGATACTTTTTACATAGAAAGTTTCAACAACACTGTATTAATGTATCTTGACAAGAGGGTACACTATGGGATACCAACATACCAGCTCAGAATCAATCTGGCAATCCTGCAATGGAATGAACATGTTGATAGGCTCTGTACTTCCATATCTGTACCAAGACTTTCAGTTGAACATGACCGTAGACAGACTGGGAGGAAGAACTACAGTAGAAAGACCTTCAAATTTGTCAAAGATATTTGGCAACATCTGAAGGAGTACCTGGACAAAGGGGTATCTGGACATACAGACGCGTTTGAAGAGGAAGATATGTCCGAAGATGATTCAGATTAGACATCTTCATTCTTGTATTCGTAGTTACTGTAAGTAATGCTCCACATAATATGCTGTATTAGTAATTACAAAATCAATGTTTAAAGAATGTTTTTGAAATCCTGCCTTCTTAAACAGAATATAAGAACCATACAGTTATTGTCTACACATGTATGTAGTGACACAATGCTAGATGGTGTAATTCACTTCCTTCATTAATAGTGTTGTAATTTGTATTATATATGAAGTTCATATTATTAACATAATTCATTCATATTATGAACACAGGCTATACCCATGCTTTTTTCAGGCTGTTTTGTAATTCAAATGTTATAAGATGTCTTATCATATTTGCAGCAGATGGCATTTAGAGGAAACAATAATCATCACCTGTTATTGAAATGATCCCATTTGATGTGAATAATCATTGAATATTGTTCTGTAGTTTAAGGGAGAATATCAAAATAACATTACATTATATTTTAGATGAGGAAGGGTTATACCAAATGTTCACACCTACATTCTTTTGGATTACTTTTGTCAGAATTTGGGTTTGTTGTTATCCTTATCAATGTAGTCCTGTTCCTTGCCTATAGGTATAGTATAATGCAGCCATCAAAATCTAAAGACATGCATGACACTTTACTGTAGTAGATGTTATAGTGTCTTTGAATATTATTGACTAAAACTCTATCATCAGTATTAAAGATGTTGACAGTATCAATAAGAAAGATTGTGGCAAGGCCTTCATTTTCAACCCTTGCTCTCACACCTTACTTCAGCAAATGGAACTCAAATTTATAACAAGATGTTAGAGTTATTTGAACTCACTTTCAGAGAGTTGAACATATATTCACATATTCATGATTTGGAGTTCAAGTGTCAGGCATTCACAGAGGAATACTAGAATATTCCGTACTATTTTGCCTTATGTAAAGGATATCTAGATCCTTGTAAATATCAATAACAGATAGCTTTTTATGTCCAAAAAATTACACAGCATAATAAATGTAGCCACATGTTGATAGTTATATTATTGAAAAGTGGAAGGATACTGAAAGGATCTTATGGATACAATATGTCATTATATTCATTATTTTGTACATACATTTTGTTGAATTTATTGTTATTAGTCATGTGAAGCAAAACTATTCCTTTTGTATGATGTCACATATTATGTACCGTTATTTATTCTATCGCTATTCAATATGTTTGATTTGTTTATTGTATATGTATTCTGTATTTTGTAACATATATATTTATTACTTCATATCTTGTGTAGAATTAGAAAAACAACTGAATTGTTTTTCTCAACTCACAATGTTATAAAAACAATCATAACAAATTCTTTTGGTTTTGGATTTTGCATGTGATGACCAGAATTGTGATTATACTAAGTGCAGTTACATTGTTCTGACAAGTCATTTAATTATCTTGTATCTGAGACCTTAGAGCAAAATAGTCAATTGATGGCTAACCAAATCAAGAAAATGCAGCAGGTCTATATTGCATGGTTTGCAAAGATTAGGCATCTCATATCTTGATACATTGTTTTATATGAATACAACTAGCTATTTCTGAAACTAAATCTAGTCTAGGTACAAGGTCCCAGAGCAATTCATAATGACCCAGTAAGGGTGCTCCAGCATCCTTGTCGAGACATTCCACTCGCCCTCAGTGCTGGTGTTATCAGTTTAATCAGCTTTTGGTGACAGATATACAACATTCTTCCTGATGCCTTCTATAGTCGCTTAAAGGGACCGGCAAGTGTCTTTAAAGGAGCAGTAGCACGTTTTTAGGGGGAATATAAGGTGATGTCAGGAAAATGAAAATTAATGGTTCCAATTGAAAGACAATGTATTTAAACTAAATGGAGCAATAATAATTCAAATATTTAACCTAAAGTTTAGCCATGCGATTCCTTTTTCTTACAGAAAATGAATTAAAGGTGTTCACACAAAAATGGCCGCCTATGTATTTTATGTGGATCTTCATACTTTGTCCTCCGACTATGGATGATTGGCTTGTGTTATGAGATTTTTGACACTGTCAAAATAATACATTTAACATTAACTTACAATTATCACTGAAAATTTTAAAATATAAAATTATCAAAAAACGTGCTACTGCCCCTTTAACCCATGTTATATGAAGAGAAGTCGTTTTGTTTAGACACATCTTTTTAAAATTTTAAAAAAATATGTCGTGGAAAAAATATCTTGGAAATCGTTGGTTTTGAACTAGTTGAATAAATATGTAAAAACAAATGTCTCTATTTAAAGTTACTCCATGTCCGAATTAAATTCATTTCAGCTTCTCATAAACTATTTATCTTATATACATTTAAAAACAAAACCTTTTCTTATTTATATTTACCAAGCAAGAAAACACAAGTCAGGAAAAAAGCACGTAATATCACGTTCGACGGGTCACTGAGACACTTGAGAAAAAACGTCAAATAACTTGTTTTCTCATGAAAAACTTCTTGATATCAAAAGATTGCATATAATTTAAAGGGGCAGTAGTACGTTTTGGGGGCAATATAAGGTGATGTCGGAAAAGTAAAAATAAATGGTTTCACTTGAAAGACAATGTATTTAAAATACATGAAGAAGCAATAAATCCTATATATATTGCAAAGTTCAGCAATGCGATTCCTTTTCTTACACAAAATTAAATAAAGAAATGGCTTCCGATGGACTTTATGTGAATTTTTATAATTTGTTCTCTTACTATGGATGATTTGTGTAATGAGATTTTTGGCACTATCCAAATAATACACTTAGCATTAACGTACAATTATCAGTTAAAAATTGAAAATATAAAACAACAAACCTTAAATAAGCAAAACGGATCCTTTCTAGTAAACACAAAAGGCATGTGGAACATCTATACTTTGTTTTTTATCAAATGCTATGTAAAACGTAGTTTCCAAATTTAGTTTTAAAATTGTTCCTGGTTACATAAGACTGTATGTATTATATATATTTGATGTTGTTAGTATCGACGATTGCGAAAAGAGCGTATGACTAACAACATATAACTGCCATGTATTTGTAACACAATGCATCTGGACCATAATATCAATTAGGACGACAAAACGAACAAACCCATCACCAGCGTTTACTCACTGTAGGTACTGGGAAACGTTTATTGGGGAAGATATATTTCCATCTTTACAGTACATTGTTACAGTAGTATTTCTCATATATATCAACTTTGTATCAGGAAGAAGTATTTTTGTGAATACCATACAAAAGTCCTATGACTGTATGCGAGGTCCATATGTCTTTAGAAAACATTCAGAATATTTCGAAACGTTCTTCCTGAATGAGTAAAATAAAACTCAATTTGTTATTATACATTCATTAAAAATGTGACTCTTATCCTAATCATTTTTCTATTCAAACCATTGGCCAAGTATCGATTTGCGGGCCTACACTGTAAATACTCTAATTTTACATACAGCAAAGAAGCATAACTCGGTGATATATATATATATGAATATACCCGGTGTACCCGTATAGGCAATGTTTACGGGTATGTGGGTCGGCTTTTGCTGTTGTGTTCACAGGAGCCCGACAAAGAGGTTTTGTGAGCTGTATAATGGCTCCGGTCATTGGAAAATCATCGCTCAGAAACGCAAGAGAGGAAGAAAATAGTTTTGCGCTGAACAGTTAATTGTGTTACCCGGACCAGATATAAACACAGGTAACGCACATGCCCTCTTAAATAACGTGTGTTTACTTTCCTGTAGCAACACTTAGCTACTTTTAGCTTTTAAAATGTCTTTGAAAGGTGTCAGTTGAGTACGCCTGTATTCTATATATCCAAGATTTCTCGAATTTCCGATTCCAAATCATTTACATGTTATGCAGGTATATATCGACAATCAATCTTACATAAATGGAATTTCAAAGGAACTAATAAGCAAAAAATTAGAAACCAATTTATTTATAAATTTCCTTTTAAACGAAGGCAAAATTTCACCTCCATCATTTATTAACAGTGCTTGATAACAGCATTATCCTTTATCATCAAAAACGTCGCATTTCTGAAAATAACCATTTAATATCAATAGAAATCGTTTCACATGTATCTTATAAAACTTAGATATACTACTTTAAAACTTCTAAAACTGTCGTTGTCTATTCCCAATCAAATACAATAGGTTACATCTCACATTGCTAATGTCCTTAAGAGATTTGTGCGCGTCGCATAGGTTTAGTTATAATTTTACGCTCAGATTGAATCAACGATTGCAACCAATAATAACCCGCTTCATCAGCCCAGGAAGTAGTAGCTTGTAACAGAGGTTACAAGTGAAAAGAGAAGATTTTTGGTAAAAATGCATGGTGGTCAGTGGACGGCAAAAATGTGTTGGTTCAGCTACTTTTAAAATTGTTATGATCATTATTGCATTAATTATTTTACAAGAGACAAACTGTAAGAGAAAATGATTGAGATTGTGCGATATAAAATCATAAAAACACTCTATCACTCTAAACTTTACTTTATATTTTGGTAAATGAATTATCCTAGGTGGCAACTAGGTAACAATTGTCTTAAATTTAAGAAATCTAGGACAGTTGAAGATACAACTTTCAAATGTTGAACTTGAAATCACATCTTTAAAACCTGATTAAACAACGATTTGAAAGTTGTAAGTAAAACTTTACCCTTGATTATACACCTTTCAAAACTTGCAATTACAATCAAACTTTCCTAGGTGACAATTGTCCTCAACACGAATTTAAGCAACCAAGGACAGCTGAAGATACAACTTTCAAATGTTGAACTTGAAATTACATCTCGAAAACTTAAATTGATTATACAACTGTTTAAAAGTTGTAATTAAACCTTACCCTTGAATATCATTTTTTCAAATATTTGCAATTGAAATCTTAAAACATGAATATACAACTTTCAAAACGTAATCTTTCAAAGTTGTTATTACAACTTTATTAAAAGACGATGTAATTGAATTTGAATACATTTTTGTATTTTCGTATAATATTAGACTCGGCAAGGGATTGGGATCATGTTTGATGAAGATAACTCGTGCTGTTTATCGTTTGATGCAGATTTTAGCACTTATATAAAAATCACATCTCATGACCCTGATAATTAGCGTAAGGATGTACATTAGCAAATACATAAGTACCTGAGAAGATTGTAACGACTGTTATAATCCCTGAGAACAAAATCTTATATGTGTCGAGCAAAAATACAAAGCGCACGTATGTGGTCATGTTCGCTGATGATAGCTCGGGAAACAGACATATTTTCCTATGATGTATAAGGGTTCAGTTGCTGACCTTAGGGTGAATCTTATAATGAAATGAATAAGATCATACACATTTTCAATTTCCTTGAATTTATACATCAAAATTCTGAACAAATTAAAACATGTAGATATGTATGAAAATTGATACTATAATTGATTTCATATCATATGCAACCAATTGGTATACCGATTGTTACTTTAAGAATCAAATATATGATAATGTAACTAAATGTTTCTGTTTATGAATAAGATCATACACATTTTCAATTTCCTTGAATTTATACATCAAAATTCTGAACAAATTAAAACATGTAGATATGTATGAAAATTGATACTATAATTGATTTCATATCATATGCAACCAATTGGTATACCGAGTGTTACTTTAAGAATCAAATATATGAAAATGTAACTAAATTTTCCTGTTTATATGAATTCAAGTCGTATGTACCAAAAAGTAAACTTGTGACAGTACATGAAGAAACATGTTACTATCAAACGAGAGCTGAAAACCAATAGAATCTCAAGAAGGTAAATAAACAGATATCAGAAATCGTTTAAGAGCATAATGCCACAATGCCATGGTCGACCTCCTTTGTAGGGTGTATCATATTTGACCCAGATATGGAGGATAATAGCGACACCTTCCTATCTGTACGAGATGAGCAGATGAAAAGCGCCGTCCCTGAGTCAATACACCCTACACCCCGCAACGCTGGGTAGTTCTGTAAAGCCTACCAAACAAATCTCCACAATTCATAATACAGCCCGTGTACCCGGAGACCCATTGCTTGTCTGTCAGCCAGACCTTAAAATAAACTCAAAGCCTAAGCAAGTCTTTAATAAGACTTGAGAGTTCAATTTTAGGAAAATCTTCTTTTCTTTAAATTAATTCCTTTTTGTTCAATGTTTAGATTTATTGAAAAAAAATCATTTCAGAGTCAATTATTAGAAAAACCAATTACCTTTACTCATACGGAAGAATAAATTGAGTTCATTTTATTCACGCGGTTACAGAAGTTGTCCCTTATAATGTCTACTATCAACATGGATTATATGGTGAAGAAAATATAACTCATCTGGAACAACCTTATTAATCATATTAATTTATAGTTCCTGGTTATATGCAACTCATTTAACACAACATCGAATGTTTGAACCATAACATAACTGTCGTTTTTACTACTTATATAGCAAATAGGTTTTCATGACAGATGCGGGCTACTAAGTTTAACCGGGTAACACAAAATATATTCGGTTCATCATTTCAGAACATGTAAGCTAAATAATTTTAGTTGTTGTCGAGCCGATCTTATGGATGCACTGCAGTGAGTGCACATCTGGTACGGAAACTTGCACCACGGGAAACATCCCCCGAAATAGAGCCGTAGCATCAACAGAGAAGCGTGGTGCAGCATCAACAAGCCTGCCAAATACACGTGCTCTTAAACTTTACGTAAAGTTCTTCCTACTTGAAATGTCGTAAAAAGATATAAACAATCCAAAGACTTTCCTGTGGAACATGGGAACAAAAGTTTGATGATTGGCAGATATGGAGATAAAAATGAAAGTTGAAAGTTGTTTTGGTCGGTCAGTACTGATAAGAGACGTTTAGCTGTAAATTAGGATACCGTTATTTTTCCAGCGTGACACTCTAGTATATTATATATTGAATTTATAGGACGTAGTAAATTCGTTCAATTTTTAATATCAACTAACACGAATAGTTGGAAAGTAAGAAGCTTAATTACATTGATGAAAACCCAGTGTAAAATATTGCGAATATGTCAAATAATAAAATGGCACAAAAAGACAGGGACAAAAGGCCTACCTTGGCATGTCCCCTCTGTATCCTTGGGGGTCTCCGTAACACACTCATATCCAAGCACGCTGTCACACCGAAGTCCCGGGGGTTCTTCTTCCCCCTCGGTATAGCCACACCTGTCCCCCCTCAGGCCCGGGCAGCACCCCCGGGGATCTCTGGGTCTGTTAGCTGGGCAGGGGTCGTTCGACGTACAGTTTATTCCTTGACTCTCTCCCCATAGAACAAGGAAGAGGACGAGGCATGATATGAGGCTTATATATCCCCCCGACATCTGAGATAGTGTAAGACTTACATTGATAAGTGGGTCTAGAGGTGGATATGACTATATGGTACTTGTCGCCTTCTGTTAGTTAGTGATTATCCTGTCCTTCTATTCTACCCGTGAGAATATCGTCTGCTCACCCGGCGTCGTGTAGCATGCCAGAACTGAGAGCTTATGCCTACACGCTGAACGTGAGGCCGGAACAACATGGGGTGCGTGAATACAGGAATGAAAAGTGATACCCATTGAAGAAGGCAGGATATTTATAGCTTGGTCGCTGTGACGCAGTAGTATACACTTCTCAGGCGGCCCTCGGGGGATGCGGGTGGCGCTGATTACGTCGTTGATGTTGTCGTCTGCCACTGGGAGGGTTTAAACGTTGCTCGATGGCAGGTATTGGTGTTAGCGTCATTTCAGCCTATTCCGACCCAATCACTCGTGCCTTCTGCCTCTCAGGACATTTGCTCTCAATATTTACCCAGCAACTTCGAGAAAACAATGCGAGCACAGCGTCAAACTTGAGATTTGGAAAGTGTGATTTCGCGTGAAATTACTAAACATCCAGGGGAAATTTGCATACTGATTTCCCACCAATGTCCATGTTCCGACCACTCAATGACCAGCGTCCGAGAATGCAAGCAAGCAAGAGCGTCTCTGGCGGTTGATCTCAAAATATTTCAAGTTTCACGTTAATACGATCTAAACCTTGCAAATGCTGTGGTTTGTTGTTCAGAAACGAGGATTCTTTGTATTAAATTCTGCTCTTGTTCTTGCTGTTGACTCTTAAACTCGCCGCATCCTTTGCGGACACCTCAGCGTAAAGCATGTCATTATCTGGGTCTGTCGACAAGCTCCATACAACTGTCTCGGTTTGACCCTGTGAGGAAACTCAAATAGTTTAAGAAGTTTTGTCTTTGCTAAGTTGTTCTATTGTTGCCCTTTGTTAGAACAGCTAATACACCATCAAACCCGGGAAGCACGCCGAAGCAGAAGATCGGCAATTTAATCAGATTTGCTCCACAAATAATCCTCTTTTTACATCAAAATTCTTAAAACACATGGTGTTTTATCGTTGTCGTGGATTTAAAATTACGACATCATGATATATATATATTCGGGAGTTATTTACCTGACTCATAACGTTAAGAAGAAACAGACAGTAATTGTGCAATATTAAATTCAAATATGTTTTAACATGACATGTTAAGTTTTATCTGGAGCATAAGCCGATTTGTTTCACAAATTTGATGCGACGAATTATAACGTTGTCAGCGATAAATGCATCTTTTGAGAGCAATACGTAAACATCTGTGTGTGACATGGATGTACAATGAATGAGGACTGAAGCATAATTTAAAGCACGGTTGTGTACACCCTTCTTCTCGCTACAGAATGATATTTATGAAGATATGTGTATGAATTCTCTCTTCTGTAGTGTCCATCACAAACAAATGTTGGCTTAATTTGAACTCCATGTTTATTGGTTATAGATGTTGAATATATCTTTTCACAGTGCAAATTTCATAAATTAATTATAACCTGAATTTCTTATACTGAAATTCCCTAATTTTGATACGTTCGATGTTGGAAACATTAATATTCAAAGGATTGTATTAAAGTCACCATTGCATCAAAGTCGAAAGTTAATTGAAACTGTTTCCGTTCAGTGATTTATATTATTGATAGTTCATGTTAATATTGAGATCATTCAATTAGTAGATACAGTAAGACCATCGTGCATAGAATTCAACTAAGTAAGTAAGCAAAGAAATTAATTTAAAAAAATAGCAAAGGTCATTATTAGGAATCGATCTTCTGTATTACAGTTGCTTAATAAGAATAAAATATATTTTTTACATAATATATCCAGTAAACTACAAGCTTGGTTTTAGAATTATGTCTTTCATTCAAACCAACTGCAAAGGCCTAATATGATCCACATAACCAGAATTAACAAGCGATATTCAAAAACGTTGTTCAATGGGAATCAAGCAAGGTAATGTACGGCATTATGAACAGGTTTATTTACTTTTAGGGTTGGAGCCTTACGTATAAGAGTGCACACATTCAGAGATGCCCTCTCGTTACACAAAGAGAAATCAACACTCAACTACCAGCTAATTGGTACCAGCAAGGGGACATACACGCTCCTTTATCGTTACGCGGTAACTCGCAGATGGTTTGTTCTACCCCGTTAAAGATACCCTTTACAGCACATTCGCCGCATGCTAAAAGCTTGTATTCTCCACCAGTGACGTGTTATAGAGATAAAGAGAGCTTTGATTGGCTGGCCTGCAAGTTCGATCTATATCTGATAAGTCACGACTCCCGTGCCCCATCGACTGACTTCTCGGTCGAGTAACGCTTGTGCATGCTAAACTTGAAAAATAGGCTGGGTTATTTCAGCACATTAGTAGCATTTCAGTGTTTACTGGCATTGTAGACGAAATATGAGTTCATTTCAGATGTTGGTGCGAATATCAGCACTCTGTTTTTTTTTAATCTAGTGTGTTTGATAGGCATAGTTGGTCAATGAAATTAATGCAATTTTATTTGAAGGCATTTAAAGGGAATTTAAGAGAAAAACCCAACGTTCTTCTATCTGCTTGGTAAGTTCGATCCCAAACTTTGAACCTTCCTTCTGGCTCTGTACAATTAACCTATCGCCACCTGTCAATCAAATATATTTTCCGACCAATCATAGAGCGTCCTATATTCACTGCGCCATTGGCCTCGTTGCCGACGCCATTTTGTCCGTCAAACAAAGAATCGTGTTTTACTTCCTTGTTTGATTTCCTCTGCATCCGATGTCAGAAAATGCTTTTTGGACACAAGACTTGTGCAGCTGGTTTCTTGAGTACCGTCGTAAAACCCAGATAAAGATGATAACATGTGTCATCTTCGGAAGAGGTTGTATCACATAGTGCAAATAGACGTTAAAACGGGAAAACTCGAAGCGGTGACGGACCAAGAATTAATTTTCCATTTCTTTACAACATACTTATGAATAAAATATGAACAAAGGGTATCGTAAGTATTTATGACTGTTGCTGTTAATTCATTTTGGGGCATTTTGTAGACATATTTTGCATTCTCTAAGTTCATGTTTGATTTTCATTGAAGGCATAAAAAAACAACCATGAAATACTGCATTTTCAAAACACACAGTAGATTTCAAGCAAAACTTTATTTGGTTATTTGTCGTTTGAATAGGTTCGTGTATATAATTATCAGACATCGTGAATTATCATATGAACTATGTAATTACAACATTAGCACGGATAACATAAATTTATCGCTCAAAAATTGGTATTAAAGGGAAATATATATATTGTAAACAAATGATTTATTATTAATTAAGGTCTTAAAAGTTCTCACATTGAAAACTAGTGCTAGCACTTTTTATCAAGGATTTATATAAGATTATATTTGATAGAAAATTAACTCTAAATGCAATGTTAAAATTAAGAATAAAAGAAATATTGTCATCAACATGTCATATAATTTTCAATAGTTTAAATGTTAAAATTAAGAATAAAAGAAATATTGTCAAACAACGTGCCTTTGTTTGTCGGACATAACAAGAGTTACCTCCCTTTATTTCAAGGGGCGTGGTTATCTCTCGTCTGGCGATAGGTTAATTGGCCCTTATGATCAAAAACCTCAATGAATTGTCTGTTTAATGAAATACTGTACCCTCTAAAGATAGTTTGTTGTTTCATGTGCTGAAAGAGGGAGAGAGTTTAGAAGGTGGCTAACGATTACGTCTTCCAGAAGCTGTTCTCAAGTTGGTTTAGACCGGTTTTATTAGTATACAGACAGTCTCAATGTTCCCTTTCAACTTGATTCTATAACGCGGTTAATGAGCAAGGAATCTCAAGACACGCATTTTCTGTAATATAACACACTTATAACACACTATGTATGATTCGAATTGTAATAAATTCTTTATACTGCAATAATGTTTTAAATATGATGAGGATTATATATTATGTTTCCAAGATTGCATAAAGGCTACATATAAATTTTATCGTTTTTAAATACAGATTATTAACATACTGGCATCACCTTGCATTATCCATACATAACTAAAACCACTTGAAATCAACATTTCACGAACGTGAGAAACCCAATTTATTTTACCATTCTCATCATGCATTTCATATAAATGTATTGGAACACGTGAAATAACCATGCTGAGCTTTCTTATCCAATATTTTACAACTTTTTTATCTTTGTTTTTATGAATAAACAATATCGTCCCGTTTCCCCAAGAAAAGCCTTATTTAAAGCATATTTACCAACACCTAGAAATCTTTTAAAGAAGCTTGTTTGTACTTTTTCTATAACTTCGTGATACTTTACGCCCCATATTTCTGAACCATATGTTAGAATAGGACTTATTTTGGAATCAAATATTTTACAAGCAGTATGGAAATCAATATGTCTATTATTATTTTAATTGTAGCTTTGGTGACCCTGTGACCCCCCAAAAGGGTCACAGGGGCAACGCCCTAATAACCTATTTGGTCTTCTTATTCAGAACCAAAAGGTGTGGAAATCTGAAACTATATACTTAATTCTAGGATTTCTGACCCTGTGGCCCCTACAAAGGGGGAAACCCCATTGGCCACATCCTACAGCAAAATTAAATATGAACCTGATGAGCTTCTGAGCCAATGGATCCATTTTTCGATTCTCAAAGCAATGGAACTAAGTAAACATAATGTTTAATTATTATGCCAAAATTATCCTATTCGGGATGTAACCCTATGCACTGAACACATATATTGATGATAAAAAGTTCTTACTTGATCGTGTCAATATGTAGTTTCTTCTGTAAAACTGTATCCAGCACAAGTATCCAGTGCTGTCATACATCTGCTTATAATCGTGACAAGTCGGCCATTTAAAAGTGGCAACCTACTTAAGGTGTTGATGTGCAAGTATCGTCGCTTTCCAGCACATCTGTACATCGTGAACGACATCTTGAGTATTCTAACTTACATTTGTAGTGACACAAGTGTGTCACATCTCACAGAAACGCAGGGCAACAAATAGTAAGATTGACAATGAATTTCATATTAATGTCAAAGAAATTATTCATTGATACCAAGGTAATGATAATGATAATACGATTTAACTAATAACAATATGGGAATGAATAAGAGCAAAAGGTTATAAGAATAGCTCCTTTATATTACAATGTGTGTTATGTCTTCTCGGCAGGAGGAGTGATGGAGCAGCTTACCAACCAATGTCAACAATTGAACTTTTAAGGGGGCAGTAGCACGTTTTAGGGGGAATAAAAGGTAATGTCAGGAAAATGAAAATAAATGCTTCCGATTGAAAGACAATGTATTTAAACTAAATGAAGCAGTAATGAATCAAATATCTAATAATAAGTTCAGCCATGCGATTCATTCATCAAAATGGTGTTCACACAAAAATGGCTGCCAATGGGCTTTATGGGAATTTTCATAATTTTTTCTCTGACTATGGATGTTTGGTTTGTGTAATGAGATTTTTGACACTATAAAAGTAATACATTTAGCATTAACATACACTTATCAGTGAAAATTTTAAAATATATACTTTAAAAAAACGTGCTTTGTCTCTTTAAAGCGACTACATTTTGTCTATTAAGAATGAAGAATTATGCTACAACTGAAAGAGAAATGTATGCTAAAATTTTCCATATCGAAATAAATACAAAAAGAACAGCCAGGAAATTTTTAAAAACTGTCCCTCTTTTTTAAGATAATTATGTCTTTTTTTAAGGAAAAGAATCTTTACCTTTATCATGTGTTATGGAATATAATAAAGGCATTAAAACATATGATAACATATCAGTATAAGTCTCTAATCATTGTTTAATTGTTTTGACTCGTTTGCGTCATGAAGACTGATTTAAACATATTTTATTCACAAGAATAGGATTGGGAACAAGTTGTCCAACTTAGAACACCCTCTCCATGGTATTTACAATATATGATTACATTTTTACACAAAAAGATGACAGACACTAAACAGAAAAGAAAAGAAGAAAAGTAAGGAGCAAGAAAAGAGAGAAGTATTTACACACAAAATATTATTATTATACAAATCGTCATGAAGACTGCATGGAGATATTTCATAGTGGTATTTTGCAGTTCAAACGATAGGTCAGTGAAGCTTCCTAGCCCTGGCGAGTAGCTCGTTGGTTGTCAGGTTCCAAGGCTTGTCGCTGTTTTGTCCAAGAATATATGTCGCCGTTCAGTTTAGCGATTTGACATTGAATTTACTGATAATTGTATTTCGCCAGGATTCTTTTTACCCTTGTCGCCGTCACGTCAAAAATGTCGCCGTTTCGTCCGTATCTCTTCACAATATAAATTTACGTCTTTCCATTACAGATATGATTTTGCATGTTGTATAAATAAATATAAAACCTGTATGTTATAGGAGCAATGTCACAGAGTATTTAACAGCTTGGATGTTTACAACTACATTATTCACAAAATAAGATTTTCATAGCCGCTTACTCGACCCAAAACTTCAGAAAATCGAGGGTTACGTAGAGGATTAAAGATAGGGTATTTGGGTAGTTGGGCCAAAGCTAGGGATACAGTCAAATATACGGTAAATTGATGGTAATGGGAAAAAGGTTACGTAGGGGCTAAGCACAAAGCGAGGGTTGCAGTTACGGTAAAGCGAGGGTTATTGAAACAAGGGGTCGAAAGTTGTTAGGACAAAGCGAGGGTTACAGTTAACTTTACGGTAAAGCGAAGGTTATTATCTTGAATTCGAGTGTTCTTAGAAGATGGTGCAAATATTTCTTGGTACCTTCAGAAGTTGTTGTTGAAACAGTCTGATATTTACTACAATATAGGGGTAATTAATAACGGTTTTTGGTACTTTAAGATATGACAGCCTCTATATGTTTGATGACGGATGAACATCTTTATGTCTTGAACTTCTATAAACATTTGAATATAAACATTTTTACGAAAATCTAGACTTAATAAAATAAAACATTGGTTGATTGGATTAGAAGAATTATTAAATTATTAGAATAATAATAGATGAATGCTGTGCAGATAGATAGCTGTCAACCTTTTGGTTTGATATTCTGTATTCAATGCAAGCTATGCACATGTATATTCTATAGAATGTATTCCAGCGGTATTTATGCATAAAAGACCATGCTGTTTGTTTGATTTCTTTTTCAAAGATAGATATATGTTTTATAATAGGAAAATGGTGTTTGGATGAAACATATGATATAGATGCATGATAAATAGTTACTTTATAACATAAATTTTGATAAGTTATATATATATATATATGTTGACACGGCACATACAAACTGTAAAAATATATATAAAGTGTATAGTAAATCTTAAAAAATTTGAGTGGTACTTCTGTATGATATAAAACACATGCGTAGTTATAACATGCATGTTTATTTTAAGTAATTTTGAAATGTTTAATGGGTTTTTGCTAAATTCAATTTGATTGAATACTTTATAAAGTAATCAAATTACAAATACTTGGTATATTGTTGGACAAAAGTAGTATTTGTGCACCATTCTTTGGATCCATCAATTAGCCTTGATTGCATTGGATAAGCCTTTCATAAATCTTTCTAGTTGCAACAAATCATATACGTAGTGCTCTTTCATGCATCTCGTAAAATGAAATATTGAATAACAGCGTAGGGTAGGTTTCATAGACTTATACATTGATAATTTACTATATAAATACAAATCTATACAAAAAATAATGAACGTTTTTTCCTAAACAATAACCCTATTGGATACTTATTGTTTTAGCTTTTGGTTAGCTTTTTACTTAATATGGTTCTGACATATCTAACAGATTATGAAGTGGAGATTGACAAGGACGTATTGTGCTGCGTCAACAATACACTTGATACATTCAGAAAGGACGCTTTATTATGCTGAAACACACGCTCACACTCACAGTTCTTAAAGAAAATATTTGCAAAAGTGAAATAAGTTTCACATATGTAAATGTATGATAAATGTTCTTATCCTACCTCATGTAAGAATCTCGATCTCTGATTGGTCCACGTGACCCTGGATAAATACTGATATCACCCTCTTGAGCGGGAGGATAAATTATTTATACCCCGCGATGAACCAATCACGAAAAAAGCGTGCAAATTTAACTTATTTATACCCCGCCTTGAAAAAAACGTGCAGATTGAGCTCCTTGAAAAGTATGTTTCGTGGAATACATTGATGTAACCTTGGCTCAACTAATTTGTAGCTTTATACAAACTAAAGTCAAATTAAAGTAATTGCAAGCTAAATAAATGAAAAAAAAACATACATGTAAATTGCCATAAGTACCTTATTAATCTAAGATTTGGTGTTTAAAATGTTTCTCGTCGAAAAAAATTTCAATATTGTGTCGCGGCTTTCTTGATCATTGCATATGAGAATCGGTTCACATTTATTCGAAATATCAGAATTCACTCACTGTTTCCTTGTGTGTCTTGCAAAAAACTGTGTTCATAAAAAGAAATTCCTCTGACTAAGCGAGGCACTGACACGATTGATGATGTAGTTTTCAAAACAACACTTCTGGTTTGTGACACTGACCTTTGTCATGTGCCTCAGCAGTTTTTAACCTTTTTTCAATATGCGTTGTGTTTAAACATTCGGTAAGATAAATTCGTTATAACATTGCATAGCATGTTGGATAGGTATTTATTATTCCCTTGAAAGGTTTTATGCAACGAGCATAAAACCTTTCGCGGGAAAAAATACCTATGCAACCCGCTATGCAATGTAATAACTTATATTATACCACGACTTCATTGTTTGAACCCGTGGTATAACTCACCAAAATGTTACAAGTTATACTACACCAAAGAATAAGCCGGAACTACTTTCATTCAACCCTTCTCATGACAGACTAAAACAGAAAATATCACGATCTATGTAACTGCAACGGTTCAATAACCTTCAATTTCAAATAACGACAAACAACCATGGGACAACTTTTATTAGTATTGTTAATTGTTCTGTCGGCAGCCTAGCTTTCATCGTTTGAGGTAGTCGTTGCAGCCGGAGGAAGTCGTTTTGACCTGAGAGATACTGCTGACCATTTCTTCGTTTTGGCGGCCGAGAGTTGAGACCAACACGTCTCTCTTCTCTTCACACAAACGATTCACCCATTTGAATCTTTTCCGTTTTAGGAAAATTTTCTTTTCTCCTGGACAGGCGTCATGTTTTTCGTTCCATAAGAGACCTGCAAATAATTAAAAATTGTGTGTTAAACTGAATCATGTAGAGAAAAGAGATAGAATATATTTTCAGAAGCTTAAATACATAATGAAATGAACATTTTCTTCATTGTACGATTTTGTAATTCCCGTCATCCTTTTGATGACTTATATGCTATATTTTAATCATTAACTTTGACTTCTACCATAGTTCCATAGTTTAAAAAAATCTTAACCCACAACCCTATCAATAAACAACATTATATTTTTGGGGAGAAAATTCTAAATATAATTTTTTAGAGATCGTGCATAATTCGGATAATAATAATTAATGCAAATTTATATCTAAATTTAATGAAATGATCAGTGACAGAAACCTCTTTATCTAGCCATGACAGACCAGGGCATTACACCATTTAGACAACTGTACTGTTAAACAGACAGTCCGTGATAGTTCATTCTCTCCCCACAGAGGCAACTCAGTCATACCTGAATTAGCCTCTGTTCTATTACGCCTAGATCCTGGGGTTCCGGCAGATTGCCCTAGCGGCAAAAAGTTGTAACTTAAAATATCTCCCTTATTTGCGGCCAATGAAAACACCTTTTGGATGTGTTGCGAAGTTGAGGGTTCTTAACGGTCGTATAGTGACATTGAAAATATTATGTCTTTATGTTTATTTTTCATTAACAGTGTGAGAGGGAAACAGTTTGAAAATCAGATATGGATAGGGTTTTTCATTAGATAGATACTATTTTATAATTGTGTAAATTGTTATTTGTTTTATGATAGATTTTATTTTACTAATCAACCAAATAATAACTTATGAGAAGGTAAAAAGCGATGGTTTGTAATAGGAAGAATTACCTCCCTTGGATGTAAAATTTCAACGAAAGCTTTGACGAATCAGGCGGAGATGGCCGAGGTTTTGCGAATGACCACTTTTGAAACGGCGTCGCTGATTGCACAACTAACTTGGATTGCCTCCAATCAGATTTCTACCTTTCTATCCCGTGTATTAGCCGTAATAGAACAGAGGCAAATTCAGGTATGACTGAATTGCCTCTGCGGGGAGAGAATGGTGATAGTTATGGTAATCCATTAAAAAAACTCGCATGTTTATTCAAATGCCAAAATGAGGTAAAAGAAGAGATGTTTATTATCCTTTTGAAAACGTTATTGAACATCAAATTAATGCATTCTTTGAAATTCAAGAATCTATGGCTATCTATATAGAATGTTCAAGTCTAACGATAGTAGATAACTTCCTCATATATAAACAAGACACGCCGGTTGCAAAACTAACAATCGACTCATTCCTATTCAACTATATATGAAACATAATCTAGGAGACTGAACACAGTTATGAAAGCAGTAGCGTGAGAAGTTTGACTCAGACATTGCCAGAATCTGGTTAACTTATCGCATCCTGTAATACGCTACTGCGTGAGGACGTTTGCTTGCGGCCACGTCAAGTTGAAAGCAACGATCGGTTGTATTACCGTAGATCTTGTGTATATAAAACCATATTTTTTTTAATATGACCAGGAGTATATGATAGTATATGACACATACAGCACTGGGTCTTAACTTTTGTCCATTTGTATAAAATGCATATTCATGTTATTTTGTTATTTTGAAAAACCCAAGAGAGCCAAGTTTACATCAGTGGTCTAAAAAGGCGCTATTGCTTTGAAAGTATAACGGTACTGTACGTTGTGATCAGAAATGGTACTTTTAAATATAAATTATTAAGAACGGATTTTCCGGAATGTAACCGTTCGGGTATGTATGAGAAATAGTTTTAACTTGCTATGGAAGAGGTTTGGTACTGCTTTTTGATAATTGTTGTAGGATTTATCGTTTATATTTTGAATACTACAGGGTTCAACATCATACTTGTCATATCCAATAATATGCGACGTCGCATATACCTCTTTACTTTGTATTTTATTATTCGAAAAACCAACCAACAAACCAACTGATCCGTTTGCTTTATCCTGCCGACGAAGACGATTTTTTTTAAATCGTTGAGAAAAGCAGCATGTATAATCTTGACAATATCTACACGAAATGTAAATAAAAACCAAAAGAAAAATACGATTTCAACTAGCTTTTACTTCAACAGAATATTTTCACTGTGGTATTCATCAAAATTAGAAAATATTTTGAAGGAAACTTTCGAGAGAGAACCCAGGCCTCTGTTGATCCTTCAGATCAATCCTGACAGTGACATCATTAAAAGGTGCTGGACAGCACGGGTAGTATACCGTGTTCTGTACTACCGTGATATCCACCACGGTCCAGCGCGTTAGTATATTAAAGAGGCTCAGGTCCACAAATTCACTATTCTTCTGTACGTCCACTTCAAACCCATCGTAGGTCCACGAGCCAAGCTTTATCTGACACGTCATGTTGACGTCACACCAGATTCTGAACGTTGTCTTGGTGCCATGGAAGACGGTTCCGTCCATATTAATGATTGCCAAGCTCTTAGTGCTCGTCATCTGCCTGTGGGCGCAAGCATATTGAGATGGGTGACACCGGTTGTGCAAGACATGTGAAATCATACTATATAATGGATTTCAACTGGGATTTCATTTATTATAGCATAAATACTTACCTTTATAAATGAAGTAAAGTAACAAGAGTTCATTTTGTATACATTACTGATGCCAAAAGTCTACGTCTTGGTCAATGACGTCATATCTGGTGTAAAAAAAATCCCCTAGTCATATTAGGCAGGGTCCAGCGCCCTGCTCATTTCAGAATGTGCCCTGCCCTTTTTCTGTTCCGCCCTACCCTATTTCTAAAATCCCATGCCTGTTTTATTAGCTAAATGTGTGATATACCTTTTTCGGAATAACAGTTACAGAGCAAAGGAACTAATATTTAGGATTAGAATGATTCAAGGTATTGTGATACAGGACATAGAATAGAGCGCGGGGTCCTGCGCTTACTACAATACAACTTTAAAGTTGTATATGCGCCAGGAAAGAGCAACATAGCTGATCCATTGTCAATGTTGTTAAGTGAGCAGTATGTGAAACCACAAGCTGTGTCAAATTTGTATGCTGACGAGAGACGACATGAATGTATCTCAAAGACTGTTCCTGGAGACACTGCTCTAATGGAGCTCATGAGTAAGGTAGACTCCTTATCCCCGACACCAGTGGAAGTTGTCTCGAAGGCAGGACGCATTGTGACAGTCATCCTGCAAACCAGGCGAATTCATTGCTCTCGCTTTACTTCGAAATAATCCCCTGTAGTTCTAGGCCTTAAAATCGCCGACACCACGGCTAACAATCACAGTAAAGTCTATGGCTTTTCAAAAGATCCAATCAACGCTGTCCTTCTATAGGCGGTGCAGCCTCCTTACGAACGAACTTACTCTTATAACTCATTATTCAACCTTTTCTTGCTCGTTGTTAATGACATTTGTATATCATAATCATAAATATGTCGACATCTTGTAACAATAAATCGTGGCATTTGTTTTCATAATGTTTTAGTGCTGAAT
Organism: Steromphala cineraria; assembly: GCA_916613615.1. Classification (NCBI taxonomy): domain Eukaryota; kingdom Metazoa; phylum Mollusca; class Gastropoda; order Trochida; family Trochidae; genus Steromphala; species Steromphala cineraria. The sequence continues at coordinate 23,511,604 of OU744724.1, forward strand.
TTGATTTTGAACATTCTACTTTTGTGTTATGCAAATGATTCATGAATGAGTCTTGTTTTTTGTTGTTGTTTTTTTTCCATAATAAGATTGTTTGTCTTTGAAAATACAAGACTAAACAATATATCCACTTGCCAAAATTACCGAAATGGGCCTGATAAAGAATATGAAATGTACTTCCTGATTCCCCATGTAAGTCATCGAAATTTACAGAAAACACTCGATTTGATACGCTCATCTATGATTCTCGGCACAAACACAGAACCTTATTTGGGAAAAACTTATTGCACCTTTGATTACCTCCAGTTACTAGTGCCTTGCATCTATCTGAGACGTGTTTCTTGTTTGGCGTTCTATTATAGGAAACTTCCCTTTTGCTGAATCGGCGATTCTAAGGCCTAAGGCTACAGGGGACTATTTCGAAGTGAAGCGAGAGAAATGAAGCCGCCTGGTTTACAGGATGGATGACAGTGCAAACTGAAGATAACTCTCAGTATAAGCATAATACTTCACATGTGAAGCCCTATCAGTCCTAGATTGATGATACCACAAATACAACTGGTGTTCAAGTTCATGACAATAGAGCTAGCCAACCAGAGACTGTAAGGTCTGATAGACAGAAGTCTGTCCCGGAGATGTTTGAATGATTTTGGATCTTTCTAGTTAATCAAAGTTTGTTGATAGTGTTACTGTTCGAGCTTTTATTTCAGTTAAGAACATAGACATAAAGTATTCATGTTTATAGATAAATCCAGTGGTTCACAACATAAAGTTTACATATTGGTATTGCTGATGATGTCAAAGGATTGCCATAGTAATGTTTGTGTGCTTGGTTGTTGTTTGAAAGAGTAAGCGAGGGTTGAGTTTGTGTGTTTGCTTGTTGTGTGAAAGAGTAAGCGAGGGTTGATTTTTGTGTGTTTGCTTGTTGTGTGAAAGCGTAATGCCCTTATCACTCTCGTGGTGAGTTCTCGCGAACACGCACTACGCACTATGAACTTGCGCACTACGCATTCATTTCCAGAACGTTGCTATAAAGGATAATGGCGTGGCAACATTTTTTAAGTGTCTTGAATAAATGAATGACAAGATAAATCGTCACTTATTCTTCTTCAATTTCAATGTTGATTTGGAAAAACCTTTTGAAGTAGATGAACATGAGTATTAATAAGATACCTACCCATAATATAGTTCTATATCAGGGGTCCAGACCTGGTCCGACTTGACACGCAGGGAAGTTATGTTACTGTACTCCTCGCTGGACCATCTCAGTCGGTTGTCTGTCCACCGAGTGTCAATGTACGTGTCCAGTTCGGCCAGTCCAGTCTCTGGATCCTGGACATGAGGTGGTCAGATGATAGTTTAATTGTTCTCTATCTACATGTATGGTCGTGGCGTTATAACAACAAGCACTGTCTTTATGCGAAGAAAAACCCTTCATAAATGGAACCTGAATTTGTTATTGTATTTAATTAATCAAGAACTTGTGGTTTTGGTATACCAAGTGATAACGACAACCCAAAACTTATCTTAAACCTAACCATTTTCTTTGACATGCACAAAGCGAAGGAAATTATCATACCAATGATATATTTTTTTCAAAATCAAGTTATTGAAAGTCAAAAACTCACTTTGGCTTCGTTTCAATATCAAAATATAAGCTCTAGTCGTTGAGAAATTTGAGCTGTGAATGGCCTAAGTAAGTGACTACCTCGCGTTCTTCCTTGCCGACGTTCCTTCGCTTTTTAAACTACTCGGATTCTCTGTCTATTAAAGACATGTGAAATCAAACGTTGCCATAAAGTATCAACATCGCACTAATCAACTGAAGACAATTTCAGCACAATGGAAAAGGTGAAACATTTGAAGTTGAAGACACAGAGCATACACTTTTGCCTGCATAATCTTTCATCATTTCAATCAAAGGGTTGCCATTCTTTCCTAATAGTTAGTGTGAGTATATTGACCGAGAATAGAGCTAATACTCACAAAAGAGTTGATCTGGATAAGGGCGAGTCCAATCTTGACCACGACAGGGGTGTCGCGTGACGTCATGGGCAGAGTTTCCCGGTTATACTGATCAAACAGGTCGCGATACAGACGGTCGAACATCTGACTTTGAACTGGGGACACAAAGCACGGAGATTTATAGTTAATTCTCAAAACTTACTGGGAAAAACAATTTTCTCTTACTACTCGTGAACCTTATGAATATGCTAACTTTACTAGCCTGACTGACTCCATGGGAACTATCCGTCAACGACGGGTTTCTATGGCCATAAGCAAATGTCTTAACCGTCGTCGTACACTGTCATATTACCACACCTACACAAAATTGTATAATTGTATGGTTTGGTCCACTATGGACTATGGTGCTTCCATAAGGGGGGTTATGATTTTTCCTTTATTAATGCAGTGCAAAATAGAGCAATACTCTTCTTTTTTGGTCTAGGTAAGTTTGCTCCTAACAATGGTGTTATTGGACATATGGGTTGGACGCCATCTTTTGTTTTACAGTGATGTAGCGTGGTGAGAATTTATAGGCGTTTATGTAACATCGAATATGATAGGTAAACTAAAGATTTTTAATTGAATACTCATTGAAAACTCATGCACTTAAAAAAAAGAGAAATTGGAATTTTAAACTTCATCCAAAAAAATTCAATGTTGCCCTTCCCACCCCAGGTCACACAGAAGAGCCTTGGCTAGTTTTAGATGCGGACTTGCCCCGATTAGAGTCGAGACTGGCCGATATGATGGCACTATTATTAATGAAAGAGTATGTCTATATTGTAAAGATGAAATCGAAGATGAATCCCATTGAGTGAAATGTCCATTGTCAATTTTGTTGAGAAAATGTTTAGCTGAGTGTGATAGTTTTGAGGATTTTAGTGATGTACAAAAGTTCAATTTATTCTATCCAGTCAAATGTATGTTTAATTGCTGCCAAAACCTACCATTTCATTCTTTCTAAACGTCAGTCTTTTGTATATAATGCCTAATTTCAATAGATATATGTTTTAAATGTTATAACCATAACTTTAACTTTAAACAACTAGTTTGTTTCTTTTAAATATTTTAATGACGTTAGTCTCTCATAATCCCTTATATGGGTGGCTCATCGTTTATTGCTTTATCTAATATATTGTATGTACTTTTATGTTGAGGTGAGACTTAAAAATAATGAATGATAAACAATCTGTCTGTCTGTCTGTCTGTATGTCTGTCATTTGGGAAGCAAAATTGCATGGATGCCGTGACCTATGATTTGCTATGATCTTTTTTTGTATTTTAATTATATTGTATTTGGTTGAAGTATTATTTTCACGAAGGTTTAAGTTCTAGGGATTAACAACAGAGATGGGATATTTTATCTAGCTTGGATACCAGAAGAAAGATTATGAACAAAAATTGGTTGCAAAGTGTTTTGCACATAATTACACATGTCAAGGATGGCTTGTCACGGCTATCAGTGACATATGAGGTGAACAACTCATGATCAATCGGAGTGAGGTTTTACAAAAGGCATTAAAGGGGCAGTAGCACGTTTTTTGACAATTTTATATTTTCAATTTTTCACTGATAACTATAAGTTAATGCTAAATGTATTACTTTGATAGTATCATAAATCTCATAACACAAACCAATCATCCGTAGTCAGAGAACAAAGTATGAGGATTCACATAAAATCCATTGGCAGCCATTTTTGTGTGAACACCTTTAATTCATTTTGTGTAAGAAAAGGAATCGCATGGCTTAACTTTACATTGTATATTTGATTTATTACTGCTCCATTTAGTTTTTATACATTGTCTAAAGATTGGAACCATTTATTTTCATTTTCCTGACATCACCTTATATTCCCCCTAAAAACGTGCTACTGCCCCATTAAAGACAATAAAGTAATTTGATTTGCGTCTAATTGGAATCCATAAAAGTCATCACAATGAACTATTCATTTTATTTAATAAATACAATCAATATTAAAACCTGAACAGAATAGCATATAAAGTAAAGTGATAAACTATAAAACCAAGCATTCGATATCTTTGAACATATTCTGAGTCAAAATACCTTCCTAATGGCCACTTGTAAATCATGCATCAGTTAAACCAACAATGATAAAAGCCAGTAATAGCTTTAAAGGGGCAGTAGCACGTTTTTTTGATAATTTTATAGTTTTGAATTTTCACTGATAATAGTAAGTTTATGATAAATGTATTATCTTCATAGTGTCAAAAACTTCATAACACAAACCAATCATCCATAGTCAAAGGACAAAGTATGAAGATTCACCTAAAATCCATTGGCGGCCATTTTGTGTGAACACCTTTAATTCATTTTGTGTAAGAAAAAGAAATCCCACGACTAAACTTTATATTATATATTTGAACTATTACTGCTCCATTTAGTTTAAATGTGTTGTCTTTCAATTGGAACCATTAATTTTCATTTTCCTGACATCACTTTATAATCCCACAAAAACGTGCTACTGCCCCTTTAAAGCACAACGCACATCTGGAGATCGAAGTTAACATAAGTATTAACTATCTTAAACTATAATGTAGTATTTCTTAGTTGTGTTCCAAATAAAATCCTATTATCATTACCTACTTATTTGCACAAACTTTGAAATAAAGTATATCTTACCTTGGATTATACAGAGAAGAACAATTATAACTCGGGTTCCCATAATAATTTCTTATCTATACTTCTTCTGAGTCCTCGCGTTCGCTATCGTTGAAAATATTTTCTGAATGTAGACATGTGCTTGGGAGTTTGTATAAAAGGACACCGGGCGTTGTGAAATTGTCCCATCCAATCGTAATTTAATTGAAATAATCACATGTGACATTTTCACAGTGTTTTACTGGTACCCTGCATCAAACATAATTATCTCTTTAGGTCCTAACGGTATCATAATGACCCCCCCCCCCCCCCCCCCCCCCCCCGACATATGTGACATAGCTTTAACAGTGGTTGCTGCTCTAAGCCAACTCGTTCGAATGAATATGAAACTTTGTAGTTCATTCCGATGAAATAAACTACCCTTGGAGGTACATGTTTACAAATATCATTGTTTTATTTAAAGGGGGGACGGGTGGTCCGGCAATGCTACACGTGTTCACTATTCAAATGACATGTAATACTGATGAATGCATTATGTAAAAGTACATGTGAATGTCAATGTACTTTTCAGTTTGAATTTAAAAACTTGTCGGAAAAATAACGATGGATGTTTGAAATACATTTTTTTATCCCTGCGGTATGTAATACAGTGGGATATAGTCATCGCCCTGTCCGTCTGTCCCTCCAACCGTCCGTTCCTAATTCGTTTCCTGAGCAGAAATCGAAAACTGTAAGACCTAGCTTGATAAAGCTTCGTATGAAGATGAATTGGCGTATTTAAATGTGCCTTTTGGTATTTTCAACTTTTTCAGATTTTTTTTTCAGTTTTCATGGAAACGTAACTTAGACTTCGGTTTCCGGATCAGAACTAAAAAACTGTTACCCCTAGCTCAATAAAACTGAGTATGTTGATTAGACAGCATGTGTAATGTGCCTCATGATATTTTCAACTTCTTCGGATTTTAAGTTTTGAGGTTTTTATGGAAACGAACTTAGAATTAAGTTTCCGGAGCAGAACTCAAACCCAGCTCAAAACTATGTATGTGAATCAGAAAGGTTTTAAAGAAAGAATAACAACATATTTTCTTAAAAACACAGGAAAAAATCAACAAGCCAACCGGGCTTGCTAAGGAAATTTTCTACCTGCTATTTCGAACGCTGCATGATATTATACAAATACATCATTGAAACTGTAACAAAAGATCTGAAGAGAAATATTCTTATGATTGGACATTATTATTTCCTAGTTACATTTATCCAAAAGAATAATTGTGTGAATGTCTAATCACATATTTGGTGTAATTATAATGATAAAGCAACCATCACTGATAGGTAAACTTGCAATTTAAATTGAAAAAAAGTTGTCTAATATGCATTTATGATGAACATTTATATCATGTGTGTTTTCTGTAAATATGATACAAAGAAATCTGAAATTAGCCACACAAAGACAAGGGCGTTTTCATACAGTTGATAAAACTTCCAGTACAATAAGGTTGGAGGAATGCCAGGGTTAGATAAGAATGTTAATTCTGAAACCCCCAATTTGTTATCACACCTTTTCTCTAGTATTTGTGCGCACAGTTTTGGTTAAACATTATTTCAGCACTCACATTGCGTTGATACTGTATTTTTAAAAAAAATTCACATACCAATTAATTTTGAAAATGCGATGTGAAAACCATTTCTATGAAGCTTGTGAAGAAGTATTGGTTTTGACCCTGAGAGCTTACTAATACGTTTGTGAATTTCTGAATCTGCATGGATGTTCATAAATAAACCTATATCTGAATGTTTGTCAACTATAACTAGGTTGTTTACTAATCCTTGTGCTCACTAAGACGATTTAGTTTTACTGGCCCTGTGTGCTCACTTACACTTTTGTGCTTTACTGGCCCTGTGTGCTCACTAAGAACTTTGTGCTTTACTGGCCCTGTGTGCTCACTAAGAACTTTGTGCTTTACTGGCCCTGTGTGCTCACTAAGAACTTTGTGCTTTACTGGCCCTGTGTGCTCACTAAGAACTTTGTGCTTTACTGGCCCTGTGTGCTCACTAAGAACTTTGTGCTTTACTGGCCCTGTGTGCTCACTAAGAACTTTGTGCTTTACTGGCCCTGTGTGCTCACTAAGAACTTTGTGCTTTACTGGCCCTGTGTGCTCACTAAGAACTTTGTGCTTTACTGGCCCTGTGTGCTCACTAAGAACTTTGTGCTTTACTGGCCCTGTGTGCTCACTTACACTTTTGTGTTTTACTGGCCCTGTGTGCTCACTAAGAACTTTGTGCTTTACTGGCCCTGTGTGCTCACTAAGAACTTTGTGCTTTACTGGCCCTGTGTGCTCACTTACACTTTTGTGTTTTACTGGCCCTGTGTGCTCACTAAGAACTTTGTGCTTTACTGGCCCTGTGTGCTCACTAAGAACTTTGTGCTTTACTGGCCCTGTGTGCTCACTAAGAACTTTGTGCTTTACTGGCCGTGTGTGCTCACTAAGAACTTTGTGCTTTACTGGCCCTGTGTGCTCACTAAGAACTTTGTGCTTTACTGGCCCTGTGTGCTCACTAAGAACTTTGTGCTTTACTGGCCCTGTGTGCTCACTAAGAACTTTGTGCTTTACTGGCCGTGTGTGCTCACTAAGAACTTTGTGCTTTACTGGCCCTGTGTGCTCACTAAGAACTTTGTGCTTTACTGGCCCTGTGTGCTCACTAAGAACTTTGTGCTTTACTGGCCCTGTGTGCTCACTAAGAACTTTGTGCTTTACTGGCCCTGTGTGCTCACTAAGAACTTTGTGCTTTACTGGCCCTGTGTGCTCACTTACACTTTTGTGTTTTACTGGCCCTGTGTGCTCACTTACACTTTTGTGTTTTACTGGCCCTGTGTGCTCACTAAGAACTTTGTGCTTTACTGGCCCTGTGTGCTCACTAAGAACTTTGTGCTTTACTGGCCCTGTGTGCTCACTAAGAACTTTGTGCTTTACTGGCCCTGTGTGCTCACTTACACTTTTGTGTTTTACTGGCCCTGTGTGCTCACTAAGAACTTTGTGCTTTACTGGCCCTGTGTGCTCACTAAGAACTTTGTGCTTTACTGGCCCTGTGTGCTCACTAAGAACTTTGTGCTTTACTGGCCGTGTGTGCTCACTAAGAACTTTGTGCTTTACTGGCCCTGTGTGCTCACTAAGAACTTTGTGCTTTACTGGCCCTGTGTGCTCACTAAGAACTTTGTGCTTTACTGGCCCTGTGTGCTCACTAAGAACTTTGTGCTTTACTGGCCGTGTGTGCTCACTAAGAACTTTGTGCTTTACTGGCCCTGTGTGCTCACTAAGAACTTTGTGCTTTACTGGCCCTGTGTGCTCACTAAGAACTTTGTGCTTTACTGGCCCTGTGTGCTCACTAAGAACTTTGTGCTTTACTGGCCCTGTGTGCTCACTAAGAACTTTGTGCTTTACTGGCCCTGTGTGCTCACTAAGAACTTTGTGCTTTACTGGCCCTGTGTGCTCACTAAGAACTTTGTGCTTTACTGGCCCTGTGTGCTCACTAAGAACTTTGTGCTTTACTGGCCCTGTGTGCTCACTAAGAACTTTGTGCTTTACTGGCCCTGTGTGCTCACTAAGAACTTTGTGTTTTACTGGCCCTGTGTGCTCACTTACACTTTTGTGTTTTACTGGCCCTGTGTGCTCACTAAGAACTTTGTGCTTTACTGGCCCTGTGTGCTCACTAAGAACTTTGTGCTTTACTGGCCCTGTGTGCTCACTAAGAACTTTGTGCTTTACTGGCCCTGTGTGCTCACTAAGAACTTTGTGCTTTACTGGCCCTGTGTGCTCACTAAGAACTTTGTGCTTTACTGGCCCTGTGTGCTCACTTACACTTTTGTGTTTTACTGGCCCTGTGTGCTCACTAAGAACTTTGTGCTTTACTGGCCCTGTGTGCTCACTAAGAACTTTGTGCTTTACTGGCCCTGTGTGCTCACTAAGAACTTTGTGCTTTACTGGCCGTGTGTGCTCACTAAGAACTTTGTGCTTTACTGGCCCTGTGTGCTCACTAAGAACTTTGTGCTTTACTGGCCCTGTGTGCTCACTAAGAACTTTGTGCTTTACTGGCCCTGTGTGCTCACTAAGAACTTTGTGCTTTACTGGCCGTGTGTGCTCACTAAGAACTTTGTGCTTTACTGGCCCTGTGTGCTCACTAAGAACTTTGTGCTTTACTGGCCCTGTGTGCTCACTAAGAACTTTGTGCTTTACTGGCCCTGTGTGCTCACTAAGAACTTTGTGCTTTACTGGCCCTGTGTGCTCACTAAGAACTTTGTGCTTTACTGGCCCTGTGTGCTCACTAAGAACTTTGTGCTTTACTGGCCCTGTGTGCTCACTAAGAACTTTGTGCTTTACTGGCCCTGTGTGCTCACTAAGAACTTTGTGCTTTACTGGCCCTGTGTGCTCACTAAGAACTTTGTGTTTTACTGGCCCTGTGTGCTCACTTACACTTTTGTGTTTTACTGGCCCTGTGTGCTCACTAAGAACTTTGTGCTTTACTGGCCCTGTGTGCTCACTAAGAACTTTGTGCTTTACTGGCCCTGTGTGCTCACTAAGAACTTTGTGCTTTACTGGCCCTGTGTGCTCACTAAGAACTTTGTGCTTTACTGGCCCTGTGTGCTCACTAAGAACTTTGTGCTTTACTGGCCCTGTGTGCTCACTAAGAACTTTGTGCTTTACTGGCCCTGTGTGCTCACTAAGAACTTTGTGCTTTACTGGCCGTGTGTGCTCACTAAGAACTTTGTGCTTTACTGGCCCTGTGTGCTCACTAAGAACTTTGTGCTTTACTGGCCCTGTGTGCTCACTTACACTTTTGTGTTTTACTGGCCCTGTGTGCTCACTAAGAACTTTGTGCTTTACTGGCCCTGTGTGCTCACTAAGAACTTTGTGCTTTACTGGCCCTGTGTGCTCACTAAGAACTTTGTGCTTTACTGGCCCTGTGTGCTCACTAAGAACTTTGTGCTTTACTGGCCCTGTGTGCTCACTAAGAACTTTGTGCTTTACTGGCCCTGTGTGCTCACTAAGAACTTTGTGCTTTACTGGCCGTGTGTGCTCACTAAGAACTTTGTGCTTTACTGGCCGTGTGTGCTCACTAAGAACTTTGTGCTTTACTGGCCCTGTGTGCTCACTTACACTTTTGTGTTTTACTGGCCCTGTGTGCTCACTAAGAACTTTGTGCTTTACTGGCCCTGTGTGCTCACTAAGAACTTTGTGCTTTACTGGCCCTGTGTGCTCACTAAGAACTTTGTGCTTTACTGGCCCTGTGTGCTCACTAAGAACTTTGTGCTTTACTGGCCCTGTGTGCTCACTAAGAACTTTGTGCTTTACTGGCCCTGTGTGCTCACTAAGAACTTTGTGCTTTACTGGCCCTGTGTGCTCACTAAGAACTTTGTGCTTTACTGGCCCTGTGTGCTCACTTACACTTTTGTGCTTTACTGGCCCTGTGTGCTCACTAAGAACTTTGTGCTTTACTGGCCCTGTGTGCTCACTAAGAACTTTGTGCTTTACTGGCCATGTGTGCTCACTAAGAACAGAATTAAGGGGAAGTGTGCATACACATTAAACATTTTGAATATCTGCGTGTGTAAAATTTACATTATTAAACACATTAGATTGACAATAAGACAAATGATTAAACGGTCAATCCGGATGTCACTTACAATAATCAAATATTCATATCTATCGAGTTACATTTACTATCACATAATTACGAAAACAATAAATTGGAATATTGAGTCAGTGTAATATATGGTTGCATTCGCTGGATATAGATTTGTTTGGTGTGTATAAAAATAATGACATGAGTAAACCATTCTGCTTTTTATAATCTTACTACACGCATTTCAATTGTACTGATTTATAAGTATTATATCAGAGTATCTTTGACGTATTCCAAATACAAATAAGGTTTTGTTCTTTATTTTATATATTTCCCACAACAAAAAGAACTTCTGTAAAAGGTTTCATAATTATTAGATAATTAATATATTGTTGTGTCTTGTTATTCAGACTTTGTGTCTCTCTCACGCAGAAGCTTAAAACTTACAATGCCTGTATCAAATTTAAAGTGTAATTTATAGAAATGACTTACAATCAGCGGCCCCATAATGAAAACACAAAATCATTGACTTTACGTCCAAAAAAGGAATTTGTCACAATTTCAGTTTCAATAAATAGCACAAATATGATTGAAACAAAGTGATCCTGTTTCGTTAATTCCCCAAATCCCAGTTTGTATGCTACTGATTAAGGTAATCACAGATAAGACTCGCCGTGAGAATTGTCGACATTAGCGACTCCGGCGCATTGTTCTGAGCGCGGCAAGGCTGTGGTTCCCCAGGATCCAGGGCGTTTTGTAGCACCTTCGAGATCCAACCTCAAACATGTCCTGGATAAACGTGTTGACAGTGCTACTTCGCTCAACACTCTTTACCGGAACGTTTTGTCTGCTAATTTCAACGTTTTTACAAGAGTATTTAATCGAAAACTTTATTATCTGTAAATCGATTGAATTTAATTAAATTGTCTGAATATTTCTTTGGTAGCAAAGTTATTGAAATACGTTAAGTTATTAGCTTTTTCAATACTTGGTTCTGATAACGATGTATCGCTATAGATTCAAAGAGTGTGTCAAAGTTGATTTGAAAACGGTTTAAAGGATGCGAAGGTCGATAACGTGAGATCAAGGAGTTGACACTCAATAACAGACAACTGATCAGATCAATGTGTAAATTCCGCATTTCTCTTAGAATGAATCATCAACGTAAGAAGAATGTCAATGTGTCTTACATTGTTTCTGTCTGTTTGCATTGTGACCATAATGCTGTAGAAAATGAGTACCATGTTTTCTTGATATGTAATAGATACTCTTTGCTTCGTAATGAATATTTTATGTCCATAAACCAATATTGTAAAGTTAGGCTAACAATGCAACAAATACTTAACACACATGATGTAAATATACTTTGAATAACTTCTATTTATATATCTTTTTAAGATATTCAGCTTAAGATCTTCCTAGTATAAGTTTGGTCATGTGCAGTGTATGAAATAGTTTCGAAATTGAACAAGCCAACAGGGTTTGTTGTTTCAAAATTGCACAAGCCCTGATTGACTAAAAAGGCCCTGATAAGTGGTCACTTACGAACATTATCAGAACATAAATAGTTTAAAAAAATATATTTTCCATTTCCAATCGACTGAAAATCTGAGGTTGAAAAATTAATCTTGTAAATTTTTACGCAGGATAGCCTGAATTTATTGTATGTCCAACGGTAATATTTAAAGAACGATATTTGTATATCTGCAAACTTAATGATGTAAAAAAGTTGTTTGTTAATGTCAAATAATCTTTCATAATATCCTGTTTAAATTCCGGTTGTTTTGAATAATTAGTCTGATAAACTGAAATTGATCATAATCAGGTTGAGAGGGCATGAGAGATACGGTTACAAAAAAGCTGTCATATCAAGCAATCATACTACATTAAGTTGTCAACAACCATTCCCTTCATCCTTCCCAATGCTAACCTGCTGACTGAAATACTAACCTCTCAAACATATTTGAAATTAAGTGTGAAATTATCATGTAAAACTCATACATAATTGTTAACAGGAATTAACGTCCTCCTGAATTTCGTTTTCACAAAAATACCCCAGTCGAATGGTCAATTTAAGCTTTTGACCTGTTGTTATAAAGTTGAATGGTGAATGCGCTTCTAGTCACTTTCAACTCCAAAACGACAGATGTAATTAAAAATATCTAGACATGTCGGCCAAGTTAATTTGTATAATGTTATCATGTTTTTATGAAAGTAGAATAATAATTATTTTGACCCTTTCAACTATGAATTTAAATGTTGTCGGACATCATATGCTAGTTGTAACTGACAATTGTATTGGACTTTTCATCCTGCAATATTCCCATGTGAGATTGCTGTTCACAAGTACATCGGCAGATCTTTTACATCCTAGTTATGTTTTGCTGGACGTGATTTAGCCTGGTACTGAATCTCACAATAAAACTTAATGTCGACATGCTAGGCATCAGTGTTGATCATTCTCCATTCATCTTTGTTTACAGTTAGTTCCGGAATTTTCAGGGTTTTGCACCTCCGGATCCCAGATTGCCAAGATGACCACAGGTGCTCGGAATTCCTTCTCTTCTGGTCAATGCTAGCAGGTGCCCGTTATAAAGAAGGACAGTGGTCAGTGTTGGCAGGTGTGCGTTGACCGGTCATCTCAACAATAAACATACGCACACTTACCCTACTGTATGATGTGGCTGGACATTGTATGACCAGTTGTGTCAATATTTGTCCTGACTGATGATAGTGAGGTTTTGCATACTCCGAGCTGGTCGACGGTGTTAGTCCAGAAATGTAAGCAGTGTATCGTGAGCACTACGTGTTCCTTGACGGGTCATCACCTCGTCCCCTGCTGGCAATGTTCACCTCGACTTAGCGTACGTTATTTTAATGGGACTGATATCTGGTAGTCTTAGTATTTCACATCACTGCAGTTATTCATGCTTCAAACGATAACTCAAAGATAAATATTATACGAAAAGATGATCATCAATAAAACCATCATCTTATATTGTAACGCCTCTAATGGCTGAAATATTGCCCAAGCGGCGTAAAACAATAACTCACTCATTTTTTTACTGTATCATTATGTACAACTCGAGTAACCTTCATTTTTATAAAACATCTTTGATTGTAAGTTTACAAAAGGAGAATACTGACTTTGTTGAATACCCCTTTATTCAATATAAATGACCGTTACGGATAACAAATATTCCAATTCATGGCGAAACCTCAAATACATCACTTTAAAATCTATGTAATGCCAAATTATTTTTTATCAATCTTTAGATGTAAAAACATTAATTCACCTATAACCTTGATATGTATGTAAGACCCTATCATGGTTACTAGAATGATGTTTTGAATTTAATAAGTCTTTGATTGACCTAGGTCTCGTCCTTTCCCTTAACATGTTAGACTGCATCATCGTTTCATCTAACGAGTTTACAATCACAATGTGTAATAGCTATCTTTCAGATATTTCAACAGTTTCAATTCCAAATCTTTCAATTCAGAACCTCAGAACCTGATTACATTGTCCATTGTACCGATGGTTTCAGGATGGACTATACTTACTGGCCTCGTATACATTATGGATTTTGCTTAAGAAACAATCGTGAATATGACGATTAACATTCACACCCAACTTCCTTCACCTAACACTAACAGGGATCATAGAGTTAGCATATTCATGATATACATTGTAAGGATAAGCCGCGAGAGGTATTACCACATACGGTTAACTTCCAAACATGGTACACAGCTTTTGTTCATTGTGTTTCATCATACATTTATCTATTTATATCATCACCTGGATTAAAGGATATCTGACCTCAGTTAAGCTATAATCGTCGATTGTGAAGCGGTTGCGATCATCATGTTAATTCTCAACAGATGAACATGTCAACGCTTTGAGCCCGGAGATTAAAGCAGGTAATGACGGTGCAGAAAAACGATACGAGTACGACATGATATCTTCATCCTTTGTGTAAATGTGCTCTCAGACCCCTCTCGGACAGAACTCACACCGCTAGAGACGATCAAACAATATCCAGCCATATTCAGTTAGAACTCGAGCACACGTTATCCGTGTTGTTGTATGGGGAGGCACGACGGGGTCGGAGCTGGGATTTACTTCACTGAACCGTACCACACCGATACGAAGAAGAAGAGTCTTTTATTAATGTGTCACATGCTGTACATATATATAAATAAATATATCATAAATATATATATATATCACAGTATAAAAAGCTGTTAAAAGTCAGCACCCAGCCATAAGGCTTACGAGACACAAACATACAATTACAATTACAAATTCATAACAAATTCAACAATACATTTGCATTCGTCAGATTTCTCACCACCTTTCAATACGAGTACGGGTGGAAAATACGTGCACACACGATTCACTGATCTCAGGGTGATAATTGGTACTCTCTTATAAATATGAAAATAATAAGCTTTGTATTGTTTAATTAATACTAAACAGGTCGGTCTGCGAAGGAAGTGATCGATTTTAACGTAATGCATTTATTTGGTCATAGAATTATTTAAAGAGCCACTCTGTGAGTTGTCAGGTGTCGTTTATAACTTTACAAATTGTGTTATCTGATTGAGAAGTAATGATCGTTGAAGGAAAATATCATTGTTAAGCTAATCGACGTCGTATAGTGGCAGCACGAACGTTTCAATCTAAAAAAAATTAGATCAACGGGTTTGATATTAAGTCAAACAGTATGACTAAGTTATAAAAGCTGTTGATCTAAATTTATTTAGATTGGTGATCGAAAACCGGACATTAACGCGCGTCAATCAGTCAAACGCAATTTTGAAACTTACCTAAAGCAGACAGAATGTTTGATAGTATATAACTAGTATTCATGTAAGTTGGACGTTGAATTTGGCTTTTGCGAATATATATGACTTATTTACTAATTTCATTAAAAACAAGTTTAATCATAATTTGTTATTATATATTCTATTTTAAATGACAACGTAAGATATTTTGAATCAATATCATTAATCATGTCATTTACGTTCGTATTTTAAAAAACACACAGTATGTCTGCCTGTCAGAAGGAATCTATCCTTAAATGTTCAACGTTCTTCGTCTTCTTTGATAGCTATTCTATATCTATAACATTGCCTACATTTTTATTCTTCTTCGCCCTGAAAAAAACTGTGCTGTTGTAAACAAATAAAGTGACCCCGAACAATGGAGATCGCGATTCTAATTTATGTCATTTAATTTTTAGAAAGATTGATTTTATTTCAAATGAATTTTTAGTTTGACATCACAAAACAAATGGAATTCACATAAAGATTGTAGAATTGCCGCATTATATTTTCGCATATAGAACATGTGCGGACGCATGCGAACTCTTATATGACCATTGTGTGTGAAAACTGAAGGCAAGAGAAGCGAAGTGCATTACTCTTCAGAATTCCATGGAACGATTCATGACTTCAAATATCCATAAGGTGGTTAGATAGCTGGAGGGCTTTGTACTTGACTATGTATAAAATTCACAGACAATGGAAATGCTTTGTAAAGGAACAAGGCATAGTAGTCCTTTAATAAGGATAGAAATTTTTTCATCCAAAAATCTGGTTTCATCATTGCAGAAATGGATAGCATTTCATTTTCATCATCATCATTTTATTCTAAAAAGATCCACCAACGGTTGTACTTGAGAAAAATACAATTACAATACAATTTATATAACAAATACCACAATGGCAAGGATTTACAAATATACGTGCTATACATGATAGGCCTACAGTTTCACCCTCGTGATATCAAATACAGTCGAACCTCACTTACCGGACCTCGGATAACCGGAAACCTAGCTATCCGGACGATTTTATAGTGAAACGAATATTCCCTAAATGTCAACAGTTATCGTTAACAGAACTTTTGTAAAAAAGATATATCATCGAGTTATCAATATTTTTACTTCGCCATTTTCAATCGATTGTATTTTGTGAAAACTGGACGAAATGATGTCCGTATCACACCTGATTTAATATGTTGATGTGAATTTTAGCCATATAACGCGATAAGGGGAACGCAGCCAAAAGAGGAGATTTTACGATGCTTCATTAATGACCCGGAAGTGAGTTACTTCCTCGCACCTGCTAGAGGGCGCTGTATGGTGGGAGTAGGGGAAGTGACGTGATAGATGTGGGTCTCAGAAATAGATTATTAGTAAATCTGAAATTTTCAATAAAACGACGACTGGCGCGATATAAACAAATAAGATGTCAGATCCCGAGACAAGAGGAGCCATGCTCATGCAGGAAGCGGAGAAGAAACAGAAGGGCGCTAAGGGTTTCCTTGGGAGTCTGTTTGGGTGAGAGATTAAATATTGAAGTGACAGTCACAAATGATACATGCAGAGATAAAATATTCTGTCATCTTTACTGTAAATCGTATTGTCTGTTTATCGTATCAGGACACGTGAAGATTAGATCAATAAATAATTCGTTATTCACAATTTCACAACTTCAATCCTTTTGGAATTGTTCCTATAAAGAGTATATATGTGTATTTATAATATTTTGGCTAGTGTAAAAACAATATTGACTTATGATGATACAAAACTGCAAATACTTTTTATCAAGATAAGTTCTAGAATCAAAAAGAATTATCATACAATCAACAATGTTCTCTGCAAGATGAAATCAACAGATATTTTCAGTATCCTTTTGAGACATGTTTAACAGTGGCACAAAGATGCATACATATTACAAATAGGTAAAAGCCAGAATAATTCTTTTGAAAATTCTGTTGATGTTACAGCATTAACATTTTGGGCTAAACATCTTTAAAAATGGGGAGCGACATCAAATATAAATAACACAATGTATACGCCTTTATTTAGGAGATGACAACAGAATATTACTGTACCAGGAAAATCATTGTATCTAATACAAATCAAAAATATTAAAACTTTATTAAGTTTAATCATGTCAAAATCACAATAATTGTATTGTCAGACATTTCTTCAGACAAAATTATAAAATGACAATAAAAACTTTATCATTATAGCGTGTTTTGGGATGGTAAATATCATGCACTAGGAATAAATTTTATTATAAACACTAAGTATTTAGCTTGCAATAACTTGCAAAATACATTGTTTATTTGTTCTTGATGCCGAATATTCCCAAAACCTCTATTCTATTTTTTGACATACCACTATGAAGTCAGCCATATATATATTATACATTTCATTATTATCTAGATCCTTTCTGCTACTTCATCAAAATATGAGCAGTAGTGATAGTTAAAATCAGGCTGAAGTCATCTGATGAGAAAAGTCACCCTTGTTTTTGTCCTATTTTCATTTGATAATTATTTGATTATTAAACTTGAAAGGCAGTTTGAGTAAATATGCATCTTTTCATCTATTCTATCTTTTCATATTTATATTTTTTTAATATATAAACACGGTATATCTGAAATAATGTTACTCAGTTTGAGGGGTTTTTTTGGGAGAAAAAATACACACAATTAATTTAATTTATTTCAATAGCAGTGGATCGTCCAAAAATGAAGAAGCAGCGGAACTCTACGTCCGAGCGGCAAACTCATTCAAGATGGCCAAGAAATGGGCAGGTAAGGAAGAATGCCTGTGATTTATCGATACCATGGTACTGAATTGATATTTAGATTTCTTTGAAAGGAGAATACATTTCTTTTGTATTCATTGATTTTAAGACAACTTTGTTTATGTGTCCCCAGCTGCAGGGGAAGCATTTTGTCGGGCAGGACAACTACAGATGGAACTGGGGAGTCGACACGAGGCTGCCACACACTACGTAGACGCTGGCAACTGCTACAGGAAGGGTGATCCTAATGGTACATGATGAAATATGTTAACATAAATATCTTAAAATGTTATTCAATTATAACAACAACTTTTCAATTAAAAATTTCATTTGAAAGCCTGTCTATCAAAGCATTGAAATGTTTTCATACATGTTCTGTTTCAATGGAATGTTAATACACCAGAAAAACTCATTGCTGAAAAGATAATATTTGATAATGTACTTTAACAAATAAGGAAAGAAATGTGTCATATAATTTTGTTTCTGTTTTTAGAGGCCATTAAATGCTTGCATCAAGCTGTCACAACATATACTGATATGGTGAGTCATACACAAATTGAATGTTTGCTTTATCATAAAATTTAGAGTTTCCTGTTAACATACAAGGGGAAATATATCTTCCATAATTGATATGAATTCATTTTGCATGATTTTACATATTTAACAATAACAACATTGAACAAGACATTGAAGACAAGTAATTTCAAATTACATAAATATATTACATAAATGATTGATATTTGACTGACTACAAACCCTTTAAGAAAATGTTCATGTAAGAGTATCGATGTTTAGAAAGAATTTATATTATCTTTTTACAGGGAAGATTTACAATTGCCGCCAAACATCATATGACAATTGCAGAAATATGTGAAACAGAACTTGTAGACATGGAACAGGTAACACCTAACTCTTTCAGCCCTATGAAATCAGTAAAGAATACATTTTGGAGCCTTTTCCTCTGGCTTGTTAGGATGAAAAGGGTTATATGGTGTTTATTGGTTCTTTTGATAGATATTTTTTATCTGTTTTAGGAAGTAAAATATCAGCTACCTGTGACAGGCTCTAAAACCCTACTGATTATTATTTCTCCAAAATGACATTCCCAATCACAATCTACAGTAATATAAGCGTTAAATGCATTGTGTCCAAATTTGTGTGTTCAGTACAGCTATTAGTAATCTGATAGGCTGACAAGATCAGGTGCATTTAGTTGAACTCCATGCACAGTAAATGGTACAATATGCCGCAGGACTGGATAAGCCAATGATTATACCCCTGCTACGATTATACCCCCGCTACGACGTAGTCGGGGGTATATAGCGCTCCGCGTGTCCGTGCGTGCGTCCGTCCGAAATCATTTCCGGAGCATTACTCAAAAACTATACCACTTAGAAACTTCAAATTTGGTATGGAAGTAGCCTATATGAGCTGTGGTGCCTTTTAGGGGTTTCAGCTCAATGGTCCAAATAATTTTTGAAATTTTGACCAAAAACGGTCCGATTTTTGGACTTTGTCTCGTTTCCGGAGCATAACTGAAAAACTATACCACTTAGAAACTTCAAATTTGGTATGGAAGTAGCCTATATGATGCTGTGGTGCCTTTTAGGGGTTTCAGCTCAATGGTCCAAATAATTTTTGAAATTTTGACCAAAAACGGTCCTATTTTTGGACTTTGTCTCGTTTCCGGAGCATAACTGAAAAACTATACCACTTAGAAACTTCAAATTTGGTGTGGAACTAGCCTATATGGTGCTGTGGTGCCTTTTAGGGGTTTCAGCTCAATGGTCCAAATAATGTTTGAAATTTTGACCAAAAACGGTCTGATTTTTAGACTTTGTCTCGTTTCCGGAGCATAACTGAAAAACTATACCACTTAGAAACTTCAAATTTGGTGTGGAACTAGCCTATATGGTGCTGTGGTGCCTTTTAGGGGTTTCAGCTCAATGGTACAAATAATTTTTGAAATTTTGACCAAAAACGGTCTGATTTTTGGACTTTGTCTCGTTTCCGGAGCATAACTGAAAAACTATACCACTTAGAAACTTAAAATTTAGTATGGAAGTAGCCTATATGGTGCTGTTGTGCCTTTTAGGGGTTTCAGCTCAATGGTCCAAATAATTTTTGAAATTTTGACCAAAAACGGTCCGATTTTTGGACTTTGTGTTGTTTCCGGAGCATATGTAAATACCAAATGACTCGACACTTCAAATTTGGTATGGAAGTATACAGTCGAACCTCGGATACCCGGACTCCGTATATCCGTAAATCTCACCTTACGGACAAAGATTTTTCAAACAATGTGTCTATATTTCTTAAGAAAAATGACCCAGTTAACCGGACGATTTGCTATCCGGACGATTTTCATCTGTAACCAAAACAAGGTTCGACTGTATAGTGCTGTTGTGCCTTTTAAGGGTAATTCCAGGGTTCCCAGAATTTTATTCAAAAACTAAATAGCCGGGGATGTTTTGAAGTGAAATAGTTTTCAGGGTTGCAAGATCATTGTGTTCAAAGTCATAATCATTTCAAATTAATGTTACGTGAAGGCGGTCAAACTACAGGCGGGGGTATGTGAGCCGCGCTCACTTTTGCCTTGTTAAAACTAGTGCAGTTCAATTTTGCATAAGAAGTAAGGTCACGCTTATCAAAAATTCATGTTGAATGTGAATAGTTAAAATCAAACGAGCACCTGGGTTGACTATTCAGAACCAACTACTTTTGGTTCCAGGCTATTGCTAACTATGAACAAGCCGCAGATTATTACAAAGGAGAGGAATCTAACAGGTGAGAGATAGTACATGGGTCAAGAGTTATAAATCTGTAAGTCTTATGGCATTGAGACAAAGTAGTTCAAAATCTCTTAATTTGTCAGTGACTTCAATCTATTAAAACTCAGTCATTCATCAAAGGTTGCATAACTTAATAATGAGCTTTGTGTTTGGTGACAATAAATGCTTTAAGTTCATTGCTTGTTGATGTAAGATTTTTGTCAATTTTGTGGAATGTAATATTTTACCAGTTGAAATAGTTATTGATAAGCAGCTTACAAGTTCTGCAAGCCTGTCTAAAAATTTGAAAACTTGATTATAAACTTAGCTAGCATTGTAAAATCAACTAACACTGCCTTTCAAAGTTTGTTCTTTTTCTAATGCAATGTCATGTGACTTACATTGTTGTGGCGCAGTGTACATCTGATTTTATACAAGAAAAAATTATTATTTCTCGAGAAACTGGTTAAAATGATAAATATTGATATTTGTTTTCCTATTATTTCAGTTCTGCCAACAAGTGTTTGTTAAAGGTTGCACAGTTCTCAGCTCAACTAGAAAACTATGAAAAAGCAGTGGAAATATACGAACAGGTATGTGAAAACGTAGAAAAGTTCTCTTCAATAAAAAACTTATACGCTCATATGCTTTTAAAAATTCTTTTGGTCATTGAATTATAGTCATAAGCTAGTTGTGAACCCTGCAGATCCCAGGTTATCTGTGTTTCTGATACATTTGACTCCTGGAAATCGGCGAGTAAGAAATATAGTAAGTTATTTTGTTACAAAGTAAATAGGAAAGCAATGTGGACAGGAATTTACTGGTAATTGAAAGATTTACCTGTGGTACACAATTACTCAAGGTTGTCATATATTTAGACAGTTTTGAGTGCTATGTTGTCTTTGTTGATAAAAAGTGGATTTTCATGTAAATTTTCCACCCATGTGGTTTTGCATAAATGATAAAGCAATCAATGTGTAACCATTGTTTTGTTTTCTTGTTAGCATGTCTTAGTCTGTGTCCAAACTATGGTTAATCTTGTTCGGAATCATGTAAATTAGCAACACAATGATGTGACAATCCTTTTGCTTCTAAATGTTTCAGTCTCTGATCTAAGTATCTTTTAAATGATTTCTCAGGTGGGAATATCTGCAATGGACAATTCACTACTGAAGTACAGTGCGAAGGATTACTTCTTCCGAGCATCAGTTTGTCACATGTGCATGGATCTCGTCAATGCTCAGATTTGTCTCCAGAAGTATGAAGATATGTTCCCAGCATTCTCTGATTCCAGGGAGTGTAAACTAGTCAAGGTGAGTTGGTTCAGAAATCATATTTTGTGTTCTTTGCTGTTATGATACCTGTTGCAGGGTAGATTTTGCTAGCAGGTTGATCAAGTAAAATACTATTTTGCAACTTTCTCAGTTTGATTAAAATCAACGTGCTCCGCGGAAAATATTGTAAAAATATCGTCTCTTTGGGGTATACCCTCCTCCACAATCTTAATGCAGCCAGTGTAACAATGTTGCGGGTGCTATAACCAGTTAAACACATACAAAACCCAGTTATAAGCTATTCAATCATATTGTTGTTTTTTAATAGTTGTTAGTAGCAAACATGTATTACGAATGCTACACTGGCGTTATCTGGCCCTGGCATGATAATGAAAACCTTTGCTTCCCTGATTGTGATTGGTTAGATGAGCTAATGTCAGAAACATGTGACAAAGGTAGGTTGCATTTAGATTATTGCAATACAGAAATAAGGAACGATACCCATCCTTACTATAAAACTGTCTATATATATCCCATGTCGTGTATTGCAGGCCCTGTTGAAGGCATGTGAGGAAGAGAATGTGGACCAGTTCACACAATCACTCCAGGAGTACGACAGTATTTCCCGTCTGGATCAGTGGCTCACCACGATGCTCCTCCGTGTGAAGAAATCTATCGCTGCAGAGTCCGAGCTCCTCTGAGGAGATGACCTCACTTACTATAGCAATCAGTTGTCATCAGTAACCATAGCTATGTGTGGCAGTTAGCTATCCTCGAACTAGCCCAAAGCTTGTTCAGTATTTATTATTCATGACACTCTTGTACAGTATATATATATATATAGTAGAATGAGTGACAAAGCCCCTATTGGATTCTACGGAAAAATTCCAGTGTCAGAAGTTATTGAAAATCTTCATCCTTGTTTCTAAATTTTGCAATTGAAAGACTTGAGATAAAAATGATATAGAATTTAACATTTTTAAAGCTGATCTTTATTGAAATAAATACATTGTTCTTACTGGTAAATATTGTTACACTTTTATTACATTTATGACCAATCTCACATTTGTTTTAGTGAAACTGATCATAATTTTGATGTCTGGTGGCATATAGTATAGTTACTTCTTTAGGGTTATGGTGGAATTGTAGAATCCAAACGAGGGTAATATAAGGATGGAAAAATTATGTTGTGAATGGGTTAATATCACCCAGAAAGATTTGGCTAGATATTTGATACATTGAATGAGATGTGAAGGAAACAAACCTCTGACAGACGTCATTGTTTTGTTGAAAGCAACGTTTCATTTCACTGATAGTACACTTTAGTATAAAAAAGTTAAATGTTGTTATGTATATTCAAAATTATTTAATATTGATTACATTATTAAGATATTTATATGAAGACGTTTGAATGAATGAATATAAGGGTTCCTTAATATTTCACATGTTGTTTATTTGTATTGTATGTTTGTAAATATATTTCATGACCCTGATGTAGGTATTTGTTTAGATTCATTCATTTTCTTCATGCCAAGTCGCTATTTTTGCGATTTTACATTTAAAAAAAACAAATATCAGAATAACATTGTTATTCCCATGTTACAAATTAGAATGATAGGATATCGGATGGAATATTTTGAAATTAAGTGTTTATCTATTATAATCACGATTCAGCATAAGAACAGCAAGATCAATTTCACAATTCCATTACAGGTAAAACTGTTTATTTACAGACCTTACTTTGCGTTCATTATTTTAAGTGGAAGATGATTATGAAGATTATTGTCCGGGTTGTAGAGGGGTCCCAGAGCATGACTGTATGTATATTGATGTATATTGTTTTAGTAGATTCATGAGCTAGATAGTAATTAGCAGGTTGTTGTGAATCAGAAGATATATTCATTCATCATAGCGATGCGACTCTGTACAATAATCTCTTGTTACGCATTGTAAGAGATTTTTTCCTTCATAATTAAATTCAAGTCATGGGATTGCTTTTCCCAAAATCTTTGTATAATATTGGATTGCTTAAGATAATTACTTTCACTCCTTTGAGATTCCTGTGTTTTGTCTTGAATGAAATATTGTGTAAGTTGGTGTCACAGTATTTAGTAAACTTTGTTTCTGTCATTCCAGATCTATTTTATGATTGATGATATTCCAACTTTCATATTCATGATTAGTGAGACGAGGTCTTTTTGTCACATACTTGCTGGTTACATATCTGTAAATGAATAAGATTGCTGGAAGTGCAATTTTGTTGCTGTATACTTTGAGGTTTTTTTCTCTGTCTTCCTTAAGTCAGTGTTTCAATATTTATATCTTTCTGTCCAATTAGTTCTGTTACAAAGTAAAATTGAATTAAGATGCAAAGTATATTGGGTTTATAAAAAACATGTGTTTAGACAATAATTTCTTTTCTTGAGATTTTGGTATCTTTCTTGAATGGAAAATTGTATATTATGGTGGTAAGTTGTTATTTCCGTACAGTGTGTCAATTAATCTTGAAATTCAATCTAAAGTACTTTTTTATTTTGATACTATAATAAGCTACTGTAGTTACCTAGGTAACAGCTCATGCTCAATGACAGCTTGGCATGAGGAATAAATTTTCACTTTTCCCTGTTTGATTTGACTTGTTATTTCTTGTATTCACTCTTAGCTTTCAATCTAGACAAACACTTGAGTTTTCTGAAAAACGAAAAATGTATTTATCCTCCGATTTGCAAGGTAAAAATATTTGCTTCAATGTACAATAAGAGGTGATTTTTAAAGTATATACAGATGCGAGCAAATAATTGCACAATGACATGTTGATGGACCAACTGTCAGTTTCATTAGCATTCTGATTGAGGTTATTATACAGGCTGATTAAATGAAATTTTCCAAGAAATAAAAGCTTCCAAACATTAAAGCTCTGCGGATACAAATGTGTTAGATTAGCGAGTTTTGCCTTCTCAAGGTCTGAATGCAGCCCACTTGTATGCATGATCTATTGCCAGTTTTGTGAACACAAAACCTAGTAATTAACAAACTCATCACATTGTCACATTTGAAAAGCTTAATAATTGCAGTGATCATATATATATGATATGACATATCATTGAACAGAGATGTGTGCTATCTGTTGCTAACCATAAAACCGCAGGCACTTGCTGGGGGGCTTGCAATTGGCTAGCTGAGTTTACGTGCGAACATGTGAGTAAGTGGGTTGCTTTCAGACCTTGTTAAAGAGAAACTCCCTGATAGAACCACATGCATCAGTTACACAATGCAACTTCACTGAAACATCGTCAAGTTTATTCAGACCTAGCCACTAGCATGATGATCTCATAAGCCAATGTCCACAACTAACAAACAGAAATCATGACACATAGAAAAGCTAGTAGATTAACTTTCCTTTTATAATGTTTATAATGGTTATTCAAAGGTTTTATAATAAGTTTTTATGTCAAAAAAATAATATTGATATCTTCAGTTCTAAAGATAATATTCAGCCCAAGAACTGGTTACCTATGTAAACAAATTGCCTCTAAATATTTCATGAAAGAAAAGCCCCCATAAAAAGACGAGATGATGGAAGGAATTTTAAGTGTATACTCAATACATATATTATTAACAGAAGAAGAAAAAAATATTGCAGAGGTTTACATGAAAAATGTTTCCATGAATTCAATTCAAAGTTACCTGATGAAGGTTCCAGGGGATCTGGGTACGAACACTACGCTAACTCCACTAATCTGTACCCTGGGCTAAGAAGCTAGATTCGATCGCGCGGCCGATTTGGGATAAAGCTTATCAAATCATTTTCTTGTTGAAATTTTATCGAGAAGGTGGCGAGAAAATGATTTGATTGGCTATATCCCAAGTCGGGCCGCGCGATCGAATCTAGCTTTTGAGCCCAAGGTACAGATTAGTGGAGTTAGCGTAACGTTCGTACCCGGAGACAGGATGCAATTCCCTGTCACATGTCAATGATCCTCAGTGTCACAATTGTTTAAATAGCACAAAAGCCAGAGCAGTGTTGAATCCCATTTATTGAGGACCATTATGTTACATGAAGTATACATACTTTAAAACCATAAAGATGTTCAACATCTTCACAATGTACATATATATACAGAATTAAATACATTTCTTTGTACACTGAATACATTATGTGAAGAAAGCATAAAGTTTTATTTCCTTTTCAATTCATTCAAAAACATTCATACATACAACAGAAACGACAACAAAAATATAAAATAATCAACCCAATTCTTGACAATTTGTCAATCTGGTTTTTAAAAACAACTGATCTTACGTAAAAAAAGTTTTGAAATTAGAAACAAATATCATAAGTTAAATGCTTGACATTTTTTTTATGGTAAACATTTTCCTGAAAGGTTCTTGCTTGATCATTAAAAAAAAACCAACATTAACTTGATAAAATAAAAATCTTAAAGCATTCAATACAGTTGCTGTACAAATATCAATCTCGTCAACAAGAATACCATTTTATTCACAGACATTTCCCAAGTGTCAAAATGAAAGACATGTACGTAACATATGTTCAATTAGAACTTTTTCATATTACATATTTACAATTAACAAGTTGTTTATCTGTATATCCAATTTGTTGATATATTCATATGAAAGATATATTACTCTATAACCATTTCATGTGTGGGGAAAAGAAAACAAGCAGACCAATCTGCTATATCACCTACCACAGGGGCGGATACAGGGTTTTCATTTGAAAGGGTGCGACCTTTTGGTATCAAAGATACAACTATGGAACAGTTGATTTGGATCTAAGAATATACATTAACAGGAAAATACACTTCTTTTGTAACATGCATCAGACTGCACAACATTTCTTAATTTAGAACTCTTACTGAATGAGTGCACAACCGGTTAACCCTGCAACCCCTTCTGGGTCCACAATGTATCAACCCAAAAAATAAAGTAGAAGGAAGTTAAATACTCAAAGAGGTACCACTACACATGATGATTGTTGCCAAGTTTCAATATGCTAGACCTTAAAGTTTTTTAGTTTTGGTCTGGAGACAAAATTCTAGGTTTCAATCCATGGAAACAAATAAAGGTAGGCAAAAGTTGAAAACCCCTAAAGGAACAAGGCAAAAGTGAGCGCGGCTCACATACCCCCGCTTGAGTTTGACCGCCTTCACGTAACATTAATTTGAAAATTTATGATTATGGCTTAGAACACAATGATCTTGCAACCCTAAAAACTATTTCACTTCAAAACATCCCCGGCTATGTAGTTTTTGAATAAAATTCTGGGAACCCTGGAATTACCCCTAAAGGGCACAACAGCACTATACAGTCGAACCTTGTTTTGGTTACAGGTGAAAATCGTCCGGATAGCAAATCGTCCGGTTAACTGGGTCATTTTTCTTAAGAAATATAGACACATTGTTTGAAAAATCTTTGTCCGTAAGGCGAGATTTATGGATATACGGAGTCTGGGTATCCGAGGTTCGACTGTATACTTCCATACCAAATTTGAAGTGTGGAAGTCATTTGGTATTTATATATGCTCCGGAAACAAGACAAAGTAAAAATGTTTGACCGTTTTTGGTCAAAATTACAAAAATTATTTGGACCATTGAGCTGAAACCCCTGAAAGGCACCACAGCACCATATAGGCTACTTCCATACCAAATTTGAAGTTTCTAAGGGGTATAGTTTTTCAGTTATGCTCCGGAAACGAGACAAAGTCCAAAA
Source organism: Steromphala cineraria (assembly GCA_916613615.1). NCBI lineage: Eukaryota > Metazoa > Mollusca > Gastropoda > Trochida > Trochidae > Steromphala > Steromphala cineraria. Next base: position 23,539,226 of record OU744724.1, read on the forward strand.
ATCGGACTGTTTTTGGTCAAAATTTCAAAAATTATTTGGACCATTGAGCTGAAACCCCTAAAAGGCACCACAGCACCATATAGGCTACTTCCATACCAAATTTGAAGTTTCTAAGTGGTATAGATTTTCAGTTATGCTCCGGAAACGAGACAAAGTCCAAAAATCGGACCGTTTTTGGTCAAAATTTCAAAAATTATTTGGACCATTGAGCTGAAACCCCTGAAAGGCACCACAGCACCATATAGGCTACTTCCATACCAAATTTGAAGTTTCTAAGTGGTATAGTTTTTGAGTAATGCTCCGGAAACGATTTCGGACGGACGCACGGACGCACGGACGGACACGCGGAGCGCTATATACCCCCGACTACGTCGTAGCGGGGGTATAATTACGACATATGATGACTGTCCATATACCAAGTTTCAATGAGCTAGGCATTATAGTTTTTCATTTCTTATTCTTGAAAAGAACAACCCACTTAGACATATGAAGGTCATGTTTGGCATGGAAAAGTTCATCTTTCTACACATAAATTAAAATGCAAGTTGTGTATCTGGCTTATTTAACCCTTGCTGACAACCCTTGACTTTTCCGATGGAAGACAGCACTCTCTCTGGCATTACTGGTACTTTGTTACCTCTAGTTATCTCCCTTGCTACAGCCAATCACTGACGCTCTTTCCTGTATCCATGTTTGTTGACCTCAATCAATCAAGTTTGTCAAATCTTTTCAAACCGTTATTTTCTCAGTTGTTGTCGGTGTTGAAATACTTTGCTTATTGATTATATGTGAAATTAAGTAAACTACATCAATCCAAAAATTCTTAGTAGATTGACTTTGTCAGAAAGCCGCCATATTTTTTTCAGTCCAATGTAGTTTTGTAAAGGGCTTTCTGATAGGACTACCGCTTTCCCTTAGAGTGAGCTAGAGAGCAGACACAGAAAAGTCAAGTCAAGTGTCAGCAGCAAGGCTTAAATGAGTAAGTTTGTAAATTTAAGTTTTGCGAGGAATATGGGATAGTTGTAAGTGTACTGTTTTTCAATTCATGGACTATTCGAGATATCTATATCTATAAAATGCCCTTATTCAAATTTTACTTTCATTTCAAAATTATTGTTTAGCACCATTTGGGCAGTTTTCATCAATACACAAAGAACTTAATTAAGCATCCAATATTTTGTAAACTGAAAATTAGAAATGCTACGTAATGATTAATCAAATACACTGACTCCAAATATAACAATTTCTTATTGAAGTTATTCATTTAAATAAAAATGCCCCATGTGCAAAATTACAATAATTGACTTTCATTTAGAATAAATTGATTTCCTGGATTTTGACACCAAAATACCAATCTTTTATTAAAGCCGTTATCTAAAGACGGTGAAATGTTATTATTCTACACATCTAGATGTTTGTTCTATCTAGTATTAATACTTGTTTTCCTGATAAATTGTCTTCCTTATTATTTGAACTATTTTACTATTAAAAATTTGGGGTGCTTCATTAGGTTCTTTGTGTTACAAGAACAATTTGTTCATAATTTCCAGGAGAAAATGCATTCTGAGTTTCTTCTGAAAGACAAATGGACAACTATCCCTTGATATGTTCATTGTCACTTACTGATAGAGGAATTGCTTCTAGTTATTTGATAGTTTAGATATGTTTAACATATAACTGATTGACAAACCAATACATTTCCAGGACTAAGAATGGCAACTGACCAATTAAGTAAAGTTTGTACATTAGGTTTGTAAATCAACAATTGGTTTGTCTGGTCCTTTCAACTGTTGCATAATTATCACATGATGACCTTTAACTCTGACAATCATTAATTTCTTTCGAAGTTCCTGTAACTGTAACTCCGATAATAATCACATGATCACATTAACCTCTGACAATCATTAATTTGCTTCTTAGTTCCTGTAACTGTAATTGCCATAATAATCACATGATCACATTAACCTCTGACAATCATTATTTTTCTTTCGAAGTTCCTGTAACTGTGACTCCATTAATGATCACATGATCACATGATCAAGTTAACCTCTGACAATCATTAAATTGTTTCTTAGTTCCTGTAACCCCAACTCCCATAATTATGGCAAGTTGACCTCTGACCCCTAGTGCTGCTCCTCCCCCGGTGGTTTGGGCTGGTAGTCAGCTCCGTGCATCTCCGGCTGATACGTCAGCAACACCACCATCACCCACAGGTGCAGCAAAACCTGGTTGTCAGAAGCAGTGCTTTATTCAATTAATTGTGACTCCAGAACATCCAGAAATTAATTGATATTAATTCTTAGATTTGTCAGAAAGTCTTGAGAGGTTCCTTACATCCTCAAGTGATCCAAAATGATGATCAATTTAAATAACTGAGAAGAGATTTGATACCAATAAATATATGATTGTTAATTCGTTGATTTTCTTTTATTTGAAAACAATGTGTAAGATGGTTTTAATACTTACCATATATACAATAACAAACACTCTGGCAATTGGATATCTCCTCAGGAAGATACCAAGACGAACACTGAAGAAACAAAGTGAATAGATTTATCAGTTGAATGTCACATGATCAGTCATTTTGTTTTAGAGAAATACTATGGAAACGAAACACTACCCTTCAAAAAGACAAAGACTGAATTGTTGGCATGGAAACATAACAAAAAAACATGAAAATTCAAGACTTAGAGAGGCAGCATAGTATTTGGTGATGAATGGTCTTGTATGATTGCATTAACGGTATGCTCCAGAAATCATAGGAACACCAAAGAAAACGTTGGAGCTAGCTCAGCCTAAAACAATAAGTCTCCAGACAGTTTGGGGGATACACAAATTATCTGATGGGACAAATAAGATTGATAGAAGACCGTCTATTTGTCTTTTACAGATGCAATCAGAGCAGACATGCATGGGTCACCTTACAGTACTTATCAAACTACTTAGTGACCTTCATGTGGTAAAAAGCAAATACAGTCTCTCTAACAAAGGCTTTTGACATAAGAGAAAGTATCACTATGAAGCAATTTGGTTTTGATTACCGGTAGGTCAACATGTTGATAATTGAAAGTGTAGCTATATGAGTCCAGATTACCTGAACTTGTCAATAACATTGGCTGCCCTCTTCATCCTTCTTGTCACTTCATGATCAGCTGGACCTTCCTTCATGAATCCAGGAAGTCGCTGGCGAACTAAGGAAGATAACATTTGAGACTGTGAATCAACATACCTTTATGTTCAAACGTTGACGTTAACTTGAACTATAATTATACATCCTAAATTGAAATGCTTTGAAGGCAAACCACATCTATCAGAGAAAGCCTCCCAGCAAACTTTCAGAAAATAATTGTTAAATGTAGCAGATAATTTTTGCTACTTTGAACAAAACATTATACGAGATAGATAATCTCAAACCTTCAGAATGAACCATGAAGCCTCAATTACAGAGCAGACATTCTCAGTTTTCTTCTGTGTTCAATCTGTTGCTAATACCAAACTATTCTCTCGGTTAATATGTAAAATATACTGTCCCTCAAAACACTTTTTGTAACATCAATTTCAATAGCATTATTCAGGTTTAAGATCCAACTGATGTTGAACCATTTTAACAAATATGTATGCACACAAAACTGGAATACAACAACAAGTTGTCTTTGAAACACTACAATTCAATGGCATTATTCAGGTTTGAGATAAAACTTATGTTGAACCATTTCACCAAATATACACAAAACTAGACAACAACAACAAAATATCTTTGTAACACCACATTTCAATTACATTATTTAGAAGTGAGACAATACATTTGGAATCGTTGCAACAAATGTATTCAAACCTTGGTCCAGTATATGTTACACAAGCTAACAAGGCCTACTTGCACAAAGCTCCCTTAGACTACGATTATCATATAAACTCATGGTTATAACTAGAGATGCAAAAATCGGTCTATTTGTCGGCATCGTCTGATTGGGAATCCAGATTGACCGATTGGAAAATTACCCTATCAGACATTTGAAACAGAAAACTTATAACTATAGATTAAGGAAACCCTGAGCACAGAGCTCCCTTAGACTAAGGTCCTCATATAAACTCCAGGTCATAACTATAGGTAAAGGAAACCCATACCACCAAGGGGGCTTTGTGAAAGTGGGCGTGGGTTAATACAGACACCTCATGCAGAGAGTGATAGATTAGTTACCTATCTTACCTTCCTCGTCATCGTTCACGTGGACCACAGTGGGGGTTGATCGAGTGCATTCCTGGATGTCCCGGTACTGTTGCTAAAACATGGGAGTACTTAAACTTTTGAAAAGGAGAATCTGCTATGTGAAATTTATGAATAGTAAAAGTAGTAAAAGTACATGATGGAGATTGTTTTGTTTCTGTTACACGATGATATTGAATAGGCAACTCAATACCACCCGTACATCTACTCAAGAAATTTAAGTCATAATTTTCATCCATTTACATTGTTTTATTTAACCAATTATAAGTTGCAAAGTCATAAAGCTTCGATTTGTGCTCTATAAACATATGTTAGACTCTTTTGGGACCAAAATGATATACTTTGTTGATACCTTTGAGTTGAAAATCTGAGAAAGACACAACAGCAGCAAACACGCAATGCGCTATCAAATATAAGTTTCTGAAAAACTGAACAAAGAATGACTGAGATATCCAGCAGGGCCTAAACATCCACAAAGGGAGACAACTGCTGACCTCCATCCTCTCCAGCTGCAGACTGAGGGAGTTCTTCTCAGTGCTAAGAGCCTCCAGCATGGTCTGTTTCTGTATCAAGCTGTCGGTCAGCGCCCGCACTCTCGACTCCAGCTCACTCTCTGACGAGCTGCTGATACTCTTGGTCATCAACTGTGAGACAGATAAGACACTTATAAAAATATGGACAAGTTTTATTACAGTAAAGATATCTGGATATGTTGCTTCTTTATTCAGTTGGGTTGTTTGAGAATAGATTCTTACAGATTAAGCATGTGCCTCAAAACAGTATTAAGATCAATATCAAGCGTTACAATTCTATATAAAGGAAGAATGATGTGTTTATACCAAATTTTTTACATATATATATACAAACTTAAACAACTTCAATATATTTTATAAACTTCATTCTGATTGCATGTGAGCCAACAGCCTACAGAACAAAAATGCAATACAATTGCAACAAGAAAAGCCTTTAAAAAGGCAAGCTTTGGGGCACCCGGTTATGTATCACTATATAGAACCAGGAGATTTAGGTTAGGGAGGACGGGGACGGGGACTTTTACTTGAATAAATTGTTCCAATCGGAGACGCATGTTCTTTGCTCTTTGTTTTGATAGTTATCAGTACACTATGTAAATACTAAAACATCTCGTTCGTTCGGACGGTAATTCAAATTTATGTTGCTTTAAAAGATTGCTGACGGTGAGTTACAAGAGCCAGTGATTAACTAGAAGATAAATAGTTGCGCTAGTAAACTTTCCGGGATCTATTGCTTTCCAATACCCGCAAATTTATTTTAAACCCGACGCATTTCCCATTGACTTTCAGGTTAATTACACGTTGCAAGAATAATTAATAAATTATCCATTAAATAAATCATCCATAATGTTATGTTTGAAACATGAAATTTGAAAATGGCCTGTTCAGTACCATTTTTTTCGTAAAGCGATGAGATGCATTGATTGAACAATCAGTCATTGACAAGGCGGGACATTCAGCACTCGCGTTATAGTAAAAAAGATTGAAGAAACCAAATTCCTAGTTGATACAAAAATGGAATGTTGTCTCCGAATGTGGAATGCAAAAAAATACACCGAATATCTACAAAACAGCTCACATGCATATGCAAAATTGATACTTATTAAGGGTGTAAACGCTCATCCATATATTTTTGAAAATTTACGATATATTTTACATCATAACATTATTATAATAATCAGTTTCCAAATTAAAGCTTGCCAATTATTTCGTACGACCCACATGGTCACGTGGGTATAAATTTGCTACAGCTCTGTCAATTGGTCGTTCGAAATACCAGGATATGCTTAAAACAAATATCATAGGCTGAAACTTCTCTTTGAAGTTTCCAAGAGTAATATAGAGAGAAACTTCTGCCATTAGTTTTCAATATCAAATGTTACATAACTTTGGGGTCTCTGGACCCCAAAGCAATAAAAGTTATAATAATCATCATTTTCAAAGTCTATTGCAGTACCTGATTTCTCAGTTTGTCTATTTCTGATTCTCGATCCTTAACTCTTGATTGAAAGGAAGTCTTCTGTTTGTTGATCTCATCAATTGCATACTGCAGCTCCTGAAACACAATTAGTTATGGGTAAGTAAAGACATGTCATACTTCCATTTCAATGTGACTGTTATTCTGTTCATCAAATTGATATACATGCAAAGCAATGATTCAATCAATTTGAATCAATGAAAACATAAATACATCCCTTTTACATGACTACTAAATTGGAATACTTATACCGTAGAACTTCTCATTGCAACTCTCAAGCCAATCTCAATCACTAATTCATTTAAGCCATTCTACTTTCCATCAACTTCTCTGTAGTCGCTACTCCATCTGAACTTGCAGTCTTTTCAGAAATATCCTGGATATTAATGCTAGGTGCAGATGATGGCCCTTCACTCAAACCAGATTGGCTCACTAAAACATTAGCAAGACACAATACCTGACGACGCCTAAGGGGCAGAAAATTATTGCTATAAGTGACTAGTTTTGTCAACAATGTGTGATTCATCAGACTGAAGAAGCAATCTTGTCTTGCTTATCATTACAGCAAGGCTTAAATCAAACATAAACAGAGACTGGAGATAAGAAAGTGAGTAAAGAGCACCTGTTTCTGTTTGAGGAGCTCCTGCTCAGTGTCCTCCCGACGGCGCCGCTCCTCCCCCGCCTGCTCCTCCAGCGACCGGATCTGCTCCCCTGCCGAGTCACTCTCCTGTTGCAGTTGACTCTCTACCTCCTGAAACATGGCATTTCTTCAGGTTAGTTCAGAATATACTCATGAGTATGGAACAGGAACACAGGTTTCTCTACTCTCCTGATGATGCTAGAACAGATACATCATCAGATCCAGCATGCTATTCACTCAACAAAGGAGTTGACACAGTCTATATCAAGCATGAGTTTGAAGTTTGAAGGGACTATAACAATTTTTTTTTAATTTAATATTTTTCAAAGGAGCAAGTTTTTTTCATCTCTTAATTAAAAGTTTGTAAGGATCACAGAAAGATTTTCAGTTATCTGCATTAATAATATTCAAATTACAACAAATCTTGGGTTTTAATGAAATGTGAATAACAATAATATATTTGAATCAGTGTATCAAATAAGGCCCGTCCGCCAGTTAGGAACCTAGTTACTTTTGGTCTGGGCTGATAACTTTTATATATTTTTCTCAAGTTTTAGCTTTCGGGTGGGTTCTTTTCAGGCTTTTTTTCATACACTGCTTGAATATATGTGACGATGTTGCCATACATAAACTAACCATTATGGGACATTACATTATATCAAAGCTTTTTGCCTTAACTTCAGTAACATAATGAATATGCTTTTGATTGAAGGACAACAATCAAATGTTGTCAAAAAATATAACCCTAAGGCAGTTCAATTTCCTGGTCCAACCTCTCAACAAAATGTTAATACCCTTAACATTTCATCCCTCAGACATTAACAAATATGTTTTTTTGTCTAATTTTTGGTTTGCAGAGTAAAAGGGTTAAACACACTGACCTGAAGTTCAGTCCTCATGTTATCAACAACCATCTTGGTCTGCTGAAGTTCATCCCGGAACATGTCGCGCTCTTGTTTCACCGAGTCGTACTCCAGACTTGACACGCCCAATGAATCTCCTGATGCACCAGCTCCCTCACGTAAACTAGCTATCAGACGCTCCTTGCTCTGCAATAAGTTGTTTTTGTTAGACCAAGAAATTACATTCTCTAACAGTTTGTTAAGCATTAAAGCACATGGACAAATACCTTTTTCTGAGATAAAGGATCTTTATTTTTTATGATGATATCAAGTAATTCAGGTCAGTGAAACATTAGCAGTTTTGTTGGTCCTTCCAAATATCCTTATTACTGTTAGATTTTCAATAATAAAACAATTTCTTTAATAAGAATATAAATAAACAAAATTAAAGAATATACAGGTACAGGTACCTGCAAAATTCGGGAAGCCTTTTCTTTATAATCTGCCAGCTCTTGTCTGGCAGAATCAGCTGCTGATTTGGCAGTCTTCAGCTGGTTGGCAATTGTAGATGCTTTTTCTGCAGTGAAAAATTAAGAATTCAAAGTTTACAAATTGTAAGTTTCATTTAACTTTTAATTGAGGACAGGTGAAAGAATTGGTAGATTGGTAGCATCCAGTAATATTTGCTACAACCTCATATATTTAGGATGACGATGCAGACGATGAAACACAAACCTTTTTCTTCTGTAGTCTTTCTCCCTGCAGCAGTCAGAGATTCTGCCATTGTCTTCTGTTCCTGCTCCAGACGGGACTGTCGATTGCTTGCTTCTTGCTGAAAATCAAACAGGTCATTATAGTTGATTAACCAAAGACGCACAACATTGTAGAAAACCAAGGATTTCAATGGTTAACCTCTCTCATTACATGGAATATGTTCAAAAGTATGCTAATTCCTAGAAGAAGAAATCTCTGAGGGGCATTTATACGGTATACACAAGTAAAGCTAGATATTCTGGATTGGTACTTTTCTACAGTGTGATAAAAAAAAAAATATTTGGGAAGCTGATTTCCAGTGAGTTTGACAGATGTGTTTCCGGGCAAGTTTGAAGACCAATTCCTTCCTCAAAGTCTGAAGGCTCCACCTCTGTGATACAGCTGCATTGTCACATTGTAATAGGATAACGTGTAGGTAATAGAAAGAAATTGCACAGCTTCTAAATTTATGAGTTGATATGCTTATGAGGTGGTAATATTTGTTATAATTTTCAATGAAATTCTTAAGTGACATCACTTGGCTGTTTCTGATAACAACAGGGAATTTTCATGATAATTCCATCCATCTGTAATAAGGAGTGTTATTACTACAAAAGAGGAGTACCTGAGCTAATTTGAAGGCCTCCTTCTCCCTCCTCAGACTGTCCTCCACTTCCACCAGCTTCTCTTTGAGAGAGTCCAGAGCCTGGCTGTGCATCCCACTCGAGTCTGTGTGGTCCTGGAGGATCCTGGCTCAACAAGGGTTAATCACACATTATGATCTGTTCAAGACATGTTGTTAACATATTGACTTAAATATTGACAGTTTTTTCATGAAATAAGTGATTTAGGATGAATTAGAAAATAATGCGGTATAATTCACCTGTTCCTGTGTGTGTGAAGCTCTTCGATCTGCTTCTCCTTGGACTTGACGGACCGATCCGCTTCTTCCAATCTCACTCTCAGTACAGCGAGTTGTGAGTCTTTAGCTGTGAGAGACTCCGTCAGGTCCGCCTCCCGGGCCTGAAGCTCTCGTACCAGCTGGTCATGCATGGAGGCGGAGTTGTGGAAGTCTTCCAGTCTCTTCTTACATCTCACCAGCTCTGTGCAACAGTCAAAAAGATATATCAAAAGAACTTCAATATAATCACTTACAATTGAAACACTAATTTCATTTAAATAAAATATTTCCAAACATACTGTTTTATTGATAGGTTGGGACTTAAAAAAAGATCCCCTCACATATTTCTTTGAGTACATATATAACAATTTGTTAAATAAAGACACTTGAACCTCGGGAGCCATGCACAAGGATGTTCCTTCTTTGCTATCCATGGTTATAATTGAGAATTACTTTGTCAAAATACTAAAGCTTAATCAAACACTAAAGCAGTGTATGTTATAAGGCCTGTTCGCAAGCCCTTTCCCTGGTTACTTTTGGTCAATTTTATCACCAAAATCTACCAAAAATAATTTTACACAGGCTACTTTTCAGGTTTGTTTCAAACACTGACTGAAGTTCTCATGTTTTCCCATTTTGTTTTTACCTGATTGTGCATCCTTTGCCCTCTGTATCAATGAAGCCATTTCTTGATTCAGGGATGCAATTTCATTTCTGAGTAGCCTGTTTTCCAATTCAAGGGAAGAGAGTTGAGAGTTATCTCCCTTGTCTGCCTCTCCAGCACTGCTGTGTTCACTGTTAGCTGGACTCTCTTGCATGGCATCAGCCAAAGCTTCAATGTCTGCTGAGGCATTGGATCCTGTTGGACTCTCCCGCTGAGATTCTCCTTCTGTTAATTGAGATGAAAAGTGGTGAAAATATTGTATGATGTTCAGGAATACACAAGTAAGCTGAGAATAATACTGGTCATTAAAAACACTACCTTGTTTATTCAAATATATAATTTTCATTCTACATAAGTAATCTACTATCAAACTGAAAAGGATCCCAACTTGTAATCATGGCGTCTGAGCGTCAACAAAATAGAAAATAAAAAGGGTTAACATTTTCCAATTATAAATCAACAAACAAATCAACTTTCATGTGTTGTAAATATAACAACTGGACTAGTTTTGATTAATCATGATGATACAACACATCTGAAATTACAAATCCGTATGCAAATGCATAGAAACTTCAAATAATGACAACTCCTTAATAACATGACATCACAGTGTTGACTATAACCTAAGAATACCTTTAGCATGTTCAGCAGCTGCCACATCTTGATGACCGGGCACGTCAACTGGTGGTGACCTAACCTCCTTGTGGGACACATTGGACGAAGTGCTCGACTGTCGAGAATGATGGCGGCTGCTGACCGGTGTTGCTTTCTTCTTGCTTGCTTCAACCGGGTCCTTGCTGTTGAGGAACTCAAAGAGAGCTTCGTCAGAGTCTTTCTTGGACTTAGTGTCACTTGCACTCGGTGGAGACTTGACAGAGGCTGGAGCAGGGGGTGGTGCAGCTGAGCGTAGCGGTGTCTGCCTTACCGGGGAACTGACGTATCCTGATGTTCGCTCCACTGATTTCAAATCTTTCAATCGTGCAGGCACACTTTGGGATGAAGACAGAAACAAGGAAGAGTTTGAGGATTCAGGCTCTCCAACAGAAAACTGCTGTGAGCTTGGTGTTGGCGGTGGTTTCTGCTGCAGCTCATCTTCTTTGTGGAAAGTTGTAGCTGCTGACTGGTCAAGTTTGTTTAAGAAGTCTTCAGCTTTACCAGTCACAGCCGTAAGCCAAGACATCTTCCTCAGCTTTCAGTCTGTGGCAAATTTTCGTTAAAGTTAGACGATCATTAGACATTAAAATCAATGTTTATTAAAAATAAAATGGAACAGAACAAGAATATTTTTGTTAATGTAATGGTAATCTTATACTTATTCAACGACTGATTATCCATCAGAATCAAAATATGCAAAATAAATGCAAATATGCAACAAAGAAGAATGTTATTCAAACAGAATCAGCCAATAATGAGTTAATGAAAATATCAGAGCATCCAACATTGTCCTGTTCACTGTTGCTTAGAACCAGAACCTATTGGATATTTTCTTAAACTTTTAGCTATTAGATCATATAACTGAGGGATCATGTTTACATCGCTCCTGAACAAGTGATGCTTTGCAAACTTGAAAGGTACAGACCTGTGTCAGCTATTACTTCCATAGATTTACATGTTTAACTAATGTTGCATGAATAATTCTCATGACTTAAGTTCTTAAGTAAAGTAAAACTTTGCTGCTCGTATTAAATCACTTCAGCTTCAATACGTAATTCATATTTATTTATACAAGTAATAATCAATAGTATCCGATAGTGTCATTAGATATACAAATACATGTACATTAAAGTTTAATTAAAGGCATTTCGCACAGTCTATTATAAACACTAGATGATTTGATAAAAAAAATTTGTCCTTAGATAACATCATAGCATCAAGAAGTGGTGTTTATTGTAGCTATGATGTTTTATTACTACCGATAATGTGAATAAAAAAGTGGATCCCTCAGAAGGCAGAAGCATGAAAATCCCTTATACAATACTAGACTAACAAGTCTACTGGCTTGCGAACAGTTATCTCCGTTATTTTAGACGTTTTCGTTTCTAATATCTAATGGCATCATCAAATTTGGTAAATATTCTACATAATACTTGATTTGAGATCGTCCTGCCAGGAAATAAATGTTTCAATTGCTCTACGACCAATCAAAATAAAAACGGACCGATACTGACGTTCGTAGCACCTTGCTGTAACATTTATCGCCAACATGCGGTATCAGTTCACAAAATTTGAATTCACTTCAGAATTTGTGCAAAATTTCAGTGGTACTGAAATATAATTCCTTGAATATCCTTTGAACGAACACTTATCTATATTATCAATCTGATTTTATTTGCCTTCCCCCGATAGCCAAAGTGACTGACTGTCAGTGACACTGACAAGCACCAGACTTGATCAGACCGCATCGGCAGACGGTTTAGCGAGTACCAAAAGATCTTCGGGTAGACTTGAAATATTGTGGAAAATAAAATTAAATAATTGTTGTAAAGAAAACTATCTCAGGTTTTACTTTGAGGCATATATCTGCTGTATTAGTTTATTGTTTGTTTTTTTTATTTACACAACGTAGCAGTGAGTGAAGGTACGTAACCGCATTGCGGTAAAGTGGGCCAGTTTTGACCAGGAATGATAGGAATTTCAAAAAAAAATTAAATCTTTTTGTAATAAAACAATTGATCTTTTTCGGTATCATAACAATAGCAAGGATCATTTTATATATTAAATGAATAATTTTTTGGATTATTTGATAAGATATCTTGACAGGTCACGTAATTTCCCCATCTCGTTTACTTTTCCTACATGCTAAAATTTAGCTTTCGTGACTTCTGGAAAATTAAATTCTTTTGTTGTACTTTTATATTGGTAATAATTTTAAGTGGGACTGGGAGAGGTCCTTTGATGAGAAAAAGATTGATGTTGAAGAATTCTCAAATGCCTTACAGCAAGGTGATGGTGATAACTGTTATGCGCCAATAACTCATCGCCAGATGGAAAGAATGTCACTGTCTGAATTAAGCTGGATAGGTCCAAAGGTTTCCAAATTCGAAAGATTTATAGAAAAGCCCAAACTTCAAAAGGTACACAAACAAAACAAAGAGCAATTTTTATAAGTTTACCGCCAAGGTTTGATACAAACCCTAACCGTCCAAAGGCTTATCCATATAGGAAGCTCAAATGACGATTCGGATGCTTATAATATGCCAATTTCAACTTAATTTCAATAAATATGAACATAAACAAATCAATCGAAAGCAAAAATCTGCTGTCAGTGTCACTCGCAAAAGGGATGTACATAAATTAGGTTACAGCATATTTTGATAATTGTAGGTACAGATGAAGGAAAAAAATGACACCAAATGAAACAATAATTTCATTTTCACGGTACTCTTACCAAAATTATGTTTTCATCGAAAAAAGCAATTCCTCATCTAAAACATCAGACGTGGAAATAGTGTGTACGCATGCGTGATCACCTTCCAACACAACATCAACTTCCTTCCGGTTCAAACACATGGAGTTGTTTTGATTCGATGTTTACAGTTAGGTCTTGGATAAGATTTATTCACGCTCAACACGTTGAAGGTGTTGTGACATGTTCTTTCCGGGTATCAATTAAGAATATATACGAGGTCATTTAAACATAGCAAATTTTCGCAGACCGATTTGCAATGTATTATGTAGATTTGTATAGGCCTGTCGATAGCGATAATTAATTAACCAGCCAGGGTAGATAACCATGCAGGACACTGACTGAGGACAGCTGAGCTCTTCTCGCAAGCCTAAAAACTTAATCAGAAATCGGGGTAAAAAGAGGTGGACGCTTTTACGGTTTTTGGTACCATTGCGTGTTATTGCCCCCCCCCCCCCCCCCTCACAAGAAAAGACAAAGATAACAAATCTGCAGACACTTAATTATTTTTTATATGTTCGTCTATGTGACAAAAAAAATAACTTCAGAAAAATTCATGTGATAAAATAATTATTCATCTTTAATTTGCACTTTAAGTCAATCATAATTTTTTTGAACAGCGTTTTTACTTTAAAATAACAAAAAGAATGACCATATCATCTGAATTAGAATAACTTTCACATGCAATCCCCCGTAATCATAGGCTGTCACAATAAGAGAGTGAGCAAAGATCATTTGTTACAATTGTTATTACGACTTAATATATATAGAGTCATTCAAGGTCAATTCGACCAAAGTCTCCCAGATTTCTTTTATTTTCACACAAACAGAGTACATGAAAAGGTCATTACAAAAAAAAATATTTTAGCATAAATTCTGCCTGCTCATTGTTATTTTTTTGTATACATGTTGTTTATATAATCAGTCTGAAGCAGCATGTGTTTACAGTTCGCAGATATTTGGGAAATACCCCGAGTTAAGCTAATTTCAAATTCGGTCATGTTTTAAGCGATTTCTATATTGTCCATTTTCTAAAAGCAGTATCAGCAGTGGTACGTGACTTAAGTGACAATAAGTTGTTGAAGAATGAAAGTATTAATCGGACAGTCCAGAACCTAAATAATACACTTTTCACCCATCCGTATTTGGTTTGAGTACACCCATCTTCGGCAAAAAACGAATATTCTACCATTTTCTATTTATATAAGGTCTCTATACAAAAAGGCTCTACCCACGAGGGTAACATTTCTAGTTTTCAAGAAATAAAGGTATTCAGATATAGCATATTAAACCCTAATTAGTGATTTTAAGGATGTTTCATTTCAAATAGTCTGTAAAATATATAACGTTTCTTCGTAATCAAAGGATGCAAAATAATCCTACAGGTCCAGGAAACAGAATATTTGCCTCTTAGTTCTAATTGGGAGATACATTTCCGCGAAGCAGTTACGTTCGGGCGAATGTGTCTGTCATCTACATAATTCCATAAGCAATGTCCCTGTTGTATTAAACGTCCATCACTTTACCGCCTGCTTATTAGAAAAGTAATTCTTTAGATATACTGAAACGTACCCTGCTTCGCGGAAAACCACCTCTCGAGTCGCAGATCATATTTTGGTCACCAACTTCATCAAGATGTGATATTAAGAGTTCGACTATATTTTGAACATGACATTTCTAAGCTGTGTCCGGCCATGAAGGAGTTTGTTAGTATTCGCTTTGATGGCGAAACCAAACAGAAAACATACAAATTCCAAGAGAAATGTATGTTAACTCAACCTCTTCAAAACTTCATCTTTAAGTTTTGTGAATTGTGACTTCAATGGTGTATCTCTTCTGTTGGTATACATTCAGTGTAAGTATGTCAGACACATCAAATTGTCAAACTTATGCTCGTTGCATTGCCTGGGTTGAAATTGAATATTCAGAAACTTCTACAGAGGGTTGTATGCATGTTGTGCCGCATCTTCCTACGCAGAGCCTAAAAGGCCAGTTTCCAAACTGTCATTTTATGCCTCGCTGAAGAGACTTTACTTTTCTGTGCTTGCTCTCTAGTCTGTAGGGGCACTATAGCAGCACAGAAAAGTAAAGTCTCTGCAGCAAGGCATAAAATGACAGTTTGGAAACTGGCCTTTTAGGCTCTGCGTAGGAAGATGGTTGTGCCGCTATGATAACTGGAATTGATTCGCCGAAAAATCGTTATAGAATAATATCTCGAGGTTGAAGGTCTAGATACAGGGGATGAAATCTCACATAAAGCTTTGGTACATACAGATGAAACAAACCTTAACAAGATTGCACAAGATTAACGATTTGACAGTTCACCATTTGACTGTGAAATCTCAGTCGGCCTTCTTGGCGAGGCTCCAAGAATACACGATGAGACTGCAATAAGCCTTTTTTATTTTGCGGAGAATTGTTCTTTTGTAGTACACGACACAAACCACGGTTTCGACTGGTTAAATTCCCAAGCAACTGTTCACCCATTTGTGGTTTCCCATGGACAATGAAACGAAGTGAAGACTTTGCCGGTCTCTGTTTTCATGAAAATGATTTTGGAATAAAAGAAAATTCATGACAAAAATAAACACATAAAAAACAGCTAAAGATTTGCGCCCAAACCCAGCCTTAAAGCGTCCTCCAAATCAAGTTACAACTGAACAACATCAGTTTGATTGGGCAGTCGTTACCATTCCTGCTACAAAAATCGAGGTCGAATCTGAATTTGAAAACCAAAACCATTGCTTTTCATTGTTCCCGGGACAAGAAATCACCATTCATTCATTCCAATATGTGCAGCATATCTGGCTACTATATGTTTGTAAGAGAGCAATGAATCAACATCAGTATTGTTAAGAAATAAAGAACTCGGAACACACAAAGATAACACCAGGATGTTACGTTTCTGTCGTGATTGGTCATGAGTGGACAATTTGAAATGTCATGTCTGTAGATGATGACAATTAAGGTATGATCATCGATTTTCAAATTACAATCGAGCCCTAAACGTTAAAAATGCCAAGACGAAGTGTAAATGTGTCTGTTTTGATCATGTCATCTCCAAAGGTAATGTTGACATCGCTTTGATAGATTTCTCTCGAGAGCTACAGATTTATGTTCCTAATAACTTGATATCGACTATCCAAAAGATAAATTGGTCCCTAATGATTTTATATTAAGTGAATTGTCATGAATTCACAATTCAACAACCTCCAGATATGTCTAACAATGTGAAGCGTCTGTAAAATCATTCAGGGTTGCCTTACTAAATTACTTATAATAGGTCAATGGGAAACTTACCCCCCCCCCCCCCCAATTTTGATATATTGTAGGCCTGACTATGAGCTACAAGTGTGCAAAATATGAAATCTCTAGGAGTTGCGTCTTTTTCTTTAGACAGTTTTAAACAGGGGACTTTTTTAAAATTATCCGAAAAGTAGGTAGATATAAAGCAACTATATATTGTCACGAATCCCTGACTTCCAACTCTTGACACCTCAGGAAGACGAATCATGGCATGGTTGGTGCATCACATCCCTTCTACTTCGAAAATGAAAAAAAACCCTGAATTTTGCAAATGAAATTATCATTTGTGTCAATTAAGCCAGTAATACCATTTAAATACAATTTCTTTCAAATGTTATTATATTTATGGAAACCACATTTGATATTCTATTTTATGTAGAAATTGTAAACCTTTACGTCTAGAGATGTCAAGTAAGAGACATCGAAAAATATCAAGGTTTTGTTTTCAATAACGTCACATTTGGAAAACCCCCGTGTCTTTAAACACTATGGCAAACACATTTCTTTAAGTATGAACAAAATTTGTGTATTTCCCTTCTCTGGAGATACAGTAACCTCTATTAACATTGAACATGGTTTTGGTCGATTTGAAATGATAGAATGTGATAGACAAATATAAAATTCGAGCCTAAATTATATTATTTTTAATGCATAATTTTCACCTCAACAGATATGGTTGAGATAGAGATAGGTTTTTAAAATTAGTATTTTTAGGACGTAATTATGGTATTTAAATTTACCTTCGGCGTTGGAAAGAAAAAGAGATATCACTCGATGTATGTATGCATCCTTTAGCCCTTCAAACAACAAATACTTTCCCCGGGGGGGGGGGGGGGGGGGGGTCTCTTAGCCAGGGCTTGCATGATTTTTAGGGAATCAACATATTCTCTTTGTCTTGCATGATATAGGGCATCAACATATTCTCTTTGGCTTACATGATTTTTAGGGCATCAACATATTCTCTTTGGCTTGCATGATTTTTAGGGCATCAACATATTCTCTTTGGCTTGCATGATTTGGGGCATCAACATATTCTCTTTGGCTTACATGATTTAGAACATCAACATATTCTCTTTGGCTTGCATGATTTAGAGCATCAACATATTCTCTTTGGCTTACATGATTTTTAGGGCATCAACATATTCTCTTATAATTTGGCTTGCATGATTTAGGGCATCAATATAATTATTCTCTTTGGCTTACATGATTTAGAGCATCAACATATTCTCTTTGGCTTACATGATTTAGAACATCAACATATTCTCTTTGGCTTGCATGATTTAGAGCATCAACATATTCTCTTTGGCTTGCATGATTTAGAGCATCAACATATTCTCTTTGGCTTGCATTATTTAGAGCATCAACATATTCTCTTTGGCTTACATGATTTAGAGCATCAACATATTCTCTTTGGCTTGCATGATTTAGAGCATCAACATATTCTCTTTGGCTTACATGATTTAGAGCATCAACATATTCTCTTTGGCTTGCATTATTTAGAGCATCAACATATTCTCTTTGGCTTACATGATTTAGAGCATCAACATATTCTCTTTGGCTTACATGATTTAGGGCATCAACATATTCTCTTTGGCTTGCATGATTTAGAGCATCAACATATTCTCTTTGGCTTGCATGATTTAGAGCATCAACATATTCTCTTTGGCTTAAATGATTTAGGGCATCAACATATTCTCTTTGGCTTACATGATCTTTAGGGCATCAACATATTCTCTTTGGCTTGCATGATTTGGGGCATCAGCATAATTCTCTTTGGCTTACATGATTTTAGGGCATCAACATATTCTCTTTGGCTTGCATGATTTAGAGCATCAACATATTCTCTTTGGCTTACATGATCTTTAGGGCATCAACATATTCTCTTTGGCTTGCATGATTTAGAGCATCAACATATTCTCTTTGGCTTACATGATTTGGGGCATCAATATAATTCTCTTTGGCTTACATGATTTTTAGGGCATCAACATATTCTCTTTGGCTTGCATGATTTAGAGCATCAACATATTCTCTTTGGCTTGCATGATTTAGAGCATCAACATATTCTCTTTGGCTTACATGATTTAGGGCATCAACATATTCTCTTTGGCTTACATGATCTTTAGGGCATCAACATATTCTCTTTGGCTTGCATGATTTGGGGCATCAGCATAATTCTCTTTGGCTTACATGATTTTAGGGCATCAACATATTCTCTTTGGCTTGCATGATTTAGAGCATCAACATATTCTCTTTGGCTTACATGATCTTTAAGGCATCAACATATTCTCTTTGGCTTACATGATTTAGAGCATCAACATATTCTCTTTGGCTTACATGATTTGGGGCATCAACATAATTCTCTTTAGCTTGCATGATTTAGAGCATCAACATATTCTCTTTGGCTTGCATGATTTAGAGCATCAACATATTCTCTTTGGCTTACATGATTTTGGGCATCAATATAATTCTCTTTGGCTTACATGATTTTTAGGGCATCAACATATTCTCTTTGTCTTGCATGATTTAGAGCATCAACATATTCTCTTTGGCTTGCATGATTTAGAGCATCAACATATTCTCTTTGGCTTACATGATTTAGGGCATCAACATATTCTCTTTGGCTTACATGATCTTTAGGGCATCAACATATTCTCTTTGGCTTGCATGATTTGGGGCATCAGCATAATTCTCTTTGGCTTACATGATTTTAGGGCATCAACATATTCTCTTTGGCTTGCATGATTTAGAGCATCAACATATTCTCTTTGGCTTACATGATCTTTAGGGCATCAACATATTCTCTTTGGCTTACATGATTTAGAGCATCAACATATTCTCTTTGGCTTACATGATTTGGGGCATCAACATAATTCTCTTTAGCTTGCATGATTTAGAGCATCAACATATTCTCTTTGGCTTGCATGATTTAGAGCATCAACATATTCTCTTTGGCTTACATGATTTTTAGGGCATCAACATATTCTCTTTGGCTTGCATGATTTAGAGCATCAACATATTCTCTTTGGCTTGCATGATTTAGAGCATCAACATATTCTCTTTGGCTTGCATGATTTAGAGCATCAACATATTCTCTCTGGCTTGCATGATTTGAGCATCAACATATTCTCTTTGGCTTGCATGATTTAGAGCATCAACATATTCTCTTTGGCTTACATGATTTAGAACATCAACATATTCTCTTTGGCTTACATGATTTTTAGGACATCAACATATTCTCTTTGGCTTACATTATTTTTAGGACATCAATATATTCTCTTTGGCTTGCATGAATTGGGGCATCAACATATTCTCTTTGGCTTGCATGATTTACGTCGAATATAGAAATTACTCCCATCCGTCTGTCCATGTGTGCGTGCAGGCTATTTCTCATAAGCTATTTGAATTAGAATGAACTCAATTTTGCCTGTAAAGAATTTCTTTAACAAATATCCAAATTATTATTCATTTCTGTAAAACGAATATTATAGTGATACTATGACAATGATATTAACTCCTTCTAGTCACTGTATCAGAGAGCTCGATAAAAAGAATGATAGAAATAAAATTCAATGTTTATTTTCTCATTAGCTCACTTACTTACACACGAGGATATATTGTTTGTTAATGTTTTAGCGTTGTTGTGTTTCAGCTCCGGAATCTTAATTTAATTGGCGCCAACGACGTCATTGCCAGTGAGAAAAACAATGAAAGGTGTCCTGGTTGGGAATGAGAAAATAAGTCAACCTTTGGGCGATTGGCTTTCAAAGATGTTAAGTGAATTTTCACACACTATGGTTCAACGTGTACTGGACATTTCTTACTAGTCATTCTTCACTCCTGTTTCTCTATATATAAACATTTCTTTCCTCTAGGCCTGTTAGTAACCATTTATGTCTTACCGTCTATATGTCTATGGGTTATATATGTGTTTCTTTGAAAATGTGAAACATTTTTTTGAAATGTGTCTGTATGTGCATAACGACCGAACTAGTGGGATTTATTTTTAAAAAACTAATATTGCTCGGGAAGTATTTCCCTTAAAATTTTAACAACTTATCCAAACTGATGGTTTGTATTGAAACCCCCTCCATATTGGACATTCCATGTTCTTCCCTTAAAACCTGGAACCTACATAAAAATAAAAAATAAAAAATCGTTTCAAATTTTTCCCGTTTATCATAAATTTTCACATTTGAAATTTGTCTTTTACTCCTCATCATTTAAGGGTATGCCGAAGGTGTATTCTAACCCCTAATGAGGTATTTGACGGCAATCCGTACACGGATCTCTTTCAGCGGAGAGTGAATAACTGAGATATCAACCCCCTACTGTACTCACTACCCCCTGTTATCCCATTACAAACAATAGTGAAGCTGCTATTTAGCTTGATCCGCTTAACCTGATTTCGCTTGGTTGTTTAAAATGATATCTTCATCTTTGAGGCCGAAGTAGAAACAAATCCTTCTGGGAAGTGCAGACATTGAGCCAGTCATGAAGGCCAGGGATAGGAACGAAAGACGCAGCCACAATATATATATATTGTGAGAGATGAATTAACTAGAAATAAATAGTTTACCAGATTTACTCGTCTTTTTGTGTATTGGAATGTTTGTGAAGACAAGGAAAGAGCCAAATGTTAAACTTCAGTTGAAGCTCAACAAAACAACTTTGTTTGGTTTCGATGAGTCACTGTTATACAGCAGTAAAAACTATGATGTACTATTGATGTGCAATCATTATTCCAACATAAGTGATTAATTGGGCCACAGTTTGTACAAAAGGTCGGGAATTAGAGGTAAATGATGAACTATTGCGGTGCCAAAATAAGGCATACGAAACCAGCAACTACATAGGACCAAGAATTTGCCATCGCCAATTATATATTTATTTACAGCATTTTCCATGGAACCGATGAGTATATCCAAATATCTTGCTAGACTCAATATCGAAGTGCAACAAAAAGTACGCGTGAATCAGTGCACAAGACTTAGTGTCAATGCGCCTGCCTGATGTTTTATAACAAACACTGTCATATAGGTAACAAACTGCAATCAACACTTTTTATATATTTTACAAACATTTACAGACATATGTATAAGCATAAACACATAATTATGTATTCATAGGCATATGCGTCCTTGTTAGCTTACAGGATTCAGTATGATATTCATTTAAAGACCGAGTCAAAGTCAAGGTGGTCTAATAAGTAGTTTTTTGGTTCGGAGAGCAACAGTGGTAGGCCAGTGAGTCTAGGATTGGTACTTGAACTCTTCTCCATGCAGTGTTTGGGCCGTCGTTTTGTGCTTCAATTACTAGGTCTATCCCTTTTCCCCTAACTCTGGTGTAGATACCATTTTCCTTTCTTTGTTCATAAGCCCTTTTGCTCAGAACAGCTATTATTCTTCTCATTGATATGTTTATATGTTTTATTCGTGCACACTGCATTCCTGTTTTTCATAAACACACATGCTGCAATCATTCTATGGAATTTATAATGTCCGGTCGGTGGATTCTTGTTGTTGGCGTGCACCAGCTAGGGTAGTCTTTGGACATTTTAAAACTGTATTTGTTTTCGTCTGAAACTATCGCAAAAGATTATTATTTGAGTTATCGGGCCGTGTGCCGGATAGGGGAATAGTTTTGTACAGACGGTCGATCCTCCTCTCATGCAGTTCCTTTATGATTATTGCTTTTATGAGAAGTCCTTACTGGAGTATTTTACATTTGTTTTCAATATGAGGATGGATATGTTCAGTATTTCTCTCGACTAGAACCTCGTTTTCATTGATCATGATTTGATCCTGTTTAATTTTGGTAAGACTGCTATGCTATTGTGTTTTGAATAACTCACCACCTGTTTATGTAAAACCTGTACCTGTTGAAAAAAATATAATCTTTTTTAAGACACCTATTGGCACAATTGCTTGTAACCGTTGACCAAACACTAGTAAAAAACGTAAACAGATAATATAATCTTGTACGTCATTCCATTTTCAGACAAAAGGATTGCTAACAAACATGATTATTATGTGGTCTTAACTATCATAGGAATAAGTGCAGTTATGTGCATTATGAGCACATTTTAAAAGGTACAGCTTATATATTACAAATACGCTGCTTATTTAAAACATGCAAATGTGAGCACAATTCACATACCCTATCTGTTGTTGACCGCCATCATACACTGATAATAAGAGTGAACACTCATGTAGTCAAATCTATCGGATACCATATTGAATACATATATACAAAACCATAAGCAAATAGGAAGCACAATACTACAATATTAGTAATCCTAACCCTAGAGTTAATACTCCAAAATACATAAAACATTTAAACGAACTTATAGACTACATCCCTATCAGACATTTATTACGTTAATGTTTCGCTGCAGAAAATAAAAGTATAATAAGCCGTCTTGGGGCTGAAATGAAATTTGGTATCCTAGAGTTATAACACCAAACAAAAGACACAAGAGAACCACAATGGTAACATCCATACAGAATTTATAGTTTCTGAGTGATGCTGCTGTCACGTTCAATTGCAGACGGACGGATGTATGGGATGTATGTATATCCCTGACTCTTTCAAGGCGGGAGTATTGACATTCTCTCCCCACAGAGGCAGATCAAGTCATGAGATGTTGATACAGGCTCTGTTATATTACGCCGAAATCCGGCAGTTACCCCTGAATTTCTTTATCAACTGACAACGCTTCTCGCATGGAAAGGGTGGTTAATATCACAATGCCTTTGCCATCATTTGGTAGCGAAAATGATGATTTAAGATCAGCTTGATTGCACAACTAACTTTGATTGCCTCCAATCAGGCGTCTCCCATTCTATCCCACAAACTCGGCGTAATAGAACAGAGGCTGTATCAACATTTCTTGACTTGATAAGCTTCTGTGGGGAGAGAATGGAGTATTGAAAGAACACCATCTTATTTGTCAATGTTTCCCAGGGCAGTCATTATATCTCGACTTTGCTCTACAGTATCAACACTGCATGCATGGCTCAGTCTAAACGATGATGCTTTCTTGGTGAACTTTCTCCAACATGCCAGCTCGACAGAAAGTACAATACTTGCAACTGTTATACCAATTCCTAAAGCATAGAAAATACTTTGAAGTCCGAGAACGTCAACCTGTTTAGCTGATTTGACAGCATCACATTTCACTTTTGGTTTCCATTTGTTGTACAAAACTTGAAGGAGTCCAGCTTCATTCATCCGCAGAATTCTGAAAATATCATCAAATTATCAATGTGTCATTAACAATCAGTTTTCATCAAAAACATTGAACTTCTATTCAATTGCCATTGGATAGTGTACTAACCTTCATTGGGTTTCTAAACCTTGTTTGAAACACATAAACTTAAGTCTTTTAAATTTAGTAATGATATTTGGATTATCGTGCTCTAAACTTTCAAAGTTGCAAACTCTTTGATTTTTTGATGATAGGGAAATACATGTCAGGTATGTTTTGGAAGTCCTTCAAAGTCATGAATAATTTTGAAAATAAGAACTCAAACAAGTATATGTCTTCGTTGACTATAATCACTTGAAAACGACAACACGAATACGTGTATGTTGTTGGTAAGAAACGTAATAGTTTAACAATAAAACCAAGCTTGAACGGATCAACTACTGCATACGCTTCCATATCTTAACTAAACAACCTTCATAACGCAGTTGACATAGTAATACTCCTGTCTGTAATATACTTGTGCACGGTCATCACTCTTTATCGCGACTTGCACAGCAATGTCGGCTTAACATTGGTCAAAACCGGTCACGTGCCGTAGGTATATTTAGCTATGTTATGTTATTAGTTTTATCCACAGACTGATACAACGCATTTCTAAGTGCAAATTCTTTTTCACCTCGTGCTTTTGATCTTTGCATGACGTCAAGTAAATAACAAATTCTCACATTGTGTTAGTGTTTTCTTGAGGTGACTTTGAAAGGTTTGGACCTTGATGAAAGTTGTCCGTGCAAAAGTATGCAGGTAAACCTAAATGTTAACTCACTGTTCAGAGAAGATTCGTGTGTAACTGCTATTCTTCTGAAGCCCAAACGTATAGTAGGACATCAGGAATGGGTCATCAATCTTTCGAAAAGCACAATCCTGGGACTTCCAAGTGTTATACAGGTCAGCCGAGCCTAAAAATGCGTATTCCTCTGTGTCACATTTTCTCTTGTGGTCTTCGATGTTGAAGCTTAGCTTGTAAGGATAATCCTGCATTCCAAGCCAAACACCCTTGTATTCTTCACGTTTGGAGTCCTAAAACGATATGGTTTATATGAAGAATCCTTATCATTGATGACAATAATGAAGCTCCCTTACTTTTTGAAAAACGTTTCACCTATTCGCACGAGACATGACAATCAAAATATCAAGGTATGTATCACTGCTATGTATTTATGTTTAACAAATATGTCACCCCATAGTCAGTATCATTCTGTTCCGATAATACACCTTGTGTTCACAATCTCAAAGATCCGCTTTAATATTTTCAATACATGAAGGGTTGAGAAACAGAACGAGCCAAGTTCTTTTTGCAAGTTTTCAGGAAGGTAATTTGTAATGCATGAATAACCGAAGTCGCTGAATTTCAAAAGCACAACTTAAGTCATACGGGATGTGAGGAAAGATAAGACTCTAGCCATTTTTGCTAAAATTGCAAGTAGTGAAAAATCAATATTTCAACATGAACCTTTTTATGCAAAGAAGGCCAAACAATACATTCAATAATATAAATGGACACTTTTAATATAGCATACCTATCAAATACTGTCAAGTCCTATAGTTTTTGCTGTTTTGGAGAAGTTTCTCAATGTTTTACATGCGTCATTATTCAATTTTCGATTGACTTTATCACTCATTTTGCCATTGTTCATTTTCTCTCAATCAAATTGATAAAACTAGCCTTATATCTTCATCAGTTCTTTTGATGTCTATTTTACATACCCCAAAAACAGAAGACAGCACCCCTCCACCAAGTATACCCCACTTATACGTGTCCTGCTTGACCATCTCGGCCAGGGAGGTGAAGGGAAGTTTCTCTCTCCAGTCTGTGAGGAAGGAGATGAGGTTTCCACTGTACGTGGCTGCTGAGATGACCGTGAAGAGCCACCAACAACATAGGATAGTTCTACCAGACACTGTGGTTGGCATGTCGGATCCACCTGTGTTGTGTTGTGAAGATAAATTTATGCAATTTCAATTGTCTTCCGTGTGTAATATCTCTTCTCTCGGTGAATCAACATTGCACATTTAATTCTAATAATGCTGAGAAAAACGAACAATTGTTGTTTTTCAGAACCTAATCGCAAAAATTATCAAAATGCCAAAAATAAAAGAGTTTCTCCCTTTATGAATAAAATTAATCAATCAAATTTATCGATACCTCATCATATATCATTCATCGGTTACAGTCAACACTTTAAAAGAATGATTCCATCCTTAGTTTAGCACTGTGCAGTTATACACCTGCGTACCTTAGGTTTATTCACTTACCTGCTTATCCTGGTACAAATACCATTTTATTTCAAAGATATGACCGCTCCTGTAAATTCATTATGCCAAACTAGTTTTTTTCACCAATGACTAGTCGATTCCAAAATAAGTTAAAAATGGTTAATTAATACATTGACAATGGGTGATATTTGTCAGTTCGGCGGAGGTATTTTGTCTCCGACCTCCAAATGAGCCCCAAATTACGTGATATTTTCACTTGGATACACCAGATAGATAGTGAACATACTTAAGGTACGCATCTGTATGTCTATACTTGAGAGTCATGACATTATTTACAACATAACCAACGTTAATTATTAGTAAAAATAGTACGAAGGACATTGAAAATTCAACGTTTCAATGTCGGTCATTGAATTCAATTTACAAATCAAAATATTGAATTATATGACACGACCTTTTGAAATCAAGTCTCTCAGGTAAGATCATTTAAAAAAATTAAATCACATTGATGTCTTTTAGATAACCTAAAACATCTTTAACCTTTAGTGAATATAACCACACCAAACGTTTAACATTTTTAGATTTAGGACTTATGTCAATTACTAGAAATATAAATAAGATGGCATACCCTTAGCCGTTATTGCCCCATAATTGTGCCAAAGTAGGTTTAAAAATCGCTTTAATCTGGCAGTTGAGCTGTTGTCTGTCCATACATTGCCAGGGTTGACTTCTTCCACCACGAACAGAAACACCGCAGAGAGAACGAGGGAGAGGAGAATACAGATGTGGACCTCGGCGCGGAACGGAGCAATAATTGTCCACCATTTGTTGGATTTGAAATCTGGCATCTTTAGTATAATGGCAGATTTTTGGTGGTAATATGGCGTTGAAAGGTCAATCACTTCCTTCCTTGATAACAATGGTGATAGAGTAGCAGCAACTAAGTCCACTTTCTGAAGTTAGGTTTATATGATGATAAAATGAAAGTGTAACTAGTGGGATCAAAACGAAATATCAAGAAGTATAAATTACGATGTCACTAGCACTTAAATATGATGTTAAGGTGTCAAGTTGTCATGCTTACTTTTACACATATACTTTGAAAAACATAACTATGATCCTGACAGTACTACACATACTACTCTAAAGAACCATTTGTATATTGTTCAAATATTTAATACAATCTCTTACGTTTACAACCAAAAGCGTCATATCAGGTATGCATAAGGGAATAAAGAAAATTTAAAAACCCAAACTTTTAAGCTGCATACATTTGAATTGATTGCAAATAATAAAAACTTGTGATAGCATGAATTACGCAAATGTCCACATTTGTATGCAGATTCTTCTACAGTACTTACCAACATGTAAATGTCAATTAATTTCACCTAAACATTTATACTTATGTTAGAATGTCCACAATAAAGAGAGTGATGCTTGATTAGACAGACAGACAGACAGACAGATATATTCAGTAAAAGAGGGTGACGCTGGATTAATACATAGAGGATACTAAACGACCTTCCATTTAATACTATTTTTATTAAACGAGTTAATGATTTTGTATAAAACGAGCGAAAGCGAGTTTGATACCAAATCATTCACGAGTTTAATAGAAATAGTATTAAATGAAAGGAAGTTTAGTATTCTGTTTATTACTTGCCCTAAAAATCACGCAAACTTGCCGAAAATGTGCTGAAACTAACAGTTCCGCGACTCGGCACCCATTGTGACGAAGCGCTTAAATTGTGACGTCACAACAGCTCACTTCTGTGACATAAATACTTGCATTGTGATATTACACTAGTTAAATATTGCCGTATAAATATTACACTGCGGTATCTTACACGGGCGTGTAATAACCAATGGTAATTATTTTTACCGTACCTATGTTCAAATGCTTTTGAAGGTAATGAGACACACCTTATATGCCAACAGACCAACCAGTCCGGTCCATGTCCCATTCACCATTTCACCAAATGATCCATCCTCTGGTTCCACAATCCTATACCTAAAACCATTAGTTGATGTCTTTAATGAAACAGGTAAATAAACATGTACTACTACAATAAACACAAGGTTTTCACATGATAAACACCACTTCAACAGTATGCCCAAAACCCCCTAAATACGTTAAAAATACTTATAAATTATCTTTATTACATGGGACTTTAACTTAAACTTATCCAATAAAGGACTGACTTTAACCAAGAAAAACATCACTCCAAAAGACGACAACCAAAGAGGTTTACAACCGGTTACCATGGGTTGTCAGAAATGGGGTTTGACCTTTTGAGTAGTATACAATGCACATATTGATTTATTGCACTTAGTTAGAACAAAATAAATATTAAAACACACCGAAACTTTAGAATCCGAGCCAGTTCATAAAGTAAATCCATGCAAAATCCATGGTAGTTGACTGTTCCGTTGTTTATAGTTTTGATGACGAAGGGGTACCACTGTAAGAGGTTGCAAATTTCAGAATAAACTTTCAGCGATATTGATGATTTGAATTAATGCATTTATATCCGATTTTTTTAAATTTTTGTTTATCAACTAAACTAACCCACTGTTTCCTGAACGAACTCTCAATACTAACTTATGCTTGTAGAACAAAGTTAAGTGATTGCATGCTCTTGGCAAATTAGGATTACATTAATCTGACACAGCAGAATGGTATCAATGTATATTTGACTGCCATAAATATGCCTACTTTACCTCTATAGTTGCAACAGTAAATGTTATCCCATTCAAATCATTCCTGATTGGTGAAAATAGTTTGTCCAGCAATGTGACGTCCCCAGCAGTATCAATGCAGCCAACTCGTCTCTTATGGATCGCTCCCCTTGACTCCAGTTTATAGATATATGATTTTCTATTACCCTTATGAATGGAAAGATGTATTAGATCATATATAAATATATTATTTCTTTCATTCACTACCTCTAAACTTATACGCATTTCCTTATTTGTTTACAAAACATCTAACAACAATCAATACCTTGATCAAGTCTAGAACTAGACATGTCAAACTTTTGAGTCGCAGCAGTCGCACGAGCTAGCACGTGCAATGACAAATTCACGCCCACAATCCCTCAGCCTAAGAGATCACTTTCCTTGTTGTTCGCAACCTGACAAGACGTTGCTGTTTTGACTTTGAAAAGTTTCTTACCTTTTGCTACGAAACCTCCCAAGTGTTTCTGTATCCTGATATCGTGAGATTTATCCATATAATCTTCTCTTCATGTTTGTAATCCTATATACTCGAACGATGCTTGTTCTAAAATGGCGACTTTCTTCCACGTGTTTTGAACACGGCACGGAAATTTATCTTGTTAAATTTTTTCGTGTTTGCTTTTTTTCTTTCTTATATGCCTTATAATACTTATTTAGCCCTTTCATGCTTAGCTAAATATGTTTTTGGTATTATAATTGCCTCTTTTTATTTCCGTCGGTATTCGGGTTCGGTAAGCCCCGTCTGCTTGTCGACTCACATTATCGATTTTTTCTATGGGCGTTGACTGGTGTCGTTTTTTCTCGCCTACAGTGGCTCATTTTATGACGCTTCAATTTTCACATAATGTCTTGTGTTTATATATATATTTTGTTTATATATAACTAATTCTTTTCCCTTTTTATGTGGAATTCTATGTACGGGAATTTCACATTACTCTATAATTATATTTCTATATATGTATATATATATTTATATATATTAATTCATCACTTCCTCTATATATATTTATTGATATATATAACCAACTATGTTTTTTTATGTGAATTTCTATGTACGGGAATTTCATATTAATCCATACTTATATATGCATATATATAATTTATCACGTCCTCTATATTTATTTATTGGACAGTGTGTTGATATTTTCTGTGTGTTAATGAATTTTCCTCAACTGTTCACAGTATCATGAATAACTCCAAGAAGTGTGTGGGCTGCAGCAAGTTCATGTCGGTACTGGACCCTCATCTCTACTGCCCACGTTGTTACGGTGTGAACTGCACCTTTGACCGGACTTGCGAGTTTTGTGACAGTCTGGACCAGCCAGCCTTCGACGCCTACATCGCCTCCCGTAAGAGAAGCCTTGCCAAGGTCTCGTCCAAGTCGTCTACCGTCTCTGTTCCCCCTGGTCAGGGCGACCTAGCAGCGGACCTGGCTGAATTCCGGAGGATGGCTGCGACCATGATGCCCCTGATGACCAAACTTATGGGCTTCGGGGACGACGCTGAGAGTTCTGAGGGTCAAAGGCTTCCCCCGTCGCCAGGGCGAGACTCAGTCTCCCACATAACTGGTCGGCGGGGGGGTGAAGAGAAGCATGAAGAGGACGTTATTTCCATCGACGCCCCTTCAGCGATCGACTCCGGCCTCCCTACTCCGTCTTCCAGGGACCCTAGACTCTTGAAGAAGGCCAAGGGCAAGCTCCCCAGATCTGCTACGATCCCGCGACAGGACCAAGCAGACATCGGCACGGCCTCTACAGGGACCCGTAAGACCAAGAAGACGAACCGTGCGGTTCCTCTCAACGGTTCCGCTCCATCCACGCCGGCACCCAACAGCAGTATTGTCCAGTACTCCGGCTCCTCCTCTTCCTCGTCCCGTACGGACCGGCGGTCCGCGCGGAAGGACCAGCAGGATGTGGACCCACAGGTTTCCATGGAACCGCAGGACGTATCAGACCGCACGGATCTAGCGAGCCTTAACGTTCCGGTGATCCCCAGCGCATCGTGGATCCCCAACAGGACGTCCACCGCAAGCAGGTCAACCACACTCCATCGGACAGCCAGCGCTCGGTGCCCCGTCAGCAGTCCAAAAGGAAGTCGACAGATCCTCTGGAGATCTCCTTCTACGGGTCTCAACCAGAGCCTCCACAAAAGAAGTCGAAGAAAGTGGTCTCAGAAGAATCTTCCTCTCCGACGTTGGGCTGGTATGATAAGATCGACGAGGTGTACCGCCACTTTCCGGACCTCGTACGGCCCCCAGCGCCATCACAGCCTATTCACAATGACATTAGCAGGGGGGTACCCAAGGTGAAGGACACTCCAGCGAACTCTCTTCCACCTCCGGACTCTTAGGCTCAGCTAGCGGCTCAACTCTCGGACAGGGTCGGTTCTCTGGCCTTTGATAAACAGCCAGCCCGGAGCTCCTTTTACAGGGCTTTTCCCTACAAGACTCATAATGCGAAGTTTGCCAGTACTGAGGAGACCCTATTGGACGACAACTTCAGATACCTGATGGGCAAAGGCACACCCTCTGACCAGATTAATGTGCACGATTCCCGCCTGAGGGAAGTGGAGACGTCGGTCCATAAAGCTATGCAGACCTCCTCCTACATCCATTGGTTCGCCGCCACCGCAGCCAGACAGTTCCCTATCATCCCGGATTCGGCTCCACCTCGGTTCCGTTTTCATCTCTGGCCACTGCGTTCGCCTTCTTCGACTCCCTAGGAGATGCAGTTCTCGATCTGGACAGATACCTGCTATGGATCTAGTCTCAGCTCACTCTCCTTCGACTGTCTGCTTACGTGAAGCAGCTACCCCAGAATACAGATCCTAAGATTAAGAGATGCTGTACCAGGCTCCTCTGTTCGGAGGCACTCTCTTCGGCGACTCAGTGACCAAGGCCTTAGAACGCAAGGACAAGGAGATGGAAAGAAAAAAGAATGAAGATATCCATAATCTTGTCTTGTCTGCTTCTCCCAGAAGGAGACAGTCTCCCAGGAAGAAGCCGTCCAATCCGTCCAGGAAACAAGGTTTCCAAAAGAACCAGGGACCCTCTACGCCCAAGAGGAACTCTGACAAGTTCCCTCGCTATGACAAGTTCTCGACTCCCGTCAAGAGTGGTGGTCGAGGCCGAGGCAGAGGCCAGCAGCGGGTTTGACCACCCAACACCCGTTCCCATCCAGTCATCAACCCTTGCCGGCCTCCCGATCTTCCCTTTGAATGTAGTTCCTGGTCAGGTCGGAGGTCGTCTTCAACAATTTGCCATCAATTGGCCAATTGTTTCAGACGACCCCTGGATCCTGTCTGTAGTCTCCCAGGGCTACCGGCTGATTTTCGATTCGCTTCCTCCGACGACCTTCATCCCGGAGGGGCCCCGTTTTCATCTTTCTGGTCGTCCTTTGGTGGCAGCAGAGGACGCAATTCAGAAGCTTTTGCTGAAGGAGGCAGTTATAGAACTGGATCCGGCCACGGTTTCCCGCGGGTTCTATTCTCCAGTTTTTCTGGTTCCGAAAAAAGGACACGGACGAATTGCGGATGATCATAGATCTGAAGATTCTGAACCGGAACTTCCTGCAGAGACCTCCGCACTTCAGGATGGAGTCGATACCGGCGCTGAAACTGGCTCTAAGACCAGCGGACTGGATGGTCTCGTTAGACCTCAGGGATGCATATCTCCACGTCCCGATTCATCCAGCATCCCAGAGGTATCTTCGTTTTGCTCTCAACGGCAGGTTGTTCCAGTTCAGGGTTCTTCCATTCGGGATCTCGATAGCAGCTTGGCTTTTCACATGCATCACAGCTCCGGTCCTGAGTTTTCTTCACTCCAGGTCCATCAGGATTCACGGGTACCTGGACGACTTCCTCTTACCAGACCAGTCTCATCGCGGTCTGGAGACGAACAGAGACCTTGCCGTTTTTATCTTGGAGCATCTGGGTTTCATCGTCCATCCAGAGAAGTCAGACTTCACTCCGTCCCAGAGAGTAAAGTATATTGGAGCCATTTTCGACACGGGGATCTCGAAGATTCTTCCGCCGGGGGACAGGGTCACGGTAGCTCGGAATTTGATCCGTTCCATGTCTCAGTCTCCACAAACCTTAAGGCAATGGATGTCCCTGTTGGGCAAGATCACGAGCATGCAGGATTCGACCAACAGGGAGAGGCTGAGACTCCGTCACTTTCAGTTTTGGATCAACTCCTTCAGATCGCTCGAGCTTTCGACTCTTTGTTATCCTCCTCCAGAGATTCTCCACTCGCTTCGTTGGTGGCTTCAAGACCAGAACGTTCTGCAGGGTGTTCAGTTGGTCCCTTTCGTGCAGGATGTTCTGCTGGTGACGAACGCATCAAGTGTCGGTTGGGGGGCTCACCTCATGGACCAGATGATTCAGGGATCTTGGTCTCTGGAAGAAGCTCCTCTTCACATCAACCAGCTGGAACTGTTAGCCGTTCTGAAGTCTCTTCAGTTCTGGCAGGACCAGCTGAAGGGAAAGAAGCTGATGTTGGCCTCAGACAACACCACGGTAGTGGCTCACGTCAATCGCCAGGGAGGCACTCGATCAAAGGGATTGCTAGACCTCTGTCTTCAACTGTTCGACTGGATCGACAGGAACGGCTGTCAACTCAGAGCCAGACACATTCCAGGCCATCTGAATGTTCTGGCAGACAACCTGTCTCGTCCGAACCAGATCCAGTCAACAGAATGGACTCTGCATCCCACCTCCTTCAAGATGGTCTCAGACTTGTGGGAATCCCCGATGATAGACCTGTTTGCGACCAGACTCAACACACAGCTCCCGGTCTACGTCAGTCCAGTTCCGGACCCTCAGGCCTTCGCCGTAGACGCAATGTCGATTAGCTGGGACGGTCTCCATGCTTACGCCTTCCCTCCGCCAGCATTGATTCCAGCAGTATTGGAGAAGGCGACAGCTGCATCATAATTCTGATTGCTCCAGCGTGGCCCAATCGTCCTTGGTTTCCGGATCTGTTGACGGCGTAAACTCATCCGCCGGTGCAACTGCCAGTCTTTCCAACGTTACTAAGACAGCCAAGGTCCGACAGGTTTCATCGAAATCCCGAGTCCCTTTGTCTTCACGCTTGGAGGTTATCCAGCGTAATCTCAGGAGTAGTGGTTTCTCCCAAGAAGTTGCAGAAGCTGTCCGCGGAGGCCTCAGAGCTTCTACCTCTGCCCTCTATGATTGCAGATACAGCAAATTCACCGAGTGGAAGCAGCAATTCCAGCCTGATGCTGCTATCTCCATTCCGCTCGTCGCTGAGTTCTTGTTCTTTCTAAGGAAAGAGAAGAAGTTGAAGGCTGGGACGATTGATGGCTACAAGTCAGCTTTGACATCTGCCTTGGCCTTACAAGGAGTCGACTTGGCCAGAGACCAGACCATTCATCGCTTGGCTAGATCGTTCCAGTTAGATGATCTGAAATCTCCTAAGTTTCAGCTCAAGTGGAATTTGTCGGTGGTCCTTTCAGCTCTACTCGCAGATCCGTTTGAGCCTATTAAAGACGTTTCCCTGCAGTTTTTATCCTGGAAGACAGCTTTCCTCTTGGCGCTGGCTTCCGCAAGCAGGGTTTCGGAGCTTCATGCTTTGGTCCATTCCACCATGACGCACTCTAAGAACTGGCAGTCTGTATCCCTAACGACCCTTCCCGGTTTCGTAGCCAAAAACCAGAAGTCCATTGCTGGGCCATTGGGAAGAAGATGCTTCTCTGTTCCGGCTCTGTCCGCTGCTATTTCAGACGGCATGGAAAAGGGTATTCTTCTCTGTCCAGTTCGAGCCCTGAGGGAGTACGTAAACAGAACCAAGTCCTTTAGAAGGGGTAGGCATAGATTGTTCCTTCCATGTCTCCCTACTTCTGACAAGGACATTACCAAGAATACCGTTTCAGCTTGGCTGAAGAAGACGATTAAGGCAGCTTACCATAAATCTCCGTCCACTCCGCCGATTTATGGTAAGGTGTCTTCACATAAGATAAGAGCCTGGGCTACGTCAGCCCCCCTCTGGCACTCTGCCTCGGTCGAGGACGTCATCTCTGCTGGTTATTGGGCCTCCTCTACTACCTTCTCCACCTTCTACCTCAGGGATGTCCAGTCAGATCTCCAAGGCCTCCACCAACTGGGACCGTTCGTCGCAGCCGGTGCAGTCCAGACATCCAAGCAGTAGTATAGGTAATTACAACTCTTATTTGAAGAGGTTGTAAGGACGGAGTTCCTCCTTTTCGCTGAGAAATCCTATGTTGGCCTCGGCAGTTAACGGTTGTAAATCCACGACTGTCCAGGCCAGCCTACCATTACTTGGTTAAGCAGGAACTTCGTTCTTGTGACCTCGGTTTTTGGTTAAAGGCATGATCACTTTTGAGTCACAGCATCGCTAGCTGATCTCCTACCCTCCGCCGATCTGTGGGAATCTGCGTATAAGTTTAGAGGTAGTGAATGAAAGAAATTTAACAAAATTACAAGTATTTTGTATATTTTTGAATGATACCTACCTCTAAACTTATAGTTTGTAACCCGCCCGGACCTCCCCACGGAACGGATACCAGCTTTTCGGGTTGCATTCTACAAGGAAAGTGATCTCTTAGGCTGAGGGATTGTGGGCGTGAATTTGTCATTGCACGTGCTAGCTCGTGCGACTGCTGCGACTCAAAAGTTTGACATTTCTAGTTCTAGACTTGATCAAGGTATTGATTGTTGTTAGATGTTTTGTAAACAAACAAGGAAATGCGTATAAGTTTAGAGGTAGGTATCATTCAAAAATATACAAAATACTTGTAATTTTGTTAAGTTTGATGAACAGAAGTGTTCTGTGAACCTTTGTTTTAAAGTTAATAATCATTCAACTATTGATTCCTTAATAGTAGGAAAAAATAGTTACCGATGCTCACACAATTTTTTTTTTTTTTTTTTTTTCCCCGTCAAGTCTTTTAATACCACACATAAGGGCTTAGCCAGAGTTCAGGTTTACATGCTGAGCACACTAGGATAACTCAAAATATTTTGACTACTAATAAATTTTTGTATAAGATTGGATATATAGATTCACCATTGTGTTCTCTTTGCAAACAGATGCCTGAGAGTATTATTCACTTATTATGTGATTGTATTCATGTTAGAAAAGTGTGGAAGGAGTTAGCAGAATGGTTGGGAAAGTTAGCTGAAGGAAATATTGAATTAATACCAATAAAAATCATCTTTGGTTTTAAGGGTAAAAATAATAACCCACTAAATACCATTTGTTTACTTGTGAAACAAAAAATCCATAGTATGAGTAGAAAAGGTAACAAACCCACTTTTGGATACATTCAAAAGGAATTATATAAACATTATTTGGCATGTAAATATATTGCATTTACAAATAACAACCAGCCCAAATTCTTTTCATTCTGGTCCTCTTTTCACACTTTATTTGCTGAAATGGAGGTAGATCTAAGTTAAGAAATATAAATAACCTTGCATTTGTTTATCTGTATTTTAGACATGATGTGATATTAACAATCAATTATCTGTATCTTTATGGAAATAAGAACTCTGTATCATTATGAATATGTACATGTAAACATCATATGGGATCTCTATGGAAATATGAAGTCTGTATCATAATGAATATGTACATGTAAACATCATATGTGGTCTTTATTGAAGTATGAACTTTTTATCATTATGAATATGTACATGTAAACATCATATGGGAAATAAAAATATAAAAAAAAAAAAAAAAAAAAGATTACTGAACATAAAAGCAGATTCTTGACTTGTTAATATTAACTCATCGTGCAGATTGTTGTACACAAAAGCTGATTCTTGACTTGTTTAAATTGTTATTTGTAAAAAGTATTACTATTAATAGAATACAAGTATACTTTTCATAAAGACAATTTATATACTTTCCATAAAGTCCATTATGTTCTATTTATCAATTAGGTCAGGATTATAGGATATAAAGTATTTCTTTCCCATTAAAGATTGGTAATAGTAATTTTTAACAAATATGTGACGTCTTTAATGTTTTTGCCATTATATCTTTTCTTGAGCAAGTTATATTTATAACTATTATTCCTAGACGTACCCTACTGCAAATAAACCACAAGGTACTTTAAAATCTTTTTGGAATTGTTCACGAAAGAAAAAAAACTGACTGACCGAAAACACATGATGACTGAAAACAGATGGCTTGACGATAACTAGATTTATATTTTAATGTTACAACATTGAACTTTTCCCATGCATTAAACCCCACAAAAGGTTACCTGAAATTTAGTACCGCAGGTAACCGCATCAAACGTAATGACATCCGAAGATGGTAGGGCAGAGGAATGTTTAGAAAACTCTGCTACAGTTGTACAACCAGTCGGGATGACTAACCACCGGGTCTTTAGCTGGATCGTGGAGTCTAACGCATTGGCCTGAATCAAAATTTGGGGTAAATTGACCATTTACAAATTGACTGATAATGTATTTATGGGATCCATTTATATATATTTTGTACACAATAATTTTCCTCTGGAATGTCATCGATAGGGTTTGATTATTTATTCCTCCAAGTCCAAATACATATTTCTGGTGCAATTTAATCACAATGGTTTTGGTAATTTATCCAACCATGTCCTTATATGCATATATATTTCCTGTCCAATGTCCAAACCAAGGACAAGTAAGTTTGACCTGCTCGTAAACGGTCTTCTTAAGACAAGCTGGATAACAATTTCCACAAGCTCAAGTTAAGTCTGTCTCAACACTGAGATAACTAATTTCAACACAAGTTTTCTGATGATTTGACATCTTTCTAACTTGTTCCACGACTACAACGTTCTTAAACTTCAATCAAATCTTGCGATGTTTGAGTCACATGAACTCTCAACTTTAGATTTTAGCAAAGTTCTCTTTGATGTATCAAAACAGAATTTAGAATTTAACCAAAATGTTTTATTATCCCCCAACTATTGGCAGAAGGACTTAAATCATATAAACCCGAGTATCATTTATTCAGTTTGTTCACTTGCTTGTGTATTTCAGTGCAAATATCATGCAATTTGATTTTCGTTCTGACGTCCATAAAAAAACAAGGGGCACTTACAAAGAATCACCAACTATCCATGGTTTACTAGACAGATGGGGTCATATTTGTGAAATTCAGATTTTCTTAAATATCAATTAAAACAATCCCGATAAACTTATAATAGTCAGCACAGTTAGTTTGCGTAAGGAAAACATATGACTTAGATCACGAGCTGTTGATATCTTATGAAGGATTTTGTAGAGAAAAACAAAAAATAGTCTTTTCGAAATTTGGACACCTGGTCACTTCAATGTCCTTCCAAATTTGAAACGGATATCTGTTGAGTATGACATACGAATATGTTGACGTAAACTGAATCTTTACTTAGGAACTGAAATGTGAAAATCCGTTTCGTTTTCGCAATACTAGGATGCCTCAGAGACATTCCAAAATTCATTACATTTGCACTAGAACACGCAGGTAAATGAACAAACTTAAAGTACGCAGCTGTATGTTCATAAATAGCCATTCATGGCATGTGTTTTACTTGCCTGCTCAAGGACATTCAATATACATTGAACTGAACAGAATACCACTGCGTTAAGACTTTTTGGATTGCTTTGATTGTAGATTCTCTGGAAGGTTTTATTCACGTGTGTTTCAACATCGATATTATACAACAGTTGTGCAGGCGGCGCCATGAAACGTAGACCTGATAGAAACAAGTTAATGGGAAACAATTGGCAACGTTATATTTGAAGGAACGTAGTAACATTATTGAAATAATTACGATTCCTTTTTGAATTAAAGAACCCAGGCTTCTTTTTCATAAGATACAATTACACGAATTAAGGTAACCGAAATGTTTATAAATTACGATTCTCTTTTTAAATCAAAGAACCCAGCATTCCTTTTCATAAAGACCGTACTAAGGTAACGTAAAGTTGTTTTGAAATATTTAGTTATTTTCTATTAAAAAATGCAAATGATAATCTCTCTCAGTATTAGTTTAATCTCGTGATAATTCATGAAACGTTTGAATTCGGAATTGTCAGGTATCAAAATCAATGTCATACCTAATTTATTCTCTTATCAATGACCCATCACGATAAGGCTTTAAAAGACATCAATAGGTCGAACTTAAACCTATCAATAACATGATATATTCAAGTTTTAACCAAATACTACGTCATATCACCAACATAGGACTAATGGTTTCCTACATAAGAGATATTTGTCTTTTCTACAGGGCATACTGATCTCCATCTTACAACGTTGACTGTTAAACAAGACGTCATAGAATTATGATATGAATAAATCATTCGTACTAAAAGGATAATTCCTTTTTAAAAATTTACCAATCTGAAAGAATTTGAAATCTCAGTAGCATTTAGAATAGTGGTTACTTTTGTTATTTTCATTAGTTACATGTACTTTTGAAATCGTGACTTGTGTACTTACTTCCCTTTGCAGATGACATTGTCATATATATTGTGCTAGAAGAAGATGGATTCCCAAGTTCACGAAGAATATTTGTCACAGCCTTTTGAAACCGTTGATTTATGACAGCATGGGTGTACATCTGGTCCTGAACTGTTTTATTTTCGAATATATTGTAGTGTAAACCACACTTCTGTGAATGGTCTATCTTGCACATTTTTGAGTTCCATAAAGTTACTGAAAACATAAAAGAAATGTTTACTTTGAATCTGATAACATATTTTTTAAATTAACATTGAAGATGAAGAGCCTTGTGACAAGTGACCAATCGGCTTGGCTCCATATCGATGGTGTACATCGTCTAGAGTTAAATCACCCGAAAACCACTCCTGATAGTTGTCAAGTACTGTAAAACGGAGGTATACAATGAATAGAAAGGTCGCTATTCTGCGGCAGCTCTCTCCCTGGCGTGCCCAGAACGTTAAAACGGCCTCATTGAGGACAATACCATAGATATTCTTCACGATCTTTATATTGGCACCATATTGTTATCATACGTGGCAAAGATGTTACTGCGTTCAGGTCAATATTGAATATGAGATATATATTAACATATATGTTAAGTTACTTATTTTACATTTTCTTCTGTGTCCGGTATTGCACAGAAAGCTGTATGAGGTATTGACACTACGAAGAGGATATTTGACAGTTCTCGTCAAGGCCATAGCTATATCATCCACTATATCATCTCTTGCAGTAGAGATGTATATTCATTATTACATGAATATTCTGTCGCAGCCACGAGTGTATATATACTGTTCCTACCTCAAAGATGATATTGATATATTGTATAATATTTACTTTGATTTCTTTATGTGTCATACCCGTGCCATTTCTTTTGTTGTTGTTGATAATGCTACATTTTGTATATTCATTGATACATTATCTGAATCATTGAACTGGTTTTTGTGGAAATGACATATTATACGATCGAGTTTGATATCATATGGAAAAAGAAAATAGCTCACCTTGTTTAGCAAGTTTAAATGGGTCGTTTCGATACGTTTGCAAGTCACATAAAGTTGGTTTGTAGATGAAGGTTCCAACAATGAGGGACAGCAGGGTCTCTAAAAAAAGAATTGGTGATCTAGTCTAAACTTTTGAAATGTATTGATGCACAAATAACGGGAAATGATGATATCTTCGACTCTGCATGAGTAACAATAGGTATTTATAAATTTATTAAATAATGGACGAAAAGCGTTAAGGCTTTTTGAGGTGGATAAAGTACATAAAACCATTACTTGAAAACAACTCAGTTGAATTGTTTGTTTGAGTTATTGTTTCTTTAATTTATGCATGGCTGAGCTGGTAACCGGACAATTTCCCCCCGGATAAAATCCCCCCGGACAAAACCTCCCTAAAAAAGGTCATGTAGGTCAATTTCCCCCCGGACAAAAACCCCTATGGACAAAACCCCCCTCAAAAGAAAATAATGATAAAACCCAAATGAGACATGTTTATAAATGTTTATTTCTTTACTAATCAACAAGTTTAACAGATCTAACAAGTTTTCAGTTACTTGTTTGTTCAGGCCTGAGAGTCATGTTTATCTACATGATTAATCAGTTGGAGGGGAACTTTAAGTTCCTGGAGCGTCACATGATGATTAACGCATACAGTTGAATTGTTTGTTTGAGTTATTGTTTCTTTAATTTATGCACGGCTGAGCTACACAATATGCTGATATTTGGTTCATCCTGTTGTCAATGTAACATCCCGTAGTCACACATTTCTAAACATCTATTGAACGGTAGTCAGAACGGATAGAAAGTCCTTATTGCAAATGTACATTAAATTAATATAGATGTTTGATTACTATTCAACTGTGGCTTTTAGTCGTGGTTGTTCCTTCAGTTCCGTTTATCAGAAAGAAAGGATGTTCACGACACAATCGTGGCTTTCAGGGATAATCTATCCGTATATTTTGGAATGGAACATATCCTACATTCGTCAGGCCAGCTTATCTTAGTACGAGACGAGGGTTGTTTCCCTTCCCTTCATGAATACATCATCTTAAAGTTTGTTTGTTTGTCGCCCAACCATGAAACAGACGCCGATAGTGAATATCACTAACCGTGTGTCATTTTTTTATAATGCTGTTCGTAATGACAGGAGTTGTTATGTTCTTGCGAATATATGACCAGTTCATCAACTACTTTTCTTTAGTAATCAATATTTCCTTTAAAGGAGCAGTAGCACGTCTATTGATAATTGTAAATATCAATTTTTTCACTAATGTTCTTGCGAATATATGATCAGTTCATCAACTAATGTTCTTTAGTAATCAATATTTCCTTTAAAGGGGCAGTAGCACGTTTTTGATAATTTTATAAATATTTCAAATTTTTCACTGTTATTAAGTTAATACTCAATGTATTAGTTTGACATTGTCAAAAATCTCATTACACATGCCAATCATCCATAGTTAGATGACAAAGTATGAAGATCCCCATAAAATCCATTGGCGGCGATTTTGTGTGAACACCTTTAATTCATTTTGTGTAAGAAAAAGCAATCGCATGGCTAAACTTAATGTTATATATTTGATTTATTACTGCTCCATTACTTACGTTTGTTAAAGGGGCAGTAGCACGTTTTTAGGGGGATTAAAATGTGATGTCAGGAAAATGAAAAAAATGGTTCCAATTGAAAGACAATGTATTTAAACTAAATGGAGCAGTAATAAATCAAATATATATTCATAATAATCAGTGAAAACTTTGAAATATACAATTATTAAAAAAGTGCTACTGCCCCTTTAATTTAAAAATCTGATTTTCCAAGCTATTATAACCTTTTCCTGTAAATCTTTTGGCTCTTAAATCTGAAAAGAAATGAAGGGAAATATCACCGAATTTCAAGCTGCTTATGGCCAAGCGATTTCCCAAGAAGTACTAAATAATAACTTACTCACTCCTTTCTACGTACCTGGAGACAAAATCCGTGTCATCCCTTTTTGAAAGTCCAAAATCCAAACGTATGACAAGTATAAATTCAAATTGGATCATATCTATGGTAAACTTAGAAGATATATGCTCTGGCTTTGGGTATTGATTAATTGAACGATTAACCTTTAAATACTCAGAAAAACAAACTTTTCCTTTTTGTCTTACAGCTCATACAACGGAATCGTTATACTAGTATATATGATGTAAATAATTTCCTTTGCAGCTTATAGATATTCGTGATAATGCAATTTTACCAGTAATGTTACCTTCTGAAAATAAAAAGCTTTTATCGACTTGATTTAGACGCCTTTTATATCAAGGATAAGTAAAT
Source organism: Steromphala cineraria (assembly GCA_916613615.1). Taxonomy (NCBI): domain Eukaryota; kingdom Metazoa; phylum Mollusca; class Gastropoda; order Trochida; family Trochidae; genus Steromphala; species Steromphala cineraria. The sequence continues at coordinate 23,581,973 of OU744724.1, forward strand.
ATAAATATATCGCGTAAATGGAAGGTATGTAGATAACGCGTACCTAACCTCTCGCTGGTTTGACAGATGAACAAGATAATACCACACAGTCTATTTATGTTCCGCTGTAACCATAGGCAGTCCATCGAACAGACAAATACATAGCTTCTATAACGTAATGACTTTGTGTTTTCTCGGTTTCAACGATAAGTTCATGTTCACAGTTGGTGTTGATTTGAATTCCTACCAATCATCCTTTATGTTAGTTTTACCGTTAATAGTTGAAATAGCCTTTTACGTATATAGATGATCCCAATAATCGTGCATTGTTTATGTATACTTGCTAGATTCAACATAACCAATCGATGTGCACCAAAACGCCGAAAAGGCCAAAAGTTAGACATCTTGTACTGAGCGTGATAACTTTATTAAAAACGTTTATTCCTTATATCATGTGTCATCAAATGTACATCACGTTTTGTTCTATCGCTTGAGTAGTATGAAATTTCTGCCAGTTTGTCATTTTGGTTTCTTGATTCGAGACCAAAATCGCGGAAATCCACAGCCACGGAACTTGAAATGAAATTTATATTATTCTTTAAAAGTTATCAGCTAAGTAATCAGAATAAAACTGTCAATGAGTAATGTAGCCAAAGTAATTCGAGAGAAGCAGCTGACATAGTCGAGTAATATCCCCCGCAATTGGCACATTATGTATAGAATTTACTGATTTGATTTCAATGTAAGCTTTACCTATCACTGTGTCCACGTAGAGGATTCCATTTTATCATATTGAAGATTCATATGTCACACACAATCAAACAAAAACTCAACGATATGATGGAAACAATTCTAATCAATGATGCCAACTATTACAAATTTACTGTTGGGCATAATTTGAATAAACTGACAAAATGCAATCAAGCCAGTAAAAAAGATAAGAGTTAGTTTATCATTTATCATTATCAACGTGTTCGTTTATAATACAATAATCAATGTCTTGAAAGATACCTAACAAAATTGTGAAAAGAGAGATCATACGATCAAAAATTAGTAAGTTTTCTAACAGAGTCATCCCTTTTCACCATGATGCAAATGCAAATGCAAAGTTTCACAATTAATATGTAAAACATTCATATCCTCATTTCAAAATGAATCTCAATACCAAGATTGATCAATCTTTGAGACTTAAAACTGTTTTGGACCGGACAGGACACCTACACAAGTTTTGAATAATTATCCTCCTTTTTTGCACAAAGTCATGAATAGATTGTCCTATATACTGCTTTCCACAACTACTACAAAAATGCAGTAGATGATTCCCTTGGTGGTACACTGTAGATGGTCTGTGATGCGGTGAACATTGTTGTTATGGTGGCTTTTGATGCGGTTGGTTTGGACCATGATTGGGCAGATGCGGCATTGTGGTTTGGAAGGTCTGCTGTGGATTAGGTGGTCCCGTAGGCGATTTTTGTAGGCTATTCTGAAAACTATATGGACGATGAAAGCAGTCTCAGGGTCTTGTTCCAACAAATATGTGTACTTCTTTAGGATGGCGGCGATGTTGATTTGGTGGTTGAAAGTGGTGATGTAGGTACTCTGCGGGTCTTCTGTACGGGTCTTGTACTTTAAAAGATCCTCGCGTTTCTTGCTATTTGCTTTCATGATGGCTTGTTCTATGCGGTTCAGGAAATAGCGCATATTTGTTTTAGGGCTGCACTCAGGTTGTGGTCGTTGTTGCATATCTTGGCCGTATGATCGCTGTTTTCAAGCTGCCGCGGTGATGAGAATCATAGTATAGAATTATATTGGTCCACATCTGTGGACTTGTGGTATACCTTAGTCAGGAAGTGTCCATCTTCTATTCGGATATCAATATCCAAAAAGCGTGTTGCGGTTGTGGAGTATTCAGAGGTGAATTTAATCATCCTATGAAATTCGTTCAGGGATTTTATGAAATCTTCTGTGACCCTGTGGCACCTACAAAAACCTTTTTGCTCTTTTCTCATCGTCCTCTCCTGGAGCTGAAGACATAGAATGCTGAATTGTTTCTAGAGACTCCGAAATGATTTTAAAATGAACATCTGATGACCCTGTGACCCTTACCTTGGGGGAAAGCACATTGACCACACCTAACGCAAAATTGAATATGAAGCCTGATGAGCTACAGAGCCAATGGCTCTATTTATTTGCATTTTCAATCGCCACCCCGCACAAGTTGTTTTATATATGTATAACTTCTTCCACTTTCGAGAACTCGTACATAAGTCACTACCTATACCTAACTTTTTGACATGTTTAGGTCAAAGGTCAAGATCACTGCAAGAAATCCTTGTAAAAGGGATAAACACAAAACGTTTAGTGCTCTGAAGCTCTTTATTGATATATATCATCTTTGTTGAAGTTCAGAAAAATAGAAAGGATTTCCGCTACACTCTATCAATTGTCAAAGTCACAGCAAGGTCAGGACTTAAGCATGGTTAAGCGAAAATGCTTGTTTAAACTATTAACACATTTAACCGTCACATGATTGTTATACTCAATGAAAAGTGTTCATTGATTGGGTGACCTTGAATGTCAAAGGTTAAGGTCACGAGATATGAGTTACAGTAATGTATATCAAGTATTGGTTCACCTTTTTCGCCTTTAATAAATAATTATAATAAATAACAGCTTTCTTATATCGCGCATATAGACCTGACAAAGCATGCCCAAAGCGCCATGAGTTTTATTACCCTGGAAGGATAGTATTTTCGGTGCCGCCGATTAACAAGCGCTCCGTCCGTATAGGTCCGTACTTTCCCCTTGTTCAGGTACCCACTTGTACAGCTGAGTGAACTGAGTGCAATGTGGATGAAATGTTTTGCCAAGGGACACAAAGTTTTTGTACTATGAAGCTCCATCGTGGTTTATATTATCTTTGGAGAAGTTAGTTTTTGGAGGGTTTCCGCTACAAATCATCAAAGGTCAAGGTCGCGACTAACTTTCAAAACATTTAATCATTATATGATTGTTATACTAAATAAGAAGTGGTCATTGATTCAACGCCTGTAAAACATTCAGCATAATAAAAAATACCTAAAACACATATTTTAAATCGTAGGTGACTAATAAACATCTAAACAGACTATGATCGGATATTCCCTTTCCTTTTTTTAACGTAACCAAGAGTATGGGGTTTATATTTTTTCTTTCCTACAAGGCAAGTGAAAATACATCACTAAAGTCTACTGTTCATGATTGCTTCAATTTGTAATTCAGAAACGAATTGACAAACACGAAGCCATATGGTAGGCTTTTATGTTTTTAAACATCAAAGTTTCTTGATCACAAAGGTAATAACCCATGTCAATTAGGCTATCTGATTCAGACGAATTTAAGCAAATTGAAAATTTTATTACTTCTACCACGCAATTAAGGTGCATTTCATGAATACACAGGCTGATGATGAGTTGATTTTCTTTATTGGCCTCTCTAAATACCATCAGACTACTCAACTTTCTACGAAAGCCTACAAGGGCCCAATTCAATGACAATTTTTTTCTAAAACTTGTAATTACAACTTTAAAAGGTGTAATTACAATTTTTAAAGGTGTAATAACAACTTTTAAAGGTGTAATTACAACTTTAAAAGTTGTATATTCAAGTTTTAAAGGTGTAATAACAACTTTTAAAGATGTAATTACAACTTTAAAAGTTGTATATTCAAGTTTTAAAGGTGTATTTACAAGTTTTGATTGTTGTAATTACAACTTTTAAAGGCGTTATTACAAGTTTTAAAGGTGTAATTACAAGTTTTAAAGTTGTATATTCAAGTTTTAAAGTTGAAATTACAACTTTTTGAGTACAAAATTTAATTGTTCAAACATGTATTGAAATCAAAACTTAAAACTCGAAAATACAACCTTTTAACTTGATAATACAACTTTCAAAAGTTGAAATTACACCTTAATAAGTTGAAATTGCACCTATAAAAGTTGAATGTACAACTTTTTAAAGTTGAATATACATCTTTCAAAAGTTGAATAGCTAGCTTTCAAAGTTGTTATTAAAACTTTTAAACTTGATTATACATCATTAAAAGTAGTAATTACAACTTTTAAACTTGAATATACACCTTTCAAAGTTGTAATTACAACTTAAAAACTTGAATATTCAACTTTATTGAAGTTGTAATTACAACTTTTTATCTTGAATATATAACTTTAAAAAGTTGTTATTACAACTTCAAATTTGAAAATACAAATTCAAAACTTGTTATTTCACCGTAGAAAGTTGTAATTACAACATTAAAACTTGAATTTACAACAATCAAAACTTGTAATTACACCTTTAAAAGTTGTAAATACAACTTTTTTTTAAAAATGTTGTCGGTGATTTTGGCCCTTGTAGGCTTTCGTAACTTTCTTTCTTCATGAATAGACACAATTATTTTGGATTTAATGTTTAAGGAAAAGTTGTAACATACTTATTGTAGAGACATTGATAACTAATTCATAAGCATATATCGAGTACCCAAAATTCAGAACTCATGTTACATACGAAATATATCACTTGTTGTGTTTAAAGAAATTTTTTTCATAATTATCAGTGTTCCTTAACTGGTAAAAAAAACATCACCAAAACTCATTTAAACAATTGCGTTAAAATCATCATTTATCCGACATTCTGCTAAAAAATTCATGCGATTGGTAATCATAACATCATCTGTTCATAGAGCGTGGATATTCCTTTCAATCGTGTAACACAAACATGATTTTAATATATACACAATCCCGAAAAATTCATAATAATTTGCGTTGCTTAATGTAGGAACATCTGAGGCAGATAAAGTCATGAAATGTTGACCGAGCATCTTTTCTTATTAGCCGAGTTTGTGGGGTAGAATGGGAAATGTATGATATGAGGCAATCAGTTAGTTGTGCAATAGCTACTGAACCATGGGAGAGACATTGTGATATGAACCACTCTTATCATGCGAAAAGCGTTGTTATGTGCTAAAATAATTGAGATGGGTTGAGGTGCAGTTTTTAAACCCATGGATTTGTTCTAATAAGAACAGGCTCAACCAACTTTTCATGATCTTCCTATGTGGGGAGAGAATGCTGAAACTGAAGCCATGTAGGTCATCTCGATGACAAGGTTTATCTGATCCACAGACTCGACTTGAGATCCTGGCAGCACTGCTGGTCGCCAAGCACAATGACGCCACCAGGACTTTCCTCTCTCACTCTCTAACTCAACAGATCTGATCAAATGCTTTTGAAGACATCTCAGATTTTCATATCCGTTGAATTAGCAGAATCTTTGATAAACAACCGACGCAATTGTAACAACTATAAGTTTGATTATGTGCTCACCAATTTATAGTGTTACATCGGCGTATTTGTACTCACCGAGCTCCTAAAGCTCCTTTATATTCATCAGCCAAAATGCCTCACATCGTTATGTATGGATGACATACAGCCAGCTATTGCGGCATCGCCAATATGACAGGACCATTGAGTGCAATAGTTATACTGCACGCTCCTCCAATCCTTGCATTGCATAAGCTGATACAATTAAATTGTAAACAAAGCAATGAACGAACAGTCGCCACCGATATGAGGTAATTGGCCTGTGAGATGTCAGGGTTTTGTAGACGCTATGAGGATATAAATACGATAACGTTAAACGATGCATGATAACTGAAATCTTTAGTAACTCGATTTATCATACAATGGATAGTGTTCTCGGCATAATAAAGCCAACGGATATTTTCGATATCCGTTGGGCGTGGCTAAGGGTCATATACGGATACCGATGCAAATTTCAAAGGTCAAGGTCGGAACTTCTTTCGAAAATTCCGATGACGTCACAAGCGTTAACATTTTGAACGCCTTTAGTAACGGAGAGAGGCATTACAATATATGAATGATACATTGTATAAACATTAATCTAAGAAATAACAACAAAACTGTATGGGTCTTTAGCCATATGTATGACTTAGCAGTGCTAAAACACTGTCATCACGATTTGAATGAAACCGACCGAACAATTTTACTCACAGGTACCAAAGGCAGTTCAAGTCTCATGTTCAAACACGTCATTTACACATCTTCGATGTTCTTTACTTTAATATTGTTTAGTTTGGATTCGGAAATCCACAGACTATCATCTAGTTTAGCTCTCCGGCCATCAATGTTCGTTCAATCGCTGTCTCAACGCAAGCTGCCATTGTCATGTAGGCGAAGGGAAGCAACTCTTGCCCCTTGGTGAGATTGACTCGTCCTCTCGATGACGTCGGATTAACGAACGTCAGTTCGATCCCGCCAAAGACCATTTAAAATGTGTCTAACTTTTACATCATCGTATTTTATAGATTTTTAAAATTTCAAAACTTTGGAGTCGTGACAAAATAACTCGAACGGCAATAAAAAGCATATATAAGGAGGAATTATAATTTGTCAATTCACTGTCAGAGTCATTGCTCTATTCATTTGCATATATCAATGCGCGAATCTTAAAACAATTTCAACTATCAAAATAGTATTATCAGGCATTTTTTCGAATTAAATTTTAAAATGACATTGTATGATAAAGAAGTTATCATGCTCGTGTGTTTTTGGATCGTAAATATCCTGCATTAGGAATAAACACTATGTATTTAGCTCGCCAAGGCTCGCAAAATACAATGTTTATTCCTAATGCAGGATATTTACGATCCAAAAACACACGAGCATGATAACCTCTATTTATCTGCGTCTGGTAATAGCTTATTATCTATTTCGAGTCAATATTTGGCAACAGCGTTTTGCTACAAAGTGTCAAATTATTGTATTAAGTCTAATCGAAGGCCAACTTTGAACGTCAACATATGTACATGTAAGATTTCGATCCTCATATCAATATTCTTAAAAAAATGATACATTGAATAGGAAGTATTGCAAACATGGCATAGATAAACAAATTAATAAATAATTCGTACAATAAAAACAATATAATCACGACACTTTTTAATCATTGCCTCTTATACATTGTCAAACTAAAAAGAAAACAACATAATTTTATACAAATAAACATCTTTACTGTGATACACAATCCTTACAACACAATAAGTTGACCAGCAGCTACATATAAATAAAAGTTTTTTTTTAAGTTGTTATAAACAAAAATCATAAATAATTGTGTATTCTTGTTTGTGCAGCTTTTATATATATTCAAAGAAATCTTAATTCAAAAATGATAAGATGAAAATGTTGCAGATGCAAGATTACAAAGACAATTTTATCACTGTCGACACTAAAAAGCTCTCGGAATTAACATTCAAAACAATAAAATACTATCAATATCAGTGTGCAAACGTTTACAGACTGCAAATATTATAATTGCCTTCCTTAAGTCAATTTCCAAATCCTTTATGCATTATTCATTAGCTCATTCAAGTTCATAAAGGTGTCTGTTGATTTTCTCTATTTATTGACGCTGAAACAGGGAAACCCGCCATTGGAAAAACGGTTTGGTTTATTTTGACAACAATGAAGAGGAAAACCAACATTTTGCTTGCCCTTTTCTTCATGGAATATTCCTCAAATTCAAAGTTCCATGTTTCGCCAATGATGAGTGATATTAAGAATATTTTTGCACACTATCATCGTTCGACAGTTCTTAAATCGACTGTTGGCCAAACCAGATTTCCTAAAGGAATATCGACTTTATCCTGTGCTCGATCGTGTACGGCGCATTTGAGTTGTAAAGCATTTACATTGAAGAAGAAAGAATATTTATGTTTTATATTTGAAAATGTTTTACGTTTGAACTCAACGAAAACGATTCCAAACGCATCGCTTACGAACATTTATATCAAAAGGGGTGAGTAATATCTAATACACTTCTTTTTGTCTTATGAAAAAATCATCTAGCTGATGATAAAACACGATAAAGTGAAAAACTAAATAAATATGCAGACACAATGGTCAGAACATGAAGGTTATACTTTATTTTTGAGCAGGAGTCTTCAATAAAAGAAGCCAGGCTTCTATGATTAGAGAAAGGTTAGGAAATATGAAAATATGTGCAAATGGCAATAATTCCCCTTAGAAGTCCCATCTGAAAAGTAAGTTTATACTGCAGTATTGTACTTTTCGTTTTGGTGAAAGAGATGCAGATATGTTGTAGGAAGTGGCCACTGTGACTTTTGTAAGAGCTCATTGAGTCACCAAGTTTTCAGATAGAATTTTAATATGATAGAAGTCTGTAAACTAAATTAGTCTGGCGTAAGAGAAGAAATTTTGTTTTAGGAGGTGGCCCCTATGGCTATTGAAAGGGGTCACTGAGTTACCAAATTTTCAGTCGGAACCCCCATATGAGAATGACTCTGTAAACTACCGAGCAAAATCTTTTTTACCAATCTTTAGTTTTTAGTAGTCAAATACGATTAATGTTGTGTAAGGAGTCTGTTTGAATTATTTCAGCTTTATTGTTTCTATATGATGTAGTAGGTGATACAAATAGGTTTTAAGGTCGAAACTTTTTATTTATTTTTACAAACTTTTTAAAGAAACGGAACCAATTTGTACTCCCTCAAAATGGTATTATACAAAAAGCATTTTAACACATTGTTACAATTTTCTTGTTTATGTAACTTTCGAAATGGCTTGCAGATGTGACAAACGACCCATCGTCTTCTATTCGTACTTTCCTGGAGGAAACGCCACGTGCACTGACAACCCAAAAGAATGGTAAATCATCTATATCATATTTGAAACATTTTTTTCAACGTGTATCAACGGCATTATTCAATAATTTTTTGCTTAAAATATTGATTTTTGTTTTATCATTGAATTTTGAATTATTGGAAATGCACGCGCCCCTTTACGTGCTATAGTTATTGTATCATTAAATTGTGTGATTTGAAGAACGACCCTTTGAGATAACTTATGCAAAATAAAACGCACTTTATAAATATATATGTACATGTAAGAATCTTCTATGCGTTTAATTAACATAGAGATTTTATAAAACCTTGGTGACTAGTTATGTGTTAAATATATTTAAACTGATTAAAGTTCATCTCTCTGCAACATAAATATTCCAACCATTCCAACATGGCATTTAAATGAAAAGAACTTGTCATTGAAAATCAAGCAACTGTTTCAGATATGTGCTGAAGAGTAAACTGCAAGTCCCATCAACGTGTATATTGGTTATCCGCACTTTTTAACACTACCGACTAGAGGTGTAACGCTACGGGGGGGTCGCGATACCATACACATCTTGATATGGGGCCGCGATACGATACATATCCCGATACAAATTAACTCCTTACACAATGATCTTTTCAAAAAAAATATGGATCTATAAATTTTGTGCAAGAATTTAGCTATACCAGGTTTGATGTAATTGTAATATGAAAGTTCCAAGTATAAGAGAGAGGTTCTTGTGTGCATTATTAAGTATCTTTTAAATCTCTATCTCAGTTTTCAGCATCGACATTAAAAATTCATTGATTTGTTATGTATCGCGATACGCATTTTTCAAAACAATAAGACATATCGTGTACGATATATCGCGATATATTTCTTATTGCCCTACTGTTACACCTCTACTTTCGTTGGTATAAATAGCATAGGGAGTAGCTCAATTGGTATATGATCCGATCTTCGCCGGGGAGCATGGGCTTCGATTCACGCTCATATTATGCCAAAAGACGGTGATAAATAAATAGGGGGGTATGCTTCCTTGCTTGACGATCATCATTACACGGATAGAACATCGCTTGATACGGCACTTCACTGTGGCTTCTGGTTGCCACAAGAACAAATTGAATTTCCCACTTCATTTGTAATGCCATGTAAATAGTCATAATTATTGAAACATGTGAATTCCAAAATTGTTAGGTTATCGATGAAGTATCGTGATGTAAAGCCTCATTTTTGTTTGTATTTAGAATTGGAAATGGTAATTTTCAATTAGAGTGAGTTCTTCTAGATGGCAAAATACTATTGACATTATTAGAAGTAGATGGCTCCAACAATATGTCCTGTCACTTTAAATGAAAATATATTGTTGTTTCTACTTCAAAATCGTATTATCTAATTCTTAAAGATGAGTCTTAAAAGTGCATTCTTTGTTTATTAAGCAAATACTTGTTACGAATCAAAGAAAATTAAAAACTTATATTATTGAAATTATCGACAATAAATGAAACTATGAAAGGCAATTTTCCTCCTCATATTTTGGCTATTTAGGGCGAGGCACGTATTATTTGCAGGACGCTAACACATTTAGAAACATGCATGATGTTTTGCCACGGTCAACGAAAGACATTTCCACGTGCGTTACAACAGCACCTACAAATAGAAAATAATAATAATAATTCGAAAGGCTATCAGGAAATATCGATTTAACAAAGAATTTCATTTTTGCAAATTTGCAATATATTCTTTAATGGTCATGGGATTTAAAAAATGAAAAAAAACCTGTAACTTGAATGATTGCATTCAGATAACAACATGTTTACATACTCGTAGCTTCATTATAAACTCTGGAACAGAAGAAAAGAATATCAAAGTAAACAAATACCAATGACGTGACGGATTACGGGTTCGTTTTAGCAGCAACAAGTCCTAAAGGATGGTATACTTTCAAATCAAATTTTAGTACTTTATGGTAACATATAAGATCTGTTTTTGGTGCCGGAATATTTATGATTTTTTTCTAAAGAACATTAGAAACCCACTAGATAAGTGTTTGCAGGACACCGCAAAAGCAGAGCAGCCCCGAAACTTGGGGTTTCGCCTAACCCTGTTCCGTCTTTTACAGGCCTCGCCAAATTGGGCATTTTCTCGTGACCTTGACCTTTGACACTCAAGATCACACAATCAATGAACACATTTCATTGAGTATAACATTAATGTAATGAAATAAAGTGTTGAAAGTTAATTTAATCTATTTTCTCCATAGATGTTGACCTTGCCATGACCTTTACCTTCGACAGTTCGTACCCAAAACTTTTTGAAAATTTTGTACTTCTCAAGAGATAAAATACACAAAATCTAAACTTCATAGCACAAAAACTTTTCAAGTTATCGTGTTTACAAGGAATTGCAATAACTCATATCTCATGACCTTGGCCTTCGACCTTCAAGGTCACACAATCATTGAACACTTTTTATTGAGTATAACAATCATGTATTGATTAAAAGTGATCATAGTAAAAATTAAGCATTTTCGCAAAACCATGCTTAAGTCATGACCTTGCTGTGACCTTGACCTTTGACGGATTCTAGCCGGAACCTTTTCAAAATGTTTTACTTGTTCAAGGATGATATATATCAAGTTAGAACTTCATAGCACAAAAACCTTTCCAAGTTATAGCGTTCACAAGGAATTTTGTAGGGACTTTATAACTCGTGACCTTGACCTTTGAACTTGAAAGTGAACATGTCATAATGATTCCCTGGAAGTGTTCACATTTAGACATGTTCATGAGTTCTAAAAGGTAAATGGGATAAAGTTATACCCAAATATGGTGCATATTGCAATAACTCATATCTCATGACCTTTGACTTTCAAGGTCACACAATCATTGAACACTTTTTTTTAGTATAACAATCATGTATTGATTAAAAGTGTTCATAGTTAAACTTAAGCATTTTCGCTAAACCATGCTTAAGTCATGACCTTGCTGTGACCTTGACCTTTGACGGATTGTAACCAAAACCTTTTCAAATTATTTTACTTGTCCAAGGATGATATATACCAAGTTAGAGCTTCATAGCAGAAAATCTTTTCAAGTTATCGCGTTTACAAGGAATTCTAAGAGTGATTACATAGCTCGTGACCTTGACCTTTGACCTTGAAAGTGAACGTGTCAAAATCGTTCCCCCGAGGTATGAGTAGTAAGTTATTAATAAGAGTTCTGGAAAGCTTAGTGGAAAAAAGTTATAGCTAGTAATACGAGTGCGGCGGCGGCGGTGATGGAATCTTCACAAACACTTATAGCAGCCCCGTCCTTAGACGGGACTGCTAATTATTTAAAAAATGTCTCGATAGCAATGCAAATCTGAATATGTATTTTAGGTGAAATTGAAAACTGTCACGAGTAATTTAATGTTATGAATGATTATCAATCATTTATAACACAACGTACTTTTCGGGCAAAAAGGAAAGCATGCAACCAGTAATGCATACATTGCTCTCAAGCCTTGCAGCATTGACCAATCCAGACTGTACTTTTCTCCAGGCTACTACTCTATACGACGATGATCCAATGAGAATCGTATGGTCTATTTGTAAAAGAGGACGTTGAACTCAAATCACGATTAATTTGCAAGTAGCTGTAAAGTGTATATCAACTAGTGATGGAAACCTACGGGATTTAATGCTGGAGACATTACCAAAGTGTCTGTAAACTTCATATGTTACACCTGATTCAAGATTTTTTCCCCGCAGAAGCAGATCAAGTCATGAAATGTTGATACAACGTCTGTTAAGGAGAGAATGCTAATTCAAAGGCAAAGAACGTAGACATGGACTTCTTTTCATAATTTTGCATTATATATATGTTTTATATCCCTTAGGCTTTGGGGTCTGTGGCAGTCCGCGCATACAAAACGCCATGATCAGAAGGACTACGCGCAATACCGCTAAGTTCCATTGTGTGTTTGGTTTCCGGATCTGCAGACTTCATACTGCCAACACCATCTTCTGTCAAACTTCTGGGAAGTGGTCTAGACCTGATGCACAATGCACTCGGCTCTTTTGGAATGGTTTCGTAAGTGTTTTAAATTTTCTAAACAAATAAAGCTTTTTCTATAAAAATCACGAGAAATCAACAAGTAACTGTTCAATTCTATCATTTCAAAACCTTAATTCACACTTTTTTTCTACTAACTTAGAGGGATCTAATGATTGTTTATACATTAACTTATATTTGTAAAGAAGACTGGAGAATTTAGTGTTTTCAAAATCATGGTTGTGAATGCGAGTATTCTGGAAATACTTCAAGAGGGTCAGTTTATCCATTGACCTTTTGTTGTAAGAATAAATACATGTAAGTAACATATGACGGATTTGAAATAGCCCTCAATTATGTTAAGCATCACACTCAGCATTCGACATTTAACAATTTCTTTCAGCTATCATAATTTCTTTATGCGCTGTTATATTTATAACAAATTCTATCTATCGCATAATTATAACGCTCGAGAAAGACAACATATTAAGATGTGAAAAAAGTTATATAACTAATTACTTAAATTTGAAATATGACTACTAATTACAAATGTTATGTTGTTCTTAGTTTCTAGTAAATGTTCAGGTTTGTCAACAAATTGATTTTTAGTACATGATGCTGTTTGCTTTCTATTGATGGTTAGACCAGTGACAAAATGAATATAATTGCTATCTGATAGTATTTTCCTAAAATCTGATACGAATAGTGTACGTGAATTTACTATACGGATAACGTACTTTAAAGGGGCAGTAGCACGTTTTTTGATAATTCTATATTTTAAATATTTCACTGATAATTGTAAGTTAATGCTAAATATATTAATTCGACAGTGTCAAAAATCACATTACACAAGCCAATCATCCATAGTCAGAGGACAAAATTTGGAGATTCACATAAAATCCATTGGCGACCATTTTTTGTGAACACCTTTAATTCATTTTCTGTAAGAAAAATGAATCGCATGGCTAAATTTTACGTTATATATTTAAATTGTTACTGCTCCATTGAGTTAAAATGCATTTTCTTTTAATTGGAACCACTAATTTTCATTTTCCTGACATCACCTTTTATTCCCCATAAAAACGTGCTACCGCCCCTTTAAATATGCGGGTGCGAATAGTTAGATATTTTTAAACGTGCTGTGTATATTATATATGTAACAGTGTTAATTTGACTTTGCTTTACGAAAAAATGTAGTGTTCTTTAAACATGTCAAAGCGGATCATGAACATTTATCATTTTACGGATCCCGGAAAGTGTACTTTAAACATGTTTAAACCTTACATCGTAAATTTAATATGCGTATACTGATAGTGTATCTTAAAGGGACAGTAGCACGTTTTTAGGGGAAATATAAGGTGATGTCAGGAAAATTAATGGTTCCAATTGAAAGACAATGTAACTAAATGGAGCAGTAATAATTCAATTACATAACGTAAAGTTTAGTCATGCGATTCAATTTTCTTATACAAAATGAATTAAAGTCGTTCACACAAAATGGCCGCCAATGGATTTTATGTGAATCTTCATAATTTGGCCTCTGACTATGGATGATAAGCTTGTGAAATGAGGTTTTTGACACTGTCAAAATAATACATTTAGCATTAACTTACACTTAGTCAAAAAAAAAGAATATAAAATTATCCAAAAACGTGCTAGTGCCCCTTTAAATATGCCTGTTCGAACGGCGTACATTGACTGTTCTTTTGTAGACAGTGTAAGCCAAATATGCATCTGTTGTGTTAATAGGTTGTATTCCAGAGATAGAGTTTGAAATTGACTCTCTCCGCAGCTAAATGATAAAAAAGAGAACAGAACCTGTGAAATATGTTCCGATTTTCATTTTTAATTTGCACGAACATTCAAGTTCTACACTCTCTATGGTTTACTAAGACACTCACCTGAGATACCATATAGGCGTTTGTAACAATATTCCGCTCTAAAGAGAACCAGTTATCTCGTCAAAGCGTATATTATCAACGATTCAACGATTTTATTAACTCAAAAAACCACCTTCGGTAGTACAAGAGCATACATATATAAACTGACCAGCAAAAGAAACCTAACACCTCATTTAGATTCGATTTAACAACGATTTGAAATATATATGACGCATTTGATTATGGAATCATCAACATTAATCATATCTACAATATTTCATATGAATTGATCGTTGATTGATTCATTTTTTGTTAAGATATCTTTGTTTAAAGAAGACCGGGGTAAGAAATGAAATTTAAATGAGTGGAAAACAAGGTTTGTTTTGTAATTTTTTGGTAAAATATAGCTTATATATCGATGGACATTTGTTGTTTATTAAAATTAATTTTCAACAATTTTTTTTTTAAATTTCAATTTCCCCCCCAAAAAATCAAACACGTCTAGAAGTATTCTTTGATTGATAACTAAAGGCCTGCACTGTTCAGTTTTAGCGTACGACGTCTAAAACTTAAAATATTTGTAATTGAAGATTATGTATATGATGAAAGCAACTAAAGTGTTAGGTTTCTTTTGCCTGTCAGTTTACATATATTTCATAATAAAGGCATGCGTCTTATGGCAGACGATTATTGATTACATAGATAATTAATTAATTAACATATCACACATAGTTTGTTACATAACTACAGTGTAAAGTATCATTTAGAGATTAAACATTGGATAACAGATTGTTAATTTGGATAACGAAGTTTGACAAAAAATTCATATATCGTTAAGTTGATGGAGTTAGAGCATGGGTAAGGTTATATATAGTGTTTAAACTCTGCATAATGGATAAATATAACTTTCGTTTTTCATATAACGTTGGACAATTAAGTATATAATGTAATTCGTCACTTATTTCATTCAAGTCACTACATGTATGTCTGGCCAACAGGTGGAGGGAAGGTTTGTACACGTCAACCTCGCCTGTCCCCCCTCAACCGGGTCGCACTTTCTAGTTCATGGGAAACTTCTTTCAAAGACAGCGAAGTAAGATTGTATACTGTTTTGCAAACTTGTAAGAAGTATATTTATCGACTTTATTCTATTCTTCGAACATATTTCTCTATTTCCTGATTAAAATTATTATAATGTATTTTCATGTATGTGAAGAATAAGATGAATGGTTTATATTGCTATCAAAAATGCTGTAAGCAACTAAAGAAATATTCTATAAGGATGAATTTATTGATAATTAAATCTAACTTTCTATGCTAAGATGGCAATTTGATAGAGACGAGAAAATGAGGATCGTTTGTTTCAGATGGGACTGTGTATTAAGAGGAAACAAATATACGTTCACTCACGAATTCAACATAGGAAATGAGGAGATGTCATTTAAAGTTATTCGTCGCATGCATTCTGGACCTTCCAAGACCCTTTACGCAAGAAACTCAATTCCGCTATTAGCAACAAAAAGATGGATCATATTAAAGATATTTATTTTTGAGAAGATCATGAATGTAAGTTATCAACACAATTGAACTGAGCAGGGAAACTAACTATACGATATATATTTGAGTTGAAATAGTGTTGTAAAATATGTTTTAAATATTGAAATCCCGAAAACAATAGGGAATGTATCAGTGTCCAATATGTCAAAGCGATGATCCAGCAACGAACTTAATGGCGGCCATTTGAACGAGAATGCATTTTAATTATTTGTGTAAAGTATATGGATTTTCGTAGCTTATTGAACTTTGTGTTTTCCTGTTGAGACTCATTTAATTGTTTAAAATACATCGCCTTGCTATTTGAAACATTTGTTTAACTTTCGTAAGATACCCATTTTTTAGGAAAACGTTCTAAGTATGTTTAAGGACTACGGAAAAATATCTTATTCTGCACAATCGGTACCCCAAGTATGTAAGGTGTCAAAATTTGAATCAAAACAACATTATGGTCTCTTAAAATCAACTCGAACAATCATCTTGATTACGAATATATTATTGCATTGATTCATGTATTATGTGTTTCAACTATATTGCCTTTGTTGCACTTAATTATTCAAATTTGACAAATAAATACAGATATTGGGTATTACAAACTTTGAAAAAATTGAATTCTAGTCCTAATATTAGACGACATTGCGGGTGAAAATTCCGTTATTTCATTCACACGTTTCTTGGCTATGTCGTGTCTACTCGTCAGGTGGGTAAGAGCATGGTTTGTACAGGTTCAACAGAAAGTATATCAGTACTATGACGTCACAATAGTGTGTCGGTATGACTTCACCGAGAAATAAAATAAATACTAATCTTCCTTCCATAAAAGGGACAGTCCAATCGGGCTATTCATGGTGGAAAGAATACTTCCCTTTTTATACTTATATACGATTGTAACATAATTATATCACACTTAATTTAAATATGTTAGTAAGGATATCATTTTAGTTGTTTTAAATTAAACAATTTACCAAAGAATAAAATCATCACTGCACCCTCTTGAATTTCTTTTCCACAAAAATATAACGATAGTACTATACCTTTAACAATATTTTGATTAATGGTAATCACTGCGTGAAAATATCACTTTCTCACTCCACTCGATGAGATAGAAGTGATATTCGGCAAAAACAATGACAAAGTCTATTTATTATATAATTTTAAAAGCATAAAACGCAGTCGGAAGGCAAAGTTTCGCTGTTGTGATGAATGACAGTCTAGCAATTCCATTTATGTTTTTCTCGGTGAAAAAATAGTTCGATAGAAATAATTCGATTTTTAATCGGAAATAGTTTTTTGAAAACATATAATTTGTGAATGATTATTGATATCAGATTGGTTTAACTAGGTGAAACAAAGGCCCCTTTTGTATTTTGGAATGTCGGTTTCGACGCGAATTGATAGTGAGTGAAGCGTTTTGTCGTGACATCTCTCGCTTCGTAAATTTATTTTGCGATAAAATGAACAATTATTAACTACAGCAACAAGATATGGACTACGGGTGGCTTTTCAAAGTCAAAGGATATATTGGCACTGCAATATGTTGACAGTTACATACCGAAAACATCCTAAAATGTCGTTGTTCTTCAATACTAACGAACGCCTTGACGCAGGCATGCGTTCGATTTCCTCAAAGGGAGATAATCGTGTTTCAAAGGGAGCTAATAGGTTCGGTCCTACTTTTCTCACCGCAGAGAAAATATGGATTATATTTTCACTGCAGTGAAAATATGACTTTCTACTGATTTTCATAAAATGTGGATTATATTTTCACTGTATAACCCTATATTTCATTGCTAGTTATATAATAAAACGATAGTACTATACCTTAACAATATTTTCATTAAAGGGGCAGTAGCACGTTTTTTGACGATTTTATATTTACAAATTTTCATTCATAATTGTAAGTTGATGCTAAATGTATTATATTAACAGTGTCAGAAATCTCATTACACAAGCCAATCATCCATTGTCAGAGGTCAAAGTATGAAGATTCACATAAAATCCATTGGCGGTCATTTTGTGTGAACACCTTTAATTCATTTTTTGTAAGAAAAAGGAATCACATGGCTAAACTTTACGTTATATATTTGAATTATTACTGCTCCATTTAGCTTAGATACATTGTATTTCAATTGGAACCATTAATTTTCATTTTCTTGACATCACCCTATATACCCCCTAAAACGTGCTACTGCCCCTTTAAACTCGTGAATGATTTGGTACTATACAGGAATTAATCAATTTAAAGTTTATTATTCACTCGTTTAATAAAAAATAGTATAAAAATGAAAGATTTGTTAGCATGATTAGAAATAAATAATTTCAATCGTTATAACCTTATGTTACGATATGAAGAAAAGCTATATGTCCTTTTCAATGTTGCAGGTGACATGGAACAGTGTTGAGCTCGGAGCATATAAACTACCAAGGCCTCTATCCATCGAATCCATCTCCTTTAATGAAAATGTTTATACTGAAACTCTGCGAATAATTTACCCAGAGACAAAATAGGTTATATGTAAAATAAAACGATTACTCTGTTATTTTATGAAACCTTTTAGAGCTTTAGTGGAAACATCAAAGTAAAATAGTAAAATGAATGACGTAAATGTCCTTTCCTGAGATATGCCCCCCCCCCCCCCCCCCCCATGTTTAGAGTTGAGAAAAAACAATGTGGTTACTCTTTAATCTCATCCGATTCTGTGTTAACATTGTAATATTTGTGACATTTGTATTTGTTGTTTTCAAGTTTTACAAGTCAATTAGTTTGCGTTGGCCGATTAATTCAAACCCGGATATGCATTCTCCGATAGATCATGTTGACCTTAGAAAATGACAACACTTCTCGCATGGAAAGGGTTGTTTGAATCACAATGCCTTTTCCAAGATTCAGAAGCCAAAATGATTATTGTGTGACAGCATGGCTGATTGCTTATATAATAACTAACTTTGTTTGCACTCAAAAAACAACTCCCATTCTAGCCAAGAACCTCGATATAATTGGAAAAGAACAGCATGACTTGATCTACCTGTTAGGAGAGATTGCTGGATATGAACGTTATGAGACAAACTACACGTATTGGCATTTACATGTACCAAACAATTTTAAGGTTTGGACACCTTGCTGAGGTGCATGACTCCTGGTTCTCGTGAATCATCAGATATCAAGATAATCATGAAAGGTGAAAGGGTTAAAAAAAGAAATTTGTTTGACTAGATGTAGAATAATGAACTATATTTTGTCAAAAGTCTATTATATCAATTGTTAGAAATGTTAAATTTCTTGAATGATAAACATGCAAATTCAAATTTGTATAGTTTATAATATCAAATAACAAATTGAAGTTAGGAGAAAACTTTGTTCCTACTGTATATTCCGGTGCCGGTTATTGTATAATGTACCGGGTATTCATTTAAACCGGACAGTTTATCAAGACTTACAGATATAACATTATTGTGAAAATGCCTCATCAATACGATTAAGTGACCTTGCATTATTTTCAAGCTGAAAGCAAAGCTTTGAAATGCTATATATATATTATTGATGTTAACAACGAGAACAATGTATAGAAGAAAGCTATTGTTATTAACACTCCAAAAGTGTTTTGTGCAAAATATGAACAGAATCAACACTTCCTGCAAACTGTCTGATCCATGCATCGTTTGTGAGGATTACCCCTGATGTTTGGCAGAAAGCTGAAGATCATGTCCTTGACATTGGGTGTCAATACCGTCAACGTGACGGAGTGAACATCAGCCTCGTCACTTCTGATGTCGTTCCAGTGCATGAGGACACAGATTCAGACTCTTTTGACTCTAATTTAGTGTATTGCCCAGTATTTACTCACAGATTTCGGTTTTGTTGAATAAAATGTCTGTTTGTATCGCATAAATGTGTTGTTAAATTTGTTTCAAACACTGTCATGTACCACAAATGCCCTACAAATCACATGTTGTTTCTGACAATTAGTCTGTTCGATCTGTCTATAATGTTTTTGAAGGTTTAACAACTAATTGAATGGATTGAAATAGCATGCAAAGAAACACAATTACTACTTACAATCTAAGAAAATGATTTAATAACGAAAGTGAAAGAATTGTTTTAAAAGGAATACATCATATTACGAAACCAGAATTTTACAAATTATGTCGATTTTAGATATTACTTATCCTGGTAAAAATACTAGTTTGTGATTTTACGAAGGCTTACTCAACTTAATTAAGTATGCACCTTTTGAGAGGACCCCTCACGGAGCATGTACTCGGGTGTCAATTTCATCTGGCGATCACCAGCGCATGGCGATTACATGATATAGGCAGTTAATGTTTGTTTCAAAATGTCTTCCACTACCCCTCATTTTTTCTAAGTTTTTGGTATTTTTACATGTTATAACGTATTTTTCGACTTGTCTCAAATTTTATCTCAAAAGTCTACGTTAGGTAGATACATGTAAGTGTTAATGATATGGGTTCATCGGATAACTCAAACACCTCTTGTATATAAAATACAAGCCAAAAATTTTTTTATTGCATTTCGGGCAGCACTTTAGTTTATGCTTAAGGGTATAGTCTACCCAGTAATAAAAGTTTCAAGAATTTCCCCATATTAGGTGTGTAGGTACTCTTTGATATGCTGAATTCGAAAATGACATAAAAAATTGGGGTCACCGGATGAATTCAGGAGTTACGAGCCATTTAAAATGTAGGCTCAACGAAAAAAGTGAAGAAATACACATCGTAATTGTTTAGGTTCTATGCTAAAAAATTCTCATCCGATATTAATTCTGTTTGTTTTATTCAAATAACTAAATGGTATACTTAATAATATATTGGAAAAAAATATCCAAAAACATTAAAAAATAAAAAATAAGGGGGTTGAAAGTTTCGTTTTATTGATTTTTAATCCCATTTTTTTATCGTTACGCCAAATAAAATAACTTTGTGATTTCAACGATTTTGCGAAACTTTGGTAATAAAAACTTGACTGCCTAACATACCTAAATACCAAAAAATAAATAGGGGTCACCGAATGAATTAACCAGCGAGAACGTTTTGAAGATCGATATGCCGTGTCAAAATTCGTAGCATTTTGGATCGCATATCGGCAAATGCGTGCATGTTATGCGACCGGTCGGGCTGCTATAACGTGATCATCGATGTGTCAAACCCCACAAAGCATGTCAAGCTCATATATTGATATACACTATATATACTTTTTTACGGTCTATAGGTTATATAAATATTTGTTACAAAAACGAATAAGAAAAAGAAACCTAAACTAAACCTAAATGCCATCTCACGTTCGTTTTTTTTTGGCGAGTTTTCATGATATCTGATGGTATCAGGTTGTTTCAATGTTTGTTTTTTGTGCGATTAAAATTACTTCATTCTATAAATATACAACAATTAAAAAGAAGACCATTAAAATTATTCGATATGATTAAAGTTGTATAGAAAATGTAAATATTTTGGGATACTTCCGCCAGGCGTAGAGGCTATTTTCTGTATGATTCAATCACTTCCGGGTCGTTTTTGGATACAAGCACGATTAAAACTATTTGCAAAATATGTAAGTTTTATCGATTGCCTAGCTTATCATACATGTTATTTTCATTTCACTTAATGCTATTTTTACCAATATTACACTGAACATACAACTAGGCCTAGTAGGAGTAAATAAAGAAATTCCAGCTTCAGTCCTGTTTACTGATGAGTGATGTCAGAATAATTTCTATGAATGTTTATGATGATAACGATGATGAAAACTTAACACATTTGACCTGATTTAACTTTAGACTAACTTCAATATCCTAAAATCGCCTCTAGATATGCTATCGATTGAGTACATTGAAAACATATATATATGTTGCTGAATTAATCCACACACAAAAACCAAAGACTGAATTGCTATGTACATGTTTATTTCAACAGTAAAGAAGCAAATTTTATATCATAATAAATTTATTACATGAAATATTATATTTTTCATTAAAGGCACCTGAATTTTTATTGTTGCACATTCTACACATTTTTTGACATCATGATTCAATACATCTATATAATAAGTCAACAAATTCATAGCCTTTCATAAGTTCAAACCCAATCTTGACCCTGCTATATGGATATGAGACAGCCTAATTTTTTAAAAATCAATAACCATGATTATTTCAAAGAATTGTTTACATGATTGGTACATTTATATGACTAAACTATACATATAAACATATCTGAAATTGTGTGAATGCAGGTAACATTTAAAGGATGGTATTGAGATTTTCATATTTGTTCACTCTTATCCAATCCATCTATGTTTCAAGTATAAAACAACATGTTCTTTCTTTTGAGGGATTTGTTTTTTTTACTTTAGGTTACTTGCACAATTGACAAATTTATAGCCCCCCCAAATTAAAGTTAGAATCTATCAATAAAAAATGTACTATTTATTTCTTTATACTACAGACTCTCTCTGTTATAACTAGTAACAGATTAATGATGTGAAAGTTGCCATGTTATATGTATCGGGCGAATACAACTTTACTGATAAAGATGATGTCAAGAATGGAAGGAAATGTTAAAATGTTTTTAATTAAACAATGATAAAAGAGGGATAACACAGGTTCATCCAATTAATTGATCACAGCTTGCCCAAGATGTGTCGAATCTACAATACTCAATTGTTACCAAAAAAGGGAGTAAATTGCCAATAGGTTAAATAAATTATCTGGAGCAGTGATTTAGACATTTGCTTAAAATTCAAATAATAAAACTGTAATAACATACGATCGAGAGTGAGATACTCTGTTCTATCAGTGAAAGAAACCCTCATTATGGCTAAAGCGTAAACTTTATCACCACTTGAAACAATTGTCTGACAGAACAAATTACCATATGACATCACACTGTTACAGCTACGACAGGCTCTCCAAGCAGCCACTCAACATGAAATTAACCTGTTTTTACCTTATAAGAATAATAAAAATAACAATAATCATACAATAACAAGAGTAACTGTCAGGTCTTAACAAACAACTCTTTTGTAATATCGTGAGGGTGAATATCTAAACCTCAAATCATCAATGAACTAATGACAGTTGGAGATGTAATCAAATATTTTCAAAATAACTTGCTTTGATTTTGTTATTCTAGGTTTTCCATCACAATTTTCAAAAAAAATTGCTTCTAATCCATCATACCCCCCACGATTTACTGCAAGCTTTAAATGTTGAAACTGTAATCCACTGCCTGCAATTTTTTCCAGCATTTTATTGCTTGCCACTCCCTTTAAACATTCCAGGGTAACAAAGTTGATTTTTCTACAATGAAAATATTTAAGTGTGTCACAGACATGTTGATAAGTAAAGCTATGCTTTTTTAAAAACTGATCTACTGAGGGAATGGAGTGAAATAATTCATGTAGAGCAAACACATCAGCCACAGCATCATGAGCATCATAGGTCTTGCCTACAAGATCTGTGTAAAGATCCTCCTGTTTGTAGGAGTTTTTGTCAGGAATTGCTTCTCTACTCAGTGACAGTGTGTCAACAAAACCTAAAATACAATCACTGAAATCCTTAAGCATATTGCAATTTATAATACTTGTAACAAGCAGACGAGAATCAAATACTTTTGAATTATGACCCACTAAAACACATGGCCCACAATTCTGACAGAATTGGAGGAAAGACTGCAAAGCTACTCTTATTGACATTGATTGGATACGCTGATGATTTTTAAAAAGCGTTTGGCCATCACAACTTAATCCAGTGACCTGTTCTGCCTGCCTAGTAATGGGTCTTTTAGGAAGGACAAAGCAGCTGAACTTGTTTGTCCCATCGCTTGCTGCGATTTGTGTTATGTGAGCATCGTTTCCTGAAAAACAAAATATTGATCTGAAATATAAGAAAATCTATTTGTGTTGAACAATTATTTTGTAAAATTATAGTGTAATGATTTTACATCTTCACATGCCGACTGATCCACAAACATGTACAAAGTTTTATTGAGTTTGGTCTAACAGTTTTTGAGTTCTGTCTGGTAACCAAATTCCAAATTGCGTTTCCATAGAAGCGGCAAAGATATAATCTGAAGAAGTTGAAAATACAAAAAGACACATCTAGATAATGCTGACCAATCTACATTACAAGATTCATTCAACTAGGTCTAACAGTTTTTATACAGAAATGAATGATTACGGACAGATGGACAGGGCGATGACTACATTGCACAGTATTACATACCGGTGGGATATCAAAGGAGAGAATTTTTATTTTCAAATTCCCAAAACTTACCAAATCCAGTTGATTCTAAATCAAAGAAGATCTTATGTGCTTGAGCAATCTCTTCTACCTTTTCTGCCAATGGTTGAGGGGTGTTGTGTGGAATGGTATCATGCTCAGGTGCTTCTAAAAATAAGCAAATTGGCTTGTGTATAAATGGTATAAAATAATAATATGACATGGTGAAGCACAATAGGGCCAAATGACTAAATGCTTCTCACTGAAGTTTTGATTGAATGTATTTCACAAACAGGATATTGCATATTGTGTTACCAGTGCACATATTAGTTTAAATATTGCAAGATGTTACACAGTATGAAGTCATGATACACATTTTGGAAACCAGAGGGACAACAGTCTTACCAGTTGCTAAGTTTAGGTTTGATTCATAGGTCACGCCCTCTCTGATCTCTGCAGTACAGTTGAAGGCTACACTCTGAGCCTTCAACTGAACCCGGCGCAGCTTCCCTTTCTTGCTCCTCCTCATGGCGCGTTGTCTTCGTGTCTGTCTGTCCAATAGGGTTCCACGTGATGAGCTCATTTTGCCCGGAGACAAAAAAAGTCTTCTGTTTACCTTCAAAAAGCCAAAATTAAATTGTAGATTCAAAATGAAGTAAAGGGTATTCATGAAATGAACCTAAATATGATTGGTACTGTTTCCATCAGTGGGATATGTATGTTTTACTGCTTTTTTCTGAAAATATGACATACATTAAATAATGATGCAGACACTGGAGAGGGAAATCTATCTGTCTTATCTTTCTTATGCTTTAAGAGAGAGTTTCATTAGATTTCAGTCAGTCATATCAATTTCTGAAGGTGTTGTCCACAATGTGGCCGTCATGTGTAAACCTAGCCTCAATAATACTCGCTACACTCCTATATTAAGTCTAACTGGTTGTTTCAGCCGACCTTTCGGCGACCTTTGGACCTCCAATCAAACATGATAACCCCAATGGATGTATCAAATATCAGTAATAGTTGTAAGTTTGAAATTGGAATGTTATGTCGAATGTAGACTATTGCGACTTGGTAAGATGAGCTTGAGTAACATTGTAATGAGTATATTATTGTGGCTAGGGTTACTTAGACTGACAATCTGGTACCTAGGTCTGGCCATGGTTAAAAATTGTAAGTTTACATCTGAAATTGATTCAGGTGTTAAGGTGTAAATCTAGCTATTTGGAGTCATAATTGATTTAATTTCATAGGAAATACCCTTAAAGAACCCTCTCATTAAATTTGTTAGCTCAACTCACTGCAGTAATGTAGGAATATCCAAGGTTCTTTTGTGCAACTCCCGCCCCAACCCTAAAGTTGAGACTTGCACTCTTGCTATAGCACTTGTCTTTGGGTGCCTTACTCGCAATAGTGCTGTTGAGACTCTCATTAGGTTGGGAGCTGGACATGTTTGCCAGTTTGTCAACATGCGGTTGAAAACCAGTAAACACATCCCTGAGACTCTGCTGTAGTGCCAAGTCTGTGAGTGGACGCTTGTGTGGGAGGGACTTGTGCCTGTAGCCATCCGGGTCTTGGAGGTAGCCACACCAGCTAGGATTACAACTGGCATGGTCTCCAAATGGATGGCATGAAAGAGCCTCTAAACCTAAGCTAATGGATTCTGGTTTACCTTTGTTCTCACTGCACATGTAAGCAAAATTTCTCAAAATGTATTTAATAACACTGACAGAGAGCTGCTTGTGAAGCTTTTTTAGTGAATAAAGAGAGTTAGAAAGGTTTTTCTTAATGTGATTACTGTCAGACAGTTTTTGAATGTCATTGCTTATTTCTCGCCTGACTCGAAAAATTGTTGAGGAATCTTCATCACCTACAATTTTTGTAACTTTTGTGTCTTTTGCTAACGAAGATTTTAAGATGTTTACAACCATGTCAGCTTCCATGGCTTTTGAGCTGCCATTCCAATTTTTTCTACACTCATGCCTCTCATCAGGGTTAGTCTGACATTTACAACAATTTTTTGAGCGCACATCATACCCAATGACCTTTCCTGTTTCTACTCCAATCATAGAAACATGACCTGTGGACAAACAAATAAATTAAATTGTACCCTAAAATTATACTCATTTAAAAATCACACATTTATGCATATTATGACAAACATTATATTATATCACATATATTACAGGTGTTCAGTATTATATATTGAAAGTGTTAAAAGAAAATTACCAACTATCTCCTTCCATACCAGAGGATAAAGTTACAACAAGAAGTGGGAAATATGTATGAATGAAACAATGTATTATCCTGATAGTAATGATTATGGATTTTTCATTTATATCTATGTGCTACAAAGAACTATTATAAAACACAGACTTACAATATGTGGGTCACAGGGTCATCAAATCTAATAACCCCTATTAGTCAATTTACCTGTGAACTAGATTTTAGGGCCTTATGTTCATGAGAAGAAGACTGAAATTGTTTTAAATTGCATCTTTAAATCTAAAATTTCATTGTGAAATAAACTGATGACTATTCTCATCTAAAGAATATAAAAGTGAACAATTGCAATTACATCTGTTTTGATCAATACAAGAAGCTATGTTAAGCTATTTCCCAAAACTTGCATGATCAAAATGTTTTTTGCATGAAAAATGTACAACTTCGAACACTGCATAGCCCTAAAACTCCTAAACCAGTAATGTCATAGCATTGTCTGGCATGGTGTTTATGACGTCATAGCATTGATACGTCATTGCGTATAATATGACGTCATAGCATTGTGACGCCATTACTGATGGTGCAAAATGTTTGTCATGTCATGCCCCTTCTGATGACAGGACATTGTTCAAAATCTACTGTCAAAGCGATATCTCCTAGGAGATATCGCTTGATCTTCCACAAGCGATATCTCCTGTGGAACCCAGTTTTGGATAATAAACTTGTCTTTGTACACACCTGACAAACTGTTGTAATTCCTCCCACTACCCCTGGACTGCCATCCACCATCCACACTAGCGGTCAGCTCCACCTCGCTCACATCCTGGGTTAACCTAGTCAAGTACATTGAAAAAATCTCAGTATTTAGCAAGCAAATTATGGACAGTAAACAGACAAATCAATCATGATTAACTGCGCTTGTAGCATACCTTTATGGCGTGGTTACTGCGCAATATTATAATGTTATTAATCATGTTTTCCCGTATTGAAAAACATGGAAAAACTTGATTAATGACATTTTTATTAATTAACTTCTTTGTGATTTACTTGTACAACATAAGAGAGTTCATTTTCATCGAAATCAAAATTATAAGAGAGATTGGTGAACTGTAATATATGTTGAAAGTTTTGAAGCGATAGCTTCGGTATTTGCGCCATTTGTGTATTTGCGCATGCTCAGAGTCGTATTGGCCCAGTCTGCTCGTATTGGCCCAGCTTATCTGTATTGGCCCAGTTGCCGAATCGTATAGTGTAGGCCGCTCAGATTGTATTAGTGCCATATCATTGATAGTTAATTAATAAAGATGCTATTACCGGGGGGGGGGGGGGGGGGGGGGGGGGTGTTATTATTATTATTACCTGTTTCAGCCCTTATTTCAGTATATACCGGTACTTTGTTTTTTATGACATAAGAAATCAATATAAATCTTATTAGCTGTTACCATTATCATATATAAATATAAATACCTGTTTGCAGTAGCCTGTTTTTCCTCTTCAATGGCCTCATCAATCGAAGTAACTGCTACCTGCTCTATAGCTAAGCCTGACTCCAGTTCTCTGTCCTTCAAGGTCTGCTTCGAAACGGGCGGAATGTTCATAGCTGTCATTAGGTTGTTTACTTGAGTTTCCCCAAGTCCACTGTGAATCATTCCTGTAACATTCCTTAACTAACTATAGACTTTGAAAACGTCACTGATATTGTTTCCTAAAAAATGATTAGTTTTTTTAGTGCATAATTAAATGTTTTCGGTCATACATGTATATAACACTTCTTGAATATGACTTGAACTGTTTGTACAGTGCTGTAAGTTATACATGTACAGCATGTGGTGAACATTTGAAATTATTAATAACTTTATGAATATATATAGTTTCATTTAAATGAGAACAATTGATCTGGGAAATATTGAAGGAAAATTTGGTTAAAAAACATTATGTTGAAACAATTAGAAACATGTGTTCAACTTACCCATTGCCAATTTGGTGTTGACATCCCATATCTTTTTGTTTGGTCCATGGCGCTGACCCAGGGCTATCTTGTTCATCAGACCACAGGCTGGATTTCCGCATGGGATGTGCAGCCATCCACCTAAACCCATCCTTGTCTCGCCAACACAGTGTGATAACCTGAAGAAAATAATATATATATTTTTATCAATTTGGAAAGAAATCAACAAGCGATTACTGATTAGTATTCCAATTTATGCAATTCTACATACCAACAACTTTTTATTCTATAATAAGATTTATATGAAATGAAATTGAGCTGTCAAAACAAATATTATGCCCAATTAATTAGATATATTACATTATACTGTTAAATTTAAATCTAATTTTAATAAGAACAAGATGATCAAGATTTAGGACATGTAATAAATAATGATGATGTTATTCTTCTGTGTCTGATTAATTATAGAGGCATTATTTTTGTTACTATCTAATTACCATGGGAAAGGAACACTGTTTTTCGTTTCTTTGTAAGTATTTGTATACTGTATTTGGCAAAAAAATTCACTTTTAATTTTATCAATGGCTGTATGATTTTGCATTGATTTACTTACCTCAGTGGCAAACTGCACTGCAGGCAGTTATCGAGTTGTTGAGCGAGAAAGTTGAGGTCAACAACTCGCCTCCCCTCTCTCCAGTCATGAAAATCGCTTGACCTAACGGTCTCTTCGGCCCCGATCGCGGGCACTTCCTGGTTCGTTTCGTCCTGCGAGTCCAAAACGACGTAGCAGTGATCGCGAATCACAGTATCCTTTCTCTTTTTCTTACTGGATCGGATAATACGCTTCCTCTTTAGACATGCCTTCGTTGAAAACTTTCCGGACTTATCAGACCTCTCAGCGTGCCAAATCATTGTAACACGATCACCATGAATCAGCTGATCGGCGTTAGTAAACAAATGCCACAAGTCGTTCAGATGTCGTAAAACGATTAATTATTATGTTTTATATTCTATTTCCCGGTTACTGGGCGTTTATTATATTTCTTTTGATACGAAAGTAATAATTTCATGGTATTAGTTTGTCCCATTTTTGTTTTATCGTGTTGACGTAAAGTTTCTGTCATGCTAGGTTACGTCATTCCAGACATGCGCAGACGGTCTTAACGGTGCCTAGACTATACCCTTAAACAAACTTTGTACGGTTGTTTAAGGTCTCCCTTGCAGTTGACAGCATTTGTAATACTATTGATGAAAAGAAAATAATTAACAGTATTTCTGAAATTGGTAGGCAAAATCGGACCCTTGGAAATAATTTCAGCAATGCCTTGTGTGACACTGTACCTCTCGTAAGAGAAGATAAAAAGAAAGTTGCATTATTTCTTAATCATATACATTATTTATGATATTTTCTGTAATATGTCCGACTGTGAATACGTACAAGACAAAACATGTTAAACAATTGAAAAATGTTCGAAATCACTTGTATTTTGGCACTGCAATGTAGAGGACATGTCAAAATTTCAAAGAATTGGATGTACACATTTCTCTTCAATGGCCAGAGGAAAATGTATTCAGGCGGACGGTCGGAGTCGTCAGACGTCTACTATATTATTGCCTCCTAACGTTGACCAGGGGTTTGGGGGAAACATTTCAAAGTTTGTTCAATATGGTCACCTTTATTATTCATACCATGTAATGCATGCTTTGAGGAAAGTTCTTCATTATCGACCGACTCGATTTTGCCATATTTTGTTAATTAGGAATCAGTTAACGACGATATTGCTATGAAAAGTTAACATATTTACAACTGGTCGTATATATTGTTCACTTGACCGGTATTAACTAAGAACTGCACACAATAATTTATAAAGAACCACTCAAATCATATGTATCTTCTCGTTTCTTCACAAATGGCATAATCTGAACAATGACGGCATAATCGAGTTTCGTTGCAAGGGAGACGTACGTGTGTTCATCTGTGTGGTCCAACAGTCATTTTGACATTTTTTGCACTTGTTATTGCAGTGGCAAGATATCACACTGGTTGATATGCAGGGGTTACCCAAGATGATTCCTATCGTCAAACAGACTTGGTGATCATGCTGTCATGGAAACTCAAATATACACAAATGTTTGTGAAAAAAGACTGGTTGATATGCAGAGATCGCCAAATATAACCTATATTTATCAAAGCGGCCTAGAAATCTGTTAAAGAAAGTCCGTTCGATAACATGTTCTCGATGTAACGCAAACACTGTTGTCTAGATAATACTGCCTTATAAAATCCAATGAACGCTAATGTAAAGAGAGATAATATAACATATAACCGTCGGAAACACTAGGACAGAGGATTGTCTTGAGACGAACAAATCCTCGTCTCTGTCTCGGTCATCCATTCCTAAACCCATCTGCAGACAGCAACAGATGTAGACAGATACCCATGGTATCCTCTATTCCTCTCTTCTTCTACTGGCAGATGTAAATGTATACAGAGGTCCATGTGATAACATGACGACACTTAAAGTAGGACAGAATACAGTCATGAGACGGACATGTCCTTGTTGAAATCTCTGTCTTTGTCAACCATTCCTAACCCATCTGTAGACAGAAACAGATGTAGACACATACCCATGGTAAACCATCTTCCTATGCAGAGCCTAAAAGGCCAGTTTCCAAACTGTCATTTTATGCCTTGCTGCAGAGACTTTACTTTTCTGTGCTGCTACAGTGCCCCTACAGACTAGAGAGCAAGCACAGAAAACTCAAGGCTATGCAGCAAGGCATAAAACTGACAGTTTGGAAACTGGCCTTTTAGGCTCTGCGTCGGAAGATGATGGTATACTCTATTTCTCTATCTTCTACTGGCAGATGTAAATGTATACAGAGGTCAATGTGATAACATGATAACACTCAGGAGGACAGAATAGAGTCATGAGACGGACATGTCCTTGTTGAAACATCTGTCTTTATCAACAATCCCTAAACCCATCTGTAGACAGAAACAGATGTAGACAGACAGATACCAATGGGATCCTCCATTCCTCTGCACTTATTCTGCTGACATATGTAAATGTATACAGAGGTCAATGTGATAACATGATAACACTTAGGAGGACAGATGGCAGTCAGGAGACTTGAATTTCCTTGTTGAAATCTTTGTCAACAATCCCTAAACCCATCTGTAGACAGAAACAGATGTAGACAGATGCCCATGGGATCCTCCATTCCTCTCTTCTTCTGCTGACAGATGTAACTGTATACAGAGGTCCATGTCAAACACTAAGGATGACAAAATACAGTCATGAGACGGACATGTCCTCGTTGAAATCTCTGTCGGGGTCCTCCATTCCTCGCTTCATCTGCAGACAGATGTAGATGTAGACTTTCCTCCACGCCTCCGACAGCTCCTTCGTGTACTTGCCTTTCAACGCTATCCCCAGTCCGTGGTGCAGAGATGGCCAGAGTCTCTGCAATAGAAGGCCGTGCATATTTGAAAGGAACATAATTGTAACATGAATACAGAAGGGTAAGTGGTCATAACGCAATGCAATTTGTTTAAGACAGAAGTTGATAAATTGTTTATATATTGAGCCAAAAAAAATACATTTGGCACATATTTTGTCAGTTAGTAAACCATTTGAATGAATATATAGCTTATTTTCATTTATAAATTGAAGGGTTACAAGGACTAAGTACATGGACACACATTTAGATAAGCTGAGTGGTTAGTTACAGGTGCATAATAATTTCATTGCAGAGTGTTGCAGGAGTTTTAAACTAGAGGAAAGCAAGTGAAAGCAATAACAAGTCATTGAAAGTGAGATTGCACTCTCACTTCTATTACTGATGTTTACCTTGAGCATCTGGGGCTTGACGCTTCGTTTGACATGAGTCTGTCCTATTGAAATGAGAACACTGTTGAGGAAGTCGGCCTCCTCCAGACTCTCCACTGCTGCTCCCAGACCCTCCAACACAGTCACAGCGTGCTTCTGGAGCATCTCCCGGTCCATATCCCACTCCAACTTGTTAGCTTCATTCATGCGTACTATCTTCGGGAATAGCGATTTCAAATCTGGTTCTGTGTCGAAGAACCTGCAAGATGATTATTGGTATGAATTGGTTCAAAATTTGAGTTTTTACTATGAGTAAGATCTTTATTGCCGTCAGTTTGGTGCCTAGAATTACAACGGTAAGCCCTGGGATATCACATTCTTTCTCAACATATCCAAATGTACTTTCAAGACTAGATGTGATATCTGCGAAAATATAGTTGTTCACATAATATATATTTCGGGGCAAATTTAAATGACATTTGCATCTATTCATTGAAGTTGGTGTTGTCAGAGATCTATTGTAGTACGTTCGACAGCTGAATTCAGTATTATGAGAGGGGAAACATTTATTTTTATATACTGCAAATAATTCTTAAAAATGATTCACAAAGGTGAGAATCACGTGACCCTGCAATTGGTCCAAGGTTACTTAATGCAGTGGTCAATCAACTGCTCGATGACTTGTATCACCAATATGGAGAACACACCTACAAATCATCAAAAGTCAGACCACAAAAGCTTGGGTACCCTCAGTAGTTGAAACAACTGTCCACGGATAGCAATTTCAACAGAATGGATTTGTTTGCTGAATTTTCATTGTATTGTGTTTTAAAATCAAAGACAAGGTGTGCAAACATTGGACAAACCAAAACAGCAAAACAGTCGTACTTCTAACGCATAACGACTGATATGTGTAGATTATAGATCATGGTCGTCTTTAATTCTATGTAACGTCACTGCGGAAACATGCTATAGGTCGGTGTTGCGTTATGTACAAAATAATGGAGACCTGGGACAAGTGAAATTAGACTTGAACAGGTACATATGCATATGTACTTTCCTCTAAACTCTAATGAAATGCAATTACAAAAAGTACAAGAAATTAAAGATTCTAAAACGTTAAAGATGACAATAGCGAGTGTATATCTTATCCTGATTATCGCTGACTTAAACCACCCTATATTTGAGTAAAACCACATCCGCGACTTATAAACCCTATTTGAGGCCACATGATGACGTCACAAAACTCTTCTATTTGGACTGAGTCAATGGAGTTTCTTTTGTTCATGCTCGTCTTGAGAAGAATTTGGCATTATGTGAAATAATCAATAATATTAAAGATTTTAGAGTGTAAGTATTATCATAGATGTTTGGTAAGTACCCCTACTCGCTTTGAGTATCTGAAGCATTATATCATTTATGTTAAACTAGATTTGAAGTTGGTAATGTGTTTGACGATTGCTTGATGCATTAGAATGTGTTAGTTCCTTTTTCGTTATACAATTAGAGTTTTGTCCGTTATTTAATGAAATTTTATTTCAGAAATATTGCCGAACCGGGGCTTCAGGGTGTTTGTTCAATATTGTCTGATTTGGTTTTGTGAATCATCAACCCAACCAAAGTAGTCATTCGTCGTCTTCATAGAGCAGTTCATCCATAATAAAAACGGTTTCTATTGTTTGTCACGTTTCTATAACCCCAATCAAAGAGGTAATGAATAATCTTAATTTTAATAGATACATGGATAAAGAAATATATGTTTATATATTTGTTATCGCGTTCAAAGAACCGTCGCTGAGGGGAAAACCTGGACCATTTCGGGTTCTTCTGAATTAAGTATTTTCACAAATGGATCTGAGATATAAGTGCATTTTCCCTCAGGCTTTATTAATACCATAAACAAGTTTAAGGATCATTCAAGTACGGCTGAAGGCTTTCTATCTTAGCTGTTCAAGCTAATGCACAGATATTTGAGAACTGCGTATGGAGTACTTACAAATCGATATTTTTAAAAAGGATATTTATTGAATGGTTAATTAACACTGTTTCCTTTTTTCTCATTCAGAATTAGAATTACATATAATTGTATTCAACCTTTTTGTATTGCATAAATTGTTATTTGCAAATCATTTTGAAATCGATGATTATTATTGATTATTTAACACTAATCCTCTGTAGTATTATATTTTATTTTTCAAACTATATAGTCGTTACTCTTCCATCTTGACGGAATTAAAAAAAACTTTAGATTCAGTAACATAGACGTGGCTACTTAGATGTAATTCAACTATAACAAGGAGTTCCAAGCTTAAATATAATACTAAGCTGACACGACTGTTCACTCAGGTCTGTTTTACGTTTAAGAACATCAATGATCCATCGCAATCACCTTTTCTTTCCCCTGATATTACATTCTCGTGGTAATCCATTGAGATTCAATACTCCTTACAGAGACAATTGCTACCTCTAGGTGATACTTAGTAACACTTTTGTGTCTATTTTGGTTTTTTTATAGTGCAGAGAGTTCACGTCGCACAGACTATAAGGAGCAGTAAAGCGGGAGGACTTCGCTTGAGGCAATATTTAATATTTGCCATTTGACAAGGAATGCATGAAAATGAAAACAAAAAGTATTAATAATTAGATATTATCTCATTTTGACTTTTGATAAAATCACTCAGAAACTTAATTATAATAATTTTTCATATTATTGTTTTTAACATTTTCACTAGGAGAATCATCAAAAACTCTTTTTTTTCAAAACCTGTTGGAACGAAAATATTGATGAAACACAAATGAAAAGTACCATTTTTTAAATTTAATAATTTATCATTCATGGACAATCAACTGACATCGATTAAGAAATTATTCAGTTAAATCAAAGATATTATGACAAGAAAACATCTTTATATCTTATATAGATAATATGCCATTATTAAATCAAAAGGCGATCCAAATTCCCTGAAATGTGATAGGTGGCATCTAGTCTACGTCTACAAGTTACCTGATTAAGTCTGTTGATCCTCTTTAGTAATGCGCCTATATAGACATTTTAGATGAATTGTGCATTTTGTGACAAAAGCGCTAAATTTGACTCATTTTATCACTAATGGATGGAAAACATTTAAAAACATGTTTCATGCGCATGCGCATCAAATGAAAATTATACAGTATGTCCAATTACAACTTTTAAATTTGTAAATATGATTTAAAACAAAACAATTACGGCTCCTGGTTATCATTTTCATATAAAGTCTTTTCAATGAAACGTTAACAACTTTGAAACCAAATCCTCAAATAAAATACTGTTTCCTTCAAAATGGCCGCTAACAGTAACTATGTAAGGTCTGGGACGCTTTTCCATAACGAGTCCAACCCATAACAGGTGCTATTTCTGGCCCAACCTATGGTTTATGGGGTTTAGGACAAAAGCCACCCGGACAAAAGCCACCCGCACAAAAGCCACCTAGGACAAATGCCACCTAGGACAAAAGCCACCCAGACAAAAGCCACCCAATTTTGTAAAAAGTTTTTAACAAACAACACAAATCTACGTATACCATCTTTATTTAATCAGAAACAAATTAATTGAAAAGATTCATTTGATATATAAGATAGCACCATCAAATGTAATTTAGTGCCTATTTTAATTTTTATGTAATTTTAGGTATATTTGGATACTTGGAGATGAAGACCGAAGCTTTCATCATGTTAAGAGATTCAAACGTTAGGATAAGATGTATTTGTTAACCTGGCGTAATAATAACACAATGCGTAGTTTCCCTACTCTCTTTGATTGTCAACCCTTGAACTTAACGGAAAAGGACAGATTGTGGAAGAATAAATTTTGAAATCAGTTGAAACATTTTCTAAAAACGAAAACGGAATTTTGTTATAACCTATGACACAACTAGATCCATTACATATATGTCAAGGTGGGATATTATAAGGTACTATGAAGAATATAGTTTTGTGTCTGTTGTTTTATTTACACCATAGCATATTCTAGTGATGATAATTTCTAATAATTCGAATTGTAAGTGCGAATCATTTGCCTAGTCGGTATGATGATGCAAAGTTAATAGGTGAATAGGAAAAAAGAGCAGAGAAGCTTTTTGAGAAGTTGATTATAGATCTATACAAAATAAGATTTAGTTCAGAGTTTCAAAAAAATAGACAAGCATACGTTTACATGTTTGTGGTTTTTATCGAAAATGGGCTTGGGAACACTTCATCAAACTTTCTTAGCTTAATCTTTCCAAGAATCGAACAGTGCTACGTTGAATAGCTGATCATTGAATGTTCCATGTGCTATCCTATTCACAAACTCTTACTTTTTGCGAAGATTGGCTCCAATGCATACATCCCCTAAATGGTTATCCATCTGTTTACGAAACGAGCACAATAGTTTTCCATTTATTAGGTTGGACCTTTGAGAGAAGAGTGATAATATATATCGAAGGTGTTGCTTATGTAGCCCTTGATAGTGATAAATCGCCATAAGAACTAAAACTTTATCTAACGATTGCCAAATGTAGCTCTACAAAGCATTTCTTCTATCTCGAAATATTAGTATAAGGCAAAAAACTAAATAAATTGTTTTAAGAACATGGCGTCTTAAACATGTTTTGTATGATGTAATATCCTATTTCAACATAAATGAGCAAATGATAATAGAACAAGCGATGTACGCTTATTTATCATATACTTGCTCACAAATACATGGAATAAACATCCTCGACCCTTTCGGCCTGATAATGGGGTCTTGGGCTGATACATAATGTGATATGAAAATACCAATATAACATCATCTATAAATTGAATATACATTTGTGTTCAAGTATGGGTCAAAACGTTTTTCATGCATTTGCATTTACAAAGGGTATTACATAAATACAACAGTTGCGCAATTACCGATGTGAGTTTATAATGATATTCATGTCTTCATGTATATCGTGACCTTAGTCTGGGCAAAGGAACATGTTTTCTTGCACTATACAAGAAAGAGATGGTTTATTCAGTAGCTACTTTATGTACATGTATGCTACAATGCACGACATGGCTTTTCCTATCCTTTTACAGCGTATTTATACACGCGAAAAATTTTGAATATGGATATGTCTCAGAACAAGATTTCCCTGTACATAATAAGGCATTTTCAGCTTTTGTGTCTGTAAATTGAGAAATAGTTTATTGGTCGAAAATTTAGGACAAATAACAATGCATGGTTTAGATGTTACCATGAACCACTATGGTCGTGCCGTAAATACTTTTTTGTTTAAGAAAAGAGAGTATGACGTTTGTTTGTATTCGTGATGTTTTAGAGTAATAACTAAAACATTTCCTAAAGTATGTATATGCTAGTGCAGTAACGTCACACATATATAATATTATGATTTATTAAAACATTGCAAATCATACCAGAAGTATATTTTACGCTCTGATTGGATTCCACTGAAAGCTTGTTCAACTTAGCTTTGAGCTTCAAGAAGCCTTTTCGCGTCGTCTGGTTCAAAATATGTTACGCGTAGGTTATGAAGAATTTTTTTGTAATCTAAATGCCTTTTCAAATATTTATGTTATGTATTTCGAATGAACATTACAACGAGAAAGATACATGTAATGTTGCTCAAAAATACTACAAACGAATTCTTTAAATTTGTTTGAGGATGCAAGCTTCTTGTATTCAAGTGGTCTAGAGTATGTATGGATTTTGTTTATCAAGTTTAACATTTCTTCTTATGTAACATTTGGGGTTTACGATTTAGGAATAACCTGAACTTGTTTAGTTTTGAGAGTAAATTTCCTGTCAGAATACTTGCCTAATCCAATTATCATGCAACAGGATATTTATAAATGTATGTCCAAACACCGACTTCCTTCAAGTAGTGGTGTCGTTTCATATCCTTTATTCTTATATCAGACGTAGGTGCATTTTCCTGTACATCAAGAAATAATTAATACTTGTCATCGCTTGTGAGCATTTACCACAAGAATTATTTGTGAAAGTGACGTTTCGAAATAATTGTACTGTGTCATGTATTTACAACTTCTTCATCTTACCAACTTCTAAATGCCTCTTATAGAAGAAAAACTGTGTCATGTAAACGGTCAATGCTCTAATTTCCACAAAAAATAAATGTATTCACACTTAAAGGGCCGCATGCAGTTCTGTTTCGTATGTAACATTTAATTCTGTATTAAATGTTTTTCAGGTGTGTAATGTTTTACCCTCTGAAAACTTAAGAAAAGTCTTATAGGGGTAATATTAAGATTTAAAATTCGTCCAAAAATTTAGCTCACTCAGAACATTGTAGATTGCTTTGGTACATGCAAAAATGCCAAATATGTATATGTAGTAAAACAATTAGAAATATTACTCATTGTCATTGTTTAACACGACAATAAGTTGTTTGCGATGACAACCATAAAAAATCAAGAGCCACATGCATGAACAGAAAGCGAAATCACACATACCTATCAAAATAAATAATATATAGATATAACGTGCCGAACACTATAGGTTCCAATCAGTTTGAGTCGGGTTTCTTAGAGTACGTTGAGGTAAATGACTAACATTAGGAGCGGTATCTTATCCGTTTTGTATGAAAATGAAAGCTTGAAACCATTTTTTGCCACTACACCGAACCGATTGGCTAGTCTGGAATTCTCACACCAACGACACCATTGTGAATGTCTCGTGTCTCTTTTAGCCAAATGAAACAAATAACAAATACCTTCAAAAGTTTACGTCCCTTATATATATAACTACGAGTATGTTAGACGTTAAAGGACCAATCCTTGATTTTCAGCACATTCTTCCTTAATATAGATGGTATAGTTAATGATATAATTTCAAAATGAAATCCCATATCCAAAGCCAAAGGTCAATTGTATGATGAATTCTTGTTTTCAATGAAAATTTAAACAGTCATGTTACTCCTCTCTCTGCACTAATTGATTTAATGTTTCAAGATTTCATACCACCATATAACATTTTACCCCACTTACTGTATTTTTAAAAAATATCATATTTAAATATTTTATTGTAACAATATGTCAACTTGTGTCTCATAGGCTGTTCGGTCGGATGTTGTTTTTCTAAACATTTCTTATATTATGCAATACGATGTTAACAACATGTGACAGATATATAAAATATATTTCTTCTTCTTCTTCTATTTTGTTGAAAGATCTTTGAACGAAAATCGAGAAGTCGAGTAAAGTGGATGTTTAAAACAGTCATACATGCCCGTGAAAGGCACATTCACACGTCCAATTTATATAAATACTAGTGATATAATCTAACAAATATCATAAACCGTACCTGTAACTATTATTCTGGCTGCTTTAGATAAACTTCCAAAATTACATTTGATTGATTGACGCCCTTCATTGTCCTGATTATGATGATATTCACGACTGGGAACCTTCTTCATGTTACTATTCAACGTCGTTTGGCTCGAAAATATTACTTTCCTGCAACAGTCGATGCTTCTCGATCAAATGACACTATTGATTAAGTCTGGCATATTTGACCCAAATAACTCACGGGTGGCTCTTTAAGGGACGAAAGCGTTAGGTTAAGGAAAAAGAAGAAGAAGAATATTTATTTAACGTGTCACAAATTTACATTATTTGACTATATGTTGAAACAAGCTAAAACGAAAATATTCGAAAGGGGCAGTAGCACGTTTTAGGGGGAATATAAGGTGATGCCAAGAAAATGAAAATTAATGGTTCCAATTGAAAGACAATGTATTTAAACTAAATGAAGCAGTACTAATTCAAATATATAACGTAAATTTTAGCCATGCGATTCCTTTTTCTTACACCAAATGAAATAAAGGTGTTCACACAAAATTGCCGCCAATGGATTTTATGTGAATCTTCATACTTTGTCCTCTGACTATGGATGATTGGTTTTTGTAATGATATTTTTGACACTGTCAAAATAATACATTTAGCATTAACTTACAAATATCAATGAAAAATTTCAAATATAAATTGTCAAAAAACGTGCTACTGCCCCTTTAAGACCTATGAGACACGATTGTAAAGTTCTATTCAAATATATATAAAAATATAAGTAAAACACAAGATATAAAAAGCAAAAATTGTATTAAGGTACATGTATGCTCCCCTTTTCGTGACACATCTCATATTCTTCAATCAAGTTGAAATGAGTCTATTCAATTTTAATTCCATGCATTGCCGAACTACTTTATCGCGATTGCGTGTAGAAGCTCTCTTGCGTGTTAGTACATGCTTAACTATGTTCTAGTTCCGCTTGGGTTGATAAGATTAGATGAAGTGATTGAACTCTTGTTGGAAGTTGGCAGCAATACCCTTTATTCACAATGCAAATTAACATCCTTGTGTGAAAGTAGATCCATCTTTTTTAGATTTGATAACCGTACCTTAATGTTATTTCCTGTAATATATTTGGTGAATGAAATATATCTTCAGATGAAGACCTTTAAAGTGGTTGTCCAACTGGGAGTTACGTAAACATGCAGGTCGAATGATCGGGTCAATAATACACACATGGGCTGCTGCGGATATTGCAATTGGTAGAGGGAACTCACGAAGCCGAATATTAAAGTAACATATTACAAGACAATGGTTTCAATAAAAATCAGTTTAAAACGAACATAACATGTTCGGTTATGCTAAAAACTATGTCTCTACCTCAAATGTTAAAAAGGTATTTCCACAACAACAAAACTTCATCAACTACGGATTAACAATTTGACTAGCGAAATTGTAAATACACTTTGAAGATACATAAGGCAAATACTTATTTATTGTTGTTGAGCGACTCTTTTCATGTATAATGAGACACTGAATAGAGATAACCAGTTAGTTCGGTGGTGCTAATGAATGGTCAGCGTTGTCAGTACACACGTTCTTGGATAGCAGAGTCTAGATAAATTATACAGTCAATTATGTTACACAACTCTTTCACGTAACCTCTGTTACATGCGGGTGATTATCTCCGTTCTTTCAATATCCCGAAATGCACAAATATGCTAAACTTAAACAATCTTTCCTTTAGATCCAACTGAATACGTCTTTAAACTAAGATTAATATTTTTGTTGTACGAACAATAACCACATCATGTATGTGAAGGGACCTACATGTAAGCATTGTCAAGATCTAATTAATAGGTAGCTTAAATACGTATGCTCATTTAGAAACAACCTTAAAGGGGCAGTAGCACGTTTTTGAGTGAATATAATGTGATGTCAGGAAAATGAAAATAAATGGTTCCAATTGAAAGACAATGTATGGAGCTAAATAAATTAAACATATAATGTAAAGTTCAGTCAAGCGATTCCTGTTTCTTACAGAAAATGAATTAAAGGTGTTCACACAAAAATGGCAGCCAATGAACTTTATGTGTTACCTCATAATTTGTTCTGACTATGGATGATTGGTTTGTGTAATGAGATTTCTGACACTAACAAAATAATAAATTTAGCATTACCAAACAATTATCAGTGAAAGCCGTAAAATATATTTTTTTCAAAAAACGTGTTACCGCCCCTTTAAACTCACTTTCATTTCGGATTGCATCAATCTTATAACGCAGGGCATAAAGACGAATGAAAATTTAAAACTAAAATATAATCTGTTTAAAAACTTCTCTTTACATAATCCTACAATAATTCTTGATTAGCTAAGCGAGGTTGCATAAGATCGCTAATTACTGTCCTTTACCAAGTCCCATTGCGGGCTATGTATTTATGCACGCTATTCCTGTTGTATAGCAGGTGGAATGGTTGTCCACAGTGTCCCCAATCTCCTCGATCACTTCCATGTCTTTACTTTCAATAGCACTAATCACCAAGTGCGGTCCGCATATAGTCATTTCTTGAACTTTCAACAGAGCGTTAGCATACACTGTGTATTGTCACAACTGCATTATCACGTTCTAAGAAAAGAACTGGAGTTATGAATAAAAGATGATAATTGGGATTGATATAATATAAAAATGTAACTCCTTCAGTTTCTTTAATAAAACAATGTATATGTTACAACTTAGAACACATTAATTCAAGCATGTTCTTCGATATTTAGTGTTTAGTGCTGATATTGAAGACTTTCCTCATGAATAAAATTTATCATAAACTGTATTCATGAATATCACCTTAAGGTTTCAATATCCTTTTATCTTGAAATAAGTAATTTTCAGAAACAAAAAGCTTCCAAGACTACACAAACTGTTTGCCCAAATTCGATACGATATAGAGTCTTGATGACAAAAAGAATTTCTGACTGTTATTCATTAATGTTTGTCGTTTATCAACTTAAATCATTCTTAGGTCTTTGTAGGGCATTAAGAAGTGGACTAAACAGAATTTAAAAGAATGACAATTTTGCTGTTTATCAATTATTTTGCAATGTAAACAGTCTTGGTAGAAGTCTTAAAAAATGATAGCTATTTAATG
This sequence comes from Steromphala cineraria, assembly GCA_916613615.1. Lineage (NCBI taxonomy): Eukaryota > Metazoa > Mollusca > Gastropoda > Trochida > Trochidae > Steromphala > Steromphala cineraria. Next base: position 23,624,794 of record OU744724.1, read on the forward strand.
TAGTGATATGTACAAATTTGCTAGTATCATTTAGGCAATAAAGTGGACACCACATACATGTACTGTATATAGCGAGGCTGACGTCATTTGAAGCTCCAGTTATACACACGTGTTTGACATCGCAGTGGTGTAATTATCACTACATTAACGTGCAGATTGAAAGGGAAGTATATGTCACTTTAGTCCTGTGATAAACACAATTAAAATGTATTACGGTCTGAAATGAAATTCTTATTCGAAACTACAGTACATCTGAACTTGAAATAGTATCCTTAAATACTATACTGAACTAGAAAAATGACTGTTGATAAATATGCTCTTTTGAATAGAATACTGTTATAATTTCAAGAAACACTTTCTGTCCCTTAACATCCGTAAGCCAACTTCAATATGATTTCATGTCAATATCTTTACACTCTCAAAAGCTTCCTTATAAAGGCAGCACAACTCATTGATGACAAGACGCATTTTCAATAATTTCCTTTTGGAATACATGACTTTTGCAGAAATCTTTACTAAAAATCAAGAAATAGTACATTTTTCAAGCCATGCCAGTATGGATTTAAAATATATATTCAGTCTTATTCACTATCCTTGATTATCATTTCCCTCTTATTATTTGATTTTGGAAATCAGCTCATCATAGAAAACATTTGATCCACATTTGGATTTCAAAATATTCCCTTGGTAGATACTCAAATAAAAGTTATTGATAAAAATATTTCTAATGCATTTGATAAGATATCTTAAACAAATGGGGAAACTGTAAACTAGGTAAGTATACAATCTAATACTGTCTTGTCTTTTGATTTATTAAAGCGTATAACTCCATGTTAATCGCATAAGTTTTTACTGACTGTCAGTAGACCCTTTAAGCACAATTTCTGGTAACAATTAAGTAACTATGTGTATATAGTTGTGGTGTAGCCATTCTGCTGTTAAACAATAATTTTTCAGTGATTTCAAAACAGTTTTCCAAAATCGGTTTCAATGTTTAATATTCTATCTATAATCAATCCATCTGAAGAACATCATGGTATGATACATACTAGGGTTATTAACTGATGCCTTTAAAAAAAGTAAAGTCTGGAGACAGCAGTCGGCATACTCTATTGATTTCACTATCCTTTACTATGGAAATCAACTCACCTCATGAAGATAGTAAGTCCGAGGGTGGGCAGGTCGTCCTTGATTTCGTCCCAGGAGTCCTGTACAAGTTTGATCTGTTTTGGTGTGAGGTAGGCACCAAGATCGATTTGTTGTCTGTCACCCACACACGAGATTGCCTGGTTATTCCCCATTGCCACTGCAGAGTGCCCAAGACGGGCCCCTAGTCTCTACGTCCCTACTGTCTTGGTCAGTGCAGACTCCGAGCTGCCTTCATTCGGCAAACTGACAGCTGTACAGAAGATCAACTGATTAGTCCGCTGGCAGAAGACCCCCTGGCACGCTTAGTTTCCAAACTCACCAGAAATCTCCGTTTATTAAAACTACTGCACAGTCAGTTGTCAGGATATCTTTGACTGGTCATGTGACCACAGAACGGCGTTAAATCATGTGATTGATTTGTAAACCAATCACACACGGACGAGGTCACACCTGCGGGGATGAACCTCCTATAAAAGCCTCGGAAAGAAGATCGGAAGCAAGAGCTTGTCATTGATAAGCTGGTTAAGAAGGACTGCTGTCAGATTTTCCCCGTTTCCTACGAGAATTAAAGGATGTAAGAGGAATGTTGTCTTTCTTTTCCGGTATCAATCCAGATTAATTCCCCGAAAACTGTCTTGCTGTAGGAAGCGTGTCACCAACTGCCAAGTGTCAATTTCATTCTTTACTACATGTTTGAAAACAGCTGCAAAATGACGTTGAAATATCGATTTATGTTTTTATATTCAATAGCCGTTTGTTTACGGCGTTGATTTTTGGTTATCACCCAAGAAAATGTAGCCACTTTCATTTAAATTTGTATGTTTCATTATTCAAAACAGTCAAGTAATTACTGAATACTTCATAAAAAATGTTCTTGCTCGTTTTCCGGGAGAGTTTTTCGGAGAACCTAATGGGGCCAATTCGTTAGTTCACTTTTTTTAACCATTTGTCGAACCTTTTAATCTTAGCAATCAAATAGCATACGCGGACGCGTATTTCGTCGTTTTACATATATCTCTTTACTCAATACATGTATATTTATATGAGTGAATATACAAGTTAGAAATTAAAATATGTTAACACTTTAACAAGTTCTAAAGTCCGCAAAGGTTGTACATTTATGTTAATAAAGCACCAAGTATGTAACCAGCTATCGACCGCGATCTAACACATTGTCTGGTCAAATGAGATTGGTGAATGGTACAAGCCAGTTACAAATTAGCATCCTGTTGTGGCCACAGAGGACGTACAATTATTCTTGAACCAGCCAGAACACAATGGACTAACAGTTACGGGATAACGTGTCAACCAATAGCTCCCCCATCAATAGGTCCTAGATAGCATCTCCATTGCCTCCCTGCATCAGAAACAAATCAACCGCGAGTCCAGATGATGAGTGTCAATCAACAACGAAACAAATAGAGCAGAAATAGCAGTCACCAAACGTATAACACATAACAATGTCTTCACGTATACTTGTCTTTGTGTGTTAATTGAGAACAAACATTCCATACGCATAATGCCCAATAGTGTACTTGTTGTATCAGCAAATCTCCTACAGTATCATGGCATCTATCAAGGAAGATTACTGACATGTAGTTAGTTAATCATTGCTCGATAGGTAACTTTGCAATATTTTAAGTAAATAAAGTGCTGTTATTCTCGATTGCGACCCCTCAATGTACACTATCGCTTGGGGGACATTGAGTTTAGTAGTGATAGAAGGCATTTGCTTAAACACTGATTATATGTTTACTCAAGTCGTACAGATTAAATAGATAAATACCACATCATACACATGTAACTATAGGTATTGAGAAAACTTATGATACCTTCACAAAATGTGCATCTTAAAAGTACACACAGAATAGCGATGTGTGAGAAAGTATTTATTTGTTGGATATGCATTAAAACAATTGTACTGTACAACTTCATGAATGCCAGTCAAACAGTTTATTGCACATGTATATCTTAAATGTCTTAGAGAACTATCTGAAACTTTAATTCGTATCTATTCGTAAAGCCAGATACTGGTGTAAGTTAATATAAGTTGTATACTGACTTGAGAAGTTCATCTAAGTTTAATTAAACCACGTTGATCGATGGGGCTGCTTGTAATCTTTAATCAAATCAAAATGTTGATTTACAAAGAATACAGCTGTATTTAAATACTTTTCAAACAATATAAACATTGAGAAAGGAGATATAGGGTCCCAGTACACCTTAAGTTTGTTCACTTGCCAGTGCATCTTATTCAAATATCATGTAAATTAATTAGGGTTTCGTTTGGAGGTCAATCAAATACTTTAAGAAGCACTTTCTAAAGATCCCCAATTGTCCTTGTGTAAAATAACCAAACCATATTTTTGGATCTTCTGGTCAGTGGTCGAGATTTGGCATGACAGGTGGGGTCATTAAATTCCAATTAATTTAAAATTTGGTTAAGATATTCGATATAGATCCCCTGAGGAAAAAATCAACACAGTGACATTGGCTTAATGTATAGGAACACATGTGAGTTAGGCCCAAAGCTGTTGCTCACTTATGAAGGATTTTGCGAGAAAGAGAAATCGTAGTGTGATTGAAAATGAATTCAGAGTATGGTTAATAGAAGAGTAGGAAGGGATTTCACATACTTAATATTCATAGTAGTGTGATTGAAAATGAATTCAGAGTATGGTTAATAGAAGAGTAGGAAGGGATTTCACATACTTAATATTCATAGTAGTGTGATTGAAAATGAATTCAGAGTATGGTTAATAGAAGAGTAGGAAGGGATTTCACATACTTAATATTCATAGTAGTGTGATTGAAAATGAATTCAGAGTATGGTTAATAGAAGAGTAGGAAGGGATTTCACATACTTAATATTCATAGTAGTGTGATTGAAAATGAATTCAGAGTATGGTTAATAGAAGAGTAGGAAGGGATTTCACATACCTAATATTCATGCACCAATAACATGTTGACTTTTTATGGGAATGTTTTCAGAAAATCATACGAGACACTCTGACATTCTAGTGAATTTCCGCATTGAGATTATTTCACCAAACACACAACTGATTTGGCACGTTTTGTCAGCAGAAAGATAAACATGTGACACACAGTTCACTGGTTGATTTTCTCATTTGCAAAAACAGCACATACGAAGCCGTGAGGAGAGAATGATTTGGGTAATATAATCCTGAGGTATAACAAGTAAGGCTTCCTCTTCACTTGCAGAAATACTCTTTAAACATTAATTTGCAACACAAGATCTATATATGTTACCTTAAAAATGGTTTGCCCAAGGCTTACATTCGCTCCCCACAGAGGCAGATCAAGTCAACATGATTTGATCTGCCTCTGTGGGGAGAGAATGAAGGCTGACGGCCTGTCCTCAAACCCGTTAGGGACGATGGTCAAATTAACTGGTTGAGTAGATCATTGCATAATGTCGACAAACGAAGTATGAAATACAATTCTGCTGTTCCCATGCAAATAATTCCTCAAATTATAGATAGTAACGGTGCTAGCGAACATGTAGTGTTATGATATACAAGTATGAAATGTATAGGCGTACTTTAAAAGTTCCCGCTTACCAATTTTGCAAAGGATGTAAAGATTGTAATAAGTTTCATCTTTCTTTTTGATGAATGTGCTGCTGGTTATGACACTATGATTAAATCGACCATTTGCAGAGGAAAAAACGAATTCAATATGTGAGTGTTACATGTACCACCTTCAATACCATAGCTATAGAGCCAATCTAAATCTTAGATCAACAGGTTTATATAAGGCCATACAGTTGATATAATATTGACCAGTGTGAGAGGTCGTCACGATGACCTTTCGTATGCAAAAAAAAGGAATAGAATGCGCGAAATCATCGATCGAATTCGGCGCAACAAACATTTCCAAAATCGCACATTCGACGTGATAACGGAAGAAACGTATGCTAGCTTATGGTCTGTTCGCATCAACAGTGTGTCGACTAAAAAATTGATGCATTTTGAAAAAATAATCTCGTTTTGTTACGGAAAAAGAAAACATAATAAAGATGAGTATATTTTGGTTGAATGAAATAGTCATAGTTTAATGATTGAAAATAAGTATTCTTTTATTTAATTTTTTTGGATGTAAATGAAAGAAATGAGTACAGACAAGATTAAAATAAAAGAGTTCCCTCCCCTTGTACGCAGTACTTCGTTAATATTGATATTAATCAAGCTCTAACTTTATGACTATTATTCGCCACGTCAGTATCTGTGCGACGTGTCATTGACAACTAGCAACTACGCTTAATTATTTGAAAATTAAAACATATAATACACGCAGGCAATCGGATTATTCATCGAAATGGTCGCTCGATGGTTTTCCGAATGAAAAAAATCCATACAGTAGCAATTTCGGAAAGAGTGCGGTTGAGTTGTTGAGCTTCCAGCGCGATAGGGCATCTTTTCTGATTGGCCGAGTGTCTGATATCAGAGTTCGCCGGGAACGGTCCGCATTAAAATTTCCCTGATTGTTACCTTGATATAGAATAACATACAAATACAAAAACATTAATTATAATACAAGCAATACTTTTTTATTTACTGTATCAAAATGTTAGAATTTTACATAATTTATATATATTGATGTATTGATTATCCTTTGTATCATTCTGTAGAGATGATAAGCGAAATGGAAATATACATAAAAACAATCTTTTAGACAAATGTTAATGTTGACATGATAATTGCAAGAAAAATATCTAAACTTCAAAAAGTATTTAAGAAGGAAAACAAGTTTCTATGCCATGCCATCTATATCTCAATTACAAATTGATACATGAAACAATCTTTAAAATATTGGTGAGGTAATCAGTAATGAATATGCAAAAGTAACTATCAATGCTTTTTACTGCATACATTGGTATATCTTTAAAGAACTCTATTTCTAAACAAAAACAACAGCATTTACACAAAATATCTACTGGTCATCAAGTACAGATTTGTAATGTTGATTATTGAGAATGTATTTTGCAGCATATATTTTAAAGATGAATCATGTCCTAATCAACCCAAATAATATCTTAAAGAATTATGAAATTATTTCAAATATATCTACAATGTAGATATTATTAATCCTGAAATAGAAATAGATTATAATATCCTGTTTGGGATGAAATCATACTGTTCCTATTTTTTAGCTAAAAATGAAGGTGTATGCCTTTTAAGAATAATAAAATCCCCAATAGAACAACATTCTAAATGTTTTGAAAGATATTTTCACTGTGAAAAAGTTGTATGTCCATAATGAATGATGCTTGTTCAGTTCATCAGTTGTCCCTCTTGATTTAAATAATGAATGTATAATTAAAATATTGCAATTTAATTATTTCAGTATTTTCATACATGTACATATTTACTTATTACCCACCTTTCTATTACTAATACCAGATACAAATGCACAAATCTTGAATTTATACATACACATCAAATCATGTTAATGTTTGCTTTCAATCATGGGACCATACAAAAAAGAACCATAGTCTCTGTAGCTCATCAGGCTTAATATTCAAAATCGCTTTTGGGATGATTAATGGAGTCTCGCCATCCCCACCTTTAGTAGGTGCCACAGGGTCACTGAATGTACACCTTAGAATTCCTATTACCTGAGGACTTGCTACACATCATTGCGTCATTCTCTGACTTCTAAAATGAAAAAAATAATAATAAATTCTAAAAAAAGCATGTTTGTAATGCAATCGATAATCCATTCAGAAATAGAAATTGTTCAAACATTCAAATACATTTAAAAGGTGACACTAAATAGAGTAAGAATTAAGACTACAAAATATGTAATTAATAATTTAAGGTACAGGATCTCAAGGTTCACCAAATCTAAAAATTCCAATAGACAAAGAGTCTGCACAAAAGATGTCAGCTTTCTTGGCCTTTCCAATTTTTCTGGGTATTTGCTCCTCAATCCCAAGGGGTTACTTAAGCTATAAATATTAATCCTCACTTGTTAACAAGTCAGTACTCAAGATTTCAGCTCTCTAGGACTGTTGCTTCTAGTGAAGAAGATGAAAACAGTTTTTATGGACTTATTTTCCATGCCATAAGCCACCAGGCCTGATGAGCTAAAATAAGAAGTTGATAAAACTAAATAGCCATTGGGTCTTCAGCTCATCAGGTTTTACCATTACTCAAGTAATCTACTGTATCTACAACACATTTCAGAATTCAATGCCTTGTGTGTCACAGGAAAATGATTTTAAGGACTTGGAACCTCTGGCCCGGGACCACAGGGGCACCAAAGCTATAAATTATAACCCTCACTTGTGAAAGAGGCTTTGCACAGCTTTGTAGATCTTATGCTGAGAAAAGATGAAAATAGGTTTTCAGGGTGGGCCCAAAAGCTATAAATTAGAATCCTTACTAATCAAGGAGACTGTGCACAAAGTTTCAGCTTATTTGGCCTTATGCTTTTGGAGTAGAAGTCGAAATACATTATACACAATACGGGTCATGGGATCACAAACCAAATCTACAATTTAGAATCTTCATTGGCTCTATTCAGCTCTCTAGACCTTTTTTAACTTGAGAAGATGAAATTAGGTTTTAAAGGTTGTGACCCCTGTGACCCCATAAGGGGTCATTCATTGGGTCACAAAATCTACAATTTAGAATCCCCATTGGCCAAGGAGTCTACACACTACTTTTCAGCTCTCTAGACCTTTTGGAACTAGAGAAGAAGGAGTGGAAAGGGGTTTTAAGGTTTTGACCCCTATGACCTTATTTGGGGCCAAGGGGTCACCAAACCTAAAATTTAGAATCCTCATTGGCCAAGGAGTCTACACACAACTTTTCAGCTCTCTAGACCTTTTGGAACTGGAGAAGAAGATGAAAATAGTTTTTTAAGGTTTTGACCCCTGTAACCCCATTTGGTGTCATGAGGTCATGAAATCTACAATTTAGAATCCCTATTTGCCAAGGAGTCTCCACATCAAATTTCAGCTCTCTAGAGTCATTGGTTCTGGAGAAGTCGAAAATGTGAAAAGTTTATGGATGGATGGATGGACGGGTGGACGGACGCCATGTCATGCCATAAGCCCATCGGGTCTTTCAGACCTGATGAGCTAAAAATAACACGGTACAAATAGGGAAAGTCCTTAATATGCAAATTAATTCATGTATCTGTCACAAGATTAAACAACAACACTTTTCACATGAGGTCAACTTTGTGTACCAGAGTAGTTAACATCAATTCCTATGACATAACAACAGCATGCACAAAATGTTAACTCATCAAAAGACAATTGAAGAGAACATCATCTGAATATCCTGCTCCTCTCCCTGCAACTATTGTCACTGCTCCTCCTCCTCCTGCAAGCCAGACTGATCCTCCTCCTGCACAATCACAATCAGAGCCTCAGCACCTCATGGACATTTTGAAGTCGAAAGTTCCTTACTTGAGTGAGAGCCAATTGCGGCTGATTGAATCGCAACTGAAGAACATCCATGTGGAGAACAAACATTCACGCAGGTGTGATTCTGACATCATTCAATTGTGCCTTTCCTTATGGACAAGGATAAAAAGCTACGAAAACCTTATTGGAAATGGCTCATTAGTCCTTCCGTCTACATCAACACTTGCAAGATACAAAAAGGCTGTGTCTGAGCATGCTGGGATAAACAATTCTGTCTTTAAATGGATGTTCATGGAGGCTAAATCAGGTGACATTCCGGACCACCGTTATTATGGAGGTTTAGTCCTTGATGAAATGTCAATCCAAGAAGACATTCAGATAGTTCGTTCAGGTGGGAAGATCAAGCTGGTCGGGTTCACAGAACTGCCAGACGCAGAAACTAAGTCTGATACAATTCCCATCGCAAATCATGTCTTGCAGTTTGTTTTTATATATTTTTTGGATTCAGGTGTCCTGTGGCCCATTTCCCTACATCTCAAGCCAATGCTCCTCAGATCTATTCCTCATTTTGGGAAATAATTTCTTCACTATAGAAATGGAGATTTCATGTAATATATGTATCTGTTGATGGAGCTTCTACAAACAGGAGTTCATAAAGGCTAACTTTGAAGTATCGCCTCTCGAGGATGACATGGCAACGGTAAACCCCTACAGTGACCTGTCACTAGTTTTCCTAGCAGATCCATCTCACCTTTTCAAAAAGATAAGAAACAACCTCTTGAGAAATGGCACTCCAGATGTCAGTTGATTTCAGGCAAAACAGTCACTTGGAAAATGTGGGTGGATGCATATTACTGGGACAAACAGCATGGCTTGACCACATTCAACCGAACAAGGCTGATGTAATAAGAAACCACTTGGCCGAAGAAGTGCTAGACCGAGACATGCTCAACCTGCTGCGATCCTACAAGCAACACCTTGGTCCGCAGGGATGTGCACTTGATGGGGCAATGTATTTGCTTGGACAGACAAGCTGTTTGCTTGACTTTTTTGCTTGACTTTTTCAGACACCGCAGACCCATCTCAACGATGAACGATGATCGGATCCTTGAGCTAAGGAAAATCCTTGCATGGTTCAAATCCCAAGAACAGATCAAAGATACAAAGCAAATGATGTCTTAGGAGACCAGAGAGGACATCCAGTTTCTGATAGCTGGGTTTTAACGTCTCACTTCCGGTGTAGTTGGAAATCTTCACTTCCACATAACGCCCTTATATATCAACAGTGATATAGTTGAAAATCACTTTCTGTAGCAGCGTGCACGTGGCATGGAGCTGGTGCCAATCGCAGCTACAACCAGAGAACAGCATCATAATTGGACAAAACACCATTTCAAGCAAATCGAATGCATCAAGACGGAGAAAGACAAAGAATCAAGGATGTCTTGATTACACTAGTTTGTGTAAAAAAACTGAGGATGTAAAGTAAGTATCCTATATAAAATAATATTTAACACATTCTAACATAAAAGGTTCATCAGTGGTTTAAGACATGCATCACACAAAAACAGCCCTCAGTTCTTAATGCTGGTTTAAACCATGGGGCTTTGTCTTTTACAAGATTTTCATTTTCACTTGATTTAACTTTAAGTTTGTAGACTATTCAATAGACATTGTGCACAAAGTGGGCAAACCAAAAAACATCCTCCTTTGAATATACTTCCCATTTTGAAACATAATCAATTCCACCACAGCTTCGATGAAACCACCTATCACATTCGGAACAACCAATCCAGGGCTTTTCATAGTCTAAATGATAAGGATTAAAAACAAGAGTCATCAGAAGATGACATATCCCACCGGTTCCACATGATCGTAAGATGTAAACCTTTGAAAGATAATTGTAAATTTTTCAAGCAAGGTTCATAATAGTATAAGCTAATATATATGAAACGAAACCTTTCATGAACAGTGTCCAAATAAGAGCTGTTTCCATGGAAATAATAAAAAATGAAAAGTAAAATGTTTAGAAATGTGAAAATAACAAAAGGCACCACTTCAATAGGTGGGCAATACACATGTAAAGTTTAAGAAAGATATGTGGACCGGTTTTTGAGTTCTGCTCCGGAAACGAAACCTTTCATGAACAGAGTCAAAATAAGAGCCGTTTCCATGGAAATAATAAAAAATAAATTTTTTAGGAATTTGAAAATATCAAAAGGCACCACTTCAGTAGGTGGGCAATACACATGTATAGTTTCAGAAAGATATGTGGACCGGTTTTTGCCCCGGAAACGAAATGATTATGGACGGACGGACGGACATACAGACGGACAGGGCGATGACTATATCCCACGGTATAACATACCGGTGGGATAAAAATATAAATTATGTTGTTGTGTCCAATCAATTTACATATTTTATATTTTCAATCTTAATATAGCAATTTAATATCAATTAAAATAAATAAAGATGTTAAACATTACTTAATATGGAAATATATGAATAATAATATATATTTCTTGATAATTTGAATATATTCTGAATATTAATTAAAACATGAGTGTCAAATAGCTTGGCACGTATCATGCTGGCTTCATCCACAATAAGCATCCTCTTGCTTGAGGCTATCTTTGATGAGAACATCTCCTTCCAGAAGTCCAGTCTTGATTCCAGACCATGAATAAAGTGTTGATCCATTCAGAAACTGTGTTGAGGCAGCAGCGGGAAAAAAATTGCACCACACCCTTTCTTTAGCAAATCAGCGTCGCCGCTCTAAAATCATCATTTTGGCTACTAAATGGTGGCAAAGGCATTGTGATTTGAACCACCCTTTCCATGCGAGAAGCGTTGTTATTTAAACAAGAAATTCAAATGGATTGTGGTGCAACTTTTTTTTGGGCAAGGGGAAAGTGTCGGAACCCAGGGATTTCGGCGTAATATGACAGAGGCTGAATCAACATTTTATGACTTGATTTGCCTCTGTTGGGAGAGAATGCACAAGCTCGGCGTAATATAACAGAGGCTGTATCAACATTTCATGGCTTGTTCTGCCTCTGTGGGGAGAGGATGATAATATATATGTTTGATCAATTCGTGATGTACTTTACTTAGCTTTAATTTGCGCTTAAAGAGCATTTTACAAGCTAGAGATCGATCATGCCGGGTGCATTACCCTGTCAATAGTATTTACATCCCACTTAGCCCTCGTCGTCCATGGCAACCATTCATAAAAGTGTCCTGTTCATTATCGATATCGGGAACTCTTAGGCCTAAGAGTCCTGCCACCTGATGCAAGGACACTTTTGTAAACCTTTCCTACACATGGTTTAAAACAATCAATCAACAACATAGACATAGAATTGAACTGAAAATATCAAAAATCAAATAAAAAATCAAAGTATGAAAATCACCAAATAACACTGTAGACTTTAGTTTGCACTAGAAAAAAAACGATACCAAGAAATAAACATTATATGATTTGTGTTGCACCAAAACTTTTGTTATGTAAGGAAAATAAGTCTAGAAATATCCAAAATAATTTGATAATGATACATAATTAATTTATTTCATAGATAAGATAATATTGTTTTGGCTAAACTTGTTATGGGAATGATTATAGTACCTTTTTATTTGAAATCCAAGGGAAACGTTTCATAAGTAGAAACCACTGTTAAAATTCAGCTGTTTATGAGGACTCTAATGACACGTCTTCTACCTTCAAAATCGAAACAGAAATGGACAATCTGTGAAACTTTGACTTGAAACAGGCTCAAATCGCCGTGAGCATGTACCAGTGGGTGGAATATGGCGCCTTAAAAATATCCATTATTATTATTATTCATGGAGTGCACGAAGTCTGCAAGCCCAAAACATTTACTTCGTGCCTTGCGCTTTGACACGCAAGAAGCACGTGACTCGCGCTTTGACAAGCAAGAAGCACGTGCTCGTACACCATTCTAAGTACTACAAACTTCATTCATAAAACAGTGAAGGGGCCCTTGGAAGGTTATCCAAAATTGAAATTTTATTTAAACATATTAATTTTGTGGTTGATTGTACTCGGATTAAGTGAGAGTAAGTCAGTTACTAGCATAGTAAATTGTATGCATCGGATAACGGCAGGGACACTTTGTCCTCGAGCCAGTACTCGGCTCCGCCTCGTACTGGCCTGTCGGACAAAGTGTCCCTGCCGTTATCCGATGCATACAATTTACTATGCTAGTAACTATGACATACATAGGTGACTCTGTTAGCGGGGCCCGGGTACACGACCGTTATAATGGTTCTTATCACATATAAACCCACCTTCAAGAGAAACTTTACACCTTCATTTGCATAAATGAACTGAATAATATTAAACTGACAGTGTAGTTTTGAGCATCACATATTCTACATGTTAAAACTACTTTTTCGTTACAAAATAAATACAATCCTTTGAAGTTGCCTCATGTCACCTTCTACATAATTATATAGTAGAATAAAAGCCCATTTGATACTTTTGGCAATAGGCATTAGTATAAGAAATGCATGCCATTAGGAGAAGAATGATCAAACATAACATTGTCATAATTCGGATCAAACTACAGTAGAACTCGGATATAACGAACTCCAAGGGACCAAAGAATTTAGTTCGCTATATCCGGTGTTCGCTATGCGCATATAATTTTAATGATATTTTATATAGGGACGGGAGTTGAAAATCTGTTCGCTATATCCGAGTGTTCGCTATATCCGTGTTCTACTGTATTTGCATTAAAGGAGACCTTTGAACTTGTTTCGAGTAGAGTTTGGATTTAAATCAACACACGGAGAGTCAAGTTTCACTTCCGATACACCTGCAGTTGTGGGAAGCAGGTATCGAAATAGAAATAACGATAACGAGATACATGCAACCCGAGACATGTATACACAACTATGGCTTGCCACCTCAACAGGGGATTCCCCTCATGAGTCATCACGAATATTCCCAACGACTGCACACAAGCTGGTTATATAGAGTGTACAGGTTTTGATTTAGCATCGCCGACTCACTCAATTTCTAGCTCACTTGATAAGCAGGTACGTTGCCTCGATCATTTGTTAGACGTTTTTGATTCATAAGGTGACTTTCACACTTGTGTAAACCAGTGTTTGTTTAATTCAAATGGATATCCATACTTTTCCTCATGTTGTGAATTATGTACTATATACATTTAGCGTTAGCATGATACCATTATCAGTGAAAATTTTAAAATATAAAATTATCAAAAAACGTGCTACTGCCCCTTTAAGGGTAAGTATAATTATGGGCCTTTCTATTCAAACGATAACTGTTAATATATTTGTGATACCTTTATTCATTCTCATATCGATATATTGTAATATGCTACATTCCTTCGAAATGTGCAAATCATTTGTACTTTCGGTTTCGATTCATTTTTGCATTACGCTTTACTCAGAAATGGAAGTGAACTAAGCGTACCATAGACGGGCACGTGATTAAAGAGCTGCACCCGTCACTGTGTGTTGCCCTTCATTGTGAATAAGCTATTAAGATCTTTTTCATTTGGCTTATCGGATAATGTCACGTTAACGGCTAGGACGTAACAAGTATATTTGGCTTTCGTTCACAAAAGTATCGTGTTTTCAAGTTCTATCTACAATAACGATCGGATGAAGGCACAATTTCACCAAAAAAGTTTAATTCAATTATTTTTAAATACTTTAATATGACAAACAACGTTAAAAGGAATCGGCAATTGTATAAGATAATACATATTTTATTGACAAAACGGTTTAATGGACAGGATAACACAGCGACACATTTGTGCCTTTTCCTATATACCATTGATGATTATATAATATGCTTTGGAAATATCAATTTACACAGTTTTTACAATTGTGATTTGTGCAAGAAGTATTCAGTGCAATATACAAAATATTCAAAGACTGATTTATGATTAACATAAACATTATTTTCCCTTGTTCAAATTAACAATATCTTTCAAAATGATATCTAATGTCGAATATTGTATACCGTATTACACTGAAAAGTTAAGAATTAATGGCTTTCGTGATTAGCCAATTTGCATTCGATTGAAATGATATTAACGATTGACATTTTCACAGCCCCTTTAACACAGACATTCATCATTGAAGCTACTACATATATTTATTTATTCTTGTTTTTAAGATGGAGTTTTCCTATTGGAGGTATTACTTTTTGTGTTTTATGTCTGCAGTTCAATATGGGTTTTTGATATTTAAATCTTATTTGTTCCTTGTTCTGACTGAATCTATCATCAAGAAATTAAATGAAAATGTTAAGCTGATGGCACAGGCACTTTAATTGCTTCAGTACATAAAGTATAAAGGCACTTTAGTTGCTTAGATACTTAAGGTAAGATAAACAAAATGTATAACCTCTATATCGACCAGATGTCTTTCGATTATGTGCATATTTGATCCATGATATGCCGATATTTTCAAGTACTCGTTGGTTTCCGTCGTTTGAATCGTATATTCATGGCAAAAATAGTTTCTTAATAGCTGCAATTCAGCATCATGATATAAACAGAAAACTCTAAATCTTCTTTATTGCATTTTAGGTTATCACGTTTATCCTAAGAATTATAATCATGACAAAAGATAAATTTGGTTTTATAAGCAGATTAACGCAGTGATGACTCGATCTTTCAACCTGTTGTGTGAAGAAGTATTGCAGGAATGGCTTGGACAGAGGAAACAATTCAAAGCTATCTTTGATAGTTCCAAACACGCCGATCCAGTCAAAAGCTTCCATGAGAAATGCAATTCATGTGGACCAAATGTGACTGTTTTCCACTGTAAAGACAACATCATCATCGGTAAGATAGTCTGTTTATTTGCATTCATATTTCAGGTTACTGTAAATCTTTTTATATACATTTAAAGCTTTTAGTGTTTATCAGTTTTGAATAAGGCCTATTCCGTTTTTACCAATTCAGTTATGTTTGTAAATACGTTCACGATAGAAATAGTTATTTTTCTGCACGATTGCGTTGCTAAGTATCATGTACATGTATTATAACAGTTTTCAAATTATACACTGATACTGTTAATAGTTTAACATAGTACGTTCTTCTTTTATACAAAGGAGCATTCACAAGCAAGGACTGGAAGCCTCAAGAGGCCATGCCATTCAAAACCGACAACAGAGCATTTTTATTCGTCATGTTTAATAGAGGTGGGTTTCAACCATGGCAGTATCCTGTGGAAGACGATCGATTTGCAGTTTTTTGCAGTAAAGATTGTGGTCCTGCGTTTGGTGGAAACATGGTTAGAAGAGAAATTGAGATAAAGCGTAATCCAAGGAAACAGAACGCTGGGGAAGGAAATGTAAAAGTTTTGTACAGCATTGACAATACCTTTAAAATGCATATGGATATTGAATCAAAGCGGGTATTCGAGAGTGCCTTGAGGGACATAACGAAGTTCGAAGTCTTCCAGTTATTAGGTATGAACTAAAGTTTTCAGCAACAGAATAAAGCATTTCATTTTACAACTTTTCGTCAAATGTTTCTACATAAGGCAGGAAAAAATAGTAAATGTAGAACTTAAGGCAAACAACGAAATAACCATTTGCTCATCATAAATTCATTGATTATATTTGTTTAGAAGACGACACCTACATTGAGCGGGAATGGAGACGCCTGCCCGATGTTTCTGTTGAAGTAAGTTAACAAGAAACATCACTAGTTTTGCAATGACGCTGCTGTGATGTTCCTTACACATTTTTATTTATATGATCATCAGAAAGAGAGGGAGCAGTGTTGTTTTTAAGGTCGTTATTGTTAAACAATAACAGTTACCAGACTCGAAAAAGGGTTTTCCCAAATTTATTTTGTTTAATTGAGATAAAGCTTGTTTTAATTTAATCTCTTATTTTGCTTTCAAAAAAAGCCGTCCATTTTTGTGTGTTCAAAAATAACGTTTATAAATGAACTTTCCAGCCACTGAAGAATGAACTGGTCCAAGCTAGACCGAATCATGCCAACGAGGACCACTTCAAGCTTCTCCTGGTTGGTCAGACAGGAGCAGGCAAATCTAGCTTCATCAACAGTGTCAAATCTTCCTTCAAGGGATACGTCAGCAGCTCTATATGCACAGGCAGTGACCGAACAAGTCTTACTTTAGAGGCAAGCACCGTTCAAATAGTCATCCTAAAAGCACATATGTTGCTCCACTTAAATAGTTCTTTTATTGTTGCCAGTGTGGTTCAAAATAAAATAGTCATGCTACTATGAGGAGTACATATGTAGCCTACTTGGGTAGTTCTTTTGTAGTTGCCAGTGCGGTTCAAATAGGCATTCTACTTAGATAGCTAAAGGTGAATTGGCACCACATTGGTTATGTTCAGAGAATAGGGACCTTGAATAGGCGTTTTACTTTGAGGGAAAGTAGAAAAAGGGCGATTCTATTTGAGAATTGTGGTTCAAGTAGTCAGTCTATGTCAAGAGTTCGGACAGTGGAAGTGGTAGCAAGATGGTTCTTTTGGAAACGGTCACTCAATATTACTAAAAATTGAATTGAATTGAATTAAAAGGTTGTTGAAAACTCGATATTTGTTTACACATCTACACCCAACCAACGGTTGAAGATATATAGTAATACCAACGATTACGTCCGCCTGAGGACAGTTTTTGTTCGACCTATTACGGAAAAACTATTCGCCCGATTATTTTCATATTTAGCACATGTCTTCTATCCTACCAGAAGGGATTACATAATATCTTGCTAATGTTTTAGTTCTTTTTACGAATTTTTATGTTTTGAACTTTTCAAATATAAGTTTTTCCAATATAAGTATTTGTCCGACCAATTACAGAAAAGCTTTGAGTCTGATTTATTACAAATTTTGCACGTCTTCTAACATACTAGGAGGGGTTCAGTGTCAATTTAAAGTTTTTGTATTTTGGAATTCTTTACGGAATTTTTTTTGTTTGTACATCATTTTCAATTAGAATGTGCCCGACCACTTGCCGTAAAATTATTCTTCCCATTATACTCAAATTTGATTTAAAGTACATGCCGTCTACCTAACCTGTAGGGTTGCAGTACCAAATTACAAGCGATTTTTTTTTACAAATATCCATGTTTTGTACATAGTTGTTTACCAATATCAGAATTTGTTCGTCTTATTGAAGGAAAACGATTCATCTGATTCATTTCAAATATATGCCTTCGATCATACTAGTAGGGGTGAAGTGTTAATTAGCAGCCCCGTCCTTAGACGGGGCTGCTATCAGTTTTTGTGAAGTTTCCATCGCCGCCGCCGCCGCCGCCGCCGCCGCGTCCGCCGCCGCCGCCGCGTCCGCCGCCGCCGCCGCCGCCGCACTCGTACTACTAGCTATAACTTTTTTCCCCTAAGCTTTCCAGAACTCTTATTCATACCTTACTCCTCATACCTCGGGGGAACGATTTTGACACGTTCACTTTCAAGGTCAAAGGTCAAGGTCACGAGCTATGTATTCACACTAAGAATTCCTTGTAAACGCGATAACTTGAAAAGTTTTTGTGCTATGAAGCTCTAACTTGGTATATATCATCCTTGGAAAAGTAAAAAAATTTGAAAAGGTTTTGGCTACAATCCGTCAAAGGTCAAGGTCACAGCAAGGTCATGACGTAAGCATGTTTTAGCGAAAATGCTTTATTTTAACTATGAACACTTTTAATCAATACATGATTGTTATACTCAAAAAAAAGTGTTCAATGATTGTGTGACCTTGAAGGTCAAAGGTCAAGGTCATGAGATATGAGTTATTACAAAATGCACTAAATTGGGGTATAACTTTATCCCATTTAGCTTTTCAGAACTCATGAACATGTCTAAATGTTAATACTTCCAGGGAATCATTATGACATGTTCACTTTCAAGTTCAAAGGTCAAGGTCACGAGTTATAAAATCACCACAAAATTCTTTGTAAACACGGTAACTTGAAAAGTTTTTGTGCTATGAAGCTCTAACTTGGTATATATCATCCTTGGAAAAGTAAAAAATTTTGAAACGGTTTCGGCTACAATCTGTCAAAGGTCAAGGTCACAGCAAGGTCATGACTTAAGCATGGTTTAGCGAAAATGCTTAATTTTAACTATGATCACTTTTAATCAATACATGATTGTTATACTCAATAAAAAGTGTTCAATTATTGTGTGACCTTGAAGGTCAAAGGTCAAGGTCATGAGATATGAGTTATTGCAATTCCTTCTAAACACAATAACTTGAAAAGTTTTTGTGCTATGAAGTTTAGATTTTGTATATATTATCTCTTGAGAAGTTCAACATTTTCAAAAAGTTTTGGGTACTAACTGTCGAAGGTCAAGGTCACAGCAAGGTCAACATATATGGAGAAAATGGATTAATTGTATTTTTAACACTTTATTTCATTACAATAATGTTATACTCAATGAAATGTGTTCATTGATTGTGTGACCTTGAGTGTCAAAGGTCAAGGTCACGAGAAAATTCCCAATTTGGTGAGGCCTGTAAAAGGCGGAACAGGGTAAGGCGAAACCCAAAGTTCCGGGGCTGCTCTGCTTTTGCGGTATCCCGCAAACGCTAATCTAGTTTACAAGTGATTTTGTTTATTTTTGATTTTAAAAAAATAATGTTTAGTACTCTAGCCATCCTCAAGATCAGAATTTGTCTAACCGATTGCAGAATTCATTCAATTCTTTTCAATTTATTTTTTAATGTAACATCAATACCATTAATGGTCTGGATAATGAGATGTCTAAGTTATTGGAAGTAAACAGTAATTTAGTTGGTCTGTGATGCACGTTGGGGGTATTAGTGAGCCACGCTCACTTTCTGTGTCTGCTTTTTGTACATCAGGTTATCAATTCCATTTGTTCCACAGTACTTAAGCTTAATATATCCTGAGTGACGTTACATATCATTAAGTTTAAGGATAAATCTTTTTAAAAGGACATTCAGATATTTTATGCTTTGATACTAAAGCTTGCCTTTTTTCATAGACATCGCAAAATCTGTCACCAGTCAAAAATCTTATAAATGTATTTTGCAGAACACTGAACATGTAATCAGAAATCACCTGGACAATTCACAGCTCAATTTCCGTATCTGGGATACAAAAGGTCTTGAACCAGAAACACTGAAAACCCAAGAATGGAATATTATTGACACCATCAAAGGACAACCTCCCACCATGATGGTAAGATGTCTCAAATTTATGACAATAAGAAAATTTGACATCTAAAATTTACGACAATAAGAAAAATTGACATATATAATATTATCATAATCACCTTATATTTGTATTTCACATTGTTTTTTGTGACTTTTATTATTTTTATGGAGAGCATGCAGACTTGAAGTTTGTTTTTGTTCAACAGAGAAGGGTGTGGACATATCTTGTATCAAAGTACTGGCAGACACCCCGAACGTCAAAAGTCAACCTCAACAAATTCAATTGTGTTGCCTTCGTTATTGATGGAACCAGTGTTGATCAACTCTCCAACAAAATGAGAGAGACGATCAACAACATACGAAGACTTTCAAATAAACTTGGTAAGCCTTTCCTGTTAAATAAGAATAAAGATAATGATAATAGCCGTGTATAAATGGAAGAGTTAGCTATTTATGTGAACCTTTAACATTTGTATTATTACTGCATTACTATATCTGTTGTTGCTTCAAGTGTTCCCCAAATGGTATATGTCAATATAACTTTTCTCTAATAATCCCTCTGTCAATTACCCGTTTAGTGATCCCAAGGTGGTAATTGACAATATTGACCATATCCTTTGACCCTACAGGTGTTCCCCAAGTGGTGCTGCTGACCAAGATTGACCAGGTGTGTCCAATAGTGAATCAACACCCTGCCCTCACATTCCACAGTAAGGCTGTCCAGGATCAGGTGGATTTGACCGCCGAGCTGCTGGGCATGCCTAGGCATAATGTCCTCCCAGTGAAAAACTATGAAAGCGAATTTGAACTAGATCCAGCCATTGACAGGCTGACTCTTCTCAGTGTCAGACACATGATCAGATTGGCCACTGATATAATGGATGACTTTGATGTGTAGGTTCTTATGGTTTCAACATTGGATCTAACAATGAACTTGAAGTACAGGATAGAACACGTTTTTAGGTTTTGGTTGAAAATAGTAAGCCGCCTAGGAGGGAGCAGCCTAAGGGACGAAGCCTCACGGGCAGTGTCCAACTAGGCAGGTTTCTAAGTGTTTTATCTGCCATATAGAGCGAAGAAAAGGACTAAACATTTGGTAAAAAATCATGACATATATGAGAACTGAAAGTATCGCACTAACGTAGTCAGTTATTGGCAGCTGCTTGTGTAACAGCACGTTGTTCGTGTAGGACAATTACAGCACACTCTTGCATATGATCTTAGAATCAAATATTAATCATATTAAACATTAACAGACGTACGTGATTCAAAAACATGAGCATCAGCAGACATGAAATCTCGATCGGTAGCTTAAGCAGTAAAGGCGCTGCTTGACAACATGAGGTTTCGGGTTAGAATCGAACTCAAATCTCATATTTCTAATTTTAAAATATTTTCAAATTTACAAGCCCTTTTGTTTGTTTTGGGAATATATTCTTCCAAGGCAGAGTAAGGAGAATTGTATGAGATGTTACCGGGATATTTTATAGAATGTCCCTGTTGCGTATGACAAAAATGACGCCTGAGGTTTATATACTACATATGCAGGACGGAGTCCCGTTCCACGAAACGACTTAACACTTAAGTTAACCTCAGTTCCATCCCTTTTGCACTAAGGCTATCTTAGTGACTTAAGGCCACCGTAGGAGCACTGGTGACCGAGTAGACATTGCAAACAGCAATGAGAAAAGATCGATTCGCTGTCTTGATCTCAGAAAGGATATTTTGATGTATTGAATCTCATTTATAATGTAAATAATGTTCAAATCTTTAAATGTGTTAAAAAAATATACATGTCATTAAAGAGCTTCGCCTTTGGTTACTTTGTGAATAGCAAATGAAATAGTTTTTTCTTGTGGTAAAATAAACTTTGTTGATAGCAATTTGACAGAGTTTTGTCTTGTGTTTTCTTTGTTCGTGAATTACCACTTAAAAGAGTTATTTCATGTGATAATTGGTTTCTGGATTGTTTTTGAAAATAAATGTGTTTGTAATATAGCCATAATCATAACGTCGTTTCAGCTAAAACTGAACTTTATTTCACCTAAAACTTGAAATCATACAGTTGAATCCATGTAGAAAACAGGATTGATAGTATCAAATCATGTATTAGAAGTAAACATAGTAGAAAGTGTTAAGTTAACAAAGACATTTGATATTAGCATAACGTATTTTGATTCATTGAGTTCGTGTCAAAATAGATCATATCTTTTATATGTACTGACGCATTGTACCACATTCGCCTGACATGATAACATTAAGAACATAAAGTAACACACTTGAAGTAATCGCGAATACATCTACATCTGCGTACCTTAAGTTTGTTCATTTGCTAAAACCGCATTTTGGGATACCTGGCAACTGGTGCAGAATTTCATTTTTTGGCACGGCGAAATGATAGTTGGTGTCATATTTTTGAAATTCAGATTTTCTTATTTCTCGAGTAAAATATTCCATTTAGACAACCTGGTACAAAAATTAGATTGACTTTGTGCAAAGGAACAAAAATGACTTTTACGCAAAACTGTTAATCAAATTAACCTTAATTATCCCACTACTAGATCCCATTGTCAGAAAGTTTTCATTTTCATGATGTAGGCTCATAAAAATAGGGAAAAAGCAAATCCAAAATTTGAAACCGTTACGACCAGAATTTTTTGAGATATTAATGTGTTCCCATATGGGAACATTGGGACAGTAATCGCAAAACGTCATTTAATTGAATAAAGTTGTTTGTATGAATTTATTTTGGTCAAAATTAATGCAAATATAGTATTTTAGTGTTCAAAATACACACACAAGTCGCAATGTGGATGTACAATGATAGGTAGTATACACATTTATGTACACATTGTGTTACATGCGAGAAAGACAGGAAATATCAAATGTGTTACGTTTTGTCAAGCAAAGTATTGAGTTGTCAATTTGTAGTCTAGGAGTTAGGAAATTGTTATATTTATAGTGTTTATAGTTTAAGAGATTTATTGCCATGGTGTAAACAGACAAAAACAATGTCCTATTCAATATTAAATACATTACCGGTTAGTTCACTTTAACAAAGACAAAACATGTTTTCACATAAAAGTATTGTTAAACCACGTATTTCATCTATTGAAATTTTACAATGTGTTTACCTGCTAGACTTAAACCAAATTGTATACTCTCAGTGTATTAAATTTCTGAATTTACGTGTTTTAATACAAAAACAATTAAAGGAAACATCATCTTCACTCTTGCTCAAAGTAATTAACAAAGGACATGGACGCTTTACGCACAGCATATGACAGAAATTGGTAAGTTTTGGTTTTACTTTATATTTATCAAGTTCAGAGACATGCATGCATACTTCAAGCAAACTGTTAAGAGAAGTACCAACTATCTTTTGTTTCATGTAACAGATTTTCATTCTCTGATGGGCTTAAACACGCTTGGTTTCACACTGGACCTAAGCAAAAGATGTGTAAAAAAAACCTTGCATAGGATTCTTGTGACAAGTATTTAAAAATGACAACCCTTTTTATGGAAATGTCTCATAGAGTATGTTTTTAGCAAGTAAATATACTGGAACCTATGACATACAGTACATGTCAAATTAAAGTGTTTTACATTTAACATAAAATCAGAATGTAACATTTATACCACTTGTCATCAATACGAAAATGTCTGTAATCATTATATTATTCTTTCAGGGGAAACACGTTACATCAGCAGAAATTGCTAAAACGACATTCAGGAAACCAAAATCCTGTAGTCAATGTTACCCAAAAGGTGAAGAACAGTTAAAAATCACAGAGGGACCAAGAAGCACACCCTGTGAAATAAATCAATAGACCGCTTTTGTCATGTGTTTTTATTTCTTTAGTAAGATTAACCAGTTTTGAACACTTTCACGGTGTTCCTCCGAATGTTCCCATATGGTAACAATAAATTTTAACGATTGTTTTCTACTTTATATTTTACTTTTCTAACAAACGTTTTTGGGTATTAGTATAGCACCACCATTTGTCTTTCATACAAAATTAACTAAATGATTTTTGAATTTTTAAAGATATCATATATACACTTGATAACGTTTTTTTCTAAAAAACTGATCTTTAACCATTTTCGGGACATCACCATTTCACAGAAAAAAATTCGGAAGCTTTCCCTCCCTACCAGATTGTAGGTTGTTATGTCAGTATCAACATGACCAAAGCAAAACATAATTTTATTGAAAGGGAAAAAAGTTACCGGTACGTGAGTTTGAAGGACATGTTCCTATATGGGAACACTGGGAGGAAAAGGCCCGATGAGCTTATGGCATGGCATAATATCCGGCGTCCGTCCGTCCATCCGTCCGTAAGCTTTGTGGAATTTCGACTTCTTCTCCAGAACCATAAGGCCTAGAAAGCTGAAACTTGCTGTACAGACTCCTTGGCTAGTGAGGATTATGAATTGTAGCTTTGGTGGCCCTGTGGCCCCTAATAAGGGCCACAGAGGCCACACCCTTAAAATCTATTTTCATCTTCTTCTTCAGATTGAAAAGGCCTAGAAAGCGGAAACTTGGTGTACTGACTCCTTAGCTAGTGATGGTCCCTAATAAGGGCCTCAGGGGCCACACCCTTAAAACCTATTTTCGTTTTCCTATCCAGAACCATAAGGCCTAGAAAGCTGAAACTTTGTGTACAGACTCCTTGACTAGAAAGGATTATAAATTGTAGCTTTGGTGGCCCTGTGGCCCCTAAAAAGGGCCACAAAGGCCACACCCTTACAGCCTATTTTCATTCCTCTCCAAAACCATAAGGCCTAGAAATCTGAAATATTGTGTGCAGACTCTTGACTAGTGAGGATTTTGAATTGAAGCTTTTGTGGCCCTGTGGCCCCTAATAAGGAAACAGAACGCTGGGGAAGGAAATGTAAAAGTTTCGTACAGCATTGACAATACCTTTGAAATGGATATTGAATCAAAGCGGGTATTCGAGAGTGCCTTGAGGGACATAACGAAGTTCGAAGTCTTCCAGTTATTAGGTATGAACTAAAGTTTTCAGCTACAGAATATAGCATTTTATTTTACAACTTTTCATTGATGTTTTATTCGTCAAGTGTTTCTACATAAGGCAGAAAAAAGTAAAAATGTAGAACTTAAGGCAAACAACGAAAAACCATTTGCTCATCATAAATTCATTGATTATGTTTGTTTAGAAGACGACACCTACATTGAGCGGGAATGGAGACGCCTGCCCGATGTTTTTGTTGAGGTAAGGTAACAAGAAACATCACTAGTTTTGCAATGACTATTATGACGCTGCTGTGATGTTCCTTACAAATTTTTATTTATATGATCATCAGGAAGAGAGGGAGCAGTGGTGTTTTTAAGGTCGTTATTGTTAAGCAATAACAATTACCAGACTCGAAAGAGGGTTTTCCCAAATTTATTTTGTTTAATTGAGATAAAGCTTGTTTTAAGTTAATCTCTTATTTTGCTTTAAAAAAAAGCTGTCCATTTATGTGTGTTCAAAAATAACGTTTATAAATGAACTTTCCAGCCACTGAAGAATGAACTGGTCCAAGCTAGACCGAATCATGCCAACGAGGACCACTTCAAGCTTCTCCTGGTTGGTCAGACAGGAGCAGGCAAATCTAGCTTCATCAACAGTGTCAAATCTCCCTTCAAGGGATACGTCAGCAGTTCTATATGCACAGGCAGTGACCGAACAAGTCTTACTTTAGAGGCAAGCACCCTTCAAATAGTCATCCTACTTTGAA
The DNA here is from genome assembly GCA_916613615.1 of Steromphala cineraria. NCBI lineage: Eukaryota > Metazoa > Mollusca > Gastropoda > Trochida > Trochidae > Steromphala > Steromphala cineraria. Next base: position 23,650,258 of record OU744724.1, read on the forward strand.
AAGCACATATGTTGCTCCACTTAGATAGTTCTTTTATTGTTGCCAGTGTGGTTCAAAATAAAATAGTCATGCTACTATGTAGAGTACATATGTATCCTATTTGGGTAGTTCTTTTGTAGTTGCCATTGCGGTTCAAATAGGCATTCTACTTAGATAGCTAAAGGTGAATTGGCACCACGTTGGTTATGTTCAGAGAATAGGGACCTTGAATAGGCGTTTTACTTTGAGGGAAAGTAGAAAAAGGGCGATTCTATTTGAGAATTGTGGTTCAAGTAGTCAGTCTATGTCAAGAGTTCGGACAGTGGAAGTGGTAGCAAGATGGTTCTATTGGAAACGGTCACTCAATATTACTAAAAATTGAATTGAATTGAATTAAAAGGTTGTTGAAAACTCGATATTTGTTTACACATCTACACCCAACCAACGGTTGAAGATATATAGTAATACCAACGATTACGTCCGCCTGAGGACAGTTTTTGTTCGACCTATTACGGAAAAACTATTCGCCCGATTATTTTCATATTTAGCACATGTCTTCTATCCTACCAGAAGGGATTACTTAATATCTTGCTAATGTTTTAGTTCTTTTTACGAATTTTTATGTTTTGAACTTTTCAAATATAAGTTTTTCCAATATAAGTATTTGTCCGACCAATTACAGAAAAGCTTTGAGTCTGATTTATTACAAATTTTGCACGTCTTCTAACATACTAGGAGGGGTTCAGTGTCAATTTAAAGTTTTTGTATTTTGGAATTCTTTACGGAATTTTTTTTGTTTGTACATCATATTCAATTAGAATGTGCCCGACCACTTGCCGTAAAATTATTCTTCCCATTATACTCAAATTTGATTTAAAGTACATGCCGTCTACCTAACCTGTAGGGTTGCAGTACCAAATTACAAGCGATTTTTGTTTACAAATATCCATGTTTTGTACATAGTTGTTTACCAATATCAGAATTTGTTCGTCTTATTGAAGGAAAACGATTCATCTGATTCATTTCAAATATATGCCTTCGATCATACTAGTAGGGGTGAAGTGTTAATTAGGTCTTCAAGACAAAGTCGTGAAGACCTATTGTTTTTATCCGATTTCTTCAAGTTCTTATTATTATTATTTGTACAATTTTTGTGACGGATCCACAGCTCAAACCGCTTGTTCAAATTTGCCCAAACTTGACATGCTGATAGCCCTTACCCTGGAATCGATAAACTAAGCTTTTGGGCAAAATCGACTCGTACATTAAAGGTCCAGTTCGAATCCAAAGTCGAAAATTTAACATTGATTTTTTTTTCAAAATGCACTTAGAGACTTGAATTTTTTTTTAAAAGAAGCGCAATGAAAAATAATGAAAAAAAGGAAATCAGGACAAATTCGTAGGTCACGTGGTTCGGCCGCCATCTTGCTTTTAGTGCAATTTTCATCGTTTTCGACCCCACCCGCCTTTGACAATCTTCTCCTCTGAAGATACTTGCACTAGAGAGCTGAAATTCATACTGAATGTAGCTGAGGGATTGTTTTCTAGAATTCCTAATTTTGAAAGACCTAGTCTTAATAGTTTTTGTACTGTGACCTTTCAAAGTTGACCAAAGTCGCAAAATCGCCAACTTCAAGGGCAGATTACTCAAAAACCAGACCATAGAACTTAATGATTTTTGCATGAGAGTTAGACATTACCACGGTCGTTCAGATAAAAGAATAAAATCGCTCGCGAACAGTCATTTCCGGTCAGGAGCAAAGGTCAAACTTTGCATTTTAAAAAGTGGTGTTTTGCTGGGTTTGTTTGAACCCTCTTTAACAAACACTCATGTGAAGGTCAAACATGCATGTGAAGGTCAAACAGTATGTGAAGGTCAAACAGGAATCTTGAAGACCTAAGTACTGCCGCGGCAGTCCTAGTTTACAAGTGATTTTGTTTATTTTTGATTTTAAAAAAATAATGTTAAGTACTCTAGCCATCCTCAAGATCAGAATTTGTCTAACCGATTGCAGAATTCATTCAATTCTTTTCAATTTATTTTTTAATGTAACATCAATACCATTAATGGTCTGGATAATGAGATGTCTAAGTTATTGGAAGTAAACAGTAATTTAGTTGGTCTGTGATGCACGTTGGGGGTATTAGTGAGCCACGCTCACTTTCTGTGTCTGCTTTTTGTACATCAGGTTATCAATTCCATTTGTTCCACAGTACTTAAGCTTAATATATCCTGAGTGACGTTACATATCATTAAGTTTAAGGATAAATCTTTTTAAAAGGACATTCAGATATTTTATGCTTTGATACTAAAGCTTGCCTTTTTTCATAGACATCGCAAAATCTGTCACCAGTCAAAAATCTTATAAATGTATTTTGCAGAACACTGAACATGTAATCAGAAATCACCTGGACAATTCACAGCTCAATTTCCGTATCTGGGATACAAAAGGTCTTGAACCAGAAACACTGAAAACCCAAGAATGGAATATTATTGACACCATCAAAGGACAACCTCCCACCATGATGGTAAGATGTCTCAAATTTATGACAATAAGAAAATTTGACATCTAAAATTTACGACAATAAGAAAAATTGACATATATAATATTATCATAATCACCTTATATTTGTATTTCACATTGTTTTTTGTGACTTTTATTATTTTTATGGAGAGCATGCAGACTTGAAGTTTGTTTTTGTTCAACAGAGAAGGGTGTGGACATATCTTGTATCAAAGTACTGGCAGACACCCCGAACGTCAAAAGTCAACCTCAACAAATTCAATTGTGTTGCCTTCGTTATTGATGGAACCAGTGTTGATCAACTCTCCAACAAAATGAGAGAGACGATCAACAACATACGAAGACTTTCAAATAAACTTGGTAAGCCTTTCCTGTTAAATAAGAATAAAGATAATGATAATAGCCGTGTATAAATGGAAGAGTTAGCTATTTATGTGAACCTTTAACATTTGTATTATTACTGCATTACTATATCTGTTGTTGCTTCAAGTGTTCCCCAAATGGTATATGTCAATATAACTTTTCTCTAATAATCCCTCTGTCAATTACCCGTTTAGTGATCCCAAGGTGGTAATTGACAATATTGACCATATCCTTTGACCCTACAGGTGTTTCCCAAGTGGTGCTGCTGACCAAGATTGACCAGGTGTGTCCAATAGTGAATCAACACCCTGCCCTCACATTCCACAGTAAGGCTGTCCAGGATCAGGTGGATTTGACCGCCGAGCTGCTGGGCATGCCTAGGCATAATGTCCTCCCAGTGAAAAACTATGAAAGCGAATTTGAACTAGATCCAGCCATTGACAGGCTGACTCTTCTCAGTGTCAGACACATGATCAGATTGGCCACTGATATAATGGATGACTTTGATGTGTAGGTTCTTATGGTTTCAACATTGGATCTAACAATGAACTTGAAGTACAGGATAGAACACGTTTTTAGGTTTTGGTTGAAAATAGTAAGCCGCCTAGGAGGGAGCAGCCTAAGGGACGAAGCCTCACGGGCAGTGTCCAACTAGGCAGGTTTCTAAGTGTTTTATCTGCCATATAGAGCGAAGAAAAGGACTAAACATTTGGTAAAAAATCATGACATATATGAGAACTGAAAGTATCGCACTAACGTAGTCAGTTATTGGCAGCTGCTTGTGTAACAGCACGTTGTTCGTGTAGGACAATTACAGCACACTCTTGCATATGATCTTAGAATCAAATATTAATCATATTAAACATTAACAGACGTACGTGATTCAAAAACATGAGCATCAGCAGACATGAAATCTCGATCGGTAGCTTAAGCAGTAAAGGCGCTGCTTGACAACATGAGGTTTCGGGTTAGAATCGAACTCAAATCTCATATTTCTAATTTTAAAATATTTTCAAATTTACAAGCCCTTTTGTTTGTTTTGGGAATATATTCTTCCAAGGCAGAGTAAGGAGAATTGTATGAGATGTTACCGGGATATTTTATAGAATGTCCCTGTTGCGTATGACAAAAATGACGCCTGAGGTTTATATACTACATATGCAGGACGGAGTCCCGTTCCACGAAACGACTTAACACTTAAGTTAACCTCAGTTCCATCCCTTTTGCACTAAGGCTATCTTAGTGACTTAAGGCCACCGTAGGAGCACTGGTGACCGAGTAGACATTGCAAACAGCAATGAGAAAAGATCGATTCGCTGTCTTGATCTCAGAAAGGATATTTTGATGTATTGAATCTCATTTATAATGTAAATAATGTTCAAATCTTTAAATGTGTTAAAAAAATATACATGTCATTAAAGAGCTTCGCCTTTGGTTACTTTGTGAATAGCAAATGAAATAGTTTTTTCTTGTGGTAAAATAAACTTTGTTGATAGCAATTTGACAGAGTTTTGTCTTGTGTTTTCTTTGTTCGTGAATTACCACTTAAAAGAGTTATTTCATGTGATAATTGGTTTCTGGATTGTTTTTGAAAATAAATGTGTTTGTAATATAGCCATAATCATAACGTCGTTTCAGCTAAAACTGAACTTTATTTCACCTAAAACTTGAAATCATACAGTTGAATCCATGTAGAAAACAGGATTGATAGTATCAAATCATGTATTAGAAGTAAACATAGTAGAAAGTGTTAAGTTAACAAAGACATTTGATATTAGCATAACGTATTTTGATTCATTGAGTTCGTGTCAAAATAGATCATATCTTTTATATGTACTGACGCATTGTACCACATTCGCCTGACATGATAACATTAAGAACATAAAGTAACACACTTGAAGTAATCGCGAATACATCTACATCTGCGTACCTTAAGTTTGTTCATTTGCTAAAACCGCATTTTGGGATACCTGGCAACTGGTGCAGAATTTCATTTTTTGGCACGGCGAAATGATAGTTGGTGTCATATTTTTGAAATTCAGATTTTCTTATTTCTCGAGTAAAATATTCCATTTAGACAACCTGGTACAAAAATTAGATTGACTTTGTGCAAAGGAACAAAAATGACTTTTACACAAAACTGTTAATCAAATTAACCTTAATTATCCCACTACTAGATCCCATTGTCAGAAAGTTTTCATTTTCATGATGTAGGCTCATAAAAATAGGGAAAAAGCAAATCCAAAATTTGAAACCGTTACGACCAGAATTTTTTGAGATATTAATGTGTTCCCATATGGGAACATTGGGACAGTAATCGCAAAACGTCATTTAATTGAATAAAGTTGTTTGTATGAATTTATTTTGGTCAAAATTAATGCAAATATAGTATTTTAGTGTTCAAAATACACACACAAGTCGCAATGTGGATGTACAATGATAGGTAGTATACACATTTATGTACACATTGTGTTACATGCGAGAAAGACAGGAAATATCAAATGTGTTACGTTTTGTCAAGCAAAGTATTGAGTTGTCAATTTGTAGTCTAGGAGTTAGGAAATTGTTATATTTATAGTGTTTATAGTTTAAGAGATTTATTGCCATGGTGTAAACAGACAAAAACAATGTCCTATTCAATATTAAATACATTACCGGTTAGTTCACTTTAACAAAGACAAAACATGTTTTCACATAAAAGTATTGTTAAACCACGTATTTCATCTATTGAAATTTTACAATGTGTTTACCTGCTAGACTTAAACCAAATTGTATACTCTCAGTGTATTAAATTTCTGAATTTACGTGTTTTAATACAAAAACAATTAAAGGAAACATCATCTTCACTCTTGCTCAAAGTAATTAACAAAGGACATGGACGCTTTACGCACAGCATATGACAGAAATTGGTAAGTTTTGGTTTTACTTTATATTTATCAAGTTCAGAGACATGCATGCATACTTCAAGCAAACTGTTAAGAGAAGTACCAACTATCTTTTGTTTCATGTAACAGATTTTCATTCTCTGATGGGCTTAAACACGCTTGGTTTCACACTGGACCTAAGCAAAAGATGTGTAAAAAAAACCTTGCATAGGATTCTTGTGACAAGTATTTAAAAATGACAACCCTTTTTATGGAAATGTCTCATAGAGTATGTTTTTAGCAAGTAAATATACTGGAACCTATGACATACAGTACATGTCAAATTAAAGTGTTTTACATTTAACATAAAATCAGAATGTAACATTTATACCACTTGTCATCAATACGAAAATGTCTGTAATCATTATATTATTCTTTCAGGGGAAACACGTTACATCAGCAGAAATTGCTAAAACGACATTCAGGAAACCAAAATCCTGTAGTCAATGTTACCCAAAAGGTGAAGAACAGTTAAAAATCACAGAGGGACCAAGAAGCACACCCTGTGAAATAAATCAATAGACCGCTTTTGTCATGTGTTTTTATTTCTTTAGTAAGATTAACCAGTTTTGAACACTTTCACGGTGTTCCTCCGAATGTTCCCATATGGTAACAATAAATTTTAACGATTGTTTTCTACTTTATATTTTACTTTTCTAACAAACGTTTTTGGGTATTAGTATAGCACCACCATTTGTCTTTCATACAAAATTAATTAAATGATTTTTGAATTTTTAAAGATATCATATATACACTTGATAACGTTTTTTTCTAAAAAACTGATCTTTAACCATTTTCGGGACATCACCATTTCACAGAAAAAAATTCGGAAGCTTTCCCTCCCTACCAGATTGTAGGTTGTTATGTCAGTATCAACATGACCAAAGCAAAACATAATTTTATTGAAAGGGAAAAAAGTTACCGGTACGTGAGTTTGAAGGACATGTTCCTATATGGGAACACTGGGAGGAAAAGGGTAAAATTGATAACATCTTTAATTTATAAATTTCATATTTTTTTCACTCCAGTTCCAAACATTATGACCAAAAATATTTTTTTTTAAATTAAAAAAAAGCTCTTTTGGGACCCCTCGAGTATTTGAACAGCGATACAACAATAAGCATCATACTTTGATGTGCGTATCACAAGGGTTCATAGTTGCATATCGTTTACAATATTTGTTGTGCACTCTTTTGAAACGTTGGTATCGTTTATTTTGCCCCTGAGTGCTGTTTTCAAAAATTTGACCTGCTCAGTTCAATGGACTGTCATATTTGATAAAGTTAACTGTTAGGTACTGCGTGCTCATATTTTAACGCAAAGTGAATCTTAACGTATCTAGTGAACTTTCAACATTATCCGTTTCGTTTTTAGCTCATCCGGCCTGTAAGGCCCGATGAGCTTATGGCATGGCATAATATCCGGCGTCCGTCCGTCCATCCGTCCGTAAGCTTTGTGGAATTTCGACTTCTTCTCCAGAACCATAAGGCCTAGAAAGCTGAAACTTGCTGTACAGACTCCTTGGCTAGTGAGGATTATGAATTGTAGCTTTTGTGGCCCTGTGGCCCCTAATAAGGGCCACAGAGGCCACACCCTTAAAATCTATTTTCATCTTCTTCTTCAGATTGAAAAGGCCTAGAAAGCGGAAACTTGGTGTACTGACTCCTTAGCTAGTGATGGTCCCTAATAAGGGCCTCAGGGGCCACACCCTTAAAACCTATTTTCGTTTTCCTATCCAGAACCATAAGGCCTAGAAAGCTGAAACTTTGTGTACAGACTCCTTGACTAGAAAGGATTATAAATTGTAGCTTTGGTGGCCCTGTGGCCCCTAAAAAGGGCCACAAAGGCCACACCCTTACAGCCTATTTTCATTCCTCTCCAAAACCATAAGGCCTAGAAATCTGAAATATTGTGTGCAGACTCTTGACTAGTGAGGATTTTGAATTGAAGCTTTTGTGGCCCTGTGGCCCCTAATAAGGGCCACAGGGGCCACACCCTAAAAACTTATTTTCATCTTCTTCTCCAGAAACCATGCCTAGAAAGCTGTAATCTTGTGTACAAACTCCTTGACTAATGAGGATTAATAATTGTAGATTTTGTGACCCTGTGGCCCTTACTAAGGGGGGAACCACATTGGCCACACCCTAAAGCAAAATCAAATGTAAAGCCTGATGAGCTACAGAGCCAATGGCTCTATTTTTGTAAGGATAGGATGCCTCAAAGACATTCCAAACTACATTATATTTGTACTAGAATGCGCAGGTAAGTGAACGAACTTATGATGTTGACATTACAATGTATCTATTTTCCCTGTTTATGTAAAAGATATATGACTATAAACATTTTCTTCGAAATTGTGCTGGACACTGTATTTCAACAACAATCAAGAATTGTTTCAGTAATTCTACGTTAATTTTACGACGTACTGTAAAGCAAACACGAGCGCTTTCGGTAAATTTGCTTACAATACGAAAATGCACGCACCTTAGGGGTGGTTCGGTGGGGTTACTACATTTATCATACACTTGCTTATAAATATAGAGATTTTGAATGCACGATACACCCTTCGTCAAGCACCCTGCATCAGCCCACAGGACAGATAACCTTATGAGCCCGTCGCCAAGGACCAAACATGTATTAGGCGGTCGTCAATTAGCTTCGTCGAATCCTAAGCTCTCCGATGTTATGTAGTTCTTATGATATTGAACCTTATTATCCTCGATAAAATCTATCCCTGATAATTGCGGCCTTTCATATTTTTTTAAAACTCATCTAGTTGCTTAACATCGTTGCTTGTTTCAATGATAAATTCAATCCTAAAGGATCAATTCAAAGAAATATGGAGATCAGATATAATTACAAGCTCGAAAGGCTTATTTATTACAAATTAAACATTAATTGACTAAAAACATGTCCTTTAGGAAAATCTTTTTTGTGATAGATCGATAAACTGGATATGCAACACTTACAATTTAGAACTCTAACTACCAATTGAAACAGAACGACGGCAAGCAGTTCCTAAAGAAGAACCTACATGCAGTCGGTGTGACTCGCCCGCTATTGGTGATAAGTTTCACTACCGACTGAGGTGTGAGGCTCTCCACCACCATCAGTTCCAGTTCATTACCATATTATTTCATGTTGGCCGATCTTATCCAATCGTACAACTTATGCCAATTAGAATACCAAGAAATTGAAAGAAATCATTGACATAATCTAAAAACAATCCTGTTTCACATTGTTTGTAAATTGTTTGTGTCAGTTAATGGTGTATGTCTTATCATACTCATTATCAGACAATATTAATCAATATTACTCATATGTAAATTTACATGTATGTAAAAGCAAATTTTCCATGCGTTCGCATGAGTTTTTAGCAGGGGTATGTGAAAACTCATTTGGCGAAAGGTAGATGATAAATTAAATTCTTTTAATTTTGTTATTCACTCATTCAATGTATTATCTGTCACAATGGAAGATCTGTTGTTAGACCATGGCTCCTCTGTTGTGAACCATGGTATAACTAACGCCAATTTCAGTTAAAACACGGACGGAACTACTTTTTATGACCAAGGCTATGTCGTGATAAAAACACTTCCCTTAGAAACAACATAACAAAAATATGCATTTTATTACATCAATTTTATTTACAGATTGAGCAGCTTTTCCTTTAGCAGAAAAGCATGTACAGCTTTCAAAAGTTACCCTTTAAATCAATTCCGGTGGATTTCCTCCGTCGAATTTCGGCATATATCATCCGTATTTAGGCCATTCGTGTAATAGCATCGAGATGACTGCACAGTGCTTTCTCCAAACCTGTAAGGTTGAGATAATGACCTACAACCGAGTGGGTATCGGATATAACCTTCCAGCGACAGCGAGAAGGTTGTATTTGATAGCCACGAGGATGTGGTCATTATCTCACATACGCCACATGGCTTTACCAATTTGCATTTGAACAAAAGTAGAATATCAACCAAATATTTAGTTATTTGATAGTTGTTGTTATCGGGTAAAACTTAACAACTTCTTAACATTTCATTTGTACAACACGCGAATGTCACGTGCAGATTGAGCATGTCATGGCAAAGTTGTCAATCAGACAAATCTGAGCAAGAAGCAATCCGAAGCAATCTTATAAAAAACACCAAAATTCTACATTGAACTGAAATTAAATAATGTGAATACAGTTTGTCAAAAACACCGAAATTGTGATTTATGACAAATGATATTCTTATGTTTAAGAAGCTATTCAGTCCATCAAATATTTCCCTCTTTATGAAGCAAAATGTGTTGCTGCACGGACGTTGTCAATTTCATCTTGGGATGCACGGATTTTAAGTAAATATTATATCGCACCAGCTGTGCACAATCGAAAGCACATGGTTTGAAGGTGGACGAACATGAAGTGGTCTCATATTTTGACAAATTTACGTCCGCGTTTCAAGGTCTTTTCAGGGGGAAGTAAAGGTGAGTTGAACTTTTAAGTATATTCATGTATTTGCTGTTGAATGTTATTTATGCGTGGATGTACGAAAATGCTGAAGCATGTTACAGAGGGTTTACACGGTGTAAAACAAGCTGTCAACAACCAAGTTGGTATTTATGCACTTTGCTGTTGAAAAATGATTGTTAATGTAACTATTTTCAATATCATTTAGTAATGTATATGGAAATGTGTACATAATTTTGATAAATAATGTTACAAGGTGCTTATAATCTTATTACTCTGAAAACTGTAATTAATTTAGCATGTTTCTTTCTTACAATTAATCACATTATTCGATTAATGTTGGTGTTAATTTCAACAACGTTACACTTTTGTTTCAGGGACTACATATGGACATTTGATTGACTTTCCAAACAACATTAAAGTCGACCTTATTATGGATAATTCAACATAGACCATATGCATGGAACAGATTTCAGCTTATCAAAGGATTGGGAACATTGTTCACTTGGATTCTGTGTCTTGTGAAACTTTTCAGCTAATCGAGAACGACGTGAATTTGTGTGTGAGTGTTATGATGAAAATACTAGAAGACCAAGAGGTCTGCATTCATCATGGATAAGCATAAAGCACAAAATGATATCACCATGTGATGCATTTTATATGAAAATTAATTATAACTGTAAATAAACTACGTTTTAAAATTGTTTTGATATCCTGTATTTTTCGTAAATATGTCTTTGATACAGAGTCAACATTTAAAGGTGTTGGGTACCTTGACGTAACGAACCGAGAACACATCGACCAAACCCACCTTTGATGTGAAGAGGTAAGGTTATACAGTATAACCATCGCACGCCTGGTTATACGAAATAGTTAACCTCTGATATTGACCTGATAACCACACCACGTGGTGTGTATATGAAAATAAACACCGAAATCAGGACTGTAGACTTTCATATCCTGATACAGTTAACAGGTTAAAGAATGACAACATTTCAAACGCAGATTTTACAATGTTTACAGAGAGGTTACCATTGCGAACAGTATGAAACAGTTCATGATCCAAGCAGCGGTCAATTTGGATGTCGGAACACAAGGTCACAAGTGTTTGTGGTCCGTCACGTCACCACTTACAAATATCGTAATGTGGCCCTGCAAATAATACATCAACTATTGTTCCTTGGAACGATTTGTGTTAATTACTGTTTATCTATTTAATACTCACCATATTCACCAGCACAACTTCTTTTCTAAGGCTCCACATGCGTAGGCTAGATCTTTGTCAATATACGTCCGATCCTTTCCTTTTCCCGTGCCCAAATGACAGAATTACAGTATGCGCATGTCGAAACTGAAGCTGCACGTGCATCTCGTGAGGATGCGTCTTAACGCACATTCACGAGCTCTATGGTTTGTTTTGATGTCAATTACATATGTGACACGGTCGCCGTCAAATAGTTCGCAATCATTACAACAAAATTGATATAAACTTTTGGTTTAACATAGCGTTTGATAAATCAAGTTTGTGGCCATCATCTAAGTAAGTTAGACCATTCGGGCCTTGTTGTCTAATCGTTTAAATGATTAGTTAGACCACTCGCGCTACGCGCTCGTGGTCTAACTAATCATTTAAACGATTAGACAACTGGCCCTCATGGTCTAACTATTATTTACACCGTCGCTGCTCGCTGAGAAACATTACCCATAATAAATTACATTGTAGTTTGGAATTAGTATTATTTCAATAATTGAAAAAAATAATTGAATCCTCATACTATGAAAGAATGTCCGAAATAAAAATAAAATACTGTTTGATGTGTTTTGATTTTATTCTAAACTTGATAATATTGTGTGAATTATTACATTTTTAACAATAGTTTAATATTCTAATGTATAATCCTACAAAGAATGATACACGTACTTGTTCACATTTATATTGGAGTCAATCAGGGAGATACAAATAATTGCGCGATTATTCACAATATTTTTACATTCTTGTCAGATATCAAAGATATATCATTGTTCATTTGACTCTTTGAGTATATGTAAGAGATATACCCATACTTCCCGAGGTGTATCGCTCAATAACCTCCTGTTTGAATCGTGGGACTCCGAGGCGTAGCGTAGCGATACACCGAGGGAAGTGTGGGTATATCTGACTTATACCCCACTCCAGTCGAGTCATATTTGACAAAAAAGAGCATTCCATCATTTTTTTATTTGATGTCACTTTTTGATGTTTGAAATGCTGTTTTCGCAAGTGTTTTTGCAAGTTCTTTGTGTGAATATTGGAGTGTTAACAAGTCCTAGGCCAATCAGCACCCAAGCGCTCCCTCCCACCATGTCCACACACATGGAGAGAACAAAGGAGTCCAATCAAGCTGCTATTGTTTACACCAGGGAACAGCTCCTCTCTATTCAACCAGTGCGAAGTTCATCAATCAATGAAAAGCTTACACTTTTGAATGAAACTATTGCAAGCCTTCCTCATAAAAGAAGATATAGGAAAAGAGGTCGCCGGGCCGGCAGAAAGATTCAAAGATATATCTGTGTAATTCCACCAAACTCTAAACCTATACAGACGCAGAGACAGGTCAGTGTGAATTCCTTCAATCTCAAATCAATTCGTCTTCAAGAGGGCGTTCCAGCAAGATCATATGTGGCTCCCATTACATTTGTCGCTGTGAATTGTCGATCTGTTAGAAACAAGGCACTCTCCATGGGTGATTATATTACCACCAACGACATCGACATCCTGGCTATAACCGAAACATGGTTGAGTACAACAATTGACAAGCATGTGACAGCAGAACTTGTTCCACTTGGATACGAGATACAGCATATTCCTCGGATCGGCAGACGTGGAGGAGGCGTGGCTATACTGCACAAGAGTGGTTTGATAGTGAACCCATGTCCAGAAGAAACTTTCACTCATTTTGAACATATTGAATGCTCGATCAAGGCAGGTGAAAAGCTCTTCATACTGGCTGTGGTATACCGCCCTCCCCCATCAAAGCAGAATGGTCTCAACAAAGATGTTTTCTTCAAGGAGTGGTCTACTTATCTGGATTGTTTGGTTGTTCTACCACAGGAGATAGTTGTCTGCGGAGATCTGAACTTCCATCTCGAAGACCCGCTAAATGCGGACGCAAACCGTTTCCTTGGAATACTGGAATCTCATGGACTGGTTCAGCATGTTGAAGGAGCTACTCACACCCATGGTCATACCCTAGACGTCTTGATAACCAGAGAGGACAGCCAACTCCTGGATGAACCACCAACGATAGTGGATCCCTGCTTCACTGACACTAGGGGAAACCCATCGGGCGATCATCTGGCAATACACGCATCCCTGAATTGTTCCAAACCAAAACCGACACGACAACAACGTATTTTCCGCAGATACAGAGCAATCTCCATCCCAGCTTTCTGTGAGGATATGGAGAAGTCAACCGACCTTCAGCGCACTGACGGTTCCTTGGAAGAGCTTGTTCAAGCCTACCACAGCGGATTTGATTCTCTGATTAACAAACATGCCCCTCTGCAAACAAAGATCATCACACTGAGACCAAATGCCCCATGGTACACAGATGAGCTCAGAGAGACAAAGCATTCTCGTCGCGCAGCAGAGCGACAGTGGAGGAGAACTCAACTTTGCGTGCACAAACAACTCTTCAAGGACAAGTGCAAGGAATATGGTAAACTACTAATCAAGACCAAGAGAGATCATTACTCTGAGCGAATTGCTGAAAGCACGACTGATCATAAACAACTTTTCGGACTCACAAAGAACCTTATGGGACAGTCAGGAAAGACTCCTTTACCATCATGTTCCTCTGATGAAACTCTAGCCAACAAGTTCAGCGATTTCTTCAAAGTTGCCACAATAAGAGCCAATATCTCATCTTCTGGTTTGGATGTCCAAGACAATACGTCGATGGCAGTTGACAAGGAGTTTTCTGGAGAATGTCTGACACATTTCACACCTGTTTCCCAGGAAGAAGTACAGAAAGTGATTCTGAAAGCACCACTGAAATCCTGTGAGCTTGATCCAGTCCCAACATGGCTACTGAAGCAATGCCTGGAGCATGTTCTTCCTCTCATCACAGCAATTTTAAACAAGTCACTTTCTGAATCTCAACTCCCACCCAGTTTCAAGAAAGCTCTTGTCAGACCTCTCCTCAAGAAATCGGGATTAGACAAGGAGACAATGAAGAACTACCGTCCCGTATCTAACCTACCATTCCTGTCTAAAGTCTTGGAAAAGGTTGTTTCATCTCGTCTTCAACATCATCTTACATCTAATAACCTGCAGGATAACTTTCAATCTGCCTATCGAACAGGACATTCCACTGAGACGGCGCTTCTTCGTGTTCATCATGACATTACCAAGGCTCTTGACGACAAGTGTTCCATCATATTGGTGATGATAGACCAATCTGCTGCATTCGACCTCATCGATCATGACATACTGTTTCAGCGGCTTCACTGCACCTATGGAATCTCAGACAAGGCACTCTCCTGGTTCAAATCCTACATGTGCTGTAGAACCCAACAAATGGCAATAGGAACATCCCTGTCAATGGACAAGCTCCTTGAATACGGTGTGCCACAAGGCTCAGTCCTTGGACCAGTCCTGTACTGTCTGTACTCCAAACCCATGAGTGAAATATGTCGGCAACACAACCTTCCATACCATGTCTACGCAGATGACAAACAGATGTACAAAGTGATTCACCCATCTACTGATTGGATTTCAGCCACCAAGAACCTGGAAACATGTTTGAGTGAGGTTGCAAGTTGGACAAGCTCAAACATGTTGAAGATAAACAAAGACAAGACAGAGGTGATTGTTTTCAAGCCAAAGAGCCAGATCACGAAAGACATTGAGTTGAATGTTGGAACCAGCACTATCCAAGCTACCGACTCTGTTAAGAATCTTGGAGTCCATTTCGACAGCACACTCTCAATGGAGAAACACGTGAATGCCATCAGTAAATCCTGTTTCTATCAAATAAGGAACATTGGAGCCATCAGGCCTTATATCACAGAGAAATGCTGCAAAACATTGGTACAATCCCTCGTCATTTCACGCCTGGACTACGGAAATGCCCTCCTGTGTGGACTGCCCCAGTCGCTCCAATCTCGCCTCCAGAGAGTGCAGAACTGCGCTGCGCGGCTGATAACAAGATCAAGGAAAAGAAACCATATCACACCAATTATGATGGACTTACATTGGTTGCCAGTACACATGAGATGTCAGCACAAAATCCTGACACATACATACAAGGCACTGCACGGTTGAGGTCCAAGTTACCTCCAGGAGCTCATCACCCCATACCAACCATCACGAACCCTCCGTTCCGAAACAGCTTCGCTCATCACCGTACCAAAAACCAGAACTGTCAAATATGGCGACAGGCGCTTTGACAAAATAGCTTCATCTGTTTGGAACAATCTACCAACCACAATCAGAGACTCTGAATCATATGCTGCATTCAAAAAGGGCGTCAAGACTCACCTGTACAAGAAGGCTTATTCACTGTGAAGCGCCTTAGAGTGGCTTTTTGTTAAGCCATATAGGGCGCTATACAAATTTTGTATATTATTATTATTATTTATTTAAGTATACAGCTCTTTACCTAAATAGATCAATAGAATATTAATAATACTCTTCTAATTGCGGTTTCTAATTGGTACATATTAGTAATTATAAACAGAATATAATATATAATATAATATGCATATACATAAAACAACAGAAAATACCTCTGCTTGTATCAATCCTCATTAGCTCAGTCGATAGAGTCGCTGCTCAACAACATAAAGGTACCTGGTTCGATTCCCACCATCTTTGTTTATAGTTCTAAAAAAATTAAAATTCTAAGTTTTACAAGTCCGTTTATTTGCCAACGTCTCTTCTCCTGACTAAGTGTAGATTAATAGTAAAGTGTTGGTGTATCAGAAAAGTAGAGGTGTATCAGTAGATAACCTACAGTTACAACATAGAAAGGAGAGGTGTATCCGTCAATACACCTTCAGTTAGAACAAAGGAAACCATAGCAACGAGACCGGAAGTGGGGTATAAAAAGAAAAACCTAGGGTTTTGTTGTTCTGTTATTACATTTTGCGAAAGCGTTTTACCCTAGCCTTGTTAACAGAGAAATAGATTGGGTTATTCCAGATAAATATTACTTGATAAGTAAAATAGCTTTTAAGGAGCTTTGTCGTCCACTTCAAATGAATATTTTATTTCAGAATGTTTGAGCCATGTTTACACAACAAAGCCGTTTATTGTCTAAAATGTTCGGACAAATAAAATCTAATCCCACGTCTTGCGTGTAGAAACAGGTAGATATCATTATTGGACTTAAACAGAACGTCGAATCTATAGCTAATGTTTAATTTGATTGTAATTGAAGATCATATTCATCTAGTATGTCATTCCAGCACTTGCTTGCCAGTTGGTTCAGCCCCTTTTCAGTTATTCTACAGCTGTGATGCGGCAATCATTCGTATATCATTGGAAAGACACCAATAATGACTTTCTTGCTTCTTACTGTTTCTTTAGTGATCACTCTAAGTCGCTTATCGTCGACATTACCTCTTCTAATGAACGATTGTTGTTACACTCTAACTTTATTGATTACGAAATTTGCAAGTTTGCAAGTGTAAGTTAGCTAAATGTTTAATACAATTGTAAAGTGGGTGATTATATTGGAGATTTTGTTGGTGTTCATATCTTCAGACATGATTTTACATCAAGCGAAAGTAATATGGTTCGAGCCTAATCAATCTAGAGTTAAATTGTACCTCGACTTTTAAAAACAGGCTTTGCGATACCTTTGTCCAAGTGTATATTTGACAGTCACTTCCACTTCACCTGTTCTTTGCAAGTGTGTTATTCATAGGATTTTTCTTATCTATTTAAACATATTGAAATGAAAACATTTTAGAAATAACACCGTTGTGTTTACAAGAATATGTAGAGTGTTTACTTTATAAACATTATCTTTTATGGTTTTAAACTAAATGTCCAAAACATAAAACAAGGCCCTATGTTGTTGCCGTGTCCAATTGTCGTGACAGACATTGTTGCACTGATGGCCTATATTTCATTTTAGGGCTTTGGCAAAAGTAATACAACATCAAATGCGTAAGTTTCTACTCCAAATCCAAATCTGCCAAGTATACAAGCAATACCTCTCGATGGTGGGACTTATCAGGACAAACAGCATGGCCCATATGAATCATTATCATATTAGTATGAAAGGAGCTATTTTGAGAAATAAACTCGCCTGTGATGCCAATTTAAGATTAACCTGTTATAAAAAAATGTTTCATAAAGTAATATATCTATTCCTTCAAGAATACATAAAAAATAAATAATAATAAATAAAATAATTTAAAAAAAGAATAGATAAAACAATTATCTGACCAATTATGGCTTGGGTTGTCAATAAAGATGACAGTTTACAAGGTTATCAAATATGTAAAGAATTGAGTTGAACCAAATCAGTACAGTACATACATGTTCCCTTTTACGAAATTGATACAAAACATTACACATCATTAATGTAAAAAATAAGGATTATGTAGGATCAACATATGAATCAATATTGATTATCATATAATGGAGGAATAAATTACCTAACACATCTCTTGTCATAGCTAGTTATTGAGACTGGTTATCGTACAAGCCTGTTAATAGATTGATCTCCTTTCAGACGTTGTGATTTCATGTCAATCCTAATCAGCTGAAGTGTTGACGACATTAAATAATTAAAAAAACATCATCTTGCTATAATATGCTGATTTATCATAGATTTTCATAATTCTATAATTAAATACGACTGGTCAAATTACCGGAAATAATAATTTTTATGACAACTTTATGAGTTTTTTTCATGAATTTGTGTTCTAAATCCAGAAGAGCTTACGCATAATTGAATGTAGATGTTTAGCAAGCATACCTCTAGGACCTGATAACACTGCATAAACCCACAAGATCCCTCCGCGCCAGTCAGAAAAACTTGCTTGTTGTACCTGTACATAAACTAGAAACATTTGGCGCATATTCCTTCTCCCATGCTGCTGCTACACTCTGGAACTCTCTACCATCAGAACTCGAATCCTCTCCAACATTGTCAGTTTTTAAAAACAACCTGAAAAACCACCTTTTCAAGAACTACCTCTAAACTATGCACTGATTCCCATGTACATATAGTGACTGTACATATGCTGTGACTGTAGATATGTTATGCGCTTAGAGCATGTCACTTGGTGATGTGGATGAGGCGCCATATAAATACTCTTATTATTATTATAAGTACGTTGATAATAAGTGTCTACATTTGTTATGTACCTAATCCTTACATTAACTTTGTCATTTGCTTTTGCATATTTAACAGGTATAACAATGAAATAAAGGTCAATTTGTTTAGAAAGTCCCTCCTTAAAGGGGCAGTAGCACGTTTTTTGATAATTTTATATTTTAAATATTTCACTGATTATTGTACGTTAATGCTAATTGAATTATTTTGATAGTGTCAAAAATCTCATTACACAAACCAATCATCCATAGTCAGAGGACAAAGTATGAAGATTCAGATAAAATCCATTGGCAGCGATTTTTTGTGAACACCTTTAATTCATTTTGTTTAAGAAAAAGGAATCGCATGGCTAAAGTTTACATTATGTATTTGAATTAATACTGCTTCATTTAGTTTAGATACATTGTCTTTCAATTGGAACCATCAATTATCATTTTCCTGACATCACCTTATATTTCCCCTAAAACGTGCTACTGCCCCTTTAAATGGCATTCTAGAAATCTAATAGTTGACCGTCCATTAAAGCTTGTTATTCTTGTTAAAATGTATTATGTTTTGTATGAATGAATAAATAAATAAATAAATAAATAATGAAAATTCAAAAGCCTAAATACATGAATTCAGTGTAATGCATCAACGAGTGAGTGGGTGAGTGAGTTTTTACTGCAATATCAGTAATATTTCCGATTTAAGTTGTGGATGCTGCCTTTCAAAAGAGAGTACCGGTCTAGATCATTAGAGGAAGAGAGAGAGAGAAAGAGAAAGATACAAAGAAAGGTATAATAAGAGGCAGAAGTCAGAGGAAAGACTGGTCCAAGCTTTAGTTACACTCACCTTGGTTGAACCTGCTAGGACATTAATGATCCGTCTACAGGTAGCTCAAAGGGTCACGGATTTGCTCAAACCTCAAAACCCGATTAACGAGTGAGTTTGAAGGTACTGGGTCAAAACGGATTTGCTTTATAATAACTATTTAAGAAGCAGTTTGTGCCTCTCGATATCACTACAACATTGATTACGTTTGACATATCATGTTACTCCAACACAAATGGAAAGAGGCATTTTAAGATGAGGTTACTGGACCCCAAACCATATGCGTCATTTTAAATTGGCATGTTTATGTTTGAATACAAATGCATTGTGACAGGACTCTTCAAAACGACAAAATCCTTTAGATTGAAGCTTTTAAAAACATAAACACGATTTGGGAACTAGGATTAACAAAACTGAAGCTCAATCTAAATTTGTTGTATTCGTTGGCCTTACATTGAACAGTTATCTTTCTGATACTTCTGCAATTTATTTATTTCTTCATTTTTGATAATAACTAGGCTTTGAGGACCAGATCTTAATAAGGGTCATGGTATAGCCTTTTAATCAATAAATAGTTCACACATCTTGATAACGTGCATTGTACAAAGATGAGGCACCTTCTTCTCTTGCTTTCCATTAAGCACTTAAACTGGAGAACTCGCAGAGTTTTGATTGGTTAATGTAATGGAAATCATAAGTGTTCAGAAGTAAGATCGATTACTCATTCATTTTCATCATTTCCGATTAAAATGTATTTAATTGATTTAAAAAAAAACTCAGGCCACTTGAAAACATTCATAATAACATAATTTAGAATTATGTGTAAATACAAAGCAGTTGACTACTACCTCATGTCAGATTAACGTTCAAATAATAGAAAAGGCTATAAAGGATGACATCGTTGGTCAAATCAAACAATTTAAAAGGTGTTCTCATTGCTCGTTGATCATTGTTGATAGCGTGATGCCGGGTCTAGCAGAATACAATGTTTACCCATTTAGCATGAAATTGTGTATTCCGAACCACACTCACCTCTTTGTTACGTCACAGAAGCCTCATCGCACGCTGGTCGTTTTCAGGTGATGTACATGTTATAACGTTGGGAACAAAATGTTTTATAACATTTTTAAAGTAGCTTTCGCTTCAACAAAACAAACAGGGATACATGTTTAACGGAAAACTAGTTTTTATTTTCTCTATAAAATAATTAATGTGAGACCGATAGCTTAAAACATATGTCACATGGGGTTTTTTTTTGCACTCAAAGGTGTTTTTCCTCAGACCCGTAATGGTATATTTGAAAGGAAATTACTAACATCAGATTTTTAAAGGGGCAGTAGCATGTTTTTTAATAAGTTTATATTTCAAATCTTTCACTAATAATTGAATGTTTATGCTTAATGTATTGTTTTGAAAGTGTCAAAAATCTCATTACACAAGCCAATCATCCATAGTCAGAGGACAAAGTATGAAGATTCACATAAAATCCATTGGCGGCCATTTTGTGTGAACACCTTTAATTCATTTTGTATAAGAAAAAGGTAATGCATGGCTAAACTTTACATAATTTATTTGAATTATTACTGCTCCATTTAGTTTTAATACATTGTCTTTCAATTGGAACCATTAATGTTCCTTTTCCTGACATCACCTATATTCCCTCTAAAAGCGTGCTACTGCCCCTTTAAAAGTCATCCCTACATTGGCGACCGTGATGACATACTTGTAGTATTAAACTGATTATACATGGGATTAAGATAATGTTTATTTAAATTCTGATGTAAGGGCTGTCTTTGTCATTTACTCAGTTTGGAAATTCCAAATATTTACCATATCTATTCATTGCAGTCTTGATTTCTTACCAAATATATACAAAATTTGTTTATAGAGAACACAATTGACAGGAGCGTTTACTTAAGGTGAAAATAAATATTTCTATTTCTAAATTGTTTGTTTAGATTTGTCGACATTTTTATTAATGTCACAAACAAAAAATAAGTGTTAATGATTAAATATAATAGGGCATTTTTGCAAGATAAAAGTTGACTCGAGCGTGTATCTTTTTTTAAAGGCTTTTAAATTTCTGTGATACAATTCAAATGGAATTAACATTTTGAACGAATAAAACTTGAGCAAAGCCGGTTTTTCGGCATAAGGACGGGGGTATGTAATGTATATAAATGTATGACGTTACGAAAGGTTGGATATCTCATTACTCCCTAGATCGATATCTGAATATCAACGTCTTATGACGTCATGTCAGGTTGACATGGGATACAGTATATCAAGTTATCTGTTACAAAGGCCACATCATTCATCCAATGCCTGTATACATGTATCCTAATGGTAGTCCTATTACACACAAGGCGCTTCACTAGTTCAACATGTTTATAAATAGATGTGGGATTGCACGGTACATGTACACGTATATGAAGCTCGGTGTATTACAGCTGTGGCCCGGTCGATCGAACTTTCTCTTGATGGTAAGGTGTATACGTAAGTTTTTAATCATTTCCTTGAACTGAGTTATTTAATTAACGGACACGAGATGATATATTCATTGTGCAATTGAGTAAATGATACGATTTGATTATATTGATATATTTATCAAGGTATTTCGGTATTGCTGGCTTTTTCGTTATGATTAAAGCAATCGAAGCAATCAATATGCAGGCACTTATCACTATGCAAATATTATTAATGAAAGTCCGATAAATTACATATATATTGTTGCCATGCATCACATTTATTGCAAGGTCACCTTTTCATTGTACTTTCGCTTTCGATTCGGGGAAATGCATAATGTTGTTTACCCTTACTGTGAAACATTGAGGTTGATATTCTCGTGGTAAGTTCTTGAGTCACTATTAAGGACCACACCCTTTTTTATTAGCGGACATGGGCCTTATTTCGGTTGTGTTGCCTATTTCAATTGCATTCAATATCTGAATACATGCCTTTTTATTGAATATGCAATCCCACAATGCGATCTCTTTTGAGTATGTTGGTTCAAATTACAACCCACGTAGCACAACTACACCGGCCCGACATCGGCCTGACGCTGTTAACATTATCGGCCCGACGTCGGCCAACTCCATCGGGCCGATGAAGTTTTGCTCATCGGTTCTACATCGGCCTGATGTCGGCATAAGATTATCGGGCCAGCATCGGTCCGTATTTGAATCATTAATTACTCTTTGATAATTAGTAGTATTTTGTAAGACTATTAGCTCTTAAAATCCTAAACTCATGTTGTTAAGCATTTTCAAAATTCAGGCTTGGGATGTCATCATGACTTAAATTATCGTATGATAAAGTCGTAAAACTAGATTAGCGTTTGCGGGATACCGCAAAAGCAGAGCAGCCCCGGAACTTGGGGTTTCGCCTTACCCTGTTCCGCCTTTTACAGGCCTCACCAAATTGGGAATTTTCTCGTGACCTTGACCTTTGACACTCAAGGTCACACAATCAATGAACACATTTTATTGAGTAGAACATTATTGTAATGAAATAAAGTGTTAAAAATTAAATTAATCCATTTTCTCCATATATGTTGACCTTGCTGTGACCTTGACCTTCGACAGTTCGTACCCAAAACTGTTTGAAAATGTTGTACTTCTCAAGAGATAATATATTCAAAATCTAAACTTCATAGCACAAAAACTTTTCAAGTTATTGTGTTTACAAGGTATTGCAATAACTCATATCTCATGACCTTGACCTTTGACCTTCAAGGTCACACAATAATTGAACACTTTTTATTGAGTATAACAATCATGTATTGATTAAAAGTCATCATAGGTAAAATTAACCATTTTCGCTAAACCATGCTTAAGTCATGACCTTGCTGTGACCTTGACCTTTGACGGATTGTAGCCGAAACCTTTTCAAATTGTTTTACTTTTCCAAGGATGATATATACCAAGTTAAAGCTTCATAGCACAAAAACTTTTCAAGTTATCGCGTTTACAAGGAATTTTTCGGTAATTTTATAACTCGTGACCTTGACCTTTGAACTTGAAAGTGAACATGTCATAATGATTCCCTGGAAGTATTAACATCAAGACATGTTCATGAGTTCTGAAAAGCTAAATGGGATAAAGTTATACCCAAATTTAGTGCATTTTGTAATAACTCATATCTCGTGACCTTGACCTTTGACCTTCAAGGTCACACAATCATTGAACACTTTTTATTGAGTATAACAATCATGTATTGATTAAAAGTGTTCATAGTTAAAATAAAGCATTTTCGCTAAAACATGCTTACGTCATGACCTTGCTGTGACCTTGACCTTTGACGGATTGTAGCCAAAACCTTTTCAATTTTTTTTACTTTTCCAAGGATGATATATACCAAGTTAGAGCTTCATAGCACAAAAACTTTTCAAGTTATCGCGTTTACAAGGAATTCTTTGAGTGAATACATATCTCGTGACCTTGACCTTTGACCTTGAAAGTGAACGTGTCAAAATCGTTCCCCCAAGGTATGAGTAATAAGGTATGAATAAGAGTTCTGGAAAGCTTAGTGGAAAAAAGTTATAGCTAGTAGTACGAGTGCGGCGGCGGCGGCGGCGATGGAAACTTCACAAAAACTGATAGCAGCCCCGTCCTTAGACGGGGCTGCTAATTATCAATTCTACATCTAAAGAGAACTTTGATAATTAAGAAAACAACTATCGCGAGGGAATATGTGACCCTTTTACCTTAACGTTAACTTCATTACATATACAAGGCCACCATTTCCATAACAAAGTATGACACTTTCAAATTAAAATCAATGGGTGTGTTATTTCGTAATTAAAACCTAGAATAAAACTCTTTCCTTTGACAATTATCTGTAAGAACATATAATGCTAATGCAATTAAAGAATAACAAATGACTTAATTTGATATAAACATTTAATCAGTGGAAATAGTAAATGCATCAGAGCTAAATTTGGATATTAAAAGTTCATTGTTTCATCCACTTTCCTCCACATTCCTGTTCACTTCACTGCAGAGCACGTTCAATGTCTTTTCGGGAGCTTGCCTTGTATCCGTGTTTTTCTTGACAGCCTATAAATTAAATGAAAATATGTATTAGTATATATGTAAGGAGATACATTTATGATAAAATAATGCTCTGACGAGGACTAAATGTGACTATCTAATGTAGGGACCGCACTATGCGCAAAAGTTAATGAAAACTAAACTAAAATTTCTCTAAAAAAAAATGGAGATAATTGAAATTTGTTTTCCATTGATTGAGAAGTCAGAAAGTATTTATTCAATACTTGAGTTGAGTTAGTAGGATATTATGTTCTTACCAGTCAGTATCAAATCATGTTTGACACTATACCCTATATGTAATATTTGGAATGTAATTACTCATATACCAACCAAGGAATTATTTTCTTGTTATGATGCGTTCTTGTGTTTGTCTAAATGTTTTTAAGAAAAGAAACATCGTCTGTTGGTATGTTACGACTTCACGCTTTAAAAAGCATGTGTCAGTATTCACACCAGACAATCTTTCTTCATCTGCAATAGTTCAAATATATATTTCTGCAATATTAATATATATACATATACATGTATATATTTTATCCTCCATAACGCTATATACACTGTTTACAACAGTGTATAGGCTAATTAACACTCAATTAGATTGTTAAACCATTGCATACATTTACAGGAGCAAGAGTCAGGATATCCCCGCAAGATAGAGGCAGCGAGAATGTGGGGCAGCCTGTGACCCTGATTATCAGGCTCTTGTTTATAGATACATGTGAGGTCGGCCATAAATATTAAATTACACTAGTTGGCGAGAATTTCTTGGCAACTTAGTCTTTTAAAAACAGTGTTTTTAATAGAAATTACAGATGCGAATCTTTTTAAATGTTCCGAGTTCTCTATTCATTATAGAGTGCTAAATAAATTCATTCGATGTTATGTGTGCATTTCAGATTCATAACTCTATCCCCCTCAGTCAATTGAATGACTAAAAGAGAACCTTATCAAGTGCAGATGTAACATTTATTTATAAGTACTGTATTCGAAGAAAGGTTCATGAATTTGTTCGCTTTATAACTAAGTAAATCAGCATCAATTACTGGTAGGAGAATAACCGTAACTATTTCTCCCCAAAAGAAAAAGACATTAACAAAGAAGCGAAAGATAGGATTAAAATATGAAATAGCAAATTGATATCTTACCTCGATGTTGCCGTCAGAGTCCTAATTATAATCCTCAGGTTTTTGTATGGGAAGCTACGATACAAGACGCAAGCACGCAGGAGTGAGAGAAGGCGGGATCTAACGGCTTTCTTTGGGCGGGAGGCTTACGGACTAAATACTTAATCATGACAATATTACATTCTTATCAAAATAAATTATGTATACTCATCTGAAATGGTTTGAATAAGGGATAGAAACACAAAAATAAGGAAACAATTTTTAATGTTAATTTTATTCATAACATTTTCGGAGAGAAATATGATACCATCTCACTACAATTCCGGGCATCAAAGACTAAGATCCGTTTTCGACTCATACTAAGGATCGTCTTGTAGCCTGAAGTTGATTTTACACACAATACTTTCGGTAGAAGTCTTCGGAACCATTGCTGCACCAAGTAACTATCAGTATGTGCATATATATTTCCCCCACTAAATGTAATACCACTCATCAGTCCGACGTCAGTCCAATGCAGTTTGCCGATGTTAAAGGGCCGATGGTGCCGCTCTTTGGTCAACGTCGGCCCGATGCAGTTAGCCGATGTAAAACATGTCCCGACGGCGCCGATCTTTTGCCGACGTCGGCCCGATGTAGGTGTGCTAGCTTGGAACGGAGGGGTATAAAAAGACACATTGCTATAGGTGTTCTCCTCTCCAGTACAGGCGACATGCTTGCGGATACACAAAAGGACCTGCAAAGAGTTAAGATTTGTGGTTATGGTAAACTGAGTAATGTAGAAATCAAGTTTACTTTCCGTAGCAAAAATATATATAATGAGCGTATTTCATGATGGTTAAATTAAAATGTGTGGATATTCTATCAGTGCCTAGAGTATATCTTCAATAAAAAGTAGAAAGTTATCAAATAACAGCGCTTTATTAAGATATATCCCAGATTAACACGACTACGGGTAAGTCGATAGGACAGGCTCTTTAATGTCATTGGCATGGCGCGAATATTTTGAATATTATATTTAAGAAAATATAATCGAGAGTACACATGCAAGTTTTTAGGCAATTTATAAAGCTTTGAAATGATATGAAGGGAAGATATTTCAAATACGAAGTCAAAAACATAATAACATACTTCAAGGTGAACCCGCAAATAAAAGTTCTCCTCTCTGAACAACTTAAATAAATTAAAATAACTCTATTTATATTCAACTATTAGGAGAGGAGGTAAGTGTCGATTGGGTGTATACATGTACATGCATTTATCTAGCAAAATGATCTTTTCAATTTTATTACATGTATTGTGCAAATAAAAGTTATAAATATGATAATTATTTACATTCGTTGAAGTATCATTTGTTTTCAAAGTGAAATTGGTGTGATGGCCAAAGATTTCGACAGTCTGTGCAAGGAGGTTTTGCAGGAATGGCTAGGCCAGAGACAGCGGTTCCATGCTGTCTTTGATAGTTCCAAATATGCAGATCCAATCAAAAGCTTCCATGAGAAGTGCGATTCATGTGGACCGAATGTGACTGTTTTCCATTGTTCAAACAACAGCATAGTCGGTAAGTCAATTTTCTTTTCGATAATTGACTTCATTATATTCATGCTTCAGAATATATATAGACTATGATTTATTTTTTGTTTTTTATTGTATATAAGGTACACTCAGGATCAAAAGAAACAATCATATCTAAAATGCAAGATATTTTAATCCACAAGTGTTACTTAATTGATCGAGTTATTTCAAGGCTTCAGAAACCAACCTTCAGTTACCTTAAGAATTTAAAGCAATAGCTATTATTTTGTTTCGAAAAACACATCTTGTAATTAGTGAAAAAAAATCGTTTTAGGATCTTCTTAAAAGAGAGTCATAGATACTAATATTGCTTTAAGCAATAAATATGTGCTGATATCTGCTTTTTATTTTGAAGGTTATATATGTAGAAAACATCTTATATTGATTGGATTTCCACCTTTCATATCGTTTAAATATCAACCCCAAAATATTTTGAAAAAGCTATTTCATGATCGCAGCTGTATTCGGATAGATATACAATAATAAGAATCATACTCTAATATATGAAATTATGAGTAAGTCCTGACAACTCATGTGTCTATCGCAGGGATTCAAAGTCGCCTTTTTCTGCTAAATATATAAATGTATATATACAATTCTGTTGTTTCCTATAATATGTTTCATCCACAAGGTGCATTCACAAGTCAGGATTGGAAGCCGCCAAACCACACGCCAGTACCTTTCAAAACTGACAGAAATTCATTTCTGTTCAAGTTGTTTGATAAGGGAAGATTTGAACCACGGCACTATCCTGTGAACGACGCACGATTTGCGATTTATTGCCACAAGGATTGTGGTCCTTCCTTTGGTGGAGATAGGGAGAGAAGAGAAATCGAGATAAATTGCAATTTAAATGAAAACGTGGAAGTTACCTGCTTCATTGGCGAGACCTTTGCCATTAACAGAGAACCTATGAAACTATTCAAGCAGTGCTTGGAGGGCGTCACAAAGTTCGAAGTTTTCCAGGTAGTAGGTACGCATTACTTTGGTGTAAATGAATTTAACTTTTGTTCAATATATGTATTCACATTATTCTATAGAATGGCAATTGCCGCTCTAGATATTCAGATTGTGCCTATTGTATTTTGTTTTTAAACTATAATGCAATGTTGCATTATTTCCCTCCTGTCATTTTGCATGCATATATTTTTCCCTGGATACGTACCTATAATTAATAAATATGTAAGGCTAGAATAGCCAAGTGCTAATTGTTAGTAATGTTGAGGTATATGATTTATTTGGAATTGTTGGTATGAGTCAGGGCCATGGATTAGTGAATGTTCTGTCTGTATATGTTGTGAAATCTTTTTGTGTCTGTGCAGGGGACGATTCATATATCGACAAAGAATGGAGAAATGTGTCCGATGTTTCGGTTGAGGTGAGACAAATCTTTCAATGAAAATCAATAACTTTTCTCATCTGTATTATTTTATTTCTTCGCGAAGCAGAACTGGCATTTGGTCAAACATCACTTGAACTTACAGCGACATATATAATAAATTCACGTACGTTATGTACCGATTTTATTTAGAACATAGCAAAACAACTGCCATTGAATTTTTTTTAGGAGGTATTCACAATACCTATCGCTGCAACTAGGAGAAAGGCTCACAACGTTCACATACATTTGCTTTAAAAGGGCAGTAGCACGGTTTTAGGGGGAATATAAGGTGATGTCAGGAAGTTTTTTTTAAATTAATGGTTCCAATTGAAAAACAATGTGTGTATACTAAATTGAGCAGTAATAATTCAAATAAATAACGTTAAGTTTAGCCATGCAATTCCTTTTTCTTACACAAAATGAATTAAAGGTGTTCACACAAATTGCCGCCAATGGACTTTGTTCTCTGACTTTTGGATGATTGGCTTGTTTAATGAGATTTTTGACACTGTCAAGATAATAAATTTAGCATTAACTTACAATTATCGGTGAAAATTTTAAATATAAAATTATCAAAAAACGTGCTACTGCCCCTTTAAATAATTGTGCTATGCGTTTTTCGCATTTCCAGTCACTGAAGAATGAACTTATAAAAGCTAGACCGAAGGTTTCGGACGTCAATCACTTCAAGCTTCTCCTGGTTGGTCAGATAGGAGCAGGCAAATCTAGCTTCATCAACAGTGTCAGATCTTCCTTCAAGGGATACGTCAGCAGTTCTATTAGCACAGGCAGTGACCGAACAAGTCTCACAATGGGGGTGTGTCAACTCATCTGGTTTCTTCGAATAGGCGACCCGGGGTTTTCTTAAAGTTTATATTTTTATACATTGGGGTTGGCTTAGGATTTTTGCTACAAAAATTAAGGTTTTATTTCTAATTCTGCCTAGTTGACAATTTGTATTTAGGTGAGATACATAAGCATTGATCTTTATTCACATGAAGTTGGTTAAGATTGACGTAAAAGTACCAAAAGACAAAATGAACTGCTGGAATTTTTATGTAAAATGCCACGAATTGACAATCTAAATTGGGAAGATGTTTGATGTATCTTAAATGGTTACATTTTCATGCATTAACATTATCATATATTTTGTCTACCTTCCATCCAATGAACATGAAACACAAGAAATGATTATCTTTTCTTCGCTGTTCATTATTTCAATGATGTAACATGAATTTTAAAATACTGCATTTACAATAAAACAGAACACTGAACACCGAATAAAGTACGAAGATGTCAAAGAACTACATATCCGTATCTGGGATACCAAAGGACTTGAAAAAAACACTTTGAAATCACAAGAGAAGAATATCATCCACTTGATCAAAGGACAGCCTCCTGGTTTAGTGGTAAGATATTTCAAGATTGAGACAAAATTTTGTTCAACTAATAGATTTAAAAAATCAATGCACAGTGCAGTTGTTATGATCGAACATTTTACTTGTCTTGAAAGAGTTATATGTTAATTATATATGGACTAAAGGCTAGTCATCCGAAACTATTATGTGTAATGTTACAGAAAAGGGCATGGAACTACTGGAGACCATCTCCAGACCTCAATAAGATCCATTGCGTAGCCTTCGTTATTGATGGAACAGGAGTTGAAATCTTACCCGCTGGACTCAAAGAAACATTCGAGAACATTAGACGATTTTCGGTTAGTTTTGGTGAGTGTGATGATGTTTGGATTTGCTTTTGATGAAGTTAGTGATTGAGTGAGTAATGAAAGGTCTCAGAGGAAAATAAACAGTTGCTGATTCGAATAGTTGTTTCCCCTTAAATTTCCATAATACAGTGTGGTCAAAACTATATAGTTTCAATTTATTTCCGTAATAGTTTCATAAGACAGTGGAGTTCAAACTATATAGGTATTTAGTATATAGTCAGTATTTCCTTTTTGTACATGTGTACCTGAAAGCTTCATCGTTGCAGTTAGATGACTAAACGTGAAAGTGTTTGTAATTCTAAAGTTTTAACTGTTGTGTTGGTAACAACAGAGGTGTTTCCTTTTTATTATAATTGGCATTTTAACAATGATGAACATTGAAAACATCCCTTCTGTAAAATAATTCCTTCAGTGCTCCCAATGCAGTATTTGACAATATGGCTTAATCCATTGTACCTACAGATGTTCCCTAACTAGTATTATAACAATAGTCCCAATCGAAACCAACCCCTTTAGTAAATTATCCCCTTAGTGACCCCAATGTCATGCTTTGACCCTACAGGTGTTCCCCAGGTGGTGCTGCTGACTAAGATTGACCAGGTGTGTCCAATGGTTCATCAACATCCTGCCCTCACATTCCACAGTAAAGCTGTCCGCGATCTAGTCGACCAGACTGCCCAGTTGCTGGGTATCTCCAGGCTACACATCTTCCCAGTGAAGAACTACGAGCACGAGTGTGAACTAGAGCCTGCCATTGACCGACTGACTCTACTCAGTGTGAGACAAATGATCCGGATAGCTACAGATAATATGGATGATATGTAGGCTGCTCAGGCACAAATCTGTTACATTATGTTATTAATCAATCTTTTCCGTATTGATCCAGTTACAGGTCCGAGATGTATTGGTCCGAGGCGAAGACAAGAACCAATACAGCAAACCAAGGACCTGTAACAGACCAATACAGAAAATTTGATTAATGCATTTTTATTAAATAACTTATTTGTGATAAACTTGCACAACAAAAGAGTTCATTTTAATTGAAATCAAAATTTTAAAACAGATTCATGAACCGTCATAATATTTATATGTTGAAAGTTTTAAAGCGATTATTTCGGACTTTCGCCATTTGTGTGTATGCTCAAGCTCAAAGTCGTATTGGCGCAGTCTGCTCGTATTGGTCCAGTTTACCTGTATTGACCCAGTTGCTGAATCGTATAGTGTAGACCGTATATATCGTTGCTAGTTAATTAATAAAGAAGCATAAAAACGACTTGGCAACCCGCACCTAGTTTTTAAGTTTACTTTATTCATATTTCTTTACGTTGATGTACTTTCTTTGCAAAATCAAAACATTTGGGCTAAATGGTGGCTATCTTTCCTTTGACATTTTGTCACCACGATCGGCTTATGTAGTCTTCATTTGAACATATGTAATGGTAATAAACGATTAAAACAGCAGAATGTTTTGTTTTGGCAACTGAATTGGTTGTTCTCTAATGTCGGCAATTTCTTTCAATAGAAAATCCATGTTTATATATTACAAAGGTATGTTAAATTTGGTACGAACCATTCTTGGCTATGATTGTTTTTTTTTGTGTGAATCAAATCAACTTCCTTCAGAAGGCATAACAAACATGTGCTGGATGCTCCTTTTTTCCAAATTCGAGGTTTTATTAAATAGCCCTGTTCGCATGCATCCTTATACATACTATGTCAAGTTCACATGCATGTAAATTGACACGCTTATGTAATCGTGTCATGCGAACGCATATGCATACATGAGTAAATTTACATCTAGTAAGGGGGTGGTGCAAATGCAATTTTACAAATGTTCAAATCTGCACTATGTGTGAAAAGGGACATACGAACGCGTAGCAAATTTACTCCCATGTGTAACATCTTATATCAGTGTTATTTTGGTTACCCCAAAAACGCAAAAATTCCACAATGTAGACTTTTTAGTATTCTCTCCCCACAGAGGCAGATCAAGTCATGTTGATTTAGCCTCTGTTCTATTACGCCGAAATCCGTGGCTTCCGGCAGTTTCCCCTAGCGGGAAAAACATTCATCTCAATACATTTGCATTTTTTTATCAAATGACAAGGCTTCTCGCATGGAAAGGGTGGTTCACATCACAATGCAACAATACCACAGTAGCCAAAATGATGATTTAAGAACAGCGTCGCTGATTGCACAACTAATTTTGATTGCCTCCAATCAGGCATCTCCCATTCTATCCCACAAACTAGTCGTAATAGAACAGAGGCTAAATCAACATGACTTGATCTGCCTCTGTGGGGAGAGAATGAATTTTTAGTTGATTGTCAGGCTTTTCTGACCTTATAAGTAATCACAAAGTAAAGTATCGGACAGGACTAGATTTTATATAAGTGTTTTCTGGAAATGATTCATCAGAACATAAATATTATGGTATTAAAATGATATTTCTTGGCGTAATTCTTTTTTGAAATGTGGTTAGCATTTTTGTTTTGGTGATGCATTTGTCAGAAAAGTTTTTGTTAAACCACAATGACGTTCATGTGCCTACATGGCTTGAATAACATAAGGGAAATCAAGGACAACTGGTGCTGCGGTACTCTCGTCCAGTTAGCAATTGTGTTCATGTGTCAGGTTCCTTTTTGTGTTTTTCTTCACATCAGTGTTTAGCCCACATGTTACTTCGAAATCATTGGCAATTTACAGTATAAATAAAGGCACTATTCAAACGGAAACGTGTATCAGAACAAAGATCAGCTCTTTTATTATCATCATAAGATCATCTCGGTATATATGGCATGCTTAATAACAGTGTATTCATAATACCATTAACATTTTATAACATTTCAATGTTCAGTTTAAATCTTTGATATTCATAAAATTTCATATCTGTGATAATCAGCGGCGTAGAGTTTATCAAAAATGACCAAAGGCTCTTTTAAACTACTATCGTTTCCCTATATATCAAAGGGGCCGCCCGCAATAAATTACAGTTTTTGAGTGACGTCATGAAACAATATGTCCATGTCAATAACACTAGCCATGGTTCAACTCACTGATTTTTAATTCAAGGTAGAATGCTCTATACTCAGCATATGTTAATCGTTTAATAAGAATATATTAAACAACCTAAAATCGACGTAAAGGAAAAATAAAAGAGTAGTGCTAACCATCATGTATTTTGAAATAAAGTATAAGTATAGTTTTGCATCTAATTATTAAAACGTCAAAACACTCGGCTTTGGTGTCTTAGTTTAACTGTAACTTTAACCTTAAACTCTATACTTTGATGCAAAATCCGTGGTGGTTAGGGCTACATTACGTCTTAATTAAATTCTGAAAAACAACTTCTCTGAGGATTGTAAATAAAGAAGAAAATGCCACTGGTGCCTATTGAACCCTCCAAGGGGTCTCGAGTGTTCCCTCACTGCACAAAGTGCTCCGTCTTAAAGTGTAGCCATTTGGATCTATTTCACAAGAGACTTTTATAAGCTGTGGTTCCGTTGAGCGCACATTTTAGTGTTCATATGAAATATTCAGCAGAGCATGTTCAAGCTCCACACCGTGGAAATTAGTCTTGGTATTGAAGAAAATCATGTATTTGAAAGCATGCTACAACTATTTAATTATTGTTTGTTCGATGTTTGCCATTCTTAATGAAGAACCAGATTGCCGATCCTTTAAATTCATTTAAAATTATTTGTCATCTTTTAACTGCTTAACATCCATTTTCGGTTTATTTAAAGCTTAAATATGTATTTAACATAGCTTATAAGATATGATTTCAAAGTCATTGTTTTTAATTTTGAGGTATGTTGATAAGGGTTGCTTTGTCAAACATTAAATATAAGTGAGCGCAGAAAATCGTTTCTAGATTTTGTATGGACGTCAATTCATTATTCTTTTTGCGTTGGTAAAATTCAAATATACTATACAATTGATTTATTCCTGAAAAGTGGCTTCATAAAGTACATGGATCACGCTGCATATTCATGATAGGACTAATAGTCACGAATCAAGTGCATATCGCACTCTGCCCTTATTTCCAATAGTCATGTATTCAATCATCAGGAATGACAGACCAGGAGTCCTATATGTTATGACCTACTGTCCTGTTTAGTGTTCTTGCTTCAGAATTCTTCATCTCGTCATGAACTAGCTGTCATCTCGTCCAACTCGAGCATTAATTACAACATCTGGATCATTGCTTCTTGGACATTGGAAATGTTGATTTTGAATCGAATGAATTTCAGAAAATATCGTTTCCGATGAAAAAAGTTTTATTTGAAAATACCAAACCTGTAAATAAATTCAAGTTCACTTTTTGCATTTGTAATCTTATGTCGGTTTAGTTCTTTTCAATATCATATTTCTATATAAACAAAATGATACGTTTATGCAGGGATATCGATGTTATAACAGTATTATAATTCCCTGGTTTATGGTTTGGGTACTTTAAGCTTCCCCTTTTGTACATAGATGAATAGTCTGAACAATTACAGCTATGGCATATTATTGACAACAAACTTACAGATATGGATAAAATAACATTCATAGATTGTGTAAATGTTGCTTAAAAAGAATTTTGCACATAATTGTTAAGATTTTAAAACTAATTTCATATTGGAGTAACATGATTTCAAAAACATAAAACCTTCCACAACCTTTTAAAAAAAATTTAAACGCTCCTCCCCCCCCCCCCCCCCCCCCCCCTTTTCGTTATGACAAAGTTGTTTTATTACAGCCTTTAAACATAAAAGCATGTGGCATAATCCATAAGGTGAAGAGTTATTTCGGATTCATTTTCAAAGATGCGTTGCCCATTTCTTCCAACTTTTTTTCAGTTTTTCGTAAATTTTTCATTGAAATTTCTGTAATAGTATCACATTTATGAAAATACCAACAACATGATTAAAACAGGGAACATTTAGTCATATTACGACGATGTTTGTAAAAGGTGCATAAATTAATATTTTTCATCGATCCATTAACAAAAGGCAAGTGATTTTGATATTACAGACATGAGTTATGATATTGACGTTCCAAATGTGTAAAGAAGCTTACCTGATAAGTGGACACAATCACTATATCTTATAAGCGATAGCAGATAAATATCGACATTA
This sequence comes from Steromphala cineraria, assembly GCA_916613615.1. Taxonomy (NCBI): domain Eukaryota; kingdom Metazoa; phylum Mollusca; class Gastropoda; order Trochida; family Trochidae; genus Steromphala; species Steromphala cineraria. The sequence continues at coordinate 23,685,625 of OU744724.1, forward strand.
TCATTGTGATCCTTGTGTATGTAAAAAATATGATGAAAATATTGCCTTTTCTGTGTTTCATATGCTTTAAGTGTAATGTTCTTGTTTACTTTGGGATGTTACAGTCTGTTATAATTTCGAATTTTTACATCTGGACCTTCTCGTCTGTTAACATCTCGACTTTCCTGGTTTTAAACCTGGATTTTCCAGTGTGTTCACATTTGTATTTTTCTGTCTGTTCACATTCGAATTTTCCTGTGTGTGTATATCAGAAATTTTCTGTCTGATTACATCTGGATGTTTCTGTCTGTTTACATCTCTATTTCTCTGTCTGTTTTCATCTTGATTCTCCTGTCTGTTTACATCTTGGTTTTCCTGTTCGTTCACATTCGGATTTTCCTTTCTGCTTAAATTTAGATTTTTCTGTCTTTTTACATCCAATGTTCCTCTCTGTTTACATTTTGATTTTTCTGTCTGTTTACATTTGATTTTTCTGTCCGTTTATATCATTATTTTCCTGTCTGTTACATCTTGATTTTCCTGTCTGTTCACATTCGAATTTTCCTGTCTGTTTACATTTTTATTTTGGTCTGTTTACAACTGGATATTTCTGTCTGTTTTACATCTGGGCTTTTCTGTCTGTTACATCTTGATTTTCTGTCTGTTTACATCTAGATTTTCTGTCTTTTTACATCTAGATTGTTCTGTCTGTGAACCCCGATAACGACCCTTGGGGTCTAAAATATCATCTAAACACTGACCAGTCTTATTCTAACACGAACACTAGAGTAAGTTTATGAGTGGACAGTATCTAATACATAGACAGCGGTTCCGAAGTAAAAACTAAAACCAAGAAATCCCCCTCCCAACTACCTTCTTTGGGGACAACTTTAGATCAGGATCAGGATTCAGCTTTAAGATTTTTAGACACTGTGACTTAAAAACGTGTGGTTATCATGAGAGTGAGGTTTGGAATAGTGAGTATCATGTTTTTGATATGGGATATACTCTGCTAGCCTTGATATGGTTATCTACATCCTAGTGATTCTATTCGCCAGCGTTTATGAGTTCATGTTAAACCAATAAAGTTAACAAACCTTTTCAAATGCAAGAAAATGAATTGGGGAAAAAATTAAAACCATGCTATCGTTTTTCGTATTTTTTAAAGTTATGGCATGTCAAAGCTCTAGGAGAAGGAGACATTTCATCGATTTTATCAACGATCTCAAGAAATTCTTCATAGTCAGTTCTGTAGAAGAGACAGTATGCTTTTGAGCGTTGATCTGAGAGTAATAAAGATGTTTTTCATTGTTTAACACTTTTAATTTTCGGATTTTAGGTGCGTGTTTTATTTTCCTGTTATCTTACCACAATTCGAAGATACATATCCCAAATGTTACAAATTCATTGGTAATAGTTTTAATTTCCAAACACTGGGGACTTCCAATACATGCACTACTGAGCCCATGAAATCTCTAATAGTTCTCCTATTTAAGTACTTAATGAATAGAGAGAAAAGAAATTACACAAAGGACCCCTTTGGTGCAAGTTATCAAGACGAGAGAACTACTTACTGTCTCAAAGGCTAAAAATCCGTTACTAATCTGGAAATCACCATTCAGGCAGAGGCAGCGGTTAAGCAAGAAAAGATAACGGTTTTATTGAAGCAAATGAACAATTCAAATTTCGTTTGAGCTTCGGTTTTGTAAACTTATGTTTCGTAATCGTGTTTAAATTGTACGCGCAATATTGTCTTTTTAACACTTTCATTCTTTTGAGGTTTTCGTCACAATGAATTTGCATTTGAACATAAACAAGAAAATCGAAAACGACACATAAGATAAGGGCTCCTGTAACTTCATCGTAAAATGCCAGATTCAGTTTTGTTGCAGTCACATGACGTAATAAATGTTGTTATATTATAGAAAAGTGCTCACTGTTGTTTAAATTATCATTTAAAGCCAATCATTGTGTAAGAAGGGTATCCCGGTATGGTCTTCTGTTTGACTTCGTTACCTTAAAGTTAGTTTAGTTAGCGGGAAAACTAGTGTTTTCTGGAAGTGCAGCCCAGCTAAACAGGTCAAAGGATAGGGTCACGTCGACACTTTGAGCGTTCAAGATTATACTAAAATTAACAATTAAAAAGTCTTCTGATTTTGTCATAGTTGCGGTAATACACAGTAGATAAACAGTTACTGAAAACCTAATTATTATTTTTTATCTTTTTGGCCAGTTTGAGTTTCTAAATACCGCATTTTTAAAAATTACATGATCTTATATGATGAATACAGAAATAACGCTTGTGAATATTGTTGTTACATTATACACACATATCTCGTAACAATATCACAATGAGCATTGCCTAATTTTTGTAGAATAAATCCTTGTTTATGTTTACTTGCATGGTAATTACTCATAGTCCTTTAGTCCAAGAGTTTTCTCACGTTGACAAAATTAATATTAGCGTACAGCCTGAATGTACGGTTAAATGTACTGTTTAAACCAAATACACCATATGAAAAGAACCAGAACTATACAAATTGACATATTCATGTTTATCGGATTATTTTGAAATAATGCATAGTAAAGTATTGCACTTGAATTTAGAAATCTGAGGAAAGCCACTTTTCCTTGTCCTGTGCTTCCATCCACTTCCGACATCTTGTTGACAACTACAATAAGTGAGAAAAGTTCTGTGAAAGTGACAGGATCAATGGTGAAAGGGAAATTACAGGACTATCTACTTTAATCTTGCATATCCTGTTTACAATAGGAGCGATTCAGATGTAATATTACTTAACAATTACCAAGATCTGTTATCAGAAAAAAATGAATAATATTTAGGATTTGGTAGCATTGTAAAACAAATAAGAAAGGTTAACGTACAATGGTTGCCTAAAAGCATTTACGCGAGAAAGGATGTGAAATAAGAGGGACATTCTATGGCAGAAAGCCCTTATACATCGAAATATTTTTCAAAGCGAGGGTCTTCAACGGGGATAAAACTGACTTGAAAGTGTGTTAACATGGAGGGGGAAGGGTATACATATACATAACTGTCAACAATCCATTAAACATTGACACGATGCATGGTGTGTAAGAAACTTCATTTAACGTACAACAAGTGCCTACAAAGAATGCCAGGAAGCCTTTTACACCAGGTCAGGAGTGCTATCGGCAGAGTCTGTGTCTGTACTCAGAGAAGGGGTAACCTTCATTCTCTTCCTGTAACCACGAACAGCAACATTTAAAACACCTTCGATGTGAATTACTGTTTAAATTCAGTAGGACGCTTTTTCATCCTATTGATAAACACAATATTTGAAAACACACACCTAAAACCATTCTCACCCGACAGAGGCAGATCAAGTCATGAAATGCTGATACAGTCCATTTCCAGTTTACCCTTGCGAGAAAACGTTTTACCACAATCCACTTGAATTTCTCTATCAAATGACAATGAGGTTGTATCAACATTTCATGACTTGATCTGCCTCTGTTGGGAGAGAATGACCTAAAACAATTTAGTAGGGAAAATAGTAACAAGTCCCAAGCATTTTATAATGAAAATATTTCAAGATTATTCGAAATGTTTGTGTTTGTTTATAAGGTTAATATAAAGAACGATAAACATGCATTCACTTTTCCAAGAAAAAGGCGTCAAATTACTGAAAAGTTTCACCACTAAGTTCATATAATTAATTACCTTATCTTCTAAAGGAGAGTTACAACGACGTGACATAAAATTTGATTATAGTTATATACAGGTACCTTAGTTTCTTATACACAGCAAACGCGGAGCCAATGGCTCCAGCTGACACCGCTCCACAAGCACCTCCCACAGCCCATTTCTCGGCTCCTGACGAGTCACCTCCTGATTCACCTGAAATATCCAGCATATCTATCATATCATCATATCATCATATCATCATATCATCATGCTCAAACACTTAAATTAATACCCGGGATCAAAATTAGCTATCCAGCATTTCATAATGATCATTTTGTAATGGTAATGCAATGTCTTACTTTTGACATATCCTAATTATATTTTGAATCATTCAGAAAATGTATATCCTCTGTTCGGTTTTTGCCTGCAAAACAAATGTAATGTTTATACCTATTAACAATAAACTTCTCAATTGAAGAAAACCGCCTTTTTACTCTTTGCTTTAAAGGGGCAGTAGCACGTTTTTTGATAATTTTATATTTCAAATGTTTCACTGATAATTGTAAGTTAATGCTAAATGTACTATTTTGACAGTGTCAAAAATCTCATTACACAAGCCAATCACCCATAGTCAGAGGACAAAGTATGCAGATTCATATAAATTACATTGGCGGCCATTTTTGTGTGAACACCTGTAATTCATTTTGTGTAAGAAAAGGGAATCGCATGGCTAAACTTTACGTTATATATTTGAATCATTACTGCTCCATTTAGTTGAAATACATTGTCTTCCGATTGGAACCATTAATTTTCACTTTCCTTACATCAACTTATATTCCCTCTAAAACGTGCTACTGCCCCTTTAATGTCTTCAGTTTATTTGTCAGTAATTTTGTTAAATGCGTGTCCTAACCTTGCTGCATACCACTATTATTTTTATTTATTTTTTATGATCACTTTATTTCTTTTCTGAGGTACCATAAATTGTCTTGTATCTACATGTAAATAAACACATTTTTGAAATTTACATGATTGGTTTGCATGTATACATTTTCATCTGTCTATAGCTAATTGAATAATTAACAGTTATCACAATTGATTTACACGGTATACAATTTCACACATTAGAACAGTAGAAAGAAGTTTATGTAAAAAGACTGTGGCATGAGGACAAAATGACATGAATTTTTCGTATCTGCAGTCGGTGTAGAGTATCTGTTTACTGTAGAAAGGATTTTAGGCCCTCTACATGTATGTGAGTTTTTTTGTTTTGGCATTTACATGTGTAAATGAAATGTTTTGTAACAGTAAAAATCAAATTTAGAACGTCATTTCGTTTTTCTTTGTAACCGAAAAATATATGTGTAGCATTTGGATTCAAACTGACATCAGTTTTACTTTTGATCCAGTCAAATAAGCGATGCCACAGACTCTTTACATGTACACAGTCATATAACAGATACCACTATAATTAATAAAATAATTCAAATACAGAATCAATATTTTAACGATTGATTTAAAAGACACAACTACATCGATTAAGGGCAAACTTTTAAGTAACACCATTAAAAGTTTTAGTTTTTCCATAGTTCAGTAGCGAGTTAGACATGTCATATGTTACAGCTGAATATCTTGGGCATTATAATGAGGGAAGGTTTTAGAGGAGGAAAACTTTCATATAGAATATCATCGTTTCTAGTAAGCTCATGCACTTCCACACTATATAAAGTTTGATAAGCCGTTTTGAAATAATCAGAAGGGTTTGAAATTTCTAAAACATTTTAAATATCTAACAAAATATAAAACACGAAATGTCCAGAAAACCTCTAGTGACGTTCTAGCAGCTCTCTAGATACGTTTTAGAAACTTTCTCGAACTTTTAAGAAAGGATTCCTTCCTTCTGGGTAAACAGTAAGTGACATTGGCAGCCATCTTCATTCACTATCTATTATATGGTTCAAGTTTTTACAACTCTCTGTTAATAAACGGTTTAATATATTTGACATTTGACGAAAATGATTGCCTATTTTGTTTTAGAAGTTGTCAAGTTTGTTGTGTCAGTTGTCAGTTGTGTTTGGTGGGTATGTTTGAAAAATCATATCTCATCAACAAAAGATCGTAACGCATTGTTCAGTATATCATCAGACAACCAAACGAACATAAATTCGTGGAAAATTATCAATACATACAGATTTGTACATCAACATTTAAATTCGGACCTTTTAAACTTGGTCAATTTTTGAATGGTTATGACATATGGATGTTTGAAAAAGCATAGCTCATTAAAGGGGCAGTACTGTAGCACGTTTTTTGAAAATTTTATATTCAAAATTTTTCACTGATAATTGTACGTTTATGCTAAATGTATTATTTTGATAGTTTCAAACATCTCGTAACACAAATCCATCATTCATAGTCAGAGGACAAAGTATAAAGATTCACATAAAATCCATTGGCGGCCATTTTGTGTGAACACCTTTAATTCAGTTTGTATTAGAAGAGGGAATTGCATGGCTTCACTTTACATTATATATTTGAATTATTATAGATTCATTTACTTTAAATACATTGTCTTTCAATTAGCACCATTAATTTTCATTTTCCTGACATCCCAATTTATTCCCCCTAAAAACGTGCTACTGCCCCTTTATCACCAAAACATTAGACAATTTTTTATATGTCATCAGACAGCTTAAAGAATGTAAAATCGGATATATTTCTGCTAAAAATCCCCTTTGTCCATAAACCTTAAAAATGAAGATTGGAATATTTCTTTTTTTGGAAAATACTCATTTGGCTCACTTCCAAAGATCCACAATTCCATTACTAATTGAACTTTCCTACAAATGTTACACCAACAAACGCGCTATTTCAAGTATAAAATGTTCAATGTTACAATATATCATTAAAAATGTTGATGGCTAAGGGTCTAGAAAGACAAACATTGAGTAGGGGTCTAAAAATATGAATTTTTAAGTATTTCGATTAAAGTTCAAAGAAACATTGCTCCTTTAAAATAGAAGTTATCTATATAATTACTACATCTATGTATGCTTATGCTTAAGACCAAAATATTTTCTGATATAACTAATTAACAAAATGTTTAGAGTTACAGTATTAATTTTAATTAATCACACAGGGTTCTGAAACAGCCTTTTTTGACATTTGAGACATATAATTAAACGGCAATATCTCCAAAACGGCTACAGATAATTCGACCATTTTTATTGCTTCTATGTATAGCATTTTCTGTAGAATGAGGTCATAGTTGACATTGGACGCCGTGATACATTTTCTACAAAACCTGTAACATTTAATATGATGTGAAATTTGGTCATTTTGATGATGTATTAGTTACTGTTTATCTATGTGTACCTCACGTGAAGATCAAATAGGAATTCTTGAAGACTTAAGTACTACAGCAGCAGTCCAGGTTAACTACTTGTTATTAGTTTATCAATACAATTCATGACAAATATTTAGCAATTATTGTTTCAAATGGTTTACCTTTTTACGAAATACTAATACTCTTTGAATGAGTTATCTTGAAATATAAGATACCACGACATCAAACTAACTTAATTTCTTTCCAGATCTTGTATCAGTAATGAAAAAATGTTGAATTGTAAGTATGAACTTTGACAGATGTCTTGTGGATTATCTATGAACATCATGGGTGATTGGGGTTAATACATATATTCTATAGTTTAAATAAAATACACACTTACCAAACCGAAATCTCCAGGAAGCGTTGTTCTGCTGTGACATAATGTCTATAAAGTTTATATCAAATTCAAATTTACTCTTGTATCTGAGAAAAATGTTTAGATCGTTTGTCTCGTCTGTTCCTTCGCCGACTTGGATAGATCCTTTGTTGTCCCACTTGAGAAAGATGGAGGTGTATTTGTTACAGTTGAAGATTGTCTTTAGTGCATGCTCGTTGAACGTACTACACTTTATACAGCTATCCTTTATGCCGTGCATTTTTCCACTCTTGCCTACTCCAAGCATGACGAAGAAATATTTCCTATTTTCTCTAATGTAGATACTTTTTTCTGCTAGTGCGAGATAAGCGTTCCCACATGTCTTTACATCAAACAACACTTTGTTGAATTCAGTCACATTTACACCAAAGTTGTGAAGCCTTGTAAACTTTAACTGTCCCTTTGTTTCTAACTGAATAAAATTTCCTGTTGAGAAAATAGTGTTGTAATGATAAATTACAAGTAAATAAGAGCAAACATTACCTTTTTCAATTCTGCTTTTGTAGCCAACTGAACATTTTAGTAATGACGGACTACAATGTAATTTATTTAACTGCAATCTAAGTAACTTCAACAGCCATTTGTTAATTCAAAATCTATTATCTCATACAATTGTACCCCCTCTCTGTTAATAAACGGCTGTATATATAAGACTGATGCATGTATGGGCATTTGCCGCAAGTTGGTGCTTATTTTGTTTTAAATGTTTTACATGCTTAGTTCCTTTTCATATTTTTGCAAATGACATCGTCGAAGGATTGATTAATCAAAAAAAGTCAATGCTAGGCTCACCTTTTTTTAAAGCCGTATCTTCAGGGATCTGTAAGACTTTAGCACCGTGACCATTTTGGGCAGTGAACATAGGTTTGCCGTCTTCGGAAAAGGAAAGAACTAATAATTTAAGATGTAGTGAAAAGGAAATGACAAAAATAAAAATCAATATATTTCATCTTATATGTTTCCAACAACCCTTGCCTTATACAATTTTTGTTATTGTTTTATTAAAACTATTCATACAAACTATTTAGCAGTTGTTGTTTCAAATGGTTGAGCTTTATACATTATCATTTCATTGCTTCTTTGAATGATTTATCTTGAAATATAAGCTACCCCAACATCAAACTAACAAAATTTCTTTCCAAAATTTTCATCAGTGATAAAAAATGATAAGTTGAATTTTTATGTTAAACTTTAACAAACGGTTTTGTGGTCTATAACATGGAGATCGTTCATATTATGCTTCTCCATAACTCAAAACATAAGTACTATGATAATTGATGCAGAATTTCACTATTGAAAAAAGTGGTTAATACATATTTTCTGTAGTTTGAATAAAACACATACTTACCAACCCGAAATCTCCAGGAAGCATTGTTTTTATGTGACATAATGTCTATAAAGTTTATATCAAATTCAAATTTACTCTTGTATCTGAGAAAAATGTTTAGATCGTTTGTCTCGTCTGTTCCTTCGCCGACTTGGATAGATCCTTTGTTGTCCCACTTGATAAAGATGGAGGTGTATTTGTTACAGTTGAAGATTGTCTTTAGTGCATGCCTGTTGAACGTACTACACTTAAAACAGCTGTCTTTAATGCCATGCATGTGTCCATTCTTGCCTACTCCAAGCATGACGAAGAAATATTTCCTATTTTCTCTAATGTAGATACTTTTTTCTGCTAGTGCGAGATAAGCGTTCCCACATGTCTTTACATCAAACAACACCTTGTTGAATTCAGTCACATTTATACCAAAGTTGTGAAGCCTTGTAAACTTTAACTGTCCCTTTGTTTCTAACTGAATAAAATTTCCTGTTGAGAAAATAGTGTTGTAATGATAAATTACAAGTAAATAAGAGCAAACATTACCTTTTTCAATTCTGCTTTTGTAGCCAACTGAACATTTTAGTAATGACGGACTACAATGTAATTTATTTAACTGCAATCTAAGTAACTTCAACAGCCATTTGTTAATTCAAAATCTATTATCTCATACAATTGTACCCCCTCTCTGTTAATAAACGGCTGTATATATAAGACTGATGCATGTATGGGCATTTGCCGCAAGTTGGTGCTTATTTTGTTTTAAATGTTTTACATGCTTAGTTCCTTTTCATATTTTTGCAAATGACATCGTCGAAGGATTGATTAATCAAAAAAAGAAAATGCTAGACTCACCTTTTTTTAAAGCCGTATCTTCAGGGATCTGTAAGACTTTAGCACCGTGACCATTTTGGGCAGTGCACATAGGTTTGCCGTCTTCGGGAAAGGAAAGAACTAATAATTTAAGATGTAGTGAAAAGGAAATGACAAAAATAAAAATCAATATATTTCATCTTATATGTTACCAACAAGCCTTGCCTTATAAAATGTTTGTTATTGGTTTATTAAAACTATTCATACAAACTATTTAGCAGTTGTTGTTTCAAATGGTTGAGCTTTATACATTATCATTTCATTGCTTCTTTGAATGATTTATCTTGAAATATAAGCTACCCCAACATCAAGCTAACTTAATTTCTTTCCAAAATTTTCATCAGTGATAAAAAATGATAAGTTGAATTTTTATGTTCAACTTTAACAAACGGTTTTTGTGATCTATAACATGAAGATCGTTCATATTATGCTTCTCCATAGCTCAAAACATAAGTATTATGATAATTGATGCAGAATTTCACTATTGAAAAAAGTGGTTAATACATATTTTCTGTAGTTTGAATAAAACACACACTTACCAACCCGAAATCTCCAGGAAGCATTGTTTTGCTTTGACATAATGTCTAAATAGTTTATATCAAATTCAAATTTACTCTTGTATCTGAGAAAAATGTTTAGATCGTTTGTCTCGTCTGTTCATTCGCCGATTTGGATAGATCCTTTGTTGTCCCACTTGATAAAGATGGAGGTGTATTTGTTACAGTTGAAGATTGTTTTTAGTGCATGCGCGTTGAACGTACTACACTTTATACAGCTATCCTTTATGCCGTGCATTTTTCCACTCTTGCCTACTCCAAGCATGACGAAGAAATATTTATTATTTCCTCTCTGGTAGATACTTGTTTCTGCTAGTGCGAGATAGGCCTTCCCACATGTCTTTACATCAAACAACACTTTGTTATCCAGTCACATTTACACCAAAGTTGTTAAGCCTTGTAAACTTTAACTGTCCCTATGTTTCTAACTGAATAAAATTTCCTGTTGAGAAAATAGTGTTGTAATGATAAATTACAAGTAAATAAGAGCAAACATTACCTTTTTAAACTCTGCGTTTGTAGCCGACTGCAGCTTTCAGTAATGACGGACTACAATGTAATGTATTACACTTACAACCTAAGTAACTTCAACAGCCATTTTCTATTCAAAATCTACTACCTAATACAATTGTAACACCTCTTTGTTAATAAACGGCTGTATATATAAGACTAATGCATGTATGGGCATTTGCCGCAAGTTGGTGCTTATTTTGTTTTAAATGTTTTACATGCTTAGTTCCTTTTCATATTTTTGCAAATGACATCGTCGAAGGATTGATTAATCAAAAAAAGTAAATGCTAGGCTCACCTTTTATTAAAGCCGTATCTTCAGGGATCTGTAAGACTTTAGCACCGTGACCATTTTTGGCAGTGAACATAGGTTTGCCGTCTTCGGAAAAGGAAAGAACTAAGAATTTAAGATGTAGTGAAAAGGAAATGACAAAAATAAAAATCAATATATTTCATCTTATATGTTTCCAACAACCCTTGCCTTATACAATTTTTGTTATTGTTTTATTAAAACTAATTATACAAACTATTTAGCAGTGGTTTCAAATGGTTGAGCTTTATACATTATCATTTCATTGCTTCTTTGAATGATTTATCTTGAAATATAAGCTACCCCAACATCAAACTAACTTAATTTCTTTCCAAAATTTTCATCAGTGATAAAAAATGATAAGTTGAATTTTTATGTTCAACTTTAACAAATGGTTTTGTGGTCTTTAACATGAAGATCGTTCATATTATGCTTCTCCATAGCTCAAAACATAAGTATTATGATAATTGATGCAGAATTTCACTATTGAAAAAAGTGGTTAATACATATTTTCTGTAGTTTGAATAAAACACACACTTACCAACCCGAAATCTCCAGGAAGCATTGTTTTGCTTTGACATAATGTCTAAATAGTTTATATCAAATTCAAATTTACTCTTGTATCTGAGAAAAATGTTTAGATCGTTTGTCTCGTCTGTTCCTTCGCCGATTTGGATAGATCCTTTGTTGTCCCACTTGAGAAAGATGGAGGTGTATTTGTTACAGTTGAAGATTGTCTTTTGTGCATGCCTGTTGAACGTACTACACTTTATACAGCTATCCTTTATGCCGTGCATGTTTCCACTCTTGCCTACTCCAAGCATGACGAAGAAATATTTATTATTTCCTCTCTGGTAGATACTTTTTTCTGCTAGTGCGAGATTAGCGTTCCCACAAGTCTTCACATCAAACAACACCTTGTTGAATCCTGTCACAAGAACTCCAAAGTTGTTAAGCCTTGTAAACTTTGTATGTCCGTTTGTTTCTAACTGAATAAAATTTCCTGTTGAGAAAATAGTGTTGTAATGATAAATTACAAGTAAATAAGAGCAAACATTACCTTTTTAAACTCTGCGTTTGTAGCCGTATGACGGAATACAATGTAATGTATTACACTTACAACCTAAGTAACTTCAACAGCCATTTTCTATTCAAAATCTACTACCTAATACAATTGTAACACCTCTTTGTTAATAAACGGCTGTATATATAAGACTAATGCATGTATGGGCATTTGCCGCAAGTTGGTGCTTATTTTGTTTTAAATGTTTTACATGCTTAGTTCCTTTTCATATTTTTGCAAATGACATCGTCGAAGGATTGATTAATCAAAAAAAGTAAATGCTAGGCTCACCTTTTATTAAAGCCGTATCTTCAGGGATCTGTAAGACTTTAGCACCGTGACCATTTTTGGCAGTGAACATAGGTTTGCCGTCTTCGGAAAAGGAAAGAACTAAGAATTTAAGATGTAGTGAAAAGGAAATGACAAAAATAAAAATCAATATATTTCATCTTATATGTTTCAAACAAGCCTTGCCTTATACAATTTTTGTTATTGTTTTATTAAAACTATTCATACAAACTATTTAGCAGTGGTTTCAAATGGTTGAGCTTTATACATTATCATTTCATTGCTTCTTTGAATGATTTATCTTGAAATATAAGCTACCCCAACATCAAACTAACTTAATTTCTTTCCAAAATTTTCATCAGTGATAAAAAATGATAAGTTGAATTTTTATGTTCAACTTTAACAAATGGTTTTGTTGTCTATAACATGAAGATCGTTCATATTATGCTTCTCCATAACTCAAAACATAAGTATTATGATAATTGATGCAGAATTTCACTATTGAAAAATGTGGTTAATACATATTTTCTGTAGTTTGAATAAAACACACACTTACCAACCCGAAATCTCCAGGAAGCATTGTTTTGCTTTGACATAATGTCTATATAGTTTATATCAAATTCAAATTTACTCTTGTATCTGAGAAAAATGTTTAGATCGTGTGTCTCGTCTGTTCCTTCGCCGACTTGGATAGATCCTTTGTTGTCCCACTTGAGAAAGATGGAGGTGTATTTGTTACAGTTGAAGATTGTCTTTAGTGCATGTGCGTTGAACGTACTACACTTTATACAGCTATCCTTCATGCCGTGCATTTTTCCACTCTTGCCTACTCCAAGCATGACGAAGAAATATTTACTATTTCCTCTCTGGTAGATACTTTTTTCTGCTAGTGCGAGATAAGCGTTCCCACAAGTCTTCACATCAAACAACACCTTGTTGAATCCTGTCACAGGAACTCCAAAGTTGTTAAGCCTTGTAAACTTTAAATGTCCCTTTGTTTCTAACTGAATAACATTTCCTGTTGAGAAAATAGTGTTGTAATGATAAATTACAAGTAAATAAGAGCAAACATTACCTTTTTAAACTCTGCTTTTGTAGCCGAGTGCAGCTTTCAGTAATGACGGAATACAATGTAATGTATAACACTTAAAACCTAAGTAACTTCAACAGCCATTTTCTATTCAACATCTACTACCTAATACAATTGTTACACCTCCCTTTTATTGAACGGCTGAGTATATAAGACTTAATCTTATGCGTGTGTGGGCATTTGCCACGAATTAGTGCTAATTTTGTTTTAAATGTTACACATGCTATTTCACTTTTCATCTTGTTGCCAAAGACATCCCCGTAGGATTATTTAATTTATCAAAAATGCTAGACTCACTGTTTTTCATAGCCGTATCTTCAGGGACCTGTAAGACTTTAGCACCATGACCATCTTGGGCAGTGAAGTTGTTCAGCCTTGTAAACTTCACATCTCCCTTTCCTTCTAAATCAATGGACGGTTTTGTATCTCTGTTCCTTTTTAAATCAATGGCCGGTTCTGTAGATGAAATAGTATCATAACATGAAATTACAAGTAAATAAGAGCAAACACTGCAATTTCAAAGTCTGCTTTGTGATCATCTTTCAGTCATGACGGAATACAATTGAATATGTTACACTTTCAATCTAAGTAACATCAACAGCAAACCTTAAAGGGGCAGTAACAAGTTTTTTGAAAAGTTTATATTTTCAATTTTTCACTGTTGATTGTCTGTTTATGTAAATGTATTATTTTGATAGTTTCAAATATCTCATTACACAAACCAATCATCCATAGTCAGAGAACAAATTATAAAGATTCACAAAAAGTCCATTGGCGGCCATTTTTGTGTGAACACCTTTAATGCATGTTGTGTAAGAATAAGCATGAACTTTACATTATATGATTGAATTATTACTGCTTCATTAAGCTTAAATACCTTGTCCTTCAATTGGAACCATTTATTCTAATTTTCGTGACATCTCCATTTATTCCCCCTAAAAACGTGCTACTGCCCCTTTAACTTCATTATCTATTATCTGATACGAATGTAACACCTCTCTGTCAATAAACGGCTTAATCTATAAGGCTAAGTCTTATGCTTGTCTCAGCATTTGACTCAAATCAGTAATAGTTTGGTTTTTTAAAAATTGTACATGCTAAGTCTTCTCAACTTGTTGCCAATGACCTCAACGAAGGATTAAATAATTATTCAAAAATAAGTAAATGCTAGACTAACTATTTTTCATAGCCGTTTCTTCAGGGACCTGTAAGACTTTACCACCATGATCATCTGGGACAGTGACCTTGGCCTTCCTTTCTTTGAAAAAGTAAAAAAAATAATTATTTAAGATGTAGTCGAAAAGATAGGACTAGAATATCAATAAACTTATTTCATCTTACATGTTACCACGTGCACAGAGCCTTGCCTTATTAAGTTTTGTTATTTGTGTATCAAAACAATTCAAACAAAATAGTTAGCAGTTATTGTTTCAATTGGTTAATCTTTATACTTTAGCATTTTATTCTTTGAATGAGTTATCTTGAAATATAAGATACCCCGACATCAAACTAACTTGATTCCTTTCCAAAATTTTCATCAGTGATAAAAAATGATAAGTTGAATTTTTATGTTCAACTTTAACAAACGGTTTTGTGGTCTATAACATGAAGATCGTTCATATTATGCTTCTCCATAACTATAAACATAAGTATTATGATAATTGATGCAGAATTTCACTATTGAAAAATTTGGTTAATACATATTTTCTGTAGTTTGAATAAAACACACACTTACCAACCCGAAATCTCCAGGAAGCATTGTTTTGCTTTGACATAATGTCTATATAGTTTATATCAAATTCAAATTTACTCTTGTATCTGAGAAAAATGTTTAGATCGTTTGTCTCGTCTGTTCCTTCGCCGACTTGGATAGATCCTTTGTTGTCCCACTTGATAAAGATGGAGGTGTATTTGTTACAGTTGAAGATTGTTTTTAGTGCATGCGCGTTGAACGTACTACACTTTATACAGCTATCCTTTATGCCGTGCATTTTTCCACTCTTGCCTACTCCAAGCATGACGAAGAAATATTTACTATTTCCTCTCTGGTAGATACTTTTTTCTGCTAGTGCGAGATAAGCGTTCCCACAAGTCTTCACATCAAACAACACCTTGTTGAATCCTGTCACAAGAACTCCAAAGTTGTTAAGCCTTGTAAACTTTGTATGTCCGTTTGTTTCTAACTGAATAAAATTTCCTGTTGAGAAAATAGTGTTGTAATGATAAATTACAAGTAAATAAGAGCAACATTACCTTTTTAAACTCTGCTTTTGTAGCCGACTGCAGCTTTCAGTCATGACGGAATACAATTGAATATGTTACACTTTCAATCTAAGTAACATCAACAGCAAACCTTAAAGGGGCAGTAACAAGTTTTTTGAAAAGTTTATATTTTCAATTTTTCACTGTTGATTGTACGTTTATGTAAATGTATTATTTCGATAGTTTCAAAAATCTCATTACACAAACCAATCATCCATAGTCAGAGAACAAATTATAAAGATTCACAAAAAGTCCATTGGCGGCCATTTTTGTGTGAACACCTTTAATGCATGTTGTGTAAGAATAAGCATGAACTTTACATTATATGATTGAATTATTACTGCTTCATTAAGCTTAAATACCTTGTCCTTCAATTGGAACCATTTATTCTAATTTTCGTGACATCTCCATTTATTCCCCCTAAAAACGTGCTACTGCCCCTTTAACTTCATTATCTATTATCTGATACGAATGTAACACCTCTCTGTCAATAAACGGCTTAATCTATAAGGCTAAGTCTTATGCTTGTCTCAGCATTTGACTCAAATCAGTAATAGTTTGGTTTTTTAAAAATTGTACATGCTAAGTCTTCTCAACTTGTTGCCAATGACCTCAATGAAGGATTAAATAATTATTCAAAAATAAGTAAATGCTAGACTAACTATTTTTCATAGCCGTTTCTTCAGGGACCTGTAAGACTTTACCACCATGATCATCTGGGACAGTGACCTTGGCCTTCCTTTCTTTGAAAAAGTAAAAAAAATAATTATTTAAGATGTAGTCGAAAAGATAGGACTAGAATATCAATAAACTTATTTCATCTTACATGTTACCACAGAGCCTTGCCTTATTAAGTTTTGTTATTTGTGTATCAAAACAATTCAAACAAAATAGTTAGCAGTTATTGTTTCAATTGGTTAATCTTTATACTTTAGCATTTTATTCTTTGAATGAGTTATCTTGAAATATAAGATACCCCGACATCAAACTAACTTGATTCCTTTCCAAAATTTTCATCAGTGATAAAAAATGATAAGTTGAATTTTTATGTTCAACTTTAACAAACGGTTTTGTGGTCTATAACATGAAGATCGTTCATATTATGCTTCTCCATAACTATAAACATAAGTATTATGATAATTGATGCAGAATTTCACTATTGAAAAATTTGGTTAATACATATTTTCTGTAGTTTGAATAAAACACACACTTACCAACCCGAAATCTCCAGGAAGCATTGTTTTGCTTTGACATAATGTCTATATAGTTTATATCAAATTCAAATTTACTCTTGTATCTGAGAAAAATGTTTAGATCGTTTGTCTCGTCTGTTCCTTCGCCGACTTGGATAGATCCTTTGTTGTCCCACTTGATAAAGATGGAGGTGTATTTGTTACAGTTGAAGATTGTTTTTAGTGCATGCGCGTTGAACGTACTACACTTTATACAGCTATCCTTTATGCCGTGCATTTTTCCACTCTTGCCTACTCCAAGCATGACGAAGAAATATTTACTATTTCCTCTCTGGTAGATACTTTTTTCTGCTAGTGCGAGATAAGCGTTCCCACAAGTCTTCACATCAAACAACACCTTGTTGAATCCTGTCACAAGAACTCCAAAGTTGTTAAGCCTTGTAAACTTTGTATGTCCGTTTGTTTCTAACTGAATAAAATTTCCTGTTGAGAAAATAGTGTTGTAATGATAAATTACAAGTAAATAAGAGCAACATTACCTTTTTAAACTCTGCTTTTGTAGCCGACTGCAGCTTTCAGTAATGACGGAATACAATGTAATGTATTACACTTACAACCTAAGTAACTTCAACAGCCATTTTCTATTCAACATCTTCTACCTAATACAATTGTAACACCTCCCTTTTATTGAACGGCTGAGTTTATAAGACTTAATCTTATGCGTGTGTGGGCATTTGCCACGAATTAGTACTAATTTTGTTTTAAATGTTACACATGCTATTTCACTTTTCATCTTGTTGCCAAAGACATCCCCGTAGGATTGATTAATTTATCAAAAATGCTGACTCACTGTTTTTCATAGCCGTATCTTCAGGGACCTGTAAGACTTTAGCACCGTGACCATCTTGGGCAGTGAAATTGTTCAGCCTTGTAAACTTCACATCTCCCTTTCCTTCTAAATCAATGGACGGTTTTGTATCTCTGTTGCTTTCTAAATCAATGGACGGTTCTGTAGATGAAATAGTTTCACAGCATGAAATTACAAGTAAATAAGAGCAAACACTGCAATTTCAAAGTCTGCTTTGTGGCCGACTGAATCTTTCAGTCATGACGGAATACAATTGAATATGTTACACTTTCAATCTAAGTAACATCAACAGCAAACCTTAAAGGGGCAGTAACAAGTTTTTTGAAAAGTTTATATTTTCAATTTTTCACTGTTGATTGTACGTTTATGTAAATGTATTATTTCGATAGTTTCAAAAATCTCATTACACAAACCAATCATCCATAGTCAGAGAACAAATTATAAAGATTCACAAAAAGTCCATTGGCGGCCATTTTTGTGTGAACACCTTTAATGCATGTTGTGTAAGAATAAGCATGAACTTTACATTATATGATTGAATTATTACTGCTTCATTAAGCTTAAATACCTTGTCCTTCAATTGGAACCATTTATTCTAATTTTCGTGACATCTCCATTTATTCCCCCTAAAAACGTGCTACTGCCCCTTTAACTTCATTATCTATTATCTGATACGAATGTAACACCTCTCTGTCAATAAACGGCTTAATCTATAAGGCTAAGTCTTATGCTTGTCTCAGCATTTGACTCAAATCAGTAATAGTTTGGTTTTTTAAAAATTGTACATGCTAAGTCTTCTCAACTTGTTGCCAATGACCTCAACGAAGGATTAAATAATTATTCAAAAATAAGTAAATGCTAGACTAACTATTTTTCATAGCCGTTTCTTCAGGGACCTGTAAGACTTTACCACCATGATCATCTGAGACAGTGACCTTGGCTTTCCTGTCTTTGAAAAAGGAAAAAAACTAATTATTTAAGATGTAGTCGAAAAGATAGGACTAGAATATCAATAAACTTATTTCATCTTACATGTTACCACAGGGCCTTGCCTTATTAAGTTTTGTTATTTGTGTATCAAAACAATTCAAACAAAATAGTTAGCAGTTATTGTTTCAATTGGTTAACCTTTATACTTTAGCATTTTATTCTTTGAATGATTTATCTTGAAATATAAGATACCCCGACATCAAACTAACTTGATTCCTTTCCAAAATTTTCATCAGTGATAAAAAATGATAAGTTGAATTTTTATGTTTAACTTTAACAAACGGTTTTGTGGTCTATAACATGAAGATCGTTCATATTATGCTTCTCCATAACTATAAACATTAGTATTATGATAATTGATGCAGAATTTCACTATTGAAGAATGTGGTTAATACATATTTTCTGTAGTTTGAATAAAACACACACTTACCAACCCGAAATCTCCAGGAAGCATTGTTTTGCTTTGACATAATGTCTATATAGTTTATATCAAATTCAAATTTACTCTTGTATATGAGAAAAATGTTTAGATCGTTTGTCTCGTCTGTTCCTTCGCCGACTTGGATAGATCCTTTGTTGTCCCACTTGATAAAGATGGAGGTGTATTTGTTACAGTTGAAGATTGTTTTTAGTGCATGCGCGTTGAACGTACTACACTTTATACAGCTATCCTTTATGCCGTGCATTTTTCCACTCTTGCCTACTCCAAGCATGACGAAGAAATATTTACTATTTCCTCTCTGGTAGATACTTTTTTCTGCTAGTGCGAGATAAGCGTTCCCACAAGTCTTCACATCAAACAACACCTTGTTGAATTCAGTCACAGGAACTCCAAAGTTGTTAAGCCTTGTAAACTTTAAATGTCCCTTTGTTTCTAACTGAATAAAATTTCCTGTTGAGAAAATAGTGTTGTAATGATAAATTACAAGTAAATAAGAGCAAATATTACCTTTTTCAAGTCTGCTTTTGTGGCCAACTGAACATTTTAGTAATGACGGAATACAATGTAATGTATTTCACTTACAATCTAAGTAACTTCAACAGCCATTTTTGAATTCGATAAGTATTATCTGACACAATTGTAACACTCCCAATAAACGGCTTAATTAATTTATCAAATCAGCAAATCAGTGCTAAATTTGTTCATGCTAAGTTACTTTTCGACCTAAATCCAATGACCTCGCCCAAGGATTAAATAATCAATCAATAGGATGTAAATGCTAGACTTGTTTTCAAATGTATTTTCAGGCACCTGTAAGACACTAGCATCGTGGCCATCTGTTGAAGTCATATCGTGCACCGTTGTAAACCCTTATCACCCTTTGTTTCTAAATCAAGGGACTGTTCTTTAAATTAAATAGTGTTACAGTGTGAAATAACAAGTAAATAAGAGCAAACATTTCGTTGTTAAAGTCTGCTTTTCTAGCCAAATTAATCTTTCAGTCACGATGATACAAGGTTATATGACAAACTATAATGCTTCTTCTTTATAAGTAGGCATTGATCAGATTCTTAAAATTCAGACTTATGTCAATTAGTTGTAAATCTCACCTGCGTGTGTCACATGCAGAAGGAAACAGACAATAAGAAAAACTGCCAAAGGGCAGAGAAAATAATTCCTTGACCACATCACCAAGAAATCTGAAAGTACACCAAGGACATCATTTCTAAAAATGGTGTATGATCATGATGATGATAATGATGATGCGGGTGGATGATAATGAAATTTATAATGTTTATGATGATGTTAACGTTCACGATTATGATGATGATGGTAATGATGCAGATGTATGATGATGGTGCTTTTTGTGAACAAGATTATGATATTGATGTTTATGTTAATGATGCGGATGGATGATGATAATGGTGCTATGGATGAAGATGTTGATTAAAATGGTTGTTATTGTGTTGATTATGTCGATTTTTGGATAAGTATATAAGTTTTATGTATAAGAGTGAAGCTTTTTTTGTCTTGTTATGTCTTACTATGTTACAATTTCTGGAAATGTTTTCGGATTTTGTTGATCATTTGCTCCATGAATTGATTATGCTCTTGAATAGGACTTTCTACCTCTTGGGTTTATATTCCAACATTTGGGTTTCGTGAAAGTATCTCTCTTAGCTTTTGAACATCTGAGTTAAGAAAGGTATCAAAAGGTGCTTTTGGAAGTACAAGCTTTTCTATATTACATTTCCTAAAGGGGATAAACTTACAAGGTACACAACAATTTGGTTTCAATGGTTTAATTTCGGGCTTTGCTTTATAATCTTTAGATTTCGAAAGCACATAAATACACAAAAATATGCTTTATCCATATCTCATGATTTATTTCATTCTTAAATTAATGTCTCTTAATTAATCTTTGACATTGTCAAACAACAATAGAAACTATAGTGTTATTTTAATGCAAAATCATATCGGGGGAGAAGTTGGTACTTTGTAGATTAAAAGCACCTTGTTTGAAATGGTATTGGAACTATCTTAATATGAAACTTACAGTTCTTCAAAGTTGGTTAATTTATATGAATATTTTAAATTCATTAGAATTATATGCGACCGACCGGACAGTAGTTAAGCCACACCCTAAATTGAGAACTTCCTTGTTTTGGTGTGGAATATTCGTGGATTACATGACTGAATTATTATATTAAAATTATTTGATGTAGTGACGTATTTCTTACTTTTGATGAATTTGTAACTAAAGTGCTTGTATTGCTTTTTACCAAAATTCAATATAATTTTGGTTTGAGATATCAAAAAACATTGTGGCTGCTAACTTGATATTTGTTAATCAAAACACTTTTAATAATACCTTATAGGAAACTAACATGTTGTTGAAATTCCCTCCTTCTTTCAAAACCTATTTTACAAAAAATAGAACCATTGGCTCTGTAAGACTTCATATTCAATTTCGCATGAGGGTGTGTCCAATATGGTTCCCCTTTAGTAGGGGCCACAGGCTCACCACATGTACAATTTACAATCCCCATTACCAGGGAGTCTTTACACAACAGTTTGGCATTCTGAAGAAAATGATGAAAAAATGACATAGCAAGAATGGCCCGTATTAGGGATACAGTCTGTATACAAAGTTTCAGCTATCTTGGCCTAATGCTACTGGAGAAGAAGACGATAATAGGTTTTAAAGGCTAAACTATAAATCCTAATCCTCACGTCTGAAGAAGTATGTAAAATATAGAAGGTTTCAGTTTTCAAGGTCATTTGCTTCTGTTGAAGACGAAAATGGGTTTTAGGGCAAAAGCCCTCAGGGTCACAACAACTACCAATTATAATCCTCATTAGTCAAGGAGTCTGTATTCAGTCTGTTTCAGCTCACGGGCTCAATGCATCTGGAGAAGAAGTGGGAAATGAACATTTTGACGGACAGACGGATGGAGTGCAATAAGCATATCGGGCCTTTCAGGCCTGATGCTAACAGACTGACACACCTCGACATGTGAAATAATATACAAGATAAAAGTTTAGCCTTTTCTTGCGGAATTATGGGTCACTACTATGCCATAATACTTGCTACAAAAACATAAGAACAAAGCAAATATAATTAAAAAGTGTCAAATTTATTTTCAGAACATAAATCTAAAACTATTGCGTTTTTGAAGAATATCAAACAGGTTTTGGAAGATAAAAACGCCACATCAGGACAGCCGAGAATAAAACGAAGTTTGACCAAGTCATCAAAACTAAGGACATTACCTAAAACATTTGTAGATTTGGAAAAAAAGATTTAATCGATCATCCACATAATACATTACATTCAATAAAATCGTGACAGTGAAAACTTGTTCTTTCAGTTAAAGCGCAACACCTGTACCGATCAGTCTCAACTTTGATCGGCATTACTCAACATCTAAATAAAGCTAAGGTGTTTCTCATTGAACGAGACATATTACAATTGACATAAAATTCACAACAAAACTCAATTTAAAACTGCTTTACGCGCGTAGCTTATTTCCACCACTGCCAGGAATAATGTCTACTAGAGATAAATATAAACGAAATCACTAGAAATAAGCCTCAGTATATTTTGAAACCACCTTCACAACATGATTAACTACGTTAATATCTTTTAAATGATCGAGATTCAGATTGATTACTTCTTTCAAACTTTAATATTCCAATTCCGTTTAGACATTTACGCTTAAACATGACTCCATTTAGAAAAACATACCCGATATCTGCAATACTGGCAGCAAATTTACGCCAAGCAGACACACATACAAATATTTTGTCTCACGTTGCATATACAAAACATATATACAGGTTAATATATAAATAAAGTATACACAAGCCACTCCATAGAAATTATAAGAGACAAAACATATTAATCAAAAGTTATACACTAAATTGACGACAAAAATATATTATAATCATCAGTAAATGTCTTTGGGTATAAAAGATAATAAAACATGAACATAAACTTGAAATAGTTATACACTGATATGAAGTGTTGTTATTTATATACACATCATTTTCTTCTTCGTAAAATATTATAACGGGCTTTGGCACACAACAGAGTTAAATAAACGCGTGTAAAAATCACTTCAAACTTTCCTGCATCTGTAAAAAGATTTAAATTTGGACATAAATATTCTGCTTCTTTAAAACGGGAATATCGTAAATCATCATACAAAGGACAGTTTAAAATGATATTCATTTCCAACACAACAATTGTCACACATAGGGCAGATACTCTCTTCCAAAGGTAAATTTTCATATCGCCCTGTTTCAAGTCGTATAGGTGATACTCCAAGTCTGAACTTTGCGAAAGCACTTCTATAGCATCGGGGTAACTGGGAGACTACAAAATGTTCTATTTGATACCCAGTTTTCCTTATTGTCTGATTAGTTCTCAGCGTCCCTGTATTGTCGTTTATTCTTTGAGTCCATGCACATCTGTAGTCGGTATATAAAGTATCTTCAATTTTAGTCGTATCAGGCCGGATTGCAGATAGCGCGATCACTATCTCTAAAACGTGTTCTTATCTTAAAATTCCAGTTTTTCCACGCGGGGGAGGCACAGAGATCTTACCATATGAATATTCCTTTATTTAACCTGTTGTTGTCCATACTCATATACCGTTGCCACTGTTGCATATCTGTTGTTGGGATATCCTCAGTTGGTGCAAATTGTTGAACTCCTAAATAAAACCTACAAGCCCGGTTCTGAACAGCATTTATACATACACGAGTATTCCTGTAGCCCCCACACAGCTGCCCCATACGTGATAATCGGCAACACTGTACTGTCATATAATTATTGAAAAACTTTAAAATCCAGTTCACCCATAATTTTACACTTGGCAATGACTAGTCTTAGAGCTCTGCTCTAGAGCTACATATTTTGCTGTGACACTGTAATCCAGGAATTCATTCACTGTAAGGCCGATAATGGTGCATGCTCACGGACTCCAACTGTAATTCACCATATCTAAAAACACATTCACTTTACATAACAGATCTAAAATGCACAATTTTGGACTAATCTCTTATTTATTGCACACCACTTATCAAATAAGTTCAACTGTAATTGGAGGTTCTCTCCTTTCTCTGCCAGGAGCACAATGCTCAAAACAGAATATTCGACTGTTCCTCTCCACACTATGTGCGTGACGCTCCCGTGCATCTCGTTCTCCATCAAGTTCACCGTTACGTCGGTACCGTTTGTTTTCTTGTGCACGCTCACTGCGCTCCCGGCCATCGTGGCGTGCGTCCTCGCCACTCCTCAACACCACGGAGTGACCTTTGGAGCTTGTCTTGACCCAGGGCTCTTACAATATTCCGCATGTTTGCAGCAAGTCATCTTTGTTGTGCGGATTCATCAGGAGAAATATACATATCATTGTCTATCCTCGAGTCTTTCAACTTACGCTTGCTGGTGAAGATTTTCTCCTTGTCCTCACGCGTTTTTCACGTTGCAATCTTTCAACAATCTATTCACCATTGACTCTAGGTTTGCATTTTTGCCTTCCGATAAGTTTATTATAACTAAGTTAAATTCCTGATAAGTTTATTATAAATAAGTTAAATTCCCGTGACGAATAGAAGATTCGTTGACTTTAGAACGTCACTATAGTTTGCCTGAAGTGACGTTATATTATTCTGCACCATAGACAGTGTGAATGTGACTGCTTCTCTATTCTCCGTCCGCACGACAGATATTCCCTTTTCTTACCTTTTGTCTATAACTTTATCTAAATGTCAATTATCTCCTTTTTCACATTGACTTCTAATCTATCTATTCTATTAGATATGTACGTGAATATATGTATAAACATCTGCGATGTCAGAATTTTCATTGTCTTAACAAATGGCGACGCCTGAAGGTTTACCTACACTGTCTTTTCGTGATGAGTCGTTGCAGGATTTCTTGACCATGGTGTTAATCTGATCCTCCTGGTCATCTTGTCCACGCTTTTTTGTCCTCGTTGCCTGTTGGACACATTTCCACGTCAACAACAACGTCTATTCGACAACCCCTCCTCCTCCCCCCCCCCCCTCCCCCCATTACATTGTCAACATATGACTGCGTCGAGTCCAACTCATTCATAACGTTAACCTCACTCATTTAATGCATAATTCTCAAAGTGTTGTGCGTTTCTTCAGAAACAACAAATTCTTCATGGTTACATACGTGAATACATCAGTAACTTGAGAGAAAATATAATTTTCTCTTAGAATTTTCATGAATTAAGTAGCTTATTCAAAACACAAGTTCCGCCTCAGCAAGAAAATCCTGCATTGCCCTTTTGTAAACAGCATTTATACAACATAATAATGATCACACTAGTTACAAAAAATTTCAACATATCGATTTGAAACGTACATACTTTTGCCCGTCAGTTTATTTTACGAAACGATTAGAGTTATCCTTCTTTATCGGTAAGGGCGCTGATATCGGCCGCCATTGAGGTGCTGAAGATCGTCTTGTCGATGATACCGTGGTGTAGTCTACGTGCGCATATCAATTCAGGGGGAAAGCAGGAGAAATATTTCGATAAAAAGAAGAATTTGATCTAGGTATTCAATATAATTAAAACAATCAATAAGATCTAAATACTTTCGTTTCCATGCCCTTAGATGATAGCCACAATCAAAGAAAAGTGCAGAAATATCAAAAAGGCCAAATCATCTTAAAATAATAAAAAATTAAAGAAAGTAATCAATCCTACACATTCAACATTCATTCATTAAAAAGCAAACGCATAGCTTAAGTGACACAAAAATGAAAGATGCCCGGGAAAGATGATAATAAAGAGTATATATTTGCAAAATGTGGTCGTACAAAACTATTAATGACTTATTTTAAGTGTTCATCACTAAATACAACATTATATTATATATTTACTTTGGTTTCCGAGTTTGATTTAAAAGGTAATCAGACCTTAATTCGGACAGTGCTCTGATTAAAGTGATTTGGAGGACTTAACAATAAAGGATTATCTGAAAAGTGTTCAGCAAGCCATACTTTTAGGGAATATAGTATTTTTTTCGATTCAAATTTATGTTCAAATATTTGTTTGTAGACCAGTCCGAAACTAATGGTTTTTAATGTGTTTATCAACTCACCATAACTTTTTTAGTCCTCGAGCTAACTTCAGACAGTAACCAAGCACCAAATTTTTTAGCAAATGTCACAATTGAAAAATATTCATGAAAAGGGTTCTGCCAAACCCATTGTTTAGTAATTGAAAACTGTCTTATATCTGTATTATGCACTGACATGTACAACCTAACTCTCATATAATTGTCTGAGAGACATGGATGAATGTTTGACTCTGTAAAGTTGGGAACAAATTAGAAAAAAACTAAATACGATCTGAATTTTCGCAGCTGTTGATTGTTTTTTAATACTCGACATATTTCCAGATGATATATTCTCGCTCATACGTTATTAGAATTTGATGAAGTCTGGTGCAATGGTTTTTGCATTGACGCAAAAACATTGATGTCGCTAAACTTCGTGTTTTGTGGTAATTATATATTTCTCAATGTTTCCAGGGCATAAATATTGTCAGGTAACCCTTAAAGAATGTGTCCTTACAAAGAAAATGAATTAAGCTCGAACCATGGACATGGCCTCGTTATCCTAACCGAGCTCATACTTTTGAATCTCGATATAGATAATAACCCAAAATACCAAACTTCATGAGAGTGTGATCACACAGTAGTGTCTTCTCTGATATGAATACAATTTATGATATTTTTTCGCTTCCTACTTCCGCTGTCTGAACTAGATAAAAAGAATTCGTCGATTTTATTCATGAATCTGTTAATTTTCATTCTTAGCAAAGTTTTTTTCAATATAATACATATCATAAAATGTATATGCAAAGAAAAAATATCACATCATTTTGCAATATAACATTTTGAAACAAGCCAATTGTAGAAACTGCACTCATTATTGTCCGAGCTTTTAAGTAAACTTAAAGTCATCTAAGTTCGGGAAGTTTCGGACGCGTAGTGGAGGTCCGATATGACTGAGTCTTCCGAATCTTGTGTTTTGTAACTGTTCGGACAAGAAATGTACATTTAATATACTTCATAACAATTTGTTCCAAAAACAGAGAATAAAGGGCCATGAATGCTTACATGTATACAATATTTTTTTAGCAAATGTAATTTTCGGTGCCATATCTATAAACAAGATTTTTTTCATTTCTTCAATTGCATTGCATTTTATCATCTTTAAAATCAAGTTTCCCGTGGCTATTATGTCAATGTCGTATTATGGAATTTTTAAGTAAAAATCGAAATCTAAAAGTTTAAGTTAATTATTCATTGTATATCTATTCTCTTAGGGTACTAATATATGCAAAGTAATAACATGGTCATGAAACTTTACAGTGCTTATTGTATTAATTCAATTATATAT
Source organism: Steromphala cineraria (assembly GCA_916613615.1). Lineage (NCBI taxonomy): Eukaryota > Metazoa > Mollusca > Gastropoda > Trochida > Trochidae > Steromphala > Steromphala cineraria. Next base: position 23,713,257 of record OU744724.1, read on the forward strand.
ATAAATAATATAGTTTACTTTGTGTTGTAATATATAACATTTTATAATAGCTTGTTAATTTTTTAACCTAAGATGGTAATCATTTTTAACTATTTCTAATTTCATTCACATTTGTTCAAATGTAGGCAGTTCATTGTGTCCGCTTTACTATTCACAATTGAAGAAGTTTGTTTTAAATCGGGTAGTTTTGAAGCTTATCATTTGTTTGTAAACCTACTAAATATCAAATTCTAGTTTATTTTTTTCTTACGTCCGGAAAAAATGCAATTGTATATAACTGAAAATCAGTGTATCAGGTATATTCACCATTATTATTAACTAAAGATAAAAATTGCAAAACGGGTTTTACGTTGCACCAATACGGACGTCAGGCGGCTTGAGGTTTTCTTCAGCACCTGGATAGCGCCCATGACTTAATGGAGCCCATAACATAGGAATAGAAACGCGTAAACATATAAAAGTGAATTTTTGTGTGTCTAAAATGAATCAATGGTAAGTCTAATTAATGTCATGGTATCTGTCAAGTTGAGCTGTTGGTACATATTCATGTACGTATCATTTACAAAGGTAATAAGCTTTTGAAAATTTTGAAAATATCACACCCATCAGTAACTATTATTCCGAGTTATTGTTGTCGATGCAATTGGCGTTTTCGGTAAGATAAACAACAGTTTTTTCACTCTCCAATAGTTACATGTTCATTTCACCGATCCTCAGACATGACAATTTCAGTGATATTTTGGTAAACTTCAATGTTTATCTATAAATCTACATCCCTTCGCTTGTCATGAATGGTCCATCACATCAAAAAGTGTGTTACCATTTACATTAGATAATTGTTTCCGACTAGGGTACTGTTCAAATTGGGATGAGTGTGTACATTCATTTGTTACATTTGTTGATAAATTGTCGGCAGAAATTTTTCATTGTTATTTTCTTTTCAAGTATGAATCAAAGTTCTATTTCTGTTTAGCATTTGATCGATAATAACAGTACTCAGATATATCATCATGTAGAGGACATACTAGAAATGAACTCTTTTCGCTTTGACAAACTATGTCAATCTTGCTAATTGAATTTGACACCCGACATTCCAGCACCAGGTGACGAAAATAAATCTAAGAAGTTGATCATCCATACAATTACCTTTTTGTACCAATAAAATGAGAATAGATTCAACCAGTGTATAAAACAAATTATCAAAAACCACTTAAGAGCCTCATAGAATAAATGACGTCCTTTTTAGGAAGCTTAAACGTTATCAAAGTTAACTAAACGTAACTTACTAGAGTCAATCCACACATGACAACAGCAGTGAGATGAAATACAGTTTCAAAAATCAAATGAAACTAGAATAATGAAACAGTACGAAATAATTCAAGATATGACAGTTACCAAAAAAGAACTTTCGAAAGATCAAGTGTGTTAGCTTTCTCCAAATCTGTAAGTGTAAATTATGTACAGTAAATCTATCTTCTCATTTGATATTTCACATATTAATGTCTAATAGGCTCGGTTGCCATTAAACAAAGCCAACACAACGCTATTGTGAGACATTGATTCTCCTTACTTCAAAGAAGACTAGACTTTACGTGGTTCTATAAAACGCTGCATACATATTAAAGGGGCAGTAGCGCGTTATAAGGGAGAATGTAAGGTGATATCAGGAAACTAAAAAAATATTTTAAACGTTTTTCAAATTGATAGACAACGAATTTAAACTAAATGAAACACTAATAAATCAAAAATATAATGTAAAGTTTAGTCATTCGATTCTTTTTTCTTACACGAAATGAATTAAAGGTGCTCACACAAAAATGATAGCTTTATGTGAATCTTAATGGTTTGTTCTCTGACTATTGAGGATTGGTTTGTGTAATGAGATTTTTGAAACTATCAAAATAATACATTTAGCATTAACGTTCAATCGTCAGTGAAAAATTGAAAAACTTTCAAAAAACGTGGATCTGCCCCTTTAAGGATCGGTGGAAAGCGCAAGTGTTCAATATCATCAACATTGAATGTGCTTCGATGAATCAAATTAAAATATATTGGCTATCGGGCTTTTTTTTAATGGTCTTGATGATCTCAAAATCTTTGAGACTGGAAACTTGAATATAAACTTCAAATCCTTTGACATTTCCAAAATAAGATAAACTTAGATTATCATATTCCTTATTCAAACAAAATGCACCTATGGATAAAAGACAAGGGTTATTGAAAACTTTGCCTTATCTGTAAAGATTATATCTCTCGTGTAATCAGTTGTATCAAGTACCAAGTTATCTTATACAACTAGTGCCAATGTTGAGTTTTACAGGTAATCTCTTCAATTCAATACCATTTAATATTGGTCTTTTATCACAATTGCAAACGTCTTTCAACAACATTACCTCACTAAAGAAATATGATCGTGCTATCATTGATGGACCCCAATCTGATTTGTTCCACCTGAAACTGAAGTACGATCTCCTTGTATGTAGATGTGACAATTCAGAGTTCCTGTTGTGGCTGAAATAAACTCATGTTCACCTTGACAATGAGAGGAAGTATGTATGTCTCGAGGACAGTGGAAAATTAATCGCTTGTAACGAAATTATTGAAGACTTATATACATTTTTGCGTGAATTAAAGAGGCTACACAATTATAGTTAAGAAAGATTAAAAGATACTTTCAGTATTGTGTATTTTATTCGCAAAATTACACGAAATCAAAGATACATACTTTTTATCACAAACTGAAATAAAAAGAGATACAAAGCAAAAGAGATACAGAGCAAATAAAATGTGAGAAATGGAAATCAAAAACATGGAAACATATTACAATTCAGGCTTACCGATGTCACATTTGAGAAATGGCCCTTAACTTCTGTAAATTTGAATATCGTGAGGATTCGTGAGAAGCTCTTCTCAAACTATAGTTTCAAAAAACATGATTATTAATTTATTAGGATTTTCTTTGAACTTGTTGTTACAAACGTTAATGTTCAAGTATGTTAAATGTTAATGTCCGTCTAACTATCTTAACATTCTTTTAAATCCAACGTCCTGTCTGAATGAAGAGATATCATCTGAAGCTTATTTGAAAAGTAATGGTACCATGGTGATTGTCACTTGAAAATAAAACTTATAAAAAAAGATTTATATAATCCTTCAATAAACACAAAATTAATTTTGAAACGACATATGTTATATAATGAATTTCAAAACTAAGTTATGCGTATGCCTTTATAATTTGACCAACTACAGGAAAGCAAGTGCACAGGATAAATTTATTACACTATCATGTTTTGTGATACAGACTTCAGTTTCTAAATTAAGTTTTATAATAAGAAGTTGAGAATGTTCAAGGGCATGGGGAATCAAGTAATTACTTAATAGAATTGTATATGACCAGTTGGAAAAACGAAGTCAACATACTGTCTGATCATTACCCGTCAGAGATCTATATACCCTTACCAAAAGCGTGGCAACATAGATGTCGCAAAAGGTTTAGCACTATACTTTAGCCCATGGTTATAAAGTCAATTTAGTGCGTTAATGGATCATATATTTTGTTTGTTTTAGTCACGGTCATGGGGGTGTCAGGTACAGTTAGTTTTAAACAACAAGAAACCTCATAATATTTCCCATGTTAATTGGTAAATATGTACAGAAAACATTGTCAACTTCAAAAAACACCAAAAAACGTTTTCATCGGTCCTCTAATAACAAAGATATCGCCCTTCAAAGTGCGAAAATTTTAGGCTTCTCAATTTGACAGTCTGAAAAGGGATTCTACCGGGTGAACGATATTGCCTTTACTGCGCATGCGAGAAAGGGCGATGTGATGTGGCAGGTTATGATAGGCTGAGAGAAGTTTTACAGATTGTGTATTATTATATCATATACAGAACGGAAATGGGCCTAATCAATGTAAATATAACAGACAATGGTGGTAAATAAACAGAATAAACATCTTTTAGCACGATTTAGAAGCTTCATCTGTCCGGCAATAAAACAGAGTAGTAATTAAACAGTTATGGCACATCGTAACTGATTATGTAATTACAGGCCTAGGGAGTCGCGCTTGGGATATTTCACACTCTTTGACAATGTTGTTACAAGAATTAGGGGATGTTGTTTTAGAGATCAAGCATGTCTGCCCATCTATGACACGCCCAGTTGTCAAATCACTAGTCATCCATTGGTCAACAATAAGACGAACTAGATCCAATCAAAAATTAAACATTTAGAATTTATCATATGCATTGTTTCTGTCTTAAGATGAACACATACAGTACACATGAGATGGAGTATTTTGCGTTTACAGTGACTACAATAAGGTAGGCTTTGGTCACATGATATGTAAACTAAACTTTGTGCATTCAAACTTATATGTATACATATTTGTTATTTCAGGCAGTTGTTTGCGTTAGAAGTTTACAAATATTTAAAATTTAAAATAACATTATCTCAAACAAAGATATAGAAGGGTATTTATTTACGCTGATGAGTTGTCTCTTTTTAAACTAACATTGTTTCTTTATTTGATTGAGAAACGCTCAAGACATGATGAAACATGGTGTCAAAAGGTGTATATCCTGAATATCCTTGTATTGCGAACTTAATAAAATTTCATGACATGATGCCTCAATGACTCTCTTTCCGAATATTTCGTAGTGTGTATATAGCAAATCCTCATTCAGATTATATAAAATTACTTCAGGATTATTCATAAGTTCCTTAAAACATTTCACTAACTTGTTTAATTTGTCTTCAATTTTATCTGGCCACTCATCACAAAATGTAAACTTAGAACTACTAAATTCAAAACATAACTATACCGTAATATCTAAGAGATTTTCAAAACATGATTGAATATTAAGATTTTGCCTTGATGAAATATCCTAATGTTTATACCATTAATGCAGATATAACCTTAGCATTTAATTGCTTTGTTGTATGTTTACGAAAATCGTTGTTTCAATACTGTCACTGTATATGATATGTGTACTGATCTGTCCATGTTTACGTTACGTCACTATTTTGTTTCTTTTTTAAAAATAGATATGCGAAACATAGATCCCTCTGTAGAAGCCGTGATTAAGCTATCAATTAGTAAATGTCTTCATTATATGTCTCACTAACTAACCATCATACTGGAAAGTTGTTTTCTTTGTTTGTATAGTAATTATACGCCAAGTAAGTAAGTGACCGCTTGACTCAATACTGTAAACAATAGCAATAGCCTGACCAGTTTGGCGAGAAAGGGCGATGTGATGTGGCAGGTTATGATTGGCTGAGAGAAGTTTTACAGACTGAAAATATGATGTTTGTTTTCAAAGTCATTAAATGACTATTTTGCGCATGTTTTAGAACAAACAAAATATCGATGTTATCTCAAGATATCTTTATGTATCCATTTCTGCATTGTGTACCCCCTCGGGGTTACATGTTGTTTAAAGAACCCGGTGCTTATGGAATAACAAACGTAAAAACATTCACATTTGAAAATAAAATTCCGAAATAATGACAATGTAAGTTTGAGCATTCAATCAATGCAACACAAATAATTGATCTCACCAACTAGGCACTTTATGACTGAGAGATGAAAAGTGTTTGTCTGTCAGTGATGCCTTAAAGGGGCAGTAGCACGTATTTTTAACATTTTATATTTTAAATTAACTGATATTTGTATGGTGATGCTAAATGTATCATTTTGATGTGCCAAAAATTGCGTTACACAAACAAATCATCCATAGCCAGAGAACACATTAAAAAGATTCCCATAAAGTCCATTGGCGGTCATTTTGTGTGAACACCTTTGATTCATTTTGTGTAAGAAATAGGAATCGCATGGCTGTACATTACATGATATATTTGATTCATTACTGTTTCATTTAGGTTAAATACGTTGTCTTTCAGTTGGAACCATGTAATTTCATTTTCCTGACACCACCTTATATTTCCTCTAAAACGTGCTAATATCCCTTTAACATGTTATTGTACATGTATAGCCATTAGAAGGTGGGTACCACTTGCAATGCGAGGTAGATGTTATCGCACGCATCGCGGTGAATGACATAATGGCAATAAACTTGAACAGAAAACTTTCGAGGGTACCTAAAGATTCTCTCCTGTATTAGATGAGAAAATACAAAATGTTATTATGTTGGTAGTTATTCATAGAGAGTATTCAACTCAGCCCTTCGGGGATCGCGATAATGTTTCAAAATTCAACTACCCTCAATGCATTTGTCAGTGCATTGATAAGTATGACTTAAATGCATCCATAATTGAAGTTGGTACGACGAAGTGTTTTTGGAGCAACATGAAATGAAGACTGGAATAGCTACGTTAAAAGCCATATACATTGTACACTAGCAACTGGTTAAGTTTTGTATATAAATATGAGATATCAACAACACACGGGGAGGATCTCACACTGTAAGTCTCTTATGTATTATTCTTAACCACAGCAGGAGGTGAGCAAAAGGACACAGCAGCCAATCAGACAACTAAGGCCAATCAGGATATAGTTGGCTGTGGTGATCCAGAAAGCAAACAGGTAGAAGGTGTGGTGACAGTAGTTTGGGGCCAGCACGTTGTCGGGGTTATATGTGTTGTGGATGCGGTATATCCACACGTTGCCTGCAAAAAAGAAGCCATGGGCACCATAAACCAAATAGTGCATTATTTCATCACATAATGTTTTGCTCTTATTTAACGTTGATGGCATGATTAATTATCACACGTCCAATTTACATGTTAAAAGTTATATCACCTATCAAATATGATCAACTCGTAACTGTAATTGTGACTGCCTATAAGTTTCCAAAATTAACGTTTGATTGTTTGACGCGCGAACAGACCTTGACTTTACACCTTCCTGATGTCGACATGCGACGTCACTTAGCTTTCAAATGATACTTTTCTGCAACAGTCGAAACTCCATCGGATGACTCTATCAGGAAAGATTTGATATATCTGATCCTTGGGTCTTTAAAGGGGCAGTAGCACGTTTTTAGGGGGAATATAAGGTAATGTCAGGAAAACTAAAATTAAAGGTTCCAATTGAAAGACAATGTATTTAAACTAAATGAAGCAGTAATAATTCAAATATATAACGTAAAGTTTAGCCATGCGATTGCTTTTTCTTACAAAAATGAATTAAAGGTGTTCACACAAAATGGCCGCCAATGGATTTTATGTGAATCTTCATACTTTGTCCTCTGACTATATGGATGATTGGTTTTTGTAATGAGATTTTTATCACTGTCAAAATAGTACATTTAGCATTAACAAACAATTATCAGTAACAAAATTGAAATATAAAATTATCAAAAAACGTGCTACTGCCCCTTTAAGGATAAGCTGAAGTTACAACTATTTGTTAGAGGTAAAATATAAATAATTGTAGTATAAACTGCTGTCCCCGATTACTCAAGAATGCATGGCAAGCAATTCTGTACTTTGAAACAAACTCTGGCACTCTCAGCTTAAAAGGATTTGAAGATATGCCATGAATGAACAAATCATGAATAAATCTTCCCTTATAATGCATATAACATTCCATTACTGTCAAACCCCTCTCTGAATTTCCTCATCCTGTCTATTCGAAATCTTCAGTTTTCAGTCACTGTATTGTAAGTTCAATCAAAACTTTCCCTGGATGCAATATATACATATTCATGCGCTGTAAAACATAAAGCTTAATAAGCCAGTATTTATCATTTTTAATGCATAAGTTATAACGTTGTGTGTAGGGTCTTTTGAATTGGAATCACCGATAAGTAGTTAACGTTAACTTTACTTACCAGTAATAAACCAGCCAAATAGGAAGCTGCTAATAAGCCCCGAGAGATACTGGATAGTTGTTGCTTTTCCTTCCTCATCCTGTGTCCAAGCCCCCAACACTCTGAACAAACTTAAGACTATTGAGAAACATCCCGACACTATCAGGTAGATTGGGATGTATCGTTCAGCTGGACAGTTGTCAAGGTGAATCGCACCTATGGAGAGTTTGACAACAAATTTGTATTAAACTGTTTCATAATTAAAGTATTATTTACATGAGGTTTGTGTCAGTTCATTATTAGATTTGAAATTACCACCAAATCCATAAATCATACGCCCCTCCCCCACCCAAACCTGCATCAAGCTACAGAGTCTGCACAGAAGGAGTCAGCTATCTAGGCCTTTTGCTCCAAAAGAGAAAAAAAAATCATTTTTTTCGCGATCTGAAAATAAATTTCTAATTTTCAAAATATATTCCTAATTTTGATATGTCATTAAGAGATTAACAAAACTGGTTTCTGGTGACCTTAAAGGTTAACAATCAATGAGCAATTTTCATTTGGAATAACAATATTGAAATGATTTAAATATCAAGCTTATGTCGTGACCTTGCTATAGCCTTGACCTTTGATGAGTTGTAGCAGAAACCTTATCAAACTGTTCCAAAGATGTTGCATACTGAATTACTGCTTCACACCACAAAAGTGTCTCGAGTTATCGTGTTTCAAAAATCATTTTAAAACTCGTGACCTTGACAATTGACCTTGAATGCGAACAATCAAAATATTTCCCCCGAAGTAAAAGAAGTAACGTGTTTATGAGTACTGGAAAGCTAAATGGCATACATTTATTACCCAAAGATTGTACATGGCAATAACTTTTATCTCTAAGCCTTGACTTTTGACATGAAAGGTCAAACAGTCAATGAACACCACTTTATTGAGAATGACAATCATGCAATAATTAAAAGTGTTAATTGTAGAATGAAGGATTTAAAAAATGCTAGAGGCATGACCGTGCTGTGATTTTGACCTTTCGAGAGATTGTGGTGAGAACCTATAGAATTTATTGTATTTTGCCAAAGATTATTGAAGTGGCTCATGAGATGGAGGAGCCACAAGAACAGGACAGACTTTCGTATGGACATATGTACGGACGGAGGTCAATACTATGGCTCTGCACTTTCCGGCAGCAGGCGATACAAATTATTAAATGTTTTAGATTTTATAAAAGTTTTTTTTTTGCCGATTATATGTAAAGTAGTAACAAAACGTAACTCACCCATTACGATAGTGGAAATGGGAACGGCCAACACTATTCCAGTAAGGATACTGCAGGTAACTGCAAGAAGATTATAATCATGATTGACATTAGCACATTTATAACTCAATGGATTTAAGAAACTTTTGCATAAAACTACAGTGACACACCAAAGCATGTCACCAAAACACAAATCGGAAAATCCATACTTTAATGCTGCAGTTTTCAGACATTTTACAGTACATATTCATATAAATTATTATGAAAAAGGTTTTCATGACATTTACATGTATTGTTTATGTTATATTAAAATATTACTTACTTGGCCCAACTTTCCCCGTCTGGTCTGACCATTTCTTGTACAAATCTGAAAATAAGTATCGTTTCTTTTTTTTAAACAATATTATAGTAAGGAAATATTGATTAACGTTTCAGCGAGTTCATGCCAGAAATTTAATTCATAGTAACGTGTACTTTATTAATAAGCTAAAAATGCACATTTTTACAAATATATTACTCTATCAAAACTAATCTTATTCAAGTATAAAAGGCTTTTTAAAAATCCAAATTTATGCGTAAAGTGTGCAATTGTAACTTAAAATTTTAACAAACATTTTCACATTCAATTTACCGTTTTACTTAAATAAATGTTATAATCATCCACAACTAGAATATCAAATGAACAACACGCAATAGTACTCACCACCCATAGTTGATTCCACTACTCGCGGTCCCTGTCTGAACATTGAAGAGGAGCAAATTACTCTTTCACCACATCTAAACCAGTAGTATATACCATCTTCCTACGCAAAGCCTAAAACGTCTGTTTCCAAACTGTCAGTTTAATGCCTTGCTGCCGATCCTTGAGCTTTCTATGCTGATATCGGCGCCCCTACAGGTAATTGTTAGCAACCTACAGTTACTTTCTGATTGGACTATTGCTTTCTCTCATTGTAAACTAGAGAGTAAGCACAGAAAAATCAAGGGTCGACAGCAAGGCATTTAACTGACAGTTTGAAAACTGTGTTTTTAGGCTTTAAGTAGCCAGATGGTAGCATACTTAGTATAGATTTATTCCTAACTAGCTTATTGTATTCCCCTTTCGAAGGGAGACAAACACTTCATCACCAGAATGTAAATGATTGAACAAAGGATGATTTCAATCAAATACTTTATGGTTCTAAATGTATTTCTGGTTTTCATAGGAAGAACAAATTACCAAAACCAATGTTTCTAACCTATAAAAATTTAGTGAGCCTCTTTTGGCAAATCACAACTTAGCGTGATCGCATGAGAAAGCGGTTTTCAGACTCTTTTTGCAAATGGATGCATAAAGTACAGTAAAAAGTAAAGTAAAAAATAAAATCAAAATTATGTGATAAAACTTTGAGTAGATAATAGTATGATTTGAAACCTTACCTAACAATCCTTGGACCTTTCCTTTCCAATATTCCGCTCTGTGTGGAGATATCTCAAAGGTAGGTATACACATGTACCCTTTCTTAGTTTATTGTTATCTATAACACTTATCGAGTAGTAAAAAAGAATTTGATTTCCACGAAATTTGTACACGTCATGATCACTTAGGCTCAAAAAGAAATCATATAATTGATTGCTGTGTTAGTGAGAAACAGGATGAATCACAAATCTATCTTTGGCGTTTACTTGTAATGCCTTACATTAGGTATATATTAGGTATCTTATCTTGCCTGCAGACAAGCATTATGACATATTTATCATATTTAACATTTAGGTTTATATTTTAAAGGTTTAGATTATGTCATTACGAAATAAATGGACAACGTTAGTATTTTATAAATATATATAATATTATATATATCAAAGGGGCAGTAGCACGTTTTTTGACAATTTTATATTTTCAATTTTTCACTGATAATTGTACGTTAATGCTAAATGTATTACTTTGATAGTGTCAAAAATTTCATAACACAAACCAATTATCCATAGTCGGAGAACAAATTATTGAGATTCCCATAAAATCTATTGGCAGCCATTTTTGTGTGAACACCTTTAATTCATTTTATGTAAGAAAAGGAATCGCATGACTTAACCTGACATGATTTTTTTGTTTCATTATTGCTTCTTTTAGTTTAGATACATTGTCTTTAGATTGGAACCATTTATTTTCATTTTCCTGACATCACCTTTTATTCCCCCTAAAAACGTGCTACTGCCCCTTTAAGAAGGTAAATATCATTTTTATGGTGTAACTGTCTCAAGGCCTATGAGCTGAAGTAATCGCTGTATTAGCTTCTGAACATCATACCATAGAATTATTGAGCAAATTTCGCATTGAGACATTCAACGTGTTACGATTTATTGTTTTGAGAACTTAGAAATCCGAACCCTAATACCTCGAGAATACAAAACGAGTACCCTATGGATATCATATTCATTAGGACAAAAGCTAGTTAGGTACGTGTACAAGCCGAAAGGTGTAATAAACATGTTATCAATACTGCAGCTTTATGAGTTAAACTGATCCATGCAGCATATATTTGCTGTGTGTGATTATAAACAATATTTTTAACCACCTTCCTTTGCCAAGCAAACAACAATGGGTCTCAAGAAACAGTCACTAAATCGGGTGACATCTCATACACTGGTAAGGGGTAACTGGGAGATAGTGGGTTTTTAAAAGTACTTACACCAGGAAGTTGTGTGTGATAGGCTGTATACAGTTCGTCTGTCTTATCATGAATAGCTGTATCTCCATGTTACCAAATTACAAGCAACATTTTCGACCCTCCAGTGACGTAACACTTTCGACTATATTATGCAACATGATCGTATGCTTTTATAGAACGGATTTATGTCTATTTACGGCTTCCCCCACAAGATTACATGTAACAAGTGACCCTCTATCTCTGTGTGCACCTCGTTCGTTCGAACACAACATGGAAACAATGAAAATTGATTCAAAAACTTATCATCGAGGATATTTTCCTCACACATCTTTCAGAGGAAATAGAATAGAACATGTCATTGCAGTCAAAGAAGTGAAAAACTAAATTTCCAATTTCCTTGTAAAAACATCTCTTGTTTTTCTCTAGGACATTTGAGATGTCATTATATGAAAGATTAAAGTTTTTAGCTTGTTCAAAAGTTCAAAACCTGCCACGTGCCTTTAATAAACCTTGTAAGTATTTGATCATATATCATGACTTGACTGTGGGTAGAGAATACTGGATCACTCGCTACAAAAAATACAGCCTACTGCAAATTTGTAACTATCTTGTCCCACAATCTAAAACTTAGCTCACTCGTTTCTACCTGCATCTTGATCAGAATACTTGTTATAATTCATACCCAATTTTGTGCACCACAAATGAACTATAGACTTGTAATAGGCATAATCAGTCATTTTTTAATAATCAACCAAAAGTAACCAAACTGTTGGGGGAAAAAGTTCAAAAACAGTTTGTTATTGTGTCATATGTTGGTTACATTAATCTTTACTCATTCTTTTTTTTATATCTGAGTTGTTGGAAATTATAAATTCAAACTATTAAAGCTTTATCATAAGTTTTGATCCATCTATCTACTCAAGAAACAGCACATTAGATTCGAGAAAAGTGTTCCTTACCACATATTTAGTTGTAAAATCGATGAATACAAACACAATCTTAGCTCAGGCTTTTATTGTGACAGCCAATGAAAGCGGGCGATTGCATGTGGGAGTTGCTTTTCTTTAACAAAATCAATTTCCTAGGCATTTTATATATCTGAAATTTCTTATTTAACCCTTCCTATTTTTTATACATATATATATAGTTTTAAAGTTTAAAAAAAAGGTATTTCGATAACTAATACTTTAATTTGGCAATACATGTTCTCCTGTTTTGTTTAAGCTTATCACATTTGAGGTATCGCTCGATGTGTACATTTATCTTGAGACCTTTAAACTGCAAAGTTGAGTCTCATCTTAAATCGGTTGTAAAATATTCTGTGTTAACTTTAATTTCACATTTTAGGACTAGACAGACTCGAATGACAATGACAGTGACCATGACAACATAGTTTGTGGAACATTTAAATAATTATTGACAATATTCAAGAAAAAAATAGGACATGTTAAAAAAAACGTGATGGGCGTACTACTCATGGAGGGTCAAAATTTTATACCAAATGTGGCACTTAATTTTGTTGAAGTCATAATTTATAGACAAGAGAACAACGAAGACATTGAACACTCAACGGTATTTTTAGGATGAGTAGAAATATTTTTATAAGACCCTAACCTAAAAAACAACGATGAAAAATAATTTTATTTTATTTTTTTCGAGGGTGGGTGTTTTTTAAATCAAATATCTTTATAACGAAATTTGTTTTGAAAATTGAAATTGCATGTTATTATTCAAACTTTGTTCTACCCACACACTAAATTTGGTTAATTTTGGTTGATTATTAAAAAATGACTGATTATGCCTATTTCTGGAACATTACTTAATAACTATTTTACTTGGAATCTTCAGATTTTGTATTGAGTTGACCTACATGGTACCATTGATAGGCCAGGACCATTAGAAACTAGAAAGTGTTTTCACCCGTAAAACAGATGTCTCCCCCTTCTTCAAATGCTCCAAACCTCTAAACAATACTATCATAAAGCACTACTGTATAATTCAACTTGAAAAAATAACAACTCCACAATTGTAGCAAACAAAATATTCAAAATTCTAAATGATTTGATGCTGAAACCCTTGAAAAAGACTAAGTCCAAATTGTTGCCATGGAAATAAAAAGTCTAATTTTAAAAAATCTATAACCTCCATATCCACATGATATGGAGAGACAGTATACCAAGTTTGGTGATGATCGGTCACATAGTTTTAGAGATCTGCTCCGGAAACAAACACTACCCTTGCGAAAGACTAGGTCCAAATTGTTGCCATGGAAATAAAAAAAATTAAATTTTTAAAAATCTATAACCTCCAAAAGGCACATCTACATGATATGGAGAAACAGTATACCAAGTTTGATGATGATCGGTCACACAGTTTTAGAGATCTGCTCCGGAAACGAACACTACCCTTGAACAAGACTAAGTCCAAATTGTTGCCATGGAAATAAAATAAAAACATTTAAGAAATCTATAACCTCCAAAAGGTAACATAGTTTTAGAGATCCGCTCCGGAAACGAAATGGGAACGCCAGCGCCGACGGGAACTCAGCTAAAACCAATATGTCTCCCGACCCTTCGGGGGGAGACATAATGAGGTGGAAAAAAATAGTAGTGGCTTTTTCAAAATGGCCGCCGTTTCCAATATCGAAATGCATCATTTAGTAAGTATTGTAGAGTACATACACAATAACTATCTTGCCATTGAGACATCTGAGAAAAGATGGAGACAAGTCTCATTGTTTGGAATCAGGCAAAGATGATAATGATGGTGATGATGATGATCCAGCCAGAAAAAAAAAAGTTAGACTGCAGGAGCAAAAAGCAGCTTCAAAAAGTTTGCCTTTTTTGCGAACACTCATTTGTAAAACTAGCAAGGCACTTAGAACAGATGCATTCAAATGAGCCAAGGGTAGCTAGAACATTGACTCACTAAAAACATCTACACAAAGACGCCAGGGCTTGGGTCACCTGTTGTCGAAATTTGCCCATAATTATCATTTATTAAATAAGCAAACTGGGATCATCCAAGAAAAATACAGACCGCAACAATGCACATCAAAAGAATCAAAGGACTATTTGCCATGTCCTTTTGGTAAAGCTGTTATATCAAGAAAGAACACGCGTAAGCATTTCAAGCCATGTACACCTTATGAAGTTTCTCAGGACGACGAAAAAAATATGAAAGCTACAGGTAGTTTTTTCCCGGTACTTCCTCTACTGACTTTAGCACAAAGTATTAAGCAGAACGAGACAGGACAGTGCCGCTGAGGTCGTCATAAATGATCCTTTGATCATACAGTTGTGGGAAAGGATGTTTGACAAAAGTTCAAAGGAGTGTCATTCATTCATTTACATCATCGCCAAGATGAAAGAACTGGCAAAACTCATTCTCTGTGCGAAAACAAAAAGTCTTAACACCTTGGAAAAACTGCTTGATTGTATAAAGACTGTAGCTGGGTTTGATGCAAAGACCTCTGCATACCAAGTACCATCATTGGCCTTAAAGGTCGCCAAACTCCTAAGAAACAATGGCATCAAGAAGGAAGATGAAGCAAAAATCAAAAAGCCAAAAACTTCCTTGATCTCTATGAAGATGATTGGTCCTCGAGAATAATTTTCAGACTCACAAGACACTAGATACAGCTAAGAACTCCTGCCCTTCGCATCGGATGTAGCCATTCTCTACAACTTTTTGGCCTAGAGGACAAAAGAAATTGCTCAGCAAAAATAAGTTCATCCTCTTCTGCGGCAACAAGGTGGGTGACCTTCAGACGAAGTGGGGAGAGTCAGCGTCTGAAGGTCACCCACCTTGTTGCCGCCCAAAATGTTGTGCAAGACCCACAAAAGGATCGAAACAATGAGGAAAAGGCCATTCTCTCCCCACAGAGGCAGATAAAGTCATGTTGATTTAGCCTCTGTTCTACTACGCCGACTTTGTGGGATGGAATGGGAGATGCCAGGAGGCAATCAAATTTAGTTGTGCAATCAGCGACGTTGTTCTAAAATCATCATTTTGGCTACTGAAACATGGCAAAGGCATTGTTAAATGAACCACCATTTCAATGCGAGAAGCGTTGTCATTTGATAAAGAAATTCAAATGGATTGTGTTGCATTTTTTTCCCGCCAGGGGAAACTGCAGGAACCCTCGGATTTCGGCGTAATAGAGCAGAGGCTGTATTAACATTTCATGACTTGATCAGCCTCTGTTGTGAGAGAATGGGAAAAGGCCAGGGAAGAAAAGTGTCATTCTTGTTTGACAAGATATGGGGAAAAAATGAAAGGTAAATTGATTATGATCTTACTGCATGTGTATGACCTAAGATAGAGCACACAAACCATTGGCATTAACTCACAAACGGAGAAAGCATCATGCATTCGTCAATTAAAAGAGCTCATCACAGGTAGAGCTGCTTATTAGCAGTCTAGAGACGGGGCTGCTTTCAGTATTTGTGCAGTTTCCGCCGCCGCCGCCGCCGCCGCGTCCGCCGCGCTCGTACCAATGGCTATAACTTTTTTCTACTAAGCTTTCCAGAACTTGTATTCATAACTTACTGCTTATACCTCGGGGGAACGATTTTGACATGTTCGCTTTTAAGGTCAAAGGTCAAGGTCACGAGCTATAAAATCACTAATAAATTCCTTATAAACGCGATAACTTGAAAAGTTTTTGTGCTATGAAGCTCTAACTTGGTATGTATCATCATTGGAAGAGTAAAAAAATTTGAAAAGGTTTTCGCTACAATCTGTCCAAGGTCAAGGTCACAGCAAGGTCACTACTTTAGCATGGTTTTGCGAAAATGCTTTATTTTTAACTATGAACACTTTTAATCAATAGATGATTGTTATACTCAATGAAAAGTGTTCATTGATTGTGTAACCTTGAATGTCAAAGGTCAAGATCATGATATTTGTGTTATTGCAATGTGCAACTAATTTGGATATAACTTAATCCCATTAAGCTTTTTTAGAACTCATGAACATGTATAAGTGTTTACACCTCTGGGGAATTACAATGCCATGTTCACTTTCAAGGTCAAGGTCACAACAAGGTCAACATATATTGAGAAAATGGATTATTTAAACTTTTAACACTTTATTTAGTTACATTAATGTTATATTCAATGAAGTGTATTCATTTATTGTGTGACCTTGAGTGTCAAAAGTCAAGGTCACAAGTAAATGCCCAATATGCTGAGGCTTGTAGAAGGCGGAACAGGGTAAGGCGAAACCCCAAGTTGCTCTGCTTTTGCGGTGTCACACAACGCTAATCTAGTGTTCAATTTGTTCGCCTTCACTGCATCAATATTCTGGAAATCTCTGCCACTCTCAATCAAAACTAGTCCCTCACTCAGTAACTTTCAAACTAGCTTAATTAAAGGAAGCACCATCACCTGTAAACTTTTGTCTTTGCTTTTACATGCTGAGCAATCAATCGTTGATTGAGGATTTGACGCGTTATAAGAGGACTTATTATTATTATTATTAAAAGATTTATCATTTTTGAAACCATGCAAGTATTCTAGGATCTATCAATAAAGTTAATAGTTGACGAATATATCTGTTCACAAAAAAGGACCAGCGAAAATTATATAGCGTGTCCATAAATCTGAAGTTGCTGACATCGACTTAGATTTCTTCACATTATTTTATCTGTTGATAAACTGCACACCAAGGAAGAAATTCAATTATTACCTGTTTCGCTAGCAAGAGGAGGATCCAAAACGATAATGCTTTAGGTAAAAGTTGTTGAGACCGACGCAAGTTCGTTTATTACCTTAAGACAATTTCCTCGAATTCTGATTGGTTAAAGGCAGGGTGGACCAACCTATGACCCGTGAGTTAGTCAGGTGACACATCCAATTGGTCTTACGGACGACCTTGACGAATGCGGAAGAATAATGGCTAATTGACTCGTAATATTCAGTATCAAATTTTACTTCAACACGCATTAGTAAGGAGAATTAAACATATGTACACTTTTAGCTTTATCTGTCTGCGTCATACAAAAATGAAGCGGTACAAATCGTATCTTGTTAGTTCTTTTATTCGTCAACAACTTAAATTCGGATATTTAGGGTCGCATAATGTCCCACTTACTAGCTGACGGTAAACTCCGTAAGGCGATACTTACGTTTCACACTGCGCTGACTGCGTATCAGTGGTTTTGTGCGACTTCATATCGTCTAAAAAGAACAACTAGTAAAGAATTAAATTCGTTGCACGCCTCAGGAAATACAAACTCTACAAAGGTCTTACAGCTCCGTACACCCTTTCAAAACACCGTTAGGCTATAGGCCGAACCAGCAACTTGACATAGTAATTAGGAATGTATTGTATTAAAGCACATTTGACAAAGATTTCCCTAAAATAATGTGTAAAAGCAAATTAGTGCAAATGCAATGAGAATCATTGACCAATCAGAAAGCAGCCCATGCAGTTTGTCCTTAGCAACGAAATTATCATCCCCATGCAGAAGTGCTTCTGCCCTTGCATTAAAAAGGGACTTGTAGTTTGTTTACTGTAACATGCAGTTCAAATGCCGTCTATGCTCACTGCAACAATGATTTTCAAAGTCAGTTTGTTCTATAGTTACCAAACATTTAAAGGAGAACATTTCATTTTTGATTGGAGGGTAGTGGAGATTATTTTGGCATAAGGCTACTCTATTCATCCCTGAGCCTGAAGCGCTTTTATTTCAAGTCCTTGTTTGGGTCCTTGGCACACGGCAAAGTGTTACTAATATTATGCATTCCATAAGGAGAAAACATGTTTATTAAACTTCCTTGTAAATAAAATCCTAAGAAGGCAATGCAAACACGAAGAGTGTTCATCAAACGTTCCTTGTATTTATTTCAAGGGTTTAGAATTAATTAAGTTCCTTTTGCAAGTTTACGACAGGCAAAGAAAACAACCTACAAAAACAAGTTTGTCATACACGGATAATGTCGGCAGGTTAAGGTCAAACGGTAAACGTTTCGCAAACCTTTCAGGTCATTTATGGATACACTATTGACCAATCCATACTCCTTGAGCGGCTGATGACAACCTTTGGAATTCGAGCACAGTGCTTTCCTGGTTTAGTTCCTTTATCAGTGGTCGCAGTCAGTCAGTTGTAGTAGGAAGTGTCAGATCATCTTCTCATCCTCTCGTATATGGAGTACCACAGGGCTCTGTTCTAGGTCCTGTGTTGTTCACACTCTACTCAGCCACTTTCTGATGTAATTTCTACCAGATTAAACGATTTCCACAAGTATACAGACGACACTGAACTATCTGACGGAGCACCAGCTTGTGATTTTCACTCTGTAAGGACAAACATACAGCTCACCATCGAGGACACACTGAAATGGATGACAAACAACAAATTGAAGCTCAACACCGACAAGACTGAACTCATGCCAGTAGGCGCACCATGCTGTCTCAAGCTTCTTGACGTCGACTCCGCCATCATCAGTGATACTATTGTCTCATTTACATCTTGTGTGAAGTACCTCGGAGTCCACATAGACCAGACTCTAAGTATGCAGGAGCAGGTCAAGAACATCTGCCGCTCATCCTATATTGACATCAAGAGGATTGCTTCCATCAGGAGGTACCTGACAAAGGACGCCACAGCCAGACTAGTAAATGCCTTCATAACATCTAAAATAGACTATTGTAATTCAGTACTAGTCGGGCTTCCAACAGACCAAATAGGGCGTCTCCAACGAGTCCAAAACAGCGCTGCACGTCTTGTCATGAAAAAGAAGAAATATGACCATGAAACACCTCAACTGAGAGAGCTTCACTGGCTCCCAGTGTCCTACCGCTGTCAGTATAAGCTTGCTGTCATGGCATATCGTCATTTCGATGGAACCCTTCCAGCGTATCTTACCAACAAACCGACCAAATACGAGACCATCCGTGTCCTACGATCCTCTGGTGAAAATTTGCTCAGGATCCCAAAGTACAACCTGAAAGCAGCTGGAGGACGATCCTTCAGCTATGTTGCCCCAACTCTGTGGAACTCTCTGCCCTGCTCTCTGAGGAGCACACCAACACTTGAGAATTTTAAAAGGGATCTTAAATCCTATCTCTTTAAGCAAGCCTTTCCATGAACTTTCACGTCCATTTCCCAATTGTGAGGCTCTTTTCCATAGCGCATTGAGTCTGTATCATGGAGTAATGCGCTCTATAAATACTATTTGTTATTATTTATTATACAGATGCAAATTACAAAGATCAAAGTAAAACATTCAGATGACGTCGAAAACGTTTGAACGTCTTTTGTTAATCGTTGACAACAAATTGGTTTTGTTTTTAGCAACGTAAGACCAAGGACTATCATATCAAATTAGGAGATAAACATACTGTGTTTGGAAATCAGCGGCATATAACGGAATTATTATAGCTCTAAATTTAAATTGAAGTCGAGCGCGTAGCCTGAGACTTTAAATGGATAATTTGATAGGTCTTCCACCTATCTTGACATTTTCATTTTGCCAAATGGGTTGCGATAAGACATCGTCGGCGTTTTTAGCGTTTTGACCTTTTTTGTTAATATTCGGTTATGTGTGTTTCACATGTTTGTATAAGGCTGTCTATATTACCTTTAATGCTTGTTTGTAGCAGTGTCTTTATTTTTTAATCAGAGTTGTTTAATCTTTTCATCCATGAAATTTATTGTGATTGAATGAGACTTCTTATATCTGGAAGCCTTATTCCACCTTGTTCATATTTGTTAGTAATAGTGTCACGATTAACTTTGTCGGGTTTTGGTTTTCCATATAAACTTGTAGCAGAGTAGTTCAATTTCTCTTATCATTTGATCGCTTTGGTTTGGTAAAGTTGCAAATAAATGGTTAATTTGTGGTAAAAGTAAGCTTTTAAGAATGGTATTGCGACCTAGTGGAGTTATGTCTCTAGCCATCCACTGGTTCATAGATATCTTAAAGGTTTTAAGTTTATCTTTATAGTTGCGTTCTACCATTTCTGCTACATTGTGGGTAAGTATGATTCCGAGTAGTGTAAAGGAGTCATTCTTCCAGTCTAAATTCCAGTTTCGACAAAGTTTTCTTTTTGAGTTTTTCGCAGCGCCTATCCATAATACCTGTGTTTTTTTACATTTATTTTTAATCCTGAAAATGAGGCATAGTGTTTCAGTGTTTCTAAAGTCGCCTTTAAGAATTTTTCAGAACCATCTAAGATAAGTGAGGTATCATCAGCGTATTGAGAAATAAGATATTCAGTATCTCCAATGGTTATACCTTTAATCTTTGGATTAGTTCTTATCATTATTGCCAGGACTTCAGCGCATAATAGAAATATATATGGAGATATAGGATCTCCTTGTCTACATCCTCTGGATATATCAAAATAATTTGAGAGGAAACCGTTTACTACAACACATGATTGAATGTTATTAAAAAACGTGTTTATCCATCTCGTAATAGATGACCCAAAATTGAAAAATTCCAGAACCTTTTGAATGAAGTTCCAGTCAACGGAATCGAATGCTTTGTCAAAGTCAATAAGAAGTAGAATACCTGGAATTTGCATAGAATCAGTATAGTCAATGATATCATATATTAAGCGAGTACATTCTCCAATATATCTTTTGGACATAAATCCTTTTTGGTCTTCGTTTATTACAGAAGGTAGGACAGCTTTTATCCTATTTGCTATAGTTGATGATCCAATTTTATATGTAACGTTGAGCAACGAAATAGGTCTCCAATTCTGGAGCAAGTGTGATGGTTTACCTTTTTTGGGAAAACAAGTTATAACACCTTGTTTTGGGGTTAATTATAATTCTCCCTTTTCATAAGCTAAATTTAATGACCTTATCAGGTATTCATGGATGTTTGACCAAAAAAAATTAAAGAAACTCAACAGTAAATCCAGAAGACCCTGGGCTTTTTTCATTTTTCATGTTTTAAGGCTTCATAGTACTTCTTCATATTTCAATGGACCTTCTAAATTATCCTTTTGCTCTTTAGACAGTTTTGGGACTTCAGTGTCTTTAAATAATTCTGAAAGGTTAACGTTTTCGCATGGTTTTGCTTGGTATAGGTTATGATAAAACGATCTAGTTTCATGAATCAAATCTTCCTTTTTGGTTACTATTTCATTTTGATTATTTTCTAGTTTATATATTGCCTTATTCAAAAAAATTCTATTTTCTATTGATAGAAAAAACTTGGTTGGTTTCTCACCTTCTTTTTTCCATTTTGCTTTAGATCGTAACAGTCTAGTTCGCTTTTATTAATAGTCTCTAATTCTTTATTTGATTCCTTTAATTTGTTTTGTAGTATTGTTTTTAGACTTATATCCGTCAATGAATCTATTTCTTTTTCCAGGTTATCTATATTTTTTTCAAGCGTCTCTTTTACTTTATGCTTTTCCTTTTTCTTATATGATGAATATTTTATGGTATGCCCTCGAATCGTTGTAATGATATGTACCCCGCCATGTGCAAATAAAATATTGAGTTGAAATTATATTGGTTTTTAACTTTATAAACTCTCTTGACACATTAACAACCACGCCGAAGGGATGCTTTTAAATTAAGCATACAAAATCTGATGAGTTTCTCATAATTGTAAATAGGACTCGTCGCACGAGTTTAAACTAGCATTTCAAATTGCTTGCTTCAATGTATAGGGAGTTGTCTATGCCATAAAACATTTTCGATATCATATTCATTACATTTCTTGAAAAGATATACTCAATTGAAATAAGTGGCGCTCAACTTATTGTTCTGAGTATATATATATATATATACATTTATTTAATTCATTTATTGATGGAACGTAACTTTATAACTGAATAGATTGCCTTATATACCAATGATGAAACTAATAGTCACGATCAAGTGCACATCAGACTTATTTCCAATAGTCATGTATTCAATCATCAGAACTGTCAGCAGTGGAGACGTATTACTTCCTCTTCGCTGAGAGTCTTCGGTTCAGAATTCTTCCTCTTATCAAATACTCGCTGCCATCTCGTCTAACTTGAGTATTAATCACCTTATCAGAATCATCATTTCTTGGACATGGGATTGTGAACCTAATGAGTACAGAAAATGTCGATTTTTGGATTGAAATATTTGTCTCGTTGTCATATTGAAGTTTTTCATTTTTGACGCCATCTCGATTGTCGTCGATTGTTGCTGAAATAGTTTGTAAATAAAACAAGTTCCTTTTTTCTTCACTTCAGATATTTCAGCACTCCATTATTTCAAAAGAAACAAAACCTGAAACGTTTCAGCCATTGAAATGTAAATATTTCTATTCCGACAAATTCAATTCAATATATCATTGTTATTTGCTCTCACGAGCAATAAAACATTCTCTAAATAAATGTTATAATTGTTTCACAATTGTCTGGAACAGCATATAGTTTTTTTAGCTCCCAAAGGCTCACTCGAAAAAGTAACATTACATCTATGGGGTACTCAAATGTAACAGTAAATAGACAGTAAAATTTATTTAAATCCGTTTACCCAATAGGTGAAAAAACACCAGCATGGATTTCGTACATAATACTAACATAATTGTTTAATTGTTGTTAAATCATTTACGACAGTTTAACACTGGAAACATACCCTAAACAACATCTGTTTCTTCAAAATTAAAACAAAGATATGCTAGAAATTGAAGCTTCCTGTTTGACGATTAAAGAATCATTTCTACGCTATAAAGAAGGTGTGACAGATTGGTCCAACGCTATACCCATGCTCTCGTGACAGAAGACGGACCAAGAGCGTCAAACTTACTTGATTTATTTCCCTCTGGACGATGCATGTACTTGTGCTGCATTTGAGCAGTTGGTTCCTCACTACAAGGGAATCAGCATGTGCATTTTTGGAACTGCACATCATATTGAATTAAAGCCGACTTTTTCCCAATGGTTAAATCCGTACCCAAGACATGTGAAGGACATAATAGTGTTTCCCCTAGGCTGGAAAAAGGCAGGGTAAATACTTTTTGAAAAGGGCACAACTTCTCGAAAAAGGGCACATACATGCATTTTAATTTTGTATCGCTTTTCAAATGAAAACGATAAACCTTAAAATGTAAGTGTCTGCAAATATAACTTATTTTAAGTACTAGACTGGCAATCAACACTGCATATAACGTTGACGCTTGAACGTCAATCTAACAACTATTTCATTCCCGCCATAAATAAGTTTTGAGACGAGCTTCGAACAATCAGGGCGCTTGATTCGGTTACACTCCTAAATCTGGCAGCCATTTGAGCCGTGATGGATACGCTGAGCCACAGAGGCATATCAAGTCATGAAATGTTGATTCAGCTTCTTTTCTTATGAGCCAAGTTTTTGGTCTAGAATGGGAGATGCCTGATTGGAGGCACTCAAAATCAGTTGTGCAATTAGCGACGCTGTTCTAAATTCATCATATTATCTACCGAATCAGGACATTGTGATATGAACCATCCTTTCAAATGAATTGTGGTGCATTTTTTCCGCAGGGGAAAACTGCCAAAACCTACGGATTTGGTCTTATTAGAATAGAGGCTGTATCATCATTTCATGACTTTATATGCCTCTGTGGGGAGAGAATGATGCTGAGCGTGAAAATCCCCTATCGGTCGATTTGCAGAAATAACAACATACTATTGGTAGGTTTAATGAGTTGTGATCGAATGTAAAGCATCCAAGTAAATGTTGACACAAACTTTCAATCGAACACAGTCACGTGAGAGTAGCAGTCCACAAAAACTATAATTTTGGTAACCAGTGGAAAATATCTAAAACTGATAATACACTAGCAACAAACTAGTATATAATGACGATATCATTGCCCTCACCTCTTACAAGTTCGTACATCATAATCATAACTATGAAAATGGCAAGCAAACATGATTAAACCAGGAAACCTTTAGCCATATTACGACGTTGTTTGCCATAGATATAATTATCAATATTATTCATCGATTGTTTAACCAAGGACAAGTTATCTCATATGATAGACATGAGTAAATATTGACCTGTCTAATGCGTATAAGAAGCTTGACTGAGAAGTGAACACAATCCAATACCTTATAAGCATTACCAATTGACCCTCCGAGCACGTGTTGACATGATGGTTTCTTATCTAGTCATAACGATAGTTATCATCGGTGAGTTCCCTGTGCATTCTCGTCAGTAATGGCTGCAATACTGTTCAACCGGAACTAAACAATAACTCACTATGCATTAACAGGATTTGATGGAAATATGGCATGTTAAAGAGTCATACACCCAGTTGAATTGCTACTACTTGCTTCTACATCTTCCATTAATGGAAGTAAATATCCCTTCGGATCGCAAAACCTGTGATTATCAACACAATGAACATTTTTTTTTTGCAAAATGTTTATGATCCATTGTTTCTGGTTTATGTTCTGGTTTACATCCGGACTTTCCAGTTTGTTTACATCTGGACCTTCTCGTCTTTTTATATCTGGATCTTCTTTCCTGTTTAAATCTGGATCTTCTCGTCTGTTTACATATGGACCTTCTCGGCTGTTCACATCTGGACCTTCTCGGCTGTTCACATATGGACCTTCTCGTCTGTTTACATCTGGACCTTCTCCTCTGTTAATATCTGGACCTTCTCGACTGTTTACATCTGGATCTTCTCCTCTGTTTACATCTGGACCTTTTCCTCTGTTTACATCTGGACCATCTCGTCTGTTTACATATGGACCTTCTCCTCTGTTAATATCTGGATATTCTCTGTTAATATCTGGACCTTCTCCTCTCTTTATATCTGGACCTTCTCGACTGTTTACATCTGGACCTTTTCCTCTGTTTACATCTGGACCTTTTCCTCTGTTTACATCTGGACCTTCTCCTCTGTTTACATCTGGACCTTCTCCTCTGTTTACATCTGGACCTTTTCCTCTGTTTACTGGACCTTTTTCTCTGTTTACATCTGGACCTTTTCCTCTGTTTACATCTTGACCTTTTCCTCTGTTTACATCTGGACCTTTTCCTCTGTTAACATCTGGACCTTTTCCTCTGTTAACATCTGGACCTTCTCCTCTGTTTACATCTGGACCTTTTCCTCTGTTTACATCTGGACCTTTTTCTCTGTTTACATCTGGACCTTTTTCTCTGTTTACATCTGGACCTTCTCCTCTGTTTACATCTGGACCTTTTCCTCTGTTTACATCTGGACCTTTTCCTCTGTTTACATCTGGACCTTTTTCTCTGTTTACATCTGGACCTTTTCCTCTGTTTACATCTGGACCTTCTCCTCTGTTTACATCTGGACCTTTTCCTCTGTTAACATCTGGACCTTTTCCTCTGTTTACATCTGGACCTTCTCCTCTGTTTACATCTGGACCTTCTCCTCTGTTTACATCTGGACCTTTTCCTCTGTTTACATCTGGACCTTCTCCTCTGTTTACATCTGGACCTTCTCCTCTGTTTACATCTGGACCTTTTCCTCTGTTTACATCTGGACCTTTTCCTCTGTTTACATCTGGACCTTCTCCTCTATTACATCTGGACCTTCTCCTCTGTTTACATCTGGACCTTCTCCTCTGTTTACATCTGGACCTTTTCCTCTGTTTACATCTGGACCTTTTCCTCTGTTAACATCTGGACCTTTTGCTCTGTTTACATCTGGACCTTTTCCTCTGTTTACATCTGGACCTTTTCCTCTGTTTACTGGACCTTTTTCACTGTTTACATCTGGACCTTTTCCTCTGTTTACATCTGGACCTTCTCCTCTATTACATCTGGACCTTTTCCTCTGTTTACATCTGGACCTTCTCCTCTGTTTACATCTGGACCTTTTCCTCTGTTTACATCTGGACCTTCTCCTCTGTTTACATCTGGACCTTCTCCTCTGTTTACATCTGGACCTTTTCCTCTGTTTACATCTGGACCTTTTCCTCTGTTTACTGGACCTTTTCCTCTGTTTACATCTGGACCTTTTTCTCTGTTTACATCTGGACCTTTTCCTCTGTTTACATCTTGACCTTCTCCTCTGTTTACATCTGGACCTTCCAGTCTGTGTAATTCTGGTTTTCCATTATGTTTATATCCAGACTTTCCTGTCTCTTTTTGTCTTGAATTTTCTTTCCTTTTCATAAACTAATTCCATGTTCTGCTGATATCTGTTTAATAGTAATATTTAATATTTCAGAAAGAATTCAACTGAGTTCCTTGTATGTTCCGGATGTCGTACAGAACTTAACATCCGACCTTGGATGGAACTCAGCTATTTTCATCTACGACTACACAACAGGTATGAGTGTGTTTTTTTCATAATGGATAAATTTTCAAAGTTTTCGTTTTCCTTTTTAAAGATTATCCAATTTATGACAACCTACGACAACATCACTCGATTTTGATGGTGGATTACAATTAACTCTTGCGTTTTCATTTTCAATATTGTTGTCATATATTCGAAAATACCAAACATAATCATTGTTTGGATACGTAACAAAATATGATATGAAACAGTTATTTCTACTGAACTGTGATGAGTTCATTTTTCGGTTTATCAATGTTCCCTCTTTCTTCGTGAATGTTGATGTATGATGCAAACAGATGATTTCATCCAATGACTGTATACTTTAAATTGATATTAACATACAATGACTGTATGATCCAAATGGATATTTACATACAATGACTGTATGATTCAACGCGATGTTTTACATCAAATTAAATTTATGATCAAAATTGATGTTTACAGACAATGATTTTATGATCAAAAGAGATGTTTACAACCAACGACTGTTTGCCTCAAATTGATGTTTACATACAATGACTGTATGATCAAAATTGATGTTTACTTACAATAGGTTTTATTTATCCCAAGAGATGTTTACACATCCAATGACTGTTTGCCTCAAAGTGATGTTTACACCTCCAATGACTGTATGATCCAAAAAGATGTTTACATCCAATTACAGTTTGCTTAAAAGGTGATGATTACATCCAGCCACTGTATGATCCAAAGACTTAATAACCCTCAGTGAGGGTACAACGGTATGATCAAAAAGCGCAACCAACATAAATGTATGTGTTACAGAAGGGAGATAAACCAACATTAAGTTTCTGTACGATCCAAATACGTAATAACATCTGGTTGCTGTACCAATATCGTATGCCTGATGGACAAGTGCCACCAAGCATTTTCTACAAAAAGAACCGGTCTTATGATGAACATTATTATGATCATAATTACCATCAGTGGGTAACCAGAAGCATGAAATAGAAGCTTATGTTTAATAACACTATTTTTATTGTCCATTTGGATGAACGTACGAAATGGTTATGAAGTAAACGTTTTTTTGTGTTTCAGAGATGTTATTCTGGAATGCCTCACTACAGCAACAGCACTA
Source organism: Steromphala cineraria (assembly GCA_916613615.1). Classification (NCBI taxonomy): domain Eukaryota; kingdom Metazoa; phylum Mollusca; class Gastropoda; order Trochida; family Trochidae; genus Steromphala; species Steromphala cineraria. Next base: position 23,741,294 of record OU744724.1, read on the forward strand.
CAACATAGACACAATTGACCTTCATTCGTCTCTACACAAGATTCACACCTTAACCTTCCCGCACATCAACATTGTAATTGCTGTTAGTTCTAAACACATCAGAAACATCGTTAAAACGGTAAGTTGCTTCCTGAATGACAAACACTCTCTGTTTTTACTAAGCATAAGCAAATCAAATGTGTTTATCCTTTATAACGTATATTCATTCCAAATGTTTTGTTGTTGTTACTAATTTTGGTACAAGTTATAGATGTATTCACCATACCACAGCCTTTCTGTGTATCAGTAGAGGACCCAGGGACCCTGGTATGTGCTTGTTAGATTGCAATATCCAGTCTAAATGAAATGTTCCTTCAATTATTAGATCGACTTGTTTGACCTCTCATCCAATAAAACAACGGATTACCGACATCACTCAAAGATTCTGATCTTGATGAACAAGGCTTCCTACCATTTAACAATTCAACACCTTGAGAATGTTGCTGTGTGTATCCTTCCAGGAGACTTAAGAGTAGGCTTGCTCTTATACTAAAATATATAAATGCAAGATTATTGTAAATGTACGAAACCATTATATTATTACGAACTTATTGAATTTTTAAACTTTATTTTGACAGTTTCTCACACTGTGTAAACCACGTTTTTAATTGCTAAAACAATATTCTTACCGTCATGTAAAATCTATGTTGAAAACTGTTTTAAGTATATACCACTCTGTTGGATGCCCTTTTCTTGATAGTGGTGTTTATGTTTATGAATAACCTTGATTTTTAATTCACCATTGCAGACGTACCCCAAATTTAAAATGAGATGTTCAACATTGATCATTCACCCACACGAACATGTCTTTGCCCCTGTTTCTATGGGAAATGTATTGGGCACCTTGTCAGAAGGGAGGTTGTTTCCCAACTTAGCAAAGGGATACAATAAGAGAACAATTCTTGTTTCAACCCTTGAAGTAAGTATGTTACTTTTGCTATAGATAATGATATATTTTGATATATTATGACGTTAATCATAATAAAATATTGATATATAACAATTAAATCATTTGAAACATTAGATTAAGTCTTTCATTGTCATCAAACAGGTTTTATTCTAGGTATACCCATAAAAATGAATAAATGTACTGACCCGTCATAAATAACAGCCACATCACAGTCATTTGTCTGAATTTGTTGTGAGTTGAAGTGGTGACAGGATGATCAAATTTCGCGACATCTGTAATCAATTCAATTTATTTCCGGTACTGAAAGGCCACAGGCCTGTAGTACAATACATTTATATAATAATATTTACACGCACAAGTCCTTTACAAGCATATGACAAAATTTAAGTGTAACTTATACTGTGGTTTGAGATATATTCTGATCGAAATAACATGGCATAATACACAAACATGGACAGGTTTTGGATAACTGTATAGTTTTTGTTATTTAACAATTCTGCAAATTTAAAAAGATTTGGATGTACAGAATAATAAGATTTGATATACAACTTTCTCAGGGAATTATAAACAGGGCAAATTAAAACGAAGTGATATTCATCTTCTATTTGGATCAAATTACATAATTTGCAAATTCTATTGTCTCTTAGGATTGATTTGAATCTTCCACTTTCGATGAATAGATCGTGCGAAGAACATCTTAGTCTAGTTAATGCTATCCTAAATTTCTTTACATTAACACATGAAAAATAGGTTTCAGATTCAAGAGTACACTTAAACATCTTATAGTACAAACATTTACTGGAAAGTGATATCTTTTCAAGCCACTCTTGTAAATATATATCTTTTAATCGTCTTGTTAATTGAAAAATAAATTTATCATTCGAATCAACATTCTGGTCTAACCACACAAAACCAACACCTTTTGAAAATAAGAATTTTCTTACAGAAGTAACCCAATTTGTGTATCCAGTCTTATCATATAACATCATCATATTATAACATTTCTTTTCTTTAATCGCGGTAAGACATGCTCAAAGCGCTACGTTATTACATTAAAGGAGTATACGATCACAGCTGCTACGGAGCGCTAATCTCGACCATGTAGGTCAGTACATCCAGTTTTCATGTACCAATTTAACATGTGGGTGGACTGAGTGCAATGTTGATGAAGTGCCTTGCCCACGGACACGCCACAGGATGAGACAAGTCACAAATTGTTGTTGGTGTTTCCACCGGGATTCGAACCCGGGTCTCTGGCTTGAGAGGCTAGCATGCCAACCACTACAAGAATGCTTACCACTACACCACTGTGCTCCATGGGGATAAATACATTATTGTTGATCAGCAATATGCTAATGACGTGGATTTATTTCTCGATGACACAGATCTAGTGGAGCTCATATGTAGCGATTAAAGCAATTAATACATCTCATAAGATTTCAGTTTTAAAAATATATATCAGTTTTGACAAGATGACAAGACTGTGAAATGGCTCAATGAAAGGCAGTGAACAAACCTTGTTCATAACTTTGAATATTGTGACAAGTGACAAGTGACAAGTGACAAGTAACAAGGGGTTTTTTTGTCACTAACTTTGAATATTTAATGGTATAATGGAAGTTTGAGTTCTCAAAATTAAATTCATCCCGAACCTTGCTGACCCATGGGTGATATATACCAACAACAATAGAAATCTTAAGCAGTATGAAGAATGATAGATTCTTTGACAAATCGTTGTTTATAAACAAAAGCCCTTTCAAAATAAATACTCAAAGACTTTCAATTATAGCATAATTGGGCAATATTCTCAACATACTTGGTTGATAAAATTGACAAAATTTTCGTATTTTCCCCTCAAAATAAAATTTCATCAAAACATAAAAGATATATGCGCAAATTTATAAAACCTATATTCGCGTTCTGATTTTCGGCAATTTCATCACTAAATTAAAAAATATCTCGCCTAAATTAAGTTTGGGAAGGGTTATCTCCCTTTTCTATTCAACAGACGTGTTTTGTCAACACGAAGCTTTGAAAATGTGAGAGGAAGCCGATAGTTTAGAAACGGTTATGTTTAGATGCAGTTTCATTTATAATATCAACACCGCTTCACATAATCAAGCAAAATACTGAATTACCAGCAGTCGTCTTGAAATGTTTAGCAAGGACGGTTGAACCGTACAAAATTCACATCACTGTCATCAAGCTTGGCGATCTCTCTACTTTACAGTACCGACAACAGCGTCATTGTTTTATCGTTAACGTATTTCCTTATAAACTGTACACAAATGATTGTTTTAAAGTAGGATTTTATTTAAAAGTGAAGATGATACTAACGGAAAACTATTGCTATTGCGAACACAGAGGTACCTCACCAGTGTATCATTACGCAACTATGTCGCGCATGGTGTGATCGTCGTTTCAAAGAAATAGAAATCCCCTTTTGTATGTAATAAATAGATGACAAAACTCGTGAGTGTTGAATATCAGAAATCTTTTAACTCAATATTTTCAACGTTTTGATTTATTTACTCGCTTAGGCTCGTGAATAAATTAAAACATTTGAAAATATCTCGTTAAAATATTTTCGATTTTCAACACTTGCTCGTTTCGTAATCTCTATATATATTATGATATAAATAAATATGGACATATAAACGTACCAATGAAGTAATCTGTTCACAACGTACAAATGATCAGAGAAAAGTGCAAAGTCGTTTGTTCGCGCAATCGATTAAATCTGAGATTAATAACCTCGAGAGCAATTAGTTCATTCTAGAATGAAAGGACAGGGACCATTTATCAACAGTTCTTATGTTTGTTCGCATGTTGGAGATAAACATTTCCCGCCATAATGGCAAAGGTAAATATTATTATGTCTAGTATTTCAATATATGTTCGTGACAATCGTTTGCTAACATATATGCGGCATTTACATTTCTGTTCTAGTCCTGTTCTTTGATTGCAGACCCCGCTATACGTAATAAAACAAAACATCAGTGGCGCACATTTCACATACAAAGGATATCTATTTGACATTTGGAACATAATTGTCAATAAACTTAATATGAGGTATGTATATATGTATATATGTATACATGTATTGAAAATATTAGATGAAAAATAGCATTTCTAAATGCATCAAAATAGTATCCCTTTATCAGTGGCTAAGAGCTATCAAAGAAAAACTCAAGTATATATGTCCCTGTGCCATTATACAGGTACACACAAGAACAAAATATAATAGCATCTCAACTTAAAACTTTAAAAAAAATTAATCAGCTATTTACATCGATTTTCCTAAAATGAAGGCATAATAAACATTTTGGTTTATTTTTTTTAAATGCAAGTTTAGCTGGTAGCAAAAATTTGATTTGATGCATGCATGTTACAATTTATAATAATAGGCCTATATTGTTTTCATTAAATCCTTATTAAAAAGTCAAATAGAAATATAATGATATTTGTCTCTTATCCCTTCCTAACAAAGTGACCGTGTGTGTGGAACGACATTTTAAAAACATATTACAGGCAGATTGGGGAATTTCTAAAATATTTTCGCATCTTTTGAAACCCCTAACCTCTTAACTTCAAAAGCAACGTTTATATTTGACTATCAAATATTTTAAAGAATACACCAGGCGAAAGAATTCCGAGTTTTCTATTGAGATAATAATTTACGAATTCCACCTTCCACTTTTTTTTTAATCGTATCCAGCTATAAAGTGGTACAACCAGAAGACAACAATTGGGGAATTTTGGAGAATGGCCGATGGAATGGCTTCGTAGGACAACTAGCTAGGAGGGTATGCATTTGAGTAGAAATCACAAGTTGGTCAGACCATGTTTTGTTTCAGATAATTTTGACAGTTGACGTCATATTCTGGAATAAATTTTCGGTTATACAAGCAATTGTTCTGATATCAGAATATAAATTTTCATCAATAATAAATAAGTAATAACCATAATCGGGCAATCAATCATGCTTTTTGTTCACACATCACATCCTTATTCTTCAATTTAAACATCTTACATGGTTGCAGTAATTGATGTTGATTGAATGTCAACTAATTATAAACTTCATCAACAAAACGCTTTTCAAAATGACATGTGGTAATTCAAGGAAGTCGACATTGCTGTTGCTGACCTCACTGTGACTGCAGACCGGTCTGAGGTGATTGACTTCATCTTCCCCTCCGTGATGGTGGACAGCACAGACATCATCTACAGACGGGAGAAGTCCAAGCTGAATACCTTCTCACTCCTGCTAGGTCCTCTGAGCTCCTCTGTGTACCTTGTCCTCCTGTCTGTGTGGATCTCTACTGCTATGATTTATGTGTTACTCCAGAGAGGTCTAAAACAGGAGAAGGACGAGAGTGATAGAGCGTCCATGAGAATCTTAGCTGGGAGTCTTTGGGGCTTTATGGCGACGATGCTGAAACAAGGTTGGTCACCCATAAAAATAAAGTTTATCTTGATATATCGAAGTATTAAAGAATGGCCAATAGATAAACAAAGAGTAAACCATTTGAACCTTGAACTAGGATCTTCTAAAATCTATCATTTACAATTCGGTTTTCATAAATTCAGTATCAATAAGAGGTTGCTATTGTAATAAATTCATCGTTTTCAATGAGTTATGTTTTTTTACTGAGGAACTTGTTATTACCTCGTTAGATTTCCCAATGACACCGAGTAGTGGACCTGGCAAAATATTGCTTTCATCATGGTGGTTGCTGGTTCTTCTAATCAGCACAGCGTTCTGTGCTAATCTGATAGCAGCTCTGTCCTCCCAGTCCGGACTGTCCAGCTTGTCCAGTATAGAGGAGTTGGTGGACAGTGAGTACACCACAGGGATTCTTCCAGCTGGTGTGCCCTATGTGGAGATGCAGGTGGAGTCACATTTGGATATATGCAAATGAATGCAACAAGAGGACATACCCCGTCAAATTTGTATTAATCCTTCATCTTGATCAAAGTTCAAGATCACGGAACATAACTATGTAAAATGATAATTGCATGTTTTTTTATTTCCATACTCAATCAAGGAAAGGGTTCCCTTAAAGACAAACAACGAATTTGGTTGTCCTATCTTCAATAGTTATAGAAAAGTTAACTTGGACGGACGGACGGAGGCCAAACATATGTATCTCTCTTGATAATTATTTGTGGCGGGGGATAATAAAATAGAATGGAATCTAAATACTGAAATATCAGTTGACATGAAATGAGATAACATTGAAAATGGAGGGATCTTAAATATGTTTAATTTTATCATTTCCAGAGATCTGAACGTCCAGAGATAAAAAGATTGTTTGCAAAAATGATTGAAGCTAACAAAAGCGATCCTGATATTCTACGTAACAGCTATGAAATGCAAATGGCCAGAGTGAAAAGTGGTGGGCACTCGTTCATTTCATATGAAGCTCCAGCAGCCAAAGATGTTTCTCAGGACTGTGAATTGGCACTGATGCAGGCATCGGTAACAATGGCGGATGAATACATCTCATTTGCTCTTCCTAAAGGGTCCCCACTCAAAGGAGATATAGAAACGGTGTAAGTAAAAGTCCTATATTACCCATATGTGCGAGGATACACGAGTGGATATTTTTTTATATCCGCACATTGTGCTTTTAAGTGATTCTTAACGTTGATTGGTCGGTTCCTAAGAGAATGGAAGACGATTGGTCGACGAAACTATTTTCATGTTTCATTGAAAAATTGAACGTGTCGAACGTATGTCGATTAGGTTAAAAAATATTCGTAGATCGATAAATATTACTGTACATCATATTTCTTACAGGTTGATATTTAAACGCAGTATTATTTGAAACTAGAGTAGAGCCGTGCTTTTCCGTACACCCGAGGAAAGGAACACTCGTGGCGTTATTGCAAATTATGTTAACCTCACTATTAATTGATTTAACGAAGCTGAATGGACTAAAGATTAGATTCTTCTTTTGGTTTTAACAGCGGAATTTATTTATTTAGTGTATCAACAGATATATTAGCCAAATCACTGTTCGAAAATTCCGCAAACTTGGCTGGTAATTCCGTACACGAAAGCTGCCTATTCCGTACACCTGCCGAAATATGTTATAATTTTATTAAATAAACATAGATTGCTAAAGATAATGGATCTAACCGAATCTTGAAGATGTATTTAACAATGTCTTGGTTTTTAAATATCTGATGGAACAGCAACGTGGTCTCAAACACATTTGTAAGATACCATATAGTATACCAACAGTGATGATTTATCTAATTTTCGTGATAACTGTAAATATAGAACGTCAGTGGCAATTTTTTAAAGCCGTCCTCAATAACAGTTTGACTTTATTTTCGCTTCAAACAGAATCCCCATATATCACAAGCAACTAAAGAACATTTTTTGCATCTTTTGACAATCTCAACGCTTTATTTGTAGGGAAACAATTAAATCGGGACTAGGCTCTCAGACTAATAGATTATTATTGACCTTTATTTAGTGCGGTTTTTATGATATATCTTCAATATAAATCATCATATATGGCAATATACACGTACAAGATCTAAATCAGATGTCATAAATTATCTCTTTCAGTTATGATACGAGAAAACTAATACGGAAAACGCCATACATTTCGCATTTTCCTTTTCAAATTCTTAAACTGATACTATCCTGTCATTAATTTTTGTCGTAAAGCAAACCAAACTAATTCAAGGGGGCAAAGTTGGAAATAACATCTAAAAATGGAAGTTTTTAAAAGTGTTATGGGTGAAAATCGTTTTCTGCTTGGTGGCAGATTCCGATACGTTGTTGACTAATTCATTCTCGAGATGTCCGGTTGGACACGCGTATGAATACTGATCAGCTAATTGGTATCACTTTCTACAGCATTGCTACGAAATGTCAATCGGATGTTTTCAGTCGTTTTTTATCCCCCGCAACAACGAAGTTGCGGGGGGTATTAAAATGGGTACCGTCCGTCCGTCCGTTACACTTTGTGTCCGGCTTATAACTTTCTAACTAATCAACCATTTCAGTTCAAATTTGTTATGGACATGAAGAAACATGTAATAATGTGTCATGAGAAACAATTTTCTGAAAATCTACATAAAATATTAGGATTTTGGAGAAAAAGTGGTAAATTTTGTAAGAAATCTGTTACAAGTCCCGTCCGGCTCACAACTTCTAAACTAATCACATATTGATAAAATTTGATATGGAGATACATAATCATCTGAAGGTGAATCATGAAGAACACTTTTGAAAATATTTTAATAAAATTTTGCCTTTATTGGCAAAAAATGAGGACTCTTTGTGAAAACTGTTACAAATCCTGTCCGGCTCATAACTTCTTAACTAATCATCACATATTGATCAAATTTGATATGAAGAAACATAATCATATGAAGGTGCGTCATGAAGAACAATTTTGGAAATATTTTTATAAAATTTTGGAAATATTTTTATAAAATTTTGGAAATATTTTATAAAATTTTGGAAATATGTGTGTCATGAAGAATAATTTTGGAAATATTTTTATAAAATTTGCCTTTTTTGGCAAAAAATGAGGAATCTGTTGGAAATCTGTTACAACTAAACTAATCATCACATTTTTGATCAAATTGTTATTGACATACAAAATCATATGTTGGTGTGTCATGAAGAACAATTTTGAAAATATGTTTGTTTAAATATGATCAAATTGATATTGAAGATCCAAATACATAATACATCAATTCATTCGTTTGATTTTAATTTTGTCAGTTAAGTCCGGCCAATTATGCCCAACAGTGAACATAAAGTTGGTATGATTTAGTTTTTTTTATTAGAACTGTTTCTTTCATATCCTGGAAAATATGTGTTAATTTGTGCGACAAAATTTAATCGGCAATATGATAAGGAAAACCTATACATATTGTGCAATTTGCGGGGGATATAGCTCGACCATGTCAGCTGCTTGTTAAAATTATATTGCATTACAAATGTGCTGTGTTGGCTTTGGAGATTTGTCAACGGTGTTATTCTCTAAATATCATATTAAGAACACATTCAGCAGTTACAATAGAGTTTTTATCTTAAGAATAATATGCAGGAAGACAAATGACCCTGGTATGATAGGGCAACTGTGTGAATAAATTACTCCGTACTACAAATGATTTGTTTAGCTCTTTACCACAATCTCACCAATTTGGGACACTTAGTATAGTTAAGATGATCACATTGTTGTAATCGATCTATACGGATCTGTTCCTGAACGTAAATTTGTGTATGTCAGAAAATATACATAAAAAGTAATTTCTGTTTAAGGTGTGTAAAGTATTTCTTTAATTGAAGTCTGTCAAACCTGCGAGACACTGGTATCCTGGAGCATCTGTGGACTACCTGGACGAGAAGCTTCAACAGAACATGTGATGTGAGCAGAGATCAGACTTCCATCTCTCTGAGAGAAGTGTCCGGGGGCTTGCTGCTCGTGTGTGCTGGGCTGGGGTTGGCTTGTGCTGTGTTGGCTGTGGAGATCTGCCAAAAGTGTTCAGAAAGGAAGAGAACTGTTTAATACAAACTAATCCATCTAGAGGAAGAATATTTTTTGTGTTGACACCCATAACAGCCACCCATGACAGCATAAAGATAACAATTTACTACATATATTTTGGAACAAGGCAACAAAATTTGAAGCGAAATGTTATCTTAATAGGTTTTCGTAACTGCTACAATATGATTTAATAATATAATTTGATTACTTTGACTGACACTTTGTCTTCATTCTTATCTGGCAACATTTTCTGGTGAGAAAGGTAGGGGTTCACTGAAAAATGGTCATTCCTTACTTGCTTTTGGGAGACACATAGAAATCAGTTTTCGAAAATGACATTTGGCTTTCCGAAATCTCCCCAATGTTCATGTTAATCCTACCCTTATAAAATTTAAACATTGATATCATGTATTTGAGGTCCATCTGACCTTATGTTTTCTGTGAGCATGTTCTTGCCTTATTGCGTAATGGAAACATTCTGTACTTGAAGAATATCAATAGACAAGTTTCAACACGCCAAAAAAAGCATTGTCTGTTTAGTCGTCAAAATTCACAGCCATAGGCCATGTCTTCATCTTTGTCTATGTTTGAAAAGAAACATTAATGTATAATGCATGTATATAAATACATAGACTACATTAGCAATGAAAATTTACTGCATGCCTACATAAAACACTGTTTGGGATACAGTCTGATTACCATTCACTCCCCACAGAGGCAGATCAAGTCAAGAACTGTCGATACAGCCCCTGTTCTATTACGCCGAAATCCCTCGGTTCCGGCAGTTTCCCCTTTTTCACCACAATCCATTTGAATTTCTTTATCAAATGACAACGCTTTTTGCATGGAAAGGGTGTTTCATAACACAATGCCCTTGCCATCATTTAGTAGCCAAAATGATGATTTAAGAACAGCGTCGCTGATTGCACAACTAACTTTGATTGCCTCCAATCAGGCGTCTCCCTTTCTATCCCACAAACTCGGCGTAATACTACAGAGGCTGTATCAACATTTCATGACTTGATCTGCCTCTGTGGGGAGAGAATGTCTGATAACATGATCGTAAAGAACATAAAGGAAGAACTGTGTTGACAAATGGAAGAAAAGTGATCACGTTTGTACCTGGTCATCGCCCTGGAGACTGTAGTTGTGATGACGGATTTCGTGTTTATTTGTATAAAAAAAAACAGATACTTCATGATAACAGGACATAAACTATCATTGGTTTCTTCAGGTCATACAATAATTGGTCATTTTTTAACTGTTTGTGACTCTGAATTTGATTGATCAATTCGTTGTTTCCGCATTTGCACACGAAAAGTCATCGGGACGACCTCTCTTGCAGGACAATGTTAGATATGGACATTTTTATCTTATTCTCTGTGCATTGCAGATATAGAACCTTTGCCTAGATTGAGTGGTATTTTGTCATCCGAAATACTTGTAGATATTGACTTGAACATACATTTGTATTTATGGTGGTGTCAACAAATGTTATTGGCTGATCATGTCAGTTCAATACAGATTGTAGATATACTACTGAAACAAAGTTACGGGTCAAACAGGTGTTGCCTAATACTGTTATATTAATAGAAAAGTTTTCAATTTCAATTTCTAAGCAGATATTCTAATAAAATGGCTTCAGGATAACCCTGGGACAAACACATGTAAAATGTCTCAATCTCAAAACAAACTTCAAGCTAGACATCATGACTTCCTGAATCTGTTTGCATTTCCCAACCGGAAATTGGTCCGACCGTAATGATATTCTTATGTTCATCTGAGTGAAATACACATCTTCAGTGAACCATTTTAGCACAAAAACTCAGCACCATGATCTTGCCGCTCTCGATTGAAATTTCATCATGACTAAAAGTCAGCAAATCGATCTTCATGGAGGAACAATCATTCAGTAACTGCAGAGGATTTCAAAACATAGACCTTTCCACAATTCGGCTAATCAATACTGTGTGCATTTCTCTCTGTATGGAACCACCTTGCAGCTTTGCAACGGGTCTTCGTCTATCAAGGTGTCAGAAAGGAAATAATGGGTTGACCCGTAACTTCTTTTGAGCAGTATATTTATAATACAAATTATGTTAATTCATGAACATGTTTTTGTTGTAATGTGAATAGTGTATAGCTTTACTTCTTCACAAGAAGATAAGCAGCTGCATACCACTTCTGTTAAATACTATTTCATAAATTCAAATTGCGTCGTTAGATCCATGGAATCACAACTGAGAACGTTGATTGCAGTCTCTTTTTAAATGGGGTTAAGTGGGAATGTGATGGACCCAATTTATGTTGTCGGATGAGGTCTAATCAATACATCGCCATCAATTAACAGTGTTTCATCCGATCCGTTGATTCTTTGCTAATGGAACCGATGGTTTCAATTACCAGGAACGCCCCCATTACCCACTGAAGTGGATGTTAAATGTGCTAATTAACTGGAGAACATATATCACTCCAGAAAAATTTATGAAACTAAGGAATGAGACCTATGTGATTAGTTTTTGAGTTTAGAGTATTATCACTTGTTGCAACTGATTCACTCCCTAGGTCCTTGTTTAACATGTTACACATATAGGTGGTAAAATACGAGAAAGATGTCGTGTTTCTACGTGACACTATGAGATAACCTGTGTTGAACTGAAAGTATTAAGATATGCCTTTGCCTGTGCCGAAAGCATAAGAAAAATGTCTATACATGTCTATAAGTTCAAGATTGATTAGTTAACTTGATGATAAAAGAATTAGTATCTTTTCATATTGTCACATTGATATGGATATGAAAGGAAATCGTAATAGCATTGTAAATCTTATTGTTTATTTTTTAATAAAAATACCTTTATAAAAAATATATTGACAGAAATGTGATAAGATTATGGATATGAAAAGGAAATCGCAATAGCAGTGTAAATTTAATTGTTTATTTCTTAATAAAAATACCTTTATAAAAATATAATGACAGAAATGTGATACGATTCAGAATACAATTACTTCTGTTATGAAAATGAACATGTTTTCTGCTAAATACCAAGTCGATATCATACCCCATATTTCAACCTCATCCTTTCATGAAGTATTTTCGTGATTTTGGTTTTCCATCCAAGATCATCAATATAAGTGTTAAGCAAGAATCAGTTGGTGCCCAAATCACTTCCCAAGGGGATCACATTTCAAATAATCAGATGTAAAACCAGTACATCAAGAAAATACTGACTTACTGCTATAATCAGTCAGGATCCCGGTACGGTGTACTAATTAGAACTCTGATTGGTCTTTATGTCAGGAGGTGATCACGAGGTCTTAACAGTTATCAACACTAATCAGGGTAGTAGGTAAAATGGCTCCACAGCTGACATTCCTAATGATTAAATACTTGATAATTAGAACGAAAGGTGAAATGTGATATTTGGTTGATTTTTGAGAATTGCTCGATATATAGATGTATTGATTAGTGGGTGGAAAAAAAGGCGCAAAACAAATATAGAGAGTTGCTCCAAGCAGATTCCCAGCTACGTTTCAAATTGAGACGAATATTCCACTGTGGAAACTCATATTGACCACATCGAACAGTCATTTGCTATGTGTTTGTTTGACACTAGATCCCAATTATGTTGTAGGTTCTGTGTTGTAATTGAGTCATCTTACAGGAATATTCTTGAACATGTTGCAAGCCGATATTTATCACGATATATGGTGATGACTTTGTTAAACGAAGATGACTGTGTGATAGCCTCGTAGCTTCTTTTCAGGTTTTATTTTTGCGTCTTCATCATGGTTGTCCTGATTTTGCAAGTCAATAAGGCATCTTGATGACCGGTTCCCAAATGGTGCCACTATGCTCTAACAAGAGATATTTTAATATACTACTATGAACACCCGTGTTAGTGCACATGAGATGGACTTACGTTTTCTTTCTAATAATATATGTGATATATTTTGTCAGGAATGTATCGGGACAATAACAATATGAGAAGGAAATGGAAGACATGAACATACATTCTTATCTTTAAGTTTACTTAAATTACAAGGTTGTAGTTTCAGTTCACTTAACCACAAGTAGAGGTTTCTTTGTTTCCATTGTTTGTATGCTGAAAATGAACGTGTTTGTTAAATATCGATATGATAAAGTGTATCTCTTTCATTCATTGTATCCCCGATTCCATGATTTTAACGTTTGTTAAAAGAAAGTTTAAAACTCAACTCTACTTTGACACAACTCATCAATTTAAATTAGCTATGGAAAACTTAAAGGCAGTATATCTCAAATCAAACGTAAAACCATAGCATCTTATTTCAGAAGTACTCACCCTAAAAAAAGTGGTAAACTCGAATTGACAGATGTAGGCAAGCTGCGATGTTCTAATTACAACGTGATAGTGATCAGGATTTCCTTTACAGAGATTAACGCACACCTGGATAGGAGCTTAAGGTTATTTAGCTCAATATATGTACTGTAGATGGCGTTCCTAATGATAACATACATCATTAATGGGGATAAATATGAATGGGATTTGTTGTAGACCCATGGTTATCTCACCGTAAAGATATGATGTAGCATAGCTTGCTCCTCTCAAGAGTAATTTGGATTCAAGATTATTTATTTGAAAAATAATAATAAATGTAAACGTCCAAAAATATTAATGAAAATCTTTCATATTCTCAACCATTATGGGACGCCCTTAATAAGATGGTTTTGAATATCTGTAGACATTATATACCAGTGTGTACTGTGGATAAAACAATTATCGATTGTGAATTATTGTTGTCAGTAAGAGTGTGATTATCAAAACGTCTAGCTATAGCAAACGGTACCACATAGCAATTTTATCACTACAATGCCAAATGTAGATAGGATAGCTCTAGAGCATATCCCAACTGTGGTTAAAGATGGGATACTTTGAACAAGTTGGATTTTAAAAAGAATTTGACATAAACACATTAAGTAAAAAGAGAATTTGATGGAAATAAAAACTGATTTCTGAAATGAATTGTAGATGAAAATGGTGATTAACAGATTGCCTTTCATGGAATGTTGCATTGTTCTGAGAATATTTTATCGATACATAGGTAATTGAAAGTAAAATTGCTCCCCCCGATAAACACGATCGCGAAGTCGATAGAACAGGCTCTTTATATGTTGATCATTTGATAACTTAACATAGCTTCTTAGATTAACGCTGAAGTTTGCATTTAAAGTTTAAATATTTTTCAATAATTATTTGACGATCTGGGCCCTATTATTATCTAAGTGTTATGTCTGGTAACTTTTGAATGCTTTTCAAAGACGATCGGACTTGCTATAACACAATGTAACTCAAATCGTATTTATCCGCCCCTTGGATTCGATTAGTGATGGGATTTCCAATTGCAACAACTTCTTGGTTGATTTATCATATGCTGCAAATATAAACTTAACATGCCTGACTTAACCGCAGTAACGTTAACGTAACTTCTTTATAAGCATAATTGCATCTGCATAATTTAACATTAGGCACTTTGGGTACAGGCGTCAGGTTAGATATCAATTTGTACCCGAAATCCAATATTTTGGATTTAAATGTTACTAAATATGCTTAAATATGACAAACATATACTGTATCAATTCATTAATCAATGAAACATGAATCTATCCTGTTTTCAGATTGCAACTTATCACATACAATGTGAATATTAACAACACCACAAATATTGTCGGTATCTAACAGATTTCTATAACACATGAAATTATGTTGAAATACTGACAATCTCTATGATTTGTCACCAGGTATAGGTCTTGTTGTAATCTTAAAGATAATGTTATTTTCATTTAAGGAATCCTACTGGCATGAACATTATTCTGAATGTATTTCCAGTGAATATCATATATTTATTACCAAAGACGATGCTTGAAGATTTACAGTATTTGAAGGGACTTAACTCTTGTAACGTTGTCACTGCGCTGAAAGAATTTTTGTCTTATGTAAAATGATATGTACTTAGTAATAGTTACCGAGTGAGACCGAGGTGTACGGCCTCGGCGTTCATGATTCACATGCGCGATGGTTCATGATACATGTCATGTTACTATTTTACACACATCATCAACGCTATCAATCCGATTCCAACGTGATATCCCTTTTGATCATGCGGATAATTTCTTTCTTTCTTATAAATAATGAGAAGGTGAAAATTGCCTCAAATTGGAGAAAGAATGTCCATTTCAGGTAGCTGACATTGGCATGAGCCTCTGCTGCTGCACGTGCAATTCACTGAAATTTACAAGCGGAACCGGACAAGCTACCACAACAGATTGTATGGCCATTGTTAATATTACCACCGATTAGAGAAACCGTACTTCAATGTTCATATAAACATTTTGTTCTAATGATTTATTGTAGAAATTATCAATTTATAAAAAATAATTCACGATCATATTTCTATTCAGGAAAAACTTGAATCTTAATCATTTGGTCATGAAAAACTTTCTTTATTTTCAACTGGCCTCACTGGGCTTGAAACATACAATATGAGTTGGTATGAGAAATTAATACTCGAACAAAACAAATGAGCAAGTGTGTAACTGTTTTGCCAAAACAGGAAGTAAACCCTGAATATTTTAACTGGGACACACTACAATGACAACGTCGATCTTCCTATAGAAACAAGTCTCTTTTGGTGTTGGATTCATGGGCTGGGACTTCAGTTAAGTTTACCTTTCTATGAATATCTACCTGGCGTTTTATAGAACCGATTCATTCTTTGTGTGTGTTTATTGTAAACATGCAGGTGTACTTTGTATAGGTCGAACAAAACATAAATGTTAGGCTTTGTAATACATGACATAATGCAGCCAGCGAATTGCTGTCCATGTGCATGTCGTATAAACTAGTCAACAAATTTAGTGGAATATATTGTTGAGGTATGTACTGTGTATATTTATAGATGTTTTTTTCGTTTTCATTGCATGTTATGTGTCTTAGCCTTTTTTGCTTTGCATAATTGAAATAAAGCTATCAAAGGTTGCCAACCAGGAAGTAAACCTAACACGCAAGCACTCGAGACACTTGAACATACAAGCTACCATTACAAACTGACATGTTTAGTTATCCCATTCAAGTGAGTTGGAAAAGGTCGTTGATATATTTACAATTTAATGAATATGAGACTCGTTTTATTAGGATTTCGTAAACAGATTGGTTGAGTATATACTATATTTGAGAGGTATTTGCAGGCTTGCTATTGCATTGTACAATGCAGATATTGACTAGTTTTAATCACAGTACAATGCAGATATGGACTAGTTTTAATCACATGAATGTTGCGTGACATATCAAGATATTCACTGGAGTGTATCACAACAGTATGTTCAGTGTTTGTTTCTAGATCATTTGCTCGAGTAGATTGCAGCATTTATGTGTTAGCTTTCTACACTGAGATCAATGCTGTTGTTTGTGCATTCAGATTGCATATGTCAAACTTTTTTTAATAAATTCGGAGGTTCCCAGTAATCCTTCTGTTGTTGTATATGCCGTGCCGAGACCCGCAATTGACATTCCCTTTTTTTAGGCCACAAGGATGCCCCCTTTCTTACGTACCATAAATAGGATATTATTTTGAAAAGTTCACTTTCTAAACTGTAATGGGTGTATGTCACCAGAAACATAGCACTCAATTTAACATTAAATTTACCAAAGTCCAGGGAACGGATTAAGCTAGGATTAAGAAATGATCAAATGATGGATATCAGTTATGACTATTCCGTCAAAATAGTATCATGACACCATGTATTTATTTCAAGTATTATTTTACAGTTTAAGGTCTACACAGGGTTTAGCATAATCAACACTTGATTCAACAGGCCACAAAAGATTCAACATGTGATTCAATACTAGGGTGAGCCGAACGACTTGTTCGAATAAAGAAAGAACACAGAAGATAAAATACAGAGACTGAAAGATGACGCAAGTTGGATACGGTGTTCTTCTTGTTCTGCTTCTCTGCTGCTTGGGGGCAAATTGTACGTATCCTGGGAAGGTCATTGTTTGATTCTTACTGTTGTTGGGAAATTATTATATTTCATAAGTACACGGTTGCCTTCTTTTGAACGTATGTTATTTCTAATGTCTATGTCTGTGTTCAATGTTCATGTTTGACACAGGTCAGAATACATTGACTGGATCTAGCTCAGCAGCAGAAGGATCCACTGTCACCTTCACGTGTACAACCTCACCAGTACCAATTGGAGTTACCTGGACAGAGACGTCAGGTTCTAATATAAACAACTACGTGTACTTCTACAACTCAGGAACAGGAAGATGTCAGAGATCGACAGGTTCCCCACCATCAGACTACACATTCGACTGTAACGCTACAGGAGTGTTCACTCTGTCCTTCCCCGCAGACTACAGCAGACATACTGGATCTGTGTTCCAGTGTGGTAATGCTGGTGGAGGAGGAGAGAGTAACAGCATCACTCTCAGTGTCACAGGTGAGTTATATCACTGGCGCTGCCTGGTGTCAAAGTTATTGATAGACTTTATAAAATTTGGAAACAGTTTCTTCAAACTGGAAAACATCACTCTCAGTGTCACAGGTTGGTTATATCGTTGGCATTGTCTGTTTTCAGTCCTTTTACAAACACTCACATGTAAACTCTTTCATAATTGGCATTTAGTAACTTAGTAATATTGCCAATAGCAATAACTGTTGAAAACCTGCATTTGTAATACTTTTTGGATACATTTATACAAGCTTCATATTAAGTCAAAGAGTAGTAATCGCTTGTCAAAACGCCGGTGAAAACCAAAAACCAAAAAACCAGTGACCACCTTTTGAGGAAACTAGTCCACACTCGTCTTCAACTAATCAATCTTGGTCTAACATCTCTTGTTCATTCTCACATGTTATGTTACTAACACCACCTGTACATCACTGCTCTCAGAGATACCTCTCAATCATCCCATTACACGTTTTGCAATAGTCAAACGTGCATAATTCAGTTTGTAGTAAAGGAAGGATTTGTCCTCTTTCCCTTTTGCTTTATTGTTTCAGTATTCATGTGTGCCTGGTATTTTTCAAGTCTGCAATCATGACAAAGGCATATTTTGTTGATGTTAAGCAAGGCCCCCATTATTCATAACCATCCTATATTTGTGGCAGTGCCTCACAAATGTCCACTACAGCCCTCGAAAAACTAGACCTTTTAATTAAACTGTAACCATCGTCGCAAAACAATTTGACGGTAAATGGGACAAATAATAATCACAGGGGATTTGCCACTCCATGATTTAATTATGAATCCTACAAATACTTATCAGTTCTTAGCTACAGACAAAAGAGGGGACTTTATATGTGTAGATTACACAACAAACCTCATAAACAGTGCAACCGACAGCGGACTAGCGTATCAAACATGTATTCGCAACGATTAAAGCATATACACTCTGCACATGAAAACTTTCTTGTTGTCTAGTATCATCAATTGCTTTTACTGTAACTGTAACTGTAAGTTCTAATTTCTTATTTTTTTCAATTTGTAATTTCTGCATGCTGTGAAGGTCAAAAGTAAAATATATCCAGAAAGTTAACCTTGCAACCTGTTTCTTTTCCTCGTTTCGAGATATGTATTGACTTGTTCGTTGTCAGATAAATGAAAATGATGATGAATCCCCCCTTGCTGTAAAAAAAATCTCCCCTGTTAAAAACTACTTGTATAGTAGCCCCTGGGGTATTAAACCTCGTCGGCAGTTGCCATATGTAAACGCATCTTATGGTTTAAACGTGTAAACGTGTGGAAACGTTTATAGTCTATATTTTTGGTCGTGGTCGTGCGATCCGAAGGCCGAATAGTTATAGATAGAATGAAAACATAAATAATTTGTTTGCACATTTTTTATCACCAATACTTTTATTCAAGTTCGGTACACATTGACTGGACCTAGCTCAGCAGCAGAAGGATCCACTGTCGCCTTCACGTGCACAACCTCACCAGCACAGTTTGGAGTTACCTGGAGAGAGACGTCAGGTTCTAATATAAACAGCTACGTGTACTTCTACAACTCAGGAACAGGAAGATGTCAGAGATCGACAGGTTCCCCACCATCAGACTACACATTCGACTGCAACTCTACAGGAGTGTTCAGCCTGTCCTTTCCTGCAGACAACAGAAGACACAATGGATCTGTGTTCACGTGTTCGGAAAGCGCTGGACCTGGAAAGAGTAACAACATTACACTCAGTATCACAGGTGACTTTCATCGCTTTTTCTGTTAAGCAGCTGATCTTATTAGCTGCTTTAAAATTGCTATCTTTTCGGAAAAGCATGCTTAATATATTCTTATATGTCGTCATTAAATTGAAAAATAAAACAGCCGACCTTGATTCAGAATTGCAAGTCATTAGGATTGACATTTCCTTAAAGAGGGACTGAAATGATATATGGCAACTTTCGGGATTCATGAAATGTGATAACAATTTCACATGGACTCAACTTTAAATTTCTGAAATCGACCTAGAAACGGCTTAATTACGACTGTATAAAGAACACCGCCTAATTAGGCCGGCGAACAGAATAAAACGCACTGAAGCGTGACTGCCTCGTGACGTGTTAGTAGGTGATGTGATACCCCCTTGTGTGCCCTCGTTATGTAAAACAACACAAGCTAACAGTACAGCTTGATGTTTAACCGTCGATTAAACACTATAAACAACATCCAAACATCTCAAACCTTCAATAAATCGGTAGTTTATTTATTCAACTGGCAATTTGTATTGATGAAAACGTAAGACCCTGATTAAAATCGAAGTTGTGCGCATAATGCTACAGCATGTAGGTCTAGATGGTCTCGCTTTGCACAATGTTGTCATAAGACTGCACGTGAGAACCCGGATGTATATGTAAACAATTGCTCCCGTGTGAACTGTTTTATCTTCGTGCACAGTTGTTGGTTGTTATTGAATATTACTTTAGTAGCACAGCAGAAAGGATGTAATTATACAATACTATTTTTTTTTACATTTAAAGCATGTTTTTAGAATTGCCTTTGACTTCATTTTGTAACAGGATACAAAATATATACGTTTTTCTTAGTTATTTCATTAAGTGATGGACAAGTTACAATTCTCAATGAAAGACATGTATTGGATGATCACTGATGTCTTGTTTAAAACATTATTTTAATAGGGCATTTCACTGAAAATCTTAATGTTTTCACTCTTGTACATAGAGGAGATATTTTCCACAACAATACCCGATACATGGCCAAACAGAATGAAGATTTATTAAATGAACCTTATCCAAAATAATTACCAGATAGAGCAAAAACGGTATTCCTAATTTCAGGTTAATAGGTTATAATTTACCAATCGGAGAAAAAAGGGATGTTAAGGAATACATTGCTATTTCAGTATTTGATGTTACCTAATTAGCTGATGTCATAAAATAGCCAGGTGTTGATGATTGTGCATTATATAACCTACCTGCTATAGTCATCATTTGATATCATCTAATTAGGAAACAGACAGGAAATACGATAGACAGTAAAGTAATTGTGTAATAAGTGAGTATCTGATCTAAAGAAAGTAAGTAACACCTGCAGACCAATGTCATTGTTTATTCAACCTTTTTACACAACGTTCAAATCTAAATGTGAGCATTGTATTTAAGGATTGTTTTACATGTTTTGTGCCTCTATCGATGTATAACAGCAACAAATTGTACAAAATCGCGTAGCGTAGCGTAGCGATTTTATACAAAATTTGTTGCTGTTAAACATCAAAAGAGGCACAAAACATGTAAAACAATCCTTATAATTACAAAATCAACATTTTAACAAAGTTTTTCCTAATTATTTTCAAAAATCTGTCATCAATGTCGTGAGATTGTGGTTTGTTACACGAAACAATACAAAGTTGAGTCAAAATTGAGAACTCCATAAACTAAAACGGCCGAAGATTTAATTTCGTTTTCTCAACCATTGACATCAATGCAATCACAATTCGTCTTAACCGGAATCCGCATTTTCGGAATAACCCTAATTAGCATATCACTCGACGTTCAAAATGTCCGCCGTTTGCAATACGCTCGGAGCGAAAAAGCTTGAGGACTCGTAGTTATTAAAATGCAGTCTTTCCGGTGAATGTATGGATTGTGTTAGGGAGAGGAATGTATTTACTTGTTACAAACGCAGGTTGGAAGTGATAGGATATGTTATATTTGTCTTTGCAACAGAACGTAACTCGCAACTGTCAAAACCGGACTATTGCGTCAGGTGATTGTGACGTCACAAGGAATGAATGCACATGGTATGGTTGCAAATTTTTCTGCATTCATCGAGAAATGGCAGCGGGTTTTTGAGCGCTCTCGGCCAATCAGAATCGCGGAAATTTGTGTAACAAATCCATTTTGTAATTATATTCGGATTATTACCATACATCAGCCCAAAACTTTGTGCTATGTTTTATATTTTACTAATCTCCCTTTTCTCTGCATGCCAAACTGTTCATTCAGTGAAAATGCGAGCTCGAAGCAGAAAATCGGTTCGATGTAGATTGTTACATTGCTCTGTTTGACCTAACACAGCGGGTCAATTTGGCGTGAAACCATCAATATGATGGGAATTTGTCTACGGAGACTTCATCAGGAGATATTCTAGGACAGTTGACAGCAACACAATGATATAACATACTGTTAATCGCTTTGAAAAGGCAGTACTGCGGATTTCGCCTATCATTTTCCATATAAGCAGACGAACGCTTCGCCTACTGCCACGTCACTTCCGGTATCCCCTGCCCGTGGCCTCTCAGCCTTGTTTTGGTTTGTCGCTGGACGGCGACAAGCAGACGCCTTGTTACGCAATGTTTACTTAGCTGTAGCTTCACTGGTTAGTTATTCTTTATTCAAATACTGAATAACTAACTAGCATTCTATTCGAATAACGAATAACTAACTGGTAAGTTATTCGCTATTCAAATACTAAAAAACTATCTAGCTTAGCTTTAGAATATTGAATAACAATCTGATTGAATATCTTAAGGAATAAGGTACTGATGAGTCATGTTTTAGTCTTATCATTCTGCCAACTGTCTCTTTGTCATGTTTATGTTATGTTCTGGGCCAGTCCATTATTGTCAGAGGTATCAGGATTGAGATTAGCAGTGCAATGGACCATAACTTTGTTGTTATAAGCTGTAGGGGAAATGGGTTGTAGGGGTTTTGGGGTACTACCTCATTGAGAAACTGTGTATCGTTGCTGTTTTGGCCTAATATTTATGTTATATAGTTATTTGACCAATATCTTTTGAAAAATATATTTAAAAAAGGTTATGCAGCCCTTCTTTAAGTAACAGTTATGTGATTTTCGAATTGGAATAAATATGAATAATATTCACTGTTGATATGTTGATATGTGCTCAATGTTTTAGGCATTCATAATCGTATTCATAAGGCGAAACCAATTCAAATCGTCCACTTAATTCGTATAGGGATCCAAAGGTATTTGGGGAGGTCGTTTTCTATTTTGTTTACGATTCTTCTCTATGATCTGACCATGTCACCTGATTCCAGATTTTTAGTATATCAGACTACTAGGATCCCATTACATATATATTATTCACGTTCTGCAAACGACAAGAAAATAGAATCAAGGACCTCCCTATATGGCAAAAACACAATATTCCACCACAATAAAATAACATAACAACAACTAAAAACCCTTTTGAATTCTTTTATAATCCATAGGTATCTACACATCTAATGTAATATCTATTTTGATTTGTGCTTTGCATTTTATACATTCTTCAAAATGTATTTATGATTATTTAAACACATGGACATGTAAAACCGTTTTTAAAAAGCCTCTACTGTACAGACTTTCTCAATTTGGTATTATCTGTAATATGAAAACGTGATACCTGAATGTACATGTAATTAAGATTTTGAGGGCAGAATAATATATTTATGTCACTCACTATGCCAATGCCATTTCACTATCGTACAAAAAGGCTCTGCAACTGAATGCACTCTTCCCCGATAAACAAAGGTAATGTCAACTGGGGATCTCCTGAAGAACCTGAATTAGATGGTATACAGCTGATAACCAAACGTTTGTTTATTTACTTTTAACCAAGTGCAAATA
This sequence comes from Steromphala cineraria, assembly GCA_916613615.1. Lineage (NCBI taxonomy): Eukaryota > Metazoa > Mollusca > Gastropoda > Trochida > Trochidae > Steromphala > Steromphala cineraria. Next base: position 23,764,894 of record OU744724.1, read on the forward strand.
TCATGTAATATGATGTTCACTTGAGCTCGACTGATTAATCAGTATTGTACAAAAAGTTATGATAAAGTATATGAAGACAATTTCAGTGTATTTAAAAAAGTTATTTTGTAATGTTTGCTAATATTGACTATATTTTCTGAAAATTGCTGCAAATTCTTTTAGAAATCTTGACTCAATCCATCTATGACACAGAAACAATATATACTTGCATGACACATCTATGTTACTTACTTAATTTGTGTTAACTGAAACAGTGCAAGAGATTTCAGTACTCAAAACTGAAAATGTGGTGGGTTTTTTTCTTCAAAATGATGAATAATGCACTTAGGACGTTGCTGCTCTAAACCTACGATATGTAGTGTTGGTATGATCAACTTACAAACTGATCTAATAGTTTTGACTATAAGATATCAAACAACTCGTGACCAATACAAAATCTTCAAAAATGATGATACTACATAGGGAATCTATCACACTTAAATACACTTTTGGTAAGCAGTTGTATGCATCAATGGAATCGATCAAATTGAACTGATATTTTTAAATACTCACAGCAGTACAATTTATTCCAATCTGCCAGGTCCGCCAGATGCACCAACGGAGTTGTTGATGTGGACTGATGGTCCCAACTCTGTCAGACTCTCTTGGAAGAAAGGCAGCAATGGTGGAGCAAAGCAACACTTCCGGGTGCAGTACAAGAATGAGACGGGTCCGTGGGCAGAAGTACAAGACTTATATGAGGACAACGAAGACCTGTTTGTACAGGGCAATATCCAAGGCTTGAAGCCAGAGAGTCTCTACTTTGTTAGAGTTCAGTCGTTCAACATATACGGAAATAGTTCCTTCTCAGCCATAGAACGTGTTCTGACCAAAGGTATGTGAAAGCTTTTCATATCAAGTTTGATTAGAATGTGTCCCGAAAATTTAACAAGTAGCGAAAAGTTTTAAAGCATTTACTTGTTATATGTATCATGTTAATATAAAATCGTATTGTCGCCAAATGTCATTGCTTATTTGATTTTGAAAACTGTGTTCATCTGTTGAACCTGAACTTGTTCAGCATTTTTTAGTTGTTTTTCAACTTTTCAACGTTTGAGGAAAGTCCAAGCGTGACGCTGCTTGTTATTGTACTGAAACCCAAATAGTCTCTCTTGATTTCTCTCCTTTTCTTCCAGATGAAGCCCGCAGCTGTGACAGAGAAGAAGTGACTTCAAGTTCTAACCAGATACTTCTCGGAGCCGGAATATGTCTATTTGTTATCTCAGTTATCATCACTTCAACAATGGCAATCATCTTCTTCAGACATAAACGTACCAAGAAAGGCAAGATAGAGTTTTCCCCCCTACAAATATCGTTGTTCTGGTATCAATGTAAAAAGTCATTTTTAGTTTGGTAGATACATTGTTTTCGTTTACCTGAACGTTGCTGTTGTAATTTGAATTTATTATGTTCTTCAGGGAGTAAGATACAAGGAAACAGTACACATATGACTGAGGACAATTACGCTAATTTGGACACAAGGTCAGGAAACACGTACGAAGACCTGCAACAGAATCACAGTAGGTTTTTTATAGGTTTTTGATTAGGAGAAAAACATTACATGCAATGTTTTATTATGTTAGTATAAAACAACAAAAGGATACAGGTATGAATCTATAGTTTCTTGACCGAGGTAAGTGTCAAATTGTTTTTGCAACAGGACCTTCTAAGCTTAAGTCAATAGTAAACATGCTCGAAAAGGCTGCTATCTTGAGAAACGGTGGGTCATGGAGAGTTTTTATGGTCTGTTGCAAACAGTTGAATTCATATCCAACAAGTCTTACATACGGCCTGGAGTTATAATGCCTTTCATTACAATCAACGATGAGAAGATTAGTCTTTGTTTTACTTTTACCCAATTATAATCAGACCTTCAGAAACGTATTAAGTAGATTTTACATCGCTAATACGACTTAATAAGATAACGTGAGTCAAAAGGTTAGATCAAAGCTGACGGTTTGTTATCAAAACGTATTGAATTTAATATCCGATTGTCAATGGAATTTCGAACAGGTTGTGAACAAAAGTCATTAACAACATTTGTGCATATTGCTTTCAAAATTGCTAATGGCAACAAATGTCTTTATATTCGAACCTTTGTTTAGTATGGTCTATAGATATTTTCATATTCTGCATGATACCTGGCATTGACTTTGATACAGACGTTGAGTTAGTTATTAATCGTTTTTAATACCTGACTGACAGCAAGTTTTGTACAAGTCATTTGATTATATTTACTGCAGGACAGTTACTTAATAACTGACTTTATTCGATGGTAATCATTAAGATTGTCAATAAAACATGAAAACCTGCGATGTCTTCTTACGTACGTACGTATGGTAACATTTTAATCTTAAATTACGATGAATTAACAAAATGTTACATAATGCTTATTCTGAGTGGTCATTGTGACTTATGTTTTCCTTCCATTTACACAGCCACTGAACAACATGCGGAGTACAGCAATACAGAGGCCACATTCTAGAAAAAAACAATTCTTCACAGTCCAAAGATGGATGATTTTGTTGAGATTATAGTAAGACAAAATGGGCAACGTCTCCTTTGACAGTTCGATGTCGTAATAGGAGTTCATGTTTAGTTAAAGAATGGAAATTGTCAGTTAACTTGATTAAAGAGAAATTGTAATATTTAGAAGTGGCGGCAAGAGAGCGTTGGTTTTATGGTGGCACTTTGATAAATATTTCAAATTATTATTCTTATTTAGGATTGTTGTTTTCACACAGATTGAATATTAACAATTGCGTATCCGTTTTAAGCATGTACCATGAAACCATGTCTCCAAAAGTATTCTTTAAGATTTTTAACTATTTAATTTAAGATACAACCCATTTTATTATATGGCTCTGAAATATGGGATTTTCAGCGTTTCGTCTGTACATAGAGAGTGCATATTTAAGCTTGCAAAAGCTTCCTCGGTGTAAGCTCACAGACACCTAATTGCATGGTGTATGGTGAATGTGACAGGTTTGCATTGTACATTAATTCTCACATACGATGTTTAAGGTTTTGGTTTAAGATTTTAACTATGCACGAAAAACGTCTACCTAGATTAGCTTACAACATGCTTTTTTGTCTTGATAATTTGGGAAAACATACTTGAGCAAGCGAAGGAATTTATCATTTTGTTTGGGTTTCATATTGTTGTGCTGGACAATCGGGGACGTTAACATATTTATTGATGAGTTTCGCCTTCGAGCATAAAATATGCATCTTCACAACGGGCGAAACGAAAAAGTTTCTAAACTTTCCCATTCCTCCCTTGACATCATTGGCCGTGATTTCTGTGCTAGCATTTCAACCCGCTGCACGGAAGTAGAATAGTCCAATCAGAAGACAGCATATTAACTGAACCGATTTGAAAAAATACTTTTGTATGTGTTTTACAAGGGCGAGAAACAATTAATTTGAGTGATACATAAATGTTTGTCTTCTCTGCATTCTCGGTGCTCATCAAAAACGTGAAAACAACCATGCGGACTGAAATTTGAAATTTAATTTCACTCGGATAGTTTTCAAAAAGATCGTCTGTTAGTATTTTGAATTTGTTCCGAAATTTCATTGGCTATTTTGTAAGAGCTGATAAGGGGCGTAACTCGTGATCACGATAGGTGTCGCTGCTCCGGATCACCAGTTTTCTACCTTGTGAAGGCAAGGTCTAAAGCGAGGAGAGTTGCTCGATACGTTTTCACCTTGCCGTGGGAAGATGAAAATATGTCAAGATTGGCATTCCACTTTAGATTCAAGTTCATGATATGACCTTTAAAACCTTACTTCAGCCAGAAAAATATTTATCAATAATAACTTCATATCATTAAAGAAAAATATTTGTGAAATATCGCTTGGGTTTGCTAAGTTACATGATCAATGAGGGGAGAAAATAAAAAAGATTGTCTTTTATGCAACTAAGGAACAAAGGAACAAAAAATGAAATGCATTTTACATTTTCCTGTGCTTATTATTTTGAATTAAGACAGAAATATATACCACATCACTTTCTAGATAAACAACCAAGGGATGCTTATACTTCTTTGTTGCAAACTAATAATGAAGCTATTTTTGTTCAATTATCATTATATATAAAACATGCATTAGAAAAGAGATCTTCTCATAAAAGAATTAGAATTGTAGTAGAATGTTGTTTTATGTAACTGTATATTACTTAGCTTTCATGTGTTATACTGTAATTATTTTGTATATGGGCCGGAGGCCTTTCATACAATAAACATCTTTGACTTTGACTTTGTTAAGTTTGTGTATAAAAAGTTACTTTATTTTCCATCAAGTAATTTTCGTAATTTTCAATACAGTCGATGTTGCATTAAACACGTAAATAATTCCATGTATATCCACCTTGTCATCAAAATCAAAATATTTAGAGTAATTTTACTTCAAAGTATTTTTTCATTTAAGTCAAAATTTTATCAAATATGTAAAAATATTCCTCAAAGTCAATCTTTTCTCAAAATTAATTCATACCGTATTTTTTATCATTAAAGTTAATTTTTCATCAAACATAAAACAAATATTTCATCAAACTCAATTATTCACCAAACGCATACAACAATTCCATCAAAGTCAAAATTTCATCAAACATTTTTTTTTTTTTTTTTTTTTTTTTTCCAATTGGTTACAAGGTCAGTGCATATGTAAATAATAGACATAGTAAATATATTATGACATTTATGTACTGAAAACTGGAATGAGTGAGAACCATTTTTTATTGAACTTTTCCATTTCATTGTTTCTCTGCGATAGAAAAGTTTCCACTAGAAATATCTGTTTTAATATTTTTTTGTAATTAATGAATTATTTCATCAAACATTCATTAACGGTAAGGTCAATCTTTCATCCAAAATTATCATTTTATCAGCTTTTTTCTCTCTAATCATTTTTAAAGTTAAAAGTTCATAGTATAAAATAATTTTTTAAACAAAAATACAACTAAATTTTTTTAAGTTGGAATATCACAACACTAGTGTCTTATCAACAGTTGGGATATATAATAACGAGAGCTATCCCATCTTACGATAGGATAGATTCATAGTATGGATGCAACATCCGCTACTACCAACATATACACATGTACCTGATCATAATAATGGTGCATAAGATACGTCTCAATTTTTTCAACGTTTCAATCTTTAGATAATTTGTCTCTGCTAGTTCATTTTACATATTTTGTATATATCCATGTTCCTTTCGAATAATAGAAATATGAAGTGAGTTAACATCCTTACATCACCACACTCCGAATGTACTTAATGTACCGAATGTAAGTTAAGTTGTATAGTCAGATATTGGCTTGTTCTAATCATTACATTAGCTGATCTTTATGGCAAGAGATCCGATGATTATACCCGACCTTGATTAGATAATGATTATTGAAATAGAGATTAATTGAGATATGAAGCTGATCCGTGGTTGTCAAGAACAAATCAATATACATGAACATAGCTTTCTCCCGTCGGTTCATTCAAACATATAGCGAACAGCCTTGTACTTCTCGCACCAAAGACCAAGGTGTCGTTGCACAAATCATTAAGGTGATCTTAAGTCACTGCAATAACGTGCAATGTTAGAAGATGTCACATATACACTCAGTCAAAAGTTAAGCACCCCTATATTCAAAACCGAAATGTTTTGCAGTGGAATTGTTAGGATAATTGAACAATTTATCATTATCAATATGTTAAACGTTGAATCTTTCACTGATTCAATAAAGAAAAATCCTAATATTGATATTACAATGATTTAGGACCGACAATTTAACAGTACCTAATTTCAATCAAAAGTAATTTTGCACCTGTGTAAAATTAAACTTTAGGTTTCAGAGGCAAAAACCAGCAGTGTAATTACCATGATGCCGTTCATGAATCAAAACATTATTTATCATTATGGAAGAAACAGATCGTTGTTATTTCAATATAAATCGATTCGGAATACCTTATGTTGAAATTTTCTGTGTGATTAATCAGTTTAACACTATCCTTTGACCTTGAGTGATAATTACTGTAAATATTGAATAAATTACGTAATTAGGCGACTTTTATTGAATTTTGAAGGTTCATACTGCGTTATCATGGAAGTTTGTTAAAGTGAAGTTACTAAAATATGATCAGTTCTCCTTACTTAACAGAAATATTCACATCCCACCGAATAATATTGACTAACATTTTCTAAATAACTAACATGGTTTTGGGTACACAAATACCAGTTTTCAATAAATACAAATATCTCAAAGTGGTGAAACGTTATTTGAATGATTTTTATAAATGCTGTGTCTTATTTCTAAGCTTAAACACATATTTACTTAGTATTTATTAAGTATTCTTTAACTGTTTTGTGGGGCAAGTCTTTATGAGAACATTTGGATTATACATACTGACGTTTATGATGGGTGAAAATATACAAGGAAAATATATACAATTCTCATTTACGGGTACAAATTATTATTGAAATGTCTTCAACTTACAAATATTACATAATGTATTTACTACTTTAGTTTAATTCAAGTATTGTAAGGTTTCAACTTCTTTTCGTTTTTTCGTAATTACTGAAAATGTTACCGACTCAACTAGAACGATCAGTGATTTCCTGTTTTAAAGGTCAACACTGAAATATAAAGATCCAACGTGTACTTGTAACGACTAATAGTTTCGCCATTATAAACATTTGGCTTAAAGGTTCACAATTCTCCAATTCACTTGTCTAACAACGGGAGGTATGATAATTGATGTTTGTAGAAAATCATTTAATTTGAAGGCGACTTACTAAAAATGGACCAATAATTAACCAGGGGCTATCGAACTAAAGTTTTTACATTTCACTGTAAAATTTATTTTCAGTGGTCAACAGCGTTGAAAATAACTTATTTTTTTCTTAATGTTCTTGTGATTCGATACGAGAATTTTCTTCCACATTTTACAAAACTGACCTCTTCTGAAGATTTCATTTTTTCAACGTCAAAAAGTTTCAGGATTCATCTGTACAAGAATGTATAGCAAACTAATCTTTGTTATATAATATGTTTTGTGATTTTTAAAATATTTATTTGTTCAAGCAATGTTTGCATCTTTGAAATGCATGTACTTTCTGGGGGAGTGCAGAGTTCATTTATGATAAGAATGTTACTATTTGCTTTATTTGGTCTGAATTAAGTTGCACGTGGACGTCTAGTTGTGACTTTCACATTCACCTTCAGGATTCGAACATGACAGTCTTACAGTACGTATACGTCTTCCGGAAATTGCTGTATGCTAATCGCCAACATCAAAAATATGCAACATCGAACATTAGCAAAACGAAATTGATATAAATTGACAATGTAAAACCAAATATTAAATCGCAACTTTAAATTCTGTAACATTGACTTTGACGATAATTGATATTGAAACTAATACCCACAATTCATACTTTAATGTTGTTTTTGTGACCACAAATAACACTTATTGGTTTAAACATGTGATTTAGAGCTATTCATTTCCATTATGATTTCATGATTTGAAATTATAAGTATGAAATATTGAAAGGTTTTCGCAGCGGACTTGTGAAAATAAAGTCCATCCCTCAATCCTGTCTAGCAAGGATTGCTTTGGCGCCTAACGTGAAAACTTGTTTGATCATTCATTTTCCAAATGGAACATCTTTAACCAATTTGAATAAATCAATTTTAAACTTTTGATAAAAAGTGCATTTACAGAGGGGCTTGTCGGAGGTTTTGTTTTTATAAGTCATACTGGTGGAATGCACATTTAAAGTCTTATCTGATCAACATCATTAAAGGACAAAACAGAAATCATATATTAATTACCTTCACGACACCTTATTTTATATACATTAGAAATATATCCAATTTAAAAAATGAATACAACGATCAAACAAATTGCAAAAAATATCGAAATAATGTATGTATCAAAATAAATGAAGGGATGTGCGAGTTGTGATAAAATTTAAGTTATGATTGATCGCTTGTAATGAAGTAAGCTGCTAACATGAGAAGGTCGTATTTTTTATGAGGGGTAACTGACATATTACCGAGTTAAGGGCATCACTTCCATATTATTTTACTTATCCTTTGACATTTCTTCCAAATATATATATATATATAACCATGAACAGCCAGCTGTTTCGGTCTTTCGGACCTCGTCAGCATGGTGTGTGTGGAACATGGTTGAACTTTCAGCAATGCAACGTTATCAACGAAGCAAAGCAGTATATATATATATATATGTCATTAGCATCAAGTTTGTGTATATAATGTATAAATTGTTTATACGGATAATTCCTTTGCAGTGACCGATATATGTACATAATCACAAGGTAATCAAAAGTTAATTTACATAAAAAATATATTATTTGAGTAACAATAAATCTCTGAGAATCATTGTATAATGTATAAACATTGGTAATATCTAGACAACATCCTGATTTTTTATTGACATGGGCCTATTTTGTCTTTATGTACAGTTGGGTCTGAAAAGATATAATGAGGTAAGTACAAAAGGCTTAAATGAACAAGCAGGAAATGAAATTAATTTTCGTTAAAGTAAACTTTGCAAACAACACATAATCTTGTTTGTCTAGGTTGAGTAGTTTAAAAATTAACTCTAAGTCTAAACAAAAAAATTGTCATGTGAAAGCAATAATGATTTTAAGCTCATCTGGGTGTACAGACTCCTTGACTAGTGAAGATTATAAATTGTAGCTTTGGTGGCCCTGTGACCCCTAATAAAGGCCACATATGCCACGCCCTAAAATATATTTTCATCTTCTTCTCCAGAACCATAAGGCCTAGAAAGCTGAAACTTTGTGTACAGACTCCTTGGCTAGTGAGGATTATGAATTGTAGCCTTGGGCACCCTGTGACCCCTAATAAGGGCCACAGGGGCCACACCCTAAAAACATATTTTCATCTTCTTCTCCAGAAGCATAAGGCCTAGAAAGCTGAAACTTTGTGTACAGACTCCTTGACTAGTGAGGATGATGAATTGTAGCTTTATATTAATAATAAAGGCAACAGGAACTTCCTTCAAATCTATTTTCATCTTCTCCTGAAGTATAAGGCCTAGAAAACTGAAACTTGTCGCCTATATACAGTGTTCAAAATATTGCCCGTCAGCCAGTCCTTGAACTGGCTACTTTTTTGCCAGGACTGGTTACTTTTTGGTCAGGACTGGTAACTTTTTGGTCAGGACTGGTAACTTTTCAATTTTTTTCTTAAATTTCCCAAAGGAATTGACCATTGAATTTTCAGGACAGGCTAGATTTCCAATCTATTTTATACACTGTTTTATTACTCTCCCGTTGAAGATATCACTGTTTAATAAATCTACAATGTTATTACACATTGTGTAATAACATCGCGCGCTGACCGAATGACGTGACGTAATGATGACGTCACAATTGTTAAGTATGACGTCATAATGTCAGCGGGCCGGGCGCGACAGTCATGTTGGCGACTTTCTTTGTTTTTTTACGATGTTATTAAGCAAGTAATAAATAAAATACTAAACTCGGTCCCGTTTCATAACATATTCATGAAACTCGTGAATGATATAGGTATTTAACTCGCTTTCGCTCGTTAAATACCAACCCATTCACTCTTTTCATAAATATGTTATGAAACGGGACGTCGTTTAGTATTCTCTATATATACTTAATTTTATGATTGGTGACCCTGTGGCCTCTACAAAGGGGGAATCACATTGACCACACTCTACATCATAGTTGATGATGAGCTACAGAGCCAATGGCTCTTTTTTTTCTTTTTAAATTAGATTGTTCAACAAAGTTTTGGGTTTATATTAACAAAATCATGATTTCTCAAAAACGTTTAACGAAATCAACATCCAAAATCAGCATTAACCAATGTAATGCATTTTAATCGTCAATGTTTTACCAATGTCGACATTATAATCTATAAAGAAGTGTATTCGTTAAGCTACTAACAAATGAGTGGAAATAGTCCCTAGCAAGTTGTTTGGATTCCTCAAATCAATAATATTTCTATTTCTTATGATCTTACAGTAATATCGTGGTTTGCCAATGTTTTCAAGATAATGCTCAAATTCAGAGGAAATCATTTGTAAGCATAAATGGTAATATCGATAACAGAAAGAGATAATATCAAGTAAGTATTCGTAACACTAATTGAAATATGGTTAAGGATTTTGTGAAAAACTTTATTATATCTCGAATTATGACATTATGTTAAATGAGCAGTAGAATTCTTTTTGGAAAGTTTCTCTCTTTAATGTTGTTTAACTCCGCATTTTTAATTCTTTGATTAAGAAGTTGATTTCCCACAGGGAGCTCATGTTCAATTTGCAACATGCATATGCTTATAACATAAAGCGGGATAAGTCATTCTTTTATTTAGCATTGTTTTACTTTATATATGTTGAAAGGACATAAATCAATTTAAGGTGAAAATGTCTAAAGAGGTTATGACTATTCCCAACACTAAGAGCTCCAATGGTGTTAGAGATTGCTCGGATGCTCCTATGAAAACATTAATTCCTGATATTTCGCAACGAATTAGAATTGTCTGCGGGATCCGTATTGCAAACATTGTTAAAAAGAGACACATTTATTTTTAAGCGTTTTAAATGTCACTTCTTTTCTACCGCGTAACGTCAGTTGTGCTTCGGTAAACACCGTGACGTCATAATGTCTTGTGCTTATGACGTCAAAGGTCGACGTCACTGTTGACATCACTGAACCAACACCGGTTGCAATAGCTTCTTACGATAAGATTAGATAAGATAAACTTTATTATCCCCGCGGGGAAATTTGTTATACATTCAAAGAGCGTTGCATAAATAATATATTTAAAAATCACAATTAAATAGATATACATGTATAAAATATATACAACAAATACATTTTGGTCTGCAGTCAGCCTTTCGCTTAAGATTCCACTATTTCCTGGACATAAACAGGCATGATATTGATGCGAATCGAACTCTACTTATATAAAAGTACGGGTAGTACACTGATAAAAGACCTTTAGTCAGAATTCAGACGAAGCAACACCCGAAACGTACGGTGACTTTTTGCATGTCGACTCGTGTCATGATGTTCGTTTCTATGGCAGTGTGTATCAAACCGCGGTGAATCGCCCGTTATAAAAATTGTGTTCGAACGTAGGTTCGACCATAGAAATAAACCAATGAAATTCGAGGATTTTGAAATGTCATGGTAGAATTAGAATTGCCTGCGGGATCCGTATTGCAAACATTGTTAGAAAGAGACAGATTGATTGTAAACCCGCTTCGAGGTATCTTCATCAATATAATGAGAGACATTAATTGCCAATAATTGATACTCGGCTGCAGCCACAATGCTCCAGTGACAATTACATGCAGTCAATATCATTATTTGCTAAAGCTACTGTTCACATAATTATTCGTCAGCATAAAGTACTTCATTAAAACCTGGAGGAAACACGTTATCAGGTCCACGATGAAGCTTTGTTACTTGGGCATAGTATCTCTTCTGATCAGTGAGTTTTATATATGTTTTTCGATTTTATCAAATTCAAGTTTTCTTCATCAATATCTAAACAGTTTTACATATATTGTACCTCAATGATTTAATCGATCTGCGTGCATCTGTTTGTCACCAGACAGACAGACATATTTATTATAGAAAAATATAGATATGTCTGTATGTCTGTCTGTCTTGTCGCCGTACAGGAAAGTCTTAAACAGCAATAATCAACAAAGACCGTTTCCATTCGTCATACAGTCTCGCATACTCTTGTAACGCAGTACATCTAGACGTTTTTTGTCCCCGTTTACATCTGGACTGACAGGTTCTCGTCTACATGTGGACGATCCTGTACATGAATCTATCACTTCCATGTACCTGGACGCATCTGGACGTTGCTCATTATAACATCGGTTTCACAACTGTACTATTTTATTCTTGAAGACAAGGCGTTTTATGGATTATCAACTTCTTTATTGTAGAATGTAGCGACGTTTCATGCTTGAAAACGGTAAAAGAATCTATACCGAAACGTCGCTACATTCTACAATAAATAAGTTGATAACCCATAAAACTCCTTGTCTTCTTGATACTTCCAACTTCTAAAATGCCTCTCAAACAACTTATTTTACTCTTGTTTACAACTTGACTTCCCTGCTTTGTTCACATGTGTACTACCATGATCTTGTTTTAACCTTGACTGTTTTGCTCTATTTACATATGTACTTTTGTATTGTTGTTTACAACTTGACTTCCCTGCTTTGTTCACATGTGTACTACCATGATCTTGTTTTAACCTTGACTGTTTTGCTCTATTTACATATGTACTTTTGTATTGTTGTTTACAACTTGACTTCCCTGCTTTGTTCACATGTGTACTACCATGATCTTGTTTTAACCTTGACTGTTTTGCTCTATTTACATCTGTACTTTTGTATTGTTGTTTACAACTTGACTTCCCTGCTTTGGTCACATCTGTACTAACATATTCTTTCTTACATCTTTATTTTCCTGATTTAATTACATCTGTACAGTCATGTTGTTGTTAATATCTAGATTTTCCTGCTAAATTCAAACTTGTACTATACATGTTTTTGTTTACATCTGGACGTTTATTCATTACTAAACCTCCCTACAAAAGAAACTTTACACCCAACTTCTTCACTTAATAGAATATAAAATGGAGAAACATTTGATGTCTTTTCAAGGTATTGTGCTGATTATTCATATCTACATTCCATTTAAAAGCAATTATTTCAATCGTTTATGAAAATGAAACGTTTGTGTCACTTATACATTGAAGGGGTTTGCCAATGTCTCTGATTATTTTGTAGGTCAATTTGGTGGATATCTTTGATTGCTACTGGAATAAATGTCAACGGATTTCTTGATATAGGAAACTGTTTCAGTGTCATGAGTGTTCTCAAAGGGCTTCTCCACAAGCAATAATACGTCGGGTAATGGAGTTAATGAGACGTTAAATGACGTAATCCAGTAATCGTCTCAAATCTTCATGAATTATCTTGTCAAGCTCATATATGATATCAGGTGGCTTATATCGTTGTCTTACTTGTTTGGCAACGTGGCCCCCAGGGACGATCTCTCGGCGACGTTTTAGGCGAACTCTTTGGCCGCGGCTAGACGTTGGCTAGACGTTGCCTTGACGTTTTGCTGGGCAAGGATATCACAGTCAGTCTGGCAGTATGGGGTCTGATATCATCTAGGTGTAAAGATGTACAAAAGGTGTACAAATCATATTTTGGCACGTTCTTTGCTATCATGGATACAAACCAGAGATGTTCAAAGCATTATATATTATTCTAGAACGTTTGCAAGTGCATTGCAATTTCTCCAAAGAAATCTCCAAAATGCAAAGAATGTTATTTTGGTGGTGACAAAAGCCTTTTTCCTAGGGTTACTTTATGATATTAAACTGTTTAATTAATTACAACTGCTTAATATCCTTTATTTAAGTTATGCATATCAAGATGTAAACTTTCTTTTGTAGGTGGGTTTATGTCTCAGTTTAAACCTGACTTTTCAGTCCCCCAAAACAGCTTTAATCTGATGTTTCAGACAGATGCCGGTTGTGTTCCTGGTATTCTGGTAATGTTGTGCAAGACTTGACCTCTTATCTGGGATGGAATTCTGTCATATTCATCTATGACCATACAACATGTATGTCCCTATTGCTATCTTCAGTTTCATGTTCCTTATATTGTGCCATTACTCAATTAATCAATTAAAATTAATCAATTTATTGTTTGTGCCTTTTATGCTATCCATTAATTAATCAATACAAAAATTAGTGCTTTTTAAAGCAGTAATTCTTTAGGGTACCATTATAGTAGACAATGGATAATCCTCTTTTATATCCACAAAATACCAGAGTTGTTAAATCTATTAGAGTTTTAAATGTATATTTATATATTCTTTTAATGATTTTAAGTTTTTAAAATGCCTTTGTATTTGGCTATGTAATGGAAGAATGCAGAACGTGGTTGGTTTATTGATTCACATACTGTTTTTGTTTAAGCTCACCTATTTAGGGCCGCTGCGATACGGCAAGAGCACTACATTATGGACAAAATGAATATTGCCTCTACATTACAAAACATTCACAGCTCCACCTCCCTTCACCTCAACATCATTGTAGCTGTTAATTCTACACAGATATCCAACGTCATTAACACGGTGAGTTTTGTATATCTTGTCATTAACCGTTACATGTCGGCTTTTACTTAAATCAACACATTCCTTATAATGATTGAAACTATTGAGTGTATGTCAAATTCAGTCGTAACTATGAGTGTTCTTAATGTAAAAGTTTTATTTGATTTTATCCTTATCAACTTTTGTTAATGTTACCATTACCAAGGTGACATAGAACCTGCTTCACCTTATCAATAGAAAAACAGAGGGAAATTAATATAGTTTAGTAACACAACAACAGAAACATAAATTAGTGCAGCCTTGAAAATACCGGAGGCGCAACGAAAATCGAACGAGTTTAAGAATTTTGAGTTATAGTACCAAACAAATTCACCTTTCCTTGACTGCTGTGAACCTATGTGAAAAACGTAAATAGTCTTATATAAATAGATATTTCAAAATGTATTTACTGTACTCTGTAATCTAAATGTAAATATTTTTATCGGCAAAAACGAATAATAAACAACATTCAATTGTAATTTTTTTTTTACTGCATTGTATAGATAGACTGGTTTGATATGGTATCAAACAGAACGACTAATTACCAGCACCAATCTAGGATTCTGATTCTGTTGAACAAGACACCCGTCGACTTCAAAGTGGAACATCTGGAGAATGTGGCTGTGTGTGTGCTTCGAGACAATATTGAAAACCATGTAAGAGTTGATCAAGTTGATCACTTTAAGTTAAATTAATATTAATATAACTGTTCCTTATATATAATGTTCTTTGATAATAATGATAACATTTGGTGGTATGACGCAACCAGAGAGGATCCTGGCCTCTTTGGTGATAAGCACTACGGATTAGGTACGTCCCCGTCAAGAATATTTTTAGCATGTGATTACAAACTTTTAAATATGTGTTGCATTCCAGGTTTCACAACGGTGGAGTATAAAGTGTTCGACTCTAATCATCCATCCACACGAAAGAGTTTTTGTTCCAGTTCATACCATTGTTACAAATCTAACCTGCTTTCACAAAAGCCTGTTTCCAAATCTTTCTAAAGGATACAACAAAAGGCTGTTGAAGGTTTCTACCCTTGAGGTAAGTGGAGCCATAAAAGTAATATGATAATATAACTATCATTTATGAAATGTTTAAATATAATCCTTTGTAACAATACCACTCCAGAAATTTCAATGAATAAGAAGAACATTATAAATATTGTATTCAAAAAAAGTTTGTTGTCTTGCAGTCACCGCCATATGTCATCAAACAGCACATCTCTAATAAGAGTATTTTGTATACCGGATACTTATATGACATTTGGAGCATCATTATCGATAAACTCAATATAAGGTAATATTTGTAGATTCAAGACGTTATAGTTTACTGGTTTGCCAATGTTAAGGGAGACCGGGTCCGTTACGTCCCCTTTCCACTAAAATAGATATAACGATTTGTTTTTTGGCAATATATTAGTATACATTTGTACACATATTGAGACATATCTTAACTTTATTGCGATAATTGTTGAAAGTGCCTAAAGTATCTAGTTTGCCAAAGAAATATGCATTAAAGACGATGAGTTGAAAAATCGAACATACCCCGCATCGGGGTAGGCTCGGTTACCCCCAGGGCCAGGTTCAGCCATCGTTGGGAACAATGAGTACATGTACATCAATTAAAGACAGATAAGATGCTATTCATTGTATTCGGTATTTGGGACAGAAAAAATACTATTACTTTAAAAAGTATATTTAATAATTGTGTGGGCTTAGTTAACTTTCTATTACGAAAAGGATTCCGATTTCTTTCGAACTAGATCTTTCCACCCAGAGGAGTCTATACTTCAAGGATCTTTTGAGGAGGTTTGAACTTTAGAAGAACGGTTTCGAGGAGGACCTAAACAATTTTGTGCCGCGTCCTCACGACCAAATTTGCCCCGCCTGTAATGACCGAACGGACCCCACTTATCACGTTTGCTCTTTTTTCTATGCTGCGAAAATACACAGCCCTCATACTCAATTAACTTGTTCGTTACATATACGTCTCGGCATGTTGGTTACTGCTCACTTAAAAACATATTCCTAAACACAGTCAACATTAAATTTTGTCAAAAACAAACTGAACTGATGTCGAATAAATTACTCATCTAGATGAAACAAGTTTTTCTTCCGCAGTTTGTAAGGTACATGTTTGACTGCCATTTTAAAGTCACTTTGGGATTAAAGTCATGTTGTCTCTAAGAAATTTACCAATTTAAGTAAAAGTGGCCCCTAACACAAATTACAGAGAAAAGACGAACATGCCCCGTGGCCGTGCCTGCCCCGGTCTCCCCTTAACCACTTGAATTTTTACAAAAACTTACAAAACATAAATTCTCAATTTCTTTGTTCTAATATAGCAGCTACTGTCATGATAAAAAGAACTTATAAATACAACGGACCAATAAAAGGAAAACGAATCAATATCATGGTCATATCCATAGGCAAAAACTAACATATAATTGTTAAGTTTGGAAATATATTTTAGTCAAGGAATATTTTCATGGATTCGTTCTTTTCATTTAGCTCTTCAGTTCGTCTCTGGTGTATCTTCGAGAGATCTTGATTCAAAACAAGACAATTTTCATTGTCATATGAACATGCTTTGAGGAAATCTTGTCTTTTGTGCAAAGAAACTTTTCACTTTTTGCGAACACTTTGTTAACTTTTTATTTCTATATCAAGCAAATCAGAGGTCATCTTTCACTTCGATTTGCAGTAGCCTTAATTTGATTAAGACCTTTGTCCAAACAAATTTTAAATGGCTACATATAAATTACAATTGTCTTTCATTAATGTCAGATTCTAGAAACAAAAATTTACATTTGAGTGCATGACCCTGTAAATGTGATCCTTTTTATCTTTAAGTTATGAAGTTATTGAACCATTTGACAAGAGATGGGGTTCACAGGAAAATGGACAATGGGATGGTATAGTGAGACAACTTATACAGAAGGCAAGTTTTACCTTAGTCCTGGAATTTTGTTTCTGGAAGTCCTGCATGGTTTTCACCAACCAATATACCTCCATTCTTCTTCTTAAATCCCTCCTTCTTTTATATGTGTAATTTGGTCGAGGGAAAACTGACAATTAATGGCATTGGCAATTTATTGACTACGGTGGGCCGTGGACAGAAAGTGAAATAAAGATACTTACTCAGAAACGTACAATCATATGATTCACAACTACTATTCTTTTTATGTTTATTGACATGTATTTCTCAGCGGGCAGTATTAGATACAATTAGCTTTCTTTATAAACTTACAATCAATGATGCCTTTACATAAATCTAATAAAATAAAAAAGTCCTTTTGTAAGGTATTTCGTCAGAGGTTAATCCCACATATTTTGAGTTGATGTCAGTATGTTTGCAGGAGGTTGATGTTGCTCAGATATGACAAGTTGTTTAGATGATGATTTCATTCAGATGATTTAAACAGTTGACGTCATATTCTGGAATCAATTTTCGGTTATAAAGGCGATTGTTCTGATATCAGAATATATATTTTCCTGTCATGTAATAACAAGCATGCTTTTTTTTACACGTCACATTTATTTATTCTTTAATGTAAACATCTTACAGTATTTGATGTTGATTCAATGTCAACTAATTATAAACTTCATCAACAAAACGCTTTTCAAAACGACATGTGGTAATTTAAGGAAGTCGACATTGCTGTTGCTGACCTCACTGTGACTGCAGACCGGTCAGAGGTTATTGACTTCATCTTCCCCTCCGTGATGGTGGACAGCACAGACATCATCTACAGACGGGAGAAGTCCAAGCTGAAAACCTTCTCACTCCTCCTTGGTCCTCTTAGCTCCTCTGTGTACCTTGTCCTCCTGTCTGTGTGGATCTCAACATCTGTGCTCTATGTGCTGCTCGAGAAGGAACAATCAAGAAGGCAGAACTACAATAGTCAAGGACATAAAATATATAACACTGGAACTCTGTTTTCAGTAAGACTTATTGTGCACAGTGTCTGGTGTTTCATGGCAACAATTCTGAAACAAGGTTTGTGTTGCCGCTTTTCAATGGTAATGGTGAATGGCAACAAATAAACTGGCATATAATCAAAAGTATTTGCCGCCATATCAATATTGATTAAGGCAAAACTTTGTCCGATCCTGTTTTCTGTGTTTTACCATTCTTATTCTTCTTTTCTCTTTGGCGAGAGCTATCTTTGTTTATTATGTCGTCTTGATATTAGATAATGGCAGATTGGACATTTCAGTGGTTTCGAACCAGTATCTCCTTTTGGGGATTATCTACCATTTGTGAAACACTTGTTCCAACAGTCCCATTATTTCAACACTTGATCATTTAATTAATCTGGATAGCCTCTATGCATTTGATGATAAAATTCCACAAATGTAGCCTTGTAATCTTTTTAATTCGGTGGATGTTTTAACGGTAGGTTTCCCAATAATCCTGAGCAGCCCAGCCGGCCGCATGCTGCTCTCCTCCTGGTTGTTCCTGGTGCTGCTCGTCACCTCTGTTTACTGCGCCAACCTGATAGCAGCTCTGTCCTCCCAGTCCGGGCTGTCCAGCTTGTCCAGTATAGAGGAGTTGGTGGACAGTGATTATACAACAGGAATGTTCACCAACGGACTTCCGTTCGAAACAATGCAGGTTGTAACAGCTTCTCTAGTATTCTTGAATGTATTTGTAATTTAAAAGATTCGAGGACAAACATACAAAACGATCATAAGCACGTGGTGGCACGTGGTCCTGTGCGAAGCTCAGTTGACCGCTATCAGTGTAGTTCAGCAACATCTGGCGTGGCTCGCCGGATGGGTGGGTTACCCGATTAATTGCTGAATGTACTGAGAGTTTGAAGGGTAATTCCCTGCCCCACACTGAGACACGAGTTGAATAACTTGTGGTGACGCCTTAGGCAAGAGACTTTATTCAAAATGTGCCTCTGTTCACCCAGCAGGAAATGGGTACCTGGTGAAAGTAGTGTTGGAGGGGACCCATCAAGCGCTTAATCGGCAGCTTGGGTTAGACCAGGGTAATAATTCAGGGAGCGCCTTGAGCATGCATTCGGTATGGATATGTGCGCTATATAAATACCCTAATTATTAATTTTTATTATTATAAGCGGAATGAATATAACATTTTAAGAGCGTACTCAGATTTATGCATAAGCAATGTCTGATATCTAGGTTTTATATTTTAGGTGGATTTGAGGCCCATAGAGGCAGATCAAGTCATGGAATGCTGATACAGTCTCTGTTCTATTACGCCGAAATCCGCAGTTTCCCCTGGCGGTGAACAATTTCACCAGAATCATTTTAATTTCTTTAGCAAATAACAACGCTTCTGGCAATGAAAGGGTGGTTCACATCACAATGCTTTTGCCATGATATAGTAGCCAAAATAATGATTTGAAAACAGCGTCGCTGATTGCACAACTAACTTCGATAGCCTCCAATCAGGCATCTCCCATTCTATCCCACAAAGTCTGTGTAATAGAACAGAGGCTGTATCAACATGACTTCGCTGTGTTGAGAGAATGTTGAATTGGTGGCATTGATTAATATTTCTTTTCTTGTTTTTTACATTTTGTAGATACAGAAATGAAGGAAACCAATTGGTTATAAATTTTGTCCTTTTGATTGGAACTACAAAATCTTGTTTTCTTTTTTTATCCAATTATGATGACAAATTCCCTTGTAATTTACAGAGGACGAAACGGCCAGATTTGAAAAGGTTGTTTACAAAGATGTCCAGAACAAGTAAAAGCGATTCCGGCATTTTCAAAAATGACATGGAAGAACACATATCGAGAGTAAATGATGGTGGACACTCTCTGATTATATATAAATCGACTGCAGCTAAATACATCAATGAAGACTGTCAGTTGGCTTACATGAAAGAATCCATAATAATGTCAGAAGAATATATTTCGTTTGCTCTTCCAAAAGGGTCGCCGCTCAAACATGATTTTGAAAAGATGTAAGTTTTTTCTCAGTTTTTCTCAACATGATTATAATCTGATGACTGCTTCACATAATTCTATTTGGAAGATGATTGCATGAACAGGGCTTATGCAAAAGCATACCTCATAAGTACAAACCAATTTTTTGTGTCTTCCACATCTCTTGCATATTCCAAAAACAACTAATTATTTTCTTTTTTTTCTGAAATAAAGGCCATCAAAGACGATATTACAAACGATGCACCCTCGAGTATAATACCAGTCAATATCAAATATGCACGTTATTAAGTTCTGAAGAGAATTTTAAAGACTGGAAATGTACAATACAATGTTGCATATAATTCACATGAAGTACTATATCGGCATATCGCCACTGAGCAACCTACTGGATGGAAGTTAGGCGCTATATAAATATATTATTATTATATTATTATTATCTCAAACATTTGTATAAACCTTGGAAACCCGGAAAGACAGCTGTTTCGATATCGCCACAGCGGTGTCTTTAGTGTGTTTGGAATTGGTTAGATATTAGTTAAAAAGGATATTTCACCTTTTTCCATTTTATATATACCAAAACTTGCAATTCTTGACAACCCTTGATGACTTCAATCAATCAATTCTTTATTTCAGTATGTAGGCCATCGGGCCCATATACATATTTTCATTTATCATCATAAACAAATATTTACACGCCCACATGCATGTATTTACATGTTAAGACTTAAGACGGTTCATTCTTTTCATCTTTCAATTGAATCTGATACGTCTTTCCTGCAAAGGAAGGTTCGGTCTCACTGGGCGTGAAATGTGCATCTGCTAGAGTAATATTATGAAACTAAGCTATTCAGGAAAACAACCGATTGTGCGACTGTATTACCATAATGGTAATCGAAAACATGATGAATGAATACGCTTTTATTCATTAAAACTCTTATTTAGTCTATCTTATAAACATAAGAATCAGATTATGCTATATCATCATTATGATAAATATTGTTGTGGTAATTCATTGTGATTATTTTTGATAAAACTCTTACATGATTTCATCTTGTAAATTGATAATCAACGATATTGTGCATCATTAGTTCAGTAATTTTGTGGATTTCTAAAACAGTTTAGTGATTTCATGAACTCCCCTTGTGAAATAGGAGCTTCATACCTCCACGAAAATTTTAGGGATTCCAGAAATTGATAGTTTTACAATCTCAATGTAACAAAACCATCATAACACAACATGGAAATGGTCGATCAATTCCAACCAAAACACATATAGATTGTATATACACAAATGTTACTTTTGCTCTGACAAAAAATGACATCGAGTTCATTAATGTTAAAAATATAACAAAAATGCTTGAGGATAGGGATTTTTAAACGTTGTTGAGCGGGATGTCAGCTTGTTAACTGTTTCAAAATGCATCTTTCTTAAGAGGCGTCAGTGATCCAGCCAGCTTTGAATTTGTTAATGCTCCTGGTAGGATTACCCAAACTGATACTTCGACAAATAGAAGCCAAAACAAACTTGATTCGTTCTATAACCTACTTTCTTTCTCTCATTACGCCTTTTTAGTTTGCCTAAAGTTACTTTCACCTTCCGATACCTTTTCTCCCTGATCTTTCCGCTCACCCTTTTAAGGCCAAATTTACGTTTGTAATGACTGAAACGCACTAATTCACTCTTGCTAGCCTGTCAAACCTGCGAGACACTGGTGTCCTGGAGCATCTTTGTAATGTATTTCTTTTATTGAGGCCTGTCAAACCTGCGAGACACTGGTATCCTGGAGCATCTGTGTAATGTATTTCTTTCATTGAAGCCTGTCCAACCTGCGTGACACTGGTATCCTGGAGCATCTGTGTAATGTATTTCTTTCATTGATGCCTGTCAAACCTGCGAGACACTGGTATCCTGGAGCATCTGGTAATGTATTTCTTTCATCGAAGCCTGTCAAAACTGCGAGACACTGGTATCCTGGAGCATCTGTGTAATGTATTTCTTTTATTGAAGCCTGTCAAACATGCGAGACACTGGTATCCTGGAGCATCTGTGTAATGTATTTCTTTCATTGATGCCTGTCAAAACTGCGAGACACTGGTATCCTGGACCATCTGTGTAATGTATTTCTTTTATTGAAGCCTGTCCAACCTGCAAGACACTGGTATCCTGGAGCATCTGTGTAATGTATTTCTTTCATTGATGCCTGTCAAACCTGCGAGACACTGGTATCCTGGAGCATCTGGTAATGTATTTCTTTCATCGAAGCCTGTCAAAACTGCGAGACACTGGTATCCTGGAGCATCTGTGTAATGTATTTCTTTTATTGAAGCCTGTCAAACATGCGAGACACTGGTATCCTGGAGCATCTGTGTAATGTATTTCTTTCATTGAAGCCTGTCAAACCTGCGAAATACTGGTATCCTGGAGCATCTGTGTAATGTATTTCTTTCATTGAAGCCTGTCAAACCTGCGAAATACTGGTATCCTGGAGCATCTGTGTAATGTTTTTCTTTCATTGAAGCCTGTCCAACCTGCAAGACACTGGTATCCTGGAGCATCTGTGTAATGTAATTCTTTCATTGAAGCCTGTCAAACCTGCGAGACACTGGTATCCTGGAGCATCTGTGTAATGTATTTCTTTCATTGAAGCCTGTCCAACCTGCGAGACACTGGTATCCTGGAGCATCTGTGTAATGTATTTCTTTCATTGAAGCCTGTCAAACCTGCGAGACACTGGTATCCTGGAGCATCTGGTAATGTATTTCTTTCATTGAAGCCTGTCAAACCTGCGAGATATTGGTAACCTGGAGCATCTGTGTAATGTATTTCTTTCATTGATGCCTGTCAAACCTGCGAGACACTGGTATCCTCGAGCATCTGTGTAATGTATTTCTTTCATCGAAGCCTGTCAAAACTGCGAGACACTGGTATCCTGGAGCATCTGTGTAATGTATTTCTTTTATTGAAGCCTGTCAAACATGCGAGACACTGGTATCCTGGAGCATCTGTGTAATGTATTTCTTTCATTGAAGTCTGTCCAACCTGCGAGATACTGGTATCCCGGAGCATCTGTGTAATGTATTTTTTTCATTGAAGCCTGTCAAACCTGCGAGACACTGGTATCCCGGAGCATCTGTGAAATGTATTACTTTTATTGAAGCCTGTCAAACCTGCGAGACACTGGTATCCTGGAGCATCTGTGTAATGTATTTCTTTCATTGAAGCCTGTCAAACCTGCGAGATACTGGTATCCTGGAGCATCTGTGTAATGTATTTCTTTTATTGAAGCCTGTCAAACCTGCGAGACACTGGCATCCTGGAGCATCTGTGTAATGTATTTCTTTCATTGAAGCCTGTCAAACCTGCGAGATACTGGTATCCCGGAGCATCTGTGTAATGTCTTTCTTTCATTGAAGCCTGTCAAACCTGCGAGATACTGGTATCCTGGAGCATCTGTGTAATGTATTTCTTTCATTGAAGCCTGTCAAACCTGCGAGATACTGGTATCCTGGAGCATCTGTGTAATGTATTTCTTTTATTGAAGCCTGTCAAACCTGCGAGACACTGGCATCCTGGAGCATCTGTGTAATGTATTTCTTTCATTGAAGCCTGTCAAACCTGCGAGATACTGGTATCCCGGAGCATCTGTGTAATGTATTTCTTTCATTGAAGCCTGTCAAACCTGCGAGACACTGGCATCCTGGAGCATCTGTGTAATGTATTTCTTTCATTGAAGCCTGTCAAACCTGCGAGATACTGGTATCCTGGAGCATCTGTGTAATGTATTTCTTTCATCGAAGTCTGTCAAACCTGCGAGATACTGGTATCCTGGAGCATCTGTGTAATGTATTTCTGTCATTGAAGCCTGTCAAACCTGCGAGATACTGGTATCCTGGAGCATCTGTGTAATGTATTTCTTTCATTGAAGCCTGTCAAACCTGCGAGATACTGGTATCCTGGAGCATCTGTGTAATGTATTTCTTTCATTGAAGTCTGTCAAACCTGCGAGATACTGGTATCCTGGAGCATCTGTGTAATGTATTTCTGTCATTGAAGCCTGTCAAACCTGCGAGACACTGGTATCCTGGAGCATCTGGTAATGTATTTCTTTCATTGAAGCCTGTCAAACCTGCGAGATACTGGTATCCTGGAGCATCTGTGTAATGTATTTCTTTCATTGAAGTCTGTCAAACCTGCGAGATACTGGTATCCTGGAGCATCTGTGTAATGTATTTCTGTCATTGAAGCCTGTCAAACCTGCGAGATACTGGTATCCTTGAGCATCTATGGAGGAACTGGACGAGAAGCATTAACAGAACGTGTGATGTGAGCAGAGATCAGACTTCCATCTCTCTGAGAGAAGTGTCCGGGGGCTTGCTGCTCGTGTGTGCTGGGCTGGGGTTGGCTTGTGCTGTGTTGGCTGTGGAGATTTGTCAACGGTGTTCAGAAAAAAAGAAAAAAGAATGTTTCAACATTGTTCGAAAAAAACAGACACTTTGTAACAGGATATGTCAATGACAAACATCCAATGAATGAAGGAATTGCTTGTGAATTGGTTGTGTGTCATTATTTTAATGTATGATGTCGTTTCAGAATAATTTACTTTCATTGTTACGTCTGCTTTACACCAAATGGTAACCTGTTACACGTAAGTTGTTTTTGTGAGAATATTTATTGCAGTGTACCATGATACATTTTTCTTTAGTGTAGTACCACAGTAAAATCAATAAATTTGTGAATGTTTGTGTAATATGATGAATCATAAAATGCATTTACATAATTGTTATTATAATGTGTATATATAATAATATAAATATATAAAAAAATATATAAATATAATAATGTGTAATTAGTCAAGTAACGACAAAAATGATTAAGTTTATATCGTTTTTGTGCGCATGTTGTTAATCAAATACATTTTGTGGTACTGCTGGCTGCTAAATTAAACTCTTGTGCGATTGTATCCACAGCGATTGCAACAAAAGTATTATGATTCAATGTTGACCTTTACCATAATCATTTGATCTTCTTAAAACTAGGCTTTTCAAAGGTTAGTTACATCTTATAAAAATGTTTTAGGTTTGTTAAAAGAGATTCCACGGCGAGATTGAGGGATTGTTTGTGTATAATCACATTCACCGACAATTGTTACAACGTTCTGTATATTTCTCCTTTTTTCGCATTTTACCGTTTTGAAACTAACGGTATTTAGACTTTTAATTACAATTCCTATAGGACCGTAATCTATAGGTTAATAGATGAAACCATTGTCTTGATATACACACGTAATAAACTAATTGTATATAATATTTTGACACTGTAAAACTTCTTGTGACGCGGTTATATCTGTATACAACTTAACCTTTGTGTCCAAGTTAACCAAAAACAGGTTTACAGCAATACAATATAAAACTGTTCAGAAATCATCGAAAATGAGTTTGCAAGAGAAATTTGATGAAAATTGTGTAAGATTGTTGTTTGTTAAAATTGGAAAGAGAACTTGAAAAAAATATCACCTTACTCAGAAAATTTAATATGACTTCTTCAAAGGCTAACAGAAAATTAAATGAACGTCAGAGAGTTATTGTAGGGCTCCAATCTTGTTTACTGATAACATAATTGAATTATGGAAAATACACCAATGGAAAAATAAGGTAAAAGCCCTGTTAGTGATTGACATCCATTTACACCCCCAACGTCAATACAAGTGGATTCGTCAGACATATAACTGGAACCGATTCCAGAGGACAACAGTCGCAGCAAGTTTCTCTCGAGGCGCATATCACCACAAACTGTTTGTAAACGTTTACGACGTTCTGGGTTTAGCGCACAATGCCCGTCCAGCCGGCTTATAATGACTTGAGAACATCGCCAGCGACCTCTCTGATTGACAGGACATCGTGTGATAATGAATAAACTTCAGTGGATGGATGGATTTTCCTGATGCTGATGCAAAATCACAAGACATGTCAATTCTTGAACGCTCTTTTGATGCCATGGAAAGACGTTTGCATCTACCTGAAAAGCTTCAGCTGCAACAACGTCTTAAAAAAACTAGAACATTTTGCACTATGATGCGTCTCACGACTGCTTACTTCCAAGCAAACATGTGTTGTGTGTAGTAAATTAGTAGATGATCATACGCGGTAATAAATGAAGACGTTCATTGTACCCTTCTGTTATCAGACTTGTATTTTGCCTTTTTTAATTATCTTTTATCCAAAATGAGGGCAAATCAAATATCTGATCTAAGAAAAAAAAATTGTATCAATGTTATTTGGTTGTATTTGTTAAATGCTTCTCTACACTACACATTAAACGGCGTCACAAAAACTTTTATATGCTTTTTTATATCATGTTTGTATGAAAATGATATAGTTAATCATAAAAGCTATACTTCAAGGTAAAGGATCATTATTCACAAGCATTTCTCAACTATGTTTAATCTAAGGTTGGATCGCCATGGCTTCCAGGCTTTGTTAATATATCTAAGTGTCATCATGATATCGTCATTTTCTATCATATATTGACACTTGTCAAAACAATTTATAGACGCAACAGTAATTTAGAAATACATGTAATAACTGCTGATTGACCTAATCATGCATCATACTTTTTAGCTGTGAAAGTTTCTAAACTGTCATTGGAATTCCAATATCAGTTGGAAGTGTTGAAAACATCCTTCATGATCACCTTGGAATGTCCACAGTATCTGTAAGATTGGTATCCAGAAAATCAGAACACAACTGAACTGACCGAACTGTGTTTAATGGTGATGAATCAAACCACTGGGACACCGGCATGCAAGAAATGGAAGCACCCAAGTGCTCCGCCTCCACTGAAGCGCTCAACCATCAGTTGGCAAAGTTATGGCCACGCTCTTTTAGCACTGTGTATAACCGTACACCGGAACTAGCGAGGTGTACGGCGGAGAAATGTTGCTAGCGAGGAGCCGAAATCGAAAGTTAGGTAATATTTTACTTCATAACTTTCAAATAATCAACATCATGTGGTAATTTTAGCATACATACTTAGTAAAATGTATGTGCTTGTCATTCTGTATCCAAGGGACAGTAACAATGACAGTTGCGAGTAATGCTGTTGTTAGTAACATATTTGCTATCTCTGACTATGAACAGGATATGACATTAAATAGTTATGTCTCGGAAAGCTATTGACATGATAATAACATGGAAAAAGTTGATGAAACGGCGATGATTGCTCTTAAGTGATCCTGTTTGCGATCACGCTCCTCGCTAGCAACATTTATCCGCCGTACACCTCGCTATTTCCGTTGTACGGTTATACACAGTGTTTAGGATGCAAAAGAAATTTTATTAGTTGATTAAATTAACGCCGTGGAGTGCGGTCACGTGGCATTCTGCTTTCGCATGACGATGCTCCAGGTCAAAAGTCTAGAGTATCACAGGCTACATTGAATGTGGAATCGAACAGATGAATCTCCCTACAGCCCAGACCTGGCGCTTAGCGACTGCTTCCTGTTCAGAAACCTGAAATCCTCTCTATGTGAAGGGGACTTTCGGGATATCAAGACGTCAAGGCTGCCACAGAGGAGTGGTCAGGACTTTTAAGGTGGTTATGATCTAAAGAACGGTTCCTTGTTATGTGTTTTAAGGCTTTTCACTTTCAAAGCGCGTTTGATATGCTTCACTTTTCATTGTTGTATACCGTTCGTGTATTAAAATGTTATCCCTAGTTACCCAATACATGTTTGGAGTTGATTGTAGAATGTAAAGAATTAATTGGCCAATGAAACCCAAAGTTTAGCTATCCTTGTATCCTGGCATAAGTTTGATAATGTTATGTTAATGTTATGTCATCAAGACAAAATATGTTGGTAATATATCAAATGTCTACTCGTATGTGTGTGTGTGTGTGCTATAGATATACCTATGAGAGCGATCCGAAGTAAATCTCACTGTGGGCTCGTGCATGTTCTGTTCGTTCCTTGAGTTAGCTACCACATATCTGCCAATTATACCCCACTTCCTGTTTCGTTGCTATGGTTTCCGTTGTTCTAACTGTAGGTATATTGACCGATTCACCACAACTTTTCGAAAACACCTATTCGTTTTTGAACACCCAAATTAAGTCAAGTGAAGAGATTATCAACTTAGGCAAATCAACCAAGTTATAAAATTTAGAATTTTTCAGAAATGTTAATGACCAACGTGGGAATCGAACAAGGGGCCTTAAAGTTGGGACGCAACGCCTCTATCAACTGAGCCACTGAGGCTTGATACAGATCGCGGTGATTTTTGTTGTGCCATGTCCATGTTGTATTTTCCTATAAAAGCCTATGTTTTGGTACTAGTTTTTACCAAATTTTAATGTAATGAAGTCAGTTTGTTTTTTAAAACGTCATAAGAAGAATTTGTTTGATATTTCTAGGTTAGGCCAAGACATATATACATAGAGATAGGTGGATAACTCTTTTTTTTCAAATAGAACTCTACCGGAGTGGGGTATAAGTCAGATATACCCACCCTTCCGTCGGTGCATCACTCAATATACTTCCATTCTGAATCGTAGATCCTCGGCTCTGCTACGCCGCGCAGACTCACGATTCAAACAGGAGGTGTATTGAGCGATACACCTCGGGAAGTGTGGGTATATCTATTACCTACATACTATGAAATTACGATCTGGTCAAAGAGCCCTCCCCCTATTATACATTGATTGACAAGATCGAGAAATTCATTTTTGTGAAACGTATGTCTTATTCATTCATGTAGGATTCAAGGTATTATTTGATATTGAATCAAAAGAAAATTATCCCTTTTCATATTCTTTCTGAAATCATTTAGAAGGGTATATCAGTCAGTTAATGCGTTCCCTGTGACTGACCCACTCTTTCTTTTATTTCGGAACATTTATTGTAGAAACATATAATGTTAACCATATTTATCAATTTTCAAACAGTTTTGCGAAAATTTGTTTGTCAGGCAGCTAATCATACCATTAAGTTGAGAGTATCACTGTAAGAACCATTGCTTTGCAACGAAGACCACAAATAAGTTTATTAACATAAAGAGAGAAACGCATTGTTGTAGGTTAATCATGATATCAATACCACAAGCTGCTACTGCAGAGCAGAAATCGATAGTGATGCAAACGGCGATAGAGGTGGTCTAGACATTGCAATTGGATCTGAAACTTAGGCTTGTGTCCTTTATGTTGATCAATGACACAACATTTGATAAATTCATAACAATGCATGTCCTATGATTTATCGAATTCGGAGGACCACGTTAATCTTCTTATCCACTGAGAGTGCACACGCTTCATAACATTTCTTTTAACTCCCGATGGTCACAAGAAAAAATTTGGCATGATCTTCAATTATTATTGATTTATAGAAAATCGATTTCTTGTTGAATGATAACCAAAAGGGATTGCATAACTCACAACAAAGGCCGGCCACTCTGAAAAGAGTGTTTTTAAACTTGAACATCTTTATCTACTGAAAATGCAAGGCTATTAACAATCTCAATAAGACCACCCCTGGCAGCAAGTTAAAGATCTCCGTAACGTTGTGTAAATATGAACCTTATATAAAAACTAGATACTTATATATCATCCAAACTTCCTGTCTTTGAATAAATCTTATGGTGACAATTTCAAAATTTCCAAAAAATTAATGAGGATTTTATTTGTACAAAGTTACACTCTTTTGTTTAGCGGCTGTACATGTTACGAAACCAGATGTAGTTATTTGATGTGTCTATTTACCTGCTATAGTACAGCTTATACATAAAAGTTACATCAAACAATTGAATACATTTTACATATTTCACCACAAGGCCATATTAAAAAGCTTTTCCAATAATTCAGGCTCAAGTCGTTTTTGAAAAGATACCATGTCAAAACTTGCCATTTCTTCCTGGGCCGGCGTATATCCAGCTCTCTCATAGAGAGGCGTCCATATGGCTCCGGGTCTGAAACATACAGTCGACCTTCATTGCTTACCTGCAAATTCCAGTGATATAAACCCATCCAATAAAGAAACTTTACGCCTTGATATGCATAAATGAAACAAATGATATTATGGGGTTAAAATTAATTAAACAGTTTATTATCATTATGTAACCCTAGGAGAGAGGATTTGATCACCACCAAAATAACATTGTTTGCTTTTTTCAGGCTTCTTTGGTGCAAGGCACGTGCAAATGTTCTAGAATGATATAACATGCTAGGGATCTCTGGTTTGCATCCATGATAGCTAAGAACGTGCCAAGGAATGATTTGCACACAGACCCTTCTACACCTCATACTGCCAGTCTGACTGTGATATCCTTGCCCAGCAAAACGTCATGTCAACGTCTAGCCAACGTCTAGCCAACGTCTAGCCGCGACCTAAGAGTTCCCCTGAAATATCGCCGGAGACCATGTTGCCAAAAAAGTAAGGCAACGATATAAGCCACCTCAGAACATTTATGAGTTTGACAATGCGCTTCATGAAGAGTGGAGACGACTACCAGATAATGTCATTTAACATCTCATGAACTCCAAGAAGAAGAAGATCGGTGGGAAGTTTCTTTTGTAGTTGGGTTTAGAAAGAACTTTAAAGTAAATTTCAATTCCGCATCGACAATTATTTATAGAAATTAAGATGTGAAAGTGTAATATTACGGATCGAAAATCGATAAATGTACAGAAACAAAGTATAGAGACACAAAGTTATTAAAATTCATTGCATAATAAACTAGAAATATGTGATATGTGATGTACTGTGGTGTCCCCCGCAACAACTTTTAATCAGAAAAATTATCCTACTCCCCATATATACTAAGTACAAATGGAAACATTAAAATAAACATTCTGAATAAAAGTAGCAAAAGGCTCTACTCTACCACTAGTTCCAAGCTTAGCAACAAAAGTAGTTAACAGTTTTTTACCTAAAGCATAGAAATGGACTTGTTTCGATGGAAATCGGCAAAAATAAAAAATCCAGAATAACCAAAATAACAAAAGGCACCACTTCACCATTAGGTCTAATCACATATCGTATCGTAAAACAGTATTGAAAAGTGTTTAGCTGTGGAACGGAAACAGACCCTACCCATAATATGCACTAATTTGAAATTGTTTCCATGGAAACTAGAAAGAATATATAGAAAAACAGAATAACCAAAATAGCAAAAGGCACCACTAGATCCAACCGCATACCAAGTTTTGTAAAAAAATATGGCCCGGAAACGAAAGCATTTCGGAACAGCTGAACCACGGAACCACGGACGGAACTGAAAACATTATGTCTCCAGCAAAACTTTGCGGGGGATATAATAACATGTTTATGTACGGGTCAACTGTCTACAAAGATGTGCTGTGTACAATTGAATCCGAAACTGAATCTGGGAACCAATACAGTTCATTGATTCGGATTTGTATATAATTAAAATTTGTCAACGATGAATAAAATTTGGTTGAAGGACCTATCTGAGAGTTAACTCGCACCCCCTCTCGTGCTAATTCTCTAGGCATAAAAGCATAAGATAATGAAATGGTTTCAAGATCTGTCGTTTATGTGATTGTTTTTTTTGTGGGTTTTTTTTACTTTTTATTTTTAACACTCCATACAAAACATGTTACATATTCAACATCCACATCATAACAAAAACATATGGTTTAATTAATACATGTCGATGATAGGCAATAAAAGGCATTCAAAAATAGCATATATACATATACTTATAGGTTCATTCAGTGTAATATGATATTCAAAATAGATTGTGACATAATGACCAAAACTTCATAAAACTGTCATACTTACAGTTTGTGAAAGCGTTGAAGCGATCAATATTATATGTGGTCTTTATATCCTCCTTAACATATTTAATATTTGGTATTTTTTCTTGCAATTTCATCTTGTATATGTTATAGCTGGTCGTAGTTATTATAAGATTTAGTACATAATTTCTCTTTTCGCAATATCCTAGAACAACGTTTTTGTTTGAGAATATTATATTAGTTCCTGTTTTGCTAAATATCCATTCTTCGATTTCTTCCCAAATTTGTTTCACATATTTGCAATCATATAACAGATGAATTATTGATTCTTTTCGGTCTTGCAAAAGGTACATTTGTTAGATTCCTTAAGTTTCATTTTTGTTAATAAATCGTTTGTTGGTAGAAGCCTATGCAATACACTATATTTGAACCAAGAATGCTTTACACTATTGTATAGTTGAAGGTGGTCTTCTCTATCGTGTTCCATGTGTTCTCATCAATGAATTCATTTAATTCTTTTTGCCATTTTTCTCTGTATTTTAGGAGTTTAGTGGTATTTCTTTTTATCAGTGTATCATAAATTTCTCGGCATCCTTTTGGATTTCTGACAATATCTTTCAGAAAAAAGGGTAAGATTGGGAGGTCAGTTTTTATGGCAATATTGATGTTTCTGGATTTACAGTAACATTTAACGGATTCTAATATGCCTTGGCGCTCTAAGAAATTTGTTTTGCATCCGTATTGACATTTTAATTGCTCCACTGTTAGGAAGGTTCCATTGTTGTCTAATAAGTCATTAAACAACATGTAACCCCGAGGGGGTATACAATTCAGAAATGGATACATAAAGATATCTTGAGATAACATCGATATTTTGTTTGTTCAAAAACATGCGCAAAATAGTCATTTAATGACTTTGAAAACAAACATCATATTTTCAGTCTGTAAAACTTCTCTCAGCCAATCATAACCTGCCACATCACATCGCCCTTTCTCGCCAAACTGGTCAGGCTATTGCTATTGTTTACAGTATTGAGTCAAGCGGTCACTTACTTACTTGGCGTATAATTACTATACAAACAAAGAAAACAACTTTCCAGTATGACGGTAAGTTAGTGAGACATATAATGAAGACATTTACTAATTTTGGTTGAATCTTTTTGACTGTTGATAGCTTAATCACGGCTTCTACAGAGGGATCTAAAGTCAATTCATCAATGAGACTACATGGTATGTCGTAGCCCTATCATAGAACTATGTTTCGCATATCTATTTTTAAAAAAGAAACGGGGTATATGTTTATATTAATGCCGCTCCCTAACAAAATAGTGACGTAACGTAAACATGGACAGATCAGTACACATATCATATACAGTGACAGTATTGAAACAACGATTTTCGAAAACATACAACAAAGCAATTAAATGCTAAGGTTATATCTTCATTAATGGTATAAACATAAGGATATTTCATCAAGGCAAAATCTTAATATTCAATCATGTTTTGAAAATCTCTTAGATATACGGTATAGTTATGTTTTGAATTTAGTAGTCCTAAGTTTACATTTTGTGATGAGTGGTCAGATAAAATTGAAGACAAATTAGACAAGTTTGTGAAATGTTTTAAAGAACTTATGAATAATCCTGAAGTAATTTTATATAATCTGAATGAGGTTTTGCTATATACACACTACGAAATATTCGGAAAGAGTCATTGAGGCATCATGTCATGAAATTGTATTAAGTTCGCAATACAAGGATATTCAGGATATACACCTTTTGACACCATGTTTCATCATGTCTTGAGCGTTTCTCAATCAAATAAAGAAACAATGTTAGTTTACAAAGCGACAACTCATCAGCGTAAAATAAATACCCTTCTATATCTTTGTTTGAGATAATGTTATTTTAAATTTTAAATATTTGTAAACTTCTAACGCAAACAACTGCTTGAAATAACAAAAATATGTATACATATAAGTTTGAATGCACAAAGTTTAGTTTACATATCATGTGACCAAAGCCTACCTTTTTGAAGTCACTGTAAATGCAAAATACTCCATATCGTGTGTACTGAATGTTTTTTTTTTTTTTTTTTTTTTTTATTCAATTTTTTGTGGTACATCATCAATTCATCAAGTGTATACATATTATAACATTAGGTACAATGAGAGGTGACAACAGCAACAAATGAAAAACAAGGAGGCATTTAGCACATACTGTAATACGTCAGTTAAACAAATGGTGGCAGTCAGACCAGAAAGCAACAAATTTTGTGAAGTTACAAGAAGAGATGGCGTTTATTTTCTCGATATTGTAAATTTTTATGATTTCATTTTTTATCTTATCAAATCGAGGTGTATTTGTATATGATCTTATTTTGAAAAGAGTATATTTGACAATCGTTATTAGGAGATTGAGTACATCATTTCTTCTTTCGGGAAATCCAAATATGATTTTTTTCTTATCGATATCAAAACTGATATCTGTTTTTGCTTTTATCCATGTGAACAGTTTATTCCAAACGATTTTAGATTTTGGACAGTCATAAAAGAGGTGAAGTAAACTTTCAGATGCAGTGTTACAAAATGAACATAACTGACTATCAATATAGCCCATCTTAAATAAAAGCTGGTTTGTTGGCAGAACTCTATGCATTAAAGAATATTGGAACCATCTAAAATCGGAATTTGCATGAGCTCGAAATACAATTTTTTGATAGGTTTTCCATTCGTTTTCATTTAAAATTGTCTCCAGGTCAGATTCCCATTTTTGTTTATAGCTATGGACGGCAGGGTCTATAATTGGACTAAGTATGTAGTAGTATATCCTACAACCTTTTTTATTTTTTACTACCTCTTGAAGTAAATAGGGAATAAATGGTAGTTCTATTCTGTCACAAAAAAGAATGTCATATGTCTTGCAATATTGTTTAACTGCTCTAATTAAGCTTTCATATTCTAAAAAGTTTGTCTTCAAATGAGTTCTATATTTATCTTGGAATTTTGTAAATGTATATATTACTCCATCCTCATCTATCAAGTCGTTTACAAAAGTTATGCCTACCTTTGCATAATGTGGATATACAAATGGTTTTTTATCTACGAGAATATGTTCATTATACCATAAACATTGCGATAATACATCACTACCTTGCTCAATCTTCTTACCTTTGGATGTCGTATATGATCCCCATGCTAAAAGAACGTCTTTCCAAAAAGAGTTGGTTTTCTTATTTATTACCTTTTGTTTTATAAATGTTTCCCCCTTAAGCATGAAATCTTGTATATTTTGAGAAACGTTAAAGGAAAGTAGTGTTTCTAGTTTTGAGTTGTTTATAATAATCCTTTTAATCCATGCTACTTTTTGGGCATCAATAGTCTGTTTAATATCTGGCATTCTTAAACCACCATCATCATAGTTTTGTTTTGTTATATTTCGTTTAATCTTATCCGGTTTGTTATACCATACAAACGAAAAACATTGTTTTTCAAGCTCTTCAATTGTGTTTTTTGGTGGGTTAGGGAGGGCTGAAAATAAATGATTTATTGTGGGTAGAATTAAGGATTTAAGTACTGTGATCCTACCAAGGGGTGAAAGGTTTCGGGCTGTCCATATTTGCATTTGTCTTTTTATTTTTTTTAGTTTATCTTTATAGTTTCTTTCAACCATTTCAGCTATATTTATGGTAAATACAATACCGAGAACAGTAAATTCTGTTTGAGACCAATTTAATTTCCACTTTTTACACATAATATGAGTTGATCCTCTAAGAGAACCTATCCATATTATTCTTGTCTTACTTACATTTATTCTCAGACCGGAAAAAGAGGCATAATCATCAAGTATTTTTAGTGCACTTTGGAGGCTCTTTTCAGTACCATCTAGCACAAGAGACGTATCATCTGCAAACTGTGAGACTAAATATTCTGTATTTCCAATCATTATTCCTTTTATCTTAGGCTCGTTTCTGATCATTGCAGATAAGATTTCAGCACATATAATGAATATGTAAGGCGAAAGGGGATCACCTTGTCTACAACCTCTAGTTATGTTAAAAAAATCTGAGCCAAATCCATTTACCATTACTGAGGAACTTATGTTGCAATAGAGTGTTCTAATCCATTTTCTTATAGATTCACCGAAGTTAAAAAAAGCAAAAACTTCCTCAATAAAATTCCAATCCACCGAGTCAAACGCTTTTTCAAAATCTATTAGTAACAACATGCCAGGGATTTCCATAGTTTCTGTGTAATCCATTATATCATATACCATTCTTGTGCATTCCCCAATGTATCTATTAGCGAGAAAACCTTTCTGATCTTCGTTTATAATAGCTGGCAACACCTTTTTTATTCTATTTGCTACTGTTGCCGAGCCAATCTTGTACGAATGTGTTCATCTCTAGACAGATGCAATGCATATGATAAATTCTAAATGTTTAATTTTTGATTGGATCTAGTTTGTCTTATTGTTGACCAATGGATGAATATCGCTTTGACAACTGGGCGTGTCATAGATGGGCAGACATGCTTGATCTCTAAAACAACATCCCCTAATTCTTGTAACAACATTGTCAAAGAGTGTGAAATATCCCAAGCGCGACTCCCTAGGCCTGTAATTACACAATCAGTTACGATGTGCCATAAATGTTTAATTACTACTCTGTTTTATTGCCCGACAGATGAAGCTTCTAAATCGTGCTAAAACATGTTTATTCTGTTTATTTACCACCATTGTCTGTTATATTTACATTGATTAGGCCCATTTCCGTTCTGTATATGATGTAATAATACACAATCTGTAAAACTTCTCTCAGCCAATCATAACCGGCCACATCACATCGCCCTTTCTCGCATGCGCAGTATAGGCAATATCGTTCACCCGGTAGAATCCCTTTTCAGACTGTCAAATTGAGAAGCCTAAAATTTGCGTACTTTGAAGGGCGATATCTTTGTTATTAGAGGACCGATGAAAACGTTTTTTGGTGTTTTTTTAAGTTGACAATGTTTTCTGTACATATTTACCAATTAACATGGGAAAAATTATGAGGTTTCTTGTTGTTTAATATAAGTTATACCCTTGCTTGAGTAGTGTTTATAGTTAATTATTTTGCCATCTATTTTAATGTTTTCATTTAACCATAGGGGTTGTGTTAAGATATCCTCCGATTGTTCGACGTTTTGGGATTTTTTATTCAGGAATTTGCCCCAAGATTTTAATGTTTCTTTCCAAAATTGATTTGTCTGTGGTGTTAATACCGATTCCATTATGTATGTTTCGCAAGTTTGTATGAAGTTGGTTATGTTACATTTTGTACTTCTCTGTAATAAGTTCCTTATTTTTGAATCTGTATTAAATATTCTTTTTATCCACGATATTTTTTTTGATCGGATGAGGTTTAATATATCAGGTGCCCTTATTCCGCCTTGGTCATAATCTTTAGTAATAGTGTCACGACTAACTTTGTCTGGTTTATTTTTCCATATGAATTTGAAACATAGTTGTTCAATTTCTTTGATAAGTTTGTGGTTTGGGTTGGGCAAAGTTGCAAAAAGATGATTAAGTTGTGGCAGGAGTAAGCTTTTAAGAATGGCATTTCTACCTAAGGGTGTTAAATCTCTTGCTAGCCATTGATTCATAGACTGCTTGAGCGTCTTTAGTTTATCCTTATAGTTTCTTTCGATCATTTCTGCAAGATTATGAGTAAATATAATGCCTAATAATATGAATGAGTCATTTTTCCAGTTCAGGTTCCAGTTTCTGCAAAGTGTTAGAGTTTTTCTGAGAGCCTATCCATACTACCTGAGTTTTATTATAGTAATATTTAGGCCTGAAAAGGAGGCATATTGACGAAGAGTTTCTAGTGTAGCCTGCAAACATTTTTCAGTGCCGTCTAATATGAGTGCTGTGTCGTCAGCGTACTGAGAAATAAGGTATTCTTTCTCTCCAATTCGTATTCCTTTAATTTGTTTATTATTTCTTATCATTATAGCTAAAATTTCAGCACAAAGTAAAAAAACGTATGGAGAAATGGGATCTCCCTGTCTGCAGCCTCGTGAGACACTAAAATAGTTTGAGAGGAATCCATTTACTACAACACAGGACTGAATATTGTTAAAGAAAGTATTTATCCATCTTGTAATAGATTCTCCAAAATTAAAGAATTTGAGGACTTCTTGAATAAAATCCCAATCAACGGAGTCGAAAGCTTTTTCAAAGTCTATAAGGAGAAGAATACCTGGAATTTTCATGTATTCAGTGTAGTCAATAATATCATATATTAAACTGTTACATTCGCCAATATATCTTTTGGACATAAATCCTTTTTGATCTTCGTTTATAATAGTGGGTAGAACAGTTTTTATTCTGTTAGCAATAGTTGATGATCCGATTTTATATGCAACGTTAAGTAAAGAGATTGGTCGCCAATTTTTAATCAGATGTTTAGGTTTTCCCTTTTTTGGAAAACAGGTTATAATACCTTGTTTTTGAGTCAGGGATAGTTCACCTTTTTCATATGCAAGGTTCAATGATCTTATAAGGTGTTCGTGAAGATTGAGCCAGAAGAATTTAAAGAATTCAACAGTAAAACCAGATGAGCCGGGGCTTTTTTCATTTTTCATTTTTTTTTCAGAGTGTTTAGTACTTCGTCGTATTTCAGTTGTCCTTCAAGGTTTTCTTGTTGTGTTTTTGACAACTTTGGTATATCCTGTTCTATATCTTTGAATAATTCTGATAAATTAACTGTTGCAATTGACTTTTTCTGATACAAGTTATGATAAAATGATCTGGTTTCAGTTATCAAATCTTCTTTTTTAGTGAGTATTTCTTTATGTTTATTTTCTAGTTTATAAATTGCTTTATTCAAGAAGTTTCTGTTTTCTAATGATAAGAAGAATTTACTTG
This sequence comes from Steromphala cineraria, assembly GCA_916613615.1. Taxonomy (NCBI): domain Eukaryota; kingdom Metazoa; phylum Mollusca; class Gastropoda; order Trochida; family Trochidae; genus Steromphala; species Steromphala cineraria. The sequence goes on from OU744724.1 coordinate 23,803,748, forward strand.
GTTTTTCACCTTCTTCCTTCCATTTTGATTAAGATCTTAAAATTATACCTTCTACTTCATTTTTATTAATAATCTGTAATTCTGTGTTTGCATCTTTCAATTATTCATGAAGTTTTGTTTTGGAGTCAATGTCATTTGATGTATCTAATTCCATTTCCAAGTCATTTATTATTTTTTCTAGAGACTGTTTAAGTTTGAGTTTTTACTTTTTCTTATATGATGAATATTTGATTGTATGTCCTCTAATCATTAGTAAAAGTGTTTCAAAAAACATTTGATCATTGATTTTAAAAACATATTTCCCTGTTTCATCAATATAGGATTTATATTGGTCTTTTGTTTCATTGATCAGTACTTTTATTTTATCTACATATGTTTTGTCATAAAGTAAGGAATTATTAAATTTCCAATATCCTTTTCCGCGTTCGATTTCGTTTAATTTTAACTCAATCCAAATTATAGAATGATCAGATCTGTATGCGGCATCAATGCCAGCTTCATGAATTGAGCTTTCAAGGTTTTTGGACATAATAAAGTAATCTAGTCTTGCTTGTTTTGTTGGGTTTTTCTGTCTCCATGTATATCTTAGGGTATCTGGGTTTAGTTGTCTCCAGGGGTCTATTAAATCATTATCCTCCATATATTCTAGCCATGTTTCTCTTGCTTTTGTGTTATTGACGTTTTTATAATTAAAATAGTCTAATTTGGGATCTTGTACAAAGTTAAAATCTCCACATATAGAAAAGTTATCATATTCAAACTCTGAAATGATTGAAATGATGTTTTGGTAAAATTCTGGTGTATCAGTATTTGGTCCATAAATCGTTATTAGCGTAATTGTCTTCTCCATGATTTTGATTTTTAATGCTAAATAGTTTCCGTTCTTATCATATCTAGTATCATCTATAGTATAGTCAAAGTTATCATTAAACAATATGGCTGTACCTCTGGCGTTACTTTTATAAGAACTGAAAAAGCAATTTTTTGAGCCCCATTCATCCTTTATTTTATTTTCTAAGTCTTTTATAAAATGAGTATCTTGGAGGCAGCATATGTTTGCCTTTTTACTTTTAAAATGACGAAAAACATCTGTTCTTTTTCGTTTATTGTTCAGGCCTTGGCAGTTTGAAGATAGTATTTTCAATTTGTCGTGACTCATGTCGGGTGCAAGTTTATATGAGGTTGAATTGTTATTGTTACGAGTTAAGCGTTGTTATGAGTGATTTTTTTTGGTATGGAGATAGTTTTTATGGTGAAGATATGAAACAGAGTGTGAAGTCATAGCGCATTTAGCAAAAGAGAAGTTTTTACCTTCATTGATTTGGTGAGTATCCGAGTTTATGTGATTGTGTATCTCCATTTATCCGGCTCCCTGGCCCTCTCGAATATTACCACTAAATAAGACACTTATTATTTTTCTTTTCCCTCGCCTTCCTATTATTATCTACTTAGTCTGTCATCCAGACCATAAAGCAAAAGAAATTAAATTGATGCCCAACCCAGTCTAGAAAATTATAGATTCTTCTGGGCTCCTTTTTTAAAATACATGAATTGTTTTAAATGTTGTCAATATCATTTAGAAATACGTCTGAGAGTAAATGTGTATGTGCTACTTACCAAGCGCAAGAGTGGCAGTAGCGTGTTCCAGTGCGGCTTTCATTGAGGTGTACATGACGCGTGTCTACAACCAGAACACAACCATCCTGAGCCTTACCTTACAAACTTGTAGATATGTGATTGATGAATATAATATGTTCATAAAAGGATGTAAAGCGTTATAACTACAGCGGAGTGCAACACGAATTACACTGCTGTCATTGTCTGTATGACTGTTCGTGTAAAATCAAAGAGTCTATCTGAGATGAACCCCGATTCATTATCAAGGAAGAAAGGCAAAGGTTGATATATATAGCGTCGACTATTGAAGTATGTCAATATTGCTGCACACGTCTTTGAGGCATTATATTGAATGCCATTAATGTGTAAACTACTAAAATAATTCCACGGCTGTATTATTTTGAAGCATGCAAGCCTTATTTGAATTAAAAGAAAGAGTGTCAAATAAATTATATATGTTTGATATGTCAAATTTCACATATAGACATTAAACGGTTAATTACACATTCCAGCATAAATGTGCAAAATACTCGTTTCTGACTGGTTACTGTGAAAATCAGAGGGCCTATAATTTGGTATTAATGTACGCTGCTCTGTTTACTTCATCTAATCCGCACTCCCAAGAATCCATTTGTTGCCTAGCAACAGTAGTTCTCAATGTTTGCTGTTGGTTTTGAAATTACAAAAAATAAGCCACGATTTTATTTTATGCACATCTCTCTCTGTCTTATTTTTTGTGTACAGCTTGACATGGTTAAATAAGACGAATTTAGCCAGGACCGACGCTTTAACAAGAACATTAAGAATACACTCGAGTAGCTTCAGCAAAAGTTGAAGCTGACATATTCACTTTAAAGAGACACCTGAACTGTATGTGAAAGAAACTATTTTTAAAATAGATATGGTCATAAGGAAATAATACTTTGTTCAAATGTACAGTCGGCGATGAATAGACGAGAAGTTTTCAATCGACTTACCTGGAGGCAGACGCCGATGGTAGAGATGTTCACAATGTTCCCTGCAAGAAACATTTGTCAATTAGTCAAACATTTCTTGAAATCATATAAATGCCTCCCCCCTTTTATATGAATATGAAATTCAAAGTCAATGCGACATCATGATTTCAATGATATTGAGTAACAAGAGTAAGAAACTTGCTGTGCCTCATGGAAGAGTAAAGACTAAGGTGGTTAAACATAATTATTTCACCTTTCGCCTCCTTGAGAGCAGAAACCATGAGACGCGAGAGGATGAGGGGTTCTCGCACGTTGACCTTGAAGGACATGTCGTAAGGTGTTGCGTCAACTTGTGCTAAAAAGTCGTCTTGATAGGACGAATAACCAGCATTGTTTATCTGAAATGGGCAGAAAATTTGACATAGTAAAGGCATAACAGTTCTCTCTTCTTCCCTGGATGATACATTCCCAAGGTCGATTCTCAATTTGCCAAACACTCTCCGACTCTTTTGGAAAACGAGAAAATTCCATTGCAGGTCAGTCCTTTAAAACACCAACAAGACCACAAAAAATGACTTCTGCTTTGATGGTAACGCAAAAAGAGGGACTGTTTAAACAGTAACAGCAACAAGCAACCTAGCGGTCCAAAGTTTTAAAGATCATGTAGTTAAGAGGGATAAACGTTAACAAGCAGGGCGATATTGATAAAGATAAAACACTGCGGCTTTAACAATCAAGAAAAAAGTGATGTTAAAGAAAAAATATGAACAACGACGTGCACAAGCCAGAAATGCTGAATGTACGTTTAACGCATGATGTTCTTATCAACAAATGACCAGGTGGTAAGGGGGTATGAAAGTAAAGGAAGAAAAACTCCAAAAAAACTTCAGTGTTCTAAAAGTTAATGCAGATCCTTCAACAAGGGCATTATGTGATTTAGTGATTTAGAACTGTAAGAATACACATTCTAAAGCTCATTTACCAAAACATCGATCCTCCCAAACTTTGAGTATGTGTTCTCTGCAATCTTATTCAACACTGGTAGTTCAGAAAGTTCACCTTCAACGATGAGTACCAGAAAGACATCACATCACATGAAGCTACATCACATTCTTTATGATTATCGGAATGGTTGTTGCATTGAATAAGGTAACTTCGTTCGAGCGGACACTCAATAACAACTGATGGCCAGAGACAAACTGCAACAATCAAGCAAGTTATAACCAGCCCCTCACACGAATCCACTCATCTACACACCATTACATAGTAAAATTGATAATGAACCTCATGAAAATGATGTGTAGACAACACATCCAACCTTTAAGTGACCTTGTTATGATTTTAAGTTTATCCTGCATTTGCCTTTCTTCGAAAAATATGGTATTTTAATGTATCAGTAGTTTACCTTGTTGTGTTTGGAAAGTTTTCAGTATATTTCTCCTTTATCATCTGATCATTTCTCACCTCGTCTTTACTGCAGCCTGCCTCTAGACACATTTCCCTGGTCTTCTGTAGACGTTCAGTATCCCTTCCCTGTCGAGACACTGCATAGCCAATTCTGACTAGTTCCACAGCAAAACCCTGTCCCATACCACTACTGCTGCCTGGATATAGATATATAGATAAAGATTCAGATATAGATATAGAGGCATTTAGTGGATGCTAAATATTACTTCCTTGCAGAGTGAGTGCCTAAACTGTCTGCTGCTACTACTACTACTACTACTACTACTACTACTACTACTACTACTACTACTACTACTACTCACTGTATATTTTGACACACATCTCAGACGCATTCTGTTGAAACACATTCTTCTCCTCTGCAGTCATTTAATGTTTTCTTGAAAGAACGTCTCTTTTCATGGCATTGGTAGGTTTTCCTACTTCGTCCCAGTTTTGCATGTTTCTACAGTCCATTGTCCACGTCTTAGTTCTCTTGGAAAATCTGGAAAACAAACAAAATTATCATCAACTCTTGTTCGGAAAATGTTTGAACTATGCACTTACCTTGTTGAGTTTGGTTGAAAATTTAACAATAGTAGAGTGACAGCATTCCTGTAGTTCAGTCCCTTTAAAATATCCTAAATATATGTTAAAAACGTAGAATTTGGATAATATGGAACATTAAAATAAAAAATAATCTAGAATCACTTTCTTGTAAAGAGACTTATTCACGTTTATCAAATAAAACATAACACTAACGTTAATGATCAGTATAGTAGATAGAAATAAAACTTACCGACTTCAACAGGTCATTTTGGTTTCACTCTTTGGCACAGCAAACCGCCCGTTGCTTCCTTCACGAGATGATATTCGGTCGTCATTCGATGAAATAATTTAATCTTCGCCGTACATACATGTATATGAAAACGATTTGTCCCTTTCTGTGTGGCTTGTGTTGAAACATCATCGTCTGATAAACTATCATCAAATAGAGGATGCACGTGCATTAAGAATGTCCTGGTTTATCAGATTTGGGAATCTCAAAGGGTTTTAAGGAAATTCTTTATTGAACCATACCGCTTGTTTGATTGAATTTCTGTTTAATTTGAGTATTTATCACATAAAGCCAATGTTGCATGTTATGAAGCAGGATCTCTCTGGAATGCTCTTCCTGAACACATCAAGCTACAATTAAGAGACTCTATCAACATTTCGGACACACTTGAAAAATCACCTTTTTAGAATTGCCTATGACTGTTAAATCAAAGATGCCAGTGTTAATACTGTAGGCCTATCTATTCTGTAAATAACAGTTTATCTGGAATTTTTAGCGCTGTACAAGATGAACAGATTAGATAGTTTTTTATGTCAGATTGAGATACAATATCTTATTTGCTTTATAGATTCATTATATAGATCTAAGCTCTAAGATCTCTTTCTTTATGTTCAACAAACTCACAATTGAATTTTAAATATCCATTTGCAGTTGTATTTCCAAACTTTTTTAAAATCCACCGACTTTACATGAGAGATAAACGTTTCATTTTCATGCCTTGAAATTATTAGAAAGACGAAACTTTATGTTTCTGATGCATGCCTAGTATTTAAATGTGCTGTAATCTCAGTGCGCTCAGGGAAAACGCTTTGTTTAATAAACAATAATAATAACTTATTACGTCTACTATTTATGTCAAGTTCAATCCATAAGATAGTTTAAAAATGGATATAGGTTTCTTTAATGTCTACAGATCTAAACGAGTGTTATAAACTGGCAGACAATGCAGAGCTGTCATTGATAGATTAACATGCAGAGTGGTTAAAGGGAGATAACTCCAAAATTTCGCAAACACGGAAGTGGTTGTGAACTAATGAAATCACCCAAACCTCGTAAAAAACAGTACACACCAATTAAGCTGGCCTAGTCAGGGGTTCAAAATGAGCAGAATCTATCACAATGAAGCTCTGGCCAATTTACCTGTTAATAATGTAAGAGTTGAAGCAAGATGGCCGGATTTGCTTGAATACACAAAGTGAGTATAGTTGTTAACTATATTTACTGTCAAGACAGTGCACAGCCTACCATTTACTAAAAATTAGTAATTATACGTATTGCACCATTAATCACTGAATAGATCTATCATCTAAAATAACTATAAATTATAATTTCCTCACCATAACACTGACAGGCCAAATTAATTTTTATCTCAAAGACAAAAAAAATATTTTGATATTTAAGAGAAAGTGAATCCTACAATCCTAATAAACAATGTTTCAATATGTAATAAATACACTGAAAATTTGTATGGTTTTTTTCTGAACTATTACTGAATAAGTACAAATGCGAAAGAAATACAGAATATTGTTTATCAAATGAATAAAAGTACTGACAAACATCCCTGAAATCAAGGGAGGAAACTGAGTAGTTACTAAATTCCAACAGGTGATAAGTGGATATTTTATGAATGCTTCATTTTGCCACTATCCATAAAAAAATACTTGTCACAAAATACTAGCTCTAACAATACAATTCAAGAGTCACCTCTAAAAATCTCAGTCCTTGCATCTTTCAATATCAGGGTTGATATATCATATCAGCTATGCTTCTCTAAGCCTGTGGCATCTATCACTGCTGGTTTTTAATAACAATATACATAATTCCTCTGAATTAACAGGGATCTGATAAATGCCTGGGGTCCATGGTAGCTGAGAACAAGCAGAAGTTCTCTACTATGCAGCATTTTTCTAAGAAGTGCCATTTCTCTTACAGCCTTCAGTTCTGATTCTATAATTAAAGCACCAAGGGTCAAAGGCTGTTGAAAAAATATATAGTTGTATAACAAGCGCCAGTTTCTAAAAGCGCCATTTCTATTATAAGCCCCAGTTCTCTATTAAACAGCAAGGAGTCAAAGGGTTTTGATAAGATATACGCTAGTTGTCTAATAAGTGCAAGTTCTCTAATAACCGCAGTTTCTTGTATACGCGTCAGTCTAATAACTGCCAAGGGGGCAAATGGTGTTGAAAAAAATATGCGTCTTGGTGCTTATAAGAGAAAATATGCTACAATAACAATATCAAATTTTTCAGCCAATTATGTTTAGCTGTGGATGCAGGCTAGGTAAAAAAGGCAAGGATGACAAGAATTGTGCGAGCTTTAGTTGATGTTTTAAGATATCCTAGATAATAACTGAAGTTCTGTTTCCTATTTGATGTTAGAGATGGTCCAGGTGTTATCATGGAGTGTGTCATCAAGAAGAAAGCAAGATACTGTGTCACCGATGCAGAACAGAAAAAGGTAAGAACAACATTGAATTTTGCTTTACGGAAACCAGCAGGGGTTGATTAATCATATATAAGGAACAGACTCCTCTAGGGTTATTTTTTGTGGATAAGTTATACAAGTGGACATTTAAGTTAATCATAAAAAAAAATCATATAACAGAATTGTTATATTTGTAATGTTAGAGAGTCTTTTTTGTTTAACTTAAGTCATTTTCCCAAATTGGGTCAGCACATAAATAGATCAGCATGTTAAAAGTGTAATTACATCCAGGGACATATTGTAGGAATGACCACTGCATACTTTGAATTTTTCAGAAATAATTAGTTTTCAAACAATCATTACAGTGTTGACATCCTATGTGGATGTTGCTTGATTTTACACTAGCAAAATCTGCTGTTTTGGATTAATATGGAAAGTAGGTAAAGGGTCAATGTTGTTCAAACTTCAAAGGCCAGGAGAAAAAAATAAATATCAATGTGTATATGCTGATATCTCTAATTGAATACAAGTCCTCCTTGCTTCACAGTTCCGATATTTTGTCTTCCAACTGGAACCACTGCGAGCTCACAGAAGAAAGTTTGAAAGTTCTGGCAAAGAGATTGAACCCAATTTCAGTGAAACAACAAAGGTTTCAACTGGTTTCCTCAACTCCTCTTACAGTAAGTAAGATAGCCTGTTATCTACAATGTATGCACCAGTTGTAAACTTCCTAGAAGGTCAAACAGGACAGGATGATTTAATTAATGAAATGGCCTCATAATTATTTGTCACAATATAGAAAATTGTTAATTTCACAATCTTATTTTGATCATGAAATCTTAAAACGGTTGGACAAATTCAATACATTGTTTAAAATTTCACTTTTCATATCATTACAGGAATATGATGAGAAATAACACATATATTATCAACAAACTGAATCATGAATTCTCAGTGGCAACTTAATTCATACTTGACCATTGTTGACAAATTAGGTATTTTATAACAATGTTTTAGAAGAGATACTTTCAATCATTCTTTTCCAAAAATAAGTTTAAAATTACATAAAAGACTTTTCATGGGAAAGTTTATAGAAATGACTTATATAAGACTAAAGAATATAACCTGATTAACAGCTGACTTTCTTTGTGTCATACCTATATAACAACTAGCATTGACAAATTCTCAGAGTAAGAGTAATCCGCCATGTGTCCATTCATTATTTCCATACTATAAAGGTGCAGTTTCACATATTACAGAAACAGAAGCGAAGGGGACCACTGACCGACTATCGCAGGATGAGTTGTCTGCCCTTGTGTCAAGGGCAGTGCTGACCAAGGCGGGGGGGAAGCATGCGGTGCCGGGATGTCTGGGGGGATGGATGGAGGAGGCGGAATTAGACAAGATGGAGCTTGAACTCGGGGATACAGTTCGCGTCAAGACTCGCGGAAACTCACCTTTTCTCTGTAAGCTTAACTGAGTTGAAAACAGCAGAAATGTACGTTCGGTTTGCTGCATGGTGATACTTACTTTAGTTCCAAACATGGTTCAAATTGTCAATATTTTCTATGTTGTGTTTATCGAAGATGTAGACAGGTTTGATACTGACTGGCAACTGTTGATAATTATCATTAACCTTGCATATATGAGAATATTATAATTTTTATACTTGACAGTCTGTCAAAGAAACCTATTTTTCTTATTGACACATACTTATGTTTTATTAAATGCACACTTTTCTGATCACTATTAGCAATAATTCCTGATTAATTTAAGTTATTGGCCACTGGTTTTTACAAGAGTGTTTTTAATAAATAGAAATCTAGGTGTCTCTAGGGACAAGTACAGAAGCAAAGTGGATCAATGTGAAATGGACTTGAGACTGGTGACATTCATGAAACTGTATTTTTGTGGTGTCATCTAGTTATGAACTAATATTATAAATGTGATGATGACCCATGTTGTGTTTCAGTGAGTATAGCTAAGCTGGAGGGTGAGTCGGCCACGGTGTCCAACTACGCAGGAGGAGAGGCTGTGGGTGGGTCGTGGACAGACAAGATCATGAACATCAAGTCATCTACCACCGACAAACCTGCACAGGAGAGCGAGATTGGAGACGATGAGTGGGTGAGTGGAGCATTCGATATACAATTCATGTCTTATAACAAAAAGAGCCCAGAAGATGCTTTAACTTCTGAGACCCTACTGCTGGGTGATCTAGACTTGCTATACTTTTGTAGACAGGATTGGTCACCAATTGAATATTTTTGCTCTAGGATCTGGATGACAGACTAGGTTGAGTATTGAAAGATTGGATCCCAGGTATAGGCCGACCCCCCCTCTTTAACCCGCTAATTTCTGGTATTAAATTCTCAGCTTATACCTGGTCATATACGGTAGGTTATCTCTCCAAATATGACCAACACAGCTTTTACCTTTAACAGCTTTAAAAGGTTTCTTTTAACCATCAGCCTTGATTGGTAAACACATTACTGTAACCAATTCACATACTTTCATTATGAGCATTTTACCTATTACATTTTCACCAAAATATATTTACTGGTAAGAAGTCAGTTCAATGAAATTTCATTTTATGTTATTCATTATGATCAAAAGCTTATTTCTTTTCAGGATGACTGAAATAGAAGCTCCTTTGGTACGAGGAATTACTTGTCTACAAATCGCTTCCAGTGGCCGATCCAGGATTTTTTTGGGTTCACTATAAGGGTTCTGATGTTTTGAATTTTACAAACTTGAAACCTCACCTGCCCCCGGGACGACTTCATTGGTTTGATAGCATGTTGCTGGTTCATAAAGAAGTCAGGATAACAAACTGATAGAGAAACAGAGGTCATTTTATCTCATGTCTCTTAGATCAACCCTCTTGAAAGTAATTGCAGATACGTATGACACCAAGCCAGAAGTCTTATCTCATGTGCAATATGTTTTTGGGGAAAGATCTTTTGTGTAGAAAATATAGAAGACAAGAACGGGAACTTTCATTTAAAACCATCATACATAATCTCCATCTAGAAAATGAGTGTTTTCTACGGTATATAGATATATATATTATTTGAACATTGGAAACTGACAATACATCAATTTCCTTGTTCAAACATATGAGTCTTCCAAAACCAATGTTACTGCCATCAGGAAAAGTGCAAATACAACAGAAGTGTAAATAATTGTTGAACATTTTATTGATGGCTGATCAGAAAGATGACAGCTTTTTGAAGATCTGATCATTATCAACAGTGATCCAAAACTCAATTGTTTCTATCCAGATACAAACTCAATACATCTGGTAGTTTCCTCTACGCAATGGTCTGAGAACAGTCTGTATAGTTTATGACAAGTGGTCAGTTAGCCAATCACAAGGCCTCAAGCGAGGGGCAAGTAACTCCTGTGAGTCATTTGTGGTGCATGTTCATTGTTCAACATTATCCTGCTTTTTGAATAGTTAGCTTAAACATAATAATCATATTTATTGAGAAAGTGGTCAAATGGATCAGGCAAAAGTGATTTTTGAATGCAACGATATGATTTGTTCACTTTACTGGTAATAGAACATGTGCCAATACAAGCAGTTGTCAGACCCTGTGGAATGGAAACCACCAAATGAATTTGAATTGGGCAACATAATGGAAATTTGTTGCTCCCAAGATGGTTGATTACAATCCAACTGCTGCTCTGTGAGATGAAGAAGCAGCCCAGATCTCCATGTATGATCACTCCAGCAGTCTAGCAATACATCTCTACATTACTACTCCACTTTCTTGATATCAACTGCTTCCGAGTTATTTCTATGTGTAATTAATGCTACAACATATTCTTCATACTCTCCCCAAAAAAAACAAAATTGACATTTTTGATAAAATAAAAGTTAAGTAACCATTTCATGAAAAACAAAATATGGAACATGAAATATTAGTATTGAATGTAAACACCAACTCCATAACTCTAATTCTGGCATCCAGAACACAATATTTTGCTTTCTTTGATTCAAAAATGACCCTGGAAAAGTGTGATGAGGCACATATATATAATTATGCTAAAATGCAACTTGTCACCCTCCACAATGGCTTTTCAGTAGCTTTTCTCTATGCTTGAATAGCACGAAATATATTTGTTCAACCATTACCATTGATTCAACTTATAGAAGATGACTCCAAATTTAAGATATTGTAAGAAATGTGTCTCGTCTCGTCACTTCCAATACTAAATGCCATACACACCTTCCACCAGTAAGCTTACTAGAAACTTGTTTACATCAGAATAAGATTGAATCATTCATCAATATGCAATATTCTCTACCGACTACACAATATCTCCCACCTCACTACCATCTACCAATATATGAACTGGAAATCAAATGATAGAAAAACATAAATCACAGCCTTGTTCAGAAATACACACTGGCACGATGACATGTTGAAACTATACAAAACCTTAACGAATGTCAACCTAATTACAATGAAGATCAAAGATCGCTTCTCACAATATATGATACAAAGAAACTGCCATCTGGTGTTTTCAATTGAACTTCACATCTCAAGGTTTTGAATCATGGGTTGTACACACATTCTCTACTTCACAACACAGGTTGCTCAAGTCATATCTACACTAACCTTAATCCAAGATTCAGTCTTCATATTTCATGAATGTGTTTAGTCAACCAGACAATTTGTTTAACAAATTCAAATTCCAGTTTTCATGAATCAAAAATAAAAATTATTTAGACTTTTCAAATGATGAAATAGAGTCAAGGATTGCACAACTAACTTTCATTCAGGCTTTTCCATTTGTTTCCATTTGTGCTAGAAGGAATACAGAATTATTCAGCAGGTTTCTCGCTGTTTATTGAACAGTTATCCTGCCCATTATACATACATACTTCAGAGCAATGACAGCTTCCTTTGAATATATGTTGAGGAAAGCAATTAATTCATCTATATCATAATTAGATTGCAAAGGATATATATACACAACACCATTTTCGCCACACTTGTCCATAAGGTGAAAATTCTTTTACAAAATAATGTAAAACTTTAACTACTTAACAAAAAGTATAATGTCACATTCAAGTGAGAGGCAACCACAAACTCCTTTCAACCTCTTAATGACTATAGTCACTGACTAGTCAAATCTATACCTATGTGTATAATTTTTATGTGTAAAGTCAGAGACTTAAAATCAGAGACATTTCTAATGAATAAAATATTTTGGCGCCAAGTATTGCATCCATTCATATACTTATTTTGCCAATTACAATATTTTTACACAAAACAGACAATCTGCGTAATCCTAATATTGCATTACAAATTAACATTCACTAAGAGAAGTAAGGAACAAAAAGTAGGCATACAAAAATAACAGAACATGACTCTGTAATAACATAACATAGAACAAGTCGACAAGCTCTCTCCCAAAACAAACAGCTCATTCAGCAACAATGCCAGGTACAATATATATATATAGGTCTCCTTCTAATCTGATACATACAAACCTTAACTAAATACTTCTTCTAGATTTGAAGAGACGATTACTCCTGACATCTATCCAATGGTGTTGTATACAAGTGCCTTGGTTTTACACTAGCATTATATTCCCTTGGTATAAAACTTCACTCTGAAGTATCTAACAGGAAATACTAGGTAAAATAAGGAATCTTATTCCATTGCAACAGGGATAACTTGCTGATATTGTATTACAATAACTTCAATATTATGTATTTCAATAATAACCATACTCTTTTCAATACAAATTGAGAATTCTTTAAGGTTTGAACATTTTGAGGAAAAGGTGTATGGACCTTGAATACCTGTTTACAATCTTTTATAACAACACGAATTCAAAATCATGTATTTTAACAATCACAAAATATTTGAACAATAACCCTAATTTTTTCAAGGCAAATTGAAAATTCTTTAACTTTTGAACATTTTGAGGATAAGGTGTATGGACCTTGAATACCTGTCTACAATCTACAACACGACTAAGAGGAAGGTACAGCTTGCAACCCTTCGTGTCAGAAAGCTATCTTCTCATCAAATCTAGAATGCGTAGTAATTTTAGGCTTGTATCTCAGATTGTTTGACCGGTGTGACTAGTCTGTGAAGAGGAGGTCTTCATCGCGATCATCCGCTAGCAGGTCTGCGGTCCGCTGGTTCTCCAGACCGATCTCGATCTTCCTCCTGCTCTGAAGCGCCTCCGAGGCAGCCCTCAACTTCTTCTTCTTCTCCTGGATCTTCTTCAATCTGCAGGAGAAGATAATAATAATCATAATGTGAATATCTATATTGGACACTTTACAAGCAATAGCATGCTCATGACGCTACTCACAATTTTATTAACCTGAAGCATTTGTACTCTCATAGTAGCTAACAAGAACTAAAAATAGAGCCATTGGCTCTGTAGCTCATCAGGCTTAACATTTGATTTTGCCGGACGCCGGACACCATGCCATGCCATGCGCCCATCGGGCCTTACAGGCCAGATGAGCTAAAAAGCAATCATGCAGGTCTGTATATCCTGTTTTGAGGTACCCATTTAAACAGCTTGGTTGACTGAGTGTAATGTGCATGAAGTATCTTGCTCATGGTCACAAATGTTTGGGGACACAAAGAGAGACCTTGTTTATCAGGAATGGTAATGTTGATTTCTATATTGCGCACTGTGCCAAAACTTTGCTGATAAACCAATCTCCCATCTATGGTACCAATATCACTAATATTAATACTGGGCTCTAAGAACTACCTACCAGTACATTGTTTTCTTGAAGGAATTTTACAAATATACAGCTTCTTTTCTTATTCTGTGTTTGGGTACATCAAAATATAAAATAGATAAAAAAACATAACTGCACACTCCTTCGACTAAAAACCTAAAATCAAAATGGACCATTTTATCATCAAATTAAAAAATAATGATGATATATTTAACTAAATAAAACTGTCTAATTTAATCCTTGCAGCACTTGCTGTGTATGGTATTTATCCTCTTTAGGCTCATGGCATGGAAACCTATAGTCACATGGTAAGGATTGCCACATTTTTTATTGACAAGAACCCTACACCAAAAACAGGATTTCATTTCACAACATGTTTCAGTTAGTTTGTGATTGGAATTTTGAACAACCTCAAGCCAGGCAGAAAATTTAGAGACAATGGAAAAAGCATTTAAGAAATTAGTAGCCACTCACCTATAAAACTCTTCTCTTTCTCGCTCATCAAGCTCTGTTGTGATGTATGCAATTGTCCTCTCGATACGAGGGATGATAACTGTACAAAATTAAAAATACTATTATAAATAAAGATAATTATTCAAAATATGATGAAATTTTAATGACAAATTTAATGATTTAAATTTTTCATTACACAAGTATCAAGATTTGTTCTTGGCAGACAGTTAGTAAACAATACTTTAGGGCAAACAAACCTTTGATACAGTTAGCACTCAAGGTTTTTACAATTTGTCTCTGAATATAATTTGTCATACAAGCTACAACATAACATCTTCTTTTCTACACATAAATATTCCAAATTTGGATTTCTTTTTTCCTAACTTGGCGATAGACATTGAAATAACTAGTCTTGCATGCTAGCACAAGCTTACTTCTAAACCTTGAGTGCAACAGCTGCTACTGAGGAAAGTGATTTACACTAGAATATCAACAATGCTTGAAGCATGAATATTCATTAGTTCACAATAAGAAAAGACGTCTAAACATTGCTTAATATTCTTGATAAGCAGATACTTTAACTATTGCAAATGGTCCCTTGCTAAAAGCATACCATTATGACCACCACATTCAATTTATCAAATAAACACCCTAATAATAATATTGACTTTAAAGTCTAAACGTACCATGCTCAATAGCGTTGACTCTTCTGTTTGTGATCTTGATGACCTCGTCGAGGGTGACGAAGCACGTCTGCAGTGAGGCTAGTTCTACGAGAAGTTGAATTGCACGAGCGTAATTCTTCTTCAGCTTGTCTATCTGCTGGCCTCCTCTTGACAAGCCTGTCAGCTCGTATGCTGAATACACAAAAATCTCATTATAAATTGGACAATTTCATATTTAGAAAAATAACCTTGACAACAAAAATGTAAAAAGAAAAGTGGAAACTTTCATAAATACAAACAAAAAGACTAAAAAAAAGAGTACTTACTGTCGGCACCATCTTGGTAATGCTCAAAGCTGGGAAGTGTCACACCTGTGAATATAAAATCATATTATTACCTACTATGAAATTCAAACAAGGCCAAAACTTGTATCTATGAAATATATTTCAATCACATCCAGTGAACACACAACAGATAATAAACGTAAACAAAAGATATCAATATACTCTAGCAAATCATTGAAATAAATTTCAGTGTATAACTTGTGTTCCAGACTATTAAGTTTCTGAGGTTTTGCGCTTATGTTGTTATTTAAATCAAGAGCCATCTACAACAAAGTTAAACAAGCAGAGTAACTAAATCTGATATAACTATGAATTACAAGCTATGTGCACTAACAAAAATCTGTTGCTTGATCTCAAACTCAGTGTTATGAGGAATCATAAGTGACATCTTAAGCTATGACAAAAGACAATCATGTTTACTTATGAATTTATAACTCTCTCAAGAAAACACACATTCTCATCAAAATACTCAAAAATATTTAATGGGGAAATTTGAACAAATCAAAAATTAAAACAAACATGATAAAGAGCCTGAAATAAAGAATATTCTGATAAGTGCCCCTTCACATATCCAGTATCGTTTCTAAGATGTTGGCTCAAGAACCTTTCGCAGTGGCTCACTTTTCTAATTTTAAGCAACATAGGAAAATGGAAGGCTCATTTCCCAAGGCACCTTCTCCGAACAACACTTAATATCATAAGTCAAAAGCCACCCATCCCAAATTATGACAAGATATCCTTTCTAAGTAAATACCAATCCTATACAAATCAGTACGTAAAATTAGTTAAACTGACCATACAAAGTATGCTCTGTCATTTTCTGCAATGTATTTATTATCAACATGGTGTTCTCATGTATGTTTATAATATGATTACAATCTGATATAAATTGGGTCTGTGGTTCTTTACTGAATAAATTCTCTCTCACTGCAATAATTTTAATTTCCCCATAGAATCAATACAGTACAGTATGCTTTTCCGTACGTTAGGTGCTAATTACGACCATGATGCTATTTATTTACCACACACCTGCTACATTCTCCTTCTTGTTCTTCACTTTGATCTGAGCCTTGTTGACATTCTGAAGTACTATATGATTGAAGTCTCCTGTTGTGAACTTGGCCTCGGCTAGAGAGAAGGCGGCTTCCTTCATCACATCACCCATCAACATCTTTGTCTGTCATAGAATCAGAAACTTTGAATTAACTACTTTTCAAAAATTGAAACAAAAATCTTGCTCTAATTTCGATATGACTGTGATTGATCGGTGCACCACTTATGATTTCATGTAATTTGACAATAAAATATCATTGTCTGTCAATGCATTATTTACTTTCAATAGAAAACCTTGAAAAATTGTCATTTAATGACAAAAACAAATCAAAATTGTCAATTATCCATAACATAATATTTTTTAGCAACAGTCAGTCCTTGACGATAAGATGACACAGTTCATAAAGTAAAGTAATTGCACACATAACACCAACAACTCATGGAGTGTTGCTTTAAGTCACTGTACGTTAGAGATTTCACTGCAGAAGAGGATTGAATTATGTTTATAAGACAATGACAAACCTCAATGATCTTCTTGAGGATGGATCTGAACCTGAGAGTCAAGGCGTCTGCTTTCTTCTTGAGCAGACTGTGACCCTTCTGAGCTCCCTTCAGCCGGAGCTTCATGTTGGTCAGGGCCCTGTCGTAGACGGAAGTCGTTAATAAAGATTACTCAACAATCTGTTTTGATTCCTATGAAAGGGATCTTACCCTCAAATGTCTCAATTACAGAATGGATAAATAATGCTTTGAATGTTTTTTAATGTTTTATGTATTCAAGTTGTCCCATGCAAATTATTTCTTTTTCAGAGGGTAAAGCACTAATCATACAAAACTGCATGCAGCCATTTTAGTATGAACACCTTTTAACCATTTGAGAGGAAACTAAATTTGTGTAGCTTATACAAACTTTGTAATATGATATTGTGGGTATCTGTATTGTTCTAAATCACAAGTAGCTGTTCATAGAATATAAATACAACTATTCTACTCTTCACATAATGTCAGAAATTAATGACAGACCGAACACCAACTGTACCCTTCGAACACCAACTGTACCCTTCGAGGACTGAACATCTTATAATATTTGATATTTCACTGGTATACATCCACCCTGCATCTCTTGTTGGTGTATCAATAATTTCTCTAAAGCACAATATTCGTTTGATCTCAAGACTGAAAATTTGATAATCATATAATCCATGATGATGACCATGTTAATATTCTTGATGAACATGATTTTGAAAAGCCACTCCTTTGAATGTTCAAAGATGTCTAGGTAATATTCTGGACTAGATGTATTCATAATACATACATCCAATACATAAAAGGCTAAAATAGTTATGTAAGACTGTCTACAAACTTCTCTGAATGCTTTGCAATCTTTAAAAATTCCTCTGGAGCTAATACCCAGAGGCCATTCATATTGACACATACTGTTCATGAGTGCAGAAATAAACAACTTTTCTGACTTTGAATCTTTAACAAACACCAAAATCATCAATGTGGAATAGGTGTTTTCTATACAAAGTATTTATTACCATAGTTTCCATTAGCTGTAGACTTACAAAGTTTAGAGCTAATATTTAAATTTGATAAATTTGCAAGAGTTCCGTTTCAAGGCAAGGGCACCTCTGATGAACAGACGGATCCATATTGGGATATTTTAGACAGTTTTTGATAATCTAGAGAATATTCATGCAAAATCAATTATATAAACAATCATATAGCATAATATTTATGTAATAATGATCAAAGACTTACATCCGAGATGGGAAAATATTTAATCTGTCTTTGCCCGACATCTTGTTGATGTATGATGGTGGTCATATGGTGTGTCACGTGATGTGAGGATTCTAATTAGAGTTATCTCCCTTTGGCCATTCATGATGTGTTTGAAGCGGCCCGAAAAGTTCTATAAAGGCGTGTCAGCTGTCAGTTTATTGCCGACAAGCGAATTTTCTAATATACCTTTAAAATATCACCGGTCGACTTATGCTTTTAGATTGGGACCTTGCTGTTCTAAATTTTACAAAATGTTTCGATGTTAAGCAACATAACAGATTTAGATATGTACATAGCCTTGACAATGTCTTACAAATAATTTAACTACTTTCCTTTGAAAAAAAACTGTACAAAAATTCAATATGTCTCATCATCAAAGTAGAAAATGTTACATGATAAATCAATATAACAGGCAAACCTGGGTTTCTAAATCAAAATCTTAATTGTTATTTTGGCAGAAAACTATATAATTACACGAAGAACTATATTTTTTAAAGCAATCTAATTAGCAGGATCAACACTTCCTGTTTTTAAAAAAGGTCAGCTATTTCTTCAACTGGTTAACTGTTTAAGTTGTTAATCACATCCCACATCAGCTTTTCTAGGCCCAAAGGTCATTTTATTTAAATGGTTTACGGATGGAAATGTTGAAAATAATATAGTTAAAAAACGATTTAATTTCGTATTAAATAAAAAATATTTCTGACAACCGACCTTATTTTACTCTTAATGCCATAAACCCAAAAATGGTCTGACCAAACATAAAGAAAAACTAACATCGTTACAATCTAGCAAAATCTATAGTAGTAGTAGATCTACCAACATCATGCATTTCTTGATCCCTATGCGAAATTTTGAAGCAAAAGTAACTGACCTGACGATAGGACTCATAAAAATTGTTATACACTCACACAATTCTTTATAAAAATATGTTACAAATTATGTTCATGACACCTTTTTAATTTCGATCAAAATTGAACGACGAATAGAAGTTATGTTCTGGAAAACAGTTAATACACTTTCCTGAAGAAAAAAACATATTTGTCGTCCCTCATGGGGCAAGGCAAACAGTTTTGGGTGTTCGTGCATGTCAAACTCGTTAATCTTGCAACTTTTTGATTAATACCAAATTTGATTGAAACAGATTTTGTAATGACAATGCATGAGAAGTTCGGGACTCGTCTATTATTTCACAAATCCACTCTTTCTCGTGCATTCTTCATTTTAATCCATACATGATTTCACAACATAAGAAAACAAATTTTCCACATTTTCATTATATTTCCACATTTTCATTATAAAACATAATATGCTCACCAATCGGATATGGGACACAGCCTTTAAGTTACAGTCCACTTGGCGGGGGTATTTTGTGAAAAGGGTATTCATGGGGCAAAGGGGCATTCTAATTTATATTATATCATTAATGTTTTTAGTTCATGAATAAAGCACAACGCAGTTGAAACATGTTGCTAAGGATAACAAATTTTGTTGATTTTTATGTGTCAACTTTATAAAAAGGAAAGCATCAACCCGTCATATTTCACATTCAGTGACTCTAACAACATGAGGGTAAGCCATACCTTAATCAACCTGTCATACATCACATCAATGACTCTACAAACATAAGGGTAAGCCATACCCAAAATAAATCCCTTCATTATATCACAATCACTGATTTTTACAACATGAGGGTAAGCAATACTCTAAACAAACCCGTCATCATATCACAATCAGGGACTCTAGCAACATGAGGGTAAGCCATACCCTAATCAATCCCTCCATTTTCATAGCAATATTTCCAACTCAATCCCGAAATCAAATACATTTTCTCACAACCACTGACTCTAGCAACATGAGGGTAAGCCATACCCTAATCAATCCCTCCATTTTCATAGCAATATTTTCAACTCAATCCCGAAATCAAATAAATTTTCTCACAATCACTGACTCTAGCAACATAAGGGTAAGCCATACCCTAATCAATCCCTCCATTTTCATAGCAATATTTCCAACTCAATCCCGAAATCAAATAAATTTTCTCACAACCACTGACTCTAGCAACATGAGGGTAAGCCATACCCTAATCAAATTCCGTCATATATCACAATCACTGACTATTGTATACATGAAGGTAAGCCATACCCTAATCAAACCCGTCTTTATATCATAATCACTGACTCTAGCAACATGAGGGTAAGCCATACCCTAATCAATCCCTCCAATTTCATAGCAATATTTCCAACTCAATCCCGAAATCAAATAAATTTTCTCACAATCACTGACTCTAGCAACATGAGGGTAAGCCATACCCTAATCAAACCCGTCATCATATCACAATCAGGTACTCTAGCAACATGAGGGTAAGCCATACCCTAATCAATCCCTCCATTTTCATAGCAATATTTCCAACTCAATCCCGAAATCAAATAAATTTTCTCACAATCACTGACTCTAGCAACATGAGGGTAAGCCATACCCTAATCAAATTCCGTCATATATCACAATCACTGACTATTGTATACATGAAGGTAAGCCATACCCTAATCAAACCCGTCTTTATATCATAATCACTGACTCTAGCAACATGAGGGTAAGCCATACCCTAATCAATCCCTCCATTTTCATAGCAATATTTCCAACTCAATCCCGAAATCAAATAAATTTTCTCACAATCACTGACTCTAGCAACATGAGGGTAAGCCATACCCTAATCAATCCGTCATATATCAAATAAGTGACTCTCACAACATGAGGGTAAGCCATACAACCAGGCCTTTCACTAGCACAGTACTTATTTGTTATACAAATGTCGACAGCACTTTCAGTATGACGTGCAATTTCATGGATATAATCAACAAAGGTCTGTTTGTTTTGAATTTTTTTCACAGTTTACTTGTGTCAATTAACGGAAGTCATATCGACAAGTCGTGAGTAATAACGCTCTCACAACCGGAAGTGGCGTAATTACCCCCACAATGAACTGGAATAATGATTACAATTGTTGTGGTACTGTGACATTTCCTAATTAGTGTACACTGGTAGTGTAGTTGTGAAACGTGTTAAGCTATTCCCGTATCAAAGAGACGACTGGCCACTTAACTTGAACATGTAAGTGTTTCTCTTTAATGTCTTATGTTTTAAGCAAGCAATGAAAAGTTGTGAGTGTTTTTAAATGTATATATTTGCAACTAGGACATATTCGTATATTTGCTATAACATTACATCAAGATAAGCATACAACGACTTTATAACGTTTAAGCCAATGATATTAAACTAGTACTGTCCTGTTTCTGAGAATACGAATTTTCGGAGTCAATTGTATATAAAGTTTTAAAAATTTATTGACATAATTGGAATAAATCAAGTTGACGACTTTTGTTTTCAGCCACTTAGTGCAAACATTGTACTGATAATTAACTTAAAATTAAGTGTTATGGCATTAAATGTCGGAAACTGTCATAGTGGTAATGTCAAACGGCGGGAGAGTCCCAATTATTGGTCAGTGTTTATTAAAATTGCCTCCGCGCTGTCACGACACAGATGAGAGAAAACTCCCTGTTATGAGAAAATATTTCACCAAGACTCAAATGTCAAAGTTTAAAACTCAGCATATGATGTATGACCGTGTAATTATAACTGAATTAATCCTTTAAAGCAAACAATTATATTGATGTTTAACATTTAGACATGCTATAGATCTGGCATATTTTATGAACATAAAAGCAATAATTATTTTCGTTTTTGTTCCGTTTTTCTATATATTAGTGAACAGTTATGTTTTCACGGTTGTTCATCTTATGGTTTCATGATTCACAATAATTGAACGTTTAGTTTGATCTTCTTATATCAGAACTTTAACACAGGTTTACTTCATTTTATCTTCTCATTCAACTTATCATATAAGATAAAATCAGGCAAACTTTTCATTATATTTGTTTCATGGAATATTCTTCCTGTATAGTCTGTCAGTCAGACTCTGAAATAAGAAAAGCCTCAGCAAGTCTACAATATGATTTGCGGCCTCAATTGAATGAAAATGAAGACAACTAAGTCTCTTTTTCATTTTATGTTAATACTTCTTTATTCTAAAATTAAAGACTTTTTGACAATTTCATTTTAGAGTCTAATTTTCAGACATATTCCTACACTAAAATAGTTGTATACTTCATCGAGGAGAATGATAGCCTGTACGAAAAGCTCTTATTTACCAAACGGTGCTGGAGTATGAAATATATGTAATAGTGGAATATGTGTCAGTGGAATGTATCACATACCGAGCGGTCAGGGGTAAATATGATGACCTCGATTCTTGGGGGTAATTTGATTCGGGTCATGCATGGAGGGTGAAGATGGGGTAAACATATGCAACACTGGACAATAGACAGGGGATGTCAAGACTGACACATATTTCTTCTTGTTGGCTGGAACTAGCACAATGGGCCTTTGTGGAGGATAGTAGACGGGAGTAAGCGACGTAACATTGCCATATGGTCATAACTTGTGGACTTAAAATGATGGAAACGTGTAAGTAGTAGAAACATTGCTTTCCTTACCAAATGATTTGGTAATCGGAATCATTATGAAACTTGTTGTTGCCTGTGATGTTCGATGTGACGTAACATTGATATAGTTTAAAGCTGGCGGTCTTAAAATGCTGAAAAGCGTTAGAAGTAGAAAATATGCTTTGAGAAAAAATATTTAATTATCTGAATCCTTATTGTAAAGTGTTTTGTCTGATATTTATGTAGAGGAAGTAACATTTACATAATGTTGACAACGTGTTTCTCTAAATGATGAAAAAGTGGAAGGAGTATACAATTTTGAATTGAGAACAAGATTTGATAGCTGAATACTTATTGCAACACGCCGCTGTTTGAAATGTTTTTAAAGGACGCAGCATTGAAATATGTGATTAAATGTCTTAAAATGACAAAAGAATTAAGAAGTAAAACTGCTGGAATTGTTGAAAGATATGTTCAGAAAAAAAGCAAGTCATATCGTTATTGGTTAATCTTTGTTTGGCAAAGATACAATAATGTATATCGAAACGTGTGACCCTCAGACTAAACAATTGTAATCTATAAAATGTGTATTGACAGCTAAATCCTCTCAAGAATGAGAGTCCCCCATTCCACGGAGTTATGGGATAAGACTGAAGGAGATTATGGTCCATGTCATAAGTCAGCACTGACACCCTACACTGGATGAAAGGTGGACCGGACCCGATCAGTGACCAGTGATTGACAGTCGAGCTATCTGAAAGTGATCATCTTGTCAATAGCATCTGTCGTAGAGTCTAGCCTAGACTTACTTTTTGTCCTTGAAGGATTTATTTGGTACAAGATTTCATCTCGGAACAATAAAGCCAAGTCTATGAAGTCTAAAAACATAACCGTACTTTATTTATAACAGTCAACTTTATACTTGTTGAATAAGGAGTTAGATTTATTTAAGGCTCTTATTTAATACAAAGTCATGATGCAGGACTAAAGGAACCCAAGATCAACTTTTAGTCAGTGACATATTTAAAATAATGACTGTATATCTTCATTTCTTTTATTTTATTTCCTTAGACTTTTCATTTCATTCATATTCAGTCAATCTAGACTTGGTGAGTGAGGACCTAGACTGGATACAAGACTCATATCTGATGCACGGTCATGATACAAGACTATCGGAACCCTCACAAATCATTATATTTCAATGAGGGGCCATTTAGACTTGAACATTATTTTCTTCCCTTAAAAATGGCAACTGTTTTTATGCTTCTCTCTGGGTAAATTTCGTTACTAAAATACACTAAGGGTTTAGTTAAATAGTTACCTATACATGCGTCATAAGCGCTGCTGTCTGCAAATTCAAATTAAGTGAAATTTTCTTTCTCGCTGACTGTATCTCCATCTAGTGTTTGATTCTTACGTTTCAAAGACTTTGACTGACATTTCTGATACAGGGGAACTTGATTAGAGTTACGTCTAAGCGAACTTGAGTAACTTTACAATGCGTCATTAGCCAATATTGAGCTAGCATTCAGTTACCTTGGTCGAATGGGGCTTTGTGTAAGGGGGACTTTAATGAACAAGTTAAAATAAGTCTTTCATTTAGTTTGAGAATTAAATATGAATTACATCCAATATCTAGACTTGCTATCTAAAGATTATGTTTACGAATAACAGTCTTTTGGGTAAGAATAAAGAGGGTCCAGCACTGTTATGGTTGAGTGAAAGAGAAGGGTAGATACGGTGGACTGTGAGAGAGGCTAGGACAGTGGTCAGTGATGTAGACACGTGTTGTGGGCGGGTCAAGTGGATAGCCACATGTTGACAGTCAGGGGATGGACTGATGGACGGACGGACGAGTTGCACTTGTGGTGACTGAAGTCTCCTCGCCGACACCCGGTATGATTTAACTCCGGATCAATATACGGCACAGCCCCAACATCTGTACGAGACGAGCGGGTCCCATTGTTAGTTTGATTCCTTTCACTGTACAGTGTCGATCAGGTTTGTTGATCGTGAAACGTGTTACATGTTGATCAGTGAGACCGAGGCTTTACTTCTTGTTATTCCGTGGAGACGTACAAAAGAGCAACACTATTGGATATCGGTTTATGGATTAGATCACTTAATTGTGCGTGTGTATTGTTCGGAATTAAATGTCCTAATCTGCAAAATAAAAGAAGTGAGAGGGGTATAACTCATTCCGGTAGTTTTCGACATATTCGTACCATATGTGACACCCCGAGTAAGAATCTGGAACCAGTTGACCTTAACTTGACTGACATTCACGGAAAAGTCCCTTTCGGTCTGTTCATTTCCCGCCATCCCCGGTACCGCACTTTGGCATCTAATCGTATCGTCTGCTCACACAGTAGCAGCCGACAGGCAGACGGCACAGCTAGCGGCAGTAGGAGATATCAGGTTGCACATGTGGAGGGAAGAACCCCGTCCCAGCAGACCAACTCGGAGAGAGGGATAGAAGCTGAGTGACTTTCAACAGGCATAGCAAGTCGAGAAGAGTTAGAAGGGCGAAAGAGTGGAGCTGTTGTTGTAGGATGCCAGCTCGCCCATGATTCTTACACCTCTAACTTCACTCAAGCTTTCCTCGGGATTTCAGTACTTGTTACATTTCTCTTCAGATTAGTGAGCGGGATTATAATTGATGGAAGCTGCACCGTACGATAACGTGGAGTTCCCAGTGAGGAAGCCGGGCACTGGAACGTGGCCGGGGCCGGGTCAGAACGCTGTGATCCCCCCGAACAGTGCGTCCTCCTCCCTGAAAACTGTGCACGTGCAGCAGACTAGCGGCAAGGACAGTCGTGTGGGGACCAAGTTGGCCCCTCTTCTGGAGGGGATGGAAGTAGCGGACTCTGAGGACCAACGTATGCAGGCTAAAGTCGTGCACTCCTCCCAGATCTCCTCACACAGCTCGGTAAGTTGCCAGATATCATTCCTCTTTGTTTATCTTGTATTGAATGTTCTTAGCAATGGTTTACAAGCCTGGTAGGAGACAGGACACCTGTGGGAGTTTCAGATCTCACTTGAAGCAAGTTGTAGAAGTTCAAGGGTTCGAAAAGTTAAAAGAGGATGATTGTATCATTGAAGCTGAAACCCTAGACTTACCAAACCTCTGTTAACTCGTTCGTATGAAAATACTTTTTGTGCGATAAGTCCAATATAAGGGATAGGGGTTCAACTTGGTGTGATTACGGCTTGTAGTATTCCATCTACAGCACGAAGACCTATCGCTATTGAGAGTTCATTACAATGCGTCCCGTCGGCAGCAATAGATTGGCTCGATGCTGAGCTTGTGTTTGGTATTTGGTGTTATATGAGGCTGTTTAGATTGTATTATCAGAAAATGAGAGTAAAAAAATCATGGTTGGAAAGGAAACACGACGAGTATGTGATATAATATTTAATGTATCATAGAATATTGTGTGAAACAGCAAAACATTATACGAAAAAGGGAGATTTGGAATTTAGTTTAACATGTACCATGTACCTAGTTGATATTAAAAGAGAATGGAAACGCGACGATGGTTTAAGGTGCTATTTGGTCTGTTTGAAAGAGATTTCATGACTTCTTTGATAGACAATAATTTTAGTAAATTAGTATGACCAAAACTGGACAGTGGACATAAATTGAGAATACTTCACACTTTCATAATGGAACTAAAGGTTCGAGCCTTTTGGTAGGAATGGGTGAGATGAAGGGGTGAGGTTCACTTTGAATGTTGATACGAGGGAGGAGTGTCGCTTCCTGCACATTCACCAAGCATTAATCACACATATATATATACACTCTGGTGTTACACCGTCACGTAACTTGAGGAGCCATCAGATAACCTTTATAGAATTTCGCACGTGTTGATGTAAATTTCAGAGTAAGGTTTTGCAACTGTTTTTACACGGTAGCGAAAAGGGCGTCGATAAATTCAAGTTCCACTGGTAATGATGTAAACATCTGCACATATGGTGATGTTGTAGAGTTCTTTCCAATGTTATTGATTTTTTATGGTATTCCTTATTTTCAAAGTAAACGTTAGTTTCAGTGACTGTCTGAACTTTTACTGGTCTCAAAGTAAATGCCAACATATTGATATATTGAAATAGTTGATGAGTGTTAGTGTTCATTTAAATATTCTTTCATTTAACGCAACAGCCAAAAGAATTGTACTGTACCCCCATGATATTAAAGGGTCAGTAGCACGTTTTTAGAGGAATACTCGTATTTTAAGTTGATGTCAGGAATTGAAAGACAATGTATTTAAACTTAACGAGGTAGTAATAAATCAATCATATTATGTAAATTTCAGTCATGCGATACCCTTTTCTTACACAAAAAAAAGTAATGGGTGTTAACACAAAAATGGCTTATTAGTTCTCTGACTATGGATGAATGGTTTGTGTAATGAGATTTTTGACACTATCACATGAACATCAACATACAATTATCAGTGTAAAATTAAAAATATGAAATTTTCAAAAACGTGCTACTGCCCCTTTAACATGTTATTACGTGTCAAAGAGTGAAAAATCCACTCAAATAATATGTCAAAGTGTAAACATTTCACCGAAGAAATATGCCATATGTATACTTTTGACTATTTTAAACATGAAAATTACTCTCTAAATAAAATCTTATTTGGCGTTGTATTCTATACTTTTATAGTGTAAATATAACATGTAAGTGTCAAAGTGTTAATACTAC
Organism: Steromphala cineraria; assembly: GCA_916613615.1. NCBI lineage: Eukaryota > Metazoa > Mollusca > Gastropoda > Trochida > Trochidae > Steromphala > Steromphala cineraria. The sequence goes on from OU744724.1 coordinate 23,831,269, forward strand.
ACTCACATAGTGTCAAAGTGTAGACTTGTGCCATCTCACCAAGCGCTTCAAACGTGAAGACTGTACATTGAGACATATGTTGAGGCTGTTCTAACGCGACACATTGTTCACATACACAGAAGTCTCATTTTATAAAAATGTTAACATATCGTTGAACTTTTGAAAGTCTACCTGTATGCCAGTCTCACGAACAGACCCCCTGGATATATAAACAACACAGTGCCCACATGAACAGCCCCTGTCTTTCTACTTCTACTACTTCCACCCTCTCCCCCTGTTAGTAAGTTACCTTACGGGACCGAGGAATCCCTCCAATACTTACTTGACCAATACCTTTTTTTCCAACCCCTACCTGTAAGACCGCTAACATTCAGCAGCTCCCACCTTTATGCCTCATTATGCCTACAAGGGTTAGAGTTGGAATTATGACTGTTTTCAAATTCATTCAAGATAATATGTGATATCAGGATCACCATGTTAAAAGGCTTTGTTAAAATTTCGAAAATCATCTTCTCACCATCCTAAAGCCTGATGAGCTTATAGCCCATTGCTTTAAATTACTCGTTCTCTCCAGCTTCACCACAAGCAACCCTCCACCCCTCCCACACCAACCACTGACACCCACTTCCATTATACACACACCCTCCTTCCACATCCAGCTCGGTCCAACATCCCAGCAGGAAGCCATTTCCCCTTGGCCAGATGGTACTGGGTCCAAATACCGGCGTGAAACATACACGCTTGATCTTTCACCATGACATTTGTATGTCTGCAAATAGCTGCGTGTGTTGTGATACAGACATGGGCTCCCTCTAATCGACTGTGCACCGTGTTATTGGCTGCACAGTGCTACCCACTGCACGCCATGGCATGTACAGTATCCTCCCAGATAACAACTTACTGCAGTAGAGCATTGAGACTCAAACCCTTCGTCCTTGACACCTTCTCAGTTATTCAGGTTTTTTTTGCGATTTCATTTGTCAAGTTTGGTTAATGAATCTTAAAAGCATAATCTTAATCATAATCCAAGGAATTACATCAGATCTGTCATAAAAATCCTTGCATAATCTAAATCATAGTCTGGGATATATTTCACAGTTTCACACTCTCCTTACGCCAAAACACAGGCTGCGGTCAGACCGAGTGGAGAGGAAACCTGCCATTGAAGCGACTTCGCATCCCGATAGATCGAATATTCTGAAACAAAACAGGAACACGGCCTATTATAACCAGACTGTCTAAATAACTTCAAATGCTAAAATAATTAGAAATGCTATAAAGAGTTAGAAGAATTGAGTTAGACTACCATGCAAATGTTCTACGATAACTAACGTCTTCGTGATTAGCGTTTAGCAGATATCACCTCATCTCAGCCACACGGTATCGTTCTCGACAGCAGTTACTGTACACGACATATATCAGGGGGAGATGGTTCCAATATACGTTAGACGCGTAAACTAGCTCCTCTGAAAATGGAAGTCATTTAGCTATGGATTCTATCAGAGAGTTGAATAGTCTGAAACAACGTGTCAACGACAGTTAATCAACAGTTCCCCTATGGTTAGATACGATGTCAACAGCGTTATAAATGTACAGTAGACGTGGAATCTCCAGCGACAAGAGTACAAGTTATCTTTAAAAAGGGTTTTCAGTCTTTACATTACTATGCCAGATAGTTCTTGTCTGTTAGCAAATTTTCAGCGAATAATCCGAAGAAACTGAATATCAATGATAAGACCCGTTCCCCCCAAAAAATATGTCTATCAGCGTTTCAAGTTTCATTGTATTTAATTATTCTCTCTTGACAGCCATGATTTCAAAGCCTACTTAACGTGGTGTGCTGTGTGTAGCCGCCGTGTATAATTAGAATGAATGATACAGACACCGGGTCTAATTGAAGTGAATTACATTCGCCTCTCTCGTAATTACACATCTACCAATCGCTGACCAAGTGCTGTGAGATGTAGTAGATGCTTGTAGGGTATGGGATCCAGCGTTCCTCAGTATCTTCCCAACTTATCTTTAGTTACTGAAATACAAAACAAAATGTATATATCTCTTTAAAAAAGGATCCTCTCTGATATTCTTAATCAAGCGCTCTCAATGAAGTTTTTAAAGCCTAGCTAATTGTTTTATGGAGTAAAGACTTTAACTGTTACCAACTAAACCGATTATTGATATATCTGCATTTACCCTCCCAATGTTTCATTTACGACAGGAAGCTTTGAAGACAATTCCCTGAAACCCTCTCCCGCAACACTGCTTCCCCCCACCTATACCTTCATACTAACGCTATACCCCTCCCCTTCCAAACCTTGTAGGTAGTCCTGAGTAATCCCCGGGTGCTGTGAGTCACATGGAGGGCCGCTGATCCTGGGGGAGCTCGCAGTTGATTGATGATTCCTCTTCTGACGAGGTTGCATCAAGTTGCATAGGTCGGACTGAATGAATCCTTTGTTGCTTGCAATATTACGTAGATACACAAGTTTAAAGTATTCTAAGCTAGGGTCTTCACTGAAGACTCTTTCAGTGGAGTCAGTCCGATGCTGATCCCCTAATTGACAACTTGTAACAGTGATGTTTTTAAGGTTGAAGGGCGGGGAAGCATACACTCCTGTCGAATACTGTCAGTTTTTTCCCTCTGCATACTATTTAATAAATGCAGTATAGTTTATGGCGTGCATGCAAGATTTTTTAGCATTATTACTACCGTAGGAAACATCACCACCATCACAACCATCACTACCACCACATATCCACCTCAATCAGTTATAACGAATGCATTATCAGTGGTAAAGGATTGTTTACCATCTTTGTCTCTTCTATATTTTTTGACTCAATAAAGTTGTTGGGTGGGATGCAAAGTTCCAATATTTCCAGTCTACAATCCGCCCTGCATACCAGAGCAAAAAACAACAGCCCATTGACTCGCTTTGATGGTCTGAATCAACACTCTAGTTAATAGAGAGGTAACTCCACACAGAAGCTCCGTGTCGCTTTCAAGCACATGGTTAGGTACATAACTTACACGCAATGCCGGGAGTTAGTACTGTTGTCTGCTTCTCTATCTTCAAGGACGAAGGTTTTTGTGATTATTCTGAATCGCTGCCAACAGACATCAGTGCAGTAGTTCTGTAATACTGTGTTTGAAATAAGAGTGATTCGACCATGAACAGCCGTTACCTGTGGCAATGTACAAAGTATGCACTCGTTGAATTTCGTCGATTTCTCTTGGTATTGGATTCTGTAGTGATTTTTGTTTTCAAACAGTTTATGCATACATTGCTTGTGTCAGTGTATTTATGCTGATTGCACTGATAGCATTGAACTTAAGTTATTTTGATGTTCTTACATGTGGATTTAACTAAAAAAATGTATGGAAGACGGTAGTGTGGTGGTTACCATGTTGGCTAGTCTGTCATCCAGACCCTATGGCAAAATTAAATAGAGCCTTTGTAAGTCTAGAAACTAGTGGCCAGTCTAGTTGCCTCAGCCATAGGTGAAGCTAAGCATTGTTCAGTATTCTCTATTTATTTTTTTCATAGCAAATATTAAAAAGTAAAATTTCAACAACAAATCTTTTCTTCAGGGACTATATGTTAGTCTACGTGTTGGCCTTCCACGCCAAAAGCAAAGATTTTTGACCTGAGCGTTACACTATGTTTTGTCCTTCGGTATCAACATTGCACTTAGTCTTAAACACTGTGATGGTGACAGACCTATTTGCTTAGTAGCTGCCCCGAAAATACGATTACTTCATAAATCATATCTAGATAGTCAAGGCTTTTGTAGGTCACGTATGAAATAGTTCAAACATCTATATCATTTGCCTTCAAACCACAACTAGATTCAATGATTATCACGAAAGACCATACATGTCTCTGTATGATTTTCTACATGTTGTGAACGCAATGCTTCTTTCACATCGCTTCGTTATGTCTATGCATGAAGGTTAACTTCAATGCATTACCGGAATACTATTCGAGGCAAGCATAATCTCTGCCGTGAAATATTTTACGAAGCGACGTTTACCAAATATCCCCGTTCCTTGCCTTACACTTTCATGCAAATTTTGACCTTTTAAGTGGACTCATTTCCTGTTAAAATATGAAGGTTTGAAGAGTCGAGTTAATGTGAGTCATAGCTGGATAAACGAGGGCGACGTGATCATCTGAACCAATGACTGGGTTGCTTCCAGTGCGAGGTTATCTCAGAAGCGAAAGTCGGAACCCAGTCTGGTAATAGATAGTACAGGGGAACATTCCTTTCTGGGGCGATGTTAATTGCCTGTTGAAATCTATTTACGCGAAATAGGGCAATATTTACACACAGCATACGGCATGTTAACTTCTCTGACGAAGTTTTAGTTTTCGTGATTTCACCGATTAACTCACACCATCTTGTATTCAGTGAGTCATTCATTTGTAACATTATCGTTTGTTTTGTTTAGCCATTGCAGTATGCTGAAATATATCGAAATACAGACTTTTCATTTGGTTCGCGGCTGCTACCTTTTTACGTTCCACGTTAGCTGAACTAGCTAAAGGTTTGATACAGTCATCAACTGTATCATAATTCCTTTATCACCCTAACCTTTAAGGGTATTAGTCTCCATCTTTCAAAATATTTGAAACTTGTCAACTAGTTTTCTTGATCATGCTCCTGTATATATGTTTTAACCTTATAATATTAATGACAAACTACGAAACGTTAAATCTTAAACCATTGCCCCCAATGCCTTCATCCCGTTTCAACATTCAAAGCCTCAAAACATATTAGCATTACCTAACAGTAATACAATTCTCACATTCTTTTTCTCTCAAGCATTCCTGGTTCTGTTGTAGCTTCAAGTCACACAAACAATATTATTTTCAGCTCAAACAAGTCTTTGTGTATTGTTTAGGTTAAAAGGTTTCTGATAAATGCTGTAAAATGTTTATTTGTCTCTGTTTATCAGTGAAACACGACCCCAAGTTCACACAACTTATGAAGGGGAATTGTGCTGAGCGATAAACTGCACTGTATTTAGAGAAATCGGGTTATCTCCCCGATCAGAACTCTCCTCCACGTAGAATGTTTCTTGTTATGTTCTGTTGCTTGAGCTCCGAAAAACTTGAATGTTCTTTGTGACCGTTTTGTATTTGATATGCAGTTTATGACCTATCTATTGATATGGATATCAAAATTCTGTATTCCTTCATCCAAAATGTTACGTCATTATTTCAGAATGTTTTTCCTGGTGGTCACTGGTGTCAGTGTTGGCTAAGAAGGTATTGGTTTTGGAAACAATTATGGTGTTGGCAGAACTAATGAGGATGGCCACTGGTCGTTATGATGTTATTTGGGATTTAATGTTAATGCAGAGGATTCTAGTGATGCATTTGATAATTGTGGTAGTAGGGATACTAAAGATGGCAATGTTCTTTGCTAAGGGCAGTTTATAGGATGGTAAAAACTGTGAATTAGACAATTTTAGACTTTCATATACCCTTCAAAAAAAGAAACGCATAGTATATTTTGAAATTTTTGAACTTATGTACAAATTAATATAACAATAAAACTGTCATATTTCTTCTCTGAACGTAATCCTAACATGATTATTTACCACTTCTGTGCAAAAACGGAGACATTTGAGCGATTTCGTTCTTTAAGGAAGCAATTGAAAACAGTTTTTTTAAAACCTCTGCTTAGGAAAATCTGTTAATCAATAACAACATGTCGAAAGCATAAAAGCATGTGGAACTAATACCAAACAAAAGGTAAATATGGTTTCAATCTTTTAATTCTTTGAACATGAAAATTAGGATAAATATAAACAATGCCAAAGTGGCGAAAATCGGAAACATCGCCGTACGTCAAATTAAAACTTTAGTTTCAAAATCTGCTGTCGTTTTAAATTAGAACGATAAAAGGAGCACAATATTTAGTCATATTTAGTCGTTCCCTGCAGACCGATTTTCGACAAAAAGAAGCCCATATTTGTGAGAGAAAGAGTGCTATCAAAGCAAAAATTATCTACATCCGGGTCAAGTACTTGCGTCATCGTCTTCTTACAGCAATACAGATTACATAACAGATACATGTTTTGTGAACAAAAGTCGACAAAACTTTAGGGAGCCGTTTTCCTAAAGTGGATATTCGACCAAGAGAGCTAGTTATCGGCCCTGTTTTGAGAAATTTTGAAATGTTCAATCGCCGTCAATGGTGTTTTAAAACTCTGAGGGTTAATCTTTAAATCTTTGGTAAAGTCTGGTTTGTTGATCATACTCACTATCATCCAAAATTGTGAGATGAAAAACAGCGTTTCTCAGTATTGTTTACTTTCTGAAAATTAAAAGTTGGCCTATAAATTTATTTGAAAGGTTAACAGATTTGGTTGAGTGGGTGTTATGATGTAAGTTACTATTTATCAAGCACACAAGATCTGCTTAATTCGTTGTTTTAAGAGATTTGGACTGATAGTCTGAACATCAACAACATTCACGAACGTCAAATGCATCCGGTTTTTGGTCTGGCAGGGGGAGTTTTGCGTTCCATTATATACAGAACTCCGCTTGATATACGTCTATGTTAAGATCAAGGTCAAAGTCCTGCACTAACTCCCTCAAACACAAGATCAAAACCCCTATAGAACTTATATGTTATGAACTTTATAAACGTGCACGTCAACGTCATATTACGTTTTAGACACTTCACCATCGGGCCATCACAATGCGGGACGGGTGGAGAAGAACTTTGTAAAGGAGACTTTTTAACCTTTTGCATTCAGTGCCAGAAATATGTCAATCAAGAATTGCTCTATATTATAACACAACAATAAACTTACTTTAGCGCCAAATTTTAGATAAATAACACACAAGAACAGAACAAAAACTGATGTCAACGTGTTTGCCAACACTTTATCTACAGCCTTGTTAAATTTCACCTTCTCACCATTGAAAGTATGTGATATTTTTGCTCTCGACTAAATGTTAATATATTCTAAAAAACATTATTTATGCGGTTTTTTTTTTAAAGAGTATATTACATCAAAGAAGGCATGAACTGTAAATGTACAATGTCTTCAAATACAGTTCATTTATGTCGGTTCTTGAAGTTGTTGTTATATGTTATAAGAGATGATGTTATGAGTTTTTAACGTGTTGGTGATGAGTGTGAAAATGTTTGTATCAATTCGGGTTTTGTTATGTCTTTGCCTATGTTAGGACCATCACTTTGACTATGTGGAGTTCAACATCTTGAAATGTATTGGTCTCGCCAACACCTGATGGTATCCCAGCATCTGTTTCTCGTTTGATAACCTCCCTTTCTCTTCTGAGTGAAGTTTACAGGCACAGTGGACAATATATCACGTTAACACTTGCTCTGTTGACCAATGGACGTTAATGATGACGATAACTAACCCCTTTTTCCGGACAGGATGGTACCGCATTTGCTCTTATTGACCTTTGTCGATAGCAACCGCCTGTACAGACGTGACATTTTGATAGTCCAACGGCTGTAAGAGAAAATGCATTATGTCTATTCAGTTTTTTAGACAGGAATGTCCTAATTATTTCCTAATATCAGAAAAAGTAATGATTCAACGGTAGAACATAGATCCTATGATAGTAGAGAAGATTCAAGGTTAGAAGACAAGATTCAAATATAGTAGAACAGATTCAAAGATAGTAGAATGATTCAAGATATTAGTGATAATTACAGACGATTCTAGAGTAGTAAATAGGATTCCAATATAGTTGAAAAGCATCTGATAGAGAAGAAAATATTTAGCATAGATTAAAACACCTAATGATAGCAAAACAGATTCAATGATAGTAGAACAGGGGAACACATATATTATATTAACACATTTCATGGTTACCCTCCCAGTGATCAAATGGTGTTAGCTACCATCGTCAATATGATAAAATACGGTATTCCAGTAGCACTGAGAGGAGGAGTATATGTTCCCCTGATTGTGGCAGTTTTATCACTGTGCAATTAACAGGCAGGGTTAATACTCTCCACATGCAGATAGCCGCTCGTCCACCTTCTATAAATTACTCCTTATCTCCCACTACTCAATGACCTTCTTCAAGACTCATTGCTACCTCAATTAAGAGGCGTGATAGTTTATTAGGGTCTTGATGAAACATCACCTATTTTATTAATTGGATTTTGTTGTAAGCACTTGACATCTCAGTGACAAAAGATATTTATCTTTGATGCTTCTTGGAAATATTATTTCAAAATTGAAATAGTCTCTCGTCTTTTATGATTATACTAATCAAAGGTCAAAGCAAGTCTATCATACTAGGCCAATAGTAGCAGAAAAAGAGATGTTAGGATCCTATTTACATAATTTCCTTTTGGCAATTGAATATTGTCCCTTAGTTAGAAAAGGATATCTAAAGGATTTAAGATTTTCCTTTAGTAATTTTTATTTCATTGCAGTTTCATACTTTAGAAGTATTTTTGTTCGGTATCAATGTTCAACCTAACACAGGAACCTTTGACAATCAATTAGTTAATCAGAATTTTGACGTGTGATGAAATGCAAACGCTCACATATAAATATCCAACAACAAATACGGCTACATATCAACCTGTCAAATCTCAACAAGAGAGTGCGTACGCGGAGGGAGAAGTTATAAAGCCTGAGTAATAAGTCTCTCGCCGTCAAGTGTAATTCTGCCCGACATTTGTGGCCACATGCATGTCATGAATTTTTATTTTCCATAATTCAGTAACTGAATTATCCTCCAAGCTATCCTACATCGATTTTCTATGAATGGTAATATGGGAAATACTTGATAGAGCTTTATCCTTGCAAAATGCGCCAAGAGCTAATTGGATCCGATTGAGCTGGAATTGTCAACGTCATTATCTCCTATTAGAGACAAAGGGGTTAACAATCGTTCATAATCTTCTTGGTCAAAACGATTATATTCATGTTTCAAACATTTGGTTGCATATAGGATTTACAGAGATATTTAATATTGAATAACTATGATTGAATGATGAACGGACTGGTGTTGTTTTCACGTTAATTCATTTCATTTAAGAACTAGTATTTATGAAACATTCATAAATACCAGGGCAGTGCTCGAAAGAGAATATATCGAGCACTATAAATATAGTGGATCCGGTTTTTTATGACATTTTGAGGAGACTTATAAGAACAGCAAGTTTTCTCTGGCCAACAAGTCCATTATTTTGGAATTCCCCGTTATTTATCCCGAATATGTTGTTATGAATACCATAGATTGCACTTGGAATAGGCCGACACATGTGTGTTGTATGTGTTATAATTACTCATGACGTTTTGATTGGTTGCTTTGAGTATGCAACATTTGGCGAAATTCATTTTTCCCTACGGAATAATAATATGCTGCATTTGATGAAAAGTTTCCATTAGGGAAAGGGAATAAACAACATTTTGAAAATCGAATAAAACAATTCTTTGGAAGCTTTTAAAAGTTAAAAACAAAAATTATGAATGATAATTTTCTATATCTTATTTTTTAATGTCCATCTTTTCTTGAAAGACTAAAATTAAACTTTTTTGATTCATATGACATTTTTATATCTTCCAAATTGATCTTTTTCATACAAAAGCACACATGAATATAATAGAGAATATAGAGCATCATATTCAATTGTTGGTTAAAATGCATATTGACAGCTCATGTCGGCGATCTTTTTATTTTCATTATGTAAATAATGTCACAATGATATTTTTTCCACATGCCTTGATCTGCTACTAAGATATCGTATCTTAATCATCATATTCAACTTAACTCGATCTTTAGAGACACTTCATATTAATGATTCACACGTGTGTCTACTGGTGTAAATAAACAACCCATATTCAGCTACTTCATGTCATACGTGCACGTGTTACAGATCTCACACACGTGCACCCACTACAGTCTATAAAGTGTCAGGGCACCTTGACCTTTTGTTAAGTGTAAATATTTCCGGATAAATGATGCGTGCCATTCAGATAACACGTTTAAATACCAAGATCAACTCAAACGAATTTCTTGAATTCTTGAAAACGTTTCAGCAACACTGGACAATCATGAACCGAAACACTTCTTTTATGTTTCCTAATCAAAGCATGTTTACAAATTCAACGGTTAAGAGTTCCTCCTTTGAACTGCATTATTATATGAAGCCTGTAACATTCATTCCTAGAGGGTAGTAGTTGAATCACACAACTATGTTCAAATGGTTGGCAAGGCTCTCAGATATGATGTCATTTGTTGTTATCTATGTGTTAATATTTGCATCTGTTTCTTCATGGAATGTATATGCAATAAACTTTGTATCTTGTATCTTGTATCTATGTGGCCCGGAGATCATCGTCTTATTTCAGAAATGAAGATCAAGGAGGGAAGTGTAAACAAAGATTTGAAATTCATCTTTTCTGAAAGTTTTAATTTTTCAAACTTGAGCAACTTTGAAAGACAAAAAATGCATTAGCTTTGATTCAGTCTATTTGAGTCTGAAAACGAGAATGGCAAACGACCGAGAACAATTAATAGTTGATAGCTGACCAACAGTCGATAGGGATCAGTCAGCTGGTATTCCAGTCAAGATAAGATGACCATTACCCCTCACAATGTCAAGCTCAGGCCTGGCGATGACCCCTACAATAAGTGAATTACAATAGGTCAGTTAATAAGTCTTGGCGAGGTGACACCGACTAAGGACAGGAGTTTATAGACATTTTCTGCAATAACGTCTGCCATCCAGACCTTTCTATACCTCAACTCAAAACGTTATGCCACAGAGAACATATACGATATTGCAATACTAACTTCTATGACTAGAAAATGACGTTTGATGTGTCAGAGTCAGTATATCTTATTCCATTTGACGTAAGCCAGACGCTATTATTTCCATTTATATTTTTGAAATTTCAATCTGACATTATTTTGAAATGTAATTACTAGATAATAATCGATATGCTAGCAATATGACGTACCAAAGCATGAGTAACAATATATTTGTATTTGATGAACTTTTACAATTTAAATTGGTTGAAGATCAAGTCGGGCTTACTTTCCTTTTAGTTCCTCATTGTGAAGACGGATCATTAAAATCTATCGAAACATGAAATATATTTTCTGATGAAACATCTAACGTTGTCTTTTATAACTATTTCATTCAAGATTATCTTAAAAAGGAAGATAAGAAAGTCGAATGTATGTTGTATGAGAATTTAATCACATTCCAATGGTTGTCTCTTGATTGGTTAAAGATTGAACGAGTTTCCTTGATATGAAACCAATTCTTGGCTACAGATCTCTTTTTTCCCCGTTTGTAGAGGTCAAAAACAAGATGCAGATGGAAAAAGAGCAACTAGTTCTTCAGGGCGTATGGATATATTCACATATGTTAAATTCAGGACAGCTTCTTTCATCAAAAACATGTCGTATATACTTTGTATTGCCAAACAAATTCATAAATTTGATGCTTAGGGTTTAGGCCTTCAATTCTCTTTGTAACAATTTGGAGGTATATAAAGATAAGTGTTTATTGCACTTTCAGAACAAATACACTCGCATTCATTCTGCAATACGAGGTGCTGAAAGTAACTTACCACGCCTACAAATAAAGCACACATGTTTTGGTGTTGTGGATATATGCTACCGGTATGTATATATAGGCGAAGTGAATTTGCCGGCTAGAAAGAAACATGTCTTGGTAATATCAGTAATACTTTTTGTAGGGGGACTTGTTAATTCCACACATGTGTGAGGGTCCAAAGGGGAGGTAATCCACAGACTAATGACGCCTAGGTCAAAGTTCAAACAGCGCATTGCTTTAGGCTCTTGCACATAAGGTATATATCAGACACACGATTATAGCATACCACGACTAAATGGAAACTTCAGCACTTCAGAAACAGGATGATATAGAAATATTGAGGCATCTCTATAGTATACAGTACCTCAACACTGCAAATAAAAACTATATTTTTGTCCAATAGTATGAACTAGATAGATAAGTGACATTTCGAAATATTTAAACCCGAAAGATAACATTTATCTACTTAAGATGGAACACCTTTTTTCATGTGCCGCATTTCCTCGAATACAACCTCGGATCCCCTTCTATCATCGTCAACTTGCCCACCAGGGCCATTTTCTAACTTGTTTGGTTTTATACGAGGTAGGCTTTATGGGTTATTGATTAATATTTTAAGAAACATTGTCTTTGGTTCCGTGTTGTTATTGGCCCGGGTTGTTTTCGAGGAATTAAGAATTACGGCTACGTAACGTGGTATATTGTTTTGGAAATGCATATCTCTAAAATGCTTTTTTATATGTATACATACGATATTCCATAACATTAAAAAAATCAAATAACTTGAGATTTCAAACACGTTTTTTTGTAAAGAGTTCTACATCGCCGTCCCTGATTGCCTAATCACGTGGTATTGATCTCTCGACACAGCTTGCAGACTTACCGATGTAAGGAGCTTGCAGCTATGACCATCTGTCCCCTGGTCTGTTCTCTTAGACAAAATCTCTGTGTTTCCATCGTCGTTAAGTTCGAAATTGTTTTATTTTAGCTGTTTAAAAGATTTTTAAAATACTTTTTGGAAAAGAAATTTGAAAGAATACCCATTTATCGATGTTTTGAAAATCCATTTGAATTTATTAAGCCTAAAATCACATTTGCTCCTTTTAACTAAATGACGATTAAGCATTAACTCATTATCTTGCTTATTCAGCAATGAACGGTGATCAATTCAATGTTTGACAAGTTTTTTTTTTCGTTAAACTAATACAAGTTATGAACGCACTTGTTTATAGTTGATAATGAAATAAAGAAGATGCCAAACTTAACTATATCTTTGATGGAGCAGTTACGTGTAATATGACACCAATTATTACTTTCAATTATCGAAATGTCACTTTCTAATATTTCTTGAATAATAATCAGATTCAAACAAACCGTTATACGAGAGTGACAGAGATTTTGACAACTCCAACTAGATAACTCGATAGACTCGTCAAACTAAATAAATATTGTCGTTTCAGTGGTCATTTACGAGAGGTGTAATGGGATCCGAAAAATTAGTAATTATGACATCAATTTTGCATTAGTTATAAACTGAATGATGATTTTACTTTTGTCCTTTACACGCTTATTGCTGAATGGAATATCACATTTCCTCTGATATTTGTTCATCACCCCTTTACCCCCGGCGCCTAATAGAGGCCCGGTGCTTATTTCAGAGCCGATCCTGATTAAAGGAAATACGGCACATCGACAACCGGATAATTACTCAGATGAGAAACACGGCTATGTACGAAGGGTAGAGTACAAGGTTGTACCTGCTCTCTCTCTCTCTGAGACTGACTAAGACTTTAACTGAGGAATCAAGAAACATTTAAAGAAACAAGGTTTCAAATGGTTGCACGTCTACACGAGTAGCTACAGAGAGAAGACATTCATTTTGGTAAACATTTTCTCTTGTTGAAGATAACTTGACTAAGGAATGTAACGCATTATCTGAATTTGATAGTGTCATTATTGTATGTAGGGTGTAGAGCTGCAACGTAGTTCGTTTCGTTATCCATTTTGTGTTTAAACGTTTGCCTCGAAAGTTATCGGTTAAAAACTTACGATGAAACTCCTACGATGTGGACTGCCATATTTTATCTTAAAGAACGCGTCTTCTGGAAATGAAAGTTATGTTCAGTGAACAAGCACAAGGGTTTATAACGTTTTTCAAACATCTTCATACTAATTACACACCCCTTCGTCGGGTGAATAACAGTACATCATCTTACAAATTCTGCATACCAAAGTTAATTAAATCCTTAAATTAACAAGGTTATTTATATATAATGAATACTCTCGTCACTTTATATTTCCGTAAATAATGATGTTTTGTAGAGTAGAAGCAAGTGTTCCTAATAATAAAAAATGAATACTCTAGCCAACTTATATTTCCTTAAATAATTATGTAGACTAGAAGCAAGTGTTCCCAATCATATATGATGAATACTCTCGTCATCTTTGTAATTCCGTATATAATGATGTTTTGTAGACCAGAAGAAAGTGTTCTTTATCATATATAATGTACATTATGTGCCAACTTATATATCCGTGTATAATGATGTTTTGTAGACTAGAAGCAAGTCTTCTTTATCATATACATTATATAGGGGAAAATAAGTTGACAAGAGTATTCATCATATTATATAATGAATACTCTCGTCAACTCATATGTCCCTATATAACTATATTTTGTAGAGTAGAAGCAAGTCTATGGTACGACTGGTTGCTGGTTGAAGGGACCAGGTAGATAAGCTGTGCTCTATGGTAGTTCCGCTGTCTGCTCGGCTAACTTATGTCCCTTAGCTTGATTTCCAGATAGTCTTGCTCCAAGACTGTGTACCAAGAAGGAGTCTTTCCAATCAATGGCGAAATGTTTCAACATAAGAAGTTGTCCTCTTATTCGTGTAGGGCAGACAGTTTAGAGACATGTTTCCGAACGAAAATGAGAGGCCGATCTGTGAGAAGACTGTAAATCTGTTTTAAAACTACCTAGGGATTTCTTGCTTCTTGATGTAACAACCCTTTCAGAGTAAGGTTTAGTCAACCTAACCGTATAGCACTACAGATATACTGATGTAAGAACGGAATCATACAAAGGACTCGTTCCGACATAATACAAGAGATAGTTCGGTGTATTGGTATAATTATACTGTGATCTTGAACATATCAACTATTTATGTGTTCTGTTTATATGTCTAATATTATAAAAATATGTATGTTATAATGTTATTGTATTTTGGTGACCTTTTCCCTAGGCAAAGGTGTGAGTTTTTTCCCTATGACTTTTTTTCCGATCACCGAATATAACATTAAGATAACTGTTCTTGAATTGACTGTCAAGATAACTGTTAAATCAATGTTCAGATAGATATATGTTCTTTATTCCTGCAGTTTTCTTCCTATCAGTTGAAGATAACCAAAATTACACATATATATGATATCACTGACAGTCGTACACAGCGATCCATTGAAAACGTATCCAAACATTCACGATGGCCGGTTTTGTAATAAAATTGTTATCTACATACAGAAAGGTTTGCCATATAATATCTGTATATCTATGGGGATCTCAGTCTAGATTGAAGTAATTCACATGGATATCTTGGTTTTCAGCATTCATAGAAAATCATCTGGAGAGCAGACCCTTGTTTATCCGTCCGTCGGTCTCAAGAATTCAGTATGATTTTTACTTTAGCTTCACCCAAAACATCATTGTTTATCAATTGACTCGATTCCACAAAGAAATAATCACTAGAACACTCTAGTTAAATGGGTCACTACAAATACATATTTCTGACCTGGAATATTCAGTATCCCATAAACTATGCCCGTTTTAGGTACATGAAGAATTTGAGACTGATTGGCCTTGAGCGTTTTGAGCAGACAAGTACTTAATGGCCGTCCTGTATCATTTTCTTACATTAGGCCTTGTTTAGAAAGGCTGCTTCACTGTCAGGTAGTGTGTTTAGAGAGGTTTGTGTTTCCACTTGTATTACGTGTCAGCTTGGAGCTTGTCAGTGTGAAGAAGTTCTCTGGATTATCTCCTAAGTATGTTTGTACTTGAAACACTTCTTCTGAAAGGGCTTGTATTAGAAACACCAAGTCCTTGTTTATTGGACAGCCGCTACCGTTAAGTAGACGCTGATTGATTTGATAAATTAACTACTGAAAAGGCAAGATATTTAACGTGATACACACGTTACATTTTCGGGTTTTTTTATTACAATTAAAAGATTTCTGCCTTATATTTTATTAGCTCATCAGGACTGAAGGTCCAGATGGGCTTATGGCATGGCCCGTCGTCCGGCGTCCGTCCGTCCGTCGTCCGTCGTCCGTCGTCCGTCCGTAAACTTTTGACACTTTCGACTTCTCCTCATGAACCATACACATTAGAGAGCTGAAATTTTGTGTACAAGTACCTTAGCATATGGAGATTCTAATTTGTAACTTTGGTGACCCTGTGACCCCAAATAGGGACACAGGGGTCACAACTTTAAAAACCTATTTTCATCTTCTTCTCCAGTTCCAGAAGGACTAGAGAGTTAAAAATGATATGTGCAGACTCCTTGGCCAAATAGGGTCACAGGGGTCACAACCTTAAAAACCTATTTTCATCATCTTCTCCAGTTCTAAAAGGACTAGAGAGTTAAAAACGATATGTGCAGACTCCTTGGCCAATGGGGATTCTAAATTGTAGATTTCGTGACCCCATGACCCCAAATAGGGTCACAGGGGTCACAACCTTCAAAACCTATTTTCATCTTCTTCTCCAGTTCTAAAAGGACTAGAGAGTTGAAAGTGATATGTGCAGACTCCTTGGACAATGGGGATTCTAATTTGTAACTTTGGTGAACCTGTGACCCCAAATAGGGTCACAGGGGTCACAACCTTAAAAACCTATTTTCATCTTCTTCTCCAGTACTAAAAGGACTATAGAGTTGAAAATGATATGTGCAGACTCCTTGGCCAATCGGGATTCTTAATTGTAGATTTCGTGACCCCATGACCCCAAATAGGGTCACAGGGGTCACAACCTTAAAAACCAATTCTCATCTTCTTCTACAGTTCCAAAAGGTCTAGAGAGTTAATATTGATATGTGCAGACTCCTTGGCCAATGGGGATTCTAAATTGTAACTTTGGTGAACCTGTGACCCCAAATAGGGTCACAGGGGTCACAACCTTAAAAAACTATTTTCATCTTCTTCTCCAGTTCTAAAAGGAATAGAGAGTTGAAAGTGATATGTGCAGACTCCTTGGACAATGGGGATTCTAATTTGTAACTTTGGTGAACCTGTGACCCCAAATAGGGTCACAGGGGTCACAACCTTAAAAACCTATTTTCATCTTCTTCTCCAGTTCTAAAAGGAATAGAGAGTTGAAAGTGATATGTGCAGACTCCTTGGACAATGGGGATTCTAATTTGTAACTTTGGTGAACCTGTGACCCCAAATAGGGTCACAGGGGTCACAACCTTAAAAACCTATTTTCATCTTCTTCTCCAGTTCTAAAAGGAATAGAGAGTTGAAAGTGATATGTGCAGACTCCTTGGACAATGGGGATTCTAATTTGTAACTTTGGTGAACCTGTGACCCCAAATAGGGTCACAGGGGTCACAACCTTAAAAACCTATTTTCATCTTCTTCTCCAGTACTAAAATGACTATAGAGTTGAAAATGAAATGTGCAGACTCCTTGGCCAATCGGGATTCTTAATTGTAGATTTCGTGACCCCATGACCCCAAATAGGGTCACAGGGGTCACAACCTTAAAAACTTATTTTCATCATCACCTTTAGCTCCTAAAGGTCTATTGAGCTGAAAGACTGCATGTAGACTCCTTGGTCAATCAGGATTCTAAACTGTAGGTTTTGTGACCCCATGACCCCAAATAGGGTCACAGGGGTCACAACCTTAAAAACCTATTTTCATCTTCTTCTCCAGTTCTAAAAGGAATAGAGAGTTGAAAGTGATATGTGCAGACTCCTTGGACAATGGGGATTCTAATTTGTAACTTTGGTGAACCTGTGACCCCAAATAGGGTCACAGGGGTCACAACCTTAAAAACCTATTTTCATCTTCTTCTCCAGTTCTAAAAGGAATAGAGAGTTGAAAGTGATATGTGCAGACTCCTTGGACAATGGGGATTCTAATTTGTAACTTTGGTGAACCTGTGACCCCAAATAGGGTCACAGGGGTCACAACCTTAAAAACCTATTTTCATCTTCTTCTCCAGTTCTAAAAGGAATAGAGAGTTGAAAGTGATATGTGCAGACTCCTTGGACAATGGGGATTCTAATTTGTAACTTTGGTGAACCTGTGACCCCAAATAGGGTCACAGGGGTCACAACCTTAAAAACCTATTTTCATCTTCTTCTCCAGTACTAAAATGACTATAGAGTTGAAAATGAAATGTGCAGACTCCTTGGCCAATCGGGATTCTTAATTGTAGATTTCGTGACCCCATGACCCCAAATAGGGTCACAGGGGTCACAACCTTAAAAACTTATTTTCATCATCACCTTTAGCTCCTAAAGGTCTATTGAGCTGAAAGACTGCATGTAGTCTCCTTGGTCAATCAGGATTCTAAACTGTAGGTTTTGTGACCCCATGACCCCAAATAGGGTCACAGGGGTCACAACCTTAAAAACCTATTTTCATCTTCTTCTCCAGTTCTAAAAGGAATAGAGAGTTGAAAGTGATATGTGCAGACTCCTTGGACAATGGGGATTCTAATTTGTAACTTTGGTGAACCTGTGACCCCAAATAGGGTCACAGGGGTCACAACCTTAAATACCTATTTTCATCTTCTTCTCCAGTTCCAAAAGGAGTAGAGAGTTGAAAGTGATATGTGCAGACTCCTTGGACAATGGGGATTCTAATTTGTAACTTTGGTGAACCTGTGACCCCAAATAGGGTCACAGGGGTCACAACCTTAAAAACCTATTTTCATCTTCTTCTCCAGTACTAAAATGACTATAGAGTTGAAAATGAAATGTGCAGACTCCTTGGCCAATCGGGATTCTTAATTGTAGATTTCGTGACCCCATGACCCCAAATAGGGTCACAGGGGTCACAACCTTAAAAACTTATTTTCATCATCACCTTTAGCTCCTAAAGGTCTATTGAGCTGAAAGACTGCATGTAGACTCCTTGGTCAATCAGGATTCTAAACTGTAGGTTTTGTGACCCCATGACCCCAAATAGGGTCACAGGGGTCACAACCTTAAAAACCTATTTTCATCTTCTTCTCCAGTTCTAAAAGGAATAGAGAGTTGAAAGTGATATGTGCAGACTCCTTGGACAATGGGGATTCTAATTTGTAACTTTGGTGAACCTGTGACCCCAAATAGGGTCACAGGGGTCACAACCTTAAATACCTATTTTCATCTTCTTCTCCAGTTCCAAAAGGAGTAGAGAGTTAAAAATTATATGTGCAAACTCCTTGGACAATGGAGATTCTAATTTGTAACTTCGGTGACCCTGTGACCCCAAATAGGGTCACAGGGGTCACAACCTTAAAAACCTATTTTCATCTTCTTCTCTAGTTCTAAAAGGACTAGAGAGTTAAAAACGATATGTGCAGACTCCTTGGCCAATGGGGATTCTAAATTGTAACTTTGGTGACCCTGCGACTCCAAATAGGGTCACAGGGGTCACAACCTTAAAAACCTATTTTCATCATCTTCTCCAGTTCTAAAAGGACTAGAGAGTTAAAAACGATATGTGCAGACTCCTTGGCCAATAGGGATTCTAAAATGTAGATTTCGTGACCCCATGACGTCAAATAGGGTCACAGGGGTCACAACCTTAAAAACCTATTTTCATCTTATTCTCCAGTTCTAAAAGGACTAGAGAGTTGAAAGTGATATGTGCAGACTCCTTGGACAATGGGGATTCTAATTTGTAACTTTGGTGAACCTGTGACCCCAAATAGGGTCACAGGGGTCACAACCTTAAAAACCTATTTTCATCTTCTTCTCCAGTACTAAAAGGACTATAGCGTTGAAAATGATATGTGCAGACTCCTTGGCCAATCGGGATTCTTAATTGTAGATTTCGTGACCCCATGACCCCAAATAGGGTCACAGGGGTCACAACCTTAAAAACCAATTCTCATCTTCTTCTACAGTTCCAAAAGGTCTAGAGAGTTAATATTGATATGTGCAGACTCCTTGGACAATGGGGATTCTAATTTGTAACTTTGTTGACCCTGTGACCCCAAATAGGGTCACAGGGGTCACAACCTTAAAAAACTATTTTCATCTTCTTCTCAAGTTCCAAAAGGTCTAGAGAGCTGAAATTATATGTGCAGACTCCTTGGCCAATCGGGATTCTAAATTGTAGATTTCGTGACCCCATGACCCCAAATAGGGTCATAGGGGTCACAACCTTAAAAACTTATTTTCATCATCATCTTTAGCTCCTAAAGGTCTATTGAGCTGAAAGACTGCATGTAGACTCCTTGGTCAATCAGGATTCTAAACTGTAGGTTTTGTGACCCCATGACCCCAAATAGGGTCACAGGGGTCACAACCTTAAAAACCTATTTTCATCTTCTTCTCCAGTTCTAAAAGGAATAGAGAGTTGAAAGTGATATGTGCAGACTCCTTGGACAATGGGGATTCTAATTTGTAACTTTGGTGAACCTGTGACCCCAAATAGGGTCACAGGGGTCACAACCTTAAAAACCTATTTTCATCTTCTTCTCCAGTACTAAAAGGACTATAGAGTTGAAAATGATATGTGCAGACTCCTTGGCCAATCGGGATTCTTAATTGTAGATTTCGTGACCCCATGACCCCAAATAGGGTCACAGGGGTCACAACCTTAAAAACCAATTCTCATCTTCTTCTACAGTTCCAAAAGGTCTAGAGAGTTAATATTGATATGTGCAGACTCCTTGGACAATGGGGATTCTAATTTGTAACTTTGTTGACCCTGTGACCCCAAATAGGGTCACAGGGGTCACAACCTTAAAAAACTATTTTCATCTTCTTCTCAAGTTCCAAAAGGTCTAGAGAGCTGAAATTATATGTGCAGACTCCTTGGCCAATCGGGATTCTAAATTGTAGATTTCGTGACCCCATGACCCCAAATAGGGTCATAGGGGTCACAACCTTAAAAACTTATTTTCATCATCATCTTTAGCTCCTAAAGGTCTATTGAGCTGAAAGACTGCATGTAGACTCCTTGGCAAATGGGGATTCTAAACTGTAGGTTTTGTGACCCCATGACCCCAAATAGGGTCACAGGGGTCACAACCTTAAAAACCTATTTTCATCTTCTTCTCCAGTTCTAAAAGGAATAGAGAGTTGAAAGTGATATGTGCAGACTCCTTGGACAATGGGGATTCTAATTTGTAACTTTGGTGAACCTGTGACCCCAAATAGGGTCACAGGGGTCACAACCTTAAATACCTATTTTCATCTTCTTCTCCAGTTCCAAAAGGAGTAGAGAGTTGAAAGTGATATGTGCAGACTCCTTGGACAATGGGGATTCTAATTTGTAACTTTGGTGAACCTGTGACCCCAAATAGGGTCACAGGGGTCACAACCTTAAAAACCTATTTTCATCTTCTTCTCCAGTACTAAAATGACTATAGAGTTGAAAATGAAATGTGCAGACTCCTTGGCCAATCGGGATTCTTAATTGTAGATTTCGTGACCCCATGACCCCAAATAGGGTCACAGGGGTCACAACCTTAAAAACTTATTTTCATCATCACCTTTAGCTCCTAAAGGTCTATTGAGCTGAAAGACTGCATGTAGACTCCTTGGTCAATCAGGATTCTAAACTGTAGGTTTTGTGACCCCATGACCCCAAATAGGGTCACAGGGGTCACAACCTTAAAAACCTATTTTCATCTTCTTCTCCAGTTCTAAAAGGAATAGAGAGTTGAAAGTGATATGTGCAGACTCCTTGGACAATGGGGATTCTAATTTGTAACTTTGGTGAACCTGTGACCCCAAATAGGGTCACAGGGGTCACAACCTTAAATACCTATTTTCATCTTCTTCTCCAGTTCCAAAAGGAGTAGAGAGTTAAAAATTATATGTGCAAACTCCTTGGACAATGGAGATTCTAATTTGTAACTTCGGTGACCCTGTGACCCCAAATAGGGTCACAGGGGTCACAACCTTAAAAACCTATTTTCATCTTCTTCTCTAGTTCTAAAAGGACTAGAGAGTTAAAAACGATATGTGCAGACTCCTTGGCCAATGGGGATTCTAAATTGTAACTTTGGTGACCCTGCGACTCCAAATAGGGTCACAGGGGTCACAACCTTAAAAACCTATTTTCATCATCTTCTCCAGTTCTAAAAGGACTAGAGAGTTAAAAACGATATGTGCAGACTCCTTGGCCAATAGGGATTCTAAAATGTAGATTTCGTGACCCCATGACGTCAAATAGGGTCACAGGGGTCACAACCTTAAAAACCTATTTTCATCTTATTCTCCAGTTCTAAAAGGACTAGAGAGTTGAAAGTGATATGTGCAGACTCCTTGGACAATGGGGATTCTAATTTGTAACTTTGGTGAACCTGTGACCCCAAATAGGGTCACAGGGGTCACAACCTTAAAAACCTATTTTCATCTTCTTCTCCAGTACTAAAAGGACTATAGCGTTGAAAATGATATGTGCAGACTCCTTGGCCAATCGGGATTCTTAATTGTAGATTTCGTGACCCCATGACCCCAAATAGGGTCACAGGGGTCACAACCTTAAAAACCAATTCTCATCTTCTTCTACAGTTCCAAAAGGTCTAGAGAGTTAATATTGATATGTGCAGACTCCTTGGACAATGGGGATTCTAATTTGTAACTTTGTTGACCCTGTGACCCCAAATAGGGTCACAGGGGTCACAACCTTAAAAAACTATTTTCATCTTCTTCTCAAGTTCCAAAAGGTCTAGAGAGCTGAAATTATATGTGCAGACTCCTTGGCCAATCGGGATTCTAAATTGTAGATTTCGTGACCCCATGACCCAAAATAGGGTCATAGGGGTCACAACCTTAAAAACTTATTTTCATCATCATCTTTAGCTCCTAAAGGTCTATTGAGCTGAAAGACTGCATGTAGACTCCTTGGTCAATCAGGATTCTAAACTGTAGGTTTTGTGACCCCATGACCCCAAATAGGGTCACAGGGGTCACAACCTTAAAAACCTATTTTCATCTTCTTCTCCAGTTCTAAAAGGAATAGAGAGTTGAAAGTGATATGTGCAGACTCCTTGGACAATGGGGATTCTAATTTGTAACTTTGGTGAACCTGTGACCCCAAATAGGGTCACAGGGGTCACAACCTTAAAAACCTATTTTCATCTTCTTCTCCAGTTCCAAAAGGAGTAGAGAGTTAAAAATTATATGTGCAAACTCCTTGGACAATGGAGATTCTAATTTGTAACTTCGGTGACCCTGTGACCCCAAATAGGGTCACAGGGGTCACAACCTTAAAAACCTATTTTCATCTTCTTCTCTAGTTCTAAAAGGACTAGAGAGTTAAAAACGATATGTGCAGACTCCTTGGCCAATGGGGATTCTAAATTGTAACTTTGGTGACCCTGCGACTCCAAATAGGGTCACAGGGGTCACAACCTTAAAAACCTATTTTCATCATCTTCTCCAGTTCTAAAAGGACTAGAGAGTTAAAAACGATATGTGCAGACTCCTTGGCCAATAGGGATTCTAAAATGTAGATTTCGTGACCCCATGACCCCAAATAGGGTCACAGGGGTCACAACCTTAAAAACCTATTTTCATCTTCTTCTCCAGTTCTAAAAGGAATAGAGAGTTGAAAGTGATATGTGCAGACTCCTTGGACAATGGGGATTCTAATTTGTAACTTTGGTGAACCTGTGACCCCAAATAGGGTCACAGGGGTCACAACCTTAAAAACCTATTTTCATCTTCTTCTCCAGTACTAAAAGGACTATAGAGTTGAAAATGATATGTGCAGACTCCTTGGCCAATCGGGATTCTTAATTGTAGATTTCGTGACCCCATGACCCCAAATAGGGTCACAGGGGTCACAACCTTAAAAACCAATTCTCATCTTCTTCTACAGTTCCAAAAGGTCTAGAGAGTTAATATTGATATGTGCAGACTCCTTGGACAATGGGGATTCTAATTTGTAACTTTGTTGACCCTGTGACCCCAAATAGGGTCACAGGGGTCACAACCTTAAAAAACTATTTTCATCTTCTTCTCAAGTTCCAAAAGGTCTAGAGAGCTGAAATTATATGTGCAGACTCCTTGGCCAATCGGGATTCTAAATTGTAGATTTCGTGACCCCATGACCCCAAATAGGGTCATAGGGGTCACAACCTTAAAATCTTATTTTCATCATCATCTTTAGCTCCTAAAGGTCTATTGAGCTGAAAGACTGCATGTAGACTCCTTGGCCAATGGGGATTCTAAACTGTAGGTTTTGTGACCCCATGACCCCAAATAGGGTCACAGGGGTCACAATCTTAAAAACCTATTTTTCTCCATTAGATGACAGTCTAGGGCAAATTTATTTCTCCTTAGATATTTTAGTGTGGACTTCTTTCACTGTCTGATATTGGCGATCTAGAAAGTGTTGAATAATAATACATTTGTTTTGTAATTTTTTTAGAGGTTTTCTTGCAATAGGTAACATCAGTTTCATTTTTAGCTCATCTTGCCTGTATAAAGCAAACTTGATATGATGCCTGATGAGCTACAGAGCCAATGGCTCTATTTTTAATGACCTTTTCGCTAGGCTAAGACGTGACTTATTTCCCTATGACTTTTTTTCCGATCACCGAATATAACATTAAGATAACTGTTCTTGAATTGAATGTCAAGATAACTGTTAAATCAATTTTCAGATAGATATATTATGTACTTTATTCCTCCATAAGTTGAAGATTAGAAAACAAATACACATATCAAATCAATATGGAGAGGTTCACGTTGTCTCGTTTATATCACTGACAGTCTTACATAGCGATCCATTGAACACGTATCCAAACATTCACGAATGGTTTGTTACATGAATGTTATCTACACACAGAACGGTTCGTCATCCATATGTCTGTATATCCCTGGGGATCTCAGTCTAGTTTGACGCAATTCACATGGTCTTTAGCATTCATAGAAAATCATCTGGAGAGCAGACCCTTGTTTATCCGTCCGTCGGTCTCAAGAATTCAGTATGATTTTTACTTTAGCTTCACCCAAAACATCATTGTTTATCAATTGACTCGATTCCACAAAGAAATAATCACTAGAACACTCTAGTTAAATGGGTCATTACAAATACATATTTCTGACCTGGAATATTCAGTATCCCATAAACTATGCCCGTTTTAGGTACATGAAGAATTTGAGACTGATTGGCCGTGAGCGTTTTGAGCAGACAAGTACTTAATGGCCGTCCTGTATCATTTTCTTACATTAGGCCTTGTTTAGAAAGGCTGCTTCACTGTCAGGTAGTGTGTTTAGAGAGGTTTGTGTTTCCACTTGTATTACGTGTCAGCTTGGAGCTTGTCAGTGTGAAGAAGTTCTCTGGATTATCTCCTAAGTATGTTTGTACTTGAAACACTTCTTCTGAAAGGGCTTGTATTAGAAACACCAAGTCCTTGTTTATTGGACAGCCGCTACCGTTAAGTAGACGCTGATTGATTTGATAAATAAACTACTGAAAAGGCAAGATATTTAACGTGATACACACGTTACATTTTCGTTTTTAGCTCATCAGGACTGAAAGTCCAGATGGGCTTATGGCATGGCCCGTCGTCCGGCGTCCGTCCGTCCGTCGTCCGTCGTCCGTCCGTCGTCCGTCCGTAAACTTTTGACACTTTCGACTTCTCCTCATGAACCATACACATTAGAGAGCTGAAATTTTGTGTACAAGTACATTAGCATATGGAGATTCTAATTTGTAACTTTGGTGACCCTGTGACCCCAATTAGGGTCACAGGGGTCACAACTTTAAAAACCTATTTTCATCTTCTTCTCCAGTTCCAGAAGGATTAGAGAGTTAAAAATGATATGTGCAGACTCCTTGGCCAATGGGGATTCTAATTTGTAACTTTGGTGACCCTGTGACCCCAAATAGGGTCACAGGGGTCACAACCTTAAATACCTATTTTCATCTTCTTCTCCAGTTCCAAAAGGAGTAGAGAGTTAAAAATTATATGTGCAGACTCCTTGGACAATGGAGATTCTAATTTGTAACTTTGGTGACCCTGTGACCCCAAATAGGGTCACAGGGGTCACAACCTTAAAAACCTATTTTCATCTTCTTCTCCAGTTCTAAAATGACTAGAGAGTTGAAAGTGATATGTGCAGACTCCTTGGACAATGTGGATTCTAATTTGTAACTTTGGTGAACCTGTGACCCCAAATAGGGTCACAGGGGTCACAACCTTAAAAACCTATTTTCATCTTCTTCTCTAGTTCTAAAAGGACTAGAGAGTTGAAAGTGATATGTGCAGACTCCTTGGACAATGGGGATTCTAAATTATAGATTTCGTGACCCCATGACCCCAAATAGGGTCACAGGGGTCACAACCTTAAAAACCTATTTTCATCATCATCTTTAGCTCCTAAAGGTCTATTGAGCTGAAAGACTGCATGTAGACTCCTTGGCCAATTGGGATTCTAAACTGTAGGTTTTGTGACCCCATGACCCCAAATAGGGTCACAGGGGTCACAATCTTAAAAACCTATTTTTCTCCATTAGATGACAGTCTTTGACAAATTTATTTCTCCTTGGATATTTTAGTGTGGACTTCTTTCACTGTCTGATATTGGCCATCTAGAAGGTGTTGAATATAATACATTTGTTTTGTAATTTTTTTATAGGTTTTCTTGCAAAAGGTAACATCAGTTTCATTTTTAACTCATCTTGCCTGTATAAAGCAAACTTGATATGATGCCTGATGAGCTACAGAGCCAATGGCGCTATTTTTAAGGATTCAGCCTTTCAGGCTGAATCCTTATTGTTATTGGCGTGTTTTATTATTATTATTCCACCGATTTTGTGCCCGCGTTTCAGCCAAAACGGCTAATGCTATAACAGTAAAATTTGGTACACTGATAGCCCTCTATGAGAAGAGGCCATAATAAGCTTTTGGGCGAAATCGGTCGACAAATAAAAGGTCAAGGTCGAATCCAAGTTCGAAACATTAACATGGGTTTTTTTTTCAAAATGCACTTAGCGACCTGAATTTTTTGTTTAAAGATGCGCAATAAAAAATAATGGAAAAAAACAAATCATGGCAAATTCGTAGGTCACGTGATTTGGCCGCCATCTTGGTTTTAGTGCATTTTTGGCAATTTCCGACCCCACCCACCTTTGACAATCTTCTCCTCTGAAGATACTTGCACTGCAGAGCTCAAATTCATACTGAATGTAGCTGAAGTATTGTAGATTCGAATTCCTAAAGTTGAAAGACGTATCCTTAATAGTTTTTGTGCTATGACGTTTCAAAGTTGACCAAAATCTCAAAATCGCAAAATTCAAGGGCAGATAACTCAAAAACCAGACCGTAGAATTTAATGATTTTTGCATGAGAGTTAGACATTGGCAAGGTCTTTAGGATAAAAGAATAAAATCGCTCGCGAACAGTCATTTCCGGTCGATGGGACGTGTCAAATTACATGATAAGTCAAAATTTTCGGACCCCACCCACCTTTGACAATCTTCTCCTCTGAAGATACTTGCACTAGAGGGCTGAAATTCATACTGAATGTAGCTGAGGTACTGTTCTCTTGGATTTATATTTTTTATAGACTTAATTTTAATACTTTTTGTGCTGTGACCTTTCCAAGTTGACCAAAATCTAAAAATTGCAAACTTCAAGGGCGGATAAATCAAAAACGTAGCCAGGGAATTTGATGATATTTGCATGAGAGTTAGACATTGGCAAGGTCTTTAAGATAAAAGAATAAAATCGCTAATTTTTTTTTCTCGGAAAAAATGGCTTGAAAAAAAAAGCACTTTTTTCGATTTTATTTGATAAAAATCCTTCCCAAGGGCAGGGCAACACGGCAAATCGCCAATGAAGTCTGGACTTATAAAAAAAAAAAAAAAAAAAAAAAAAAAAATGGAATTTCGAGTATATTTCTTCGTCCTCTGCCCTCTGTCCCCTTCTATCCCTTTGTCCCTGCAGTCTGACTACACTACTTGTCTGTCAGCTCTGAGAATTTCAGGCAGATACCAATTAAAGTTTTCGAGTTATGTGCACTTGAAATGGTAGGTATGGAAAAAATGACCTCAAAACAGCTTTTCCCCCCCTTAAAAAATAAATCATGCCAAAGTTGCTACAAATGGCCTCAAGCACTCATATATTTGGCTGAATCCTGTAATCGTCGCTTTGCGACTATATTTAGCTCATCAGGACTGAAAGTCCAGATGGGCTTATGGCGTCCGTCCGTCGTCCGTCCGTCGTCCGTCCGTCGTCCGTCGTCCGTCCGTAAACTTTTGACACTTTCGACTTCTCCTCATGAACCATACACATTATATCTCCATCAAATTCATATCCAGTAAAACAATATATTCATCGTTCGAACATATTGATATGAATATCTCTGGGTTTAATACAACCATTCGAGTAATATGTCTCTACCGGCCACCACCGTCTTCAAGAAATAAACTCTCATTTGCGGATTTTTATGATGATCTTGCACAAGTCTTCACAACACATTCTCGGTTGAACACTATTTTCCTTGGAGATTTCAATGTCCACTATGACGATGAAAGAAAAGTGGATGTAAGGAAAATGAAAAACTTGCTACGAACTCAAGGTTTAACTCAACATGTCTCTGATTCTACACATAGATCAGGACATATTTTGGATTGGTTTGTTAGCAGGAACACTGAGCTTGTGAAATCTTTGATTGTAACAGATAAACTCATGTCTGATCATTCTGTAATCATTGCCAAACTAAACATGGAGAGACCTCACCCTAGCAAAGTGACAAAATCTTCACGCAGTATTAAGACTGTGAACAAGGATCAATTTCGTTCTGATCTTAGTGTCAGTCTAGACTCCATTGATTCCAGCGATGATGTGGATAAAATGACTCAGTCTTACAATAACTGCCTGTCTACCTTGTTAGATGAACATGCTCCTCTGTGTGAACGCACATTCACTGATAAATCTGGCTGCATGTGGTATTGTGAGAGAGTTCACCAAGCTAAGCGTGAACGACGTAAAGCAGAACGAAAATGGCGTAAAACCAATCTGGAAATTCATCGCCAGTTATATAAATCTTCTAGAAACAATGTGAATAAGGTCCTCGCTGATTGCAAAAGGACATTCTACCGAAAGAAGATTACAAACTTGGATGGAAATCCGAGGAAAGTTCATAAACTACTCAATGAACTCATGGGCAAAGTTGATGATACACAGCTACCTAAGACCAATAACATTCCAGATCTTGTTGAACAATTCAACACATTTTTTAAGGACAAAATACATGCAATACGTTGTCATCTTGAATCATCTGGTTCTTGTAATTCCATTCCAGTTGGAACTCAATTTCAAGGACAACCTCTACAGGACATCGCCCTGTTTTCTCAAACTGAGGTTGAAGACCTCATTAGGTCTTCAAACAAAACAACTTGTCTTCAAGATCTAATGCCAACCCCAATGTTGATGGAGCATATTGATTTGATTGTCCCAATCATTACAATGCTCATAAATAAAAGCCTATCAGATGGTGTTTTTCCAGACATTCTGAAGACAGCTACTGTAAAGCCTCTTATCAAGAACAACAATTTGGATAGTTCAATACTCAAGAACTACCGTCCCGTATCCAATTTGGCATTCTTATCCAAGCTCATTGAGAAAGCAGTAGCAAAGAGGCTCATGGCTCATCTTTCAACACATGGGATTTTGAATAAGTATCAATCCGCCTACCGACCATTACATTCAACTGAGACACTCATGCTACGTCTAATCAATGACATTCGAGAGATCATCGACAATGGCAGCCTAGCAGTCTTAGTTCTTTTGGATCTGAGCGCAGCTTTTGACACTGTTGAACACAATATTCTTCTTGGAAAATTAGAAAATCAGGTTGGTGTTAGTGGCTCCGCACTTAAATGGTTCTCCTCCTATCTCACTGGACGGAAACAAGCTGTGATAGTCAAGGATTGCTTATCTAGAGAGTTTGACTTATCATGTGGAGTACCACAAGGATCCGTGCTTGGACCTATTTTGTTCCTGATTTATGTCAACACTCTTCAACATGTTATCGATAGGCATGGCCTTGGTCATTACTCTTATGCCGACGATGTCCAATTGCTAAAATCCCTTAAACCTGGATCTTTATCAAGCAATCTTCAACTTGTTAATCTTTGCACAACTGATATCAAGAGCTGGATGAATTCCAACATGTTGAAACTAAATGAGGACAAAAAGGAAGTACTCATTCTGGGTACTAACAGGAAGGTGAAACACATTGATGTTGCGAATGTACTGATTGGATCGTCTCCTATTCAGCTCTCAGATAGTGTGAAAGATCTAGGAGTGTATGTGGACTCACACCTAACACTTGATGTACAGATTGACAACCTCTGTAGAATATGTTACTTCCATCTACGGATAATCGGCAACATAAGGAGGTTAATAACGGCTGACGCAGCTCATACTCTTGTCCGATGCCTCATCTTTGCACGCTTGGACTACTGTAACAGTCTTTTATATGGTCTGACAAAGAAACAGCTTTTCAGGCTTCAAAAGATCCAAAACTGTGCAGCAAGGATAGTATCACTTAAATCAAAACATGTACATATCAGTCCAATACTCAAATCCCTCCACTGGCTTCCAGTTAACTACAGAATTGACTTTAAAATTTTGTGCATAGTTTACAAATGTATCCACAACCAAGCCCCAAGTTATCTATCAGAACTGTTAGTCAATTATGTACCATCAAGATCACTGAGATCTCAACAACAATCCCTGTTGGTTGTTCCAAAAGTTAAGCTCGTCAGCTATGGACAGAGATCCTTTTCTTACTCTGCTGCCTCACTGTGGAATCCTCTCCCAGAAACTATCAAATTTTGTGCAACATTAGACTCTTTCAAGACATATTTGAAAACTTACTTTTTCTCAAAAGCTTTTGCTTAACCTTGTTGCCTTTCCCATACGTGCTATGAGCATTCACCAGTGAATGGATATATAGCGCTATATAAATATCCAGTATTATTATTATTATTAGAGAGCTGAAATTTTGTGTACAAGTACCTTAGCATATGGAAATTCTAATTTGTAACTTTGGTGAACCTGTGACCCCAAATAGGGTCACAGGGGTCACAACTTTAAAAACCTATTTTCATCTTCTTCTCCAGTTCCAGAAGGACTAGAGAGTTAAAAATAATATGTGCAGACTCCTTGGCCAATGGGGATTCTAATTTGTAACTTTGGTGACCCTGTGATCCCAAATAGGGTCACAGGGGTCACAACCTTAAATACCTATTTTCATCTTCTTCTCCAGTTCCAAAAGGAGTAGAGAGTTAAAAATTATATGTGCAGACTCCTTGGACAATGGAGATTCAAATTTGTAACTTTGGTGACCCTGTGACCCCAAATAGGGTCACAGGGGTCACAACCTTAAAAACCTATTTTCATCTTCTTCTCCAGTTCTAAAAGGACTAGAGAGTTAAAAACGATATGTGCAGACTCCTTGGCCAATGGGGATTCTAAATTGTAACTTTGGTGAACCTGTGACCCCAAATAGGGTCACAGGGGTCACAATCATAAAAACCTATTTTCATCTTCTTCTCCAGTTCCAAAAGGAGTAGAGAGTTAAACATTATATGTGAAGACTCCTTGGACAATGGAGATTCAAATTTGTAACTTTGGTGACCCTGTGACCCCAAATAGGGTCACAGGGGTCACAACTTTAAAAACCTATTTTCATCTTCTTCTCCAGTTCTAAAAGGACTAGAGAGTTAAAAATGATATGTGCAGACTCCTTGGTCAATGGGGATTCTAATTTGTAACTTTGGTGACCCTGTGATCCCAAATAGGGTCACAGGGGTCACAACCTTAAATACCTATTTTCATCTTCTTCTCCAGTTCCAAAAGGAGTAGAGAGTTAAAAATTATATGTGCAGACTCCTTGGACAATGGAGATTCAAATTTGTAACTTTGGTGACCCTGTGACCCCAAATAGGGTCACAGGGGTCACAACCTTAAAAACCTATTTTCATCTTCTTCTCCAGTTCTAAAAGGACTAGAGAGTTAAAAACGATATGTGCAGACTCCTTGGCCAATGGGGATTCTAAATTGTATATTTCGTGACCCCATGACCCCAAATAGGGTCACAGGGGTCACAACCTTAAAAACCTATTTTCATCTTCTTCTCCAGTTCTAAAAGGACTAGAGAGTTGAAAGTGATATGTGCAGACTCCTTGGTCAATGGGGATTCTTATTTGTAACTTTGGTGAACCTGTGACCCCAAATAGGGTCACAGGGGTCACAATCATAAAAACCTATTTTCATCTTCTTCTCCAGTTCCAAAAGGAGTAGAGAGTTAAAAATTATATGTGAAGACTCCTTGGACAATGGAGATTCAAATTTGTAACTTTGGTGAGCCTGTGACCCCAAATAGGGTCACAGGGGTCACAACCTTAAAAACCTATTTTCATCTTCTTCTCCAGTTCTAAAAGGACTAGAGAGTTAAAAAAGATATGTGCAGACTCCTTGGCCAATGGGGATTCTAAATTGTATATTTCGTGACCCCATGACCCCAAATAGGGTCACAGGGGTCACAACCTTAAAAACCTATTTTCATCTTCTTCTCCAGTTCCAAAAGGAGTAGAGAGTTAAAAATTATATGTGCAGACTCCTTGGACAATGGAGATTCAAATTTGTAACTTTGGTGACCCTGTGACCCCAAATAGGGTCACAGGGGTCACAACCTTAAAAACCTATTTTCATCTTCTTCTCCAGTTCTAAAAGGACTAGAGAGTTAAAAACGATATGTGCAGACTCCTTGGCCAATGGGGATTCTAAATTGTAACTTTGGTGAACCTGTGACCCCAAATAGGGTCACAGGGGTCACAATCATAAAAACCTATTTTCATCTTCTTCTCCAGTTCCAAAAGGAGTAGAGAGTTAAAAATTATATGTGAAGACTCCTTGGACAATGGAGATTCAAATTTGTAACTTTGGTGACCCTGTGACCCCAAATAGGGTCACAGGGGTCACAACTTTAAAAACCTATTTTCATCTTCTTCTCCAGTTCTAAAAGGACTAGAGAGTTAAAAATGATATGTGCAGACTCCTTGGTCAATGGGGATTCTAATTTGTAACTTTGGTGACCCTGTGATCCCAAATAGGGTCACAGGGGTCACAACCTTAAATACCTATTTTCATCTTCTTCTCCAGTTCCAAAAGGAGTAGAGAGTTAAAAATTATATGTGCAGACTCCTTGGACAATGGAGATTCAAATTTGTAACTTTGGTGACCCTGTGACCCCAAATAGGGTCACAGGGGTCACAACCTTAAAAACCTATTTTCATCTTCTTCTCCAGTTCTAAAAGGACTAGAGAGTTAAAAACGATATGTGCAGACTCCTTGGCCAATGGGGATTCTAAATTGTATATTTCGTGACCCCATGACCCCAAATAGGGTCACAGTGGTCACAACCTTAAAAACCTATTTTCATCTTCTTCTCCAGTTCTAAAAGGACTAGAGAGTTGAAAGTGATATGTGCAGACTCCTTGGTCAATGGGGATTCTTATTTGTAACTTTGGTGAACCTGTGACCCCAAATAGGGTCACAGGGGTCACAATCATAAAAACCTATTTTCATCTTCTTCTCCAGTTCCAAAAGGAGTAGAGAGTTAAAAATTATATGTGAAGACTCCTTGGACAATGGAGATTCAAATTTGTAACTTTGGTGAGCCTGTGACCCCAAATAGGGTCACAGGGGTCACAACCTTAAAAACCTATTTTCATCTTCTTCTCCAGTTCTAAAAGGACTAGAGAGTTAAAAAAGATATGTGCAGACTCCTTGGCCAATGGGGATTCTAAATTGTATATTTCGTGACCCCATGACCCCAAATAGGGTCACAGGGGTCACAACCTTAAAAACCTATTTTCATCTTCTTCTCCAGTTCCAAAAGGAGTAGAGAGTTAAAAATTATATGTGAAGACTCCTTGGACAATGGAGATTCTAATTTGTAACTTTGGTGAACCTGTGACCCCAAATAGGGTCACAGGGGTCACAATCATAAAAACCTATTTTCATCTTCTTCTCCAGTTCTAAAAGGACTAGAGAGTTGAAAGTGATATGTGCAGACTCCTTGGACACTGGGGATTCAAATTTGTAACTCTGGTGAGCCTGTGACCCCAAATAGGGTCACAGTGGTCACAACCTTAAAAACCTATTTTCATCTTCTTCTCCAGTACTAAAAGGACTATAGAGTTGAAAACGATATGTGCAGACTCTTTGGCTAATCGGGATTCTTAATTGTAGATTTCGCGACCCCATGACCCCAAATAGGGTCACAGGGGTCACAACCTTAAAAACGAATTCTCAGCTTCTTCTCCAATTCCAAAAGGTCTAGAGAGTTAATATTGATATGTGCAGACTCCTTGGACATAGGGGTTCTAAATTGTAACTTTGTTGACCCTGTGACCCCAAATAGGGTCACAGGGGTCACAACCTTAAACAACTATTTTCATCTTCTTCTGAAGTTCCAAAAGGTCTAGAGAGCTGAAATTATATGTGCAGACTCCTTGGCCAATTGGGATTCTAAATTGTAGATTTCGTGACCCCATGACCCCAAATAGGGTCACAGGGGTCACAACCTTAAAAACCTATTTTCATCATCATCTTTAGCTCCTAAAGGTCTAAAGCTGAGAGACTGCATGTAGACTCCCTGGCAATTGGGATTCTAAACTGTAGGTTTCGTGACCCCATGACCCCAAATAGGGTCGCAGGGGTCACACTCTTAAAAACCTATTTTTCTCCATTAGATGACAGTCTATGGCAAATTTATTTCTCCTTGGATATTTTAGTGTGGACTTCTTTCACTGTCTGATATTGGCGATCTAGAAAGTGTTGAATAATAATTCATTTGTTTTGTAATTTTGTTATAGGTTTTATTGCAAAAGGTAACATCAGTTTCATTTTTAGCTCATCTTGCCTGTATAAAGTAAACTTGATATGATGCCTGATGAGCTACAGAGCCAATGGCTCTATTTTTTTTTATTACAATTAAAAGATTTCTGCCTTATATTTTATTAGCTCATCAGGACTGAAAGTCCAGATGGGCTTATGGCATGGCCCGTCGTCCGGCGTCCGTCCGTCCGTCGTCCGTCATCCGTCGTCCGTCCGTAAACTTTTGACACTTTCGACTTCTCCTCATGAACCATACACATTAGAGAGCTGAAATTTTGTGTACAAGTACCTTAGCATATGGAGATTCTAATTTGTAACTTTGGTGACCCTGTGACCCCAAATAGGGACACAGGGGTCACAACTTTAAAAACCTATTTTCATCTTCTTCTCCAGTTCCAGAAGGACTAGAGAGTTAAAAATGATATGTGCAGAC
Organism: Steromphala cineraria; assembly: GCA_916613615.1. Lineage (NCBI taxonomy): Eukaryota > Metazoa > Mollusca > Gastropoda > Trochida > Trochidae > Steromphala > Steromphala cineraria. The sequence continues at coordinate 23,866,379 of OU744724.1, forward strand.
TCCTTGGCCAATGGGGATTCTAATTTGTAACTTTGGTGACCCTGTGACCCCAAATAGGGTCACAGGGGTCACAACCTTAAATATCTATTTTCATCTTCTTCTCCAGTTCCAAAAGGAGTAGAGAGTTAAAAATGATATGTGCAGACTCCTTGGACAATGGAGATTCTAATTTGTAACTTTGGTGACCCTGTGACCCCAAATAGGGTCACAGGGGTCACAACCTTAAAAACCTATTTTCATCTTCTTCTCTAGTTCTAAAAGGACTAGAGAGTTAAAAATGATATGTGCAGACTCCTTGGCCAATGGGGATTCTAATTTGTAACTTTGGTGACCCTGTGACCCCAAATAGGGTCACAGGGGTCACAACCTTAAATACCTATTTTCATCTTCTTCTCCAGTTCCAAAAGGAGTAGAGAGTTAAAAATTGTATGTGCAAACTCCTTGGACAATGGAGATTCTAATTTGTAACTTTGGTGACCCTGTGACCCCAAATAGGGTCACAGGGGTCACAACCTTAAAAACCTATTTTCATCTTCTTCTCTAGTTCTAAAAGGACTAGAGAGTTAAAAACGATATGTGCAGACTCCTTGGCCAATGGGGATTCTAAATTGTAACTTTGGTGACCCTGTGACGCCAAATAGGGTCACAGGGGTCACAACCTTAAAAACCTATTTTCATCTTCTTCTCTAGTTCTAAAAGGACTAGAGAGTTAAAAACGATATGTGCAGACTCCTTGGCCAATGGGGATTCTAAATTGTAGATTTCGTGACCCCATGACCCCAAATAGGGTCACAGGGGTCACAACCTTCAAAACCTATTTTCATCTTCTTCTCCAGTTCTAAAAGGACTAGAGAGTTGAAAGTGATATGTGCAGACTCCTTGGACAATGGGGATTCTAATTTGTAACTTTGGTGAACCTGTGACCCCAAATAGGGTCACAGGGGTCACAACCTTAAAAACCAATTCTCATCTTCTTCTACAGTTACAAAAGGTCTAGAGAGTTAATATTGATATGTGCAGACTCCTTGGACAATGGGGATTCTAATTTGTAACTTTGTTGACCCTGTGACCCCAAATAGGGTCACAGGGGTCACAACCTTAAAAAACTATTTTCATCTTCTTCTCAAGTTCCAAAAGGTCTAGAGAGCTGAAATTATATGTGCAGACTCCTTGGCCAATGGGGATTCTAAATTGTAGATTTCGTGACCCCATGACCCCAAATAGGGTCATAGGGGTCACAACCTTAAAAACCTATTTTCATCATAATCTTTAGCTCCTAAAGGTCTATTGAGCTGAAAGACTGCATGTAGACTCCTTGGCCAATGGGGATTCTAAACTGTAGGTTTTGTGACCCCATGACCCCAAATAGGGTCACAGGGGTCACAATCTTAAAAACCTATTTTTCTCCATTAGATGACAGTCTAGGGCAAATTTATTTCTCCTTAGATATTTTAGTGTGGACTTCTTTCACTGTCTGATATTGGCGATCTAGAAAGTGTTGAATAATAATACATTTGCTTTGTAATTTTTTTAGAGGTTTTCTTGCAATAGGTAACATCAGTTTCATTTTTAGCTCATCTTGCCTGTATAAAGCAAACTTGATATGATGCCTGATGAGCTACAGAGCCAATGGCTCTATTTTTAATGACCTTTTCGCTAGGCTAAGACGTGACTTTTTTCCCTATGACTTTTTTTCCGATCACCGAATATAACATTAAGATAACTGTTCTTGAATTGAATGTCAAGATAACTGTTAAATCAATTTTCAGATAGATATATTATGTACTTTATTCCTCCATAAGTTGAAGATTAGAAAACAAATACACATATCAAATCAATATGGAGAGGTTCACGTTGTCTCGTTTATATCACTGACAGTCTTACATAGCGATCCATTGAACACGTATCCAAACATTCACGAATGGTTTGTTACATGAATGTTATCTACACACAGAACGGTTCGTCATCCATATGTCTGTATATCCCTGGGGATCTCAGTCTAGTTTGACGCAATTCACATGGTCTTTAGCATTCATAGAAAATCATCTGGAGAGCAGACCCTTGTTTATCCGTCCGTCGGTCTCAAGAATTCAGTATGATTTTTACTTTAGCTTCACCCAAAACATCATTGTTTATCAATTGACTCGATTCCACAAAGAAATAATCACTAGAACACTCTAGTTAAATGGGTCATTACAAATACATATTTCTGACCTGGAATATTCAGTATCCCATAAACTATGCCCGTTTTAGGTACATGAAGAATTTGAGACTGATTGGCCTTGAGCGTTTTGAGCAGACAAGTACTTAATGGCCGTCCTGTATCATTTTCTTACATTAGGCCTTGTTTAGAAAGGCTGCTTCACTGTCAGGTAGTGTGTTTAGAGAGGTTTGTGTTTCCACTTGTATTACGTGTCAGCTTGGAGCTTGTCAGTGTGAAGAAGTTCTCTGGATTATCTCCTAAGTATGTTTGTACTTGAAACACTTCTTCTGAAAGGGCTTGTATTAGAAACACCAAGTCCTTGTTTATTGGACAGCCGCTACCATTAAGTAGACGCTGATTGATTTGATAAATTAACTACTGAAAAGGCAAGATATTTAACGTGATACACACGTTACATTTTCGGGTTTTTTTATTACAATTAAAAGATTTCTGCCTTATATTTTATTAGCTCATCAGGACTGAAAGTCAAGATGGGCTTATGGCATGGCCCGTCGTCCGGCGTCCGTCCGTCCGTCGTCCGTCGTCCGTCGTCCGTCGTCCGTCCGTAAACTTTTGACACTTTCGACTTCTCCTCATGAACCATACACATTAGAGAGCTGAAATTTTGTGTACAAGTACCTTAGCATATGGAGATTCTAATTTGTAACTTTGGTGACCCTGTGACCCCAAATAGGGACACAGGGGTCACAACTTTAAAAACCTATTTTCATCTTCTTCTCCAGTTCCAGAAGGACTAGAGAGTTAAAAATGATATGTGCAGACTCCTTGGCCAATGGGGATTCTAATTTGTAACTTTGGTGACCCTGTGACCCCAAATAGGGTCACAGGGGTCACAACCTTAAATATCTATTTTCATCTTCTTCTCCAGTTCCAAAAGGAGTAGAGAGTTAAAAATGATATGTGCAGACTCCTTGGACAATGGAGATTCTAATTTGTAAAACTTTGGTGACCCTGTGACCCCAAATAGGGTCACAGGGGTCACAACCTTAAAAACCTATTTTCATCTTCTTCTCTAGTTCTAAAAGGACTAGAGAGTTAAAAATGATATGTGCAGACTCCTTGGCCAATGGGGATTCTAATTTGTAACATTGGTGACCCTGTGACCCCAAATAGGGTCACAGGGGTCACAACCTTAAATACCTATTTTCATCTTCTTCTCCAGTTCTAAAAGGACTAGAGAGTTAAAAACGATATGTGCAGACTCCTTGGCCAATGGGGATTCTAAATTGTATATTTCGTGACCCCATGACCCCAAATAGGGTCACAGGGGTCACAACCTTAAAAACCTATTTTCATCTTCTTCTCCAGTTCTAAAAGGACTAGAGAGTTGAAAGTGATATGTGCAGACTCCTTGGTCAATGGGGATTCTTATTTGTAACTTTGGTGAACCTGTGACCCCAAATAGGGTCACAGGGGTCACAATCATAAAAACCTATTTTCATCTTCTTCTCCAGTTCCAAAAGGAGTAGAGAGTTAAAAATTATATGTGAAGACTCCTTGGACAATGGAGATTCAAATTTGTAACTTTGGTGAGCCTGTGACCCCAAATAGGGTCACAGGGGTCACAACCTTAAAAACCTATTTTCATCTTCTTCTCCAGTTCTAAAAGGACTAGAGAGTTAAAAAAGATATGTGCAGACTCCTTGGCCAATGGGGATTCTAAATTGTATATTTCGTGACCCCATGACCCCAAATAGGGTCACAGGGGTCACAACCTTAAAAACCTATTTTCATCTTCTTCTCCAGTTCCAAAAGGAGTAGAGAGTTAAAAATTATATGTGAAGACTCCTTGGACAATGGAGATTCTAATTTGTAACTTTGGTGAACCTGTGACCCCAAATAGGGTCACAGGGGTCACAATCATAAAAACCTATTTTCATCTTCTTCTCCAGTTCTAAAAGGACTAGAGAGTTGAAAGTGATATGTGCAGACTCCTTGGACACTGGGGATTCAAATTTGTAACTCTGGTGAACCTGTGACCCCAAATAGGGTCACAGTGGTCACAACCTTAAAAACCTATTTTCATCTTCTTCTCCAGTACTAAAAGGACTATAGAGTTGAAAACGATATGTGCAGACTCTTTGGCTAATCGGGATTCTTAATTGTAGATTTCGCGACCCCATGACCCCAAATAGGGTCACAGGGGTCACAACCTTAAAAACGAATTCTCAGCTTCTTCTCCAGTTCCAAAAGGTCTAGAGAGTTAATATTGATATGTGCAGACTCCTTGGACAATGGGGATTCTAAATTGTAACTTTGTTGACCCTGTGACCCCAAATAGGGTCACAGGGGTCACAACCTTAAACAACTATTTTCATCTTCTTCTGAAGTTCCAAAAGGTCTAGAGAGCTGAAATTATATGTGCAGACTCCTTGGCCAATTGGGATTCTAAATTGTAGATTTCGTGACCCCATGACCCCAAATAGGGTCACAGGGGTCACAACCTTAAAAACCTATTTTCATCATCATCTTTAGCTCCTAAAGGTCTAAAGCTGAGAGACTGCATGTAGACTCCCTGGCAATTGGGATTCTAAACTGTAGGTTTCGTGACCCCATGACCCCAAATAGGGTCGCAGGGGTCACACTCTTAAAAACCTATTTTTCTCCATTAGATGACAGTCTATGGCAAATTTATTTCTCCTTGGATATTTTAGTGTGGACTTCTTTCACTGTCTGATATTGGCGATCTAGAAAGTGTTGAATAATAATTCATTTGTTTTGTAATTTTGTTATAGGTTTTTTTGCAAAAGGTAACATCAGTTTCATTTTTAGCTCATCTTGCCTGTATAAAGTAAACTTGATATGATGCCTGATGAGCTACAGAGCCAATGGCTCTATTTTTTTTTATTACAATTAAAAGATTTCTGCCTTATATTTTATTAGCTCATCAGGACTGAAAGTCCAGATGGGCTTATGGCATGGCCCGTCGTCCGGCGTCCGTCCGTCCGTCGTCCGTCATCCGTCGTCCGTCCGTAAACTTTTGACACTTTCGACTTCTCCTCATGAACCATACACATTAGAGAGCTGAAATTTTGTGTACAAGTACCTTAGCATATGGAGATTCTAATTTGTAACTTTGGTGACCCTGTGACCCCAAATAGGGACACAGGGGTCACAACTTTAAAAACCTATTTTCATCTTCTTCTCCAGTTCCAGAAGGACTAGAGAGTTAAAAATGATATGTGCAGACTCCTTGGCCAATGGGGATTCTAATTTGTAACTTTGGTGACCCTGTGACCCCAAATAGGGTCACAGGGGTCACAACCTTAAATATCTATTTTCATCTTCTTCTCCAGTTCCAAAAGGAGTAGAGAGTTAAAAATGATATGTGCAGACTCCTTGGACAATGGAGATTCTAATTTGTAACTTTGGTGACCCTGTGACCCCAAATAGGGTCACAGGGGTCACAACCTTAAAAACCTATTTTCATCTTCTTCTCTAGTTCTAAAAGGACTAGAGAGTTAAAAATGATATGTGCAGACTCCTTGGCCAATGGGGATTCTAATTTGTAACTTTGGTGACCCTGTGACCCCAAATAGGGTCACAGGGGTCACAACCTTAAATACCTATTTTCATCTTCTTCTCCAGTTCCAAAAGGAGTAGAGAGTTAAAAATTGTATGTGCAAACTCCTTGGACAATGGAGATTCTAATTTGTAACTTTGGTGACCCTGTGACCCCAAATAGGGTCACAGGGGTCACAACCTTAAAAACCTATTTTCATCTTCTTCTCTAGTTCTAAAAGGACTAGAGAGTTAAAAACGATATGTGCAGACTCCTTGGCCAATGGGGATTCTAAATTGTAACTTTGGTGACCCTGTGACTCCAAATAGGGTCACAGGGGTCACAACCTTAAAAACCTATTTTCATCATCTTCTCCAGTTCTAAAAGGACTAGAGAGTTAAAAACGATATGTGCAGACTCCTTGGCCAATAGGGATTCTAAAATGTAGATTTCGTGACCCCATGACGCCAAATAGGGTCACAGGGGTCACAACCTTAAAAACCTATTTTCATCTTCTTCTCTAGTTCTAAAAGGACTAGAGAGTTAAAAACGATATGTGCAGACTCCTTGGCCAATGGGGATTCTAAATTGTAGATTTCGTGACCCCATGACCCCAAATAGGGTCACAGGGGTCACAACCTTCAAAACCTATTTTCATCTTCTTCTCCAGTTCTAAAAGGACTAGAGAGTTGAAAGTGATATGTGCAGACTCCTTGGACAATGGGGATTCTAATTTGTAACTTTGGTGAACCTGTGACCCCAAATAGGGTCACAGGGGTCACAACCTTAAAAACCAATTCTCATCTTCTTCTACAGTTACAAAAGGTCTAGAGAGTTAATATTGATATGTGCAGACTCCTTGGACAATGGGGATTCTAATTTGTAACTTTGTTGACCCTGTGACCCCAAATAGGGTCACAGGGGTCACAACCTTAAAAAACTATTTTCATCTTCTTCTCAAGTTCCAAAAGGTCTAGAGAGCTGAAATTATATGTGCAGACTCCTTGGCCAATCGGGATTCTAAATTGTAGATTTCGTGACCCCATGACCCCAAATAGGGTCATAGGGGTCACAACCTTAAAAACCTATTTTCATCATAATCTTTAGCTCCTAAAGGTCTATTGAGCTGAAAGACTGCATGTAGACTCCTTGGCCAATGGGGATTCTAAACTGTAGGTTTTGTGACCCCATGACCCCAAATAGGGTCACAGGGGTCACAATCTTAAAAACCTATTTTTCTCCATTAGATGACAGTCTAGGGCAAATTTATTTCTCCTTAGATATTTTAGTGTGGACTTCTTTCACTGTCTGATATTGGCGATCTAGAAAGTGTTGAATAATAATACATTTGCTTTGTAATTTTTTTAGAGGTTTTCTTGCAATAGGTAACATCAGTTTCATTTTTAGCTCATCTTGCCTGTATAAAGCAAACTTGATATGATGCCTGATGAGCTACAGAGCCAATGGCTCTATTTTTAATGACCTTTTCGCTAGGCTAAGACGTGACTTTTTTCCCTATGACTTTTTTTCCGATCACCGAATATAACATTAAGATAACTGTTCTTGAATTGAATGTCAAGATAACTGTTAAATCAATTTTCAGATAGATATATTATGTACTTTATTCCTCCATAAGTTGAAGATTAGAAAACAAATACACATATCAAATCAATATGGAGAGGTTCACGTTGTCTCGTTTATATCACTGACAGTCTTACATAGCGATCCATTGAACACGTATCCAAACATTCACGAATGGTTTGTTACATGAATGTTATCTACACACAGAACGGTTCGTCATCCATATGTCTGTATATCCCTGGGGATCTCAGTCTAGTTTGACGCAATTCACATGGTCTTTAGCATTCATAGAAAATCATCTGGAGAGCAGACCCTTGTTTATCCGTCCGTCGGTCTCAAGAATTCAGTATGATTTTTACTTTAGCTTCACCCAAAACATCATTGTTTATCAATTGACTCGATTCCACAAAGAAATAATCACTAGAACACTCTAGTTAAATGGGTCATTACAAATACATATTTCTGACCTGGAATATTCAGTATCCCATAAACTATGCCCGTTTTAGGTACATGAAGAATTTGAGACTGATTGGCCTTGAGCGTTTTGAGCAGACAAGTACTTAATGGCCGTCCTGTATCATTTTCTTACATTAGGCCTTGTTTAGAAAGGCTGCTTCACTGTCAGGTAGTGTGTTTAGAGAGGTTTGTGTTTCCACTTGTATTACGTGTCAGCTTGGAGCTTGTCAGTGTGAAGAAGTTCTCTGGATTATCTCCTAAGTATGTTTGTACTTGAAACACTTCTTCTGAAAGGGCTTGTATTAGAAACACCAAGTCCTTGTTTATTGGACAGCCGCTACCATTAAGTAGACGCTGATTGATTTGATAAATTAACTACTGAAAAGGCAAGATATTTAACGTGATACACACGTTACATTTTCGGGTTTTTTTATTACAATTAAAAGATTTCTGCCTTATATTTTATTAGCTCATCAGGACTGAAAGTCAAGATGGGCTTATGGCATGGCCCGTCGTCCGGCGTCCGTCCGTCCGTCGTCCGTCGTCCGTCGTCCGTCGTCCGTCGTCCGTCCGTAAACTTTTGACACTTTCGACTTCTCCTCATGAACCATACACATTAGAGAGCTGAAATTTTGTGCACAAGTACCTTAGCATATGGAGATTCTAATTTGTAACTTTGGTGACCCTGTGACCCCAAATAGGGACACAGGGGTCACAACTTTAAAAACCTATTTTCATCTTCTTCTCCAGTTCCAGAAGGACTAGAGAGTTAAAAATGATATGTGCAGACTCCTTGGCCAATGGGGATTCTAATTTGTAACTTTGGTGACCCTGTGACCCCAAATAGGGTCACAGGGGTCACAACCTTAAATATCTATTTTCATCTTCTTCTCCAGTTCCAAAAGGAGTAGAGAGTTAAAAATGATATGTGCAGACTCCTTGGACAATGGAGATTCTAATTTGTAACTTTGGTGACCCTGTGACCCCAAATAGGGTCACAGGGGTCACAACCTTAAAAACCTATTTTCATCTTCTTCTCTAGTTCTAAAAGGACTAGAGAGTTAAAAATGATATGTGCAGACTCCTTGGCCAATGGGGATTCTAATTTGTAACTTTGGTGACCCTGTGACCCCAAATAGGGTCACAGGGGTCACAACCTTAAATACCTATTTTCATCTTCTTCTCCAGTTCCAAAAGGAGTAGAGAGTTAAAAATTATATGTGCAAACTCCTTGGACAATGGAGATTCTAATTTGTAACTTTGGTGACCCTGTGACCCCAAATAGGGTCACAGGGGTCACAACCTTAAAAACCTATTTTCATCTTCTTCTCTAGTTCTAAAAGGACTAGAGAGTTAAAAACGATATGTGCAGACTCCTTGGCCAATGGGGATTCTAAATTGTAACTTTGGTGACCCTGTGACTCCAAATAGGGTCACAGGGGTCACAACCTTAAAAACCTATTTTCATCATCTTCTCCAGTTCTAAAAGGACTAGAGAGTTAAAAACGATATGTGCAGACTCCTTGGCCAATAGGGATTCTAAAATGTAGATTTCGTGACCCCATGACGCCAAATAGGGTCACAGGGGTCACAACCTTAAAAACCTATTTTCATCTTCTTCTCTAGTTCTAAAAGGACTAGAGAGTTAAAAACGATATGTGCAGACTCCTTGGCCAATGGGGATTCTAAATTGTAGATTTCGTGACCCCATGACCCCAAATAGGGTCACAGGGGTCACAACCTTCAAAACCTATTTTCATCTTCTTCTCCAGTTCTAAAAGGACTAGAGAGTTGAAAGTGATATGTGCAGACTCCTTGGACAATGGGGATTCTAATTTGTAACTTTGGTGAACCTGTGACCCCAAATAGGGTCACAGGGGTCACAACCTTAAAAACCTATTTTCATCTTCTTCTCCAGTTCTAAAAGGAATAGAGAGTTGAAAGTGATATGTGCAGACTCCTTGGACAATGGGGATTCTAATTTGTAACTTTGGTGAACCTGTGACCCCAAATAGGGTCACAGGGGTCACAACCTTAAAAACCTATTTTCATCTTCTTCTCCAGTACTAAAATGACTATAGAGTTGAAAATGAAATGTGCAGACTCCTTGGCCAATCGGGATTCTTAATTGTAGATTTCGTGACCCCATGACCTCAAATAGGGTCACAGGGGTCACAACCTTAAAAACTTATTTTCATCATCACCTTTAGCTCCTAAAGGTCTATTGAGCTGAAAGACTGCATGTAGACTCCTTGGTCAATCAGGATTCTAAACTGTAGGTTTTGTGACCCCATGACCCCAAATAGGGTCACAGGGGTCACAACCTTAAAAACCTATTTTCATCTTCTTCTCCAGTACTAAAATGACTATAGAGTTGAAAATGAAATGTGCAGACTCCTTGGCCAATCGGGATTCTTAATTGTAGATTTCGTGACCCCATGACCCCAAATTGGGTCACAGGGGTCACAACCTTAAAAACTTATTTTCATCATCACCTTTAGCTCCTAAAGGTCTATTGAGCTGAAAGACTGCATGTAGACTCCTTGGTCAATCAGGATTCTAAACTGTAGGTTTTGTGACCCCATGACCCCAAATAGGGTCACAGGGGTCACAACCTTAAAAACCTATTTTCATCTTCTTCTCCAGTTCTAAAAGGAATAGAGAGTTGAAAGTGATATGTGCAGACTCCTTGGACAATGGGGATTCTAATTTGTAACTTTGGTGAACCTGTGACCCCAAATAGGGTCACAGGGGTCACAACCTTAAAAACCTATTTTCATCTTCTTCTCCAGTACTAAAAGGACTATAGAGTTGAAAATGATATGTGCAGACTCCTTGGCCAATCGGGATTCTTAATTGTAGATTTCGTGACCCCATGACCCCAAATAGGGTCACAGGGGTCACAACCTTAAAAACCAATTCTCATCTTCTTCTACAGTTCCAAAAGGTCTAGAGAGTTAATATTGATATGTGCAGACTCCTTGGACAATGGGGATTCTAATTTGTAACTTTGTTGACCCTGTGACCCAAAATAGGGTCACAGGGGTCACAACCTTAAAAAACTATTTTCATCTTCTTCTCAAGTTCCAAAAGGTCTAGAGAGCTGAAATTATATGTGCAGACTCCTTGGCCAATCGGGATTCTAAATTGTAGATTTCGTGACCCCATGACCCCAAATAGGGTCATAGGGGTCACAACCTTAAAAACTTATTTTCATCATCATCTTTAGCTCCTAAAGGTCTATTGAGCTGAAAGACTGCATGTAGACTCCTTGGCCAATGGGGATTCTAAACTGTAGGTTTTGTGACCCCATGACCCCAAATAGGGTCACAGGGGTCACAACCTTAAAAACCTATTTTTCTCCATTAGATGACAGTCTAGGGCAAATTTATTTCTCCTTAGATATTTTAGTGTGGACTTCTTTCACTGTCTGATATTGGCGATCTAGAAAGTGTTGAATAATAATACATTTGTTTTGTAATTTTTTTAGAGGTTTTCTTGCAATAGGTAACATCAGTTTCATTTTTAGCTCATCTTGCCTGTATAAAGCAAACTTGATATGATGCCTGATGAGCTACAGAGCCAATGGCTCTATTTTTAATGACCTTTTCGCTAGGCTAAGACGTGACTTTTTTCCCTATGACTTTTTTTCCGATCACCGAATATAACATTAAGATAACTGTTCTTGAATTGAATGTCAAGATAACTGTTAAATCAATTTTCAGATAGATATATTATGTACTTTATTCCTCCATAACTTGAAGATTAGAAAACAAATACACATATCAAATCAATATGGAGAGGTTCACGTTGTCTCGTTTATATCACTGACAGTCTTACATAGCGATCCATTGAACACGTATCCAAACATTCACGAATGGTTTGTTACATGAATGTTATCTACACACAGAACGGTTCGTCATCCATATGTCTGTATATCCCTGGGGATCTCAGTCTAGTTTGACGCAATTCACATGGTCTTTAGCATTCATAGAAAATCATCTGGAGAGCAGACCCTTGTTTATCCGTCCGTCGGTCTCAAGAATTCAGTATGATTTTTACTTTAGCTTCACCCAAAACATCATTGTTTATCAATTGACTCGATTCCACAAAGAAATAATCACTAGAACACTCTAGTTAAATGGGTCATTACAAATACATATTTCTGACCTGGAATATTCAGTATCCCATAAACTATGCCCGTTTTAGGTACATGAAGAATTTGAGACTGATTGGCCTTGAGCGTTTTGAGCAGACAAGTACTTAATGGCCGTCCTGTATCATTTTCTTACATTAGGCCTTGTTTAGAAAGGCTGCTTCACTGTCAGGTAGTGTGTTTAGAGAGGTTTGTGTTTCCACTTGTATTACGTGTCAGCTTGGAGCTTGTCAGTGTGAAGAAGTTCTCTGGATTATCTCCTAAGTATGTTTGTACTTGAAACACTTCTTCTGAAAGGGCTTGTATTAGAAACACCAAGTCCTTGTTTATTGGACAGCCGCTACCGTTAAGTAGACGCTGATTGATTTGATAAATAAACTACTGAAAAGGCAAGATATTTAACGTGATACACACGTTACATTTTCGTTTTTAGCTCATCAGGACTGAAAGTCCAGATGGGCTTATGGCATGGCCCGTCGTCCGGCGTCCGTCCGTCCGTCGTCCGTCGTCCGTCCGTCGTCCGTCCGTAAACTTTTGACACTTTCGACTTCTCCTCATGAACCATACACATTAGAGAGCTGAAATTTTGTGTACAAGTACCTTAGCATATGGAGATTCTAATTTGTAAGTTTGGTGACCCTGTGACCCCTAATAGGGACACAGGGGTCACAACTTTAAAAACCTATTTTCATCTTCTTCTCCAGTTCCAGAAGGACTAGAGAGTTAAAAATGATATGTGCAGACTCCTTGGCCAATGGGGATTCTAATTTGTAACTTTGGTGACCCTGTGACCCCAAATAGGGTCACAGGGGTCACAACCTTAAATATCTAATTTCATCTTCTTCTCCAGTTCCAAAAGGAGTAGAGAGTTAAAAATGATATGTGCAGACTCCTTGGACAATGGAGATTCTAATTTGTAACTTTGGTGACCCTGTGACCCCAAATAGGGTCACAGGGGTCACAACCTTAAAAACCTATTTTCATCTTCTTCTCTAGTTCTAAAAGGACTAGAGAGTTAAAAACGATATGTGCAGACTCCTTGGCCAATGGGGATTCTAAATTGTAGATTTCGTGACCCCATGACCCCAAATAGGGTCACAGGGGTCACAACCTTCAAAACCTATTTTCATCTTCTTCTCCAGTTCTAAAAGGACTAGAGAGTTGAAAGTGATATGTGCAGACTCCTTGGACAATGGGGATTCTAATTTGTAACTTTGGTGAACCTGTGACCCCAAATAGGGTCACAGGGGTCACAACCTTAAAAACCTATTTTCATCTTCTTCTCAAGTTCTAAAAGGAATAGAGAGTTGAAAGTGATATGTGCAGACTCCTTGGACAATGGGGATTCTAATTTGTAACTTTGGTGAACCTGTGACCCCAAATAGGGTCACAGGGGTCACAACCTTAAAAACCTATTTTCATCTTCTTCTCCAGTACTAAAAAGACTATAGAGTTGAAAATGAAATGTGCAGACTCCTTGGCAAATCGGGATTCTTAATTGTAGATTTCGTGACCCCATGACCCCAAATAGGGTCACAGGGGTCACAACCTTAAAAACTTATTTTCATCATCACCTTTAGCTCCTAAAGGTCTATTGAGCTGAAAGACTGCATGTAGACGCCTTGGTCAATCAGGATTCTAAACTGTAGGTTTTGTGACCCCATGACCCCAAATAGGGTCACAGGGGTCACAATCTTAAAAACCTATTTTTCTCCATTAGATGACAGTCTATGACAAATTTATTTCTCCATGTATATTTTAGTGTGGACTTCTTTCACTGTCTGATACTGGCGATCTAGAAAGTGTTGAATAATAATACATTTGTTTTGTAATTTTTGTATAGGTTTTCTTGTAATAGGTAACATCAGTTTCATTTTTAGCTCATCTTGTCTGTATAAAGCAAACTTGATATGATGCCTGATGAGCTACAGAGCCAATGGCTCTATTTTTTTTTTTTTACGATCGGCAATTCGTATTTTGTTTATTATGTATACCTTAATTAGATAAATAGAAGATGAGTGTTATCGTGATATTCCATGTTTCCAACAAACTTTGCATTTTGGGAAAGCGAATAGAGTTTTATTAAATGACATTTGATTTACTTTCAATTGATTTGATATATCAAACAGAACGATTCGGGCGATTTCAGATACGATGGGGTTACAAAGGTTGGAATGTGTGAATGTATTTGGACGTCCTCTGTTGTAAGTGGACCATTAGAACCATAGAATACGGAAGCCTTTTAGGGCCACACAAAAAATTTTTACTAGCTTGAAAATTCAAGATACTATGTTGAAAATTCAAGATACTAAGTTGAAAATTCAAGATAGTATATTGAAAATTCAAGATAGTATATTGAAAATTCAAGAAACTCCGTAATAGAACCATCATCCGATAATGAATGAATATCTTAATCATAAATCGTGATTGTATAAAAAATGCAATTAAGGACAACTTTATGGTCAAATGTGAATGTGCGAGTTCAAACTCCGAACCCAAAGCGTTGATACCATAATTTACGTCATGTACAACACCTTGTTCCGGAAGTACTACTGTGATCTATTCGAGTCTTGACCACTTACCTCCGACACTACAGTACTGAGTAGTGTGCTTGGTACTGAAGTGTTCTTAACCTCGTCCGGCTACTAAAAACTTATTTTGGTTTGGACTCTATGAGATATCTTAACTGCAATATATCACATTAAGTCGGTATACCGCTAGCTCTTTGAGACTAAGTTTATGACGGAAATATCTCATTGAAATCTAAGTAATGTTTCATTTTAGATTATTTTGTATCAGTGAATACAGGATGTTTTTAGTCTGAAATAATACATTGCACGTACGCCTATTGATCCCCCTATATTTGTTTAACATTTAGCCAGCAAATTTATTTTGCATCATTGAATTTGAAAAAATGACTAGATGTATTCTATTGCCCTTTATCGGTACCATAATTCCATAGCCCATGCTGAAATCATGGGAGCTGGTTTTCTTCCCTGTTATCTTTGATGTGATAGGGTTGCCTTTACCCGGCGCCTATGTGCAGGTATATACAAATATATATAAATGCTTGACAGGTAGGATGGCAGGTGCATATATCAACTCATGCAGCGCACGTGAATCTCCTATCATGGTTTAGCATTCTCACGCGTGCGCAGTAGAGTGGACGTATGGATTATAAGTGTGGTTGGCTCTGCGAGAGACGATATAGATATGAGGAAGATATATGTGATCGTAAGGTGTTACTCTAGTAAGTGTCTGATAGCCAGACAGGTGCCAGAGATTATCTCGAGATTATCATGAGATTATCAAGACACTGAGGACCTTTAAACTATTTTCACACTTTATTTATCGAATTACATACGGTTTCGTCCTTTTAGCAATTCTTTGAATAGAATGTTAGAGAATGATGGTTAAAATCAACGGGAATGAGAGATGGTCTTGTAAATAAGAATCAGCATCAATCAATAGCATCACTTGCACAAGATAATTTTGATGATTTTATCTACAGGAGTTAGAATCTCGATTTGACCTGATAAAAATATATAAAACAAAAACCTCAACTTTTGCACTCATTAATCGCTTTTGAATATTAAATTTACTGTAAAGGATAATTATATGTCCACAACGATTTCTACATGTTGTTGATCCTTCAAGTATGACAGTAGTCTTTTACAAGATGAACTAGTATTATGACATTGGTACCCACGTGAAACCACATGCACGACATTAGTGGTCAACTATATAACGGTAACGGCCTTCTTTTAGTAAATCATTTTTAGCTCATCAGGACTGAAAGTCCAGATGGGCTTATGGCATGGCCCGTCGTCCGGCGTCCGTCCGTCCGTCGTCCGTCGTCCGTCGTCCGTCCGTCGTCCGTCGTCCGTCCGTCGTCCGTCGTCCGTCCGTCGTCCGTCCGTAAACTTTTGACACTTTCGACTTCTCCTCATGAACCATACACATTAGAGAGCTGAAATTTTGTGTACAAGTACCTTAGCATATGGAGATTCTTATTTGTAACTTTGGTGACCCTGTGACCCCAAATAGGGTCACAGGGGTCACAACTTTAAAAACCTATTTTCATCTTCTTCTCCAGTTCCAAAAGGTCTAGAGAGTTAATATTGATATGTGCAGACTCCTTGGACAATGGGGATTCTAATTTGTAACTTTGGTGAACCTGTGACCCCAAATAGGGTCACAGGGGTCACAACCTTAAATACCTATTTTCATCTTCTTCTCCAGTTCCAAAAGGAGTAGAGAGTTAAAAATTATATGTGCAGACTCCTTGGACAATGGGGATTCTAATTTGTAACTTTGGTGACCCTGTGATCCCAAATAGGGTCACAGGGGTCACAACCTTAAAAACCTATTTTCATCTTCTTCTCCAGTTCTAAAAGGACTAGAGAGTTGAAAGTGATATGTGCAGACTCCTTGGACAATGGGGATTCTAATTTGTAACTTTGGTGACCCTGTGACCCCAAATAGGGTCACAGGGGTCACAACCTTTAAAACCTATTTTCATCTTCTCCTCCAGTTCTAAAAGGACTAGAGAGTTGAAAGTGATATGTGCAGACTCCTTGGACAATAGGGATTCTAATTTGTAACTTTGGTGAACCTGTGACCCCAAATAGGGTCACAGGGGTCACAACCTTAAAAACCTATTTTCATCTTCTTCTCCAGTTCTAAAAGGACTAGAGAGTTGAAAGTGATATGTGCAGACTCCTTGGACAATGGGGATTCTAATTTGTAACTTTGGTGAACCTGTGACCCCAAATAGGGTCACAGGGGTCACAACCTTAAAAACCTATTTTCATCTTCTTCTCCAGTTCTAAAAGGACTAGAGAGTTGAAAGTGATATGTGCAGACTCCTTGGACAATGGGGATTCTAATTTGTAACTTTGGTGAACCTGTGACCCCAAATAGGGTCACAGGGGTCACAACCTTAAAAAGCTATTTTCATCTTCTTCTCAAGTTCCAAAAGGTCTAGAGAGCTGAAATTATATGTGCAGACTCCTTGGCCAATGGGGATTCTAAATTGTAGATTTCGTGACCCCATGACCCCAAATAGGGTAACAGGGGTCACACCTTAAAAACTTATTTTCATCATCATCTTTAGCTCCTAAAGGTCTATTGAGCTGAAAGATTGCATGTAGACTCCTTGGCCAATTGGGATTCTAAACTGAAGGTTTCGTGACCCCATGACCCCAAATAGGGTCACAGGGGTCACAATCTTAAAAACCTATTTTTCTCCATTAGATGACAGTCTATAGCAAATTTATTTCTCCTTGGATATGTTAGTGTGGACTTCTTTCACTGTCTGATATTGGCGATCTAGAAAGTGCTGAATAATAATACATTTGTTTTGTAATTTTTTTATAGGTTTTCTTGCAATAGGTGACATCAGTTTCATTTTTAGCTCATCTTGCCTGTATAAAGCAAACTTGATATGATGCCTGATGAGCTACAGAGCTAATGGCTCTATTTTTTTGTTAACTTTTCAAAAGCACCGTTTCTCCATTGTAGACCTATTTACGATTTTGATAGAAATACGCCTACCTTTGTATGTATCATATTTATATAGGGGAGAGGATATTTCAATTTTTCAGGCAAGTCGTACCGGTAACAATATTTATTCATGATGAAAATATTATGATGAAATTATGATATATGATGAAAAGGCAGGTCTGTAAGAGAGACTATCTGTATAATGTTTCCAGAACCAAAGATTCACTGGTCCGGTGTGTGTAATCTCAGACTGATTCCATGCGGAGTGCTTCTCACCTAGCGTCGACATCTGTTTATGTGTTTACCCCATCTAACATCCCCTACCCATTGTATATGCTGATCCCTGTGGTGTATGTATACACATGCATGCCCCGAACTATTTCTATCGCGGACCTTTCTCCGGAATGCGAGGAGTTAAAGTGCCCGGATCATATTTTACAATCTAACCGGGTCGCTACGGTCTTAGCATTTACGAACTGCCTGAAAGGATAGACCTTTCATATGGTGGTTAAATCGTTTACGGCTAGTTTCGTGCAATACGTATTGATTAAATGATAAGAAGGTATGAAAAGGGTTTAAACATACTTTTATTTCACAAAATGTTGAAGGATTGGCGAAAAAGCCACAAGGCTTATTTAACCACCGCTCCTCAATAAAACAGAAAGCTGGACACAATATACAATACGATGCGAAAAATAAAATTGATGAAAACATCGTTATAGTCAAACAGTTTGTGTAAATCAAGCATAATGTTGTTGGACATGCCTATGAAATGATCACATATGGCCCCCTCCCCAAACACGTCACTGTGCAAAGTTTATTAATATTATCGTATCATACTAGTCTGTCATCTAGACCCTTAAGCAAAAATATTTAATTGATGACCAACCAAGTTTAGAAAAGTATAGCAAGTCTAGATCGCTCAGCTTAAGCAAGCTTTCTGAAGTTGAAGCATCTTCGGGGCTCCATTTTGTTATAATAAATGATTAGTTTTAAAATATTGTCAATATTTAAAAAAATACTTCTGAGACTAAATGTTAGTCTAGTATCTTACGAGTATGGTATTGTTATGTTGCATTTTACATATTGAAAATTGAAACCACATGAAATGCCATTTGTAGATTAATGAAACGATATGTCCACGCTTAGTGTGGTTAAAACGATTCAGTGTCCACGGCGTCTTGGTGATTTATGTACCCACCTATTTTCGACAAAAAAACCTACATGCTTGTTAACCACCAAAGCTTAACGCCACTCAAACCAACACACGTGTAATTACTCTCTTCTTTTGCACTTTGGCTCTTTTATGTCAAGCTAATTACATAGATAGGTATAACCTTTCACCCTTTCACCCTCCCCAAACATCCTCTATAATCCACCCATATGTTTGTTCCATGAACCCGTCTTTGGTTAGGAAAAGTAGATAAAGAAATATGTACATTGGTATAGAAGATGTAACGCATACGCGCTGGATTATAGTATAAGCAATTATTTGTAGTACTTACTCACCTTTACTTTGATACAGCGTTGTAGTTTGTGAGGTGTAGTTTGTGGAACAAAGTGGATGCTACTGTTCGACATTGGATCTACTCCTTAGAATTCGGGCACCCTAAAATTTAGTATGACGTAGTAATTTTGTCTTATATTCTAGGTCAAAACGCCAATTGCGTTAAAAGTTGTTCATCGAGGAAAAAGATGTTTTCAATACGGGGTTTCCAGCAATATATTCCTCAATATATATTTAACGTTTAGCTTGTTCAAAAGTACTTTGGGAATAGTTACTTATTTTGTCGACAATTCTAGCAAACAGAAAACAATAGATGAGTTGCTTTTCAGAATTTGGCAAAGGTCAAGGAATCAGACAAATGCTTTTCCTCAACTTTCATCTGCTTCTACAGCTACTGTCAGCTAGATTAATGCCTTTCATGTAATGTTTCTTTTAAATCAGTCCCCATTAATTTTTCACTGTTCGAAAGTCTGCATTCCCATCTCTGCCTCACCTAACTGTGTTTATTTAACAATATGTTTAACAATATGTCCTTTGAGAAATCTAACAAATATATTCTCTCACACAGGTTTCATCGAGCAACACTTCCAACAAGCCTCCCATGCACTCCTCCAGCACCACGGGCGCCCACACAGTGCACGTGCAGAACCAGCAGCCACAATCAGCCACCATCACCACATACGTGCCACAGAAGGTCAACCAGCCACTCAAGACGAAGAAGGACACGGATATACCCGATCATGACGACGAAGAGTTCCGAAGGAGTGACTTCAGTCCTTCATCACAGGCGGTACTTGACAAAGCATATACGGACCACAGACACTTCTACTGGCTGAACACAAAGCTTCTGGACGAAGGCAGCAACCTCAAACAGGAAGTCCTCGACATATACCGGAAGTCAGGGGAAACTCTTTCATATGAACAGCTCATTCAGGGTAAGAGTCCTACAAATGTTAGCAACATTGAATTCAGCTTCATGACCATTTCTCGGAGGTTCCTCTCTTGGTTTCAATTTGATAACGACATCACCACGTCTACCGACATCCCTATCTGATCTTAGTCGCCTGTTAGTCCTCGCGATGCTACCAGATATCCCAAGAGCTTCAAATCTAAGGAACTTTATTACTCTTTCATTTTTAGTGCTTTCATCGTTTCATTTCATTCAGTCTGTTTGTATGGAGTCCGTTATGTCTGCTTCAAGACCTCTAGATTGGAATATTGTCCTTAGTTGGCAATTTTGTAAAATCAAGTTTCATCGAAAACTATTTTCATCTCTTTACGACCTATTCAGTCTGAACATGTATACTTTTGATTCTATGTAGGCGGATTTGTTTACTCAGGTGGGTTAATGTGTAGGCCAAAGACACATTAAAGTAAATATTGCTATTAAGTTCTCAATACGTCTCCAGACTCTCTTTACATGTTTCTATATATCTGTCAGAATCTGCAATGATTTCCGGGATGTATTCAACTACTGGAGTGTTCGTGATTTATACCAATTTAAGTGTTTGTGCGCCGCTGGTTTATTGGTCAAACGTTAAGAAAGATGGGAAACGGTTCTGCAGTATTGATTGATGAAGAAAGTCAGACATCAAATAGGGCATCTCTAAAGTCTTAACAGTAAGCTCGATCTTCACTTTAGGTAGGTCCCTGATATATCAGTTAAGTTAACGTTTCTTTACCTTGCACTTGTAGTCGATATACAATTGAAGACAGAAACTTGAATTCTCATAACGTATTGAATAACAAGCTCGGATAGCTCGGTAAACTCGGTCTTACTCTTCCATGTTTCATGAGAAAAACGACATTTCTGACATTGCACGAGTTATCGATATAGAACTTGAAACGTGAAATGGGACTCATTCACTCTCTTGCATTACAGAAAGTAGGTTTTACGTCTTTACTATATAGTATAAGGGAAAGCTAAAGGACTGTTGCTTCTTCGATTGAATCAAAGTGGCAGATCTGAAACTCCTGTTAAAATGACGTTTCCTTCTTCCCGAGTACATCAAGTCCACCCATTCTGAAACAGTATAAATCAATCGTTTTGGCCAATGAAAGAACTTGCCTACATTATTCGTCTTGTAGAAATGATTTTCGTATTTCAAGAAAATCATATTCGCCCAATCGATATCATGTGAAATATCGCAAAAAATGCAAATCTGTAATTGCTTAAAAGGATTGGGTCAAAAGATGTATTTGCTTTATGTTAATTAACCCGAAAGATTTCATGGTGCGAATGCAAAACGTTATGGAATTTTGAGTGGAGGTTCACGATTTCAACATATGGTTAGATTCTACCTTACCGATATCATGGTGTAACTAACGTGCGCTAAAAACTACTCAACACATCGTATTCCAACCATCAAGGGGGATGCTGAAAAATAAGCGCCCGGGCGCTTGTTAGAGGAAATACGGTATGTGTGATTGGTGGTAGACTATGTGTCGATTATTGGAGACTGTCGGCTTCTGATTCAAATAGGCCTACGGTAATGCACCGTGGCAAAACGTTACAACCAACACGATTCTGCCCCCGTCTTCCAACATGGCCGACAGGGAATGTTATCATAAATAAACACCAATCTAGAAAAACCTCTAACGAGGGTCGACAGGGCCAAGCGTGCAGATCATCAGTTATACCGACTCTAGAGAGGCTGTAGTTGCTATCAGTACAACTAATGGTGTTTATGAATCCCTTGAACAATGGTGGGTATGTTGTTCCACGTCGGGCTAGGACGTCTGGAGTGAACGTTTCAACACATCCACTTTATCACGTTATGAATGAGCGTGAGATAACGTGAGACATTACGAGAGCATCTTGCAAGATTTTAGGGAATCGTTGTCTCAATGGTATAGTAGAGGGATGGGACTTTGAGAGAAGCGAGATGTTATGGTCAATGTAGGCATATCATGAGAAGGAACATGGACATATGGTAAATGCAGCATTCTAAATAAATTGTCAAATGTCAACTTTGGACTAGTGAATTTAAAATCATGTTTAATTATATTGTGGACAAAGTCATTGACTGTTCGTGACCTTTCTTTTGTAATTTCTATTCAATACTTTGTTCTTCACAATATATTCAAGAATGGCGGTTGGTAGATTAACGGAAGTGTTCTAGGAGTGACACTACCTTACGGAAAGTGTTACGAAGATGAAGAGCAAGATATTCATTTACACTAGGTATAGAGGGTGCCAGTTTCATCCGTTGCCATGGTTTCTGTTTCCAAAACATCTCTCACCATTCCAGACATGTTATATCTCCATATTACATCACTCATAGATTTGAACTTTTGATCCCGGCATGGACTCAATTATAGGAAATGTCAAAGAGCTTTGTTTTCCTGCAAGCGTCAATGGTGTTTGCTCTTCGCGTATGTATACACCAGCATCAGCGTGAACAGGCTCATGTGGATATCCTTTCCTGTACATACAGGGGAAGCCGCAGTCGGAAATGACGACTAAGAAAGTTCATCTACATATCCTGAGCTGTTGCGCCTTAAGGTGCTATGGTTCAAGGATATGCTTAAAAATGACATTTGACTATAAAAACCTTTTTTTATTTAAAAACCAAATTTTCGTATGGAAATATATGGTGTCATCGACAATTCAACTCTATTTCGAATCTTTTAACTTGAATGTGGATCACTTTGAGAGATAAGTGCTATGTAAGACAAAATTTCAGTAATTCCCGCACCTTTACTAGACTCGGAACATCTTTAAGTAATAAATGCCAACCTGTCTTGCTTTCTGCTCGTGGTTCATCGACTGCTCTGTTCTTCTAAGATCTGCATGTTCTTCGTCGTAGGCGTTTAACTAAATACATGTATTTCTAAGAATAGTATATCGACTGAGATAAAAACCATTAATAATTGTAAATGGTACCTTATTCCGCTTCAACTTACCTTTATCCACGAAGCTCCTTCAACGTCCTGATATTTTGTATATCAAGGTAAATGCCTCGTTTTGCCATGAATGTTCAGCACGATATAATTTTCATCATGCAAGAGTCACAGTACCCGGATGACAGGAACGTTGGGTCGAGATATTTTGGTTCAGGGTCCATGCTTCACGACATCATATTGTCGAAAACTGATCAAGTTATACATCGCCATATAAAATATAGCTATTACAGATACGAGCCATTTGCCTTGAGATCAATCAGGGCATTGTATGAGTTACGCGGATACTAATACGTAGATGTTGCATTATGAGAAATTATCACTTGATTTTTTTCATCGGTTGCTAGGGGGGTGTTTGCTTTCACTCAGGCCCATGTATGTATGCATCGATATAACTATATACGTCTCTATATTACAGGTATGCTAGTTGAAGGAGAGAAGTTGCTGCTAGGAGGGTGCTGGCTGTACTTCACTAATGTAGAGTTCTACGACATGGAGTGTAGTAAGATGCCAAAGGAGCCCATTGGTCGAGGCCGAATCTGTCTGACCAATAAACGGGTTCTGCTTCTCTCAGCCGAAATATTCACCGGTAAGTCTGCTCTGATGGCTTAGTTGAACTTCGGATTGGAACAGGTCATCTCCTTCAGTCACATAGGTAGATGGAACCACTTACCACTTGCTATTCATCCTGTATACCAAGAATTATAAACAGTTTTCTTGTTTAGTAAAAATTAGAGATCGTCTCCAGTTTTTACTGATCAGGCCGAATTTTCTATCATGCAGCTAGCCATCAATACTATTTTATGGCGCTTCATATATTATTCAATGTTTGTGATGGTGGCTCCTTTACGGAAGGAAACACAGTTTCATCAGGCATATTTGGAGTCCGAGGTCCGTTTTCGCTCGTCTTACAATATACGTCTAAAAACATTCACATTTTCGACCTAGGGTTTTATTTTTTTAATCTTTGTTCTTCAAATGATTATGTGCGCATCGGTAATATGAAGAACTAACTAGCTTCAATTTCAGGACTCTTGAGTAACATATAGCTATGTAGGGAGTGAACGTCAATTATATGTTCTTATTTCTGCTCCAGATGCGGTGGTAGCCGAGTTTGGTGACTCTACAAAGAAGTCCGGGGGATTCAAGGTGCAGGTGACGAAAGCGAACAACATCTACTACCAGAACCTGCCCCTCAACACCTTCCACAGCGCCGAGATGAGTGCCTCGGTAGGAACCACCGCCCAGTCCAAGATCAGCCTCCTCAACCCCATCTGCTGGGGCGCCTGTACCTGCTTCGGGGTGAGTTGCTCCACTTCTTGTCAGACATAACTCTTTGAATCAGTGCAATACTTTTACTCATTTACAGCTTCGTTTCTGCTCTGAGTAATACCCAAAGTGCTCGTCTTTGATGACATGTTTATACGTGATTGTAATGCTTCCGTAAGGTCTATTGATAATGACGGGTGGATGTCTTGTGTTCCTTCCATTTATCACCTCAGTTTTGTCTAACCAACTCCTGCATACAAACGAAATCATATTTGTTGAGGAGCTAAAATTTGCTTCGAATGAAAAGCTATAGGCCTAGTGTCACCTTTTCTCCTTTACAAAAGCGACCAAGCGTGCATCCAATGGTATCTTATAATCGAATTATAACGTTGTTATCAAGTTTTCTTAAAAACTGAATTCACAAAGCGTCTTTCTCTTCCTCCTCAGCTCGGACGATGCGCGCGCACCTGGAAGACCACGCCCCCCATGACGAAAACGTTCAACAGGAGAGTTGTGAAACTCGGGGTTGCCATGCCGCCCTGGGGTACCAAAATGTTCGTCATAGTTCACCTTGACCCCGAAATGTCCTTGACCACTGCACGTGACTTTGTAGGACAGCTTCAGTATCACGCGCCTCACTTACAGTAATGGAGGACGAAGACTATTTGGACATGATGTGCTAATTTCATTGGAAGTGAGATAATATATAACGTTGACTTATGGAAGAGATTAGGAGGATTATCTGTTGATCGGCTCTGGGAAGTGGATTGGATTCTTTTCTATTCACTTCAAGAACCTTGTGTGAGCAGACGACAAATCAAATTCTGAAATAAGGAAGGGCTGTGCCATTATGAAGAGCTCAGTATTTCGAACAGAAGACGACATATAGAAGTATATTACATATTTAGATACTAGTTAGATCATATGAGTAACCGGACTGTTTTTGCATTTATGGATACGTGGATGTATGAAGATACCATCGAGTGGTAAAATGAGGTATAGTGGACATCTATTGAGTTTCCAGAAAGAGCTGATCTGTCGAACGTGCGTTCGGTGGTGATTCTGAAAACTGGACCTAAACACGTGTGTGTTCGCTAATTATTGAAAAACGATATTTGTGCAGCGTGTTTATAACATTGAATAGTTTCGTTTATAAACAAATCGTTTTGAGACAATTTGAAAATTTCAGGGCTTCATCCCTCTGACCTGTTTTAAAGAAGAATTAGCACGGTTTTTAAGAATGTGTTCCACAATTTACCAAATTGAGATTAGTTTATCCCAGATGTATTATCTTCAGAAGATAAACCCATCTCATTACTCAACTCTATAATGCGTAGTTATAGAAGAAATTATCAAGTATTAAGCAAACCCACTTGGTTGGGGACATGGATTGGTCTACCGTAATTGAACACTATAAATTCGTTGAGATCTGCATTCTCTTATCCTAAATTATTGCCTTGCAAATTGAATCATGTAATTTCGTTTTCATGAGATCATTTTCTTTTTTCTCAGAAAACGTGCTACTGTCCAATTAAGTATCATTGTTCATTGTTTTCACTGATATTGGCTTTGTGGAAACGTGCTTGGATACCATATGGTTTACACAAGTAGATGAGCAATGTTGACAATGAGTTAGGATGTTACGGTATGCTATGAACACCTCAGATACATGAAAGTATTATGAACTATAACATGTTTTACCTATGTACAGTAGTCTTCCAGTCCCGTTGTATTCCCAGTATAACCAGCATGTTTGTCTTCTCCACTTCCGGTTCTAAGATTCTCATCTTTTCACCTCAACATTTACCTTATGAAGTTAATTTCAATAGAAGTTCTCTCAGAGCACTTTTGCATCATCATTATTGAGGTTCATAAGAACTATTTTGGAAGTTTATTAATAGGAGACAAATATCAAGGTGACAACTTCTTCTTCGTCGTATTGAATTTTCATTCAACTGGCGACGACGATGATTGGCTCAGAAAGTGTATGCACGTTATACAATTAAAACCGGGACTTGCATTTAATTGTTCTTACCTGTTATCAAACTAAATGCTTATCCAGTATGACCTTGTATTCTGTCAAGTCCCGTGGGTGTAGACCGTATACCACCATTGGTCTTTTATAATCACCAAAGCCTGAATGGCCCGAGTAGCTCATATGGCATGGTGGCCGTGGTATGGCATGGGATGTCGTCCGGCGTCCGTCCCTTTTATAAGCTTGATGAGCTGGGCTCAACGGCTCTATCTTTTAACCTTCATCTTGCCCCTTAAATGCATAAGCAAATTGTGCGGTCACTTTTATCTGAATACTTCCGGTCAACATTTTAAAAAAGGTTATCTTGTCACGTGACCATCAGTAGTCGAATACCTTAACTGTTCAGTTCTTGGCGTATTATTTTAGAACTTAAATTCGAGATTATCTCATTTTATTCATTCCCCTGGTCCAAAAAATCCATTTACATCACATGAGATGTGCATGCAACATTTCACATAGGATGTAAAAGAAAAGCACTACAATATGCAATAGATTAGCAAAACAAGCATGAATATAAAGACTATATTATCTTTGAACAAAATATCCCGTTTACTATAGATTTACCACTTCAACCTGTTACTCTATTCTTCAACTCGTTGATCATGTTATACTTTTTACAAGTTATACATTTACATTGGTGCTACTCATTCTGATATTAAACAGCTACTATGAATGCATTTTCTGTTCTTTACGAAGTCCCACTTTGTTTACTTGATCATTATGTATGCAAATAAAATATCTTATCAAATTGTGCGTGTAGTTGTATTGACTTTCATAAAATTGTCATAGAGAAAGTTATGTATATATATCGCAATGGAACCAATATCACATTAGATGTAGTGCAGTTATGATTGGTAAGTGAAAAACGTTTTGAATTAAATCGTAATTTATGTTTAGGATGAATAGGGACTTATTAGCAGCCCCGTCTAAGGACGGGGCTGCTATCAGTTTTTGTGAAGTTTCCATCGCCGCCGCCGCCGCCGCCGCACTCGTACTACTAGCTATAACTTTTTTCCCCTAAGCTTTCCAGAACTCTTATTCAAACCTTACTACTCATACCTCGGGGGAACGATTTTGACATGTTCACTTTCAAGGTCAAAGGTCAAGGTCACGAGCTATGTATTCACTCTAAGAATTCCTTGTAAACGCGATAACTTGAAAAGTTTTTGTGCTATGAAGCTCTAACTTGGTATATATCATCCTTGGAAAAGTAAAAAAATTTGAAAAGGTTTTGGCTACAATCCGTCAAAGGTCAAGGTCACAGCAAGGTCATGACGTAAGCATGTTTTAGCGAAAATGCTTTATTTTAACTATGAACACTTTTATTCAATACATGATTGTTATACTCAATGAAAAGTGTTCAATGATTGTGTGACCTTGAAGGTCAAAGGTCAAGGTCATGAGATATGAGTTATTACAAAATGCACTAAAATGGGGTATAACTTTATCCCATTTAGCTTTTCAGAACTCATGAACATGTCTAAATGTTAATACTTCCAGGGAATCATTATGACATGTTCACTTTCAAGTTCAAAGGTCAAGGTCACGAGTTATAAAATCACCACAAAATTCTTTGTAAACACGGTAACTTGAAAAGTTTTTGTGCTATGAAGCTCTAACTTGGTATATATCATCCTTGGAAAAGTAAAAAATTTTGAAAAGGTTTTGGCTACAATCTGACAAAGGTCAAGGTCACAGCAAGGTCATGACTTAAGCATGGTTTAGTGAAAATGCTTAATTTTAACTATGATCACTTTTAATCAATACATGATTGTTATACTCAATAAAAAGTGTTCAATTATTGTGTGACCTTGAAGGTCATGAGATATGAGTTATTGCAATTCCTTGTAAACACAATAACTTGAAAAGTTTTTGTGCTATGAAGTTTAGATTTTGTATATATTATCTCTTGAGAAGTACAACATTTTGAAAAAGTTTTGGGTACGAACTGTCGAAGGTCAAGGTCACAGCAAGGTCAACATATATGGAGAAAATGGATTAATTTAATTTTTAGCACTTTATTTCATTACAATAATGTTATACTCAATGAAATGTGTTCATTGATTGTGTGACCTTGAGTGTCAAAGGTCAAGGTCACGAGAAAATTCCCAATTTGGTGAGGCCTGTAAAAGACGGAACAGGGTAAGGCGAAACCCAAAGTTCCGGGGCTGCTCTGCTTTTGCGGTATCCCGCAAACGCTAATCTAGTTATCAAAAGGTGTTGACCGATGACAATTTGATGACATCCGCTCCAGATTGTGCATACAGTATATCATGTTCTGATATTTAACCTTTCTATGACCTTTCATAACCTAGATATCAAACACGTGTGATTAATTTCTCTCGAAAATATGTCATGTTCTATTCCTGTATTCAGTCTAAGTAAACCTAGCCT
Source organism: Steromphala cineraria (assembly GCA_916613615.1). NCBI lineage: Eukaryota > Metazoa > Mollusca > Gastropoda > Trochida > Trochidae > Steromphala > Steromphala cineraria. Next base: position 23,894,911 of record OU744724.1, read on the forward strand.
CAATATTACCCGTTTCACTCCGATATTGAGTCTGTTCCTGCATTGTTATTTGTACACCGAGCGTTTGATAAAGACAAGGGATTTTTTCAATGTGGTGAAACTTGCTCTGATAGCGAAACTTAGATTTAAGTTGCATATATGAAATCAAGGAAACCTTTACAGTTTTTGAGAGAGAAATGTAACCGCACTTTCATTACATCATTGTTAACTATAAGACATTATTTATAGATTTCATTGTTTCCATCAGAAAATAGGAATGGTTTCGTGTTTATCAATGAGAAATGTATGACGTACATATGTTTGATATTAAGAAAAATATTATAAAATGTAATGTTAAAGCAAAGACCATCCAAGATATAATTTATTAATGACAAGTTAAACAAGATGACAACATTACCTGTTTGAGTGGCATTCTAGAAGTCTGTGGTATAGCAAGACGAAGGAACGTCTATGGATGAACAACTTTACTTTGACAGTAGCAACATTTCGGTACTGACCCTCATACCGTTTATATGCTTGAAAACGGTATAAGGATCTATACGGAAACGTCAGTTCTGTCGATATAAAGAAGTTGTCTGTCAATAGAAGTTCCTTTTCCAATATCTATAGTAACCTGATATGCCTTGATGGATTTCGAGATGGCTTACTTCAGCATACTTGTTATGCGTACTTGAACAAAATAACACATTGTCGCTTTCGGTGGAACTTTAGTAAAGATTTGACCTATAATAACAATTGATGCTTTTCAGATATGACACCATCAGGGTAAAACCTACTTCTAGTTTTGGTAGCCCTGTGACCCCTAATAAGGGCCACAGGGGCCACACCCTAAAAACCTATTTTCATCTTCTTCTCCAGAAGCATAAGGCCTAGAAAGCTGAAACTTTGTGTACAGACGCCTTGGCTAGTGAGGATTATAAATTGTAGCTTTGGTAGCCCTGTGATCCCTTATAAGGGCCACAGGGGCCACGCCCTAAAATCCTATTTTCATCTTCTTCTCCAGAACCATAAGGCCTAGAAAGCTGAAACTTTGTGTATAGCCTCTTTGAAGAGTGAGGATTATAAATTGTAGCTTTGGTAGCCCTGTGATCCCTAATAAGGGCCACAGGGGCCACGCCCTAAAAACCTATTTTCATCTTCTTCTCCAGAATCATAAGGCCTAGAAAGCTGAAACTTTGTGTACAGACTCCTTGGCTAGTAAGGATTATGAATTGTATCTTTGGTGGCCCTGTGACCCCTAATAAGGGCCACAGGGGCCACGCCCTAAAAACCTATTTTCATCTTCTTCTCCAGAACCATAAGGCCTAGAAAGCTGAAACTTTGTGTATAGCCTCTTTGAAGAGTGAGGATTATAAATTGTAGCTTTGTTGGCCCTGTGACCCCTAATAAGGGCCACAGGGGCCACGCCCTAAAATCCTATTTTCATCTTCTTCTCCAGAACCATAAGGCCTAGAAAGCTGAAACTTTGTGTATAGCCTCTTTGAAGAGTGAGGATTATAAATTGTAGCTTTGGTGGCCCTGTGACCCCTAATAAGGGCCACAGGGGCCACACCCTAAAAACCTATTTTCATCTTCTTCTCCAGAACCATAAGGCCTAGAAAGCTGAAACTTTGTGTACAGACTCCTTGGCTAGTGAAGATTATAAATTGTAGCTTTGGTGGCCCTGTGAACCCTAATAAGGGCCACAGGGGCCACGCCCTAAAAACCTATTTTCATCTTCTTCTCCAGAACCATAAGGCCTAGAAAGCTGAAACCTTGTGTACAGACTCCTTGGCTAGTGAAGATTATAAATTGTAGCTTTGGTGGCCCTGTGAACCCTAATAAGGGCCACAGGGGCCACGCCCTAAAAACCTATTTTCATCTTCTTCTCCAGAACCATGAGGCCTAGAAAGCTGAAACTTTTTGTACATACTCCTTGGCTAGTGAAGATTATAAATTGTAGCTTTGGTGGCCCTGTGAACCCTAATAAGGGCCACAGCGGCCACGCCCTAAAATACTATTTTCATCGTCTTCTCCAGAACCATAAGGCCCAGAAAGCTGAAACTTTGTGTACAGACTCCTTGGCTAGTGAGGATTATAAATTGTAGCTTTGGTAGCCCTGTGATCCCTAATAAGGGCCACAGGGGCCACGCCCTAAAAACCTATTTTCATCTTCTTCTCCAGAATCATAAGGCCTAGAAAGCTGAAACTTTGTGTACAGACTCCTTGGCTAGTAAGGATTATGAATTGTATCTTTGGTGGCCCTGTGACCCCTAATAAGGGCCACAGGGGCCACGCCCTAAAAACCTATTTTCATCTTCTTCTCCAGAACCATGAGGCCTAGAAAGCTGAAACTTTTTGTACATACTCCTTGGCTAGTGAAGATTATAAATTGTAGCTTTGGTGGCCCTGTGAACCCTAATAAGGGCCACAGCGGCCACGCCCTAAAATACTATTTTCATCGTCTTCTCCAGAACCATAAGGTCTAGAAAGCTGAAACTTTGTGTACAGACTCCTTGGCTAGTGAGGATTATAAATTGTAGCTTTGGTAGCCCTGTGATCCCTAGTAAGGGCCACAGGGGCCACGCCCTAAAATCCTATTTTCATCTTCTTCTCCAGAACCATAAGGCCTAGAAAGCTGAAACTTTGTGTATAGCCTCTTTGAAGAGTGAGGATTATAAATTGTAGCTTTGGTGGCCCTGTGACCCCTAATAAGGGCCACAGGGGCCACACCCTAAAAACCTATTTTCATCTTCTTCTCCAGAACCATAAGGCCTAGAAAGCTGAAACCTTGTGTACAGACTCCTTGGCTAGTGAAGATTATAAATTGTAGCTTTGGTGGCCCTGTGAACCCTAATAAGGGCCACAGGGGCCACGCCCTAAAAACCTATTTTCATCTTCTTCTCCAGAACCATAAGGCCCAGAAAGCTGAAACTTTGTGTACAGACTCCTTGGCTAGTGAGGATTATGAATTGTATCTTTGGTGGCCCTGTGACCCCTAATAAGGGCCACAGGGGCCACGCCCTAAAAACCTATTTTCATCTTCTTCTCCAGAACCATGAGGCCTAGAAAGCTGAAACTTTTTGTACATACTCCTTGGCTAGTGAAGATTATAAATTGTAGCTTTGGTGGCCCTGTGAACCCTAATAAGGGCCACAGCGGCCACGCCCTAAAATACTATTTTCATCGTCTTCTCCAGAACCATAAGGTCTAGAAAGCTGAAACTTTGTGTACAGACTCCTTGGCTAGTGAGGATTATAAATTGTAGCTTTGGTTGCCATGTGACCCCTAATAAAGGCAACAGGAACGTCCTTCAAATCTATTTTCATCTTCTTCTCCTGAAGTATAAGGCCTAGAAAACTGAAACTTGTCGCCTATATATACTTAATTTTATGATTGGTGCCCCTGTGGCCTCTACAAAGGGGGTATCATTGGCCACACTCTACAGCATAATTGATGATGAAGCCTGATGAGCTACAGAGCCAATGGCTCTATTTTTCGACTTGCATTTGGGTACGCTTCCGGTTTGTTCGCTGTGTAGAATTCTACACAGCGAACAAACCGGAAGCGTACCCAAATGCAAGTCGAAAAATTATTGTGAAAGTCGCGAATTCCGCCGTTTGGTCATTTCTTCAGTTATTTGCGGTGTAGTTTTACAAAGAGATCGTGTCTTGTTTCTTTTTATTTACTGTTAATCTAAAACCCCTGCTTTTGTTTTTGAAACATGTATGCAGTGTTAGAGACCTGGGTATATTTATTATAAGGTCAGTATGGTTTGTTATGAAAAGGAACCTCACTTAAAACATTGACTTCAGTTGCAGTTAACATATGCGACGCCAAAGTGGTATTTTACGAGCGCTTCGATTGAAACCCTGCACAGGTAAATTTGTCTGAATATACAGTATTAAAAGTTAATTCACCATTAAAGAATTCGAAGGCATTCAGAATTGTTTGAGACACTGTGAAATTTGTCCAGTGTATGCTGTACATCACAATAAATGGTGGATATATTCAACATAGGAGATAGCGCAGTGTTTTTTTGCACGTTCGGTTCGTTGTTTGAATCCTTCCTTCGACTCAGCAACTTTGTCTGCATCCTGTCTCAGGGTAGGAACGTTATGCTAACTCCACTTATCTGTACCCTGGGCTCAGAAGCTAGATACGCCCGCGCAGCCTGACTTTGGATATAGCCAATATAATCATTTTCTCGTTTAAATTTTATCAAGAAGGTGGCGAGAAAATGATTTGATTGGCTATATCCAAAGTCAGGCCGCACAAGCGAATCTAGCGTCTGTGCCCAGGGTACAGATTAGTGGAGTAAGCGTAATAATCCTACCCTGAGACAGGATGCTTTGTCTGCAATAGAGAACGGTTCTACATGCTGTCAGGTTTGGGTGCAATCATACCCTGAGTTTCAGCGTAGTACCATCAATTGTTTGCTAGTTGCATTTCACCACAACACAAAACCACAATAGTGTTGTGGTCTCTCCCTCAAGCACTGCAGCCTTGATATAAGTGAAATAATCTTGAAAGCGGTGTTAAACTCCAAATAACCTCACCTCATCTCGAATATAGATTTTAATTTCATCAATAAGGCATCTTGAATCCCTAAATGAAGCATCCTCATTAGAACTTGATTTAATGAAACATGTGACACTAACTTTTCAACAATGTAGGTTTCACATAAAAATTTATCTTGAAATTAACTTAACTAAGTTATAAATTAATTGGCAAGTGGGTTATAGACCTGTTAGCTGGGGTTTGGTGTTCATCCATTAGCAGCAAATCCAAATCAATTGGACATAATGTTATATTCACATGAATTTACCTTGTGATAATTGTCAATGCTAACATCAAATATAATTTCATTTGTACCAATGCCATATTTGGGATAACAGTCTATTAAAAGTACAAAAGAATTTCCAAGTGGAATCCTTGCAATATCCACATCCTCAAAGACACTGGCAACACAGCTCACATCATCTTACTACCCAAAGCCTAAATACAGTTTCCGAACTGTCAGTTGTTTTTTTTCAGAATCATGCGTTTTAGGCTTTGCTGAGCTCACATTGACAGTATCAATAGCTTACTGACTCTGTCATCTGATCAAATACCTTCATTATCACAAAAAACAAACATTGAGATTATTTTTCAAGTTTTTAATTTATCACTCGTTTCACTTCCACAACTACACTCTTCCTTCTCTCACTCCCGACTGGCACCTGCTCTTCTCAATGTGCAAATATAGAAACATGTAACAAGTCACGGTAACAAGTGATGCAAAAATTCTCTCAACATGAGGCTACCAAGTCATCTCACCTATAAACTCTACAATACCATTCTCGGCTCAGATACTTCATATCCCTCAAAGTGAGAAGATAATTATATCAAAATGTAAAGCACTGGCAGAGCTCTAAATAAGATATTTTTGTTTCACCTTTACACAAAAAATTTATCTGAAACACTGAAAAAATGGAGCTCCTTTATTCATATTCATAATATTCCCCAATATGATTGTTGTCTTATAAGACATGTTGCCATTGATGCGAAGGTGATGTTTTTCGAAAGCCAAGAGTAAGACTGAATTTTCACTTCAAAACAAAACTTTGACTGCAAGCAATCATAATTTCTCCTGGCTGAACCAGAAACTACTCTATTCAAAGAGAGAATACAGGAGAAGATGACTTGGGGACATCGTATTGAGAGTATTCATCAAGATATGTCCCAGATCTATGATCTGCAAGGAAATGGAGGAACTCACAAGACAATGACAAACTTGGATGATTGATTATCAAAAATGTCAAAATACAAAGAACATTTCATAACAGTACACAAGATTGAAGATGGATTGTCCAACACGTGTGCTAACCACATTCTGAGAATGAAATTTCATCACATTTATGATATCTAGATCTGATTGTTGTCAAACATTCAAAATATAAAGACCATTTCAAGATCATAGAGCATAACAAGATTGTCTATGAAAGTTTCTGATGACAATGCTTTCCTAGAAATCAAAATATCAAAGTTCTAGAATATCGGATTGTTTGTAAAGATTGAGAATTGACAGTCAGATGTTTCCTTATCAGAGAACAAAATTGTCATACACATTTTCAAGGTATGAAATAGGAAAATAGATTTTACATTTCAAAACTTCAATATGAGTCATATTTCTATAATCTATTTTATTGCTTCAGTTTAGTGATTTATTAAATGCTGGAGTATACAGTGTATGGTATTTTGGCAATGAATTCATATATAAAGAAGAATGAGGTGTAATGATGCCAATGATGCAAAATAAAATCCATCCTCATACATTATCCAATAAACATGCTACCTAAAAATAGTCCCTTGTTTTGCATTTGAATAAATTCACAGAAAAATATTTTCTCTGTTTACAAAATACAGAATTATAGAAATAATTTTAAGTTTATGGAAAATGTGAGCAATCATACATTTGTTATATATATATATATATATTTGCAATCCGATCAAAATATTTAGAGTTAATTGTATGGATATGAGAAATGAAAGTTATCTACTTTCACTTGAACATCTGCCCTATGGTTTAGATGAAGACTTGTATTTTATCACAACAATACAGAACTTCAAGACAACACAATACTATGGATTTCATCGGCAAACAAATCTAGTATCAAATGTAAAATAACAATTACAACACTAGGATAAACATTAAGAATGTACAATTCCAGAGTCAAAATTATCCATGCTTATCTGTGACCTTAAAGATTATCACAAGCACAACATTGAAATAAGAGAATTATACAATTTAGACAACTGAAGTTTTTCATGGCACGTAAATATGATAGTAACGCATTTGATTATCTCTTAACTATATCAAATCATTAAAGTAAGGAAATCAAAACAAATCCCTCCCATGCACCAACCAAAATAAATCTATCAGTAAAAAATTCCATTAACAAGACCTCGATACAAAATTTACCTCAAATTCAAGCATAGTAAATTGCAAGTCTCTACAGCTACTAAAGCCAAATCAGTGAAATTCTGGCTACAGGAAAATGGTCCATAGTATTCTGAGCCCTGACCGTGTTCTCATATCACACTGGCGGACCAACCGACTGACAAGCTAGCTAACCTGTCAACGTCGTAGTTAGTCCACATCAAGATCATATATCACAGAGTTGGTGAAGCTGAAGGCACACTGAGTCCGGTGGTCAATGCTGCTCAGATCATCCTGACAATCACCTTGTTCCTCCCAGCTCAACATGCTCTTTGCTGGTTCCCCGTCCCCGGACTCCTTCACCTGAGGATCTGTCTCCTCCTTGTTGGTAGATGGGGCCTCGCTCTCAGCTCGCACCTTGATCACAGAGGAGTCCTGAGACTCTATCACCTGCTGCAGATCCCCTGGTTTGGAGATCCTGCTGGCAGGGATGGTATCTCCCTCGGATAACCAGTGGTCTTCTCTAACAGACATTTCTTTCACTCCATCACACATCTTGCTTGCATTCAGATTTTTAACACTTTCACTATAAGTTCTCTCATCATCGTTGTCATCTTCATCGTCATCATCATCACTATCTTCCTGTGGAATATCATCAGCTGCCACTTTCGACTTGATTGCCTTAACCATGGCTGCTTTCTTCTCTCTCACATCACTGCCACTTGTGGCACTAGTCCTAAAATCTTGGTTATCTTTCTCTGCCTTCACACTTCCCTCCCCTGCCCCTGAACCAGCGACTCCTCCCTTCTTCCCCTCTGCATTCTCCCCCTCGTCATCCTCAGCAATCTTCTCAAAGTGCTCATCCTCTTCCTTGTCACTGGGAGAATAGGAATCAGTGTTGCTCAGCTCCTCCCCACTGCTGGTTTCTGAGCCACTGTTACGTCTGCGTCTAGTACTTGCAGCCTTCTTTTCTTCCTTCTTTCGTGCCCGTCTGCGTTTACTCTTCAGAGCTGTCTTCATGCTTGTTGGCGCTGTGTTCTTCTTGTATGTGGCAGAGTCAATGTGACTGTTGAAGGAGACAGATTTGCGAGCACTATCAGGACTTGTGCACTCCTCTTGTCCTGATCGAGGACTCTCTCCTCCACTGCATCCAGGGTCGTCACTTGACTCAGACAGGGTTCTCTGTTTCAAGATGCTGTGTAGCTTAGGGGGAGCTTTTCTGTGGACCACTTCAATGTCTGCAGAGGATGGGGGATCGTAGTCATCATCCTCATCTTCATTCAGGGTTGCAGACTGAAAACAAGAAACATTTGATAAGATTAGATATTCAACGCCTAAATTTTCAGATATATAAAGATGAAATCACAAGTTCTCAAATTTTTTATCTTATATTATGCACCTTAATGGCCAGAAAATACATCAAACTTTTGTTATTTTGAAGAGAATTTTTTTAGCTGCCTTCAAATTAATTGCCTCCAATCGAGAAGCAAATACCCTTTTGCAATGTAAATCAAGTGAATATAAACTTTCAAGAGTACATAAACCAAGCTTCATGGGAAAAAAGATTACCTTTATGTTGATGGTTAGTTTTTTGTCCTTCATCTCTGTGACTTCAAGAGTGGGTGATCTACAAGATGTTCTGTTTTCTCTCTGTTCTACCCTCTCAGCCTCGATGTCCAACTGGTTCAACTGTTTCTGAAGACTCTCGTCAGTCAACAGCAGCTTCTCCTGCAATACGAAACATTGCATTGTAAATATCTGTCAACAGCATTACATGAGCAGTACTTTGAGTATATGATTAGCTGATTTACAGGAATCAGTATTACCACAAATGGTGTTTGGCACTGAAGTCAAAGTGATGTCAATTGGTTGCCCTCCTTTTACGAAAGATATCCTAGTCATAAACTAGATTAGCGTTTGCGGGATACCGCAAAAGCAGAGCAGCCCCGGAACTTTGGGTTTCGCCTTACCCTGTTCCGCCTTTTACAGGCCTCACCAAATTGGAAATTTCTCGTGACCTTGACCTTTGACACTCAAGGTCACACAATCAATGAACACATTTCATTGAGTATAACATTATTGTAATGAAATAAAGTGTTAAAAATTAAATTAATCCATTTTCTCCATATATGTTGACCTTGCTGTGACCTTGACCTTCGACAGTTCGTACCCAAAACTTTTTTTAAATGTTGTACTTCTCAAGAGATAATATATACAAAATCTAAACTTCATAGCACAAAAACTTTTCAAGTTATTGTGTTTACAAAGAATTGCAATAACTCATATCTCATGACCTTGACCTTTGACCTTCAAGGTCACAATAATTGAACACTTTTTATTGAGTATAACAATCATGTATTGATTAAAAGTGATCATAGTTAAAATTAAGCATTTACGCTAAACCATGCTTAAGTCATGACCTTGCTGTGACCTTGACCTTTGTCAGATTGTAGCCAAAACCTTTTCAAAAATTTTTACTTTTCCAAGGATGATATATACCAAGTTAGAGCTTCATAGCACAAAAACTTTTCAAGTTACCGTGTTTACAAAGAATTTTGTGGTGATTTTATAACTCGTGACCTTGACCTTTGAACTTGAAAGTGAACATGTCATAATGATTCCCTGGAAGTATTAACATTTAGACATGTTCATGAGTTCTGAAAAGCTAAATGGGATAAAGTTATACCCTAATTTAGTGCATTTTGTAATAACTCATATCTCATGACCTTGACCTTTGACCTTCAAGGTCACACAATCATTGAACACTTTTCATCATGTATTGATTAAAAGTGTTCATAGTTAAAATAAAGCATTTTCGCTAAAACATGCTTACGTCATGACCTTGCTGTGACCTTGACCTTTGACGGATTGTAGCCAAAACCTTTTCAAAATTTTTTACTTTTCCAAGGATGATATATACCAAGTTAGAGCTTCATAGCACAAAAACTTTTCAAGTTATCGCGTTTACAAGGAATTCTTAGAGTGAATACATAGCTCGTGACCTTGACCTTTGACCTTGAAAGTGAACGTGTCAAAATCGTTCCCCCGAGGTATGAGTAGTAAGGTATGAATAAGAGTTCTGGAAAGCTTAGGGGAAAAAAGTTATAGCTAGTAGTATGAGTGCGGCGGCGGCGGCGGCGGCGGCGGTCGCGGCGGCAATGGAAACTTCACAAAAACTGATAGCAGCCCCGTCCTTAGACCGGGCTGCTAATTACCAAAATACTAATTTCTTTTAACGGGTCAATATCTTTTAAGATGATTAAAGGGACATTCCTATTGGCTTTTTGTCCGTGAAAATGTCACAAAAACTATGTTAATTTTATCATTTATAGAAAAAAATACAAAAAAACATACGCTTAGAAAGAATATCCACATCTATATATGATTATTGAACAGACTTAACAAAAATGTCTTGTAATGTCAAGCATGACTTTTGACAGTTGTAGTGCTAATGAGTGGATTCAATTCTCATTGTTGTTGAGTGTGAGCTTTTCTTTGTCAAATATAAATTTACAAAGATATTACCCTCAGGAACATGTTTCAACTAGGTTATGAAATAATGTACGTGTTTATAACACTTCATAAATAAACAAGAATGACCCACTTGAATTTTGATTCCACAAAAAATACCCCAATAGGACGGTTGCATTAAGTAAACCTCTTATAATTTGGCATCCAAACATCAATTCAAATCAAATGCACAATTAAAACAAGATGTGTTTGTGAAACACGAATGCCCCCGGATGCATCCTGCTCGCTGTGTCAAGGTCAAGGTCACAAGGTCAAATGTCATGGTGTCATCTGAAAGGTCTCATCACAAGGGATCCATATGTCAAGTATCAAAGAGCTAGCTCTGACCAATCAAAAGTTATGACAAAGGTTAAAGTTTTTGTGGACAAACGGACAGACGGACGGAAAAGGTCAAATATCATGGTGTCATCTGAAAGGTCTCATCACAAGGGATACACATGTCAAGTATCAAAGACCTAGCACTGACAGTATAGAAACTATAGCCAAGGTTAAAGTTTTCGGAAAAGGCTCGCTGTGTCAAGGTCAAGGTCACAAGGTCAAATGTCATGTGTTATCTGAAAGGTCTCATCACAAGGGATCCATATGTCAAGTATCAAAGACCTAGCTCTGACCAATCAAAAGTTATGACCATGGTTAAAGTTTAAAATGCTCGCTGTGTCAAGGTCAAGGTCACAAGGTCAAATGTCATGGTGTCATCTGAAAGGTCTCATCACAAGGGATCCATATGTCAAGTATCAAAGAGCTAGCTCTGACCAATCAAAAGTTATGACCAAGGTTAAAGTTTTTGTGGACAAACGGACAGACGGACGGAAAAGGTCAAATATCATGGTGTCATCTGAAAGGTCTCATCACAAGGGATACACATGTCAAGTATCAAAGACCTAGCACTGACAGTATAGAAACTATAGCCAAGGTTAAAGTTTTCGGAAAAGGCTCGCTGTGTCAAGGTCAAGGTCACAAGGTCAAATGTCATGTGTTATCTGAAAGGTCTCATCACAAGGGATCCATATGTCAAGTATCAAAGACCTAGCTCTGACCAATCAAAAGTTATGACCATGGTTAAAGTTTAAAATGCTCGCTGTGTCAAGGTCAAGGTCACAAGGTCAAATGTCATGATGTCATCTGAAAGGTCTCATCACAAGGGATCCATATGTCAAGTATCAAAGAGCTAGCTCTGACCAATCAAAAGTTATGACCAAGGTTAAAGTTTTTGTGGACAAACGGACAGACGGACGGAGGGACGGAAAAGGTCAAATATCATGGTGTCATCTGAAAGGTCTCATCACAAGGGATACACATGTCAAGTATCAAAGACCTAGCACTGACAATATAGAAACTATATCCAAGGTTAAAGTTTTTGTGGACAAACAGACAGACGGACGGAAAAGGTCAAATATCATGGTGTCATCTGAAAGGTCTCATCACAAGGGATACACATGTCAAGTATCAAAGACCTAGCACTGACAATATAGAAACTATATTCAAGGTTAAAGTTTTCGGAAAAGGCTCGCTGTGTCAAGGTCAAGGTCACAAGGTCAAATGTCATGGTGTCATCTGAAAGGTCTCGTCACAAGGGATCCATATGTCAAGTATCAAAGACCTAGCTCTGACCAATCAAAAGTTATGACCAAGGTTAAAGTTTTTGTGGACAAACGGACAGACGGACAGACAGACAGACGGACGGACAGACGGACAGGTGAAAAACAATATACCCCCGGAATCTCGGATTCGGGGGCATAACAAAGTATTATATCAAATACACATAGACTCAAAGCCTTTAAGGTGTTGATAATATGCAAACTTTGCATATTCATATATCTATGTACCTTATCTGAATTATCTAATCTCAAAAGATGTCTGGACGAAAAGTCATAAACAAGGTCATAAGCATGATAAATCAAGTGATTTACTGTACAAATAACACAAGATAAACTTGACCTTCAAATGTTGACAAAAATATATGACAAGAATATGAACTATCATAGCCAAGCATACCTGTACTGAGGATTAAATAATCAAGAAGATCTACATATTGACATTCTCCAATAAGTAAACATATCAAAAGATAGTATATATATGCATGTCAAGAACAAAACAAGTCGCAGGAATAGGTGACTCATCATCTAAATATAAGCCAGGGTAAAACTTTGACTGCATGTTATATGTGAGAGATATAAAGTGTCAGCTGTGAGCTGTGTGTCCTGTTTGCCAGCAGAACGAGGTATTGATCTAGAGGGACTGAAGCAGACCTTTCCAAGTCAGACTTTCTGCTCACGAACCTGACACCAACCTCAACGGTGTCCACAATCAATCGAGGGTGTGTCTCCTTCATCAAATACTCTGTCAGCACAATTTTATAAGAAAAACACAAACTATCAACTTCTGATGATATATATTGCGAACTGAGAAATGTATTTAAAAGATTATAATGTTGATTACAGATAATTCAGAACATTTGCTAATTTATACTGTTAGAATTTCAATAGACGCAAGAATTAATTAATTTGTGTGAAATTGTAGGACATACTGCAAAGTATCTTTAAACTCCACAATTTAGTTCCCTGTTGTTTGTATGACCTCATTAGACAAGTCAGATGATTATCAGACCAATGTTAATAATATCAAACAACTGATACCTTATTCAGGTTTATTTATCACATTTGTCACTACAGTACATGCTGTTGTCTTAATCACATTACTGTTGTCATGGTTACCTTATATGAAGCTTAATTGTGATAATTACATCAATAAGGAATGACGAAGCACAGATGGTCTTGACATTCAGTATGTAAATTAACTCATTCAACATGCATAAACCATTTCGATTGATTGTCAAATACATTAAAGCATTCCAATTGAGCATCTCAAAATATATTATCTAAATGTGATGAAATAAACTCATTATATTTCAACAGCCAATAAAGCAAATTATAACTTGACATTTCCCTTTATCAAAGGCAGTTTTCAATGCAAAGGAAGGGGCTGCTAACGCACTGATTGTGAAATGCAAAGATGCACACAAACAAAGAGTAAACAAACACCCCTCCTCCCATTTCCTGTTGTGGAAAAAACAAGCAAAGCACATGGTATATGCAGGCCGGGCTAAGAATAGCAAACAATGTCAACATATACTCACAAAGTAACTGGGAAAACTGGTATTTCCTTCAAAACCAAATAGTGTCAGCACAGAAAAACCCTACAAGTCAACACTCTGTCATATCTACTAGCTTTCTGCAGTTGACAACACAGTGTCCCTGATGCAATTACCACAATCAAAGCTCTGGAAATTTCTCTGGTCTGCCGATCAACCAGCTCACGCCAGCTCAGCTCTCTTCCTTCTAGACAAGCTGACCCCTGGAGGTCGTTTGTTTATCACGTGACACATGCTCACTGGCTGATGTGGGTTAGCTGAGATGTAAACAACTTGACCTGATCTGTCCTCTCTACTTCCTTCCTTCTGTCTGTCTATCTACTTGAGGTTAGGTACTAATAATCTCTACCAGAATAGACTCTCAGCTTGACATTCCTACAAAGGATGATTTAGCTTAACCCAAATTGTATTGTTTACAATTAACTTAGCTTCATCCAATTTATACTCTGACTACATCCAGGCAAGAAATCTGACCCCTTGAAAAGCATGAACGAGGTTCTTATTTTTTAGTATTTTCATTTTTCTTATGATTCAATAGCTTAAGGCGAATTTTAAGAAAATGAGTGTAAATTAAGCTCTGCACAAGAATATCATGTAACTGACACATACAAGTGACAAAAACGAGGAAATTTATTATAATAAAGAATTGATTAAGAATTACAAAAACAACATCTAAAAAGAATCAATGGCACATCTGAGGTTCATCCTCTGTTAACTCTATATAGCATAATATTAAAAGAGTGGTCAAATGTAAACAAGTGAGAAGACATGTTTCATGCATCTAGAACCTGCGTCATTCGATAAACATAAATCACGAAACCTGTCACTATGAAGTGTCAACAAGTTTTGTGTCTGTTCAAATATTCCCAGACTATTGAAAGAATGGTTTTCAAATAATCACTTTAGAAATGATGTATTGTCAGTATTACATTGACATATATATGTTTTCATTATAGGATTAACTTTTTCAAGGAGTTTATTAGAGAACCACAGATAAATCGTAATATAATACAATGTTCAAAACAAATTATCTAAACTAGGTTAGATTATTATTGGAAATCTACTTTGTAATGTAAACATCTTCTATTCAAACATACCGGTACTATTGAAGTACAAGAAAGAAACTCATGAACATTATTTAAGGCAATATCTACACCATTAAATTCAGGCTGGCAAATGTGTCATTAAAAATTCAAGAACATGAACTGATACTTATACAACTCCTGAACTACAAGCAAATAGTAGGTAGTAAATCAAATACATACAAGTTTATGGAGACATTGTAGTGCTGTATATTATTATTATATAAGAAGAGGAATTCATATATGCTTTGTAATAAACCTCATCAACTAAACCTAATTAGATCTAAACAGATTAAAATGAGTATGAATAGTCATTTATATCAACACAAATAATGTTAATGATATTATAGCTTATATAAGATTTCCACTTTCTCTGTAATTTAAACTTGTTTTAAGGGAAAAGATGTACCAAAAGAAACAAACTAAGTAAGACTAAACAGAATGTGAAAGCAAAAGTGAATTGACTGAATTCTGCCAAATCAATCTTAGGTTGTCTGTATTCATTTCTGCATTTCTCATCTTCCGCCAACCCTGATTTACCTTCCCAACTTAAAGTAAAGTACTTCTATTTGTTGTTTGTCCGCCACCATATTCAACATCAGTCTTTGATAAAAAAAATCTGATTTGTGACACATCATGATCCATTTGAATTTCTCTGTTATCTCAACAAGGAATTCCCTTTTTCGATTTGGCTTTTCACTTTACATTGACATACTGGTAACAATATCTCTACAAATACATACCAATTTAATTTTTATTACATTATTTCTTTCGATCACCACTTACTTGCAGAAGAAACAAAAAACAATACAGTAGGCCTTAATTTCAAAATAAGAAACATTTATTTTTCAAGATAAACAACTAAATATACTATGACAATATCTAATCCCACCTTGTCGACACAAAACAGAATTAATTTTATCTGATCAAAGAAAAGGTTGTTTCATTGCCTCAAGCTTGCATGTCAATTGATGAAATAATTTATGTATCCTCACAGCCATAACCCAAGCCGACAACTTGAAGAAAAGAAATTCCTGAAAGACCTTTAGCTCAAAACAGCCCAGTCTAAGCTAAACTGTGCCAACAATTTTCATCAGCCAAACAATTACAATTCTTAAAACTTCCATGCACATTTTTAAGTTGGTGATATATAAACCAAGGTTACCCTGACCCAGCAAGCAGTGCATGCCATCAAACGACTGATACCACACATCGGTGGAGGTTTGGGGTTAAGAGACAAATAGCTGAGTGGGGAATATTCTCCAGCATTGATTGTCTGATTGTCAGCTTATCTGATCAATATCTCATCTACTTTACCTGTCTCACTCATCAGGCACTACTGATCAATATCTGATAAACAATCCACCATGCCATGCAGCTTCATTAGCCCTCTGCTAGATTGTGTTGGATACCAGACAGAAGGAATTGGGATGATTTCCTGACTTTAATGATCGACAGATTAACACTAAAGGAAAAACTGAGGAAATGATAAGACAATAGTGGAATATATCAGAAATCAAAGAGACTGTCCCTCTGAAAAATGATTCAATGTGTACCGAGCGACTCATGAAATTTGCATCATAATGATCGTTGTTAATAACTTCTATTATATCAAAACTGTTCCAGACAATTGCAACCTCAATCATGATACAAATGTAGCAATCACAAATTGTCATGTAGTGAGCATTGTTAAATTGTGAATGCATTCTTAAATATTTTTCTTTCAAAAACAATAAATCAAACAGGAATGTTTACCAACAAAACCATGTAAAAGGAAAGGAAAAGTGAGTTATGCTTACCAGAAACCATAACACTGTTCTCCAGAAAAAGTTTTGAAGTATTGAGAGAATGGAAGAGACAAAACCAAGTAGAACTGATGGTTGTTCTGCCATGTCGTCTGCTCCGGACATGCTGCTAGTCTCCAACATGAATGCACAGAACCTGAGCTAACCTTCAGTGCAACAACTCTCTCCACGCTACCCTACACCCTCCAGCACATACTTGGTTTGTACCACAGTAGTTGGTAACCTCGATGCAGAGTAAGAAACTAGCCGGGAGGGAGTACAGCACTCTATATCTACAGAAGTAGGTCTAGGTCGTGTTGTGGTGGTGTCAGTTCTGCCTCAGTGCTCTTTATCTGTATCGGTGCAGCAATATGCTTCATCTGATCTATACCCGGCAATGGCTGACTGAGGTGGATGCATCAGCAGCATCACACAACCAAGACTGATTGAGCTGGGAGCATCCCATGGCTATCACGCCAAGACACAAGACAATCTGGTGTTAGCATTAACCCTTTCAATACCATAGGTGCAGTGATTTGGTATTTATACTTTTTAAGTTTTATAGTATGGTATGCACCGCTTTCAGAAATATTTCACATACTAGGTATGTTGTCAAACAAGGCTGAATGTATCATGAACTTTACAAACTTAGCTGATATATCCTTGGGGGCACAATGCAGTTCAGTCCACAAACATCAGCTGAAATTTATGAACTATTTGTACTGCACAGTGGCAGATACATGGGGGTTTGGGTGTGTTCACTACCTTTTTGAACCTGAATCCCCTTTCAAACTTCCTGGATCTGCAACTCATGCAGAGATTACATTTACAGCAGTGGAATTACGGACTCCCTTGACCGTAGTTTATTAGCTATGCAATTAAGTAATATAAAACTTGTGATCTTTACTTTCCTACAAAAGCATAAGAAATTTCTCAAGAACCATACAAAAATAAGGAAATAAGAATTGCATTATGAAGAAGGAAAGGGTTAAACAGAACCAAGATAGAGGTAAAGATGGTCAGCTGCCTGCAGGCTGACACTGATGAGGTTTTATGTGTTAGCTCAAATAATTGATACCAGAGGACAGCCATATAGCCTTTCATTAGATACTGGACTTTGAGGAGATGCCCCTAAACAACAGAACAAAGCAAGCCACTGGCAATGGCCAATGGCTTGAGGGATCAATGGGTTGTATGTGAACTTTTGATTGAAGCAAACTGAGGATTTCTTTAATATCAGACAATGTTGTCTGTAGGTGGAGGTCAAGTGGTCATTTTCAAACAAAATCGGACCGAGTAACTTTTTTTTCTTTTATTCATTTTTATTTAACTAAGAAACAGACAACTTTTTTTCATTTCAGTGCTAAAAACTGGCTGACAAATAGCTACAATAAATGCTGAATATTTTATTCAAACTCGAGTGACACAAGATAAAATGCTCATATCGTAATTCTTGTCATTCCGCTGTTGTATCTGAACATTTCGAATGAAAACGTAAAATTTTCTCATTGGAATAGTCAATAAATGATAAGACAGCTGGAGTTAAAAATCTATAAGTCCAATGTCAAAGAATTACCAAATTTCGCCTTTGTCCCACTCCAAAAAAAGAGTGCAAAGTCAATGACTTTGAATTTTGGACACATTCTATGACTTCTGTGAAAAAAACTGAGTCCTTGATCATAAATCAAAAAAGACTTTTTAAACCCTTGAAAGCATTGCTTACAACGAAGCAGTCACATATTTTACAGGTGCTTCAATTTGTTTCTGTTCAATTCTCGGATATTTTATTTAATGCCTTTAATTTACTAAAATTGAGAGAATAAGTGTTATAAGGGTATACAGAGACCTAAAAACTCTTTTCTTTATTGGAATGTACTTATCAATATTGTTTTCATCAAATCAAAAACACTTTTCAGAAAATGTCTGTTTTATCAAATTCTCACATTTAATTTTCAAGAAGTTATGTATACACTTTGAAAATTAACAAACCATACTTATTGGAATGACCAAGAGCAGGAATCAAACCCATTTTAGATAACCATAAACTGAAATTTTACATTGTAGTGCATAGTTTAATTAATTTTTTCGCTTGATTTTGCTGTTTGCTAAACAGATAGGTCAAAGGCGGGTAATTGAAAATCACAGAAACAGATTTCTTTCAAACAAAGTACAGAGCTCCAGATAAGATTTGGCTTTGCAAACAATGTTTATATAACCTAAGAGTACTGACTAAAAGGTCATTTCAATTTTAAACTTGATGTATCTAATAACTATCTATACTTTTTTTGCTCAGATTCTTGGTATCAAACTGAAATGACAAATTATATTGTGCTTGCAGGGATTCTATGTTTTTAGATCATCCAAAATGTAAATAAACATTGCGCTTTGTAACTTTCTAACTTTTGAGTTTGATCTTAACAAAGCATGAATGATGAGTGCTATATTTCCTGTATTATATATTCATTAAAGGGCCACCTCCTGATTTTCACACATATCACACACTTGCTGTTTTGCTTCAAAATTAATGTAGATAGCAGAAATAATTATATGAATTCAAAACATGTATCTATTCACAAAATGGTAATTATTCAATAAATTGGGTTTTTAAATAAAAAATCTTTTAACAGTCATAAATATTGTTGACGCCAATTTCACATGTCAAATTAACATGAATAATTGTCATATAACCTATCAAACTTTATCAACTGAAAGCTGTCATTTTGACTGCTTTAGACAAGTTTCAAAAATTATGTTTGACTGATTTTCGATCACAATCACAAGTTAAAACTTTCCTATTGTCTCTCTTCAATGTTCATTGACTGTAAAATCATATAAAAATAATGCTATCCTGCAAAAGACGATACCTCGTTCGAATGACATTATTGATAAAGATTGGCATATTAAAGTACAGCAAAACAAGCCATTGAGTTGCTCTTTAAGATATGATTTAACGATTCTAAAATCGTAGTCCTTCATTTTATTTTTCAACTTTTATCCAGCAATATGCCGGTATTCGCGAATACATTTCTTATCTGAAGCTCTGGAATAATGTAAGCACAAAAGCCTCACCTCAAGATGATCTGCATCCAGGCCAGCATGGAACCTGTCCCACAGGACTCGACAGGACTTGTCTTTCAGTAGCACAAGCACCAAGTTATCCTCAGTCAGGTCAGTATTACAGTGTTCACTGGCAATCTTGCAGGTCTCGTCAAACTTCAAGTAGAGACAATAATACATTGGGAATCCTCCTGAACCCAACGACACAAAACTAACTCTCATGCTGTTGGAGCTTGGGTAAGATTTGCTGATGGATTCTGCGCTGATGTTTCTTACACTAAATACAAATGACATTGTGTCTGTGTCCTGGTTGTAAGTGTATTTTGGAAGGGAATAGGAAATTGTAGACACAGGTGCTGGTGCAGTGTCTTCTTCATTCATAATAGCATTATTTGACTTGTTTTGAGAAATTTTAACATTATTTTCCGAAGCCAGTACTTCAATTTTTGGTGGTGCTGCAACTTCATATTGGTCACTTTCATAACTTTGCGCACAATCAGGAGTGTCACCATTGATGCGTCTTTCATCTTCAATAAAGGAAGGCAGTTTTGGTGTTTTTGCTGGAAGAACAGGGAGAGATACAATCAAACATCTTTTACCTTTGTCAAATTTGGCAGATCCTTCATCCTCAATGACAGGATAGGGAAGTTTGATATCAAGTTTATAAGCTGCAGGTTCTTTGGACTCCAGTTTCAATCTCTGTTCAAAAATATCCAAACTTGCACATGAAGCTCCAGGGAGTAGAGGGAGGAATATCTTCACAACTAAATCTTTGGGTCTAGTTGAGGTTCGAGAATCTGGAGAATTTCTGTACTCCTGCAAGTCTAAATCAGATCTGTGTGTGATTGTGAATTCAGGAACAGTTGATTTGCTCTCCTTATTATTTTTCACTTTTTTTGTCTTTGCTTCTTTCTTTGCTTTTGCATCCTCTCGGTTCTTGATCTCAGCATCCCGCTCTCTCATTTTTTCTTCTGTTGACTTCTTGTCATATGGATATGGCATTTTATTAAGAAGATCTGACATTTCTGAGTCAGGGTCTGTTGTTTTACCTTCCCCTTTCTTTTTTCGTATGACTGTAGCTTGAGGGGTTCCTTTGAATTTCAAATCCAGCTTCTTGAAGTTCTTTCTATCTATCTTTTTGTCAAATTGCTTTTCAATCCCATCAAATGCTGTGTCATGTACAAGTTTGAGGAATCTTTCGTTTGTTTCTGACATTCTGTAGGTATCAGGATTGAAGACAACATCGAAAACCAAGCATTTCTTGCCACTATCAACTTCATCACGTGGCTGAGCAAATGAATGTGGAATTTGCCACATGATACCCGATTTACCATTTGCATCACTCTGTCGTACACTCCTTGGCTTTTCAATGAGTTCATTTTGGCATATATTTATAAATGCTCTAGTGTTTCCATCAACACTTGTTTCTAAAACATGACCCCCCTTTGGATTGATAAATTGAATGTCCATACCCCGTTCATTTTCCATTTGAGTAATTTCCTCCTCATAAAGACGTCGGTTCTCGGGATTTGAGATCTCTTCAGCATATTCGACAAACAGCTTTCTAAAGTTTTCATCTTTCAAAGCGTCGCTTATTCGTTTTATTTCGTCCTGAGTAACATTCAGATCTTCCAATTTTGAAGAGGACGCCATGTTCAACGAAGCTCACACCGCTATGCAGTGAGCATGCGCTTTTGTAAATAACGAGCAAAGGGAGGTCACTCTGTTCAGAACACCCTCCAACACGCCCACGCATGTTGGTGTTGTTATGGTGATTATGAACACACGCTCGTCGAAATCTTTATTTGTAAACACCAATGAAAATCTGGAACTTTCCCGAATGATCGGGGGGTCAGAAAATGATACTCCCGAACGTGTTCAAACGCAACTTATCGTCTTATTTCCCTATTTATAGGCAGTAATCCTAACTCTTGATCTGATCTAAATAAAATGCATCGAGGTTAATCACTTTTTTAGGATAAACAATAAAATTAGGCCCACTAGCCCATTCTTTTTCAATTTAAAATAATTATAAATAAAAATATGAAATATATGAATATATAATGAATATTAAATGACAAATTAATATTATTCCTTTTTTTATTCATATAGTATAGTTTCAGTAACTTACAGTGCCGTGCCAAAAGTATTGCAACAAACGTCATTTTCCCATAGGCTCTCATGTTATTTCAGTGTAGCATAAATAATTTTAATTGACACATTCTAAGATATTTTTGACTGAAATTTGACATGAAAACAGAAAATCTACTCTGCAAGACGTACATAATTTCAGATTGTGGATACGAGATATTTTAACAAAATGGTTAAAAGATTACCGGGGTATGTTTAATTTTTACACCGTTTTCGGCTTTTGCCAACATGCTGGCAATGGGGAAGTGACGTCACGGTAAAAATACCAAGTCATACTTTTGCTGTTTTCCAACACAATTCTTAAAATTAATGAAATTGAAAATTATGAACATGATCTCAAGTTGTTAGACAACAAACGTACCAAGTTTTATGACTTTTCGTTCACTATCATGATCATGATAATTATTTATGCTACACTGAAATAACATTAGATCCTATGGGAAAATGACGTTTGTTTCAATACTTTTGGCACGTCATACATGTCTAACCAGTAGTAAATGTGGGTTTTTTTCTCTAAAAATTATTAAATTTCGGTTATCAGATACTCAGTTCTATATATCTTTTCATTGGAGTAAATTTATTATTTATATTAATTTTGTGGTCTATTTGTTTCTCCCCTGTTATATCTTATTCACTTTGTAAGGACACAAACAAATACCCTTGCCCTTTTTTACTAGAAGAGTCAGTTCAAGGAGAATCCAGTCATGAACAAAAGTTGAAAGCCTATCAATAAAGACTAAGGCAATAATGATATTCAACATTTTATTCTTATGTAAAAAAATATGATACATTAAAAACAAATTCCATGAGGTTTTGTTACACAGGTCATTTGAACTCTTGAAAAAACAGGATCAGATATTGAATGTTACATAACAAAGTTGATACATCGAAGACAAACAGCCTGAAGAATCTCTGCAAAATGTACATGAAAAATACTCAAAGCCAAAGTATCTTGTTTTTAACCAAATATTTACAGCAACCTCATCACTAACATATAATTTGTCTGTGTTTGGGAAGAATATGATATTGTACACTGGAATCTGGAAGATATGACAAGTACATTTACATGAATAATGGAAGAGCTAAACTGCAACATGATTTATTAAATACTCTCGCATGAATGTGCAATTTATAATGATAATAATAAAGTTAGTATTTATAAAGCACCTATTCCAACTATTTGCTCATGGGCGCTCAGGCAAAGGCAATGTCATAGAGTTGAATTTCAGGACACGCTTGAATAGTTCAAGGTCTTCAATGTTCTGGATGTTTAATGGTAGGTCATTCCACAAACATGGTCCTGCTTTACAGAAAGCCCAGTCACCAATTTAATGATCATTTTTTAGAAGAATATAACTCTTTTAATGAAAACTTTTTAAACTATTTACCCTAAGAACATACAAGTACTAATACAAAATTAAACACATTTTATGGCAAGTGAAAACTGAAATATCGAAACATTTGAGTGAAAGGATATTAACAAAACGAGGTATGCATAAAATTCTTGGATATAACTAATTAAAATTGAAGCAACAAAACATATATTGACAATATGCCTATCTATCCGACAAGCTTAGTTACATTGTCAACTGTTGATTGAACACAAAGTATAAATATAATTTATTATATCATCAACAAATTACATCAAAATACAAATATATATATATAAAATATAGAAACATAAACCTAGAAAATATTGTTTGTATACACATTTATCATGCATATGGGAAAACAGAATCATGGAAGAACATGTTTATCTTTTTTTATTATAAATTTCTTGTAAAACAATATATTGATCAAACGAATAATTGAAATTCTCGAAAAATATATACCCCCGGTATACGGAATTCTAATCAAATACACCATTGTACAAAGGATGCCCTAGTTTCGTTTACCAAATTCTTTTGCATTTACAAGGAAAGAAAATCTAAACTAACTAGAAAACCTTATCTCATTAAAAGATACAACAGCCAACATTCAAAATGTTATATGGTTGATGACAGTGATTTTGCACATTGGATGAAAGAATGTCTCATTAAAATTATGAAGTTTACAATTGATTTAATGGGCAATGGCCCATTTGAAATTCACAAATTTACCAAAAACCCTGAAAATGGCCCATTGTCAAAGATGTTTTTCCCAATCCCTGTGATAACAATAGGGAAAGTGCAATTATCAACATTCAAAACACTTTTTCACATTGAAAATACAAATACTTTCCAACTTCTGTGAATATTTGAGGTCTTTTCTCTAAAAAGTAAAAGAAAAGTCTCCTATTCAGTAATATTTTTCAAAAACTATTCTTTGGAAGTTCAAAATTAAAATGGATGGACAGCAAAATACCCTATTCTCAGTTAATGCTTAAAACATTCTCTCCTCATTGAAGTTATTAAAGTCATATATTGACAGGAAAACTGCTACGAGTTGGCTATAGTTATAGCAGTGTATGAAATGGTCTGTCCATACCTGGTTACTTTTGGTCAGGGCTGGTAACTTCCTGAGGCCTTTCTTCAATTCACCATTAGAATATAAGAATACCACTTTTGGGCTGGCTACACTGGTTAAGGGTTCCTTAAATTCCCCTTGTGGTAAAATAACCCAGATATCATCCATATTATTATCAAATCAAATATCTGCTTACATCTTCATTTGATTTATTTGGTCATTTGAGAACAACATTGCTGAATGAAATGATAACTTCAATTGCAAACATGCATGATTCTGTATTCTAGCCCATTTGTTCCACCTATAACCAAACTTATTGGAAAATATGACTTGAGTAACTCAGTGAGGAGACGCCCTAAAATTGCTTGGCACATGTTAAATCATCAAATCGTGTCAGAAATCAGGTGGCGGTGTCCGCCTGGGTGAGGAACACTGCTGATGTTGTCTTCTCTTCCTCCACCTCTTCATCAGAGTTATCTCCCATTGATAGACGACTACTCACGCCCTCCAGCTCTTCAATCTGCCGCTTCATGCTCTGTAACCATGTTGAACGCATAAATTATTAACCTTGATTAGTTTTACCCTAAATGAAGATTCCAACAGCATGGCATAATGTTCATGCAATGAAGCAATTTTTATCTCTTCAAATTTTAATCAATATTCATTTTTGGAAATTTGGTTATCTTTAGAGGGTGAAACATCTCATTACTCAACATTCTTATCTGCAATCATTGAAAAATAGTGAATATAAAGCAACACCTTTTTGATGATTTAATCAGAATAAGGGAAATTGACTTGCAAAGCTTAATCTAAGTGACGGTTGTTGGTTTTTTATTAAAAGATAGCTAAACCTTAATACAATTCAATAGGATCAGCCAAAGAAAACATGTCACAGTGCCCTTAACTTTGTAAGGAAATAATCTAGGTTTCTAAGTCAACAAACAGCAACATCATTATAACTGTTGCTACATTACTTTTGCATCACATGTTCTTAAAGAGCCACTCCGTGATTTTCACCAGATACTGTTTTGCTTTGATACAAAAGTACATGGCATAATCTATTATATGAATTCAAAATGTCTCACTTATTCATTCCAAAATGCCAATTTTGATAAAAACTTATTTTCATTGAAATTCCTTTTACAGATATATATATATATTCGCAAAAGCCATATTCATGCGTCCAACTTACATGAACACTAGTTATATAACCTATCAAATATTATCAACTCTTTACATTCATTCTGATTACTTTAGATAAGTTTCCATAATTATGTTTGATTAATTGACACGCGTCAACGTCTTTTTTTTTTTATGTCAATCCTGAATTCAAACCATCCTGTTGTCACTATATGATGTTGAATAGCATTAAAATGATACTTTCTGTCACCAATTGATGAATTCTCTATCAGATCACACTTAGGAGATAAACCTAGTGTGTTTGGAAATCAGAGACACGTTATACTGGATTGATAGCGAGTAAATTTTAAATTGAAACCGAACGCGTGATAACATCACTGTTTATGGGCCTGAGGCCTCAGTACTGCACTTGCCTAACAGGTTTAAATCATCTCACCTGAAGATCATCAAGATATGTCTGAGTTTTCAGATTCATGTCTTTCAGTCTCTCTCTCATTTCCTTTACTTTCCCCTGCAGAAACAGAAGAGATATATTGTACAGTTTCCCCTGGGAAACAGGAATAGTTATACTGAACATTTTCCAATCAAGACACAGAATAGTAATTTGAATAGCATATATTATTACTTGGCAAGGTGTATTTAGAGTTAGTGAGTTATTGTTGAGCTCTTCTTCGGCAACATGTAAACTATTTAGAGCAGGTGATATAACATGATTTCTCCTATGGTTAGAGAATAGTAATAACGATATTGCATTGTTTGATTATTTCCTATGTAGATTGAGAATAGTTACTACAACTGTACTAGGGTTTGGCTACTAGCTAAAGACAGGCTATCTCCAGCTTTAACAAAAAAAATTGGCATATAAATCTCTTCATCATATTGAGAACTGTTCATGCAACTGTATTTTGGTTTGATGACTAACTGAATACCTGGTTCTACATTTGCCAAAATAAATATATATATAATCTTTGGTGGATTTAGCTTTCATCATTATGTTTCTAGTAACTGTCACCTACTTTTGCTATTTTTCGTGTTTTCTCAACTGCAGCTTCGTCTGTGGCATTGGGATCAAGATTCTCCAGGTTAACTGAAACAGAGAGTCAGCAATATTTTATATATGAACCCTTTTGAAAAGGGATATTTTTCAATCCCTGTTTATGACCGGTATTCATATATATACCAGGTAGCTATATTCACAACACTTTGTTAAGAAATTTCTATAAATCATGTTTTATTTGGTTACATTTTTGGCAATTTTAGATGGAATTTGCTCATTTTCAAATGTTGGATTTATTGGATATTTAAAAAGTTAGTATTGCAATGTACCCATATACCGATAATACTGCACATCCTTATTAGCAACTTACAGTATAAATTTCAAAATTTTAGATTAGTTTATAAATGAAAACAGGCAGCCACATGTATCTAACTGTGACATTCAGGGCATTGTTTAGGTGACAGTGAAACATTCCATGACATCACAAGGACTCACATATCACAAAATACTTGATTCTTAATGGTTGTTTGTTTTCTAGCAATATAGTATCATAACATGGTATTATTTTGCACTCGAAATTAAAAATGTTGACAACTAACCTGGGTTGATATTTTTGGATAGTAGCTTTTCTTCATATTTTGATCTGAAAAGTATAAATGCATAAACAGTCATTTTCACTATAAGGATAATTCAGAACTATATCATATAAAAGAGTTACTACTGAACCTGATTGGACTGATTGAATATTGCGATGCATTGTCTTTCGTAACCTACTATAGTCACAGTAATGCATTGTCTTTCGCAACCTACTATAGTCACAGTAATAGCCTATCAACTTTTGTGACTCACAAAGCAACAAAAAGACTTTAGAGATGCATGCAAGTTAAAGAACAGCTTTGATTCTCAGTGATTACCCTTGTAAAAGAATCATCTAATTTATCAAACAGATTTTGATCCATATAAACTAGGTACATTCCGCAAAATCGCACTTCTCAAAATCATGAATTAAAAAGACTAATAAACTACTATTACAAAGTTCAGTATTGATCCAGTGATACATCCTGTCTCAGGGTACGAACGTTACGCTAACTCCACTAATCTGTACCCTGGGCTCAGAAGCTAGATTCGCTCACGCGGCCTGACATGGGATATAGCCAATCAATCATTTTCTTGTTGATATTTTATAGAGAAGCTGGTGAGAAATTTGATTGGCTATATCCCAAGTCGGGCCGCGCTAGCAAATCTAGCTTCTGAGCCAGGGGTACACGATTAGTGGAGTTAGCGTAACATTTGTACGTATACCCTGAGACAGGATGCCATTGATAGATAAGACACCTAACTGTTAGTGAATAGAAGAAACTTACTTAACCTAGGGTAGGTGGAAGATGCTGACCATCTAGAAATTGTAATACCAATCATTCGAACTACTTACACTTGATCTTCTAACTGTTCATTCTTTTTGGAAACTTCCTCTATTGCAACTGAAAGGTGAAAAATAAACTTTTAGAAAATGTCTTGTCTTAGCCTTGAACCTAAGAAATGAATTCATAGCAAGGATACATATCATGACAAATATTGGAATTAAGTTGACAATTCAATTGATTAAAATTCAATCCTTTGAATATAAAGCTGTAACATTTTTATTTTTAACATAGAAAGGTCATAAGGTCCCTTTCCTTTGCCCATTACAGATTCATGCATGTAGATCCCAAAACCAGAAATAAATAAATCATTTGCCATTTTCACCATTTTCCAAGGAATGAAAGTTAAAGATATTGCCTCTTCCAAGATACAAACTTGATCCATTGGGGGGTTTCCTCTCCAAAGGAGCTGAAAGCAGCCTGTATATTGTATATGCTGGTGTCATTATGTAGGGGCAAGTAATTCCTGGGAACCATTCTTTCTACATGATTGCTGCAGTTTGATTAAAATCAGCCTAGTTCCAAGGAATAAAGTTTTAAAATACTTACTCTATCAAGAATCAAACTCCAAATTTAGATACAGTATGTTTCTCCTCCACTAGGTCTGACTGCTGCCCCGTAGGTCGCACGTCCTTACATTTTCTCAGCTAACCAATCAAAACTGCCAGCAAAAGCCTTAGGTATTAAGTTAGGGGCAACTTGCAAGTTACTCCTGTTAAACATGCTTTGAACATGATCACGGCTAGCAATCTTATAAGCAAGACGATGTAATTGGTCTGCTAATGATTGGGTTTTGGTCAGACTAAACTGGTAAAAAACATGCAAGGTACAGGGATGCGGTCAGACCTAGTGTAGGGGAGTTCATATCCCGTAGAGTTAATATTTTGAATATTTTATTCCCTGGAACTAGGCTGATGACTGCTATATGATTCTGTAAACACTGATGTGACTGGCACACTAACTTAAGTCTTTCCTAAACTGGTAACAGTAAATGGGCTAGACAGGCTGTCGTCAGCTCATTTGAGAGGAAACTTTCCATGGATCAAGTTTATTTCCTCGTAAAAGCAATAACTTGAAATTTTTAACATCAGACTTGATGCCAGCAAAGCAGTTTTACAACAAGGAATTGATGCACATTCAGAGTTGTTAATATAATGTCAGTCTATTGTTAAATCTGTTATAAGTCAAGGTTGACTTACAGTGCAATGTTATCTAACCCCCTAACATTTACACAAAGCTTCTACAGGCCTTATGAGAAAAAACTTTACAATCAGTTTTAGCCTTTTATCAAATCATGTTATTCTGAGGTATCCATGACATCTCACATTTGAATTGCTAATAGCACTGTTTTGACGGGGCTAAAGGATATAAGACATAAATTGTGGATACAGAAAAGATACAGCCCTATCTAATTCTATATTGACAGGTAGATACAAGCATAGACAGGCAGAAAGCAAGCAAACATAAGATCAATGAACAAATAATTGAAAAAACAAGATTTAAAAACAAACAATAACAAATTTCCCCATCTGTTACATGATGACACTCCAAATTAAACTACAGGAGTAAAATGACTTTTTTTGATAGTATACATTATATTGAATAAAACTTCTTTTCTTTCAAAAAAGATAATTTGCATCCTGATACATCAGCATATATGTCTCCGCGTTATGCTACAACCAATCCCCTGATATCCTGCTATGGTATTCAGCCGTATTGCTATATATAGCACGCCAATCAAATGATGCCCTTTCAGCGATAGCCGAGTAACCACCCGTCAGAGATACGACTGAATACCATATACCGGAGACATATACACTGATGTAGCAGGATGGACAATTGGTTGCCAGTTTACATATGTTATAGATCAAAGAAAATCTTTAAAACTAAAACATGAGCAGGGAAATTACAATAATCTTACTCGACGGCATATTGTAAACAAAATTGTCATAAACAGTGCAAACATGATAAACATCAACACTGATCAACCAATGTAAATAAATTCTATGATAATGTTTTTTAAGGTTTAATTTATGTTATGATGTTGTCAGTCTCATAATCTTTGATAATTGATTCTTTGTTAAAGCTTTAGTAAATTAACCCCAGTAAATTATTCACTTAATGACTACAGTAAAAAAAACTCACATTCAGTCAACAACACATAATAATATTGTTGATACTATGCTCCATAACAGTCATCAACTTTTATCTTTGATTAAATCTAGAACTTAACTTCGTAAACATTAATTGACTTGTACTACAAGTTGTAGATGAAGAAAGGAACATTACAAGGGTAATTCAGAACTACATAAAGCACCAAGACCCATAGAGTATTAGGCTACATAACCACAAGATGCAAGACAAACTAGACTGTTCTCTACACATCTCATACTACAGTAATACAACTACTAAACATCAAACCACACCGGAATGAACTTTTTCTCTTTTCTCCAGCAAATCTTTCATGGTTGCAAGTCGTTCCTGGAATATGATGCAAACACTGCTTATCAATACACTATAAAAATATCTATGGACAAAATTCTTTTTAGGCAACACTGGTATATTATAAATAGGGATGAAAGGGCAAAATTGATGAAAAAACAGATATTGGCTCTGCAATTCATCAGGCATAAATTGTATGTTATCTAAATGGGGCCATTGGTTCACAAACAGTGTTGTTTCTAGATAGGCAGTTTAGGGGGTATTTTGGCTTTTCTGAGCAAATCATCCCTTTAAAATTTGTACTTTTCCTAACTTTAAGGGACACCAAGCAAAAAGGGTGGGCAATGGTCCTCAGGACTCTCTTCTAGGAACAACACTGCACAAATTCTATTAATCAAAATTCGATTTCCTACAAAAGATGTCAGCTCTCTGGGTTTTGCGTGTGAAGAAAAAGGGTTGAAGTAGGCAAAAGATTTAGCCTATTTGGTCCTTGTTAGGGGGAGTAAGACAATTTCCAGTTCCCGGTTGGGTAATATTTCAGCTATGTGCTGCACACTTAACATGTGGAAAACTTATTTATGAAGTCTTAGCTTTATTGTGAATAAAAGAAACATTCTCATCTGATCATATTACCGGAATGGATAAGCGGACTGGAGCATTACTTGTTACAACCATATAAGAATTCCCTGAATTAATGTTAATGAAAAGCATGTTATTTTCCAATTAACAGTATGTGCTGGTGCCATGAAAAAATGAAATGCATGAATCAGAATCAAAGTAATTAACAAAGGAAAGACAGCTGTAACAAGCAAAAAAGTGAGCGTGGCTCACTAATACCCCCGACTGTGCATCCCTGACTAACTGAATTATTTTTTACTTTCATTGTAGTCATCTCTTGCACAGCATTTGACCCCCAAAGAGGAATTGAGAAAAATGACTAATAAAAAAAATGGAACTTTGTAAAAAAAAAAAACACAAAAAAACCTTATCAATTTTAGTTTTGATTTGGCACTGCACCGCTCCTAGTAGGGACGAAGACACATGAAAAATGTGAAAAGAATCAGATGAAAAGTTTTTATCGTAATAGGTTGGACAAATCTGATATTTGAAAATGACTACCAGGTATGTTCAAAATATGGAAATTTGTAAAAAATTTGAAATATCAATGAAATTTGTTGTAATTTCGCACCGCAACCCACCTAGTAGGGTAGAAGACATGTGCAAAATTTGAAATCAATCAGATGAATTGTTTTCCTGTAATAGGTCAGACAAATCTGATATTGGAAAATGACTAAGTTCAAAACATGGAAATTTGTAAAAAATTCATAAAAAATTCAAATGTTAACGAAATTTGCTGTAACTTCGCACTGCACCCCTCCTAGTAGGGTAGAAGACATGTGCAAAATTTGAAATTAATCGGATAAATAGTTTTCCCGTAATAGCCTAATAGGTCGGACAAAAAATGTCCTCGGACTGACACACAGACACACACACACAATCACAAAATCATTGGTATTAATAGATACCCCGGACCGTTGGTCGGGGGTATAAAAACATTTACATTAAAAAAACATATTAAACCAAACAGTTACAAATACCGTACTTCAGTTATCAGAGTTGTTCCTAGGTGATCAGCCGAGAGGGCATTTTTAAAATTCTGAGCGGTTTGGACCCTTTGCTTGCAATGTTAGAAGTATCCTGTCTCAAACTTTTAAGGGACACCAAGCAAAAAGGGTGGGCAAAAGTCCCCAGGACCCCCTCTAGGAACAACACTGGTTACAGTGGTATGGCAATAGGGTTTTTGAAAGAGAGTTGAATGTATGAAAAGAAGGCTAAACCGCACTTGGCAAAAACAGCACCATTTGGCTAAAACCGCACAAATTTTCATAGAATGCATAATAAACTGTTTTTAAACAATCACTTAACACACAAATGAACAAATCGTTGTGCTGAAGCTAGGATTAATACAATAAATAACTCAGGGTGTTGATTCAAATGTCATGTGAAAGAACGTATCAAAGTCATGTAATTCTGCAATTTAGGATGAAGTCCACTTTACTTTTGTCTGTTCAACTTCATGGTATAAAGAATTACGATTGAAATTCATATCAAATAAAGATTTATCAAAACCCCCCTAGCACCATTTATATCAATTGTAACATGTAATGATACTTTAATAATCAAGTATGCACAGGAGCTCTGTTGTGAATATTTAAAATCAAGATCTTTATTACACTAGTTACTATCATACAATGTGAAATTTGTATTACGATTAATTCATTCATACTAAAAATATATCCAATTCTGAGAGTTCTGCTTTGGTTGGCGTTTCAGTCATCTTGTATACTATTTCAACTCCCTGGGGATCATACAACACGTCCAGCCATGAGGCATTTTAAACAGTATTAACAGAGAAAAAGTATTATGTATATGTAAAGGGTATATACATATAAAGTATATACATGAAATTTCACATAATGGAGCCGGCCCTATTCTGCCACATTATCACTTAATTACAATTAGGTCTCATTAAGAATGATTTTACAATTCAGTGGATCAATTATGGGGAACAACTCAGCAGGTGTTGTAGCTAATTTTATCAACATAATGAACTAAATCTATTTCAATTAAGTCACATCCTTTTAAAGTAACCTGTAATTTTAAGATAATTGTTAAATTTAACTTATTTATGTAATGTATATAAAGACATGATTTTACAGTCAACCATTTACATGACAGTAATCTTGTCAGCGACGCTTGGCTTTGTAATATCTTCATACAATTTCGTTCATCATAAACAAACTACTAGTATACCGTGCAGCAGTATATACTAATATTATACTGAAGAAATGTAGAATATTTTGAAATCATGTACATCGAGAAACTAATTGTAATCAAATTCTTATGAATATTTGAAGGCCTACTATAAAAAGTGATTTGAGGAGTAAATATCAAGAGCTTCAAATAATTCAAGAGCTTCACTAATAAAAATTCTTCAAAAATATATGCCTATTTCAACATACACAGACAAATACATGTACTCAGTTATTGGTCAGGTATATGAAAAATATAAAAGGTCAACCATTTAGTTGTTTATCCTGACGGGGCTTTGAATCAAGAAGCCCGGGGTTCGAATCCTGCCAGGGGCTTGGCATTTATGTCTGGAGTAAGGAACTGTTCTACACACAGTAAGGTTTGGGTGCAATGCTTCACTGAATTTCAGTGCAATACCATCCATGATTTGCTAGTTCCAGCCAATCCTTGCAGGTTTCATAACAATGCACGGTGTTACATGGTGTTTGATATTCATTATAACATATTTATAGATGGTGCCTTATTTGCCAGGTATATTTAACGTACATGCTGTTTACGTTGATGTGGTGCCTTATTCGCCTAACAAATATGGTGCCGTGTTTGCTTTTGACCAGAATAAAAATAGACAAACAAAAAAAACCTAAAAGAGCTGAAAACAGCAGCAGTATGTATATACTATAGTAATGTAGAATATTTTAAAATCATATACATCAAGAAACTAATTGTAATAAAATCTAATGAATATTGGAAGGCCTACTATAAAAAGTGATTTGAGGAGTAAAATCAAGAGCTTCAAAATTCCCCTTGTAACGACAGTTCTTGACAGACACTAATAAAAATTCTCCAAAAATACATGTCAAATTCAGCAAACCTGTAACAAAATAGAGCAGTGGGGTGTGTAAGCACAGTAACATACATGAGCGTCATTGACCGTCTGCTCCAGCTCAGCCTCCATCTTGTGTTGGTCGCGGTCTAGTTTCTGAAGACTTTCTCTCAACATGGCGTTCTCTTCACTCAGGTCCTGACCTCCCAAAGATCTGAAAGTGATTTAAGATATAAAGGATCATTTGTCGAGATAAAAGGAATCTAAAATGCTGCTACTGCTCTGATACAGATGAATATTATTTGGAACTCATCATGAACTACCGGTATCCATGTCGACTTTGGGTTGAATATTTGGGTGTAGGTGTTTTCGTAGACACAGGGGCTTTGTAGACAAAAATATTGGTGGGTTCGTAGACGGATTGATGATGGGTTTGTAGACATTGAAAAATGGGGACAAAATAAATCTTATTTACAATTTCAAATTTTAATCATTACTTCTTAAATGATCAAATGTTGTATCATCGAGGTATGTTTAAAAAAAAGTATTCCAAATGTTTATGGTTTGGTTCAAAGTGACAGATATGGATGATTGCTTTGGTACATTATTACAATAAAGTTAGCCGATAATGGTTGTTTATTATGATGTTTATATTTCTCATTTTCACCATTGAATGATTAGCTTATTGAATTATTTTCATATCGTTTCATAGACTCTACTGGTAAAGGAAAGATCAATTGAGTCACAATTAAATGCAAAGAACAATCATTCATGCTATTGATTAGACAACAATGATCAATTACCACAAGGCAAATAACAATACCTTGAATTAATTGATTAATTAAGATCAATTACTTTGGGACTGATTGATGATTTACGGCCTGACATCGAGGTAAATATAGAATAGAAATTATTTTGTTCAATATTTGTACTTTTTATCTAATATTTCTTTGAACAAATAATGGTTAGAAAACATTTATTTTACCAGCAATTGTTTGTATCTCAAACTATACCCATTTTGTTTTCCCAGTAACATGCTTGCTTTTTTTTTATATTCACCAGATGACTTTATCTACTTTTATACATGTAAACAAATACATTTTCATATCATATTCTGTTGGAAAAAAAAAAAATTGTTTTTTAATCTGTCTACCAACTCACAGTTTAATCTGTCTACAGAACACACCGTGCATAAGACCTTTATGTTTCAAAACATTTAAGATTTTCAATTCGCACAATTTTCAATGCAGTAAAAAGAGGATAGAATGCATTCATTCGGGCCCAAAAAATTAGTGACCATTTCATTCTATCATTTTAAACCCTTGAATTTGCCTTAGACTGATTTTTTAGCCTTAGATATTTGTTGACTATCTTTTTTAATCCTTCAATCTGTATAGATGATCTTTTAAGGTTAGTTTGTCTTGTGTAAGGGTTGGTTATGTATAGTGGATAAAATCACTAGTGCAGTATACTAGCAGATACCCCTACCTACACTTTAATAGATATATATATCCGGTATATAGAAGTAACCTCACTTCCATAACTCGCTATTGATTGAGGTTATAAAGACCCTAATCGTTATCCCCCTTAGACCCATATTGGACAAAGTGAGGTGACTTTATAATCATATCCGGGACCGGTAAATTGAACAGTTCGACTAAAAATGTTATCGTCTTTTACAGAATCAATGGGTATGAAAAAAACTTGAAGGTGGGTGGCGGAGGGGGATACGAACGAAACGACGACACGGCAAAACGGCGACATAATTTTAGTTGAAACAGCGACAAATTTGATTGATCGGCGACAGAATTGTATTGGATGGAACGGCGACACAAATATTTTTTTTTAATAGTTTGTAACATATTTGTTATATTTGATTGTCGTTTGTGACATGTTTGTTATATTCAATTAACAATTGTTCATGAGTTCTGATTGATATGTTTTTCATAGGCATTGAGTCGAACCACTTAGGTCTTAATTAGCTAGTTAATTAATGAAAAAACAGCTTTTATTTAACTGTAAAAACATCGTCAACAAACATCTCATACATGAAAGACAAACCAATCAAACCACTTCAAACATCGTAAATAAACATATCATACATAAAACACACCTTCAAACTTATTTTATTTATAACAACATCTCACACATGAAATCTTTTTTGTGTTAATTTTTGTATAAGCATCGTAAACAAACGTATCAGACATGAAAGGTAAACAAATCAAAGTTAAAAAATGATTTCTGCAAAAAATTGGTGTCGCCGTTTAATCCAAATGAGTCGCCGTTTTGTCAAGCGATTTTTGTCTAAAATTTTATTGAAAATATGTTACTCCGTTCTGTCCAACAATTTTTTGGGGTATGTCGCCGTTTTGCCGTGTCGCCGTTTTGTCTATAACCCGCCGGAGGCATCACAAGAACAGTGCCTAACATTATTTGTGATGTTTATAAAAAACATTTCGAAAACATTATGGTGAGTTCCCCTGTACAGTAAGGGATAACTGTAAGTGGGGGCCCATGTACACTCCCAAAAGATAAATTTTGTGTAAACATATTAGACACTGTTAGAAAATAAACAAAGTCTTAGTTATTCGATCGTCTGATGTACGCACTTGGCCGTCCGACTCTTTGATTTCTTCGAATCTCTACCGCCAGGAATGTGACGCCCGAAAGCGATTTGTTTCTCTTCATAATCTCCTAAACTTCTTATCAAAGTCGGGATTGATTTTTTAGCAGACCGTGAACCTGCCATAGCCACAAACCGAATTTAAAGTTGAAGAATATGTTATTATGCCTGAAAAACGTGAATCAAATTGCGCGCAAATCACGTTTGTTTGTTGATACTTCCTAGGGGATACTATTTACCTATATTAATAGCAAATATGCGTTTTCATGTCACTTTAGAATAACGCTTATAAAACGCCAAATAATGAATCAAAACAATTATAAAATTACATTTTATTTAAACTGACTTAGAAAGGATTGATATTTCTTTTATTAATGCATAAAAGCTGTGGTTGTGAATTTTTGTGTTGAATAGAAACATTGCCCATCAATCAGCTGTATTGATAATAGTATGTTTTTGATAAGGGGAGGTAATCGTTTACGGCTTGTGGTACTATCGAAATCATAATGCCCATATATATTATCAAAGGTAGAGTTCGAAACCACTGAGACTTGATTTTTTTTTTGGATAATACCCTGACCCCTCTTAACATATTTAAAAAACTGTATTCCATTCAAATTTCTTAAAGGGGCAGTAGCACGTTTTTTTAAAACATTATATTTTCAATTTTTCCTTTATAATTTTACGTTCATGCTAAATGTATCATTTTGATAGTGTCAAAAATCTCATTACACAAACCAATCATCCATAGTCAGAGAGCAAATTATGAGGTTTCACATAAAGTCCATTGGCTGCCATTTTTGTGGGAACACCTTTATTTCATTTTGTGTAAGAAAATGGAATCACATGGTTGAACTTTACATTATATATTTGATTTATTACTGCTACATTTAGTTTTAATTCATTGCCTTTCAATTGCAACCATTTATTTTCATTTTCCTGATATCACCTTATATTCCCCCTAAAAACGTGATACTGCCTTAAACATTGTTTTCAAAATACACCTGCTAAACTTCTGCTTCTAGGATTTGATGAAAAAACGCGTCTTTGTCACTTCATGTATTTTTATAGATGGATGTCAAATTAATCATGAATTTATCGAAATGACCATACCTATATCATTACATCATAAATAATTCCCATTTTAGTTGAGTTTATATGGATTTATTATTCCATAGCATTAATCTCTGAATTAAACTTCACCAGTCTTCTGAAGACAATTTCTTGAAAGGTTTCTTCATTTCCAACACATCATTTCAAAAATGACAACTCCTTTTACTGCATAAAGAAGTTGATTATCCATAATAACTTTTATTTCTTCATCAAACCAACTTCTATGTGAGAGTTGGATTTTAAAAAATCGCTTAAAACGCTGATATCAAAATTACGGTAAAGAATTAAGAACGTATTTCTCTTATCAAAACAAATGTTGCATTATTTTAGAAAATGTTCTTGTAAGTATTTATGTGTTCAGCAGTGTATTTAAAACACATGTTGAGAAACAATGACACGATACCAAGGTTAGTAGAACAAAAAACGTACACTTGTCAAGGATTTTGTTAAAAAATTAAAATATGGTTTAAATTTCCAACTGAATCAGATTTCCTATATATACTCCTTATTCAAATATATATATATATATATATATATATTGAAATTTTACAAGTAGAAATATTGTGTTGTATTTGAAGTTCCGGGTAATTTGGCCAATTGAGCTTAAGTATTCACCATTTTAACCTCAACGTGAAAAGCTAAACGTACGTGAAAAGTAGTAAATTTGAATATGAATTTTGTAATGAGTGCCAAAAAAGTAAAATTTGATAAAGATATAACTTACACTGTCAGGAATGCGACTCAATAAATTTAGTGAAGGTAAAATAGAAATTTAGATATTTCGAAATATTGTGAAGCCAAGTTAAGTACGAAATTTCCTCCAATTATTAAATGTTAGGGGCTTCCCTAAAAAAAGGTTTTGTTTTCACAAACTAGAAATGTGGTATGTGCTTACACAAACCATGACCATATCACTTCACAACTGTTGACCATTACTGCCCGACCTGACCCAAGTAAAATCATTTAAGGAACGAATTCAAGCACTAACAGACAAATTCCACAGAACAATAACATCGCGTACACATGTTTGTGTTACTGGAACTGCCAAAGACTATTTGAACCATATTACTACTGCAAGCATGGAGTATAGACGTATAGCTCTGTTCTTCTGGATTGTTCCACTAATCAAGGCCTCAGTTGTTCCGACTATGCTACAGAACTGTACTAAGGTAACTGTTGCCGTTTGTAAAGACCTTGACTATGACAATGGTGCATACTTTCCCAACGTTTTTGGCCACAAAAGCCAGAATGAGGCTGGATTAGAAGTTCACCAGTTCTTTCCATTGATAAAAACGAAATGTTCGAAAGCGATAAGTTTCTTTCTTTGTGCAGTATACGTTCCGAAATGTTATGCTGATCCCCCTTTTCTTCGCCCACCCTGTCGGGAGCTCTGTACCAACGCCAGAAACGGATGCGAATCCTTGTTGATCAAGTTTGGATTTCGATGGCCTGAGAGACTGAATTGTGACCAATTTCCAAGGAGAAAAGATGATTCAAATGGTTGCGATTTTCATATGCCTGGTTCCGTTCCCATTACCAAACCTCCCCCTACAAAAGGAAGCTCTAAGCCGAAGAAACGAAGACTTGGATTTGGAAAATTTCTTAATGTCTTCAAGAAAACAGTGTTTAATATTAACACAAGTTTATCGTCAATGTACAAACTTCTTTCTGAGAACCAACCTTAAGCCACATTGATGCTTTGAATATGTTCACGATCGGAATTTCTCAGTTATCATGTACTTCATTTGACGAACGTTCGAAATGGACATATGAGTAAGTGTTTTTTTATAATCAATTCAAGATTGAACACATGTATAAATGAACAATCTTTATTAAAGTATAACAAATGGCTATTTAAATATTGTTTGATACATGTTAAGTTTATTTCTGTACATAAAGCTCTTAAGCGTTCTCATCATATCTTTCAAAACGTATTTCTACATAAAACAAAAACTTTGTAATAAAGGGGGCAAATGTGAAATTCCAGCAACGCGGAATGCAACGATACGTAAGTAAAATCACCCGATTTATATTGTACTGTATTCATAAGCACAAACTAAAAATTCAAGACAAACATATTTATGCTAACTGACCTCCTTTGTGTTATATGAAGGTTTTGTTTAGATTTCTTTACAAGCATCACATCGATGAACAACTCATCAGTTGTACGATGATTCATAGTCTGTCAGCCAGACCCAAAAATTACGATAAAAACCGTAGCAAGTCTTTGAAGAAAACTCAGTCTCCTAATCAATTTTTTTCTTCAAATTTTAGGTTTATTGACCAATGGCCGTTTCATTTCATATTCTAAGTGTTTGACTAGATGATTCAAAGTTAAAACCTTTTGCCTCAATATCATTGTGATCATATTTTAGCCTACCCGCCTGAAGCTTATGTTCAAAATTTGAGTAAGATAGTTTTGCCTTTTTATATAACACTACTAACGGATAAAAGTTGAGATACTCATCCTCCAGATTAAGTAAACCTAACCTAAATAATACTTGTTTCACTCCGATATTAAGTCTAGCAACATGTAGTAGCGGGTCGCGTCAGCCGACCTTTCGAATTGACCAATCAGGGATCGTCTTACCAAACCAATAGTCTGTATTCGCAAATATAACGTTGGAGGGTCATAGGTTTGCTAATACATCTTGCTAGACTCAATATCGAAATCTAGCGAGTATTATCCTCATTATCCTCATCCTCACACTTTTCACTAATATGCAGTCAAGAGATGGGGTCTGTGTTGAGAGTGGTATACTGAACGTATTATTCTTGAACAACTTAAGATTAACAATGTTCTAAAGTATTCATACCGTTTGCTATTGATGTTGTGAATTGATGCGTCAGTTATGGTAAAATTAATAGTTGCTTGAAAACATTTAGAGTGGCAAATGTTCAGCGTAATGCTAAAGAGATAAAATATTGTAGGTCGCTCATTTCACACCACGATATTCTATAACAGATTTCTCGATTTTTGGTGAAAATTACATTTACAGCCTGCGAATCACTGGGACTTCGTTAACTGGCAAATGTCACTCTCATGTGATAAGGTTTTTAAATGTAATGGGGCTTGTCAATGATAGAATGTTTGCCTTAGGGTGTAATATTTTAAGAAATACATGTCCCTATGTTGCTTACATTCTTTTATCCAATGTATCATTTTACTAGCATCTCTAAAATCGCTACGCTTTTTAAAAATCAACTCTGACCTCGCTTAAGTACGACTACCGCGTCTAATTCAACTTTATATGTCAAACAATATAACCATGGTGCCCCAAAACTTAATTGAGTCATTAAGTGAATTATGGGTTATTACCTCTCTACCTCATGTAGTGACATTTTATCGTCTCTGTAGCCTATTTAAGAGGGGATAGATTTCTAATGCACAATCGGTCTACAGTCATGTCTTACAGAAACCGTGTCCTGTATTTGATGGTAGTCCTTGGTTTCCACGGTGTGAAGTCTGAGTTACATAGACCAGAGAACTGCATGTGTCCCAGTTACCGACACCCTCTGTAGGGGTTTGGACTACAGTCATGGGGCCTATTTCCCTAATCGCTTCGGGCATGAGTCGCTCGACGAGGCAGGGATCGAAGTCAACCAGTTCTCGCCATTGATAGAGATTGGATGTTCCGACCATTTGAAGGACTTCCTGTGTTCCCTGTACGTACCCAGATGCTTTGCGACCCCTCCCTCAGTACGTCCACCCATTCTCTCCCCACAGAGGCAGATAAAGTCATGTTGATTTAGCCTCTGTTCTATTATAACGAGTTTGTGGGATAGAAAGGGAGATGCCTGATTGGAGGCAATCAAAATTAGTTGTGCAATCAGCGACGCTGTTCTTAAATCATCATTTTGGCTTCTGAAACAAGGCAAAGGCATTGTGACATGAACCACCCTTTTCATGCGAGAAGCCTTGTCATTTGATAAAGAAATTCAAATGTATTGAGATGAAAGTTTTTTCCGCCAGGGGAAACTGCCGGAACCCACGGATTTCGGCGTAATAGAACAGAGGCTTAATCAACATGACTTGATCTGCCTCTGTGGGGAGAGAATGTACGTCCACCGTGAAAGGAGCTTTGCATGGCAGCCAAGACAGGATGTGCAGGTATATTGCGCCAGTATGGTTTCTCATGGCCCAAGAGAATTAATTGTGATTTATTTTCATCTCTAAATGACACCGATGTCGTCTGCTACTCCAGCAACCTGCCGCCAACAACAGACACTCCGACAATAGCCGAGGTATCAGCCACACTAGCAGAAGTTTTGACCACAATAACCACCTCCTCAACAGAGCAAGCAGATTCAACTCTTATCGATGGGCCAAAGGAAAGTTTTGGATACAAGAAATTTCTAAAAGCTTTCAAGAAAACTTTGGGCAAGGTCATAACGGATCTCAGCTTGCTCTACGGCATGCTTGACTAACAGTGACCATGATGTAAGCAAATAATCGTCAGTCATGCAAGGGACTAATAAATGATTTGCCTGTATTTCATTTTCTTTCGTTTTGTCCAACGATACACAACATCTGTTATTTCCAAAGTCAAACGTCGTATTCATTATCATATCACCCCTTCTATATGTCGGACACTTCGACCACGTGATGAGCAAAGTATTTCAGTGATAGTACTGAGGATTCGGTTTTTTTTAAATATGGTCTCTACGGAATACGAACCCATTCTCCATATCACAAAACAAAATGGGCATACCGACGATGTTATTGAACGAATGGTTCACAGGACTTACTATAAGGTTCTGATACCAAAGGCATTTGTCGGAGTCCTTGGGATTGTCAACTTAACTATATATGCGGGGTGTTCTCAGACCGTCACGCAAAGGACAAAGTCGACATAATAAAACACCATAATACCCGTGGAAGTATTAAATATTGATGGTCATGTTAATATCGATGGAACTCAACTTAAACAATTCTTCAATGCAGGTTAATTTGGCGAGATCAACTATTCCGCCCAAGGAAAATCACTTAGTTCACTTTAAAAATCACACGTGGTTCCATCCTCTGTTTAATAAATTACAATAAAATACTCAACGTTTCCTGTTTTAGTTTTTGACGAGAATTTAAGTTTGATTGTATCTTAAAATTTATTATTAAAAGCTATACTTTAAAAGAGACACCTCGTTAAATGTTTGAGTCACATATGTTGAACTGGCCAACTGTTGTTGAAAAGTATCATTTTAAATAAATCAGTTTAGTATGGGTATAAAGAGTCGCGATTATGATGAAAAAAACGTACAATGACGTGAGTTAGATAGCCAAGTGTTACTTTAAGAAACTTTTGATATAAGTTTACGTCTGCCAGTTTACATATACATATATGTATTATGCTCACGTGTGTATATTTGTCCGTTAGCAAACGTCCACTAGGAGTAGGTTTGTAATACCTCCAGACGACATGTAAAGTATATCAACATAAAAGAATGTCTGCACAAGTGAGTATTTGACATGTAAACACTAAAAGGCATACACACATGTGAGTACAGTGTTCCCTATAGTAATTCATCCTCCAACGCAAAGTCTAAAACACAGTTTCCGAACTGTCAGTTTTATGCCTTGCTGCCGACCCTGAGTTTTCTGTACTTGCTCTCTAGCATAAATGAGAGAGAAAGCAATAGTCCAATCAGAAAATAAATGTAGATTTCTAACAATCGCCTGTAGGGCGCTGATATCAGCACCGAAAAATCAAAGGTCGGCAGCAAGGCATAAAACATATAGTTCGGAAACTGGCGTTTTAGGCTTTGCGTAGGAAGATCGTAATTATGCCGCTTTCGAGATTATGTCATGTTTTCCAAATAACAGTTTTCCTATGATGAATAATATATATTTCAACGAAATAAAGAAATGATGACATATTTGAACGCGGTGTGAATGTATAAATTACAAACTTTGGAAACTGACAATTGAAATAGAGAAACTCCAATGCGAAAAATAACAAACGGTTATTATACACTGTCGTTATACAGGAAAGGACCCCATAAATATTAATAATAATATTTGTAGCTTTTTTGTCAATTTTACAACCGGCAAGAACCTTTTTATTCATGATGAACAATGTGAGTGATATTTTGTACTTTTAAAACCACAAGTTTATTACGTGTTTCCATCAAAGGAATAAATGACATTATACAATTATTGACTTCAGTTGAGGTGAATCCAATGGTTTATTGACCTCGGAACATAAGTTTCCGAGGTCAATAAACCATTGGATTCACCGATAACTGAAGTCAACAACTGTTTTATTATATGATTTATGAAAGTTTCAGTTATTTTGAAAACTATTCAATTTATTTTAAGGTTTTTTAGAGACAACTTTTTACGTCGCTCCTCGTAGTGGCGATCTATTTTTAGCTCCAGGTCATTGGATTGATATGTTGACCTTGCGTGACGTTTCCCGCGGTCAACATAAGGTTTGATCACTGTCGGTGACCACCTTCCTCGACCAATCAGAAGACAGATCACTCGTCCATCATATAATAATTTTGTTCATCATGTAAACGCCTACTTTCAGGTCAGTACTAAACTTGTAACTTTGTGTAGGTAGAAAATATGTAAAATAAAATGCTTTTTTACGTCAGGAAATCCTAAACATCCATCATTTATGAAGATGTGTATGTAGATGAAAACATACGAAATAGTTCCATGCAAACTAGGTTAAAACTGTTAACTAAGTGTGAATACAGAAGACAGACGCCTAGCGCGTCAGGAAAGTATTATCAGTGTGACGTCATAGACTAATGACGTCAACAATCACAAGAGTCGAGACATTCTATGAATAAACACGGAGCAATCATGACTACTGAAGACTGTCAAATCCTTTTCAGGATCAGATATAAACTTGATCAAAAGCAGTTCCTAGCCATTCTAGGCAACGATCCAAGGTTTGGAAACTGGAAGGAGTCACAAGCTTTGATCAGTCGATACGTGACAAGGGACGAATGGGAGGTTTCAGTCGTCTGTCCGAAAGGTTCTGTGTTGGAATGGAAGTGGGTGGTTATGGACGAAGGGATGAGAGTCGTGAGGTGGGAAGATGGAGACAACAGGACGACTATGGTCAATCACAGCGGTGTAATGAACTGTTTGTGGAACGAGAGAGATGTGGGTGAAGTCCTGAAGCTCCAGGACGACCAGCTCCAACTTAGAATGGAGTATCACTGCACAGAGTCCGGGCAGAGTCTTCGTCTGGTGGGCTCTTCATCTCAACTCGGGGTCTGGGAGTCAGAGCGGGGGGTCCAGGCGGTGCAGACTCGTCCTGGGTCTGGGATGTGGGTGGTGCATGTGGGGGTGAACAGGAAGCAGACAGTGGAGTACAAGTGGGTGGTGGTGGACTCTGATCTGAAGGCTTTGAGGTGGGAGGAGCGAGACAACAGGGTGCTGAGTCCTGATGAGAACAGACGGAAGCTGGTTG
This sequence comes from Steromphala cineraria, assembly GCA_916613615.1. Lineage (NCBI taxonomy): Eukaryota > Metazoa > Mollusca > Gastropoda > Trochida > Trochidae > Steromphala > Steromphala cineraria. The sequence goes on from OU744724.1 coordinate 23,939,813, forward strand.
CCCACTGGAACAAGGACTGCCAAGAGGATGAAAGTGAAGGTGAGCTGAACTGATAAATGTTACAGTGATACATTAACATATTTGATAACATTATTTTAAGCCATAAACTTACGTTTTATCCTAAGTGTATACGGTTTTCAATCATGTCACTGCGTAAGAAGGTTCTTTCTGTTTCGTAAGCACATGCATCCTTTAAATAATCTTGATATTTGTACGTGATTGATGTTTTCAAAATTTAACGTCATTAACCTTCCTTTTCCAGATGATGGGGACTTTCAAAATGAGGACATTGCTTGTAAGACACAAAGTAGGTATAGTTTATGTCTATACAATAATACACAGTGTTTTATCGTATATTAGCACATAGCTTGATATCTTCAAGTAATCAAAGATAATCAAGTCTTAAATAGCGTTTATATTTCAGTGTAGAGGTTAACATTACTCCTTTCCTGTTTCAGTTGCCGGAGCTGTTCCCCAATCACAGAAGGGTCCACGTAAACACGTTCTGCAGATCACCGCAGGATATTTCCGCAGAGCTGCCGGGGCTGTTTATGACGTAATCGCTCTACCATTCCGTCTCACCACTGGAACAATCACGCTGATTGGTCAGTCTTTCTCCAGGCACTTCCTCGCATCTGCACGTGATGGCAGAGATATACGCTGAGAACGTTATACTTGGTTAAAGTACTTGTAATGTTACTGTATATATCTCTTCAATGCCATCAGTGTCTATATAATTCTTATAGTTTAATAAACATAATTATATCAAATATCTTGTCTGTTTTTTCCATTGGTTAGATGCACAGATTTCCATCTTGCTTTCTTGCGCTTTTAAGTTTTGATTACATTACTGTCGCATACTTTTCAAAAACTTATATATTAAACAGAACATTAAATTTACACTAAGTCTTCTCAAATGACAAGTTCAAAGTTCGACCTAGCTTAGTTTGATGCCTCAAGGCGAAAAGTGTCACAGAAACCTGATGCATATTATAGTACCGAGATTTTGGTTTGACTGTAAGTCTCTTTCTCCAGGCACTTCCTCACGTCTACGTGAGATATACGCTGAGAACTATAGAGTACGTCTGGGTAATGCCGCTCATGAGGGTAATTCCGCTCGGTAACATAAAATCTGTCATTAAAGATAAAATTTGTTTTGTGTTTGTGTATGCTTTGCATATTTCACAACTCCGTTTCAATATTTGTTATTCATGACATCCAACAATATATTCTCAATTGTTTTAATTTGATTAATTCAAGAAAACGAAAGTTTTGTTTTTCCCGCGCTTTCCCTTCCGCCATTTCTTATCAGATTGATGGCCGTTAGATGTTGGCAGTCAGTCAAATCCAGTCGGCACTCATTGATAAAACTAGATTAGCGTTTGCGGGATACCGCAAAAGCAGAGCAGCCCCGGAACTTGGGGTTTCGCCTTACCCTGTTCCGCCCTTTACAGGCCTCACCAAAGTGGGAATTTTCTCGTGACCTTGACCTTTGACACTCAAGGTCACACAATCAATGAACACATTTCATTGAGTATAACATTATTGTAATGAAATAAAGTGTTAAAAATTAAATTAATCCATTTTCTCCATATATGTTGACCTTGCTGTGACCTTGACCTTCGACAGTTCGTACCCAAAACTTTTTGAAAATTTTGTACTTCTCAAGAGATAATATATACAAAATCTAAACTTCATAGCACAAAAACTTTTCAAGTTATTGTGTTTACAAGGTATTGCAATAACTCATATCTCATGACCTTGACCTTTGACCTCAAGGTCACACAATAATTGAACACTTTTTATTGAGTATAACAATCATGTATTGATAAAAAGTGATCATAGTTAAAATTAAGCATTTTCGCTAAACCATGCTTAAGTCATGACCTTGCTGTGACCTTGACCTTTGACGGATTGTAGCCGAAACCTTTTCAAATTTTTTTACTTTTCCAAGGATGATATATACCAAGTGAGAGCTTCATAGCACAAAAACTTTTCAAGTTATCGCGTTTACAGGGAATTTTGCGGTGATTTTATAACTCGTGACCTTGACCTTTGAACTTGAAAATGAACATGTCATAATGATTCCCTGGAAGTATTAACATTTAGACATGTTCATGAGTTCTGAAAAGCTAAATGGGATAAAGTTATACCCAAATTTTGTGCATTTTGTAATAACTCATATCTCATGACCTTGACCTTTGACCTTCAAGGTCACACAATCATTGAACACTTTTTATTGAGTATAACAATCATGTATTGATTAAAAGTGTTCATAGTTAAAATAAAGCATTTTCGCCAAAACATGCTTACGTCATGACCTTGCTGTGACCTTGACCTTTGACGGATTGTAGCCAAAACCTTTTCAAAATATTTTACTTTTCCAAGGATGATATATACCAAGTTAGAGCTTCATAGCACAAAAACTTTTCAAGTTATCGCGTTTACAAGGAATTCTTAGAGTGAATACATATCTCGTGACCTTGACCTTTGACCTTGAAAGTGAACATGTCAAAAGCGTTCCCCCGAGGTATGAGTAATAAGGTATGAATATTAGTTCTGGAAAGCTTAGTGGAAAAAAGTTATAGCTAGTAGTACGAGTGCGGCGGCGGCGGCGGCGGCGGCGGCGGCGGCGGCGGCGGCGATGGAAACTTCACAAAAACTGATAGCAGCCCCGTCCTTAGACGGGGCTGCTAATAACATCAATTTGAGTGGTGCTAAATGTTTAAATGAGCACCAAAATACTTCAAGATGTCCTATGAGATGTGGCTTTCGTACAGCAATTTTTGGATTTAATAAAAAAATCGATGAATTTGATGTGAGCGGAATAAGCCTTCATTATTTTTGACGATAATTGGAAGTAGTTTAATTCCGCTCACAATAAGATATGACGTCATTCTGCCCTTGGTAATAATTTTATGGATACATAGATGTTCAAGAAGTTATCAGTTACAATAATTGCAGGTGAATTTAGAATTATGTGACAAAAATCACAACAGTTTTTTCTAATAATATTTTCGTAATATCTCAATTTGATATAACCGTCACATATATCATGACAGTAAACTGGAAGATAGATCAAATAGTCAATAATTAAGTGACAAAATCACCCTGCATCAGACTCTTTGCACTCTGTTGCACAAATTAATTAGAATCTGAAGGCATAAAATGACAGGCCATGCTTAAAGGGGCAGTAGCACGTTTTTAGGGGGAATATTAGGTGATGTCAGGAAAATGGAAATTAATGGTTCCAATTGATAGACAATGTATGTTAACAAAAAGGAGCGGTAATAATTCAAATATATAACGTAAAGTTTAGCCTTGTGATTCCTTTTTCTTACACAAAATGAATTAAAGGTGTTCACACAAAATGGCCGCCAATGGATTTTATGTGAATCTTCATACTTTGTCCTCTGACTATGGATGATTGGCTTGTGTAATGAGATTTTTGACACTGCCAAAATAATATATTTAGCATTAACTTACAATTATCAGTGAAAAATTTGAAATATAAAATTATCAAAAAACGTGCTACTGCCCCTTTAAACTTCGGCTATTGCTTGAGGTTTATGGCCTTAAAGCCTACATTGTTTTGTAATAGAAATTTTAAATTGACCATTAAACTCAAATCATGCATGTGAAATTTTCCAAAAATATTCACGTGAATTGAATAATTATTTGTTTTCAGAATTGTTACAAATTATGCGAAAGATCACACATCGAGTTTGGATTGATTCGGAAATGTGGTGTATTATTTATACATATATATTGATATTATATATATTTAAGTTCTTAAGAAGAGTACATTAGAGTACATTCTTGAAGTTGGTTTTGGAAATGAGTCAAGCATTTTGAATACTAAGCGTTTGAAACATGTTGGTAAATGGTCGTACCTGAAAGAATAATTTATAAATAACAAAATATAAACATTGATATTGAAACTACTGTAAAAATATGAATTGATACCATTTATGGTGTAAAAACGTAATATTTTTGTACTGAGCGGAATTAGCCCCAGCTGATCGGAATTAGCCTACTCGTGAACTACGACGTTATTGCCTGATTGTCTTAATTAATGAGGATATTTTTTAATAAAAATGTTCAATCTATGTAGCTGAAATGCTTATTTTCCTGGCTGAATTAAAATATTTGGTCTATATCTAATCGTGTTGTGTCCATATGAGATCGCGTCCAAAAGTGAGCGGAAATACCCGGACGTACTCTATACTTGGTTGCAGGCATTCCTTTTCTTTTGCTAAGACGTATAGATATACATCAGCAAGTTCTTTAAAAGAGTTTAAATTGTTCCTCTAAAGATTATATAAACCAAGTAAAACACTACCTTATGTTTGAACTAGCCCGTAACGGTTCGTTAGTTTAAGCGGTTGTTGACATCTGATGATGATGTATTATATAATCATCTTGGAAAAAATCACATTTATTGCATTCAAAATGAGGAACAAGTTTCTATCACCAATATTCACCAAAATCATGGTATGTCCGCTGTTAACAGTTACTGTAAGATATCATTTACCTTTTCTGATAATACTGGCGCTTCATGTGTACTTATATAGAGATTATTACCCAAGGAAGTGCGTCATACGCGTACGACTTTCACGAAACGAGTGTGAATTTCTGTATATGCATTACAAATTGCACAAGTGTCGTAAAAGTCACATGACACACTTCCGAGGGTAATAATTTTTATAACCGATTCTATTCCATTAAACTCTCTTAATCCAGAAAACAACATGCTTCCTGGTTAAGTGGTGGCTATACCATGTCTGGTGCTATCTATCTGTAGAGAACAAGCCAGGGTCATAAAACAAATATAGATGATAGATATAATAATAATATACTGCGATGAAAGCTATATTGAGAAAGAATACCATTTTCTCCTTGTCTGTTCCAAATTCAACCAACTCCGCTGTAAACATACTAAAATCTATTGAACATATCGAATTGAAGGTAGATTTCAATATTTCTCTTTTAGACGTTAGATTGTTCACTTTTTAATAACTTTGCATGCTTGGTTATCATACATTGTAACAAAGGCTTTTCAGTTGAAACATTTATTGTATACGTCATGCACAACCTAACCACATTTGAGATAGAGAACCTTCACTTCAGAAAACAAAGAATTGAATTGAATTAATACGTTTCTCCAGCACAAAGACATCTTCCTACGCAGAGCCTAAAATGCCAGTTTCCGAACTGTCATTTTATGCCTTGCTGCAGAGACTCTACTTTTCTGTGCTGCTATAGTGCCCCTACAGGCTAGAGAGCAAGCTCATAAAACTCAAGGTTATGCAGCAAGGCATAAAACTGACAGTTAGGAAACTGGCGTTTTAGGTTTTGCGTAGGAAGATGGCACTAAGAGAGAAACGTCATGTCTGATACTGGCCTATATTTGTAAAACATTGAGTCAAGGAAGTGTACATTTAGATTAGGACAAACTACTGTTTCTTTCAAAGAGTCAGGCACAGTATACCATCGTCTACTAAAGGGGTCTACAAGCTTTCATGTAATGAACACAGGTAGGTTTCTAAAGAGTCAATTGAGAAGATGTTTTCATAGGATATTTCTTAATAATGTCAGTTACTTCTACCGTAGTGGTTGAGGAGATAGCTTGGCAAGAATTTATTTGAATGCTATAACTTATGGAAGAGAAGGAGCAAATTGTAATGGTTTGTGCACGAAGACCAACGGACGCCAATGGATGACGCCAATGGATGACGCCAATGTCATAAACAAGCTCAGCTGGATATAAATGATGCCATACATAAGATATACAAAGGTTGAATTACTAGTAAAAAGATTTTAAAAAGACATTATGTCTATAGTTGAAAAATACAATTAAGACAACCAACAAACAATACAGTGTAAACGGTTTCGACCAGGACAGATCTCCAATGTCATTCATAACCCGAGCTGGTCTTATACACCTACTGGATTCAACAAAACGTTTGAATAAAGTTACTGTAAGAATACTGTTTAACATTGTTAGACATTAAAGTGTAAGTGTAAGTGTAAAAAAATATGAACAACATCTTGAAGATGTTCAAAGCTCAATGAAATCAGATCAGAGATCGACCACGACCTTCGAAAGAGCGATGACGTTGACACATACAAGATAACGACAACGTATCACAACCTAGTAAAATGAATTTTCCGAATACCGTACTTCCTCGAATAGACGCCCCCGGCGTCTATTTTTTCACACCCCCTTTACCCCCGGTGTGTATTCGAGACCCGGCGTCTATGCGAGGCCGGCGTCTATGCGAGACCGGCGTCTATTTGTTTTTTAGTAGGAAATAGATGTATATATAGATGATGTAAAGGGGGATTTCATTATTTGCATTCACCTACGGAAGCATTGATTAATTAACTAATCACCCGGCGTCTATTCGAGACCCGGCGTCTATTCGAGGAAATACGGTACCTATTGTCATATTCACAAATGCAACTTCCGAGTAAGCCTTCTTATTTTTCACAAACAAAGTGAACAACATGTTCGTCGCCCTTGCTGTGGAATATGACTTTGACTTTGAAGCCTGCTCCTTCCAAATAACCCTTGGCTTTGTCAACCTGCCAACCCGCGCCGAGCTTAGCGGAGTTCTTGTGACAGGAACCCTCGGCCAGGCAGACCATGAGACTACAGGAGAGCAAGTAGCAGGCCCCCGGATTACCAACCTCCTGGGCTATAGGGCCTTTAGTACACGCATCTATCATACTGAACATCCCGCCCGGTCTTGAGGCATTGGACAGTCCAGCTAGGGCTTTGTCTGGATAAGCGAGGTCATGGATGACGTCATTTACGAAAATCCAATCAAATTTGTTGTTTATGTCGTCTGGTAGGTTGTAAAGGTCGGCGATTTTGAAGGAAATATTTTGAACTTTAGCATCAGAGGCTCTCTTCCGGGCGGTTTCCAACACATCTTGTGCCATGTCATATCCGGTAAAGGTGGATGCCGGGAACATGGAAGCTATCTTGATAATTACATTGCCCGTTGCACAACCGAATTCGGCAACAGCTATTCCCTTGGCTGAAATTGAAAAAAGTATGGAACCTTACTGGCGCACTAATTCAGGAAACCAATAGAATATAAGTCCTGAATCCAAATCTTCAAAAAAATATAGTCTATTTACTACACTACGCTAAGCATGTAGATCTATAATCCGCGTAAAGCAATAAAAACATTTTAAAAATGATTCTGAAAACGATCATTTTATCAATATAAAGATAAATAGTCCTTTTTAAAAGTTGTAGTCGACTTGTCTTGAGTAACACTATCCTTCGTTTGCGGATGTTTCCTGTGTCATCATAAATGTATCTTGATTTTTTTTTGGTAGGCCCTATTGTTTCGGGAATAAAACATTGTTTCAATCAGAAGGGATCCTTGCTTTTCAGGTGGTCTTGTACAATTATTAATCCATCGTTATTTCTAGAGATGATTCATGAAATGATATAAATGATATTTGAAATTATCAAAATATTTACCTAGTTTCTCTTTGATACCCGGGACAACTGCTAAAATATCGTCTTCAACCAGCGAATCCAAGGAATTGATTCTGTAGTCTTCCATGATGTCGAAGATATCAAATTGTGAGGAAAAGGGCACACCTACATGGCATAAATGAAGGAAAATGTGAGTCTGAAGGAAGTGACACGCAACATAATTCAATTACGTTTTTGTTGTTCATTGTCATCGAAGATGAAAACACTAAAGATAAAATAATAATTTGTTTCATACTTTAAAACGATACTGATGCCAGTCAAAAGTCGAAATTTATAGTCAATATCGTTTCGAAATTTATATGCCCGAACATGAAAAACATTGTTAATATTCCGATATCTACAAAACTTAAAAATGAAGGATATATAGACTAAAATACTTAAACCACATTTGAACAATGTTTTCTTTCACTAGTTGATACCTGCTAGGTAAGAAGTTGGATACTACGTACCGCTTAATGAAACACCTATTGATATCTGGACAATTTGTATGGGCTTATACGTTCATGCAAATAAATTCTTCATATTCAACCCCAATCTTGTTGAAACACTATTATGACGATTTCGTGATAATCGTTTAAACTGAACCATTGCTAGATAATGTCTTAAGTGAATAATTTCCATAATGACTCCACTTGCCTTCGGGTCCATCAATGGGAAAGCACTCCTTTACAGCAGGGTGTTTCCGGCCCATGAGAGAGACGATTCGACAGAAGGGGGCGGTGCTTCTCAGGGCAGGCTTGAACGCTTCCGGTACGTGGAAGCGAGTACTTCCGGTATCCACCTTGATCACCTCTGCAGACGTCAAAGCCGCAAGAAGCTCGCGGACGTATCTGAAGTGAGACCAAGAATGAAGTTTGGCTTAAAGTTCCTGTGGAGATTACGGGAGAGTTCTGTAGCCATCTTTTGGCAAGGTGCTTCTATAAAAACATCCTGTTAAGCTGTGGTTGGAGCTACGCAAAAACGATTAACGCTGAAGTAGCAGAAAGGTACATACATACCAAAGGGGTATAGAAAGGCATTAGGAAAAGCGGAGGACGTGTGGACGGATGGACGGACGACATAGGCCTTCCATGGGTACCTAATCGATGTCACAGTTCTCAGGCTACAAACGGACCCCATTTAAAGACAATAAATTCCTTAATGGTTTAAAACACATGAACGACAGCCTACTTGCAATCAAAATTAATGAGACACTTAAAAATGTAATCCCAAAGGCAATAGCATAATTAAAAAAAATGCTCAAATATCAATATGATGGATTGTACTCAGACCTCTCCTTCAGCTGTTTCTTGTCCGCGACTTCCTGTGACGTCATTGGTTTGTCAGCTTCCAGAAGGATGTCTAGAACCCCAGTCTCCTTGGCCATAGCGATACTCATGGCTGCGGAACCGGCATCAAGATAGCTGTACAGTTTCGCTCCGTATGCTTCAGCGTCCATTTTGTTATAGGGTGTACTTTTATATCATACAGGAAGAGGTAAAGCTTGCGAAGTCTTATTGGTCAGTTTCCTCCAGTGTCCAGATGCCCTAAAAGACGCAATATGTTGGAAATTTATAATCAATGTTTTTCACAAAAAGGTAATATTTATTGATATTAGTATGATTAAAAACAATAGGTTCGTAGGGAATGAAGAGATCGTAGGGAGTAGGGGATTGTAAGGTAAGGTAAGTAACAAAACGGATAAAATTTCAAATAGATCCCCTTTCTTTGAAAACTGGAAAGAGGTATTAACAAATCGTTATAAAATCTTTTTGGGTCCAGTGCTGTTTGTACTCAATACTAATAGTCTTGCTAGAGTGATAGAGGATAATAAAATGGATCATCAGTCTTATGCTGATGATACGCAACTGATTGACAGTTTCAAGCCAGAAAATGTACAGGAGGCTCTGCAACGTACTACTGATTGCACAACTGATATCAAGTCATGGATGTCATCAAATATGCTGAAGTTAAATGATGAGAAAACAGAGGCACTGTTAGTAGGAACTAAACGTAATTTGCGTGATATTCAAGCTACCTCTGTTGAAATCGGAACTGCTAAAATCCCGTTTACTGACCATGCAAGAAATCTTGGAGTCATCATTGATTCTCAACTTTCAATGGACTCACACATAGATAAACTGTAAAACTTGCTATTATCATCTCCGTTGCATCAGTCAAATACGTCATCTTATAACCAGAGATGCCGCCAAAATACTTGTGCAAATGCTTGTTCATTCACGATTTGACTATAGTAATAGCTTACTGATTGGAATCAGTAAACGTCAGTTGTACAAGCTCCAGAAAGTTCAGAACGTAGCGGCAAGAATTGTGACCAGAACACCAAAAGATGTCACATAACACCTGTGCTTAAGTGTCTACATTGGCTTCCCATCGAAGCGAGAATCAAATTTAAAGTTCTATGTATTACTTACAAATGTCAACATAATATGGCTCCAGCATATCTTTTAAATTCCTTGGAGGACTATACCCCTGCAAAAGATCTTCGATCCCAGAATTTGAAGCTTCTCCAGATGCCAAAGTATAAAAACACCAGTTATGGACTTAAATCTTTCAGCTGTACTGCTCCAAGACTTTGGAACCAACTTCCTTATGTCATCAAAATGTCATCCTCACTGACTGTTTTTAAATCACAGCTCAAAACTCATCTATTTTCTAGCTATTATTCATAGATTCTACCCATAGACTCTAATTATAAATATCCTTAATCAATGCTACCAGTATTACTTTTAGGCTTTATTTCATAGCATTTCATCTCATCACCTTAAATTTTCTTATTTTCAATGCGCTTTGAGCATGCACCTTGTGTATGGATATAGCGCTTTATAAATGCCCATTATTATTATTATTATTATTAAAACGAGGCCTAAATTATGTTTTGTTTATTGTAAACTTAGAATTTGAACTTTGAAGTAAGACATGTTCTTAAAAACTGATTAGTATAAAAAATAAACAGTAACAGTTATATCCCTTGTTCACAGCAGATCTGATGAACAAACCATTTTCAAGGATTTTGTGACTGTTTTAAGATTTTCACAGAAAACGTGTATTTATCATACAATTGCCATTTCGGGAATCAATATGCGTGATATTTTAAATGTAAATGGCTATCATAAATTATTTCATTCACATACGTATCAAAGCAAATCGGTATGTGATAAAACTCACGGAGTGGATTTTTTATGCACGTGCATGCAATAAAACGATTCATTAGATCTCATCAATCTCTAGCTGTAAAATATAGTATCAAGACCCTCGCCCAATAAATCTTTGATATATGATAGCGATAGTCTACGGAGTCTCTGAAACCCATTTAATCTTTCTGCTGTTCATTCTGGAGTGGTAAGCGAGTCTTTAAACCTACAATTTAGAATCTCAATCAACAAAACACCACTTTAATTATGCCTATATAGTTCTTGAAGAAGATGAAGAAGCGAGTTTAGTTTGAAAGTAGAAATATACTTTTTAGGCTTCCTATTTTTGCTCACCAAGTCTAAGATTATCAAATTTATTTGTTCTTGAGAATGGTAGAATAAAGGTTCTTAAAGGGACAGGGAGTATGTTGATCGGATGAAATATGCCAAGCGTGCTAAATGTTGTAATCTAATCAAGAGATTATTATGTTATAGTTTTAACATAGGCGACAATTCAGACTCTAGCTTTACATATACTCATACCTATCTATATAACATGTAAACAAGGTATGACAAAGTCAGCCATCTTGGATCTGTACCCTTCCCGGAAATGACGAACCTTGTATCGTACCTTGTTTACAAGTTACATATAGATAGGAATGGATCCATTCGATACTAAGATGTATAACAAGAGTCTAGTGCCTGTGCATTTTAATGCAAATTGGCCCAAAACAGTGAAAATAAAACGTTACTCAGCGACATACACAGACAAATAGCAGACCATTCGTTGGTATTTATAGGTCACATCACTAGCTAGTATATATGTTAATAATAATTATCAGTCATCTTGATCGCTTTGCAATGGATATGGACAATAATTTTCCAAAAGAGCAAAGTTCGGGGGGAAATATTTGAAACGGCTTTTCTTGATCCCGAAATAGTTGTGTATGCCCAAATAAATTGCCCGAAGACCTAGATAAGAATATAATAATAATATATTTATATAGCGCCTAACTTCCATCCAGTAGGTTGCTCAGTGGCTTCTGATATCAAATATATCAACAAAAGTTGATAAAAGTAACACATATCCAAGGTTTGTAGAGGTTATTTCATTTTTTTTATATACCTTGAATAATATATATATGTCCTACTCTAAAACCATCATAAGATTCAACGTTTTATAGACCTTGAATGTTTCAACTACTATCGTGCTATTACTATTCATGAACACTGCCAGTCAAATCGTTCTACAATATCGTTGGTTCCAAATAAGCAATACAGATCATGGCATCTCACTTTGTATGCACATATATGAACAACTGCCTGGTTGCTCATACTAATCTTGGCCGATGAAGTGATATGTGAATTCCGTCTTCGAATATATACAAGGCATTCGTTCGATTATTAATCAAAATAAAACAGCACTTAAAGGGGGCCAAATAATTCTACAAATCTCTAATTTAGAATCACAGATGACTTCTAAGCTAGGGTTTACTAGGTTTGGAGAAGAAGACTGAAATAAAATTTGCGGTCGAAACAAACAAAGAGATTGAGCGAGGTTTTGCCAGGCTTTGAGAAGACTGAAATATATTTTGAGGTAGAAACAAACAATGAGATCGAGCGAGATTTTATCAGGCTTTGAGAAGACTAAAATATAATTTGAGGTCGAAACAAACAAAAGAGAGTAGGATTACTACAAGCTTGACATCGAAATGCTCCTAGATCCTGTACACTTGACTTTAAATACAGATAAAGTACGGTTTAGGCTAGTCGATCTGTCTAACAGCCCCTGAAACAAAATATCTTTAAAGACCCACACAAGTCTATATTATTGTAGCAAGTCTAGCTCACTGCAGTTTCAGGAATGTTTCTGAAAAGGAACAGCTTCAGTGGGCTCCTTTCAATTTTAATAGTAGAAAGCTGCATTTAATATGTATTTTCATTTCAGAGACTGAAATTTAGTCTAGGTTTATGACAGGCAATATCGATGTCTGTATAGCTTGTGACATGTCCTTATGATCAGCGTTGTTAAATCAAGGGACGGGGGAACACGTGGAATCAATGACCAAGCCCCTTATACTCTTTAAGGTCTATTGCTTATGCATTTGCCTCATGTAGACATAATACCAACACCGGTGACCCTGCCATGGGATCGGAACGTAGACCTATTCATATGACAAGTATTGAGTAACGCAAATGTGTGCATTATCTAATAATGATATAGATATGCAACGATGAATGTCAGTCACGATATTTTAGCGTTTCCTTATCACAAATTATCCAAATGCATTGATACAATAAATAAGCATCGCAAGAATTAAGCCTCCAATAAAAACAAGCTACACTTACGAGCAGTATCTTCTGGGTCAATGATATGCAACTGTGACAAAGGGAGATAATAAAACACCGAGTGATAATGTTCAACATCTCTCTGCAACGTTGTTTTCTTTCAGTGTTCATTTTTCATATTGAAATGTGTTATTAATGAAATGCACGTGCTCAGGTGCTCGCCGTGAACTTCCGTTCAAGTCATGAATGCTTTATTTATTTTTATTTTTTAATGAAATTGAGAATTAACCCTTGCTTTGCAAATCAAAGCAATGACACTTACTTAATTTGCAATGTGTTAAGACATTGAGGATTTAACATAGGATATAGTAGAGTTTTTTATGACCAAACTAAGACTCAAAGTAAAACCATATGGGCCGTGAATTACACTTAAAACGCCGTAACCAATTATCATTATCATCGTGCTTCCTTACAACTGAGGTCATACTGACTCGTTATGCAATATATTCAGGCGGTATAGCTAGTAGTAGCCTATAGTATGGCCTCACTTGTACATTTCAGCGGGATGCACGTGCATCACGAGCGGCTCAGGGACATTTGAGTCAATGTTTATTTTTCTGAAAATTTCAGGAAACGTTCTGATATATAGAACGATTTTTTTATTTAATTTACTTTATTTAAACTTCATATCAGTGTTTGGTTATAATAAAGATTTCTGGCAACTTGACCTGATTTGGTTCAGAAACTACGAAGTTATTGACAAAATAACAAATCAACATGGCAGCGGAGTGGACTCGCCGAATAATCAGCGGAGCGGACCCAGAAGGTCGGGTAGGGAGAGGACAAAATTTCTTACAGTTTGTGAACCAAACCTCGTAAGGAATGTATTCGAAATTCTATTCCTGATTACCACAGTTAAAGGTGACCATCTAAACCTCGTCGATTAGGAGTAGGGAGCACTGAAAGCAGACACCTACCTCTGTTGACCTGTCACGTCCACCATTTTGAAAAGTCCCCTCCTTACCGGGTACACGACAGTGGTAATTCCAGACAATAAATCGTGAGAAAATGTAAAGTTAAAAAATGTAGCATTATTTTCAAATGGAAATGATATGTGAAAAATCCGAAATTGATGCTTAATGATGTTCAGTAAGTTTGTGACTGATTTAATTAGAGTTTTTGATCACGAGTGTCTTTCTTGTAACAATCATGTTTTCATTGAGAAATATTAGATTAAGGTGATATTTTAAAATAATTCTTCTTATCAATTAACCCTTTTCTTTTTTATCACTTGTCAATCATAAAATTTGACATTGATCTACTTTTGGGGTTCAAGTAAAGGGAACAACTGTGTTCATATGAAAACATTTTCGAAACCTATCAATGTCAAAATAAATGATTGTGAGAAAATTATATTCACTAAATTGGTCACATACTTAGTTAAATTTTGTTTCTGGATATTATCAGGTAGGGGAGAACGGGGTAGGTTCGGCCTCGGGGCACCGTGACGTTCGACCACTTGTGATTACTCATTTTGTTTTAAAAATCCCAAATTTTTTACACCTTGAATTTGTCACGTGATCACCACAGAGGAGCCCATAATCTTATGGGAACGTCACGTTCGAAGGCAAAGACCTGGGAGCATCATAACCAATTTTCTGTGGGTGGTGAGTATTTATTTGGTATCTCCTGACATTTAAGTTTCATAAGGCTATTCAGCTAATTTAAATCCTTTTCGTTAACCTAACTATGATGTTGAACCTACTGCATCTGTCAATGTTAAAGTCAGTGTTCTCGGAACACTACTTCAGCTATAATCCATGACTTTTTCTGATAGGTGTGTTTGGGGTACGTTCGGCCTCTTGAAATTGGGCAAGTTCGGCCGGGGCCGAACGTACCCCAAACATTAACTAAAGTTCTGCTTTTGTTTTTGCCTCATACCTTAACTGCCAAGTCTTCATTGTAAGTTTAATAAACATGACACATTTATAACATTATTTCCTATTGGTGTTGCAGATATCCCAAAGTATAGTGCGAAATTATATAAACAAAACAAATCGATCTAAACGTATTGGTCCTGGTGTCATTCAAGAAGCCATTGAGCATTACAAGAACAGCAGTGATGGTTCCAGAAAGACCGCTGAGAAATTCAATTTGGCCAGATCAACACTTCAGTGTTATATCCAAAAGATGAAGGCCTCAAATTTCGATTTTTCTGATTCTTATTTGGGCGTATACAAATGCCATAATTGTAACAGCTCCAAGGACATTGACTGACAAATGAATCAACTCTTCTAGTCTACATCTTGGGATTTATTTGTTGTCTTTCAGATATTATCTTATTTTGTTTTTCGAATGAAATGATTTTTATTTGATTTTGTTTTGATTGAGATTTGATATGTATCTTGTGTTTTCTTACTGATCTATTGTTGATTTGAAATTCATGTTATGTTTTTGCAAAACTTTGTTTTGAAGTTGTTCTGATATAGAACTAATTATGATCTGATATCGATATTATTTTGGTGATTTGGTTTCTTCATATTTTCAGATGTGATTATTAAACTATCTTGACATCTTTTCTTTTATTCTCATTTAAGGCCGAACCTACCCCAGCCTCTGACCGAACGTGCCCCAGAGCGGGGTACGTTCGGCCACCCAGATGAATTTACTAAAATACCTTCCAAATGCCACATATTTACTTAAAATAGGAGTTTGGCGTTTTCATGAGATAGCCACATGCTTAATCAATCATCTATCGGATATTTGTACCAATTGGTAAAGTGGTTTCCCTTTGACTAGTTCACAAACGCATACAGGCCGAACCTACCCCGTTCTGCCCTACCTAATTACTGGAAAGACATTCATAATACACTTAATGTTAATGTGACTGGAACGACAAACGAAACAAAATAGTTCTAAAGTCAAACCATTGTGTAATTTCATTTGTCGAGAAAAATTAATATTTGAACAAATTACAAAAAGTGAATTATTAATTTAGAAATTTATAAAAATAATTGGTTTTGCCAATACCTGTTACAGGAAATACATCAAATGTAACGAAAGAGACAATTCATAAACTTTATTCACTTTTAAATAGCCTCCATAAGAGGGGGAGGGGCGACAATAAATTAAGAATTTGTTTCAAAAGCAGAAGAATGATTGGTATTTGAATAACATATTCGTTTGGAATGTCTAATATTATAACCAAAACATCATAATGATATATGTTACAGGAAAGAGAAAACTGTTACAGGAAATACATTGATTGGAGAATAACCCAGCATATCTTCAAAGAATAATGCTTTATCAACAATGTAAAATAAGAACGTAACTTTGGAATCTTTTCATTTAAACAACTAGTGTTTGAAGTTTACTTAACCAACACATTGAACAATAAGATAGCAGTCTATCAGCAAACAGCATTATGAACTTCATGAGGATCACCTTGATGAGAACAAGTGAACTTCTGAAAAAATGACTGTACTTTAATTCAAAAGAGTACCCTGAAATTAATCTAGGGCTATCATAACAAAGGTATGTAACCACTTCAAAAGGAACAACTGTTTGTTACACTGAATCTAGGAACTGTTAACTGGAAGGTAGAATTTTGCATCATTGAGCACCTTGATTGATTGAAGTTAATTCAGAGCAGATGTTGTTTTGTCATCTTTTGGACCAAATATGATTGCCAATGTTGAACAGAGGATGTTCTAAGTAGTATTGGCATTCGAATGTGTTGATGACAACATCCTTTGTTTAGATCAAACCAGGCTTCTTTGAACAGAAAAACAGGTTTCCATCAACTTCAATAATGGTTCATGTTCAGCCAATAGTTCATTATATAGTCTGCATCAGTGGTCAAACAATCATATAGCCTGCCATAGAAGTTCACAATGACATACTTCTCAAGTTAATTCAGTAGAACAGGAAGCAGACATACACTGATCATCATGTCCTTCTGCTGGACATTGTCTAGATGCACATGATGATTTCTATTTCTGATTTCTAAGATCAGAACAATAGTTCTTCATGATCACCGAGACGGAACTGATGAAGTTTTAAATTAAACTTTTGCTTGCCGATACGAAAATGACCTCTAATTTCGTCCAAAATGTTTCCTTACGGAAATCGGCTCGCCTCTTATATATATAGCGGCTTCGGCGCAACACGTGCCGTTGGCACGTGAACTGCCGAAGGCAGTAAGCACGCGCCTTCGGCACTTCCGGCACGAGAGCTTATTTGGTGAGGGATTCTAAAGGTCCTCCCAAATGTGTTAATGGGTTCAGTAATATGCATTCTAATTTCAGTATAATTTGCAGTGTTTCCAGGTGGAAATATCACATACAAGATAGTTTATGAGGCGAGATGACAGCAAAAAAAAAACACTTCAGAAAAATTGTGCATTACAAGAAATTTCCCAGTTTCCATGAAGTCACTGTGAATACAAACTCTGCATTTCTATCAAAAGGTTCCTTCATCATTGATATTTTGGTAGATACAAACAGAGTAAGACCATCATACTAAAGTGTCAACGAACGATCTATCTTTGTTAAAAGATTTTATCTTCAGCATCTTAACTGTTTTGCATCACCAAGGTTCCTGGAAATACCTAACACTTGTTTTCATAGGTTCATACTTTGATTCCTGCAGAGAAAAACATCGTTCAAGTGAATGCCCGTTCTATGTCTTTGATGAGCTTGACTTCAGAGTTGTTAGTTGGTATACAGCAACATCAGCTAATGTTATGTAACAATCTATCTAATGTATACAACATATAGGTGTGCCGAGCCAATATCCTTGATAGTTTTCATGGTACCTTCCTCAGTTATCGGATTCAACTTAGTGACTTTTTGGTGACAACCCATAATGTAACCCTTTGAATCTGTGTCTTAAGTTGCTTCAAGAAAGTCAACTGTTAAATTAGCCTATCAGTTTGTAAAATGGTATGGTAAAATGCAGCTCTCAGTATAATAACAATATACTAGTATACAGAAAAAATGTTAGGTATTTACCGTAACAATAAAACCTTTGTTGTAACTAAAATCAATTATTATTAATGATTCTTAGAAACTTACAAAAACAACGACGTAATGCTAATATTTCCACTGATAGTGGTCAGCTTAATAACTTCAATATTTTATTTTTTTGTATTTTGATACAAATAATCCTTTATACATTCTTAACAGTAAAGGAGTCAAAACTTTATATAAATACTAGTATGCCATATACGTTCGTATCAAAGCAAAACACAGTGTGGCTCTTTTCATACTACCTGCACATATGCTGGATATAAAACCAATGAGGGTTAGAGCATGCAATGTACATTATCTTGCTCTCTAGCTTACCACGAGAGACAGCATTGCTCCAATCTTAGAAAGTAACTGAAGGTTGCTAACAATCGCATGTAGGGGCGCTGATATCAGCACAGAAAACTCAAGGGTCGGCAGCAAGGCATAAAACTGACACTGGTGTTTTAGGCTTTGCGTAGGAAGATGATGATCGGCCAGCTACTGCTGTCATCATGTCTGTAGGGTTGAGTGTCGTATTTGGAAGCCGACGGTCATGTATGAGGATGTCAGAAATACACAGGTTCTTCCTGGATTCGTCGACATGTACGCAGATTCCATATAAGCTTCACTCACTAAATAAAACACATGTGAGGTTTGATTCTATGATTATTTCTCAAAATAATCCACAATGACTTTCACAGATTTTACCAAACGCTTTTCCAGCATGGGCAACCAATTTTTTTCATATGACATCCAAGTACTTTTTTTTGATAATTTTATATTTTAAAATGTTCACTGATAATTGTAAGTTAATGCTAAATGTATTGTTTTGACAGTGTCAAAAATCTCATTACACTAGCCAATCATCCATAGTCAGAGGGCAAAGTATGAAGATTCACATAAAATCCACTGGCGGACATTTTGTGTGAACACCTTTTTGTGTAAGAAAAAGGAATCGCATGGCTAAATTTTACATTATATATTTGTATAATTACTGCTCCTTTTAGTTTATATACGTTGTTTTTCAATTGGAATCAACAATTTTTATTTTCCTGACATCACCTTATATTCCCTCCTAAAAACGTGCTACTGCCCCTTTAAACTGACGACAAAATCTTTCTCAAATCTGCATCAAAATATGACGCTTTTGAATCGGAGAAAGAGAGAAATTTAAGAATGTCATCTCAGGAGAAAAAGATGGGTGGACTTATGTCATCATCAGCACAGCGAGCACGGATTTCTTCAGATGATGCATGATGTAAAATTTATTAGACCTGCAACAACATAATCCTCTTGCTTGAAATACGGAAATGCATTATAAGAAACGCTTCTTTGCCAAATAAATACTAATACATTGCCTTTGCCATGTTTGCAGTCGAATAGTTGTATTGAACATGAAAATACTCTTATGAAAATGAACTAAGGTTAGTTTTTATTGGATTTAGAAAGTCTAGTGTTAATTTACACAGTATTGTCTAACAAAAACATCTTTCCTTCGGAAATATAAAATTTCTTATGAATCATCTTTATGTATAATTTTATATTAGAGAAAGTTGAACAAATATATTGCAAATAAATGGTTAAAGTTTACTGCAGCATACACTCAAATGGTTTCTCAAAAGAATATTATCAATGCAGGATGAGGACTACAGGCTCCGACACTCCAGAAAGGTATTTAATTTATCATTTTCTTCTGATTACCTTTTAAACCATCTATTAACTTTCTATGTATAAAAGCTATGTGACCATGTTTCAGATACATGTGACTTTCTATCAATGCCTAATGTGATATAATTTAAAGCTTAAGCGATGTTGAACCCACTTTTACCTAGCATTACCCACATCATATGAATTGATATTATATTATCATATTCTTTATTTCTTAAGTTACAAAATGAGATGTAAGAAAATCCTCAATTATCAGAGAGATTTGGAAAGAAGCCAACGAAATTTTAATTCTCTGCCTGTGTTCATCATTGTCCTGCCAAGAAATAAAATCCCTTCCCATTGTTGTTGTGTTTATTCAAGTCTGTGAATCAGTTTTATAAGCATGTAACCCAAAGGCAACCTGACAACTACATATATATATGGATGTAATTGTATTCAACATAATCATGATGCATTCATATATGATTGGATGTAAGCATTTGACTGTGCTCTAAAAATACATGAAATAGTGTACTCGTATTTAGGCAAAACCTCACCTCACTGCACTGGATAAATAGTTTGTGAAAATTTGAATATTGCTCTCACATCAAAATATTACTACAAAGATAATGCATTATGATACTTTATTCATTAGGTGAATGTACAGTGTAAGGAGTTTTCACTCTGTATAAGAATATGTTCTCCAGCCCAGACTCCTCTGTATTGGCACTGCTGAGGAGTTCACAGCCACACTGCTGTAGACTGTCCTCTGTAGATATCGGCTCCACACACTGACTCAGAGCTATCTCACACTGCAAAATATGATGAAATGTAACTGTTTACTTTCAATTTATTTTGTAATGAGAGTAATAGAGGAAGGAATAAAATTGTAAATTTTAACTTTATTTTGTAATGAGAGTTATTTAAAACATGACGAAGGACAAGGGCAGATTAGACATCAAACCTTAATCCAACTCCCTGTATTTATAAAGTCAAAAAAGTTACCCTACAGTAGTACACTCACCAACTCATTCTTTAAACTTATTCCAAACATTGCCTCCTCAGACCAATAAGCGACAGTAAAATCCAAACAAATCCCCCCAATGTATCCAAAAACTTCTCCACTCAATCCCTCAGTTGTAAATATATATATACCAACCCCAAACAATTATCTCTCTCTTCACACTCGATAGCACAAAGTGCCACAATCAACATTCATAAGTCCCCAACCGACCCCTATCAATCCAGTATTCACGGACCAACATCAGCCACAAACCTGAAGATGCTCCAGAGACTCCTCCAGACTAGGCATGGTCACCAGGACCGTATCTCTCTTCACACTCGACAGCACAAACTGCCACAATCTGTTCACAAAGTATCAAAGCAATGTTAAAGGGGCAGTAGCACGTTTTTAGGGAGAATATAAGCTGATGTCAGGAAAATGAAAATTAATGAAAATTAATGTTTCTAATTGGAAGACTTATTCAACTAAAAGAAGCAATCATAAATCAAATATGAAATGTTAAGTTCAGCCATGCGATTCCTTTTTCTTATACAAAATGAATAAAAGGGGTTCACACAAAAATGGCAGCCAAAGGATATTATGTGAATCTTTATAATCTGTTCTCTGACTGTGGATGAGCGGTTTGTGTTATGAGATTTTTGACGCTATCAAAGTAATGCACTAAGCATTAACTTACAATTATCAGTGAACAATTGAAAACATAAAATTGTCAATAAACATGGTACTGCCCCTTTAAATTTTGTATATTTTTACTTACTTAATCTGGACAAGGAATGTCATCTCTCTTAGTTTTCGTAAAGACATTTCAGTTCAGATCCTAAGAAGGTTTTTTCTATTGTTGTCAATTTCTTATTTCACCAAATAACAGAATGCCACTTATACAGTTTATTGGGATACAATGATAATTGGTCAAATGAATTGGTTGAATAAGGTACCTTTGTAATCAAATATCATCATGAATGGATAGGGATCTATACAAATTTAGAAATATTTGGAGATGGAGATAGAAGTATTAGGACATTGACACTTTGTAGAACATAATAAAAATCAAGAAGAACAAGTCATATGGATAGTCAACTTCTTTATTGCATGAAATTACTTGTTTTCCATTTATGTATATATAACTCTCCATCATCATGTCCAGTATCAATTGCTTGATAACGGTGTTAGTATCTACACCGAAACGTTGCATTTCATGCAATAATACTACACCGAAACGTTGCATTTCATGCAATAAAGTTGACTATCAATATAACTTGTTCTTCTTCATCAACCAGCTTCTAAATGCCTCTCAAAGAAGATAATCAAAATCATTTGAGAGATGAAATTATATTCAGAATTATTTTGATTATTTTTTTTACTTTTCTTTAATAAGGTATATATTTTTTATTCTGATTTCAATATACCAAAGATGGTGTCATCAAGATATTGGTGGTTGGCGAATAAATAAAAAAATGTCACGGAGTCAGTGTTAAAAAGACGAAGAACATGAAATCAGATATTACCTTTGCTGAAGCTCTGGTGATGCAAAGAACTCAAATACATTGTTCAGTATCACAACATCACCTGTAAACAATCAGCATCACTTGACTTTCAATGTATAACACTGCTGCAATACACTTGATAAACAATAGTTTTATGGCATCACTAAACATAAAATACAGAAACTCATGATGTGATACTAATTTATAGAAAAGTATGTATTTTAAAGCAGGCTGATTTAAAAAAAACTATGTTCATTAGTGTAAACAATAAAAATAATCAACTAATGTGTTTAAGGAGGGTATTTTAAGTTGAACAACATGTTCCTTATCCTTTAGAAAGTGAATCAAATATGTTTGAACCTACCTATGACCATTCACTCAGCCAATCTAAAACTAAAAAGTTTTCTAAAGTAAAATATGAAATGTAATACTCACTGGAAGAGATGACAGACGAGTGGTTCTGTATATCATCATGGATCACCTGTCAAATGGAGCAAACATTGTGAATCAAAATTACTTATCAATCTTATATGCTCTGAGAGTAAAAAGGTTCCTTGTTATCCTGACTTTATCAAAAGAAAATCGGGGGAGAGGTCAAACAGCTACAGTTCTGCAGCAAAGACTAATGGATGCAGTGATCAAGATGAATATTTTTACCTAATGAGTATTTACTCCCTATTTTGGTGACAATTGAGTAATGTTGGTTTGACAGTGTACTTTATCAGAAGTGCACTCCACTCATTTATGACAACTGGGTATTTCTTATAAGAAATGAGATTGTACTCATGATTTAATGTAGACAGGTACTTCACCAACTACGCTTGCATTTTACAAATCGCTGCATACAGCTTCCAAGCTATCAAATTCTTTTGGGTTTTTATAGAAAATTTCTGCGTATCTGTTCTTCTAAATTGTATTGTGTTTTTAAGGATTTTGTTTCCTAAAATATGTAGATAAGCTAAATTCTGGAGCACTGTGCAATGTGCATGGTTGATAATAACCAGAGTAGATAATATCAGTACAGATTCTCCTGATGAAAAGAGGTAGGGGTGTCTTAGTGTAGAGTATCAGAAAAGTCTGCATGTTGTAACTGAGGATGCCTGGAGCACACAGACCTGTATTCTGTCGGCCATATTGTACTTGGAGATGACGGCCGTCTGAAGTTTACAGAATGTCTGGTCTATCTCCACTCCCAATATACGAGACGCACCGCTGTACAGGTGGGCCTGCAACACCATGGCAACCATTACAGCAATTATGTTACAGATTGGAAGAACTACATTTCATTCTCTGTTTCACTTATTTATAACAGCATCATTGCTGACCAAATAAAGGGACATCATAATCATTAAGTTTAATATCACAATGCTACTAAAATGGTGTTTTTATCATTTGAGACATGAATTGAAATGATAGAGTTTGAGTGAATTTAGAATTACATAATTCAGCGATAATAAAAAAAGATACTAAGATAATTTCTTCTTGAAAACTTTTATGCAAACTCATAAAGTATCATGTAGCTTCCTCTAAAAAACTTGGTTGATAAAAAAGATAAATTGATGGGATGTTTATCATGCTATGTATCTCACCCCATAGAGCATGGCTCCAGTGCGAGACCCTATATCCAACACCTGTCTTCCTCGTAGATCCTCTAGGAGGTGCTGGTAAATATACTTGATCTGGGCCAGTGAGGCAGAATGGGTGATGAAGGCTGTTAAATACATTTCGGAAAATGATAACAAACATGGTCATGACGCAAATTGGCCGGAAAACAATGATAAAAGATGATTTCTTCCCTAGCATCAATTTGATTAATAGGTGAGGTGCTTAGGTGAGGTGATGTGGCATTAAAAAATGATCTGTTTCCCCTGGGAATTCTTAAGTCATTACATTAAAGAACATAATTCAAATAAAGAAACTCAAAATTTTCTTTTATTACATATTTCTTAGAAAATGCCCAATTTATTAAAGTTTTGTTGGTGAGTTGAGGTGATTTGGGGGTAATGGCCGCTTTCAAGAGTATTTCGATCACTTATATCACGGCTGCTAGGTTTATTTATATTATTTACTATTGTGGCTATGCATTGTGGGATATCCTTTGAGCATCGGCTGGAACAAGCAATCCATGGGTGGTAAACCGCTGAAATTCAGTGTAGCATTGTACCAAAACCTTACAAAAAAGGATAACTTTCATTACTGTAAAGCCGCTGGGACAATATTTCAGCCAATAGCGGCGTTTCTTGTAGGGAAGATTTGATCCTCACTGTATGCACAACCTTGGACATTCTAACTCAGTTGCCGATTCAGAGAGCTTGAAAGGGAACTGGACCAAACTGATAGATTATTTTACAGAGTTGTTCATGCAAAAGACTCACTGAGAGGTTTAACCTGGTGGGAGCCGCAGTCCACACAGTAGTTGCGACTGAGCTTCCCTTCGTCACACAAATCATCTACTGCATCCTCGTCATACAGAAATTCATCTACATGGATTGTCGTGTTTGGATCACAGTCAGCGTTCTGGAGGATTTGATTTAACAGAATAACAGCAATGAGGAATGTAAGGAAATAATTAAGGCTTTACGGTCCAAAAAAATATTTCTGAAGTATTCAGAGGCAATTTGATAACAAATGTACATGTACATATAGGTTGACATAGAAGGAGCATTAATAAATGATGGCCAACATATTAATGAACGCTTGTGGCTACTACTGGTTAAACTACAATGAGACCAGCGGGTTATAAATATCTGAATGGACTTCCGAGATCTATCAGTTGCAGAATAGGAAGCAAAATTGTGAAAAATATCAAATAACAGCCTTTCAGGTCTGATGAGCAAATATATATCTTACTTATGTCTAAATAATTTCATACTTGCCTTACCAACCCTTGGGAATGTGATATTTTCTGTATTTGTCACGGCAGTGGGAGGTAACTCAGCCCTCAGGTCCACCTGTATGTTTTCCATTATCACATCCTCACTACTTTTTACTGCTTTACACTCACCCCAGTCTCCTAGAAAATGGTGTGGATTGAAGATCTAATCTTAAAGGTTTTCATATCCATTCATTGAATTTCAAATCACCGATGTTTTCACGTCACATGAACAAAAAGAAAAAATATCGAGCAACAATTGTGTAATAACTTTACCTAAATATTTAAACAAATGCCTTCTCGAGAAATTAATATACAATAATCACATATATATATACATCTCTATATACATCTCTATATATAGATAGTATAAGATTATACATATTATATTACTTAAAATAATATCGAATTACTGGCTTTCTGCATATATGAAATAAGATATGAAGTGTAACTATAGCACTTAAAGAAAAGATATTATTTTAACGAATCAAGAAAACACTATATGTGGCATATAGTTTTTTCTCATTCAAGTCATCATTTTCCAATATACCTGAATCTATTTTGTCCTTTATCCATGCAAGGAACGCGCTGCGACTGTCGCTCGGCACATTATGGATAAATGTATCCATCTGATCCTTAAATACGGTCGTGTCTGCCATCCTGTCTTCTTCGATAAATACTCCACAGGCGAGCCTTGTTTATCCGTGGCATGTGCTTCACGTTACCGGATGAGGGGAAATCCATGCAGTGCGCAAGCGTAAGGGGAAACCCCATCGTGCGTTATTTATAGAGAGGAGATTTTTATGGCCCGTAAGTTCGAAGCTAGTTTTTCCTAGACAAGGTTTAGTGCTAGTCCTGGTTTAGTTAAACCAAGATCATTGGTCTAACTTAAACCGTAATTCTGAAAGGTAGTTTTGTTATTGTTAAACTAGCGTTCAGACCAGGTTTAAGTGTATCACATTATGACAATGGGAATGACAATGACTGTGTCAATGAGAGGCATGCAAGATGAGTTGACTATGACGAGAGGGTTTAAGAGACAAGACATTTGTTGTCTGACATATTACAGAAAAACTATTCATTGGATTGTTTTAAAATTTTGCACGTTTTCTATTCTACTTGGAGGAGTGCAGTGCCAACTTACATACAAATTCGTTCAATTTTGATTTTTTTTTTATACAAATTTCTGTGTTTTGTACTTATACTTTTACCAATATCAGAACTTGTCCGACCAATTGCAGAAAAACTATAGATCTGATTCATTTCAAATTTTGCACAAATCTTCTAACATACTAGGAGGGTTACAGTGCCAATATACAAGTGGTTTTGTCTATTTTTTTAATTTTTTTTAAAGAATTTTAATTTGTATGTACTTTGTCATTTTCAATCAGATTTTGTCTGACCATTTGCAGAAAAACTATTTATCTGATTGTTTTGAAAATTAGCACATGTCTTCTTCCAAAATATGTTGGGTGCAGTGCGCCATACAAGAAGCGATTTTATGACTTTTTAATTTTTTGTACTTAGTCATTTCCCAAATTCAGAATTTGTCTGACTGATTGCAGAATTCATAAAATATTTTTCAATTCTTTTGAAAGTTGGTGTCAAATTCTGTGTAATAGACGTCTATTAATGGTCTGGATAATGGGATGTCTAAGTTTTAAGAGGTAAGCAGTAATTTAGTTGGTCAGGGATGCACGGTCGGGGGTATTGGTGAGCCACGCTCACCTTTTTGCTGTTTTTTTGTCAGTCTTTTCATGGGTGATATAAAGATAAATATTCTGATCTTTTGATTGCTCTTGTAACACAGAGAGAATTCCAAAATATTGTGGATTTAAGGAGAAGAGGTAGTGGAATGTCACAGAAGGTAAAACATATTTTAATATATATATAAATTTGCATAATCCCATTAATCCGTATTCTATTCACAATAATAGTTGGTAACACATCATCAACAAGGGGAAAAGTCATGTTAAAGTAGCACCCTAGCTGGTTTAAATTTTGCTCTAAAATCAAGATGGTTAAGGCTATTTTAGACCAGGTTTAGGGCAAACCAGCTTCGAACTTACCAATCGTGGTTTAACTTTAAAATTAAACCCGGACTAGCTTAAACCACCTTAAAACTAGCTTCGAACTTACGGGCCTATATGTTGAGAATAACCTAACAATGCTACGCATTTAATTGGTCTAAACGTTAAAATGAAAGTTTTAATCTTGCAATCATACACTTAGTACTATAAATAATTTTAAAAAATATCAATCTTGTTCATTCACCAGTTGAGCCATCGTAGGAGCCTGAAATATCTTAACTCGAAAGTAGCCTATCTCAAAATAGATATTTTCAACGTAATTGCAGTATGAACGAGTGAGACCAAAATGAAGGGTAAAGACTATCTCTAGTCAACTTTTCAACATAAAAATACCTTCTTGGTTACTGATGGGAACTTTTTGTAACAGAACACCATGCTTTTCAAGCCTGATAAAAAGCTCAAAATCAATTCAGCAACAGATCACTATATTTTTGCACATACACGTTTTTTTTATTGGGCTTTAGGAAGTCGGGTTGCAGAGAACACATGTACCAAGTCACACGAAGTTTCACAGAGTTGATCAAGTGACATACAAGTCCCTTCAGGACGGGCTTTCATATATTGATGTTACAAACGGATTTTTACCTAAAAAATAACGTATGAACAAGATTGAAAACTAATAACTAGAAACGGGTTTGGAGGACAGATAGAGTAGTACCGTACAATGGCGTACATGATGTCCGTATCTGAAGGTTTCGCCTCCCATTGTTCAGCGGCCACAGTAAAATAACATATCACTTTACCACAAGGTTCTTCAACATTTAAAAGCAACGCTAAGTTTATGAATTGTCCATGATATTTAAAGAATAGCACTGCAATAGTTTTTCGTGACAAACTTAACAAGGTTCAAGTGTGTAAAAAATAACCTAATAAAACCCTAAACTTCTCGAAAAGCAGACAATTAAAGAGAATTGGAGTGAGTGAGATCTTTCACAAGAATTCAAAATCAATGACTTTTCCATTACTTTATAAACATATGCCCATTATCCAGACTTTTCAAGGCCTGGAATATTTATTTCAATTTCCCAAGACTTTTCCAGGTTTTCATGACCTGTATATATGAACCCTGTTTTCATAGCGCAGAACAATGATATAATAATTCAAAGTAGTAATGTTTAGAAAATCTAAGAATTGCTACCTTGACTTTTGATGGAATACAGGAGAAACCCTTTCAAATCTTGGCAACTCTCCAAAGTTGATAATTTATAGGACATAAGTGGTCATGTTATGATGTTTTGTTTTGTAATGAGTACCAACCTTGTGACTTTGAACTTTAATCTTGAATGTCAACATGTCAGAAGATTTCCGAAAGGGTATAATTAAAATGTTGATATGAGTTCTCAAAAACCTATTTCTGATAATGTTGATTAAACGGTGAACATGACACTTCCCGGATCCCGTGACAATGACCTTTGAAACTCAAGGTCAAACAATGAATGTTCGATTTTCGTTTGCTATGACAACCATGTAATGGATCTTAATGTGAAAATGGTTAAAATATACAAAGTCGGAGCTGCTAACTAGCTCTATTTGTTTATATGAAGAACGAAGCTATTAGCCCTAATTTGAAGCGAATACATCGAGCTTCTCCGTCAATATTGAGCCCAAGTATGAGAACTAACAAACCCATACGAAAAGACCAAATTATCACACAATGAATATTTCAAGTCTGTGGTTTAAAGACCATCATCCATATACAACAGTTCACATTGTCATGACAAGATGGAACAGAAAGAATAGGATATTCATATCTGCGGACATCCCTCAAAACACAATTCACATGATTTGATACCGTCGGACATCAATCAAAGCACAGTTCACATGACTTGATACCGCCGGACATCCCTCAAAGCAAAGTTCACATGACTTGATACCGTCGGACATCCCTTAAAGCACAGTTCGCATGATTTGATATCGTCGGACATCCCTCACAGCACAGTTCACTTGATTTAATATCGTCGGACATCCCCCCAAGCACAGTTCGCATGATTTGATAACGTCGGACATCCCCCAAAGCACAGTTCACTTGATTTGATACCGTCGGACATCCTTCAAAGCACAGTTCACATGATTTGATACCGTCGGACATCCCCCAAAGCACAGTTCACCTGACTTGATACCGTCGGACATCCCTTAAAGCACAGTTCGCATGATTTGATATCGTCGGACATCCCTCACAGCACAGTTCACTTGATTTAATACCTTCGGACATCCCCATCCAAGCACAGTTCACTTGATTTAATACCTTCGGACATCCCTATCCAAGCACTGTTCACTTGATTTAATACCTTCGGACATCCCCATCCAAGCACAGTTCACTTGATTAAATACCGTCGGACATCCCTCAAAGATTTGATATCGTCGGACATTCCTCCAAGCACAGTTCATATGATTTGTTACCGCCGGACATCCCTCCAAGCACAGTTCGCATGATTTGATAACGTCGGACATCCCTCCAAGCACAGTTCATATGATTTGATACCGTCGGACATCCTTCAAAGCACAGTTCACTTGATTTCATACCGTCGGACATCACTCAAAGATTTGATATCGTCGGACATCCCTCCAAGCACAGTTCACATGATTTGATACCGTCGGACATCCCTCAAAGATTTGACATCGTCGGACATCCCTCAAAGCACAGATCATTTGATTTAATACCGTCGGACATCCCTTAAAGCACAGTTCGCATGATTTGATATCGTCGGACATCCCTCAAAGCACAGTTCGCATGATTTCATACCGTCGGACATCCCTCTAAGCACAGTTCGCATGATTTGATACCGTCGGACATCCCTAAAAGCACAGTTCGCATGATTTGATACAGGACTTAGTATATGCGACCATCCCTCCCAGTCCAGATGGATCCATACTTAGACCGCTGCAGGGTGTATTCAGGGGTGACGATCACAGACATATCCCTGCCAGGGTTGTAGTTTTCACACACCACCCTCCCGCTGGCAGTCATGATAGAGATGTGAGGGTTTGATGACGGAAAGGCAATATATTGTCTTGGACCTATTGCCACGATTCCTGGCTGTAAGAGGGGGGTGGTATCCTCGATTGAAATGACTATTTCTTCCTCCCTCCCGGTGTTAACTTCAAACCCAAACTCAGAATCGACCTTTGAAGGGTTATTCTGACATTTCGCGTAAATGATTTCTTTAGTGGCGTTAGCGACGTGAGACATGTCATTCCCCATTTTGTTTGAGTCCACTTGCTTGGTTCTCAAATTTGAATATTGTGAGGTGATTCAGAGACGAAGAGTTCTCCTTCCTCAAAGTTAAAAATTATAAAACATTATCATCGATTATAACTCGATGAGTTCATGTGCATTTTTAGCAACAGGGTTACCCACACAATGACACGGATTCAGGATACGGAAGGAAATCATCGAGTCATTGTTAAAACTTGAATATCCTTTTTCTAAAACAATGGTTAAAGCACTAAATTTGTCATGGGTTTCTTCTTTAGTGCAGATTATACTTCATCAAAACATTCAGGATGTGGATTGACTAGCTACATCGGTGCATAAGACTGTAGGGTTACACATTTGATGAACCACAATCGGGGTTTACTTACCTCAAAATGTACTAGCAATAGACATTTTGAAGAACCACCTCTTGATGGTGATATATTATGATTGAAATAATCTCGATTGTTCATAAATTAAAAACAGTTCATATAAGACAAAGTAGTACATCAACTTTATATTAGCCTTTACTTTAGACATAAAAATGCATTGATATGCCTTGTCATCATATATTCATCATAGTGACGTGTATGTGTGTGTGAAATCTGAGGACACGGAATTCCCCTAGTTACTTGTTCAGAATTGTTACAGGGATTCAGAATTAAAATACTGATTAAAACAAACAAACAAACAAATAAACAGCTCATATGAGAAATATTTGTTTTCCACGAAAATCTAAAAACTACCTTTACGAGAGCAGAAGCAAAGATCACGCATGTGACAGTTGTCAGACAATTGAAGTCCACTTCCGCAGTTTTGAACATCTTTTTGGGGATTAACATACTCAAAATTCGTAACAATCCGGGGCATAGTTTTGCTTCTTCAGGACGATTAAACAGACCAAGGATATCATTATGGTTTCGTTCATTTGCTAGTTACATTTTTTTTAAATTAAACTATATTTGAGTGGGTGAGTATGGTTTAGCATGTTGTCAGCAGCATTTCAACTATTTAACAATTTTATCAAAAAGAGCGTAGACGGATCAGGGAGAAACGAGTTAAAAAGTGTTAGGAACAGATGGAATTAAAGAAAAAATACAAAGGCGACAGAAGGTTATAAAACGACTCAAATCGACCCGATTTAAAGAGTTGATATACAAAAGATGTTTTAAATCGTTAACCACAAGAAACATCAATTAAAAGTTCTTGTTGATTGAAAGATAAAGAAAATTCTCAACAATAATATCATGTTTGTGAACAACAAACAAGAGTTTCGAAGTGTTTTCAATTTTTTATTTGTACAGTTCCTTCTCTGAACACACCAAGAAGCCTATCTCAAATTCCCACATCATTCAGGGAACTTATTCCATCCATTTCGTGAGAAACTGCTCTAATGGTAGGTGGAAGACGTTTGGGCCACCAGTGACCTATACGCTTACTCATGGCGTTGCATTGTTGAGATGAGGTAAGGTGATATGGGGTTAAAAGCCTCTTTCAAGAGTAAATCACTTGCTGCTAGTATTATTGCAGGGAGAAAGCCGGCAACACCATTGTGTCTTTACATTGCATGAAACCTGCAAGCATCGGCTGGAACTAGAGAACCATGGGTGGTTGCATTATTGAGAAGTTCTCACTGTTGCTGAGAATTATCATATGCATGCGAATTTAAATGTTGCAAAATTAAATCAGCATAATGTTTTAGCTTTTAAAGGGGCATTCCCAGCAAACAGACAACGTTAGCCAACGTTGTAGCAACGTTGTGGTTTGGTTACGTTTTTTTCCCGACGTTGTAATGACGTCAACACAACGTCACACTTTCACGCCAGTCCTTAACATTAAGAAAACGTTATAAAAGAACGTAAATATAACATTGTCATTTGGTTAGGTTTAAAACCAACGTTCACTCAACGTTAAAATGACATTGTATTCCAACGTCTTAATATAACGTCAAAATAACGTTGAAAGAAAACGTCCCTTCAACATTGTGAATACGTTAGGTCAAAAACTAACATTGGGAGGACGTTGTATTTCCAACGTCTTATTCTAACGTTCAAACAACGTTGAAATATGACGTCACTTCAATGTTGAGAATTGGTTAGGTTAGAAACCAACATTGAAAGGACGTTGTATTCCAACGTCTTATTCTAACGTCAATAAAACGTTGAAACAGGACGTTGGTTCAACATTGTGAATTGGTTAGGTTCAAAACCAACGTTGAAAGGACGTTGTTTTCCAACGTCTTATTCTAACGTTCAAACAACGTTGAAATATGACGTCACTTCAATGTTGTGAAGTGGTTAGGTTAGAAGCCAACATTAAAAGGACGTTGTATTCCAACGTTTTATTCTTACGTCCAAACAACGTTGAAACAGGACGTTGGTTCAACATTGTGAATTGGTTTGGTTCAAAACCAACGTTGAGAGGATGTTGTATTTCAACATCTGTTTTATTACTTCCAAACAACGTTGAAACAGGACATCACTACTACGTTGTGTTTGGTTAGGTTAAATATCAACATTAAAAGGACGTTGTACTCAAACGACCAATTGTTACGTCCAAAGAACGTTGAAAAGAACGTCACTTCAACATTATGAATTGGTGATTTTTAAAAACCAATGTTGAAAGACAGTTGTATTTAGACGACTACTATTTTGATTGGAACAACGATGAAACAGTCACTTGAACGTTGATAAAACTTTTATCAACCTGTGTTTCTATTTTGTCAAGCCGCTAATGGCTGAAATATTGCCCAAGCGGAGTAAACAATAACTCATTCACTCACTGTATTTTCTCATATCAGAAAACGTATGTTAGAGATTTTAGATATATCCACCGTTATTAAGAACAGAAATTGAAATATAGATATCGTTTTCAACCAGTACAAATTACATATTAGGGCATATGATATATTACCGATACAAATATTTTGAAACAAAAAAATAACCAATATGTTTTTCGCATGAAATCTTGTATTGCCTTATAAAAGAACCACAACCGAACGAACATTAGAAGGTGTAAAGATCCACAACATCATACATTCGACTAAAACATAAAGGAAATACAGTGCGCCTGACTCGTGATGTTAAAAGACATGACATCGTTGAAAATGTGGCCGCTAATAAATGAAAGGTGTATCTTGAATATGAAAACATATAACAGAAAATAGTTAATATTGTCTAGACTCTTTCAAATGTATCGAGTTGCGTTAATTGTTCAAAGACAATACTTTCAAACATTGCAAAATTCTTTCAATGAGCGTGGGTCTGAGAAGACTCCCGAGGTCTATTATTTTTAAACCACCAATATCATAATCAATATTGAGCCACAACCATACGAAAATTAAGATATGAAATAATGACTAATTATTTGTTTTGGGTGAATATTCAGCCCCCACCTAAACAAAAAATGCGTCCCCGGCGTCAATTCCAGCCTCTGACCCAGCGTGTATTTGAGACCTGATCTCAATTCGAGTAATGAAGTTATGGTGTTGGCTAAACTTGGAAGCTTTTAATATCTAAAAAATCATTGTTCCACAAAGGAACTTAAACCAGATAAACCATTAATGTGTAAGTTGATATATCCCTTTCAAAGTCAATCATCCACATCCTATCTTGCATAAGTTATTTGGTGTGCGCAAAAGCAAAAATATTACCAGCTGATAAGCTGAGCATATAATAAATGTTCATTTGAAATTGTGTGTAAGGACAGAAGATGTTAAGTATGATGGTGCAGGGGTCAGTATATAATTATTTAATACACCCGAGGATGTCATATTGGCCATAACTGATTAATCTGTGAAGCGTATTAAAATGTCCAAGTTATCGCCCCTTATTTGTAGCGTTGCTTCGACCTCTATTCCTTATACTAATGCTTTCTTCACACTAACCTATCATGCGTGTCAGTGCGGGCTACATATTATGTATAGTACCACATGAATCGTCGTGATGAGACATGTAATTGGGGGTAAACATTGGCATTTAACACGATTGATGAAAGTAAAGTTAAATAATATTGCAAATTGTTATAAAAAAATTAAACTGTGCTCATTTATCGCTGTTGCATATCTTCCACATACAAACTGGAGAGATGCTTATAAACAGAACATAGAGGTTATATGTTGCGCCTTTATCATTTTACAGCCGCCTTCAGATAAACGAATTTACAGCAGTATTTAATTTCAGTTAGAGTAACAACTATATATACGCATTCGTTAGTATCCAAATTCCGGTTGGTTTTAATCTAAACATAAATTGAATCCTACAAGTACATGTACACGCAATATAGGTTTGTATATGTTATGTTCTAAAAGTCACAGTCAAACATTATAATAACAAATATTTATCAATTAATTTTGAAAAGACGTGTAATGAGTCGACTGAATGCCGATATTTGAACAATACATTTATGATTACAGTGCGACGGTTAGTCAGATTTACAATTTTGTATGTAAATTTAAAATCTTGATACTGTATGGAACAAACGATTTTGTACTTCTATTAGTTTTGAAATGCCAAATTTTGAACCCCAGAAGGTAAAAATTCATAACATTCATTTAGAAAGTGGGATGGGTCAAATTGAATGGCTAGAGCTTTATTTGAACTTTTGAATCAAACTGAAAGGAAAGGTGTTCAAGATTGATGCCGATTGATGCTGGCTATATTTACAATTTTGTCGATTTTAATTTTCAGTGATAGGGGAAGATTGCCCATACCATGCATGAAAACTGAAAGTCAGCTGAATGGTTTTGATGATAGAACAATTTTAGAATACATGTGTCAACATTAAAGATCTTAATTTTCGCAGGAAGAAAAGTCGTTGTTGAGCTTTAGCATGGACACGGTGTGTATGAGATTTCCATGAGAGTTTATCATCAATAATGGTTCCCAGGTATTTATACTCGTCTACTACTTCAACTTCCTGTCCGTCAATAGTAACTGGCTCCAGGTTTTCCTTTTTTCTGCGGAAGTCAATTATCATTTCCTTTGTTTTACTTATGTTCAGGGATAGAAAATTGTCTTTACACCATTGGTTAAATGAATCAATATTTTCTCTATAGTCTAATTCTGATTGATGAATGAACCCAACCAAAGCGGCATCATCTGCAAACTTGAAATTCAAACGAGGAAAATAGAGATACACAGTCATTTGTATATAGAGAGTAAAGAGGACATGTACAGGCGACATGACGCAGCCTTGAGGAGCACAAGTACTCAGGAGATTCACTTCAGAGAGCGTAGAATTAACTCGAAAACGTTGGGGACGATTAATTAGAAAAGCTTCAACCCATTTAATGAAGTTACTGTTTACTCCCATATTGAACAATTCCTTAACTATATAAGATGTGGTTGGATGATGTTAAACGACGAGGGAAAATCTGCAAATAGAATTCTTACATATGAAGATTATATTACAGATTATTTATAATGGATCTGGAATTTTAGAGTCAAGTCGTCTCTGACAAATATGGGATTCGAACACCTTACTGATGTCGAATTTATAGAGAAAATGCCATTCATAACTGCTATAAAAGATGTACTACTCCAAAACTATCAGCGGACTTGGTCGGAAAAGTTATTTCAAGTTGAGGGAAGACAAGGAAAAAACAAATTACTCAACTACAGACTTTTCAAGCATGAATACGAAGTAGAAAAATATGTACAATGTCCCCTTCCTCGAAATCACAGGAGTGCATTTGCGAAATTCCGATGCGGAGTGGCCCCAATAAGAGTGGAAACTGGGAGATACGAGAACGTGCCACATCATGAGCGATATTGTTTTAACTGTCTCAATCATATTGAGGATGAAATCCATGTTCTTTTTTATTGCCCCATTTACACCAACATTAGGAAAAAGCTTTTTAAGAATTGTCAAAGTATACTGCCTAATTTTAGTAATCTATCTGCTGATGAAATGTTTTCTTATACTTTTAATACTGCTGATCTAATTTTTAGCGTCTCCAAAGCCTGCCATGAAATTCTTACAATGCGTCGTGATATTTTATATGGTTAACTTATACCTTTTTAATGGACATTTAATTTACGTGTATATTTTACTTTATATTTTGTAAATATTTTCTTACCATTTACTCAGTAATTTTTAATGAATATTGTCTCTCATAAGTCGCTGAGCGACTGGTCGTAGTTATTCTTAATATGTGTATATTTTAAAGATATGTATTTATATTTGTATTTGTAACTACGAGTGAGACAAAAATAAAAACATCTGTCTGTCTGTCTGTCTATTTGATAGTAAAGTAAAAGTAAAGTAGCCTACCTGCATAACACATGCACTTGGAAATATTTCATATGGTTAAGGCTAATGTTAAAACAACAGAGTTGAAAACCCGCCACATTACTGTGTCTTCTGTGTGCGACCGCAAATATACATGCATTATTGTCCTACTTGACGCAAAACTAGTGTTAGAAGTGCGACCAATTCTTTCCCTTTTGAACGCAATTTTGTTTTCAATATTGCTGAGAAAAACCGAACGAAAAATTTGTGATGAGGCAACTTTTTTATGACATAGCAGAGAGATTTAATTTGAAATCAATTATCGAAATTGTTGAAGAGACTTGCAACATCAATCATTGTGGATATGTGATATGGCCTGTTGTAATGTGTTCAGCTGTGCACGCAAAGTTTATAAACAGGGTTTCGAGTTGACAAAAGGTAAGACAAAGGCTATTACAATCGGCGAGTGTTGCAATACTTATTGCTTGTTTCCATAATACACAAGAATTTGCATGTCAAATTCGTTCCAAAAAGTGTATCAGTTATAGTTAACCACACTAACCGAAAATCGTCAGAGCACTGTGTCGTCCTTAGTTTTCAGACGTAATAGCAGTGGTCGCGGTTATAAAATCTTTCTTATCTGGGGGCATTTACTGGAAATAGAATATTAATATATTATCTGAATATTTTTGTAGCGCGCATATCCACCCACTCGTGGTTGCTCAAGGTACATTGTTTCCCCTGGTCAATGGTATTCTTTCGCCGCCCGATCATTTTTCCAATTCAACTCCCTGGGGAGTATTCAACCGGATTCCACATATATGTGGCGCTCAGGTTAGGGACCGTTCTATGCCTCACAGGGTACCCAGCTGGGTGAACTGAGACACATAGTCACAGCAGTTTGTCCAACACTGCTGAACGCTGATATCCGACAGCTCGACGTATGCACGTGTTCATGTATCCACCATTCCGCCGCTGACTTGAATTCGTGGGCTCCAGGGTGACACTTACAGAGTTCTAACAGAGGATAACTTTAGGTTTTTACACCTTGGCTTGGATTGGATCCGAACCTCGGACCTCAAGAACGTGAGACCGGCGCTCTTGCCGATTGAGCTATCCCGTAAAAATGTCACGATTGCATGTAAAAGATTATCATTGTTGAATCGGGGGATACGAGGGTTCGCACCCCTCCCCATGGAGTTCCAAATATAATAGATTTTAGGAGTTTCCTATACTATATAAATTGATATAAAAACAGTGTTAGACGGGGGACTTTAATTCTGCAAACAGCCTAGTTTTCCTGTGGACACATATTCTTTGATCAAAAGTCATCATTACTTTTCGTAATCGTATTTGTAAAACCGATATATCGCACCGTTTGCTCCCAAATATGGAAATCCTGTACCCGCCCCTGGTTTGATTTCACTTCCACAACCTATATCAACCTATTTCTGATAAAGTATACAGTTGTGAAGGGTCCTGTATAAGAAACTCAGATAAAGATAAGGCGCCAAGTCGTTGGCGAGAAAGAAAACTGTTTGTGATGCAAACAATATGCCTATAACATGTAAACGTTGTGTATTTAAATGTCAACACAATCAGGACAATCATACATTTTAAGTATTTCTTAATCATTCTATTTCGTTTATTGATATGGTGACGGATAAAAAGTTGAACAAAACTGACATCAGATCGAGGTGTATACAATGCGTCTCTAGATTGATATTGAAATGAATCTATTTCTTAAGTGTTACGAATGCATCTCAGATACATTCATTATCTATGCAGATCGTAAACGACGACATTTTTTATTACTCGAGTTAATGACTTTGCATTAAGCAAGCGAAAGCGAGTTTGATACCAAATTATTCACGAGTTGCAGAAAAATAGTTTTATATGGTAAGAAGATTAGTATTCTTTATAGCATTTACCCTCAAAATAAAAATCAACCAAAATTACCGACAGCTTGCTGAAACAAAAATTGCCGCGACTCGGCAGCCATTGTGACGGCGCGCTTACACTGTGGCGTTACAACCACTCACTTTTGTTACGTCATACTTGCATTGTGATACTACACTACTTTCATATTATAGAGATTATAACCCGATGAAGTATATGACTTTTATTACCTACGAGGGCAGTTATATTGAGGTTCGTATTTTTCATATGTTGCCCGAGGGCAATTTATCACTTTTTCATTGTTACGTCACGTTGTAAACAATGCTTTGACGTCACGGTTTAACCTATGACGTCACAATCTATACGGGTCGGCGGCGACTAGTCCGCCTTTGCTGAGAAGTAGGTTTTGAGTATTAAATTTTGCGACTACGGTAATCAACAGAATATCATATTGGTGTAAATACTAAAATTTAGCCACTCGTTTCGTAAACATAGTATGTCATGAACACTCATATAATATCCTCTATTTACGAAACGAGTGTGAATTTTTGTATTAGGGCTTACCCGAGCGAGAGCGAGGGTTATACATACACTTGCACGAGCTTCGTAAAAGTCATATGACACATTTCAGAGGGTCATCATTTCTTTATTACCGCTTCAAACCAATATTTCATTCTCAATTTTCATTCACTTTTAAGAAATATCACGTCACAGGTCAATTGTGCTCATAATGATGTGAAAATATGTCACTACTTGTTTTCAGCCAGGTATATGGGTAATAATACCGTATAAATATTACACTGCGGTATCTTACACGGGCGAATAATAAATCACTTTATCATCAACAAGCGATATCTCATGTATGCTTAATACAGTTTGGGATATATATGCTCTTTCACGTAGAGACATTTTTTATACTTTATCGCTAAGATATTTGATTATTCTCCGAAAACGATGGATTGTAGTATGGACACGTTGAACGATATGTCGTCAGTTTTATTTCGAACGTAGAAAAGTACAGGATTATGGCGTTTGGATAATGGTTGAAGATGGAGAATAGACATTGTGTCGTGGATTCGTGAAATGAATCAACTCGCCACCCCGGGACTCGATAATTATTTTCACGAATCCACTCCCTATCATGCATGTTCTATTACTTCAAAGCCGTATGGTGAACGATTTTGTCATCCCAAAGTTCTTTTAAATATATTTAGATCGACAGTAACGTTCCGTATTTGTTATATTCAGATTGATTCAGTGTTTTTATTCATAATTATCACGTGATTTTGTATACTTATAGTTTTGCCCTGCGAAGCTTCATGTAAACTTTATGTAAATTTTCATTAACTAATGTGAGTGTATTTACTCGTGTGCGCATATAATAAATTTTGTCGTCAAATGGTACAGTCTTAATCTTAAATAATTGCAAAACATTAATAACTAAATCTAAGAACAAAAGAAAAGTATCAACTTAAAATGAATGAATTTAAACCAAATGCAATCTGGCGATAATCTGATAATGTTTCAACATTCAGAATCATTCATCTAGATCTATGACAAAGCTGGTATCATCTTAAAAACTAGCGAGGGTTACGATAGATACCAGCTAGCAAATAAGTACAACTTTGTTGCAACGCCATATTGAAGATAAGGGCAATGTGGTGAAATAAGAAAAAGCAACAATGTTTTAAAATAAGGATGTCAATGCACCATATTTGAGCTAACTAGGTCACTATTGATGCTTCAGAATGAGTTTGATATTTGAGATGAATCACATTTATATCAAGAGATGAAAAAAACAATCAGTTTATATATATATTTTAGACATGCAGTTGGTGATTCTAGTTATTGATTTAAACCACGTTACAAATTCAAAAATGGTTAGCATCTGTAAATTTCGACAGTTACATCTAAATATATTCTTAT
Source organism: Steromphala cineraria (assembly GCA_916613615.1). Lineage (NCBI taxonomy): Eukaryota > Metazoa > Mollusca > Gastropoda > Trochida > Trochidae > Steromphala > Steromphala cineraria. Next base: position 23,980,130 of record OU744724.1, read on the forward strand.
AAAAACATATTTTAACCGAACTTGACAAAAAAAACCCTATCATTTGCATCATAAATAAAGAATCTAACAATGTACAAATTTAGATCTTTTATATTTTCATATGGTAACAGCTAGGTTGCCAAGTTACTGTATGTGTTAAATTATTGTTTTCATATTCCAAGAAGTTTTCTGTTCTTTTCGACTCTTGTCAGGACAACATAAACTGGCAAAATCCTCCGGAAATGTGTGAGATATATTACCATACAACTATAACCCTGTCTTTTATTTAGGAAAAACTCAACATCAAAGACGTATCTCAAGAAATATAGTTCGCGATATAGAGTATCCTCCCTAGCAACTTAACGGCCTCGAAACCCAGAAACCTGAGTTTCGGGGCTCCCTAGACTTACATGAAGTATTGAAAAATATTAATCCTCATAGGAGTCTCAGGGCTACAGGTCTAGACTTGCTCATCAAGAGGTTTCGTAGTGTCAAAACGTTCTTAACTACAGTCTAGGTGTAAGACTATATGATGTTCATAAATCTACTTAATTGGATCGTAGAGTAGGACTCGGTGGGAATGCGCACTTGAAAGTAATTTCATGACGTTCTGCAAGTCTAAGGGGAAGTGACGTCAGCCGCATCTAACGCCATGTGGTATGACGTGTTCCCGCGGCGTTATCGAGTTACAAGACGTAAATTCATATAAGGCCTACATTAGTTTGGCTGGTGCAAATTTCGAATATAGTTTAGCTATGCATTGTTTGGAGAGCAGAAAGACGACTATTGAAACATCACGACCAAATTTGACCGTTGTGTTTGAAAACTGGGATCGAAAGACTGGACCACGTGTTTGTTCAGGTATTTGTGTTTTCTAGCTTGTTCAATGCTTCCCTTGAATTTTCCTTATTTTCCATTAAAATTCATTGATAAAATAAATCCACATAGATTAAATTTCTGTTAAGAATAATCTAGATGTTTTCTTATATTTGAAAGTGTCGTTAAAACTTGTGACAGATGACTTAGATCTAACTTCAACTCGTTTCCCTTTCAGCAATATGGCAATGTAATCTCCCCATCCAGTTGCACATGTTATCATGCCTAGTCTAGTAGATGATCTTTGAATGCAGAGGATGCAGCACAGCAGAAAGTGTTTCAAACGGCAACGGCAAAGAAGGTATGTAATGAGAGGTAGACTTCTTATCTTTATTAATAAATCTGTACTCATTTACTGTCAGTTTAACCTTCAATTTATCAAGTAAATCGAGAAGTGACTTGTACATGGTCTTTTCCAATGTGCTTGACTTTAATCTGAACTTGTCTATTGACATTATAGGCCTTATGGTAGTGGCCCATTTAAATTTAAGAAAATTACCAAAATCATGCATGAAAATGGCCCATTGTCAAAGATGTCTTTCCCAATTCCTAGTCTTATTTTCAAGAAAGAATCATCTGATTGCATAATGAGGTTTTTTTTTAATGACATGATAATGTTGACGGCTTACTGGCCAACTTGATGACACTAGTTATGAGTGACAATTGTCACAAATATTGATAATTAAAAGTTTAGAGCTTCGGATTTACGGTGGACTTGAGTCATTCCCTCTTTTTTCAATGGCCCATCAATTTTGTGAACATGTCGAAAAAACATAAGATTTTTTTAAAGAATGATGCTGAAAAATGTATGCGTGCATATGGTAATTTCTAATGTGAAGGATAATTCAGGTAGTTACTTTAAATGTAACATTTGTGAGATAAGCAGGAATAAATTTATCTGCGAGTCCTGCTTCAAATACTCATAAAATTTAGAAAGGACTCATAGATAATTAAGCTGCGAGTCCTGGGATGCATATTTGTGTGTGTGATACTATGTGCTTACTTATTAAAGGACTCATTTAAATCAACTTGGACTCATAAGACTTTATGGTAGCGAGCAAGTCCCTTGACTCAGAGGGTCATATCTGTAGATTGATCACTGGATAAGTCATCAGAATAAACAATAATGCATTATGCAGTATGTATTTGTAATTATCATTTCATCTCAGTTACCAGGAAAGTTGATCATATAACTTAATATTTATCTTTGGTCCCTACTAAATATAGTTAAACCCTAAAATGACCGATTGAGGGCCCCGTGACCAAAGATAATTAAACAAATCTCAGCTTCTCAGAAAGACTAGGTTTAATTCATGCAATGATATGTTGACATAAGTTGAATAGAAATTTAGGAACAAGGGGTATTAAAATGGGTACCATCCCTCCGTTACATCTACTCATATCTTTGATACATTGTACCTTATCGACCATTTTATTTCAAATTGAATTGGTCATTGTTCTTTTGGACATTTATAGTTTAGTTAAAAGTGACACAGAGTATCTTTTTTAAAATTTCATTTGGTTTTGCTTTGATTAGCTACAAAATATCTAATATGCTGATTGAAGTTCATATCTCATCACTGGACTTGCAAATATATCCATAATTTATGCATAATATCTCTAAAATGCTTGATTTTATGGAAAAATCAAGAAAACATCTCAAATAAGTTTTATATTCGAAATTATGCATCCAGTTAATCTACCTATTAGTTACAATACCTAATACACAATATCGATTCGAATATATCTTCCTGTCAGCTTTTGACAAGGTTTCAAAATAACGTTTGGCAAATTTGCGAGTGCCACTCGAGCCACATTGCCCGGTTGTCACCCAAAATCCCGACTTTGAATGGTCATATTTTCGCTCAAATGTACTGATTGACCTTTAACTTGTTATTTTCAGTAACAGTTAGTGGTTACAGATGTAGTAACATCGATTTCAAAATTTGACATACGTGATCCTATCAACATACTCTGTGTCTCTTTAATAGCTCAATTATTGTTCTCAAGAAGAGATTGTATGAATGCTTTAATTGAATTTGACATTTTTAGAACTCTCCTGTGAGAGAGTCACAATTCTCAGGCTAGCAAAATGTAAAGTTTTGTTTGGGAAAAAATCCCCTCGAATATGTCCAGACAAGGCAAACAAATTGCCCTAAAACAGAGTGAGTATGATCGTCGAAAACTTATTAGAGAAATTCAAGCCTAGCTAGTTTTTGGAAGGTTGCTCCACTTCTAATTGTATAACTTAATTTACTTAAAGAGGTGTTACGAACCATACTGAAGGAATGAGATGTGCTGATGTGATGCAAATCCCGATGCACAGTAGAGTACAATATGGAAACTTGGTATATTGACTCATCATAGCGTGTAGTTGTGCCTTTTGAGGTTTTCAACTTTCTGGAATTTTTTATTTTCCTGGGTTCCATTCACATGAGGAAGTTGACAATGGCATAACATAAGCAATTTAACTTATTAAGAAGATTTATCTGTGGTTTATCATAGTCTTTTGTTGGTTATTAAAAGTCGAACAAAACTAGCTGCATGTATGAATACAACATTATTCACACCATCAGTATATCAAAATATATGCTTAAAGTGATCAACTTCGGTGGGGCCGGGGGGATAAGCCATCTCTTCTGATGGCTCTTGTTTTTTCTATTACATACCCTGAAAAGAGTGTGCTGTGACATAACTGTGTCGAATCATAATCTTTCTTTAATATCATTGCTATACCTATCGAATCGGGACATTGACTGTATTGTCAGAACGCTTACAAATATTGAATTTTATTATTCTTGGCTTCAGTGGACACTGGACAGTATAAAATCAATAAGTCAACCTTTAAGATAAATTTCATTAAAGAATGTTTCTTTGTAAAAAAAAAAATGAAATTGTGTAATCAAAAGGTTTATTATACTCAATGAAAGGACTGTATATCAACTAGATTTTGCACAATTAATAAATCTACTATTAATGTTGAGAAAAGGGAATCTTAACACTCCACTTTACTTTTTACTCATGCACCAATATGCAGCGATGAATTGTTTGTCAGTTGAGAAGCAGTGTTGTTTCTAGGGGGTCAGGTAAGGGGGTCATTTTGACCTCTTTTTTTAGGCGATTGGTCCCCTGGCAAAAGTAAAAGTATCCTATTGCTCCAAATTTTAAGGTACACCAATCAGGACCTGCTCTAGGTACAATGTACAACACCAGAGAAGGCAATTTGTTGTAAATCTGAACATCATCAAGTGAGACTCTTTTGTCAGTCTTACTTCTCTTTAATCATACCGACTGTCATTTAAAAAAATCTGATAAAAGATTAAGAAATTAAGATTTGATTTGCTTATTTGCTAACATGATTGAAGTTTCTATTTTGCAACCTTTACTTGTTTCACATGCTTAATTTCTTTGATCGATCATTCCAGTGTTCACTGTTGACTGAATAGAGTGATCTTGTGTTGGACAGATTTGAGCTGAATATGCTGGCATCATCAACCGATATTCAACCTGAAATTCAGCTTTTTTTGGTACATTATACTTGCAGTCTTGTAAACAACAATGTAAGTTATCAATCTTTGTTTTCTGATTTCAATGAATTTCTGAACTTGATAATTATTTAATGTTACATTGTTATAACTTTACACTTAACTTGAAAATATCCATTGGCGACCATTTTGTGTGAACACCTTTAATTCATTTTGTGTAAGAAAAATTAATTGCATGGCTAAACTTTACATTATATTTGAATTATTATTGCTCCATTTAGTTTAAATTCATTTTCTTTCAATTGGAACCATTAAATTTAATTTTTATGACATCACCTTATATTCCCCCTAAAAACATGCTTACTGCTCCTTTAATGACGTGTTGACAAAAGTGAAATGTGAATCATTACACTCCACTTTACTTTTTACTTATGCACCAATATGCCGCGATGAATTGTTTGTCAGTTGAGAAGCAGTGTTTCTAGGAGGTAAGGTAAGGGGGGTCATTTTGACCTTTTTTTCCGGATTGGTCCCCTTGCAATAGTAGAAGTATCCTATTTCTCCAAATTTTAAGGGACACTATGTGACCAATCAGGACCTGCTCTTGGTACAACACTAGAGAGGGCATTTTTGTAAATCTGAACATCATCATGTGAGACTCTTTTGTTAGTCCAATTGTTTTGAGGTTCTTACCAAACCTTTTTTTGACAATTCCAAATAAAGATATAACTTCTATTTTTTTATTTGTTTGGTACAGACTTTTTTTATCTGCAGAGTTTCATATTTCACTTTAAATTAATAAATGCATCATATTAAAACTGACCAAGAGTTTCTCCTTGTTATATCTGTTAACAATATGTGTAATTTTCATTGCTTACATTCCCTGTAAAGAAAAATAACATTTCTGTTATATTACTTCTCTTACATCATAACGACTGTCATTTTAAAAAAATCAGATAATAGATTAAAGAAATTAAGATTAGTTTTGCTAATTTTCTAACGTGATTGAAGTTTCTATTTTGCAAGCTTTACTTGTTTCACATGCTTCACTTCTTTGATTGATCATTCCAGTGTTCACTGTTGACTGAATAGAGTGATCTTGTGATGGACAGATTTAATGCTGGCATCATCAACAGATATTCAACCTGAAATTCAGCTTCTTTGGGTACATTATGTTTGCAGTCTTACAACAATGTAAGTTATCAATCTTTGTTTTCTGATTTCAATGAATTTCTGAACTTGATATTTAATGTTTCATTGTGATAACTTACATTTCACTCATTAAGGCTGGACCTTTTCCAGCATGTCCATGTCATAACTTTTAACCTGGTTTATAATGTCTAACATTCAGCTAGGATCATTAATCAAATACAAATTTATTACATGATCAGCGATTAAACACTTGAGTTTTATCAGTGAAGTAAACTAGGCAACACCAAAGCTCAAAGCTATATTATATTTCTCTCTGACCAGTGAGGATAAATTCATTAAATTGTATTGTCACTGGTCAGGTGTCAGAACTGCTTTCAGCTAGGTTACTAATGTGAACAAATGGGGGTAACTTTCCAGTGTTAAAGTCATTTTAATTACATTTTTCATTGAAAATCATATAATGAAAAGAATAGTACTTCCAAATACCAGGTTTATTTCATCTTGTGACATTGGTACAGTTGATATTTCATGACTAATGCTAGAGGACTTGTGAAATGTCAAATTTGCCATGATGACACTGGATGAAATAAACCTGGTATAATGGAAAGTAACATTACTGGAATGTATCCTCTATATATCTAATTGTTTAAGGCCATTTTATTATCCACAGATTCAACATGGACTATGAATTCATCAATTCAAATACTTGCCACTCAGTTATTGGCAGAATACAAAGTGAAATGACAAGGCCTTGAAGGTAAAACACATGAAAATAGTAATATATTTAGTATGTGATATTGATGACAATAATAAATGACTTAAATGTTAGCACTTATCTATAAATGCTTTTTTGAAGAGTGTATGACACCTGTCCATGATTTTTTTGCTAATAAGGGCCACATATGCCACGCCCTAAAAACCTATTTTCATCTTGCCTAGAAAGCTGAAACTTTGTGTACAGACTCCTTGACTAGTGAAGATTATAAATTGTAGCTGTGGTGGCCCTGTGACCCCTAATAAGGGCCACATATGCCACGCCCTAAAATCCTATTTTCATCTTCTTCTCCAGTTGCACAAAGCCTAGAAAGCTAAAACGTTTTGAACAGCCTCCTTGACTAGTTAGTGGGGATTGTAATTTATAACTTTTGTGACCCTAGATTGCTTAATAAGGGGCCACTCTGTTAAAACTTATTTTCATCTTCTTCTCCAGAAGCATAAGGCCTAGAAAGCTGAGCCTTGTCTACGTACTCCTTGACTAGTGGGAATTAGTGACCCTGTGTCCTCTGTTAAAGGACAACAGGGGCTACACCCTTAAATCTATTTTCATTTTCTTCTTCAGAAGCATAGAGTCCAGAAAGCTGAAAACTTGTGTACATACTTCTTGACTAGTGAGGATTATGATTCATTGCTATTTTGACCCTGTGACCCCAAATAAGGGCCACAGGGCATGTCCTTAAACCTATTTTCATCTTCATAGGGTCTAGAAAGCTGAAACCTTGTATACAGAAATTTGAGGTAATTTGGATTCTAATAGTAATTTAATAGATACATTTGGTGACCCTGTGATCCTTATAAAGTCTCAGGGATCAACATTTGCCACACCCTAAAGCAAAATTGATATAAAGCCGGATGAGCTACATAAGTAACTTTATTTTAGAATTGGTGACCCTGTTGCTGCTACTGAAACCTTCTGCCTCTTTTTCATTGTCTTACCCAAAATCACTAGGTATAGAATGCTGAAATAGTTTGGTATAGTATTAGGGTGGTAAAAAAGTTCCCTGGCTTCCATCTCAAAATCTTTCAGTATAATTTGATTAGACCTAAAATGTGGTTAGACTCATAGATGGAGTGGACCTTTTTACTCCTTGCACTACTTTTATAAATGAGTGTATAATTTGCATTTTAATTTTGTTCAACCTTTTTTTCAAATTTATTATAAGATAAGAAACAAGGAATATGTCATAATGTTGATTGCATTCATACATGTGAGAGTCGGTAGAGTACTGCTGTAAGTGTAGCAGGCGTGGAGCAAATCTCAGCTTTAGGACCACGAAAGGTAACTTCGATGGTTCCTTGATAGCGGAGTACAGAAATTGCACTGCACACAAAAATAGTGACAGCTGCCTGACATGACTTAACGTTGACATTGGCAGGGAGATCACTCGCAGTTCCTGTGTAAATCTATTGCTGGGACCATGACGATTCTTTGAAAATTTAATATTGCTGTTACTTTTGATTCTCTGTACATTGTAGTGACTTCATATCTGCATCAATTTGGTAGGAGGAATGCTGAATGATTCGCAAATCCAAATAAATCAGCTGATTAATCCATAATAGTATGCGTAACATTTCTGTCAACACCAACAGGCTGACTTTTGAACAAGACATGATTATTTTCAGCGTAATGTTAAGTAACTTTCAGCTTGTGAATGTCAAGAATGGAATTTCATGAATGACAAAAAAATAGTCTGGTTAAATTGACCTTAGGACATCACCATGGAACAACCACTTGGAAGTTTTGTTCACAGTATCTGACATGTTAGATGCCAAGAATATCTCACTTGCATGAGTTTAAGAATGTCACATAAAGGCCTAATTAAAAATATATTGTCTCGGAGTCCATTATATGGTCATTGCATTCCATAGATAATTGATTAGTTAATGGAGATAACAATCTGTCATTGTTATGAAGAATGCATTACATCTCCTCTTTGAACTTGTTTTCAATCCTTAAATAAATATGTATAAATAGATTAGAATGTTTTTGATAATTTTCAGCATTAGAGGCATGTTGTCAAGCCAGGGCATCTCAACACAACAACAACTGAAGGATGTTCATATGCTATCATCAAGTGAACAGAAACTTGTGACAGCATGCTGCTCTACTACATACCCAAACATACAACTCTCAAAATCTGGGTAACACTTCTTGGTAAGTTCAATGCCAAATAGCTCTTGGTGATGGCAGAGACGGGATTATCCCGCATAGTGCTGTGGTTAGTGTGTTCGGCTTTGGATCAAGAGGTCTGGGGTTCAATTGAATCAAATCCTGCCAGGGGCTCAGCAACTTTGTCTGCAGTAGAGAACTATTCTACAATAAGTAAGATTTGAGTGCAATGCTACACTGAATTTAAGTGCTGTACCACCAATACTCATATACTCTTAAAAGCAGGCTAAACTCCAAATCACTTCACCTATGATATACACTGTTTTCTGATAACTTTAAGAATGTGCAATATTATTATTTACACTACGACGTAGTCGGGGGTATATAGCTCTCCGCGTGTCCGTCTGTCCGTGTTTGCGGCCGTCCGAAATAGTTTCCGGAGCATTACTTTAAAACTATACCACTTACAAACTTCAAATTTGGTATGGCAGTAGCCTATATGATGCTGTTGTGCCTTTTAGGGGTTTCATCTCAATGGTTCAAATAATTTTTGAAATTTTGACCAAAAAACGTCCAATTTCTGGACTTTGTCTCGTTTCCGGAGCATAATTAAAAAACTATACCACTTGGAAAATTCAAATTTGGTATTGCAGTAGCCTATATGATACTGTTGTGCCTTTTAGGGGTTTCAACTCCAACGTTCAAATAATTTTTGAAATTTTGACCAAAAACTGTCAGATATTCGGACTTAGTGTCGTTTCCGGATCATAATTTAAAAACTATACCACGTGGAATTTTCAAACTTGGTATGGCAGTAACCTATATGATGCTGTTGTGCCTTTTAGAGGTTTTAATTCCAAAGTTCAAATTATATTTGAAATTTTTACCACTGCAAAGAATACATATATTGGAATGTTGATACCACTGCAAAGATTACATATATTGGAATATAAATTGACCTACGTGGAACTGAATGGAAGATGAGAGTTTGTTGAAAAACATTTATTATCATAGTTATACAAGTTCACACCTATTCAGACAAATTAAATTTTAAAAATACGGTAACAATCCTAGGACTTATCAGAACATATGACTTTTCACTATTTTCGTCAAGGAAAGACGGTCAAACTACAGGCGGGGGTATGTGAGCTGTGCTCACTTTTGCCTTGTTATATTGGTATAAACAGTGTTATACGCATCAAAACACATTTCTGAAAATATCCATTGATGTATAAACAATTTCTACCTAAACTTTCAGAAGAACATTGCTTAACAAATTATTTTACAGGAAGTTATATAGTGTATGGTGTTAACATATCACATTTGAATAATGCAAATATTTATTTGGTCATTACCATCTAGTCATGGAGAAATCTTCTTATACATAAATCCATTCAATTCATAGACTTTTTTTTTTAATAGAGAATTTGCAGGATATTGTTTCGCTGACATGACAATGCTATCGGCTCTGCACATGGTTCCGTGGTTCTAAATGCTTTTGTTCCCCTGCCATATTTCGAAAAAAAATTAGTAATTGGCATGGCATGGCATGGCATGGTGTCCGGCGTCCGTCCGTAAATTTTGCACATTTTCGACTTCCTTCTCCAGAAGCATAAGGCCTAGAAAGCTGAAACTTTGTGTACAGACTCTTTAGGTAAGGGGTATTATAATTTATAGCTTTTGTGGCCCCTAACACGGATCACAGGGCCTGAGGGGCCACGCCCTTAAAATATATTTTCATCTTCTTCTCCAGACCTAGAAACTAAAACTTTGTGTACAGACGGGGTTATAATTTGTAGCTTTTGTGGCCCCTAATAAGGGTCACAGGGGCCATGCCCTTAAACCTATTTTCATTTTCTCCAGAAGCATAAGGCCTAAAAAGCTGAAACTTTAAAGGCTTTATTTACAGACTCATTGACAAGTTGGGATTATAATTTATAGCTTTTGTGGCCCCTAATAACAATCACAAAGGGCCACGCCCTTAAAACCTGTTTTCATCTTTGTTCTGTCGAAAACAGATAATCACGGCCATAGAATGGCTCCTTAGAGGGTAAAAGACTGCAAAGTAAAGAAAATTTCCGAAATAAGGTTAATATTACACTTCAAATAGCATAATCAATTCAAAGACCAAAGAACCAGCAGAAAGAAACAGTTTTAGGAGATATTTTATGAGTGCTTCCCTAGAAAATTTCTAACAAGGAGATGTTTACACTGCAGCATTAAGGAAAGATATTTTACAGCAGCTTCAATCACTTTCAAGTGCCTACACAAGTATGATGAAATAGTCTTCACGTGAAGAACACAATGAGCGTACATTGCAAAATAAGTTAACACGTTAATAACAGTTAAAATATTATCCTTATATAATAAAAAGCAATATACATACACTTTGGTGGGCCTATGAATCCTTACATGCTTAAAATGTGACAGTGAAAAGGTCAACCATGCGGCTGACAAATCCATACATCAGCCATTCAGGTCCCTTACAAATGTGATGACTATATCCCTAAACCTAATCATACTGCTTATACTATTTTCTTCTCCAGAAGCAAAAGGGCTAGAAGCTGAAACTTTGTGTGCAAGCTCCTTGACTAGTGAGGATTATGATTTATAGCTTTTGCGACCGGGTGGCCCCTATAATCCTATTTTTATCTTCTTCTCCAGAAGCATAAAGCCTAGAAAGCTGAAACTTTGTGAACAGACTTCTTGACTAGTGATGACTACACGTATAAGGGCCACAAGGGCTTAAAACCTACCGTTATTTTCATTTGCTTCTTCAGAACCAAAATGCCTAGAAAGCTAAAATCTTAAGTACAGACTCCTTCTATTGAAGTTACAGTCTTGGTGACCCTATGGCCCCTAAAAAGGGTTTGTTGAACCTTTGGATCGTAAACCATAAATTATCAATTGAATACTTGAGCTTTTTCCATTTCTGTTTTGATTACAGGTTTCTGAAATCACATCATATATATTTAAGTCTAGAATTTGAGACCTTCTGGTCCCTACAAAGGGGGAAATCACATTGACCACAGCAAAATTAGATATGAAGCCTGATGAGCTACAGAGCCAATGGCTCTATTTTTGTTCCTTAGTATACCATTTTTTCTTTTCTTAGATATTGACCTTTTTGATTGTCACATGCTCATGTTTCTAGTTCCAAAATGTTATGATTTCTTGGCCTTTTCACAACTGTTCTTTTTTAGCTCATCTGGCCTGTAAGGCCCGATGGGCTTATGGCATGGCATGTTGTCCGGCGTCCGCCTGTCCATCCGTCTGTAAACTTTGTGGATTTTCGACTTCTTCTCCAGAAGCATAAGGCCTAGAAAGCTGAAACTTTGTGTACAGACTCCTTGCATGGCTAGTGAGGATTATAAATTGTAGCTTTGGGCGACCTATGACCCCTAATAAGGGCCACAGGGGCCATGCCCTAAAAACCTATTTTCATCTTCTCCAGAACCATGAGGCCTAGAAAGCTGAAACTTTGTGTACAGACTCCTTGACTAGTGAAGATTATAAATTGTAGCTTTGGTGGCCCTGTGACCCCTAATAAAGGCCACAGGGGCAACACCCTAAAATCCTATTTTCATCTTCTCCAGAAGCATAAGGCCTAGAAAGCTGAAACTTTGTGTACAGACTCCTTGACTAGTGAGGATGATGAATTGTAGCTTTATAAAAATAATAAAGGCATCAGGAACGTCCTTCAAATCTATTTTCATCTTCTCCTGAAGTATAAGGCCTTGAAAACTGAAACTTGTCGCCTATAATATACAGTGTTTAAAATATTGCCCGTCAGCCAGTCCTTGAACTGGCTACTTTTTGCCAGGACCGGTTACTTTTTGGTCAGGACTGGTAATTTTTAAATTTTTTTCTTAAATTTCCCAAAGGAATTGACCAATGAATTTTCAGGACAGGCTAGATTTCCAATCTATTTTATACATACTGCTATATACTAAATTTTATGATTGGTGACCCTGTGGCCTCTACAAATGGGGAATCACATTGACCACACTCTACATCATAGTTGATGATGAAGCCTGATGAGCTACAGAGCCAATGGCTCTATTTTTTTTGGTTGACAACTTCTTCATACATATTTTATAACCTCACTTCGAAGTAAGTGTGGGCACTCTGTCCTTCCGTTCCGTCAATTATCTCAAAAACAGTTAACTCTTACTTTAGATCGACCAAACTTTTGTACACAAGTTGACAATAACTTTGTCTTGAGTAGAGAACAATTTTGAATTTTCTGGTATTAAGTTTTCTTGTTGTTTCAATGAACATCACTTTTTGAACAAAAATCAATATACCTAGATGAGAGAAAGTTTCGTACTAGGATACACTTGATAATACGCTCCTTCAAAGTGGAAAGCCATGTTATGCCAATTGATTGTGAAGTTTGACTTGGAGTGATTACCAGTTCTGATGCGCCAATAACACCTATGTGAATAAAATATTGGTAATGGGTACACCTGATAATAAATCTATTTCCAGGATATTATTTTTGATAGAATTATTACTCTTGATTTTAAAATAGGACCTTGAGTCAAGGTGGGACAAGTTTACTCGACGCCATGACACCTAGGTGAATAAAAGTTTGGTTTTGGATACCCCCATATGATACTTTTAAATGAGTTTGAAAACCATCCGAATGTTATTTTGGACGGAGTTATTGTCCCTGATTTTGCAATTGTACTTGGAGCCAATAACACATTTGAAGCTCAATGTTTTCTCAAACACTATTACACTTTAGTGAATAAAAATGTTGTTTTTGATACACTTACTTTAATACTGTGATCAAATTTAAAAGAAAGTTAAAAGAATGTATACAATTTCAGTGCATTGTGAAAAGTTGACTTTTTTCGATCAGATTTTAGTGACGAAAGTGTCTTATATAGTGTCTATATTACTTGTGTTTTCAATATATCAAGTCAAGATTATTTTTTCTTCATTCATTTTTAAAAAAAACCTTGGAATATGTCACGACATATAAAACGACTTATATAGTTTTATATGTCGTGACAAACATATATTCCAAGTTTTTTTTTTAAAATGAATGAAGAAAAAAATAATCCTGACTTGATATATTGAAAACACAAGTAATATAGAAACTATATAAGACTTACAATAACTGCAAAAATTTAGATTTCAAAAGAGATTTGGAACCCTATGGCTCAAGGGGCCACATCCTAAAACCTATCTTCATCTTCTATAACAGAATCAAAGGGTTTAGAAAGCTTAAAAGACAAATCTTTAAAACTGTAAGACCTAGCTCAATGAAACTTGGTACATGGATAAATCATTATGTGCAGATGTGCCTTTTGGGGGTTTCAATTTTTTGGGATTATTATTTTTAGCAGTTTCCATGGAAACGTATCTCAGAATTTTGTTTCAGGAGCAAAGCTCAAAAACTGTAAGACTCAACCAAACTTGGTATATGGATCAATCATTTTGTGTAGATGTGCATTTTGGGGGTTTTAACTTCTTTCGATTATTATAGCCATTTGTACACAAAGTTTCAGCTTCCTAGACCTTATGGTTCTGGCGAAGAAGATGAAAATAGGTTTTTACATCTTCCGCATGCATCGGGCAAGATATGCATTTACAAGAAATTCATATTCACCCTTGCGACAACTCGACGGGAAAGTTGTGACTCTATCAGCGCCCCCTGTAGGACAAACAGAGTTACGTCCCTTGCGTCAGTCCATCTCGAACTCGAAGCGAAATTTAATTTCTAATTAATCCCTTAGTTACATTGTGACAACAGTCATAAAAACGATGCATGAATATAGGTCACCAAAATACTGCATAGAATAAGGCTGTATCTCTCAGTTTCTATTTAGAAATCGCATCGTTTTATTACAGTTTTGTGTGCTCAATTGAAACATATCCTCGCTTTTGATTGGCCTACACCATAGCTCAATAATCAGGCTACTTCCTGTCACAACTTTCCCTTCGAGTTGTCCCAAGGGTGAATATGATTTATAATCCTCACTAGTCAAGGAGTCTGTACACAAGGTTTCAGCTTTCTAGGCCTTATGGCTCTGGTAAAGGAGATGGAAATAGGTTTTAAGGGTGTGGCCCTTATGTTGCACAGCCCTGTCAGGGCCACCAAGGCTACAATTTATAATCCTCACTGGCCAAGGACTTTCTAGGGCTTGTGGTTCTGGAGAAGACAAAATTCCATTAAGTTTACGGACTGACAGACGCCAGACGCCATGCCATGCCATAAGCCCATCCGGCCTTACAGGCAAGATGAGCTATAAATGAATTTCTTCTCAGTAAATCTCATAGAATAGTTTGCTTGTTCTTACTCAAAATAAATTAAAGGTGTTCAAACAAAAATGTCTGCCAATGAACTTTATGTAAATCTTTAAAACTTTTTCTCTGACTATTGATGATTGTTTAAAAACTGTGTAATGAGATTTTTGACACTATCAAAGTAATATTTTTAATTATCAATGAAGAAGTGAAGATATTGAATTTTCAAAAATAAATTGCAACTGTCCCTTTAAACATTGTGTTTACTGAAGACATTGTATTCAGCAGTATCCATACGATCGATCAACAGGATTCTTGTGAATGATTTCACTGATAGTCTTAAGTTAAATTGTAAAGCTTTGTTGGCTTGATATCTCACTTGGTGGATACACAGACAGCAAATGAACAGTTTTCAATTTCTAATGAATGTGGTATCTCATGGATATTTCAAAAGCCTGATTGCAGACATTTTTAAGTCTTCAAATTTGGTCACATCTTACATTGAGTTATTCAGCAGACACAAGTTGCTTTTGATGATACTGTATAACTATTTCTCTGCTTTGATAACATTGATTACATGAGTTTTCATCATAAATTATGTTTTGTGAAGGCCGTCAAATGGCAGATGGGGTATTGTGATCTAATTTCTTCCTTGTTGCTCAATAAAAGTGTGTATAAAGGCAGTTGATGAAACAGTCATAGACATTAACTTTCAATTACCATTTAACCTATATTTAAGTAAATATTGTCTGCATTAATAATACTGCTGTCCTTAACATATGAAAAGTACACTTGCAAAATTTGCATCACTAAAAGTTTACTTTTTTTCAAATAGTATTTTTGATTCATTTCTATGAGAACTCACAACTAACATTTATTCTTATGTTTTGATTTCAGGTATGATGAATATCAAGATGTACTCTACTTCTGTAAATGTCAACTGACTGACCTTCAAATGTGAATGAATGTAGATATTTTTATATGAAGTAAACAATTTGAACCATTATTCTCAGATTTGTTTTTGAAATTATTCTTATTGTCTTCTTGTTTGCATGTGTTCATTAGAAGGTTTAGACGTTGATAACATTCAGAGGATGTCGGTTTACTTAGTATAATGTTCAAAGGACTTTGATTTACAACGTTCAGAGGCTGGTTAACAAAGTTTGAGAAACATTAATTCATGACCTGCAGTGGACATGATTGAATAATGTTGTTTTGGACGTTTGTTTATGACATTCAGGGGAGGTTATGTCACATTGTTCTACTAACGTTTGTTAACAACATTCAGAGGACGTTGGTTTACGACATTAAGAGGACGTTTGTTGACAACATTCAAGGTATATTGGTTTACAACATTCAAGGGAGGTTTGTTTCCAATGTTAAATTGAAGTTTTTTTTGCAATGTTGAGATGACGTCAAACATAACGTTTGAATCGCATAAGAAGGACAACGTTATCTGAATGTTGGTATTGTAACGTTACAAAATAATGTTAGAATGACGTTAAAATGAATCTATTGGTAACGTTTGAAAAAAACGTTGCCAGAACATTAGTTTTGTAACGTTTTAAGCTAACGTTAAAATAAATCTACAAATAACGTCATTATAACATTAGAAAAGAACATTACTCGTATGTTGGTTTTAAAACGTTATAAAACGACGTTAGAATTACGTTCTAAGGAATCGACAAATAACATTAAGAAAAAGGTTGTCACAACATAACTATTGCAACGTTAAAATTACATAATAACGAACCTACAAATAACGTCATAATAACATTAGAAAATAACATTACCTAGATGTTGGTTTCATAACGTTATAAATCGACGTTTGAATAACGTTTTAAGGAATCTACAAATAACATCTAAGAAAACGTTGCCAGGAAGTTGATTTTGTAACGTTACAAAATTACGTAAAAAGATGTCCACAAATTATATCATGATAACATCAGAAAATAACGTTATGTGGATGTTGGTATAATAACATTACAAGTCAACGTTTGAATGACGTTAAAAGGAATCTACAAATAATGTCCAAGAACAACGTTTCCAGAATGTTGGTTTTGTAACGTTACACAATAACGTTAAAAATACGTAAAAAGGAATCTACAAATTACGTCAAAATAACATAAGAAAACAACGTTGCCATAACATTGGTTTTATAACGTTATCAAATTACGTTAAAATTACGTAAAAAGGAATCTACAAATGACGTAAAACTAACATTAGAAAATAACATTTCCCCGACGTTGGTTTCATAACGTCATTAAACAACATTACAACAACGTTTGAATGACGTTATAAGGAATCTACAAATAACGTTGGGGCAAAACGTTGGCACAACATTGGCTTTGTAACGTTACGAAATTACGTCAAAATTACGTAAAAAGGAATCTACAAATTACGTCAAAATAACATTATAAAATAACGTTATTGACACCTTCACACGACGTTGCCACAACGTTGTGACAACGTAAAATTGTTTGCTGGGTTAGCACCTTTTTTGGTAATTTTATCTTTTTAATTTTTCACTGATAATTGTAAGTGAATGGTAAATGTATTATTTTGACAGTGTCACAAATCTCATTACAAAAGCCAATCATCCATAGTCAGAGTACAAAGTATGAAGATTCACATAAAATCCATTGGCGGCCATTTTATGTTAACACCATTAATTCATTTTGTGTAAGAAAAAGAAATCGCATAGCTAAACTTACGTTATATATTTGAACTATTACTGCTCCATTATGTTTAAATACATTGTCTTTCAATTGGAACCATTAATATTAAAAACGTGCTACTGCCCCTTTAAAGCACAGCCAACGAAAGACAAGCCAGTTGCAGCACTTTTTCCAAGAGGAGTGGTACAGAATAACATAATAAAATGCATTTGCTTCTGTAACCTAAATAAGCTGACAATTATACTTATTTATGACAGAAAAGAGGAATAATATGTCATCATCCATTGTGAAAGTCGTTGGTAATGTGACTGTTTTGGCAAGTAACAACGTCATACCAATCCAAAAATGATTTACGCCGATGAAAATAAAATAGGTTTCCTCTTAGGCTCCTTTACGGGTTTCTTTTTTCAACCAAAACCTGAAAACGTGTTTTATTCCTAACATGCACCGGGACTAAAGTTAAACACCCTGTATTTCAAAATAACGTGTGGTGTTGTGGGAACATTTTGTTAATTTTACTGAAATGATAATTGTGAAAATTTGATCCGGTGCTTATTCTTCTAAAAAACTTATTCATTATGACATTTGATGAATCAACGACTTAAGTTTTAATGGCACTGATTTTGTGTAAAAAAATAACTTTTCTTCTTCTGTCAAAACTTTACGATAAACTTAGTTATCCAAGTTATTAACAAAGTTGTTCGTTTCATCTTTTGTCATATGCATATCTAGTAAGGAACGAACCGACTGTTGAATTTTCATCCCTTTTTCAACAAATTTACTTTCATGAGAGGAAAGATTATTGATCGGGTTCTTTTAAGCTATATCCGTTTATGTAACACCTGTTTTTTATTTATTTAGGGATAATCACATAAAAGTAAAAGGATCTCGTCAAAAAAAACAACTTTAACGGAATTGTCTTTCCGAATTTGCGGTTCTAAAGTTCAGACTAGAGTTGCAGCAACAAGTGACTTTTTTAAAAGGGGCAGTAGCACGTTTTAGGGGGAATATAAGGTGATGTCAGGAAAATGAAAATTGCTGGTTCCAATTAAAAGACAATGCATTTAAACTAAATGCAGCAGTAATAATTCAAATATATAATGTAAAGTCTAGCCATGCAATTCCTTTTTCTTGCACAAAATGAATTAAAGGTGTTCACACAAAATGGCCGCCCATGGCTTTTAGGTAAATCTTCATACTTTGTCCTCTCACTATGGGTAATCCGTTTGTGTTATGACATTTTTGACACTATCAAAATAATAAATTTAGCATTATCGTACAATTATCAGTGAAAATTTTAAAACATAAAATTATCATAAAACGTGCCAGTGCCCCTTTAAGGGTCATTACTAAAATTTTGAACGGTTCATTTAACATATATATATAGCACAGTAAAACGTAACTTGTTACTGGAGATCAAGATACCAGAACTTGTAACATGAAAATGTCCTAAAGTCGTGAAAGCTTATTTGAATGAATTGTTAGATAAGGAATCTATCATACAATACCATCATATTGTTCTGACACCTTGTCTGCTTACTTTTCAGACAGCTTGCTTAAGTAATGTCCAGGGTCTAGATTTTCGAAGCTCTCTTATTGTTAAGATGGCCATAAGCCAATGCTAAGGAATGGTACTTAAGACTATCTTAGGACTAAGAGAGCTTCGAAAATCTAGACCCAGGTGTATAGTTGGTAATAATACAACAGTCAGAACTTGTAAAATATTTTTATTGCTTTCAAAATATAAATATATCATCAGCAAACAAACTAACATTAGCACATTCATGCAGGTTGTTAACAGAATATTTCAACATCTAATATGTGTTTGTGAAACACTCTTCACCCAAATCAAATAAATTATTCTGGTTTACATCAAAGTGTTTGTCTCTCAAGCTTTACTCTCATTTCGATTGCAGCATTTTTAGCATTAACTTATGACTATAACTTTGCCTTTGGACAGATTTAGATAACCCTTCCAAACATTTTTGTCTATTGATAAATTATTATTATAATTATTATAGTCCACTTGTATAGCGCATGTTATCCATGCTTATTGCATGCTCAAAGCGCTTACAAATGTTGACAGTTTTGTTTCACACTGTTGAGAAAACCCTATAACACAGGATTCACATATTAAGTATCAAGAGGTTAACCCTTACCAATCAAGGGTTATCCCACACAATGAAAGGGTTATTCCTTACCATTCACAGGACTATCTTTGACAACCAAAGGGTTCTCTCAACTGATGGAGACATATCCCCAACACAAGGGTTATCCCAGACATAATCAAAGGGTTATCCCACAACAACCATAGGGTTATCCTGACAAATGGTAGGGTAATTCGAAGGGCTATCTCTGACAACCATAGGGTTATCCTCAACCAATCGAAGGGTTACCCCAATCAATCAAAGGGTTATCCCTAACCAATCAGAGGTTTTCCCCAACCAATCAAAGGGTTTTCCTGACCAGTTACAAGCGCACAGATATACAGACGTAACAAGCGAAAGGCTAGAAACAATTACCCTCCAAATGTTTGCTCAATTATGATAAGATCATTAATCTTATTACATGAAAATACTTATATGTTTAAGAATATCTATTATTATTTCAAAGGTCTTGAAAACTTATGAAACTATCTCTTAATAAAAATGATTTTACTTTCATATTTACCCTGTCTCATTGTTTTAACATGAAGTTTACTATTATATCATTATCATACAATTTGAGCATATAAAATGCATGATATTAATATTTAACTTATTATATAAATGTCCATATGTATTTCATGCCATGAGCTCTATTTGATTCAAGAAGAATTCCCTTTTGGGTAATAAAGTGTTATCTTATCTTATCTCTTATCTTATACTATGATAAGTAGCAATTAAATCTTAACAAAGAAATAATGACAGATGACGACCCTTATCTGACAATAAATAACTGAGAGTTGTTTACATATTATATAATATAGTTTTCAGGGAAAAAAAACAATTCATTATAATAAATGAAAATGTTTAAAGTATATTTGGCAATAACATTATGCTGTCCAAATTATCTATCTGCATGCAAATAACAAGTTTTGTGTGTAATGTAACTTGTGTGTGTAACTTCTTGTAAATGATGAATTAACATGAGATTTCAATATCTAATGTAAAAGATAGATAACATTTCATTGCACATGTAAACAATATAAATATTTTATCCAATGTATCACATTTGAATCCTCTTCTTATCAACTGCCATAGAAATGAATTACAACTGAAGGGAACAATGTTCTGATACTGTACACTATATCACCACTGGAACTTTTCATCAGGGAAATCTGTACTGAAATAACTTTTCCTTTATCTGAGTTACCCAATGAAACTGCTGCGTTGAATCTTTCGACAGATATGTAACCACACACTTTAGTCTTGTGTTGAAGAAATTGTTAAATTCCAGTTCTTAGCTGACATTTTTATTTTTATAAGAGACAGTTAATAAAAGCCGTAGGCGAAGGCCAACTTTTCTATCATCTCATGTCAAGACTCGTAATTGAGTTATCAATTCAGTAAAAAATAAGGATGGGTAAATTGAGAAATAGTTTTTGTGATGAAAAGTCAGAGAGGTAACGTGAATAGAACAAAACAAAGTTCTGTGTTACCCTCGGTGACTGAGGCTTTAATCAACAATAATATGTCAGAATTTGAGATGCTCATAGCAATTAGTCTTCATTTTACACATTTTCCAATGCGATTAATTGTCTGCATTGCATTTTAATATCTCCTAAAATGCATGTTAGCTGTGATATGTTAGGTGCCACTAAATATTTCTTTACTGTTAAAGGTCTGTAAAAACGCTTTGTACATAAACTTAAATTATTGCTAAAACATATCTTTTAAGGCTCATTATAACTTTCTTGATTCGCTGAAACAATGACGTCATGCCTCTTTCTAATAAAGAGTTCATGATCCAATATAATCGTTTTCTTCAACTGAGTGTTTTTTTGACGATCATTATCATTGCCATCATCCATATTCTGTCTATATTCAGCATGAGGAACCAATACATCACAAGAAGAAGCATCCGTATCTTGCTCTATCCTGTACTAAAAAGTGATATATCTTCTTTAGCAACTAACAAAAACATGCTTATAACAGTATCTGCGATGTCATTGTCCTTGTGTATCAAATCCTGTAGCATGAATAAAAAGGCCATGAAGTATAAACAATATACTTGCATAGACGTCATTTCTTCATTTTATCAAGCAAGATCCTTATAGGTCCATGGGAATCATGTGATAAGATTATGGGTGATGTTGATAATCTTAGTTACCAATGTGGATGGGAAGAAATGGTTCACAAGGTTCAACCCACCTCAAAACCTCCTTCTTATTCTTTTTCTACATTCCACACTGTTTAGATTAACAGATTAACCAGTCCCATTGATAATTCCTGTCACCATTTACTTCCACATGGACAATCTTTCCTTTCTCAACACCAGCTCTATCAAACACAATGCTACAAGTTTGATGAGGGTTTCATTACCGGGGAATCTACCTAGTACCACATGGACATGCGTCAACAGCTCTATCAAACTCAATTCTACAGAGTGGTTGTTAATTTGATGATGGTATTGCTTGTGTAACTTCCCACTTTCAACTAAACCTCAATCAAACACCATACAACTGAGTGGTGACAATGGTGTCAATGATCTTCCTGCAATAAAAAATTCCCACTCTCAACACCATCTCTATAAAAATCCCTCCTACTGAGTGTTGACCAGCTTCACGATGGTGATCTTGCTTCAGTGAGGACAAATTCCCACTCTCAACACAACCTGTATCAAACACCTTGCTACTGAGTTGTGACCAGTGTGACAATGGTGGCGATGATCTTGCTGCCCCGAGGGCATGTACATAGATCCATGTTAGGGTTCTTGATCTTGTCGGCCAGCAACAAGTCCAGCTCATTCTTCAGTTCCTTCACCAGTTCAGCTACCTGTGACAGAGATTGGGAGGGAGCTAGATTTAGCTCAAGTCTATTAACATACATTATTAACATTCGCTAAAGTCTCACTGGACAATAGCTTATGAATTGGGGGGTTCAGAGGGGCCGGTAAAAGAGGTTAAAACACCCAATACCCCAATCACTTTTTTTTAATACAGAAAGTTAGGCATTTGACATGAAACATTTTCTTTCTAAGATTTAACAATTATTTTGAACTACTACAGTAAAGTTCTAACAGATAATTACACAAAAAGTTTGAGTAAATTTTTATATAAATTCTACTTCTTTTTTTTTATTGACAAAAAGGACAGCGAAAAAATAATATGTTAAAAAACTATCCATAAACATTACCTGGTGAGAACTGGCCATAAACCGAATCCAGCCATCATCGATAGACATGACAAAGTTTCCCTTGCTAAGATCAACAGAGAGGGCGCCACCTCCAAACAGGAGCAGCGGGTACACAGACACCATCGTGCAGTCACGGATATACACCTGGGGACCAGAATATTCACGGTTCATCATAATGAGGAAGGCAGTCTTATTCTTAAAGCAAGTGAAAGGTTATAAGTTGTCAAACAGAAGAAAGTTTGCTTGATAACAGTGTCAGTTTGTAGACCAAAACATCACATTTCATGCATTAAATAGGTTGACTATCAATAAGGACTATTGTTTCCTAAAAAAAGTAAAGGACGCAATAATCATGACATTTTGTCATGACAAGTTGATGTTACAGTTACTAATGGTGCCAGTGTACCACTAGCAGCTATATACTCTACCTGTATCAACCGTAACATGTCAAATTATCTATGTGTTCCTAACCTTCAAATTTTAATTAAATTCTAAAGTAATATTTTACTAAACTATAGTGAATATATCTCAGAGTAGCTAAAACTATGGTTTTATATACTCAAGAAATGTGGCAATACAACATCACGAAAACTGACAGTACCATTGCTGTGAACATAGCAAACTTGTACATAGTACATGATATGATGAGGAAAGGCAGTTTATAAATTTGGTAAAGATCGGATAAATAGAGGATACTAAACGACCTTCCATTTAATACTATTTTTATTAAACGAGTTAATGATTTTGTATAAAACGAGCGAAAGCGAGTTTGATACCAAATCATTCACGAGTTTAATAAAAATAGTATTAAATGGAAGGGAGTTTAGTATTCTGTTTATTACTTGCCCTAAAAATCACGCAAACTTGCCGAAAATGTGCTGAAACTAACAGTTCCGCGACTCGGCACCCATTGGGACGAAGCGTTTACATTGTGACGTCACAACAGCTCACTTCTGTGATGTCATACTTGCATTGTGATATTACACTAGTTTAATATTGCCGTATAAATATTACACTGCGGTATCTTACACGGGCGTGTAATAAATAGTTTGAGGTGAATGCTGATGCTTATGTAACTCAAACAAAAACAATATGCCTCTGGACCCTTCAGTAGTAAACATAACAACCTACAGTAGGTACGTCATATACAGGGGACACAGTAGACTTGCACTTACCTTTGACGTTTTCACCTTCTCATGGTAGACTAGATATGGACTCTCATAATGCCTTACTTGGAAATTGACGGATGACGGATGGACAGAGATCTGTAATCGAAAGTAGAAATCAAGTTACAAATTTGATAAAAAAAATTGAAACATTGCATCTGTAGCTCTTTTACGTATCATATCATTATTAGGTTGTGTAATATATGATAATTAGTGGTCAAAAGATCCAATCAAGTTACAATCAAGTTGTTGCCAAAGATATTCTGATACTCACATAGCCATCACTTTTAGTTTTAAATTTCATCTCCTCTGGGTTAGGTGCTTTTACAACAGCTCCTACCAAAAAAAACATATGACATTTTATATTTTATTTAATGAATATACTCAAATAAAAGGAATGACAAATATATAGCTACTGGATACAGTTAACATTTACAAGTATGATATCATAAAAAGAGAACGAGGTTTATATCTATATTGATTACATTGTGACATCATAAATACCTAACGTATGTCATCATGCAATGTCACAACACAATATGTTATATTTGTAAATTTATGAGGTGGATTACTGGCTCACAGTGTAATGGCAATCTGGTTATGACCATTGTAACCCTATAGAGGCTGTATGTCACTGATAGAACAGAGTATGTCACTCTCAATCATATAGGTAAGTTAAATTAAGAAGTTTTTACCTGAGCTGCTTTGACTGTAGCCAGATAGAGGATGTACTTAACTGATAAAACAGAGTATGTCACTCTCAATATGTACCAGTAATTTATGAAGCTAATTTACCCGAGCTGCTCTGACTGTAGCGAGTCTCTGGGGTGAGGATCTGAACCACGTTAGGGTACAGCGCTCCCACCAGGATAGCAGAGATCAACTTCCAGTTCTTAGAGTTCACATTCGCCTGCAATAAAGGATGATGCAGTAACATTGTTGTTTTTCAAATATCTGAAAAGCTGATATGGGCTCCTTTTTAGTCTGAGAACAGCTCATATATATTCACATGTTCTGATGTAAACTAGGCTAACCCATTGATTTTCATTAAAAAACAGTATTTATCCTGCATGTCATTTGGGAATGCAAACTTATAAACTTTTTATTTGAATTGATATCACCAAATATCATAATTATGACATTTAGTTTTGTATTGAAGCTAAACAAGATGACATGAAATCAAACAGTGGCTCTTTAAGGGTCCTTGCAAATTTCAACCTCATTGGTTTCAGATTTCAACGATCACCCACATGCTATTGCCCGCTACAGCTATAGACTGACCTCTGACCCAGTTGCATCGACGACCCCATCCCTTCTCCCACTCCTCGCTGCTCGCTCCACGTCCCTCAACGTGACACCTTCCTTCACGAAGCCGATATCGGACAGCAGCTCCACAAACTGTTGCTTCAGACTACTCAGCATCTATAATAGTGGTGACATGATCTCATAATCTCAGTGGTATTGCTAAGAAATGATTTTATAGATATTTTACAGCTTTAATGCGTTTGCTCTCACTTTTTTAATTTTTCAAATTCGGCAATTTTATTAAACTTCATCCTGCTAACAGCTCAAACACACAAATTCTCATATATCTCTTATGATACCAAAGTTGTGCTATCCAATAACTGACTTAATTACTTGTAAATAACTAGCCAAGAAACACTCTCAAGCATAGTGATCAATCATTGTCATGAATGAGGATTTAAACACACATTGCATCAAAAATAAATAATATAAGTTTTACATTGCACAACCTAAGTGGCAGGAGGCTCAACACAAATTTGCCAGTTTAGAAAAATCTTCCTATGAGGCTCCTTGTCACCATCTGTGTTATAATATTTCTTTTATATGAAAAACATATGGCAATACAATATTATCTACCTGGAGAGACTTGATGGAGAGGAAGTTTTCCCGACAGAAGTTGTACTCGTTGTGTGGACTCCTCTCCTTGGCATCCAGCCAGCCCTACAACAAGGTCAAGGTCAGCATAAGCATGCTATTTTCACAGCCATCATCCTCTTATTTTTGTTCATTTTTTCAGGTCAAGTCGTCTTTGTTATTATAACCCTCAGAGTTGACCAACACCATACAGCTAACCAGATGACCAACATGCTCTGACAGTGATGATAAAAATGTGCTAGAAAGGTTGCCAGATTCTAAAGTGGGGGATTGAATTCCATAAGTGACAAAAGCTGGGAAAGTTGTGATAAAAAATATCATAAAAATGGTAAATGGTAGTTGAGCTGTTCGACTAGCATTCTAGAAGTTGATGCTATAAGGAAGACAAGAGTAATTCCATGGATGAATAACTTCTTTATTTGACAGTTACAACGTTTCAGTATAGATCCTTATACAAGCATGCAAGGATCAATACCGAAAAGCTTCTACTGTCAAATAAAGAAGTTGTTCATAGAAATACTCTGCTCTTCCTTCAATAGTTGAGTAACTGACTGACCATGTAAGCGTTGAGCATGGTAAGATGGTCCGAGTTGCCCACTGCAAACTCCAGTTTCTTCTTGTCTGCCTCGTCTCGCTTGTCGAATGGAGACACCTGAAAGACAAGTTTTCTCTCAGATTTTGGATTTAAACATTCTCTCCCTACAGAGGCAGCTCAAGTCATAACATTCAGAACCTCTCTTTCGAAACTCGTAATCTTCTGTTCCATTTTTCTTTTTCTTTTTTTCACATCCATACTAGATTCGAATGTGATTAAATGGCTTTTTTTCATGTACCGGTATACACTGTGTAGTAATATAACGCATATAAGTTGTATGTGGCAGTGCACTTTGATTTTTGTTTTTCTGTTAAATTTTCTGTAATATGATGTCATTGTATGTTTGTATGTCATGCCTGTATAAAAAATATTGTAATAAAAAAACCAAAAAAAAACCAAAAAACATTCAGAACCAACCTCTGTTGTAAAAAGACCCAAGGCCTGGCTTCAAGCAGGTTTCCCTCGCGACAAACTAAAGATTTTCTATAGTAATCTGTATTTCCTTATATTCATGATTCATGTGAATCTCTTTCTTTCTTTATCAGGAATAAATTAAACACATTATAGTTTATCAAATGGTCAAATCAAGCAAAATGTCTATGTGAAAATACTGTAATGCACCAAGTATGCATGATCAAACATCAGTCATCATAACCATTGATAACTAGAACTATTGCCAAGACCCTCTATCAAAACTAGATTAGCGTTTGCGGGATACCGCAAAAGCAGAGCAGCCCTGAAACTTTGGGTTTCGCCTTACCCTGTTCCGCCTTTTACAGGCCTCACCAAATTGGGAATTTTCTCGTGACCTTGACCTTTGACACTCAAGGTCACACAATCAATGAACACATTTCATTGAGTATAACATTATTGTAATGAAATAAAGTGTTAAAAATACAATTAATCCATTTTCTCCATATATGTTGACCTTGCTGTGACCTTGACCTTCGACAGTTCTTCTCAAGAGATAATATATACAAAATCTAAACTTCATAGCACAAAAACTTTTCAAGTTATTGTGTTTACAAGGAATTGCAATAACTCATATCTCATGACCTTGACCTTTGACCTTCAAGGTCACACAATAATTGAACACTTTTTATTGAGTATAACAATCATGTATTGATTAAAAGTGATCATAGTTAAAATTAAGCATTTTCGCTAAACCATGCTTAAGTCATGACCTTGCTGTGACCTTGACCTTTGACAGATTGTAGCCGAAACCTTTTCAAAAAATTTTACTTTTCCAAGGATGATATATACCAAGTTAGAGCTTCATAGCACAAAAACTTTTCAAGTTTCCGTGTTTACAAAGAATTTTGTTGTGATTTTATAACTCGTGACCTTGACCTTTGAACTTGAAAGTGAACATGTCATAATGATTCCCTGGAAGTATTAACATTTAGACATGTTCATGAGTTCTGAAAAGCTAAATGGGATAAAGTTATACCCCAATTTAGTGCATTTTGTAATAACTCATATCTCATGACCTTGACCTTTGACCTTCAAGGTCACACAATCATTGAACACTTTTTTTTGAGTATAACAATCATGTATTGATTAAAAGTGTTCATAGTTAAAATAAAGCATTTTCGCTAAAACATGCTTACGTCATGACCTTGCTGTGACCTTAACCTTTGACGGATTGTAGCCAAAACCTTTTCAAAATTTTTTACTTTTCCAAGGATGATATATACCAAGTTAGAGCTTCATAGCACAAAAACTTTTCAAGTTATCGCGTTTACAAGGAATTCTTAGTGTGAATACATAGCTCGTGACCTTGACATTTGACCTTGAAAGTGAACGTGTCAAAATCGTTCCCCCGAGGTATGAGGAGTAAGGTATGAATAAGAGTTCTGGAAAGCTTAGGGGAAAAAAGTTATAGCTAGTAGTACGAGTGCGGCGGCGGCGGCGGCGGCGGCGGCGGCGATGGAAACTTCACAAAAACTGATAGCAGCCCCGTCCTTAGACGGGGCTGCTAATTACCCGTTGTCTAAGGTGTTGAAACATCTATAGTGAGTTACATTGTTAGTAAATTGTAACACATTTCCCCATGAACAATCACTTACAAATGGAGTCTTGGAGCTGAGGGTGGCAGCAATAGTCAGAGCAGCATCGAGACATCGGAATATAGCACCAAACAACATCAGCTTGCCTATCCTGGGTGTGGAAGTAACAGTGTACTTGATATTATCACGTCTAACAGTCAAAGAATCTACTTACCGTATACATATTTCTTTACAGACGAAAATAAGTGTAAATATCTAAATATATATATAAACATATAGATATAAAGACTATATTCTCCAGCCAATTAACACTGTGAAAAAAGGAAGGAATCCAAGTTTATGCTCTTGTCAAATCATATAGGATTATTTTTTAATACTTTACACATCAAAAGCATAAAACTAACACTCATGGTAACTTACCTAACATCAACAGGAAGCGATCCAAGATGGTATCCTAGAGGAGTCAAATCCTGATGAAAAAAAAAAAAAGCAAAAACATTTTGTAAAACCTAATTCATTGACATTCAATCAGATCATAAGAGGATCTCATTTCATAAATATCTTTCCAAATGAGGAGACAGTTAAAGACGAGTGTGGCAGGATGGTGTATAGTGTTTATACCAGGTTGGCATTCCACTAGAGACACAAAAACATTTTTGACAAGAGCTTCATACTGTATTATGACCATGGGCAAGGCACTTCATCATGATTGCACTTAGTCTACTGAGCTGTTAATCATCTTCTCCAAAACAGTAAGGTTGCATAAAGCTCTTTGTTGCTGCTTTGCATAGGTCCTTCAGGATAGTTACTAATACTCTTTCATGGCACAATATAGGAGTCATTTTGTTGAAAACAGAAATTTATTATTCATAGAATAAAATGCTAAGTTACCTGAGCGGCATCGAGAGCCCCGAGATCCTCCAACCGTTTGATGGCGCTGGACATAGCATCTTCCTTTGGGGGCTCCAGTAGACTCAATAACACTTCCTGGTGGCCAAATATACACCATGTGACAGGGAGTTATAGTGATATTCAACATGACACAGCAACAATATTATCATAATTACTTAGAAGGTAATACAGTACTTTGGTAATGTGTAAATACCTTGATATCATGCTACACAGGGTTCAAAATTAGCACTAGCCCATAAGCCCATGGCTAGTAGAAAATTTGCTGAGCTAGTGACATGAAACAGCTGGTAGTGCGAAGGACTAGTGACATATCAAGCATAAGAAGACCATTTTAATGTTTGAGGCTAGCTGGAATTGTGTATAGGCTATTAGTTTTAGAAATCCACAAAGTCCAAATAGCTAGTTGTGATAAGACAAATTTTGAACCCTGCTTCCTCAACATTTTCATACCTACCTATTTCATGCATGAATTAATTATAATCCAATGAAATGTCATATTTCACGGAATAAAAGAACTGAATTGATGAAACACTGGCATATTAGAAAAAAAAAATTTAAACAAATTGTTCATATAAAGTTCAAAAGAAGAGTTTTTTTTATTCATTCAAAATTCACACAAGTTTCTTACTCTAATCCTCTTGGTTTCAAAGAGTGGGAGCATCTTTATCCGGAGTACAATCTGTTCCAGTGGGGCTCTCTGTATTTCTGAAGGACAAACACACGTGTATATGCATGAGTATCTATACTCACTTGTTTTCAAAACTCATAACAAAATTCAGTTTACATCACACCAGCTGCAGTGGCACATCCAGGAATTTTAAAAGGTTTGGTTCATATATGGAAAGGGGAGGGGGAAGGGTAGGCTTTGGAGTGGCCGAAGGGTGGGTCCACCCTCTGTATCCGCCACTGACAGTTTTCCTTCAAAGGCGGAATTTTGAACCTGTAATTGATATTAACAAGATACCATTCACACTTATTGTAAGCTAGTGCATTGGATCCACAAAAGACTGTGATGAAAAAGCAAAAAGGTTTTCTGACAGATGGACACTCAGACAGACGGATGCTGTGTTATGCTTTGCCATGAAGAGCTAAAAAGTTGTCAATTCTCATAAAAATTTTGATTACCATGTTCTTCTCCTAAGTAAAGTTTTTTTCTAACCTGGGATTGGCTGTTGACGGAGGTGGTGGTTGAATCTGTGTCCAGTGAAGAGATGAAAGCAGACGCCAGACGCGACACGACCTGCACGACCCCTCCTCTGTAGAGCGTTTGCTCGCGACACCCACACCATGTCAAGGCTCTCCATACCCTTGCTCGAGTCATATCTGGAACCAGATGCAATATATGCTTTACATTCATACAGAAATAACAATCTAAAACCAAGTCAGAATAGTAATTGTCAATTTTTTTTTAACCTTAAACAAAGTTTTTAGAAATCATTGTTGCCATAAATTCTAAAACAAGCTTTCCCTGATTAACTCATCTTTCATGTCAATTTCTTTAAATCAATTTTCTTATTGTTAATTTTAATGGAATTTTTTTGTTGGTCAGATTCTCCTATAATTTAATGATTGATTTTTGACGATG
This sequence comes from Steromphala cineraria, assembly GCA_916613615.1. Lineage (NCBI taxonomy): Eukaryota > Metazoa > Mollusca > Gastropoda > Trochida > Trochidae > Steromphala > Steromphala cineraria. The sequence continues at coordinate 24,010,947 of OU744724.1, forward strand.
TATTAACATAAGAAAATAGAAAATTAATCAACAAATGCTCTAAATACTCTAAATCTTACTGATACCTTTTCTCTTTCATGCGACCCGCGTCAATGACGAACATAACATCATCAATGGTGATTGAGGTCTCGGCAATATTTGTTGATATCACAATCTTAGTAACTCCTTCTCTTGGACGGCTGGAAAATTAATGCGTTTTATCAACTCAATCTCTAAGACTGAATTCTATTGAAATAACATTACCAAATTATTTTCTTTTGAATTGGACATTTCCTTTGCTTGTCAGTTCTCTTGTTTCAGTTTTGCAATTTACAGTTTCAGTATCTTCTTAGCTACGTTGCTCAGAAAATTATTTGTTACCTTAGGCTGAAGATTTGAATATTGAATTAAAGCTCTGAGATACACTAAGTAAAAGTAGCCGTTATTGAGTGATATTTGCTTTCAAATGTGCTAGATGATATGAAAAACAACATAAAAACATACCAGGTAATTTCATAACGATAACAAATAGTTTGACGCTCCCCCTTCAAACACTTTGTCACAATATAGTAGCAGTGTATGTTGTATATATTCTTGTCAAAAGATAGTGACAGCGTGTCATGATGTAAAAGCAGGGATTTTTTATTTGCTTGAGAAAAATGAAATATGAAATGTAGAAGGTCTAGAGACAACAGACAACACCTGATGGCCAGCTAATCAGAAATTCTTTGACAGAGGGTTGACGACAAAAAATTGAAAGAAAACAATCGATCTGGCCTGATTTGCTTAAACATTTATGTGATTGATTGTTCTCTTGCAGCCAGTAAGAAGAATCAGTTGTTTCTATGATTTCCAGGAACTCTGACAATGATAAATGCAGACTCACTTGAAGACAGAATGCTGGTCCTCACTGGATAGCGAGGAATGGAGGGGGATGATCTTGAACCTGCAACCATAGTATAACTGTTTGAAATACATGCATAAATCCTATTATAAAGAACTTTGATTTATGAAATAGAGTAGCCATAACCATCATGTGTTTGACAACAAGTAAAGTTTTGCCCTGAACTATCATAGTTAAGCATGAGGCTGAAGGTCTGATGTGATATTAGTTCTGGGAAAAATTATTCTATACTTCTTTTCTAGTATGTCATTTTTAACTTGTTTCAGTTATATTTACATAAAGTTAGTCAATCACATCTAGCCCTGAATTCAAAATTCTCAATCAGGGTAATGATTACTGACATAACAATGTTTCCATTGTTTTAATCGCTAAAAACTATACATTTTTTTTAGAATAAAGGGTGGGAGGAACCTTTGACCTTTATGGAAACAATACTAGAATAGATATTATGATTTGATCAATACTTTTGATTTCTTGCTGACATGATGATATCACTTTGCGAATTATGTGTGAATTATAAAAAACAAATATCTTCTGTCCTCTAAAGCACATGCCAATGTCCTGCCATCTTCAGGTTCTTACATAACAAGGACATCCCCGCCTTAACATTTCAATCCGAACCAGCCACAAGAAAAAAAAAATTTATTTACATATTCATATTCTATGCCTCATGCTTTTTGTTGTGAAAATTATATGAAAACTTGCAAAACAAGAAGAAAAGTGAAGTTATGGTATCTATTCATTCTTTTAATTCTCTCATCTCTTTTTAAACTACACCGCCTCAGTCCGATTACTCAGCGGCCAGGACCCGCGACATTATAGCCTTGTGCAATGCAATCAGAACCAGCCCAAAATATAAATATTTTCACCTAGATTTAGCTGCAAACTGCTTATAGGAGAGAAGCAAGTCGTAGAGGGTTTGAATCTCTGCAAATCCTGGCATGAAGATCAGTACAGCGCCATCTGTTGGGTACTGAAACAGGAAGTTAAAACATTCACCAAGATGCCAAGAGGATAGGCAATAGGAATATAAGGAAAGTTTCTGAGCATTATTCAAACCTTTCAGCATGTTACAGCAAAAAGCAGTCTCAAAAACATAGATATTTATTATTGGTTTCTTATTGGTGAAAGGGTTAAAGCACATATTTAATGTACACACATATATATACATGTATTCAAGTCTTTTTTTATAATTCTCAAATGACAATTTGCAGATAAATGTCCCAAAGTAAGGCATAACTTATGCCAGTTTTAAACTCTGGCTGTCATAAGCCTTGCTGCATTTCTGATTCAGTTCCCACTTGCAATCTGATCAACCTAGTTTCGAGGAATAAAGATTTCAAAATATTAACTTTATCTAGGTATGAAATTCCTTATCTTTTAACAGAAAGGCTTTTATTGTACAACATGTGATAGGGTTAGCTGAGCTTACGTCAGAACATGCCTTCTGTGGGGCTGCAGTCATACCTCGTGGAGAGGTAACCAAAACGAAGCATGTTTAATTCTCAATAGAGTCTATATTTTGTAACTTTTATTCCTGGGAACTTGGCCGATTTTAATCAGACTGTATACACTTGAAATTGATGGTCAAAAATTGCAGTGCAGCAAGACTATAAATAGTCAGTGATGAAAACTGGCTTACATTATGCCTTGTAAGGGAAGGTGATAAAGTGATTTTGTTAAAATACATAATGGAATTAAGTTTTTTAGTATTGAGAAGTTGAGTGAGACAAAAATATTTTAACTGTGTATTACTTCATGCTTGCCTCCGACGATCCACTCGAGTATGGCTACAATCAGGTCGTTGTTTATCTTCTCCAGGTCCATTATAGCCATTGCCTTTACTGTGGACTTGCTGTAGTCTGGGGGAGGGATTCAAATCAATTGTTATGGATAACTTCACTTGATATACTTGAATAGAATAATTAATAGGAGAAAATTTGTCCCTTCATTAACAAAATCATTTTTGAAAAAGATTCCAGAGTTTTTGGAAAATGTTTAAAATTCAAAATATATTATAGCAATGAGATTTTTTCAACATAAAACAATATCTTATCTTATGACTGAGTATATCTCATCATCCTTTTTCAAATACTCCTGTTATGGTAACTTACTATAAAGCTTTTAAAAACTTGTGAAATCATCTCATGAAATCATGCATTATTACTATCATGATTCATCTAAAATTTCATGCATAGGTAAACAGACATTTCAGCAATCACCTGCATATCTGTAGAAGAGTTGTTTCACGGAGAGGTTGTCATCTCTGATGTTATCTTTTGCAGGTTCCATCATGTCAGTATTTCCAATCTCTTCTAGTTCGTCATGAATATCATCGATGTTGATACGACCTTGACCCTTACCATGCTGGGAGCGTACAGCATTGCTCCTTTTGATTGGTCGAGAGAATGGAGAATTCTCCTCCATTACAAACCTGCAGAATGAGAATTACCTTCTTGACATACTTTATCATTGGTGTGAAAACTTCTTTATCTTATATAATTACATATTGGCTTCCGTTTGGGCATGCAAAAACTGTTTCTCAACTTACTTTGTGAATTCTAAGGCATCTTCTAAGAAATACTGATCAACTGGAAAAGTCCTTCCTGAAAACAAAAAATAGAAAAAATGTTAGAAAACTAATGACTTTTTCAAGGCCAAGGGTATAGCTATTGATAAACTCTGTAGCATTGATCCAGAGTTTTATAGTTGCACTTTTATCGTTGACCAATACTGTACATCAAAGGTCACTAGACATGAAATGTCAATATAAGAGAAGTGATTGTGAGATCCTCTCACTGGGGGATCTAAACCAGTAGCTCTGAGTGAGATTCAGACACTGGACTGATTAGGCCAAAGGGATATTCCTCACACTGAAACCAGTAGGAGTTCTTCTTTAATATGACCTCAGGAAATGCAGGAGTTCTCTCTCAAAATGAAATGGTAAAGTGATTGGGAGATGTTTTTACTACAATGGTTAAATGCCTCTCAAACAAGGCAAAAGTGAGCGCAACTCACATACCCCCGCCTGACCGCCTTTCTTTGACGAAAATAGTGAAAAGTCATATGTTCTGATAAGTCCTAGGTTTGTTACCATATTTTTCCATCACATGATATAGAAAATAACATTAAAATTTAATTTGTCTGAATAGGTGTGAAATGGTATAACTATGATAATAAATGTTTTTCAACAAACTCTCACCTTCCATTCAGTTCCATGTAGGTCACTTTATATTCCGATATATGTATCTTTGCAGTGGTACAAATTAACATTCCAATATATGTATTCTTTGCAGTGGTAACAACATCAGTCATGTTCTATGTTCATACAGTGTCCATATGAGTATCACAATCAGTCACAATCCCTTTCTTTTGGTTACTTCCCAAAAGATAACTTGAAGGCAAAACAGTCACATTTACAATGTTTATACGGTATGTGTTTGTCATTAGGAAATATATTTACAAGCTTGATCTTCAACCTACTGTTTTCGGACTGTTTTGGTTCAAAATTTCAAAAATTATTTGAACTTTGAAATTAAAACCCGTAAAAGGCACAACAGCATCATATAGATTATTGCCATACCAAGTTTGAAAATTCCAAGTGGTATAGATTTTAAATTATGATCCGGAAACGACACAAAGTCCGAATATCGGACCGTTTTTGGTCTCAATTTCAAAAATTATTTGAACGTTGGAGGTGAAACCCCTAAAAGGCACAACAGCATCATGTAGGCTACTGCCATACCAAATTTGAAGTTTCCAAGTGGTATAGTTTTTTAATTATGCTCCGGAAACGAGACAAAGTCCAGAAATCGGACGGTTTTTGGTCAAAATTTAAAAATTATTTGAACGTTGGAGGTGAAACCCCTAAAAGGCACAACAGCATCATGTAGGCTACTGCCATACCAAATTTGAAGTTTCCAACTGGTACAGTTTTTTAATTATTCTCAGGAAACGAGACAAAGTCCAGAAATCGGACGGTTTTTGGTCAAAATTTTAAAATTATTTGAACGTTGGAGGTGAAACCCCTAAAAGGCACAACAGCATCATGTAGGCTACTGCCATACCAAATTTGAAGTTTCCAAGTGGTACAGTTTTTTAATTATTCTCAGGAAACGAGACAAAGTCCAGAAATCGGACGGTTTTTGGTCAAAATTTAAAAATTATTTGAACGTTGGAGGTGAAACCCCTAAAAGGCACAACAGCATTATGTAGGCTACTGCCATACCAAATTTGAAGTTTCCAAGTGGTATAGTTTTAGAGTAATGCTCCAGAAACCATTTCGGACGGACGGACGCACACACGGACGCACGGAAGGACACGCGGAGCGCCATATACCCCCGCTACGACCTCAATTTCAAAAATTATTTGAACGTTGGAGGTGAAACCCCTAAAAGGCACAACAGTAGGCTACTGCCATACCAAATTTGAAGTTTCCAAGTGGTACAGTTTTTTATTATTCTCAGGAAACGAGACAAAGTCCAGAAATCGGACGGTTTTTGGTCAAAATTTAAAAATTATTTGAACGTTGGAGGTGAAACCCCTAAAAGGCACAACAGCATCATGTAGGCTACTGCCATACCAAATTTGAAGTTTCCAAGTGGTACAGTTTTTTAATTATTCTCAGGAAACGAGACAAAGTCCAGAAATCGGACGGTTTTTGGTCAAAATTTAAAAATTATTTGAACGTTGGAGGTGAAACCCCTAAAAGGCACAACAGCATCATGTAGGCTACTGCCTTACCAAATTTGAAGTTTCCAAGTGGTACAGTTTTTTAATTATGCTCCGGAAACGAGACAAAGTCCAGAAATCGGATGGTTTTTGGTCAAAATTTCAAATATTATTTGAACCATTGAGATGAAACCCCTAAAAGGCACAACAACATCATATAGGCTACTGCCATACCTAATTTGAAGATTGTAAGTGGTATAGTTTTAGAGTAATGCTCCGGAAACCATTTCGGACGGACGCACACACGGACGCACACACGGACGCACGGACGGACATGCGGAGCGCTATATACCCCCGACTACGTCGTAGCGGGGGTCTCAATTTCAAAAATTATTTGAACTTTGGAGGTGAAACCCCTTAAAGGCACAACAGCATCATGTAGGCTACTGCCATACCAAATTTGAAGTTTCCAAGTGGTATAGTTTTTTAATTATGCTCCGGAAACGAGACAAAGTCCAGAAATCGGACGGTTTTTGGTCAAAATTTAAAAATTATTTGAACGTTGGAGGTGAAACCCCTAAAAGGCACAACAGCATCATGTAGGCTACTGCCATACCAAATTTGAAGTTTCCAACTGGTACAGTTTTTTAATTATTCTCAGGAAACGAGACAAAGTCCAGAAATCGGAGGGTTTTTGGTCAAAATTTAAAAATTATTTGAACGTTGGAGGTGAAACCCCTAAAAGGCACAACAGCATCATGTAGGCTACTGCCATACCAAATTTGAAGTTTCCAAGTGGTACAGTTTTTTAATTATTCTCAGGAAACAAGACAAAGTCCAGAAATCGGACGGTTTTTGGTCAAAATTTAAAAATTATTTGAACGTTGGAGGTGAAACCCCTAAAAGGCACAACAGTATCATGTAGGCTACTGCCATACCAAATTTGAAGTTTCCAAGTGGTACAGTTTTTTAATTATGCTCCGGAAACGAGACAAAGTCCAGAAATCGTACGTTTTTTGGTCAAAATTTTAAAATTATTTGAACGTTGGAGGTGAAACCTCTAAAAGGGGAGTAATGCTCCGGAAACCATTTCGGGCGGACGCACACACGGACGCACGGACGCACGCACGGACGGACACGCGGAGCGCTATATACCCCCGACTACGTCGTAGCGGGGGTATAACAATGTACTACATCTTGACAGAGTGCCAAAGCACTTGCTCAAAATATCATTGACCACCTTTGAACAACATCAAGAGAAGTGAGTGCACCTGGGATCTCTATAACAGGACAGTCCCAGAAGTAGGACGAGAAGAGTTCAGCGTTGAGCGTGGCACTCATCAGGATGACCTTCAGGTCGCGTCGGACCTCCAGCAGGTCACGCAGGATCATTATCAGGAAGTCACTGGGGACAACAAGGGCAGTATTTCACAATCTTGGCAATTTTTTGTAATCTGGGCAACTTTTCACATTCAAGGCAATGTTTCACAATTACGAAGGCATGTCACAATTATGAAGGCAATGTATCACAATTATGAAGTCAATGTAACACAATGTGGGCAAAATGTTTCACAACAAGGGCAATGTTTCAAAATCTCGGCAATCTTTCACAAACAATCAGGGCATTGATTCACAATCAGGGATTTCTTTCACAATTAGGGCATTGATTCAAAATCATTGCATTCTTTCACAAATGATGATCAACAATTGACTGACTTCCACTGGAGTTACTCATACCTGTCTTGTGAACGTTCATGAACTTCATCAATGATAAGGTGTGAAACATTCTCCAGACGAGGATCTCCCTCCAGCTGGCGCAGGATGATACCAGTTGTACAGAACAGGAGGCGTGTATATGACGACTGGAACATATTTGTATTGATAGAATCTCTGTTTATTACTGATGGTATCCTATAGAGATGGACATATAAGAAATACGGACAATTATCATTAAATATCAAGCTTAGGTAAAAATACTAATTTCAACATTATGGTGATTTGAAACTGGAATCATTTTCTGTTAGACAATTGACGGTTCCACTTTTACTAGGTGTGCATGGCAGGATTTGAAAATATCGTAGACAGGAAAGAAGGACTTCATTCGTTAAAGATGAAGCAGAGTTAAAGATGAAGCAGATGTAAAAACACAATAAAACATCCAGGGGCATTCTGACTGAGAATCTGACACTTAACCAATGAAGAGAAACGGATACTCCATTAGTCAAAGCCTGGGAAAATGTTTTTGACCAGACAGGTTGCCACACAGATTTGTTTTTCTTCGTCCAAAGAAAAACTTCTTTGTTAGAGAACAACCACATATGCTTTACCATAGTTGAAAACTCAATGCCTTAGTCTTTCATAGGAAAGTTGATCAAAGAAAGTATTTTTCTACTTTTTTGGTTTCTTTCCAAATAAAAGAAACATCTGACACTACCTGAATGCTCTCAAGTCTGATCTGATAGCCGACACTTCTTCCAAGTTTTTCACACCGCTCATCTGCAACCCTTTCAGCTACTGAGATAGCAGAGATTCTCCGCGGCTGGGTGACGATGATATTGCACAAGTTACCTCCCTTCCTCTGCAGGTATTGGTCCAGGATAAACTGTGGCACTTGTGTAGTCTTGCCACACCTGGAGAATGATTGAGGGAGTGAGTAATTGGGTTTAATGTGCCCTGCAACTTCTATCTCTTGAGCTTTGGTGTTCCTGCATGGAACAATGCTCATAGGGTCATTGAGAAACCCAAAACCATTAAACTGTAATTAGGGATAGAGTCAAGTGGTGACCAACTAGATTTGGTAGGAAGTGAATATATTGAGTAAATGCACTAGAAGGGCATGGATATTACGATTACTTCAAAATTAATACCAACTTCAAGAAAACATCAATCCTATATTTTATGGTCAAAGAAGTTCTTAGCAAGGCTTTGGATAATTATTCCCGAACAGAGGTAGTAGCTCAATTCATTTAATCCTTATCTAATTAGATCACTTAGATATGAAGAAGCCTGAATAGTTCAAAGTGATTATTTGAACTTCAGTCCTCTCTTTACATGCTTCGTGAACGCTAGAATTTATCCTACTTTCACTTTGGTCCTCAAAAGAGAACATTAAAATTGCTTTACAACTGAATCATGACATTGTCTTGATTTCACCATATCAGGGACAACAAGTGAGCTTTCCATACAAGAATTGTTTTCAAACAAAGGAATATCGTAAAGATTTACAAAAACAATATATCTGTACCCTTGTTATCTTGAAGATTAAATGGCTGTTGTCACAGTGTTGTGTACAAGTTATATTCATCAAAGGGGGTAACCATCCAACGGATTAGTAGCTGGGATTACACAACTCTGGCGGCACATTAGCCAATTTATTTTGTGACGTTTCGGCACTCGCAAGGGCGGCTTCCTCAGACCCATTAACATATTTATGTTCTAAATGAAAACTACAAACAAATAAAGTCCTCACCCAGTCATCCCACTGATAACAACAATCTGGTTCTCCTCTATAGTCTTCACTATCTCATCCTGCATATCCCATGCTGGAAGTTTACCTCGCTGAGCTATCATCTTCTTGTAACCGTTGCTTGACTGGAGACACAGTGGGACAAAATTCAATCAATCGCTCCATTTAGGAAATATTTAATTCACAAAGGTTGAATAAAACATATTCATATATGCAAATAAGCTTTAAAAAGAACAGCACAAAGTGTCATTTTGTAAATTCTATCTATGAAATTTTTTTTTTTAAATTACTTAAAAGAATACATTAACAAATTGGAACGGACTTATTTCAAACACTGATATTTAACAGAAAATATCAGTCTAAGTATACCTAGCCTCAATATTATCCGCTTAACTCCTATACTGTATCTATAAAGGTCTAGTAGAGGGTCACGTCAGGCGACTTTTCTGCGGCCTATGACCCTCCAACGTTATATGTGTGAAGGCAGACTATTGTGGCTTGGTAAGATGAGTTCTGATTGGTCAATTCGATACGTTGGCTGACGCGACCCTCTACTAGGCCTTTCTAGACTCAGTATAGGAGTGAAACGGATAATATTGAGGCTAGGTTTACTTAGACTGCAGAAAATATGGAAATGTCATTAAGTTACAAAATTCAGAGCTACAATATGAATCAGATATTGAAATTAACACAACACTTCCTAATGTTTTAGATTCTTTTTACAAACAAAGCACAAAGTGTGTTACCAATATCAATTAATCAATCACCTATCATTCAAACTATGCAAACCTGTTTCCGACTGTAATCCTCCTTCAATGTCTTGTTCTTCCTGAGTAGTTCCCCCTTGTTGACTCTCCTTGGCACAACATCCTTACGACCATATTTCTCCGCAGGAACCACTTCCTCCACCCCTGAACTTTTCTCATCATCCTTCTCCGCGATAGCAATCATCTGCTGAATTGTCTCATCGTCAATATCATCAGACGCATAGTCAGAACCAGACTGCATAACAGCGACATTATGTTGAGGTAAAAACTTGCGAGAAATGAGCGTTTTTGGGACGCTGAACTCGAGGGGAGGCTGATCAATAAGACTCTGCAGCACTCCCTCATCCTCAAGTAGTCCGATCACAGTGAATATCACAGGCTCCTGGTGCTCTGCCAGACTCTTGGCCTCCTCCATCAGGAACTTGGTTATGTGCAGACAGCTGTAGGGCTGCATGAAGGGATGGGAGGACGTGAAGGCAAGGACCGGGGTCTCTTTGGGGTATCTGTTGCCAGTCGGGAACCTCACCTCTAGGTGAAATGCTCCAGTCATTTTCAACTGAGGATCAGGATCCATATCATCGGGCTGGATCACAACATGTCTGTATTTACATTTGCCGGCAAACTTGCACTCTCCCTTTTGGAAGTACTTGCACACATTTCTTGGAATCGTCAGCTTCTTCTTGGGCTGAGGTTTGCTTGGTGGCGGCTGTAACAAGGTCGTCAGAGCATCAAGGTCAAGTGTCAACACCCAAACTTTGGTAGGAATTCTCTCCTCAAACTTGTCCTCGTATATAGACTGCAATGCCACCATCTCCTCCGCCCGTGCGTCCTTTATCTCCTGCCACTCCTCTGATTGTTCGTTGATGGGATCGTGGACAGTCAGACAACCAAAACTCTGAGAGATGAGACGATCCAGTGCACAACCAATATCTTCCTCACATTCTCTGAGTGCTGTTGTACACAGGTCCTTATCAAACCCGTATCTGAAATGGAATCAATTCTGGTTCTTGGAGGCTGTTTAGAAGTGGATACAAATGAAAAGCAAATTTTCTGGATGACATCTTTATTGTTAGAAAGACAATGTTCCAAGAGTCCAGAATCACTCTGACAAAGGCATGATCATGAATTCTTAAATCCAAGAACTTTCTTTTCCCTTAAACCATTTTTGGTAATACACAGCTTCTAAATATACATTGAATAAGGAACTAAAAACAAACTTATCTAAGGATGGTTGTTAGTAGTCTTGTGCATTCATATTGGTTTGTCAATTTTCAAAAATCATGTAAATAATTACTAGCAACTGCATATTAATTGAATGAAGTGCTTTATTTTTTTAGAACATTAAACCTAATATAAACAAAAAGAGTTTGGATAAAAGAATTTTAGACACTATATTTCATACCTTGTGAGTTTCTGTACAGCAAATTTGCTGACAACTTTGACTGCATGTGCTGTTTCTTCCTCCTCGTCAAAGTGAGCGAAGCTGTAGGACTCTTCTATCCGTAATGGCTGCTCCGTCTGCCAGTAGTGACTCTCGTGTCTTGTGTCCAACTCGTCATACTCATGTTCTCTGTGGGGCGTTATTAGAGTTAGCTTTGTTAATTAAGGAGAGATGGGACTGACAAATAGAACGTTTTAGAATAAGATTATATTTTCAAAAAAGCAAATTTAAGATTATTTTTAACTTAAATATGTAAGAAAATTATGGGGTCACTGAATGCTTTTAGGAATAATCACTTTAATGAAGTAAGTTCCATTTGCAAATTACGCTATTTCTAACAAGTTTTAAAAATTATTTTTATTAATTAAATGATTAATTAAACATGCAAACTAGCCTCAGATAAAAAGGTTACGCTGTTCACTTTGTATGTTAATGTAGAACTATTATATTAAGTCTGAGTGTTAAGACTAATGGAGTCACCTACTCTGGGATATCAAGGTCCTTGCCATGTAGATCACGCAGCATGTCTCGTACCATTTCCTGGTTCTCTGTGGTCATATGCAAATGCTGCATCGCTACCTTCACATGTGGTGTACGTCGACGAGTTGGGGCAGTGTATCTGTAGTTGTTGTTTAATGTCAGTAGAATGAGTATATTGATTGACAACAATAATACCAATATTACTGCTATATTTACATGTTTAAACAAAGAATTTATGTGGAACTTTTAAAATAATAAAATTCAAAATGTGATTGGTATCATTTGGGAAATACCTATTTCACTGGTATCATCAGGGAAAGATAAATTGGTTCATTAGGGACAACAAAGAATGATTTGTTGATAATTAAAAAGGAATTTGGTGAAGTTGATCAATTAAATAAATCAGTATCAATTATACTGTTAATGTTTCTTGTGACATAATTGATGATTTATTAATAGTTCAAAAAGGGTTTTAAGAAAATGAATTAATTCCCTACGTATCAATATTACTGTAAAACAATTATGACATTTTTAGAAGTTTTCTGACCCTCCTCTTGCTCCATAACTGCTGTCATCATCGTCATCTACTGGCAAACCATCTAGGGGTCTGTCATCCCAGTCATACATGTCATCAAACCCTTTCCTCTGGAACCCTGACCCGCCCCCTCCACGACTTTTTGGTTCTGATTGGCCACGCCCCCTTCCTCCTCTAGACTGACCACGCCCCCGTTGAAATCGACCCCCGCCCCTGTTGGGCTTTCCTCTTCTCCGAACTGATCTTGCCCTTCCGTCCATCACACCTACATTCAAATTGAAAACGTCGTTGTTTGTGATTAATTTACCCCCTTTTCACCTCATACATGCCGAAGATATAACCTTCTAATCGTTTTAACTGTGCAGACTGTTGTGCAATAAGAAAGTAGACATTGCAGTAATCCCGTTTATTAAAAGTGTTAAAAAGTTTTGGAAATAGAATCGTTGTCATATTTGACATCATATAATCAATTTGGAATTATTCAAGATACGATCAACAACCGAAGACTCGAAATTTAATACACATTTATGTTCAGACTACCTCGTTATTGGTGTTCTCGTTTAACTAAAATCCATCTGTCATTTCCACGTGTTAGTCTTCACACCGGAAGTTTACTTCATGACGGTTGATCTAAAAGACGAAATGCTATTTTCCGAAAAGGGATTTTTCTAAATCTGTGTCTCAAATTTTCTTTTAATGTATTTTAGACTTTGGAAAATTGCTTATCGTTATTGCATGGAATTAAATGAATTTATATGAATAACTTACATTTTAATAAATTTTGTAACAAATACATGGAAAAAAATGTCTGATAAATTACACCTGCATAATGAAATATATCTATTTCCTTTTATTCTTGACACAAATCCGTTTTGATGTGAGGTGAGGTGATTTGGGTTTTAAAACCGCTTCCGACAGTATGTCACTCCTTGTTAGTATTATTGCAGGGAGGAATTTTGTGGCAATGCATTGATGTGAAACCTGCAAGCATAGACTGGAACTAGCGAACCATGGGTGGTACTGTGCTGAAATTCATTATCCTACTTCATGTAAGAATCTCGATCTCTGATTGGTCCACGTGACCCTGGATAAATACTGATATCACCCTCTTGAGCGGGGTAATAAATCATTTATACCCAAACACATAAAAAGCCTGCAGATTGAGCGTCTTGAAAGTTGAAATGTACAATGTATGTTACTTCGAACACATGATCAAGCTGGTTACTTTGGAACAAACTATAGTAAAATAACTTACGCAGTTCTTACTCTTTATTTCATATGCGTTTTGCTTAAACATTCAGTAGGATAAATTCGGTACCATTCAGAGCGGGGTATATGGGGAGATATCCGCCTCTCGCTAGGTGTTATGAAACTCGTCTTCGGCTCGTCGCATAACACCAAGCTTGAGGCGGATATCTCTCCATATACCCCACCTCTGAATGGTATAACTTATATTGTACCATTGCACCCAAAACCTTACTAGGCATAGAACAGTTCTCTACCGCAGACAAAGTTGCTAAGCCTCTAGCAGGTTTCGGACCCCGGACCTCTTGATACTAACGTGCTAACCACAGCGCTATCCCACCCCCAAATCAGATTTTAGAAAACTTCTTAATCTGAATTTTCCTAATGTAAGTCTAAATCTTTTGAATATTTTGTTTGTCAACTGTAAGCAGTGAAAGGCATGGATATGTCGTAAAATACTTCAATATTGCAACAAGGTAATGTGTTTTGGGATTTCAATGGTCTTTCACTTAAATACTGCATAAAGTGTAAGTTTCAAAAGACAAAGCTTTACAAATTTAACTAAGTATGAAACCCAGGAACATCTACTGGAACTATCACACCAAGGATGGTGACTACAGAGAACTTCAATGAAATATTGGACATAAACCTAAATTAATAGAAATAAAAGTATCAAGAAAACGTGTCAAGCTTAATTATGTTGCCAAAGATTACACGTAAGAATGGAAAAACTGATTTGGAGCTTGAGGGCATTTACCATTTAATATGTATCTACAATATATGTATGATTGAAACAATAAACTCCACAAAGTAAGTAAGATACCACACCACATTTCAATATTGATGTTCTGTTGTTCATGAATATAAGGGGAGCGAGTTGGTGTTTATTGCTGCTTGGGCAATATTTCATCAAATGTCGGCCTGTATTCCTTTAAAATTAAACATGATGTTTGAAGCTGGAACTTGGGGGTAATCCTTACTGTACTGTTCAGTATATCAAAATACCAATGCAATCATGCTGAGGTGTTCAAATTTGATGAAACTCCCAAAAAATAACAGTCTTTCAAAGTTCTTATTAATCTTACATTTTTTTATTCACAAATGTACACAGGAAGCAGGACAATGCCTTGAAACATTCTATACAGGGTTGAGGTATTTACACAATAAATAGCTAGTTTTTATAACTTGATATTTCAACATAATTATATCAAACAATCATTTACACAACATTTACAAAATCTGGATAGAAGAATTAATTGTACAATTCCCATTATGAAAAACAGCAATCCATCATAAAAGAAAAACACATTTTCAACCAATGATCTGCCAATTCTTAGTGATTACTTTCATACTGTATAAATCCATACTAGTTCTCACTAAAATTGCAACCTTGTTTTTAGATATTCTTAAAGAATATATAAATTATTGAAAATGACATGTAGATTATTTTATTTGTTCATGCAAGTGCAGAATTGTACATTATTGTTAACATAAATCATACAATATTTTCATGAGAAGATAAGGTGGTCCTTTTTTACATTCATATTGTAATATTCTGTTTATTCTGGAAAAAAAGAGAAACACTCCAATTATAATCAGATCCTACATTTTGCTACACTAAGAAAAACCTGATAAAGCCAGGGCCAGATAAATTTAATCCAGTTCTTAATTCAACCTATCACATGGCAAATCTCTCAATCAAAAATTGCAAAGTATTTAATATATATGTAACTGAACCAGAAGAATTGTTTTTCGAAAATTGATCAACGGGGCAAGTCTGAGCAAAGAAGCGGTTGATTGTAACTTAAGAATGCAGAGCTATGATGTCAATTAATTATTTTTAGGAGATTTGAATGACTGACTTTCAATGTTTGACTACAAAAGTTTTCAGCTTTACTCAAGTGTAGCATCTTTAAAGTTCTGATTTCAAAGAGATCATCAAACAAATCAGCATGAAATAAATTTAGTTTTACATGCTAGTGTATTTTGACAAAATATTCATGGTGCCAGAATACATCAAATACCAAACACGCAAAAATAGTGTACCCGGTAATTACAAACAAACCAAAATAAAGCATATTTCTTATAAAAATCCCTTAAAGTCGAATGGTAGAATGAAAACTGACTTCAGCAAAAGGGTGAAAGAAAAGAATGAACATGTCCAAATGTCACTACTTTAGATGAAAAAGATATACAAACATAATCCTTATTTGAAAATAACTTTCACAAATTTTAAAACACTCCTTCCAATATTTTCAAGAAGTTTTGGATGATATATTGATGATGAAGAGCAAAGGCCAAATTTGATAAAAGTCCTTTCTAACAGTATGATGTGTTATGACCTTCATTCCTCTACATTGAGGCCCTTCTACTAAAGTTGTAATGTAAAACACTCCTTACTTGTCAAATAATCAACTGAAGCCCAAATACTTTGTATGGATACACCACACTACTATAAGTTGTAACAACCTATCAAAGAAAGAGTAAGGCTATTTAGCTGCATATCAAAATTGACTAGGAGGCCCTCAATCATTAGTTCTCTTGATTGAGGTAAATAAACAACAACAAAAATCAACAACTTGTGTGCATAGGAGAAAAAGTTCATGATCTATTTATACTTTATATTTTTTAACAACAAAAGTAGCATTCCACCTAATCATCAGTTTATTGTAACAAATTAAAATGTCTTTCATTGTATGAAATTTGGCTCTAATTTTTGGCAAAATTTTACCTCTATATCAAAACTACTATTAGGAGTGAATAATTTTCGTAAATAAAAACAACTAAAACCTGACAATTGAAAGATGCAAATAGCTTTTAAACAAATACCGGTATGCAAAGAATGATCTTTGGTGTCCAATTTCTAAAAAGAACAACATTTAATAGTCACTTGACTTGTTTTTATTGCTTTTTGAAAATGTTCTTTACTCTGATTAAAAACATGATATACATTATGCAAACATCAAATACAATTTGTCGTTTGTCCATATTTTTTCTGAACTAAAGCCTCAAATATCGACATGCACCAGAGTACCAAAGATAATAACCTTTGAATGAGCAAGATGATTTTGTATTTTATTAATCGTCAATCCAAACAATTATACTTCATGTAGTTATCTTGTTTCATAATCACAAGCCTTCCAATAATTCTGGTTATCAACTGATGTCCAAGAGCTCCAACACCATAGATTTTTTTGTTTTCTTTTATATAAGCACAAAATGTATGCACTGCATGTCCCTATATCTTCACATGCAAGGCACTGCATATTTCACAAGGAACAAAACTTGTAACTGTTCAGGTCAGGGGACCAGGACATCGTCAATTCAACTGCTTGTAAAAGTTTCAAATTTGTACACTTAATCTGTTTCATGCCTCACAAAAGCCAGACACACCTCAGTCCAGATCTAAGTTATCGGGTGAATTGTTTTCTTTTGTGCTGCTGTCATTTTGAGAGAACTTTTTTAATCTCCGCTTTCGAACCTCGTGTAGTTCGTCTTCGTGTTCCTCTTCATGAGGGTCTTCCCACTTCGGAATCATTTCCTCTGTGGGTGGCGTATAACCCATGGCACCCTCTAAACCAGAGTAATCTGCAAGTGTCAAAGGAATATTTACATAAGATTCACACACTTTAATTAACAGGGTATCTTTACATACAATATTTCTGTGAATACATCCCTAGAGTTTTAATTTGTTCAGCACCTTATATTACATCACCCCATCCTTAGTTTTATTCAACCTGGCCAAAGTGGAACATGGAAAAAGTTAAATTGCACCAACAAACTTTCAGATGTGCTTGTTGTACAAATATGTACTCAGATTCAATATTACTATTTACTTTTTTTAGTGTCTACAAATCAGAGATCATTCCAAATTCACAATTCACAATAGAGTAAGCAACTAACCTATTTTTTCTTCTTTTTTAACTTTTGAGACATCTGGTTTTGGTATACTGTTTTCAGTCTTAACTGATGTTTTTGGTCTAGCCCCAGCTGCAGATGAAGAAGTAGCAGTTGCAGCTGTGCTGGAAGCAGCTGTAGAAGCTGGTGGAGCCTGTCTTGTTGTCGAAATACCAGACATGCTGCAAATATATGGCATGTAATACAAGTCAATATGTGAAGACAAGAAGACATTTTCAGTAACATACCCTGTCAAATTGGTTTCATCATAGCCCCTAACGTTTTCCCAAATCAGTGTCCAAAATGACAAAACAAGGGCAATAGCTTCATTAAAATATTTGCATGCTTTTGAATGTCGAACACCATCAAGGTGTTGAAGTCACAAAGCAAAATTGGTTACCCTAGCTGAAATAGTTTCTGATATAGGCCGTCCCCTTTAACTGTGACGCATGACACACACACAGACATACAGACTAAGCCAAAACCTATATCCTTACTTTTTTGAGATACCAATAAATCCCTCTAAGGCACATAATATAGTCGAACAAATTCTCTAACCACAAATTTTGGTGCAATGAGGTGCAGTAAGGCTTGAAACAGCTAGTAGCAACTGGTGCATTGAAAAGGAATTTGAAGGAAAGTGTACTTGAGTCGCTTTAATGAACCTTAGGACAGTCCTTGAGGTACTTTACCCTTTCATTCATCCAAGCCAGAAATAGTGCTCAAAACATATTTGTTTCTGGTTTTGTATTCGTGTAATGATTAAACATTGCAAAGTAAGAGAGCAGTCTGATTGAATTGAAATAGCTATGAGGGAAAAGAAATAATATCACTTTATCTAAATACAAGATTGTCTCCTCTGGGTGTGCCCACAACCCAGTGGATTGCTGGATTTTTACCAGTTAAGTGGAGACGAAAGTTAGTTAGTGGACCAATTACATCATTGGGCTTACAGCTACAGTGATCATGTCAAAAACGTGGTTCCAAGGAGTTACTTGGCCATAGCTACTGATACCGAAGGCTTTTGCCAGAGACTTGTGATTGGTTTGCTGAGCTTATGTCAGATCATGTGACCTACAGGGTTGCAGTCAGACCTTGTGGAGAGGAGATCTCAACATAAAACAAGTTCAATTCTAAATAGTTGATATCTTAAAAGTTTTATTGCTCGGATCTAGACTGAGTAAGAAAGCAGAAAGTGGAACTCGAGTTACGAACTCACCTCATCTGTGCTGCCACCTGGTTGTACTGACTGATGAGCACCATGGCCCCGTCCAGGAGAGCCTGAATGTCTCGCAGCCACTGTATCCGCGCCTCCACGTTCCCCCTCTCCTGGCCCTCCATTGCTTGCAGCTCCTCGGGAGAAAGCCCCGTCATATTGGTGGGGGCTTGGGGGAAACCTGGAAATCATCGCAAGATGTGTTTGGTAAAGATGGATTCTATTCGTTTTTGTTTACTGAAAATGCATTTCGTCAACATATTGATGATGTTTTTTCCACAAGAATAAATGTATTGTGGACACTTATACTGCACCTAGTTGTACTTGATAAAATCATTAAGAACATGATAACATATCAGCTAACATATAAAAACTGCCCAATACAAAAAATCCAGTCACATTAGGTAGAGTTTGTACTCATCATAACCGCAAGATTTGGAGGGGACAATCAACATGCAAAATTTCAGAGAAACGTTGGAGGTATTTATTTCAGGTTACATTATCAACATCATCTAACAAATCCACCTTTGTTTTTTGTAAAACCAGTCTTGAATAAATATAACCCTTAAACATACCCACTAAACCATCGTCAAATGTATGAGATAGAACAACATGAGATAAGATCTCACCAAATGGAGGACAGTAGGGCATCATGGGGAAGAAGTTGCCATAAGCAGGGGGAGCACCGGTAGGACTAGTCGGAGACGACGGCATGGACGATGTTGCAGTTGTAGTGACTGACGGTGATGGTGCTGCACCGGACCTGGCAGCTGTAGTTGGAGGAGCACCACCTGGAGATAACAGATTCTCATTTTATTACCTGCTGTCATATCATATTGAGCTGTATACAAACGTAACATGCCAATTAGATAATGACCAATGTTGTATCTGGGATCACAGTATCACCAATAGAATGAATTCATGTATTTTTATGGGAATCTTGTGGGATTCAAACTTAATCTTTAGAGACAGGCAACATAGTCAGTACTGACTCACCAGCAGCTAATTGCCAATTTTACCATCAGTATCATTTGTTATCACTACCGTTTTAACTTAATAACTTTCACATTATATTGAGGTGTATACAAACAAAGCATATATAGCATTTATTCACAAAGTAAGGTCATTAGCACATGCAAATATTCCGAGGACTTTTGTTTATTCTACATTATTTTGAGATAAATTAAGATTTCACACATTCAAAGGACACCATATGTTCTAGTTCTAGCATCCTATTTGAATTTTCTTTAGATTTCCACATGTAACATAAGGAATAAATACCTGGAGGTTGTTGAGCTTGAGGGTGTGGTGGTGGCCAAGCAAACGGCATCCCTTGAAACATGGCTTGAACTGAAACAGACAAATTGTAACAGAAATAAGATAATGATCAGGGTTATATGATCTGGTTAGTTTCAACTTATTTCTCAAATATTTAGTCACATATATATATATATAATATTAACAGGTTGTTTTTTCATTTGGAAAATCATACAGCAAAATTTATCCACTGGAAGTTTTCTTTGAAAAGACTTATTGATAAAAAATGTTTTTGGTCAATTGATGATATCCTTGCTTACATACTTCATTCCATGTCTAATAGACTTAAATATTTCTCAATTAAGCATACTATTTATCATGTAAACATTTCATTTTTTTTTCTATAAGAACACTTTCGAAATGATCAGCATCAAAACTAACAGTTCTGCATGTGGACATCTTGTTGAGGCTGGGCAGGCCTGGGAGGGGGCGTGGCTTGTGGGCGTGGCATACGGAGCACGTCCATACGGCAAGTGGGGCATGTCTGTTGTCGCTGGAACCAGGACCGCAGACAGTTGGTGTGGAAGATATGGTTACATGGCAGCTTCTTACACGAGGCGGCCATTTCCTCTCTGCAGATGATACACACGTTGTCCCCTGCTGTTAGTTCCTCAACTGTTGCATCAGGATATCTGTAGAGAGCACAGAAAGAATTTAACATTTTTTGTGAGCCATGTCTTTGACGTGATTGTTATACCTTAACTCTTTTAACCCTTTAAGCCTGAATATTGGCTCAAAACATATTTGTTACTGGTTTCTTTGGGATGAAAGGGGTACAGAATAGGCTGGATTGTACGTCTGAAGAGCTTGAAAATCCATTATTGAAATATAAGGAGGAAAAGCAACTGGGGGTTATCCTGCAAAACTGACAAGGGATCAATAGTTTAGAAAAATAAATGTTTAATTTCAAGACTTATGCATTACAATCATAATTCTATTACAACTTTTCAATTAATCATTAATTACACTATAAGCAGAGAAAAAAATTATTACATTAATGACCAAAATCTAATATTACCGGTACTTGAGCACTTACAATGTGTTCATATTTCTGATGGCACGGCGAGACATTATCACATCATGAAGTGCTTTCTTAAATGATCTGCAACAGAAAAAGTTCATACATTTACTTACAATAATACAATTTGATAATATGATTGAAAAATAATTTTGAATATTTGATGTATAATTAATCTAAGAAAATATTTACCTGAGTGAGAGGTACATGGGTCGGATAGCAAAGAGTGGGAACGTGTGCACCTTGATCATGATGGCCATGAAGATGATGTAAAGCATCACACGTATAAAACCTGAAATCAGATGGAACTTTCCATTAGTAATCTGTTGAGCTGTAAGTGTTTGTTGGAACCATTAGCAACACTGCACTGTTACATTTCACCAAACCTGTATTGATTAAAGAAGTCTCTAAATTAGTCGGAAAGCCAAACCCTCGACAGTTTCTTGACCGTTCAGGGGTAATAATCATATCTTTTAAAGTGCCATTGCTGTTATGATTTTGAAAATGTTTGATTTTTTTCAAGTTTGTCAAATGTTTATAAAAGTTTCAAATGCAAAATGTCAACAAAATTGTAGCAGCATATGCTGCCTAGAGTACACAGAACCTTAAGTTGTTAAATGAATCGGTGTCAAGCTCTTGTTCCTACTTACTACAATGGGTGTCAAAGTATTTGTTAACTGCTAAAGACAGAGCATCTCAGTATATTCCAATCCAGTAGCAGAGCTGCCTACCCTCTCATTTTAGTGTAGAAACAATTTCTCTCTGACAGAGTAGGTGAATAATTTGAGGCATTGATGTCCAGAACATTTATTGAGTTTACAAACTACTCTTAAAGTGTAAAAGAAGACAGCCTGTTGTCTCAGCTTGTCTGTGAAGGGTGGTAATACTGTGTAAGACTACAAGTAGGCAGGTGAAGGGTTAAGGTGCTCACCCATAACCAGCTCAGTGTAGAGGAGGTAGACAGCCTTGTTCTCCCAGGGGTTCTCACTCTGTAGGTCCAGGGTGTGCAGCACGTACTTCATGAACGTCATCAACACCACCGTTAGCAAGATGGCGTACTGAAAAAATGAGTCAACAACTTTGAGGCTATATCTTTTTATCATCCTGCTACATCAGCTTATTTGTATTGTCTCATGTAATCAGTTCAGCCAACGAAATTGTTTTATTAGAAGAGATTGATATGTTTACCACCTTCACACCAATAGCAATTTTTTTAGGATACCACCAAATTTATGTTTCAGTTTATTTTTGTGGCATCCATCTCCTAGGGACTTTGTTTGATATGATGATAAATAACAATTCAATAAATTACATTTCCACATCATAAAAACTGTTTTGGAAGTTAATAACTATTTGCAGTATCAAAATTTGAAACAGTGTTCTCTTAAAAAGAGAGACGGACAGCATGGATTACAGTATCAAATATCTAAATCAAATCATTAAACCAGAATTAACACAAAATTCAAAACAATTTATATCTCATAATGTTAGCACCTACAGAATACTAACCTCAAAGCCAAAGACAAGCTGTACAGAGGCTCCTTTAAGCAATGTACTATAGTAGGCATGGTTGATGAAATAGATATCAAGGACACCGAGGAATGACAACAGAGCTGAAAAGAAGAGACATACTTGAAAACATTTTTCTTAATTTAAGTCTATGTTTGATGTCACAGTATTTTTATAATTGAATTATAGAGAGAAGAACTTGTTATTAAACAAACTTTTTTATACAGTGAAAACAAAATTTGTTTGCAAGAAATCCGGATTCTCTCTTGCTCAAGATAAAGAGTGTTTTATTCGGGGATGTCAAAAAGAGATGTTAAGGGACAAAAATTTGTTTTGAGTGATGCTGCTGCGTCAAGTTTCAGAAAGCTTGATCAAGAACTGTGGGAGCATTTGCTATGAACGGACAACCACTGCCACTGGTTTGCCTTCCAGGGGTAAAAGCTTTATTTGACTAAGACTTAGAAGAAGAAGAATCAAAACATATAAATACTTACACATGACACGACAGTGAAACAAGAATGATATGACTGGACTCCTCTCCATCTAAAAAAAAGTTAAAGGTATTATTGAAAGTTTCAATGAATATATTTGAAACATAACAATTATGCTTTAAGCATTTAGAAAGTACTGGAACCTATCAAACAGATAAAAATAACTTCAATAACAACGTGATCAATCTTGTAGTAATTCTTTTCTCAAAATTATGCAGTGGATATCTTTCAAAATGAAATAGAAGCAGAATTATACTTTGAGGGTCAATACCAGATCACCAAGCCCTCCTTTACAATTGCCCTAGGATAGAATAGCCTAAATAAACCTCTTACTTCAAAGTGGTTGTATTTTTAAAAATAATGTTCATATTTATTTGTAACGCATATCTACATAAAACGGGATAAAATATTTGCATTTTCTCCTGTTTTGCTAATTCAGAATAATGTGTAAGTCACATTGAAATTTCTGAAAACATCATTTTGTAGACTCCCATGAATTGAATTTTAAAGATAGTATAAAACTCCAAGACAAATGCGGTATCATTAATATTCAGATTAAGAGAATATTGACTCACATAATCTACTCTATCTTCAGCCAGCCAATGGAAGCACTTGAGGAACAGGAGTAAAGTGAACATGGCCACAAAACGCGGACTGAAATCATCCCTGAAGACTGTGAAGGCTAGACAGGTTTCAGTCACTGCGTACCATGATCGCTCTATCAGATGCTGAAATGTACAGAAATGACTTTAGTCTATAATCATGAAATAGTAGCTATTACAATTAGGTAGAAAAGAGGAAATCTCTCATTAGCAATATTCTTGGTTATGCTGATGATAATAATAATTGCTTATATCCAGATCTGTAATAATATGATTTTTGACAAATTTTGATTTCAGAGTCTAATTGTAAGACTTAACAAATGCAAAGTATCATCAAGAGAAGATAAAGAAAGTCAAAAGCATAGCTTTTGTTTATATATGGTTATCAACAACTGTAACAGTATCTATCATATTCCAAAAATTATTTTGCTGCAGTGGAGAATACATAACAAAATTACAACACTCTGAAAATGGTATGGGATTTCCAGAGATTCATATCTCATGATTTCCCTTGGCAAGGCAAATATTGAAGCTCTTTAAGTTGATACATATAGATTATTACCTGAGTAACTGTGTCATATGACTTTTTTGAAACGTCAATGTGAATTTTTGTATTGCCCGAGTGAAAGTGAGGGTTATACACAAATTTGCACGGGTTTTGTAAAAGTCATAATTATGCGCACTTCCGAGGGTAATAATTTCGTTATTACCGATTCTATTCCATTTATATAGAAATATAATATATAATATATATATATATATAAAATAGAAATATCCAAGGAACAGGCCACTTCCTTTGCAACGGTCAGCAATAGTGACTTCATGACATGATGTTATGACGTCACAGGCAGATATATACAGGAACTTGCACTACAAAAATTGTTGCTAGGCAAAAGTGATATACATGTGCACATGTGCTCATATGGAAAATATGTCACTACTTATATCATAGGTTACTTAGACTGAATATTTTATGTTCTAAATAATGTAATTGTAATTTACCAATCATTCATAAAAATGATTTTATTATATTTCATTTACCTCCATTTCTGCTGCTCGTAACTGACCGAAAAATATTTTTCTCATGAGTTTTCCCATAAGTATGACGAACACAAACGCTTGTATATATAACACCTGAAACAAAAATCAACATGTTATTTTTTTTAGAGATAAAAGGCAAAATTGGAATGTCATGAATATCTTTAATATTCTTCTGATTTTGGTTAAAAAAACAGCTGACTGTAAGTGCCAAAGTGGCCAAATTCTGACGATTCTTGGCAAGTAGCATCTTCATCTTGTAAACAATAATTTATCATTGACAATCTTCAGATAACATTTGGTCATTCAAAGCCTAAATGATGAATTTGACGTGTATTCAAGTTGACAACTATTATTCAAATGGTATAAACTGACATTGACAGAAGTTGTCAACACTAAATCTCAAGTTTAACTGAAGTGGAAGAGTTTACATGGTTTAGGAGACGTGTCACTAAAAAGTGAGGTTCCTTCGAACACAAACTCACCGCCATACTTGGATTAGATTTAGTAATATAAACAACCGAAGGATAAAACTGTTTCTTTTGATAATATGCATTTCCCACAACGAAGCCAGTAAGAAGAAAACTGGCCGCTGTTATGATTAGAGACCGCATCTTGCAGGTGCGTCTGGCTTCTGTTCCTGTTTCTGTGTTCTCTGACGTCACCAATATGGCCGCCCTGGGTCGACTTTCTAGGTCAAGAAGCTAAATATAGATTGTTCTATTCGTGGCTTCTCTTCATTGGATCTGCATCATTTTGAACCATAATATTGCCGTAGGACTTTTATGTTTATTGCTTTGATTTGATAATTCATTTTGAAATATTGTATTTGGAATATTGTTTTGATAATAAAATAGCGCCGGACTATGCATTGCAAACAATTAGGTCAATACTTTATTTAGTGTATATAATATATAAAGATAATGAAACTGCATTTATTGCTACAGTACATATGTACAGAACCATGATTATATAACAAGAGAGACATAACAATAAAATGTGACACAAGTTAATGTATATCAGCTTTAGAGTTCAATATTCATTATAAAGAAATTAAATTGTTTGATAAGATATGCATGTTTGTGTTTGTTGAAGAACTCAGCCGGCATCGCTATCCATGGTGGGTGTAAAAGAAAACCCAACCTAAAGAGCGGTGTTCTAACATTATTTATTAATCAAGTGCCGGACGCTTTTTAACGGCCTTTGGTGTTCCCATACAAAATATTGCTGTTCAGTGATTAAATTCCAATAAATGTATTGGTTCTGATTCATATCAATCTTTCAGCTTTACATGATCTGGGCATCTGGAAACGTGCAAATCAAACGAAGATAAGGACTTATTATACTTGTTATACTATGAATTCGCACATGTACAATGCCAATTCACGATAACATCCCACAGTTATTTCATATATGTCAATTGTCATATTCCCGTTATCTGTAGGCCTACACATGTTTAGGGCCAAATTAACTTACCATTTTTATTATACCGGAGTAATCAAATTTTTGAAGTATTATCAAACTTTAAAACAGGCCTGCTGCATATGCTTCACAGTTTACCTAAGGGAGAATATTATCAGAACCTTTATTGTTGAATGTGACTCGATATCCTTCACTATTGATATCCGGTTCCGCTTCGATGGTTTCATTGGTTTAAACATATTTTACTTGGAAAAGGATTGGAAACAAGTTATCCAACTTATTTTAGTTATCCAACTTATAAAATACACCAGATTAACGTTTGATCTTTGATTGTTGTTAGTTTGTCAATTAAACCCTACAAAATTAAATACAATTGCAGTTTATAAGAGGAATTGAGAGTTTGGTAATGAAGAAATCTCAATGTTGTTGTTTTCCACGGAGTTTTTATCATACGAGATTCTGTGTCCAACCATATTGTCAGTGGTGAGTTGCTTTGCTTGCATTCTGTTTCCAACCATATTGTCAGTGGTGAGTTGTGTTGCTTGCATTCTGTGTCCAACTGTATGGTCAATGGTGAGTTGTGTTGCTTGCATTCTGTGTCCAACTGTATGGTCAATGGTGAGTTGTGTTGCTTGCATTCTGTGTCCAACTGTATGGTCAGTGGTGAGCTGTGTTGTTTACATTCTATGTCAAATTGTATGATCAGTGGTGAGTTGCTTTGCTTGCATTCTGTCTCGGTGAAAGGCTGACAAATACATTTTTGTTAAAAAACAATAAACGACTGTACTTTATTTTATGTGATATATCAAAGGCAGCATAAATAATACATAATTTGAAAGTGTCAGTGGTGAGTTGCGTTGCTTGCATTCTGTTTCCAACCATATTGTCAGTGGTGAGTTGAGTTTCTTGCATTCTGTGTCCAAATGTATGGTCAGTGGTGAGTTGCGTTGCTTGCATTCTGAGTCTTAATGTATGGTCAGTGGTGAGTTGAGTTTCTTGCATTCTGTGTCCAAATGTATGGTCAGTGGTGAGTTGTGTTGCTTGCATTCTGTCTCGGTGAAAGGCTGACAAATAACTTTTTTTTAAAACGATATATCAAAGGCGGCATGAATAATACATAATTTGAAATTGTGGTAAATGGACTTGCCAAGAATTGATTAGA
This sequence comes from Steromphala cineraria, assembly GCA_916613615.1. NCBI lineage: Eukaryota > Metazoa > Mollusca > Gastropoda > Trochida > Trochidae > Steromphala > Steromphala cineraria. Next base: position 24,038,107 of record OU744724.1, read on the forward strand.
GAATATGTCAGCGTTACCTTCATCATCAAGTTCAAAACATGTTTGATAAAATGTGTTTTGTTTCAGGATTTAAAGTGTGTGACGTTGCACAAGGCTTTATCTACGATGTCGTGCACGAAAACCCTATTTCATATGTCGTGATGCTATGTATCCTTATAGACGTTTTTATTTTTGTACCATTAGTATAAATAGTAATCGTGTGTCTGAATCAAGCATTCCGTTCCAAGTCGCCTTTGCCTCCAAAACATTCACTGAAGTCTTCCATCGTCTGTAAGTGTCAAGCAGCACAAGTATTCTATATCACATGTTAAGCAGCACAAGTATTCTATATCACATGTTAAGCAGCACAAGTAGTCTATATCACATGTTAAGCAGCACAAGTATTCTATCGCCTGGTCAAGCAGCACAAGTATTCTATCACCTGTGTCAAGCAGCACAAGTATTATATCGCTTGTGTCAAGCAGCACAAGTATTATATCGTCTGTGTCAAGCAGCACAAGTATTATATCGTCTGTGTCAAGCAGCACAAGTATTCTATCGTCTGTGTCAAGCAGCACAAGAATTCTCTCGTCTTTGTAAAGCAGCACAAGTGTTCTATATCACATGTCAAGCAGCACAGGTATTCTATCGTCTGTGTCAAGCAGCACAAGTATTCTACCGTCTGTGTCAAGCAGCACAAGTATTATATCGTCCAGCTGTGTCAAGCAGCACAAGTATTCTATCGTCTGTGTCAAGCAGCACAAGTATTCTATCGTCTGTGTCAAGCAGCACAAGTATTCTATTATCTAACTGTGTCAAGCAGCACAAGTATTCTTTCGTCTAACTGTGTCAAGCAGCACAAGTATTCTATCGTCTGTGTCAAGCAGCACAAATATTCTGTCTGCGTAAAGCAGCACAAGTATTCTATCGTCTGTGTCAAGCAGCACAAGTATTCTATCGTCTGCGTAAAGGAGCACAAGTATTCTATCGTCTTTGTAAAGCAGCACAAATATTCTATATCACATGTTAAGCAGCACAAGTATTCTATATCACATGTTAAGCAGCACAAGTATTCTATATCACATGTTAAGCAGCACAAGTATTCTATATCACATGTTAAGCAGCACAAGTATTCTATATCACATGTTAAGCAGCACAAGTAGTCTATATCACATGTAAAGCAGCACAAGTATTCTATATCACATGTTAAGCAGCACAAGTATTCTATATCACATGTAAAGCAGCACAAGTAGTCTATATCACATGTTAAGCAGCACAAGTAGTCTATATCATATGTTAAGCAGCACAAGTATTCTATCGCCTGGTCAAGCAGCACAAGTATTCTATCACCTGTGTCAAGCAGCACAAGTATTCTATCGTCTGTGTCAAGCAGCACAAGTATTCTATCGTCTGTGTCAAGCAGCACAAGTATTCTATTATCTAACTGTGTCAAGCAGCACAAGTATTTTATCGTCTAACTGTCAAGCAGCACAAATATTCTATCGTCTAATTGTGTCAAGCAGCACAAGTATTCTATCGTCTGTGTCAAGCAGCACAAGAATTCTATCGTCTTTGTAAAGCAGCACAAGTGTTCTATATCACATGTCAAGCAGCACAGGTATTCTATCGTCTGTGTCAAGCAGCACAAGTATTCTAGTGTCTGTGTCAAGCAGCACAAGTATTCTACCGTCTGTGTCAAGCAGCACAAGTATGATATCGTCCAGCTGTGTCAAGCAGCACAAGTATTCTATCGTCTGTGTCAAGCAGCACAAGTATTCTATCGTCTGTGTCAAGCAGCACAAGTATTCTATCGTCTGTGTCAAGCAGCACAAGTATTCTATCGTCTAACTGTGTCAAGCAGCACAAGTATTCTATTATCTAACTGTGTCAAGCAGCACAAATATTCTATCGTCTAACTGTGTCAAGCAGCACAAGAATTCTATCGTCTAACTGTGTCAAGCAGCACAAATATTCTATCGTCTAACTGTGTCAAGCAGCACAAGTATTCTATCGTCTGTGTCAAGCAGCACAAGTATTCTATCGTCTGTGTCAAGCAGCACAAATATTCTGTCTGCGTAAAGCAGCACAAGTATTCTATCGTCTGTGTCAAGCAGCACAAGTATTCTATCGTCTGTGTCAAGCAGCACAAGTATTCTATCGTCTGTGTCAAGCAGCACAAGTATTCTATCGTCTGCGTAAAGCAGCACAAGTATTCTATCGTCTGTGTCAAGCAGCACAAGTATTCTATCGTCTGTGTCAAGCAGCACAAGTATTCTATCGTCTAACTGTGTCAAGCAGCACAAGTATTCTATTATCTAACTGTGTCAAGCAGCACAAATATTCTATCGTCTAACTGTGTCAAGCAGCACAAATATTCTATCGTCTAACTGTGTCAAGCAGCACAAGTATTCTATCGTCTGTGTCAAGCAGCACAAATATTCTGTCTGCGTAAAGCAGCACAAGTATTCTATCGTCTGTGTCAAGCAGCACAAGTATTCTATCGTCTGTGTCAAGCAGCACAAGTATTCTATCGTCTGTGTCAAGCAGCACAAGTATTCTATCGTCTGCGTAAAGCAGCACAAGTATTCTATCGTCTTTGTAAAGCAGCACAAATATTCTATATCACATGTTAAGCAGCACAAGTATTCTACATCACATGTTAAGCAGCACAAGTATTCTATATCACATGTTAAGCAGCACAAGTATTCTATATCACATGTTAAGCAGCACAAGTAGTCTCTATCACATGTAAAGCAGCACAAGTATTCTATATCACATGTTAAGCAGCACAAGTAGTCTATATCACATGTTAAACAGCACAAGTATTCTATCGCCTGGTCAAGCAGCACAAGTATTCTATTACCTGTGTCAAGCAGCACAAGTATTCTATCGTCTGTGTCAAGCAGCACAAGTATTCTATCGTCTAACTGTGTCAAGCAGCACAAGTATTCTATCGTCTAACTGTGTCAAGCATCACAAGTATTCTATTACCTGTGTCAAGCAGCACAAGTATTCTATCGTCTGTGTCAAGCAGCACAAATATTCTATCGTCTAACTGTGTCAAGCAGCACAAGTATTCTATCGTCTGTGTCAAGCAGCACAAGTATTCTATCGTCTAACTGTGTCAAGCAGCACAAGTATTCTATCGTCTAACTGTGTCAAGCAGCACAAGTATTCTATTACCTGTGTCAAGCAGCACAAGTATTCTATCGTCTGTGTCAAGCAGCACAAATATTCTATCGTCTAACTGTGTCAAGCAGCACAAATATTCTATCGTCTAACTGTGTCAAGCAGCACAAGTATTCTATCGTCTAACTGTGTCAAGCAGCACAAGTATTCTATTACCTGTGTCAAGCAGCACAAGTATTCTATCGTCTGTGTCAAGCAGCACAAATATTCTATCGTCTAACTGTGTCAAGCAGCACAAAAATTCTATCGTCTAACTGTGTCAAGCAGCACAAGTATTCTATCGTCTGTGTCAAGCAGCACAAGAATTCTATCGTCTGTGTCAAGCAGCACAAATATTCTGTCTGCGTAAAGCAGCACAAGTATTCTATCGTCTGTGTCAAGCAGCCAAGTGTTCTTGTTCACAAAATTCGTATCACAGCAATGCCTTTAGACATATTCCGATATTGAAAAAGGATACATGAAAATAATTGTTGCTAAATAAACAAACGTTTCATCCTTTACATAATCATATACTAATACCTTAGGTTAGGGCTCAGAAAAGCAAAGCTGAACAAAGTATTCCATGCCAATTTTACTTGAATATTTCTCCGATAAATAGAGATGTAACTTTTATTGCTGTTACTATATATTCTATTATTATTTTATCATTACTAGTGTAGCTAAGTAAACTTACAGCTTTAAAATGTCTTGTTTTATCTTTATTGGGCCACTTTCGTCCAGTTTTAAAAAAACAACTTCACAACAGTTTAACATATTCATTGCACATCTGAATAATCGGTCATTTCACAAAGGAGGTACCATATTGTTCTATCTTTCAGACATACTTAAAGACAAACCCTTGTCCTATATTATTTGGGAATTAAGCAAAACTATATACGGTATATTGATTGTCGCTGAACTCTACCCCAGTGTATTATTCTTCAGCCTTTGATCAATTACATTTTCTTCAAGTTTACTTTTTCTCGTGGTGGCATGTGAGAAATATGTCTCGCCATGAATGTTCATTTGGATTACAGCACTTTCAAGATATTTGAAGTTCTAATTAATAATACTACAACCTTTTTAGATTGATACTACAGGGATATATATATCGTCTCGTAAATCATTTTCGTTAACATGCCCCCTTTAATACGACAATCAATAATTCATAAACGTGACCCGGTTCTGGCAGCAATTTAAAACAATTTAAGGTTCACTTCAAAGATCTAAGTTTGGTGATGTATGGAAAGGTTCTGTTCAAAATTCGTAAAAATCATGTCATAATATGAACCAAATCAAAGATGCTCAATCCTTCGAAGATTGAAAGGTACTTGAACACAAAAAGTGGATCGCACGTGTAACCCATGCTATCTGAGACGTGTTACGTGGCACGCACCTGCATGCATGTGATGTAATCCAAAGAATTACGTTTAAACCGTAGAGAACAGGATATGTTTCAAAAGAAAAGTAACGGATGTCTAAACCCAAATAGTTTTGTTCGATCCTGGTTTTCGGTGGTCATGTATTTTCAATTAAATTGTTTATGGGCCTTTGATAACACACCCAAGATTCTTGTGAAAGAAGACCTGAATATTCTAAAATTGCTAAAATTCGGGGGTCAGACAACTTAGCAGTAGCACGTTTTTAGGGGGGAATGTCGGGAAAATCGAAATAAATGGTTCCAATTGAAAGACAATGTATTAAAACTAAATGAACAATAGTAAACCAAATATATAATCTAAAGTTCAGCCATACGATTCCTTTTCCTTCGTCGGTAATATTTTATAGGGGTTTAATTTACGTGCTTTTCATATAATTCTACAGCATCACCCTTTGAGTTAAATGGAGGAATTTATTATATAATCTTCACTTCAATCTTTATTTTCGGTACTGAAAAGGCCACAGGCCTATAGTACAATACATAATACATTTGATTTTACATATACTATTTATGTAACAATATGGTTTCTATATACAGATGCGTAGAATATATACATGGACAGGTTTTCGATTTCTTTGTTATCTAAACTATTTAATAGTTTGGAAAATTTAAGCATGTTTGGATGTACATAATACTTTTCTTTAATATATTTCTTTCTTATGCTACTGTAGATCGGACATACAAGTAAAAAATGATATTCATCTTCAATTTCATTTGATTGGCATAATTGACAGATTCTTTGCTCTCTACTAATATTTATATATCTACCTTTCTCAATGTACAGTTCGTGTGACGAGCATCGAAAACGTGCTAGACTTATTCTGTACTTCTTAACATTTAAACAAGATAGATAGTATTCGGTATGGATATTTCTTTTAAACAGTTGATATGTGTCACATTTGCTTGAAAGAGATAGTTTTGCCTGCCAATTTTGAAAATATATATCTTTTAATCTTTGACTAAATGTTTTTATGAATTCTGGATATATTCCATTTTCCTGATTGTGCCAAATATTTCCAAAGCCAGTTGAGAACAATAATTGTTTTACATCTGTCACCCAATTTTTATGTCCATTTCTATCAAATAGCAACATCATATCATAGCATTTCTTTGGTAAGCGATATGAGGGCATATATACTAATTTCATCCAATACCGAATTACCTTACAATAAGAGTAAATATATAAGGGAAACCTGCCACATTCACCATATACCATAACACTTGGAGTATTCTGTTTAACACCTAAAAACTTTTTACAGGCATATAGATGAACCATTTCTAATTTTGCAAATGTATTCAATCCCCAAATTTCTGCCCCATACAAAAGAATTGGACTTATCTTAACATCAAATATTTTGAAAAAAGAGTTCATATTGAGATCACCTAATATACGAAGTTGTCTTAAGATTCCTAACAGTACTTTCTTCGCCTGCACAGCTGCGTACTTTGCATGTAATGCCCAGGATAATTGGCTTGTGAAATATACACCAAGATATTTGTAAGAATTTGTAGTTTCAAGTTTACATTTATTGTAGTACCATCTCTCATGTTTTGCTAACTTTCCACCATTCTTAAATACCACTACTTTTGTTTTATCTAGATTTACTGTTAGTTTTGACTGCATACAAAAGTTTTCGAGTTCATATATTTGCCTTTGTAGACCCATAACTGTACTTGATATCAAGACAATGTCATCCGCAAATAGTAAAAGAAATAATTGAAAGATATCTGGATGTAACTGGATACCGTGTGTGCAGTTATTTTCGATCTGTGTGGCCAATTCATTTATGAAAAAACTAAATAAAAAAGGACTCAGTACACAACCTTGTCTGACCCCAATTTGTATCTCAAAAGTTTCTGATAGAATATTCTTATTTCTGACACACGCTTTTACATTTTCATATATTTGTCTTAATAGATTACTCATTTTTGGGCTAAGACCATGTTTATTTAGAATATTCCATAATTTATTTCGTTTCACCGAATCAAAGGCTTTAGCAAAGTCGACAAATAAAGCATAGAATTTCCCCCCTTTAACATTTAGATATCTCTGGACAATACTTTGTAGGATAAACATATTATCAATGGTTGTATAACCTTGTCTAAAACCTGCTTGGCATTCAGTAAGCTTGTCCATTGTTTCGCCCCAGAAGACTAGTCTCTTGTTTATGATTGAAGTAAATATTTTACTGAAAATACTGAGCAGTGTTATCCCTCTATAGTTGTTTACATTGTCTAAATCACCATTTTTGTGTAAGGGGATAATTATTCCCATCGACCACTCTTTTGGAAAGGTACCTTTTTCGATTATCAGATTGAATAATAAATCTAAGTACGGGGTTAAAAGATCAGCTGAATATCTGAACAATTCGGGAATCATATTATCTACCCCTGGCGATTTCTTGAGTTTCATGTTATTTATACTCTCAAATATTTCCTCTCTAGTTATGGGTGAATCAAGTATCTGTTTTGTCAGTTCACAATCTACGTCAGAATGATTGATAAATACATCATCTTCGAAATCGTTATGGTCACTGTCTGGTATATTTTCACATGAATACAACTTTTTGAAGTGATCAAACCAGTGTTCTGTATCAATATTATTCACGTCTGTAGGTTTTACATTGAGACGTTTTAGCTCATTCCAAAATCTTTTCGAATCATTTATGCTATTTTCAATTATTGATTGTTTGTTTCTGTAATATTCCATTCGTTTTCGTTTACACAAAGAATCATATTCATTTCTTGTCTTATTATAGTTTTCTAATGAAGTTAAATCTTTACATTTTCTGAATTTGTTCAAAGATCTACATCGTTGGACTTTCAATTTTCTGCATTCTGTATCATACCAGTCATTTGCATACGAATTAGCTTTCTTAACATTTCTCTTCATATCAGACGCAGCTAGACTCAGTGCCTCAACAATATACTTAATGCTTCTATCAATGCACGTAAATGCGTTATCTACTGATTTGTCAAAAAGATTCTGTACATCATCAGATAAGAGATTTTGTCTAAACTGTTCCAGTTTATCCATATCCCAGACAAACTTAAAACCAGTCTTACTATCAGTATCGCGCACATCTGCTTGATGTGAATGAAGCGTTCGTAATTGTAGAGTGAGCGGGAGATGAGACGACTCGGCTCTGGATGGTATGTTGAAGTCATTAACGGAATCGAATAAAACTGAAGATGCTATTATATAATCAATTACGCTGGCACCATTAGGACCGATATAAGTAAAATCACCAGTTTCTGAGTCAGAGCCGCATCTCCCGTTCATCATATGAATATTTAGTACAGAACATAAATCAAGCAAGTGTGTACCGAAATTGTTTACTGTCTTGTCGACGGAGAATCGTTTAAGATTGAAGCAGTCAAAAATAGATTCAATAAATGAGTAATTTTCGTTTTCTGTAAATTCTAATATATCGTCTTCAATGAAATCTGGTTTTGTTCCAGTTCGTGCATTAAAATCTCCGCCGCACAAGATGCAAACATTCGGTAACTCTGAGATTATTTCTAATAAGTTATCATGGAAAATAGTAATTCCATTTTTACATTCTAAATGAGATTGATTATACCAAGTAGATGCTTCTGGGTGGATATATGCACATGCATATAACAGATCATTATCAAAACCAAACATTGTTTTATCAAATACAATGAATATGCTATTTTCGGTGATTTTTTTAGATTTTATGAACTTTCTGAATTGATTTCTTACAAACACTATGATTCCGCCAGAAAGCCTCCCAAAATTTGATATTTTCTCTGCATGTTTGGTAATTGATAAATAATCTGGAAAATGTCTTATTAAGTCAATGTCATTACACCAAGTTTCAGTGAAGCCAATGATATCAAATAACTTAACATATTCAATAAACTCGTTATCAGTGAACTTCTGTTTCAGGCCAGATACATTCCAAAATATGAAATTAGCAATGTTATCTATGTATGGAAGGTAATTGTCATTTGTATTATTTTCCTGTTGGAACTTCGAAGAATCTTTTAGACCCTGGCCACGCCTTTATCTGCGCCGATTCCTGTTTGAGCCACGAGGATCAGTTCTGTTCTCACGACTCTGGTCTGCTCTCGGTGCCGAGTTGGCCTGTGCACTACTTGACTCTGTGGGCCTCCCTGAATCTTGCTGGGTGCTGGTCTCACTTGTGCTGGGTCTCACGATCGTATCCTCTTTGGCTACATCCATTAACTTGCTCCCTTTGAAGAAGAATCTTCTGTCCGGGTGCCTCGTTCGCTGCCTGTATAGCTCTTGTCTCTGTAATGTAGTGAGGTCGTTCGCGATGCCTATTCCCTGTTCCTTGAGTATGTCCCTCATCTTAACAGAATGCCACTTGTCTTCCCAGTGCTGCATCCTCACGATGACAGGTCTGGGGGCATCAGTCTTCCGGGTAGAGATCCGATGGGCTCTCTCTATATCACGCGGGACAAGAGGGGGTAACTTTTTCTTGTCACGAGCAATATTCAGGATTTCTATGACCTTTGCTTTACTTTCTGTATATGTTTCTTTTTGTGAAGCCTCTTGAATCCCATAAAGCACCAAATTATTCCTCCGGTTCCTTTGTTCCTGTTCTTCAATTCTCTCCTCTAAACCTTCTATGTAGCCGTCAATATCACACAGTTTTTCATTTAGTGCATCCATATCCGTTCTTAAGATTTGCTGTTCCTGTTTGTTTGTCTCAAATTCACTTCTTAATTTACAAATGTCAGATTTAATGAAGTTTACGTCCTCTTTTATCGATTTTATGTCAGAGCGTACTCTTTCTTCCGAGTCATTTATTTGTTTCACGATGTAGTCTCTCATCTCATCTAGTTCACGGTTCGCAGGACCGGGGTTGAGTTCGATGTCTCCAGCTAGATGTATTGTCGAGGGTAAGAACGTGTAAGCTGATGGCGAGAGTTGTGAGTTGGGCGATCTGTGTAAGTGGGTCCAGCTTGTGACGTCACAGCCCTGACATGCATGTAAACAATGATCGCTTATCGATCGGGAAGTGAACATGCTATCAAAGTTCATCATCAAGTGTTCCCCATAACTTGTAAGAGAGAAGCCAAGTATCAAGTGAACAGAAATCACAAATGCACATATTGAGAGGCGATAAGGCATATCCGAACTGTCACTGAACGGGGTGTACCTGTAATCAACATGGTCGATCTGACGTGTCCCGGTTGGATGTTTAAATCGTCCGATCCTCGCTCTATAGAGCGATATGTCAATCATGATGAATGAACGAATGCTCTACAATGCTAGATGATCTACCTCTACCACTTTAGATACTTGGGAAGGATGATAAATTACCAAATTACCCACTTTCTTTCTCCGCTGTTGATATGACACGACTGCTTAGTAGGGGCGCATAACTCTTCGATTCTATTATATAACGACGTAAATGTAGTCTATAAGCAATTATAAGCATGCAGGACATTTCTAAACGATTCTAAGCAGTTTTAAAACGGAAGGAACCATTTTTGGCCCGCTCGTGACGCCTTATCCACGTTAGGCCTAGAATCTACCAACCTCCAATAAGTTAAAAAATGTGCTCACACAAAATATGACCGCTTTGCTTAATACATTCTACTGATTTCTTCTACAACTATTGGTACCTCCTTTAAATAAAAATCGTAAAGATATTAGTTAGGTGGTTTTTTGGTTTTTTTTGAATGATGTTAATATTTTCCATCAGTTGTTATATTGAATGTATCTGTTACACAGCGAAATAATATTACAAGGTTTTATAATACATAATTTCTAAAAATGTTTACATTTTTAACTATAACCCGGGCATCAAATTTTAAAACTAGGTGTATAGGTGGCCAAAAAAAACCAAGGATTCTTTACAGGGTATTGTTTGAAAAGGCAATAAATTTAAGAGCTTGGTAAAAAGTTTGCTTTCACAATGAAACTGATTATGTTCAGTGGATTGTTATCCAGGATACTATTTTATGATGTAAGATCGATATTTCCTTTAACATATTGTTAGGAAATAAATAATATATATTAATAATTTTATTTAATAACTTTTCTCCCCTTTAGAACACTAAAGGATTGAAGAGATTTTTATTCAATATTTTACGAATGCTTTATATCGAAATACGGCACATAACGGAAGGGGAGATCACTCTAATCTCAGGTGCCACAAGCAGACGACACGCGAATCTGCGACTTTGTTTTCGTCCCTGTTTCTTGCAAACGTCTGCAAAAATTGTTGATGGTAAGTATCTAAATGTAGAATTTACAGTTTTCCAGACAATTGATGGGTTTAAGCTTTATTTTTTTTCATAATCGTAGGAAATTCTTGCAAAATAAGATCTGTCAGACTGATGTTTTGGCCTTGTTATTTCGAGTTCTTGGACTATGTAAAAGTAAATCAATATCACTATCTTGAAATTTGTTATTTTGATTTTGTTTGTACTAGATGTTGGGTAAAGATCTAATCATGATATAAATTATGCAGGATCAGATCAGGTATGTTTGTTATGACGTTTAATTATTGATGCCAAATATAGGAATCTACATTTGACTGGACTGAAATATTCTTTTCTTTGATAATCTTGTAAGTTCTAGCAAAGATTTGTCGATCACTTGGAAACTTAAATATCATATTACCTGTTATCGATATGGGGTTTTTAACACTATTTGTCTATGTAATACAAAATCAAAATACCACAACTTTTCAAAAACAAAACTATAGGCTTTGTTAAAGCTGAAAGTTTAAACAGTAACAAATTACTGTTGAAGTTTATTACTGTATGGTATTCAACCTAATAAGCGCCACGGGCGCCTTGAACAAAGTGAATACGCTGAATTTATTATTTTAGTACCGCTGATACATGGGTGGTTATCAGACCTATTTATAAATACAAAACCCTTTGGGCAGTGCTTATTGGAGCAGGGCGCTTATTATGTCGAATACGGTAATAATACTGGTAGTCAATTTATAATAGCATTGTTTTGCCACAAGTCACCAATCAAGCAAAGTATTTACTTTCAGTTTACAGAGACCAGGGTTTGTTGAAGTCTTGACCATTCCAGAGATGAAGAGGAGGCCCGATGACTCTTAAATTGCCTAATTTTGAGGAAACCTATCAGGACACATTTATAAAACTATATGAGCGTCTGAATAACCAAAACACAGAAGAGTACACAACCCTGTTTCCATATTACACCTATCCTCTTGTGACAGTTGCTTGTGGACAGCCAGTCCACACCAGCAATCACATGAAGAGACAGAGGACAGAGACCCAGCTGCATGAAGAGGGTCATGTAGAGGAGACTTCACTTCATGTTCCAGCCAAGAAACAGAAGAAGTCATGCTTTGTTGTCAAGGGAAAGGAAATGAAGGCTTTCTTTGGATTACTTGGTATGTCTGTGTTACTGTTGAAGGACTCCTGCAGTGTAGTTGTTAGTTTAGAATACAGTTACTTGCTGAACCTTGTACTAGATGGTTCATGTGTTAAAAACATGAAGTAACTAGATTAGCGTTTGCGGGATACCGCAAAAGCAGAGCAGCCCCTGAACTTGGGGTTTCGCCTTACCCTGTTCCGCCTTTTACAGGCCTCACCAAATTGGGAATTTTCTCGTGACCTTGACCTTTGACACTCAAGGTCACACAATCAATGAACACATTTCATTGAGTATAACATTATTGTAATGAAATAAAGTGTTAAAATTTAAATTAATTCATTTTCTCCATATATGTTGACCTTGCTGTGACCTTGACCTTCGACAGTTCGTACCCAAAACTTTTTGAAAAATTTGTACTTCTCAAGAGATAATATATACAAAATCTAAACTTCATAGCACAAAAACTTTTCAAGTTATTGTGTTTACAAGGAATTGCAATAACTCATCTCATGACCTTGACCTTTGACCTTGAAGGTCACACAATAATTGAACACTTTTTATTGAGTATAACAATCATGTATTGATTAAAAGTGATCATAGTTAAAATTAAGCATTTTCGCTAAACCATGCTTAAGTCATGACCTTGCTGTGACCTTGACCTTGGACGGATTGTAGCCGAAACCTTTTCAAAATTTTTTACTTTTCCAAGGATGATATATACCAAGTTAGAGCTTCATAGCACAAAAACTTTTCAAGTTACCGTGTTTACAAAGAATTTTGCGGTGATTTTATAACTCGTGACCTTGACCTTTGAACTTGAAAGTGAACATGTCATAATGATCCCCTGGAAGTATTAACATTTTGACATGTTCATGAGTTCTGAAAAGCTAAATGGGATAAAGTTATACCCAAATTTAGTGCATTTTGTAATAACTCATATCTCATGACCTTGACCTTTGACCTTCAAGGTCACACAATCATTGAACACTTTTTATTGCGTATAACAATCATGTATTGATTAAAAGTGTTCATAGTTAAAATAAAGCATTTTCGCTAAAACATGCTTACTTCATGACCTTGCTGTGACCTTGACCTTTGACGGATTGTAGCCAAAACCTTTTCAAAATTTTTTACTTTTCCAAGGATGATATATACCAAGTTAGAGCTTCATAGCACAAAAACTTTTCAAGTTATCGCGTTTACAAGGAATTCTTAGAGTGAATACATATCTCGTGACCTTGACCTTTGACCTTGAAAGTGAACGTGTCAAAATCGTTCCCCCGAGGTATGAGTAGTAAGGTATGAATAAGAGTTCTGGAAAGCTTAGTGGAAAAAAGTTATAGCTATTTGTACGAGTGCGGCGGCGGCGGCGGCGGCGGCGGCGATGGAAACTTCACAAAAACTGATAGCAGCCCCGTCCTTAGACGGGGCTGCTAAATAGGTTATGCTAACTTTTTGCCATTTAGCAACCATAATTTTTTAAGTTAATGCAAGAAAAGGATTTATGTCTAATAGTATTATGAGAATTAGGAACTGCAACAAGGTCAAATCAATGGAAATTTATCCAAAGTTTAGACTAAGCATTAAAAAGCCATTACTCTTATCCTGTATCAGTTTAGTTTTGTTAGATCATCAGAAAGTGTACAGTACTGTACTGCATGTGGTTGTGATAAAATATTTTTGCTTTGAGTCTTTTTATTCTTGCAAACAAATTCTTATTAAAAATACATTTAATTCATGAATCTTTGCAGCTGATGAATTGATACAAGACTTCCTTGATATGGACAGTTGTATGAAGATAGCAGACAATGTAAGGTTATGCTTTATATTTTTGTTGTTTTCAAAAACTTGCTCAACACTGTTAATCTTCATTTTGTAATATATTCATGAAATATTACATCTATGAAATTATAGCATCTGATAAATTAATCTTTAAATTTGTTATACATCCATATTTTGTTAAGAGTACATTTAAGATTATTTATGATTTCAGTACTTGATAGCAATGGTATTTGCTTACTTCAAGAGAGCTGGATATGCCTTGAGAGAATATTCTAGGACAAACTTCTTCATTGCATTGTAAGTTTATTAGTCTAGGTACAAATGAATATTCATTAAAACAGGATTAAATAAATATGTAAAATATAATTGTAAGTGTATGTATTATCTTGCTTGTTTTTTTCAATTGTCAATAAACACCATTTGTCACTTCACCACTAAACCTACTACATTTCAAGAATGAAATGATTAGCAGAATAATTTAGCATCATAAAGTATTATTATTTTGTGTAGTGCAAGACTGTCAATCGCAGTCTATTGAATTCTTATAAATTTCCATCTTTTGTTAAAAACATAAGTGCATAAAATGAGCAGAAATGTCCACAAAATTTAAATATTTTATAATGTATTTTTAACTGTCAAGGTATCTTGCCAATGATGTTGAAGAAGATGAAGAAGAAATCAAATATGAAATATTTCCCTGGGCCCTTGGGAAGAAATGGAAGAGGAAATATCCAGGCTTTCTATCAAAGCGTGATAAGTTGTTGAAGAGAATTGACTACAGAGCTATAGTCAGTAGACGATGTTGTGAAGAGGTAATTGCACTAAAAAGATATGAAAAATACATTTCTAATATTATTAAGCAATTTGTAAATTATCTGTGAAACACTACCTGACAGCTTCGGTTCAGTGATACCTGAACATTTTTGCTTAGGCTTTCATTTCAGTGTAGTAACAGTTTTTTATTGCGTTTTACTGTTGATCTTAGACTGACCAATAAGGTGGGCCGTCCCGCTGAATTCTGACATTTGCCACCCAGCCAATCAGAAAAGATGCACTAGCTGTCTTGCTGGAGACTGTTACATACTCACAGTATTGCATTTCTGATTGATGCAGTGTTGAGTTCAGCTTCATTCAGAAAACCCTGATTGACAATCTTCAGAATCTTGATTAATAATCCTATTGCTGGGATGTTATTTGGGTTATGATTAAATTTTTGTTTACTTTCTAGTTGTCAATGACAAATACTGATTGCACATTGCACATTGCACAGAAGATCACAAAATTAGTGTATGCAAAGTCAATACTTTAAAAAAAATGAATGTAAGGGGAGAAAACTGTTGTTATAAAAAAAAATTTGTACTACCCTCTGGTTTCTATTTAAAGAATTTTAAAAAAGAGTATATTTGTTTTATCATTAGAGCAAAAACATTTCATACAACCAAAATATGATCATCTTGATTAACAAAAACAAGATTTGTTTTTTAAGAATGCATCAGTCGACACACTGTCATTTAGAACAGGACGTAAGATATCATATGTTTTTCTGTTCACATGATGAATGTGCGATTTCGAACTGTTTGTGATGACAAATTTATTTTATTGATTTGCGGGTTACTTATTTGCATACAAAAGGTCATCAGGACGACCTCTGATACTGGTCATAGTTAGACAGTATAAACAACTATGGAACTGTCAATCTAAATCTATTTAGATTGAGTTTGTATCAAGGCATTGCTTTCACAGGAATAGAGAAGTTGTTCCAGAGTTGTCCTTATTGTTCAGCTAATTGAATGTTCCTGGGGAAAAGCAGATGGTAATAATGTTTGTTCACTTATGTTATTCATCATATAATGATTAATGTAAGGATAGCTCATTCTGTGGAACATTTCTATACATAGATAATGGCTATTGAGCCAACACACCGGATATGGAACCGAGAGCGTCCTGAACACCACGGAGGAGCTGTGAGGTCCTATCTGCAGGATGTGGAGGACACATACCCTCGCGGACCTGATGCAACTCCAAGGGAATGTTTTCTCTGTGATATGACAGACAGTCAGTATGACTCTGCAAGCCCTTCAGGCTTCTCCTGGTACATTTCATCTACTGACACTTCACCAGAAACCAACAGTGGCAGCAATCCCTCAAGATTTGACATGAAAGGTACAATAACATTTATTGCCTCCTGACAGAGAGACTAGAATTCACAAAGTTTGTAATGACCGAAAACATTGGTCTGATCATATTTGTAGACACTTTGCATATTGAAACTAACAAATTAATTATCAACCTTTCAAAGCTGGTTTATATATAATTTCTGTTTGGCTGAGATAGATGATTCCTTTTACAGGCCTGAAAAAAACTCTCCCATTGCAAGGTGCAGATGATGTGTGGCCGACAGCTGAGGAATGATTGACGACAGATGTCGATGATGTACTGTGATATATATAACAACTTACTGTGATATGGTTTTTAATCGAAATGGAGAAACAGGACAAAAGTATGCTGTGTTTGGGTAGATCATATACGTAAAAGGGACTATTACATTTGCTGGTTAACACAGAGTATGATATCAGCTATAAGATGAAACTCTGGTGTCAAATTTTTACAATGATTATTCAACATAGCAATATTCTTGTTTCAAAGATTTCAGTCGTTTACCTCATCAGGCCTTTAACCCTTATGTGTCCCTTGGTCAAATTAAAAATTTATTGATATAGAATAACAATATATTAATAGAGATTACATCAAAAGGTTGCTGGCCAAAGACAAAATCCATGCAGCTTACTGGTATATGCTCTTTATTACATACACTTGGCATGAGCCACCGCTGTCGTCAATACTAGTCTCAAAGTTAACTTATTTACAACAACCAAGAAACATAAGACGACTTTTGTCATGCATTCTTCAATGAGATGAAGATGAAGATCTTCTCTGGGTTTGGAGATATGTCTGTAAACTTTTTTATGTTTTTCAACATTTCTTTTACAACTTTTTCACGCTAAAACACAAATGTTTGAAAGTGTCTGTCAAATATGGGAGTAGTTCATCTAATATAAACTTGTATTCTGACTCCTGCCTTCGTCGATGAAAGCAGTAGCCGGAATACGAGTTTATATTAAATGAACTCATATGGGAGGGTCTTCACCTATGAAACCTTATGTCAACATCCCTGAAGAAGTAATCAAGTAAAGTACAGATGGTCAAATGTTATAAAATCATCTTCGTATTTATCAGTACTAAGTAAGGAAAAGTGAGTGCTGAGAATTGTAGCAACTCTTGAAATGTTAGACTTGCATTTCTGATGCACCTTGACCAAGTTAAAAGATTGTTTTCTGATTCTTGTTTATTATGCATATTGATCTCAGCTTGCTTGCTCTAATGAAACTTAAAAGAATAAATATGTGAATGTTGAACACCTCATGTTATTCTTATTTCATATAGTAATGATGTATGAGCTCATTGGTACTGTTCATTTGTATAGCAACATGCTTACATAAGATTTCCAGATTTTGCACTATCCCAAGTTTTGAGAACGGAAATTATCTCATAATAACAGATATTTAATTCAGAATTCATATAAATCAAATATAATTTGTGAGATCAAGATGTTTATTTTGAGGTTTTAATTTTATGATGAACTCTCAATTTAATCTAGTAGATGAAATTAAGACCGACAAAGTTTTTAAAAAATAGTGACTCTATTCCAGTTCCATCATACCTCGTTAAAGAATTGATGTTGGATAACTAATACAACTTGCTTCATGGAATTTATTTTTGTGACTGTATCAACACTAAGTAATAAAAGGTTAAGCATTTTTAATATGACACAGACCGTAAATGTATCAGTTTTCTTTGTGATCTATTTGAAAATATTGAGAATACTATAAGTTATACCATTCAGAGGCGGGGTTCACGGGGAGATATCAGCCTCGAGCTTGGTGTTATGGGACAAGCCGAAGGTGAGTTGCATAACACCTAGCGAAAGGCTGATATCTCCCCATGTACCCTGCCTCTGAATGGTATAAAGAATTTATCTTACTGAATGTTTAAACAAAACGCATATAATATGAAGATAGAGAGTAAGAAAAGCTTTAACTGCGTAAGCCCTTTGACTTTAGTTTGTTCAAAGCTACATGATATCGGTTGATCAAAAGTAACCAGCTTGATCATGTGTTCGAGGTAACATATATTGTACAAGACGCTCAATCTGCATGCTTTTTTCATGCTTTTCAAATGATTTATTATCCCGCTCATGAGGGTGATATCAGTATTTATCCAGGGTCACGTGAACTAATCAGAGATCGAGATTCTTACATGAGGTAGGATAAAATCTTTTATTTTCTTAAGAAACAGGAAGTTGCTTTTGTCATACACAACTCTACAGCATACAGTTTCTTTTCCTTCACAAGACAACCATTTTCTTCACACTCGTCCAAGATTTCATTCCAGCTGAACCACCTTCTGCAGAATTGCTATAAAACCTATTGCAAACAAGAAGTTTACAATTATTTTTACAATATTCATTTAATAATTTCTTTGAAATGCATTGATCTTATAACTGGCAATAAGAGGGGCTCAAGAATTTACTATATATATACTTATGTTTACTATATAAGAAATTACTATATAAGTAGGATACTATTTCTCTTTTGATTAAGGACTAAATTTGATTTGTCTGTCAAGTTGATTTTGCATATTTTGCCAAGGGGGCTTAAAGGCACCACTCGACCGCGTTTCGTCCGCCATTTTGAAACGTTAGCATTCCGAGAAAACAAATGTGCTGTATTATGCTTATTCATTAATAAAATAAAGAAATAATTACTTGACTGATATAAGAAGAGTATATTCACAAATAATTCATAATAAAAGTTACCAGTTACAACAACATTTTGTCGTAATAATGCATTCCACGGTCGTAGCTTCGAAGATTGGCTTCATTTCACGATTTTTTTAATTTTCGAGCGATACACTTTATTCTTTGGCAAATTGTTTAATCTTTAACAACTGCAATGCTAACCTTACAATCATAATTGAAATTAAGTGTGAAATTATCATGTAAAAATCATTTATAACTGTAAACAGGAAAGTCCTCCTGAATTTCGTTTCCACAAAAAATACCCCGCTCGAATGGTCCCTTTAAGTATTCTCATGCATATTGCCAAGGGGGCTTAAGTATTCTCATGCATAGCATGCTCCTCTCAATAACTGGCAATGGGTTTAAATGTAAGTGCACATTGTTATTGTATTGTTAAGTCTTGTATTAGGGAAGGAACACTCTCAATGCTTAAACTGTGATAGGGAATTTGCATTACTTGTAGGTTGTTGTTGTGATAGACATATTGATGTAGTTTCTCACCTGAGTTTGAACATGTCGTCTTTTGTTTTGGTCGACAAACATAAGGCCAATTACTTTCATCATATTTCAAATCTGTGAAATCAAAACATGTCAATAAACAGTAGACATCAAAGTCAAAATTGTTAAAAAAAACATAAGATATGAATTTTATGTAAGGTGAGTTGTACTTTGACGAGTTGATGGGTTAGGTTCTTTAAGAATAAATTTTAAAAATAGAGCCATGGGCTCTGTAGCTCATCAGGCATCATATCAAGTTTGCTTTATACAGGCCAGATGAGTTAAAAATGAAACTGATGTTTTCTATTGCAAGAAAACCTATAAAAAAATGACAAAACAAATGTAACGATTTCGGAATAAATTTCCTTACCCAAATGATTTATTATTATTCAACACTTTCTAGATCGCCAATATTAGACAGTAAAAGAAGTCCAAACTAAAATATCCAAGGAGAAATAAATTTGCCATAGACTGTCATCTAATGGAGAAAAATAGGTTTTTAAGATTGTGACCCCTGTGACCCTATTTGGGGTCATGGGGTCACGAAACCTACAGTTTAGAATCCCCATTGGCCAAGGAGTCTGCACATATAATTTCAGCTCTCTAGATCTTTTGGAACTTAAGAAGAAGATGAAAGTAGGTTTTTAGGGTTGTGACCCCTGTGACCCTATTAGGGGTCACAGGGTCAACAAAGTTACAAATTAGAATCCCCATGGTCCAAGGAGTCTGCACATATCATTATTAACTCACTAGACCTTTTGGAACTGGAGAAGAAGATGAAAATAGGTTTTCAAGGTTGTGACCCCTGCGACCCTATTTGGGGTCCCAGGGTCACCAAAGTTACAAATTAGAATCCTAATTGTCCAAGGAGTCTGTACATATCATTTTTAACTCTCTAGTCCTTTTGGAACTGGAGAAGAAGATGAGAATTGGTTTTTAAGGTTGTGACCCCTGTGACCCTATTTGGGGTCATGGGGTCACGAAATCTACAATTAAGAATCCCCATTGGCAAAGGAGTCTGCAGATATCATTTTCAACTCTATAGTCCTTTTAGAACTGGATAAGAAGATGAAAATAGGTTTTTAATGTTGTGACCCCTGTGACCCTATTTGGGGTCATGGGGTCACGAAATCTACAATTAAGGATCCCCATTGGCCAAGGAGTCTGCACATATCATTTTTAAATCTCTAGTCCTTTTAGAACTGGAGAAGAAGATGAAAATAGGTTTTAAAGGTTGTGACCCCTGTTTCCCTATTTGGGGTCACAGGGTCACCAAAGTTACAAATTAGAATCCCCATTGTCCAAGGAGTCTGCACATATCATCTTTAACTCTCTACTCCTTTTGGAACTGGAGAAGAAGATGAAAATAGGTTTTTAAGGTAGTGACCCTTGTGACCCTATTTGGGGTCACAGGGTCACCAAAGTTACAAATTAGAATCCCCATTGGCCAAGGAGTCTGCACATATCATTTTTAACTCTCTACTCCTTTTGGAACTGGAGAAGAAGATGAAAATAGGTTTTAAAGGTTGTGACCCCTGTTTCCCTATTTGGGGTCACAGGGTCACCAAAGTTACAAATTAGAATCCCCATTGTCCAAGGAGTCTGCACATATCATCTTTAACTCTCTACTCCTTTTGGAACTGGAGAAGAAGATGAAAATAGGTTTTTAAGGTAGTGACCCTTGTGACCCTATTTGGGTCACAGGGTCACCAAAGTTACAAATTAGAATCCCCATTGGCCAAGGAGTCTGCACATATCATTTTTAACTCTCTACTCCTTTTGGAACTGGAGAAGAAGATGAAAATAGGTTTTAAAGGTTGTGACCCCTGTTTCCCTATTTGGGGTCACAGGGTCACCAAAGTTACAAATTAGAATCCCCATTGTCCAAGGAGTCTGCACATATCATTTTTAACTCTCTACTCCTTTTGGAACTGGAGAAGAAGATGAAAATAGGTTTTTAAAGTTGTGACCCCTGTGACCCTATTTGGGGTCACAGGGTCACCAAAGTTACAAATTAGAATCTCCATATGCTAAGGTACCTGTACACAAAATTTCAGCTCTCTAATGTGTATGGTTCATGAGGAGAAGTCGAAAGTGTCAAAAGTTTACGGACGGACCGACGGACGGACGGACGCCGGACGACGGGCCATGCCATAAGCCCATCTGGACTTTCAGTCCTGATGAGCTAAAAATGGTTAAGTTAAAGTTATAAAGATGTTTCATTACCCTCTTGTGATTTGGCTATTTTCACTGGTTGAACAAGCCATTCCCTCTCCCTCTCTTCACACACTTGTTTGATGTGCAAAGGGAGATTATTCTTCTTTAAATACTCATCCAATTGAAGAATAGATGTCACACTGAAAGCAAAGATTATGCAAGATAGTGTATATGATAACTTTAAGCAGAATATAATGCAGTGACATCTGAATTTACATGATGTTGTAAAATAAAGTGGTTAGTGAATTAAACAAACGTTTTATCAATTAAATAGAGAACAAAGTGAAAAGGACTTAAAAGTAAAACTATCAAAATACCTTGGAAAAAACACTGCAACACACTTTCCCATCTTTAATCTTGCAGAGATGAAAGAAAGATGTTTCACAAGACTGTTCATTGGCAAATCAGATGATATCTGAAAATAAAGCAATGCACACACTTCAATAAACAAAGCAAGTAAAAAAATAGAGCATTTGGCTCTGTAGCTTATCAGGCTTTACATTTGATTTTGCTTTAGGGTGTGGCCAATGTGGTTCCCCTCTTAGTAAGGGCCACAGGGTCACAAAATCAACAATTATTAATCCTCGCTAGTCAATGAGTCTGTACACAAAGTTTCAGCTTTCTAGGCCTTATGCTTCTTGAGAAGGAGATGAAAATAGGTTTAAAGGATGTGGCTGTTATTAGGGGCCACAGGGCCACCAAAGCTACAATTTATAATACTCACTAGTCATATAGTCTGTACACAAAGTTTCAGCTTTCTAGGCTTTATGACTGGAGAGAAGATGAGAATAGGTTTAAAGGATGTGGCCTCTGTGGCCCTTATTAGGGGCCACCAAAGCTACAATTTATACCCCTCACTAGCCAAGGAGTCTGTACACCAAGTTTCTGCTTTCTGGGCCTTATGGTTCTGGAGAAGAAGTTGAAATTCCACAAAGCTTACGGACGGACGTCGGACACCATGGCATGCCATAAGCCCATTGGGCCTTACACCCCAGATGAGCTAAAATCAACTTCTTGGATTAATTTGTTGTACTTATCAGCTAGCTAGACCTAGTTATCTAATTACAAAGAAGAATAACACAAAAACAAGCATTGATTTTATTCTTACTCCATCAAATTGGATATCCGGGGATAATTCATGAATGTCAGCTTCCAAATGAATCTTCATTGACACGTCTTTCCCTCTTCTTTGAGATATGATCTCTCTCCATGTCTCAAGGTTATTCACACAATCCTCCAAGACCTCCCCCATTTCAGTCACACAGTATACTTCCCCTGTCTCTCCTACTGGAAAGGGAAAAATAGAGCCATGGGCTCTGTAGCTCATCAGACTTATGATTGGGATAGTTATTTAAGGTTTTGACCCCTGTGACCCCAATTGGGGTCAAGGGTAACCAAATGTAAAATTTAGAATCTAAATTGACCAAAGAGTCTACACACAACTTTTCAGCTCTCTAGACCTTTTGGAACTGGAGAAGAAGATGAAAATTGGTTTTTAAGGTTTTGACACCTGTGACCCCATTTGGGGTCTTCGGGTCATGAAATCTACAATTAAGAATCCCCATTGGCCAAGGAGTCTACTCACAACTTTTCAGCTCTCTAGACCTTATGGAATTGGAGAAGAAGATGAAAATAGGTTTTTAAAGTTTTGACCCCTGTGACCCCATTTGGGGTCATGGGGTCACGAAATCTACAATTTAGAATCCCCATTGGCCAAGGAGTCTACTCACAACTTTTCAACTCTCTAGACCTTTTGGAACTGGAGAAGAAGATGAAAATAGGATTTTAAGGTTTCGACCCCTGTGACCCCAATTGGGGTCATTGGGTCACAAAATCTACAATTTAGAATCCCCATTGGCCAAGGAGTCTACTCACAACTTTTCAGCTCTCTAGACCTTATGGAATTGGAGAAGAAGATGAAAATAGGTTTTTAAAGTTTTGACCCCTGTGACCCCATTTGGGGTCATGGGGTCACAAAATCTACAATTTAGAATCCCCATTGGCCAAGGAGTCTACTCACAACTTTTCAGCTCTCTAGACCTTTTGGAACTGGAGAAGAATTGAAAATAGGTTTTTAAAGTTTTGACCCCTGTGACCCCATTTGGGGTCATGGGGTCACGAAATTTACAATTTAGAATCCCCATTGGCCAAGAAGTCTACACACAACTTTTCAGCTCTCTAGACCTTTTGGAACTGGAGAAGAAGATGAAAAAAGGATTTAAAAGGGTTTGACCCCTGTGACCCCATTTGGGGTCATGGGGTCACAAAATCTACAATTTAGAATCCCCATTGGCCAAGGAGTCTACTCACAACTTTTCAACTCTCTAGACCTTTTGGAACTGGAGAAGAAGATGAAAATAGGTTTTAATGTTTTGACCCCTGTGACCCCATTTGGGGTCATGGGGTCACAAAATCTACAATTTAGAATCCCTATTGGACAAGGAGTCTGCACATCAAATTTCAGCTCTCTAGAGTCATTGGTTCTGGAGAAGAAGTCGAAAATGTGGTTAAAAAAGGTTACGGATGGACGGACGGACGCCGGACGCCTTGCCATGCCATAAGCCCATCGGGTCTTTCAGACCTGATGAGCTAAAAATATAAGTTGACAGAGACCAAAATATTCAAATGATTCCTTTGAATGAATCTTTAATAAAGAATTGTTCTGTAATCAATATTACTAGTTGCATGCAGTCAGGTTTTTAAATGTCAATTTCATATTTGTTAATATTGATGAAATCTTCATGAAAAGAATACCTACATTGTAAGTTCAAAAAGCATTTTAATGTTAAAGTTCACATAACCACAAACATATTTCATTATTTTCTTTGGAATATAGAAAGTCTGATTACAATATTGTATAGTGCGTTAAAGATCGCTACTCAAATATGTTTAGTTTGGTAATGAAAGTCGTTTTTGAAAGCCGCTTAGACCTATCTGACAAACAAATGAATGCATGACTGGTCACGCCCCCATTTTGTGACGTCATAAACAGAATCAGCCTCATTATCTATACATCTATCGTAACAATACCTCAGAAAAAAAACCCAATAATTAACGATTTTCAGAAAATGTTTTCCACTCAGTTAGATAAATCATTTGACAACGTAACACTACTAAGCATTTGGTGTAAAAAGATATCTACATCAATGGTAATTAAACATTTATTTAGGCGGTATTTCAGTTGAAATCGAAAATCGAGAAGTGGTAAGGTCGAGGTTAGTTGATGTTTAAATACAAAACCTCCTTCACCCTTAATTCATTCTTCTTGATTCATCTCAGATCTAAATAAAAGTAATGGGGTATAAGGGACTATATGTAAGGATGTGGATAAAAAACAGTTATTCTTCATCACTCCAAATTTTAAACTGCCATTCGAAGAGTCTAGATTGAAGGCATTCTATTTACTCTAAGATCACCTGTCAAAGAAGGAATTCATATCAGTTTTGTAAAACAACCTTTATGATCATAACAAACTTAGGTGACTCTATGTTAAATGTATTATCCCCCGCCTCGCGTTTAGCGTAAAGCGGGGGATATAGTATTGAGCAGCGTCCGTCCGTACGTACGTACCCCGACGGATGAAATTGAGTAACTCAAAAACTATTGACTATTTTCATTTTTTGTATATAGCAATCACCATGAGAGCAAGGTCCCTCTAGAGCAGGGTTCGAAATTAGTCCTATTGGGGCACTAGCCATTCGGACTAGTGCATTACAGTGAGCACTAGCCCAAAGATATTCTGACTAGCCAAATACACCAATATAATCATATTTTCTTTAAATTCAACTAGTCCTTCGGACTACCAATGATTGCACTTTACTAGCCCAGCAACTTTTTCACTAGCCATTGGCTACCGGGCTAGTGCTAATTTCGAACCCTGCTCTAGAGGTTCATGACCTTGACCTTCATTTCAAGGTCATTACGAGACTTTAACATTTCACCCTTGTCAGCGGGATATCTCAAGAACCATTTACTGGATTCTCTTCATAATTTACACAAAGCATCTTATTGAGGAAGCGCCGGGCCCAGTCGATTTTGGTGACCTTCACATTATTTTCAAGGTCACAGCGAGACTGAAAATTTCAGCATTGAAACCTGCATTTTGGGCTTGTCAGCGGGATATCTCAAGAACCATTCACTGAATTCTCTTCATAATTTACAAAAAGCATCTTATTGGGGAGGCGCCGGGCCCAGTCGATTTTGGTGACCTTCACATTATTTTCAAGGTCACAGTGAGGCTTATATATATGGAAGACCCAGGGACCAGTTGATTTGTTGTGGTCTAAATGACATCTAGTAGCATGACAAGTGTAGACAAGTGTTTCTATGTATACAGTATGCATTTTGTTCACATCAATTTGCGGCGGGGGATCTTGTCACCTTTGTGACAAATACTTGTTTAACTAACAGATATATTTTCTCATTTGTACCTGTCTGAGAGAAATATGCTGCTGATGCTGTACACTGATTGATTTGTCGACCTATGTGAAGCATGGTGTCCCCCTTCTTTACATCTAGTGCATGACAAATCAGTCGGTAGAGCTGAATAAGAAGACCATATAATCTTAGCATTACAATCAAAATTTCATCAGAAATCAAGGGTATTTTTACAGGAATTCACAGAAAAAATAGATCCGTCCTCCAACTGAATTGATATGAAAAAAACAAATATATATTTTACCAGCATATGTCCTTGGCTTACTAATAACTGAAATGACAGTGAAATCAACATTCAGTACCTAGAATATGTTTTCTCATATGAAACACTTGCCAATTACATCAGATATTATCACACCAGGGGCTTTTGCAGTACAATCATATTTGACATAATACCCACTTAAAAATAGAGCCATTGGCTCTGT
The DNA here is from genome assembly GCA_916613615.1 of Steromphala cineraria. Lineage (NCBI taxonomy): Eukaryota > Metazoa > Mollusca > Gastropoda > Trochida > Trochidae > Steromphala > Steromphala cineraria. The sequence continues at coordinate 24,064,275 of OU744724.1, forward strand.
AGCTCATCAGGCATCATATCAAGTTTGCTTTATACAGGCCAGATGAGCTAAAAATTAAACTGATGTTACCTATTGCAAGAAAACCTATAAAAAAATTACAAAACAAATGTAACGATTTCGGAATAAATTTCCTTACCCAAATGATTTATTATTATTCAACACTTTCTAGATCGCCAATATCAGACAGTGAAAGAAGTCCACACTAAAATATCCAAGGAGAAATAAATTTGCCATAGACTGTCATCTAATGGAGAAAAATAGGTTTTTAAGATTGTGACCCCTGTGACCCTATTTGGGGTCATGGGGTCACGAAATCTACAATTTAGAATCCCAATTGGCAAAGGAGTCTGCACATATAATTTCAGCTCTCTAGACCTTTTGGAACTTGAGAAGAAGATGAAAATAGTTTTTTAAGGTTGTGACGCCTGTGACCCTATTTGGGGTCACAGGGTCACCAAAGTTACAAATTAGAATCCCCATTGTCCAAGGAGTCTGCACATATCAATATTAACTCTCTACTCCTTTTGGAACTGGAGAAGAAGATGAGAATTGGGTTTTAAGGTTGTGACCCCTGTGACCCTATTTGGGGTCATGGGGTCACGAAATCTATAATTAAGAATCCCCATTGGCCAAGGAGTTTGCACATATCATTTTTAACTCTCTAGTCCTTCTGGAACTGGAGAAGAAGATGAAAATAGGTTTTTAAAGTTGTGACCCCTGTGACCCTATTTGGGGTCACAGGGTCACCAAAGTTACAAAAATTGAAAAAGAGGGGGACCATTTAAAGGTTTAGCTTTCAATGAAATAAGTGAGTTGTCTTGGTGTTCTAGATCCAATAGTGAACAAACTCTTCCATTTGAATATACTCAAACTTTAATAGCATTTGTGATTTCTACTCACCATATGGAATAAATATACAGTTACCATGCATACATGCAATACCTAGATTACCTCACAGAGTAAGTTACCAGAAGAAAGCGCTTATTGTTTCACGAGTCAAAAACATGTTTTGGGTGATAAAAAAAAGTGCTTACTGCATCTAATACGGTCTTTAACAAACCTGTAAACTGAGGAGACCTCTGTTCCCATCCAATGTCTCTACAAATGTCTCAAGAGTCGGATGAGACACTAACAGAGATGGGAAATGTTCCAATTGTAACACACTTCCTGGTTGTGTTCCAATGATGTCACTGTGTCTCAAGTTGCGCTGTGGCAGTGCAAGCTGGCCAGAATCTGTGAGTTGTGTCACACTCTGGATCTTCTTTCCTTTCCTGTTCTGATTTAGATACTCTACACACACATAGTCACCATAATTAAATATTGAGGAAGAAGTGGAATTAACTCCCTGCTCATCCTTGGATTGTTTGAAAACTTCAGTTTTTATCAGCTTTAGGATGAATACTGAAAGAAAAACAAACATTTGAGAGCGAAAAATCTTTATTAAGTACTGGATAAGTACTTCAAATAAATTTTTGTATCTTAATACTTTTTAAATATCACCTGTTAAAAAACATATTATTACAATAGGAAATACAAAATAATAGGAAATACAAAATACTATGAAATAAAACAATTCTTCATGGCAGAAAGATAGCACATTTCGATGTGGATACCACAAGTTAAAAAGTAAAAACATAATTACCTTGCAAATAAATCTTGCTTAACAAAATTTTCAGTTGCATGAAATATTTATTGTTAAAAACAACTGATTTTAGTCTACAATTTACTTTAATTATCATAACATATATATTATAAATCAGAAATAAAAAGAATTACGTGTTTGTCTTTCATCACGTTTGTAAGGATGGCATTTATTCTCAGCTGAAATTCAAAGAATGAAATATCAAATCAACTGTTGAATTAATGCAAAAATAGATGCAAAATTTGTTTTTTTACAGGTATTGCAACTCATTATCAAAATCAGAAAATTTAAAATTGGACACTGGCTATCAATAGATATATCAGTATGCTACAGATAAAGTAAAAACCCTTTTTAATTCAAACAATCGGTTTCAAAAGAAATTGATGAGAATGTTTTTGATAAGCATTGATATTCCAAATAGCAGTATTTAAGATTGGTATCGTTCATCATTTCTGTATTGCAAATTAAATAGCAGGTTGTTTTTATATTGCAATATACCAATATACAGATAATACCATGCATCCTTTAACAGTATCCATTAGATGTCTCTTCTAACAAGAAATATTATTGTAGCAATAAAAGAATTGATGACAATGAAATTGATGCTGCACCTGCGTTAACTTTCCATAAGGTCAGTGTATCTTCAAAGACTCCCTCGACTCTCAGTGAAGGACAGGACGTATGTACCGCCCGTACACACGATAACACTGTGCTCACACTGAAATAGTCAAGCATCCTTAGTCTAGTCATGACACTAGTGGTATCCAAAATGGATCATAAGAATGTATATGAACAACTAAATTTGAAACTAAGGTGGCCTTTTTTGGCAAGTTGGGCATATTCAACATCATTTTGAAAACACAACTTTGCTTCTGAGTTGTTCTCACAGGTTTTATTATTTCTATCATTAAACTGTTTTCAAACTTAATATGGAGCATATAAAAATGTAAAAACAGCTTTTATCCAAATTTTTTTAATACTTAACAGGAAATTTGATCACTCAGCATGTATACCAGTAGTACAGATTGAAGCTATTGAGGTAAAAGACAAAACCATTTTAAGTGACCAAATAAAAATAAAAAACTTGTTGGCAATTGCAATAACGAATATAAGTTAGTGATAGTTTTGTATCTGATATATAAACTTGGTTAAAGAAAAGATTATTCTTGCAAGAACTTTTCAACATATCTTCCACAGCAAAGCATGAAAACTTTTGGGAACAAATGATATGAACTTCTTAAATAATGCTTCCATTATTAAAGTCCTTGTGTCAGTTTTGAAGGGCAAATCATAAAGCTTTAATGCTATCAAAAAATTTACTGAAGGAGTTAAGGTGTTATTTCCGGTCTTGATCAGATGATAAGATATTGTCCGGTCATACTCTACACAATCTACAATATGACAGAAAGGTTGACCTGCTTATGTTCAGATCTGATAGTATGTGAATGTGATAGTATGCCAATCTGGGTCCACAGCTGCAACGTCGGATTCAGTTCAACATGACATTTGTGGAATGATGTGGGACACCATGGCTTGAGCCAAAGGACATGGACAGTGAGTTAGAAATTTCAATATTGAAGCAAAGAATATGCGCAAGAATCTGAAAATTGTTGCAAACAGCAGGGGAAATATTGAAGTAACAGATGAACTGTTTGCCTGAGATGTATAAATAGAAACAAAGACTTAACTTTACCTTGGTGTATACACAAGAATGACAGCTCCAGCTTTGAGATTTATTGACACATTGTCAAGTGCATCAACTGGGTTTTTCATGTCCAGAAAAACCTTAAACAGTAATAAAAGAGCAACATAATCCAAAGTAACTGTTACTTCTGACCTGACATAAATTAATATTTAAGCTTTTCACATTATTTGAGGGAAATCGTGAACAGGAGGTTTTTTTATGACGAAGAATCTTAAAGGGTTAATATTTGTTTTGTTCATCAACTGATGTTCCGAATAAATGATCACAATGAATCCAAATCAAAATTTGAGGATGGAAACACTTTGAGCAAAATATGTCTTGCAGTGAGTGAGTAAAATACTTCATTTATTTTAAATAAATATCATTTAAATGTTTGAGAGTAAGATCTAATGGAATATATATTGATATTGTATTTATCTATAGGGTAAATAGATAATTATAAAAGAATCATACCGCATCAATATCGAATAAATCCTTGTCATTGACCTTTGTGATGTCCCCATGCAAAAATCTGATGTTGTTAGAGGTTTCACATCCAGTTTCATAACACTGATTGTTCCATTTGTCAACATTTTCTTGGGCAAGTTCAGACATAATTTTATTTTTCTCTATGGAGACCACTTGACCACTGCTTCCAACTATGTAAAAAGGAAGCATACTTGTGAGAAAGAATAACTTGTCTAGTGAAAAGTTAAGAAGCTCATTGGATAGTAAATTTCTTTGTTGCTATAGATGCAATGTGTCATTACAGATACGTTAATTGTTATCAACCAATATATCTTGTATTATCAAGGTTTGAGTATCTGCACCAGACCAAAACAAGGAATCTATTGCAATAAAGATTATATAACTTGTTCTCCTTCATCAAACTTTTTGAACATTTATTTTTAAGCTGAATGGTTAATATAATGCATTACATCTTACTTTAAACATTGAGCTTTTAACTCTGTAACAACATCCTGCTACATCAGCGTATATGTCTCCGCGTTAGGCTACAACCTATCCCCTGATATCCTGCTAAGATATTCTGCCGTATCACTATATATAGCAAGCCAATCAAATGATGCCCTTTCAGCGATAAAGGCAAAGTTGTTTCTTGGCTTTGTTCCGCGTGATTCAAATTAACCAATGGGAGTGCTATTAGATAATAAATATGATTCTCATTGTAGGCTCCCGCTAAGCTCCAAATCACGCTCTCTTAGATTTCCACGAGCGACATCACTAGACAACAGTGTATGGAGTTCGAAATAGTTTGACTGAAAACAGACAGGCTATAAATAGCGCTGAGTAACCACCCGTCAGCAATACGGCTGAATAGCACAGCAGGATATCAGGGGATAGGTTGTAGCCTAACGCGGAGTCATATACGCTGATGTAGCAGGATATGTAACAAGGGATTGTTGGACTTAACTCATAAATATGTTTTGTTCTAAGATATAAATAGTTTCAACTTGTCATTCTTACAGCTACCTTACATCAAATGTTTACTTTATCAATGTTGGTATGCTATCATAATAATAATAATGCTGACCTGCTCTAGAGAGTAGCAGGGTTGTCCCCCCTGCTCCACTCCCTGCTTCAAGCACTCGGCTACCTTCGTGAATATCAGCCATGTAAATCATAGAGGTCACCGTCTATGAAAAAGATATTGCTTGTTAACTTGTATGTTTATTCATATATATACAGTTTATAAGAAAATTGACAAATTTACCTGTTAAGTGAATAATGTCACATACACAAAATGATATAAATACACTCTCTCTCATTCAATCAACAAGGCTGCTAACAGAAATATTTTCAAGACTGTATTAAATCAAATACTCAATCATATATATACCTTTGGATTTGCAGCAACCAATTTTTTGGGTATTAAGGTGATAAAATCTTCTAAAGTTGGAAAAGAGATGAGGGCCATTTTGTTCGAAGTAATCTTAATAATTTGACCAGGTTCTTTGTGGATAAGTTTATCATGAGACAAATTTCCATATGATTTAATATGGAAGAATTTTCCTTTCTCATGTTTAAACATGTATTTGTATTGTTGAGGTCCTTTAGTCCATCCAAATAGATTCAGCACAACTAGGCATCCATACTGAATTGTTTTTGGTGAAAATTTTTGCACATGTGTTGCTTCAGATACATTGTGTAAATCTATCATTTCTGTCATAGTCACAGAATGATTCTTTACATTTGAATATGGCAAATTAACAGTTTGTTTATCTAGATCTGCAATCAAGTCTTTGGGTAAATGTCCACTTAACCTTTGCAAGGGTAACAAAGTCTTTTTTGGAAATTTTGTTCTATTAGGGTTTCTACCATTAATTTCATCATTATTTTGAAAGTTCCTGATATCAACATTCATGTTTTTGTCTATCAATTCTTCATCTGGTTCACTCCAGTCAAAATATGATGCAGAAGATTGATTTTTGTGAATTCTGGATTTCTCTGTAGTAAGTTTTTTTGTTCTTTCAATGTCTTTATCTTTATCAGAGTCAAAAATTCGAGTTGCCTGAAGCTCATGTGGTAAAATATGTGATAGCCTAGCAATTGGAGACACCATCTGTTTCCGTTGTTTTGGAAAATTTCTCCCCTCATCATAATAAGTTTTTTTATTGACCGGATTATCATCGTCATTTCCTGATCCAAAGGATTTTGCAAAGGCTAAAAGTTGCCTGCCAAAAAAGATTTTAGCCCTATCATTTGTAAAATTGAAAACCAACTTTAGCCTTGAAGAAGGTTTCAAACAGGATTGGCCCAAATATAAAGCCATAATTGATTTTTCAAACTGATTTATATATACTTGACTCAGGCAAGTTTATACAATTTCTTTTCAAGACATGGAATGGTTTTGAAATCAACCATTTTCCTTTTTTTCAGTTTCAGCACTTTGGAAATAAAACATATTTTTCCAAGGGTAGCCATCTATGTAAAGACAGATATATTATTTTCGCATCATGAGTATGCTTTTAGTATTCATTCCTTATTCTCGATGTTTGTCAGTATTTTTAGAAAGAGCTACATTTCACATACAGATAATGTCAAAATTTATATAAACAATAGGAAAACCACTAATGAAGAGTCGCAAATATTTATACGGAACTACTTTATAGTGCCTGAGAAGTAAAGCTACTACTTCCGATGACCTGTCAACAAGCAATCGTCCTCAAGCACCTGTCGCTTGCTGGACTTTGTGGATTAGTTGTACAAGTTTTTCCTCTTTGAGGTTAAGTTAAAAACATGTCATAGTTGTGATACGGATATTTGATTTTAGTTTTACATACAAGTTTTGCATTTTTCAGTTCTTTAGAGTAATCACTGATATTTTCGCCGGTAACTTAGTGGACATGAATGAAGCCAACTATCAACTTGCATTTTATACGACCATATTTAGGCTTTTATAAGTTAAACAATGACATTGAGAATTTACTAAGATGAAATAAACTCTCACATGGTCTAAAAAATTCTAAGATCTCAAAACAACCATTTTAACAATGGAGGGTTCTACACAAAATCTGTCTTCAAGATTATATCAAATCTATGGACCTTTATGTCACCAATTTCTCATTCTTTTTCTTTTACATGTGAACTTTTGCATGACAGTTGATGTAAAACCTCAAAAAGAACTTTATCTCCCAGACTACTCTTTTTATCACAATCTTAGTTCAATTCAAAGAGAACTTCAAGCTCTTGTTCATAAATATCCGAATTTTGTGAGATTGAACTCAAATTATAAGTCTAGACTTGACCGACCACAAATGCTTCTTCAAGTGACAAATTTTACTCATGACTCCTTAAGCACAATAAAAACCGTAAGGAAAGCCAAACTGTTCCTATCATATGGAGAGCATGCAAGAGAGTTCCTTCCAGTAGAGACAATGTTTTTCCTCATCAAAAACCTGACAGAAGGTATACGCTCCCCAGAAGGAAGTGGTCCATGGTCGTATTCACACTATATCCTCACTCATGTGGATTTACACTTACTAGCAATGGCTAACCCTGATGGCCGCATGAATGTTGAGTCTTCGCACAACTATTGCTGGCGGGGAACAAGTACAGGAGTTGATCTCAACAGAAACTTCAACTGGGAGTATGGCAAGAAGGGCAGTTCGGCTGACCCCGCAGATGAAGAATACAGGGGACCTCATGCTTTCTCAGGTATTTATTATTCTTCAACTATATGACCATCATACAGTACGTAGTTATACTCAGTGAACAATTGTAACAGATGATGAATAATAATGAGGCAGGTGGACAAATACCCAATACCTTGAATCATAGTTGACTCTGTCTTATTTTACAAAGATAATATTTAATGATAATCAATAAAGTATGAAAATGCTTTTCTCTTTCTCCGCTTATTTTGGATTTCATTATCTTTTATGTTTCAGAACCAGAGAGTATAATTTTCCAACAACTTACTCAGGACATCCAGTTTGACTTGTTTATTTCATTCCATTCCGGAATTCGTCAGATATACATTCCATACGCAGGTAAGTGTTTGATGTTTATGTTTATGACAAATATATAAGCAGTTAAAGTTGTAATATTTCGATAAAATATTTTCTGAATGTCCTGATGATTTACAGAGTCACTTGTTATCTTACAGACACATACTCACAGTCTGTTAAACGGAAACCAGCCAATATAAATGGGATCACAAACTTGGCACGCCTGCTTGCATCGTCAACAGTACACAGGTACCAGTACGGGAGAGCAATGGATCTGACATACTACACTGCAGATGGGACTTCCTTTGATTACATGGCAGGTATCAGAAAAGTAAGTTATTTTACTTAAGAGCTTAAATCAGCAGAGCAGAATGACTTGTATGCCGGTAGTACTGCAATTGCATAGTACTCATCAATAATTTTAAATGATATACATGTACAGGAATAAATTTACCTGCGAGTCCTGCTTCAAATATTCATAAAATTTAGAAAGGACTCATAGAATTTTAAGCTGCGAGTCCTGTGATGCATATTTCTTTTGTGATCATACTATGTGCTTACTTATTAAAGGACTCATTTAAATCAGCTTGGACTTTTTGGTAGCAAGTCCCTTGACTCAGAGGGTAATATCTGTAGATTGATCGCTGCATGTATGTGCTTAAAACTTTATTATCATGTTCAATGTTTCAGATTCCCTTCTCACTAGCGATAGAGCTGTGGGGAAGTGCCAACCATAGAGGCGCCAGCTGCTTTGATGAGTTCAACCCTAGAAGTGAGAAACTTCAGGTATGTCACAATGTGAAAGGAATCACAAATATCTTATATTTCGTTAAAATTCAAAGATAATAATTCTTAATTTAAAGGTAAATATAGGAATTTGTTGTGTTCTTTTTTTTTAAATGTAATCTAAATTTTAAGAATCTCATTGCTGGATTTATCACTTTATCAAAGGATTTCATTCCAATATCATTGAAATCAAATCATTGATTCTCTCCCTTTATACTAAGATGTTACTGTTTTCTCATCTATGATCTGACTGAATCCAGGTTGTCAGTGAGTGAAAGTAACATCATAATATAAAAACACGAGCAAATAAACCATATGATTTCAATGAGATTGGATTTCCAGGAGTTACATTTCTTGACATTACAGTATGTTATGGAGACTGACTGTGTATAACAGATGTTTTCAGCACTGAAATATTAAACAATGATCTGACGTAAAGAATAAACTGATGAAGTTACATGTTGCTATAGTTGTTTATTGAAAATGATGACCCAACTAGATAATGAAATGTTCTCTACATATTGTATACTTCACTGTTGATGTTCTCTCCCTAGTATGAGGTCTCGCTCATTCACCCTCTGTACGTGAAACTTCTCCAGTACATGATCCAATGGAAGACGCCATCGAAATCCATCCAAGTAGAAAAGAGTAACTTGTTGCACAACAAATTTACATCAATGAAGGTTGGTTTTCTTCTTGTGTGAACATGTATTGATGGCAACTATTGGTTTAGTAATTTTTGAAATATTGTTTTATAATGATCAGAGTGAATTAATGTTAAATTTGTATACTGCTTCATTGAATAGTGATATATTCTCTTAATTGTAGTACATATTATTGACTTTGAATATTTTTCCCTAATAATTAAAGTTTTTACTATTTAGATTATAAAAAATCCCTGCAAAAAGTATTGTGATGTTTATCGTATAGAATTTTATCGTCATAAGTTTTTTGATAAGTATTGTAGTGTGAAACTCAATAAACTGGCCAGCCACACTGCTCTTTGCACAGATCAATTCAGAACCTTAAGGTTTTTTTTCATTATCATTTCAGAAGCCTGCTCCTTCACATTTCACGGTGTATTTGTTTCTGACTGCTGTTGCCTTGGTGATTCTCATCTTGTTTTCACGATACCGGATAGTAATGTGTCCAGCATGGCAGCATCGACGGCGAGTAATACGACTCAAGACGCTCAGTTCTACACTGTCATTGTGGGGCTTCGTCAAGTCTATGTAACAGTTTGGCTTATTGAACACTATGCATAGAAACTATCTGATTTGGTAAACCAGGATCTAATAAACTGTGGTATCTGACCAATCTTACTCAAAATATTTAGGGTGGTCTGGGTGAATTTTGTTTTGTTTCCACAAATCTTCCAACATGACCTCCATTACCTGCTTGACTGTTAAACTAGTTTCATGGTTTTCTGATATCCCCATTAGGGGCACAATTTTTCGAAACTACCAACTGGTGCACTCGAGGATTTTTCATTGAAGGGTCATGAGGAAATTTGCCGAGCGCTTTGGCTTGGTGTCCCATATATTTGAAGAAAAGGATAAGTTACTATTGTAAAGGCTCCAATCTGTTCAGAATTGGTCAAATGTCTCACTGTCATTTATATGTATTCCAAGAATTTGACTTGAATGTATTAACAAGCAAATTAGGTTTTTACATGTGAAAAGTCAGTGTTAACTGTACAACTTCCTGCCAACAACATACTGGTAACTGCTCCCGCCAGTGCCTTTACACAAACTACCATCATCCATTTGCGCACAAGTTGAGTCTCGGAAGGTCTCACGGGGCAAACAATGTACTCATCTTCCTTTACAGTTGATTGCTTTCTCATATTCTCAAAGTTTAAAGGTATTTCACTCTTAATTGTCATCTTTTGGTGAAGTGAACTACGAATTGTTGTTTCCGACTTGAAATTCATCATTGATCTCTTATTGTTTATGAATGAAAGTTAACTTTTGTATGGTTGATAACACTTTGTGTTTTTGATGATTTCCATTTCAAGATCACAAATAGATCTCATGACGAATATTAGAGCTTCCAGTATGATTTATGAAAGAGCTTTATCAGTGCAGAGTTGAAATCCAGATAATTTGGAAATATTAATTTATTTTACGTGATTGTTATCAAACACCAATGAAGCAATAGCACATCCGATCTATATTGATGTTCTAAGGCAAAATTAAAATAATAAATGTTTCTCTGGCTTTGAGTTTGATTGGAAAAATCCTTGAGTGGTTGGCATGAAATTGTTATAGTATGACACTGTTGCAATCATCTCTTCATTCATGTGTGCTTGTAAATCAATGTGCTAATGTTTCCATTTCCTGTAGTTCTTTGTTACAATCAAGCTTATTTCTATATTTCTAATTACCAGTGCCCTTTAAAGGGGCAGTTGCACTTTTTTAGAGGGAATGTAAGTTGATGTCAGGAAAATTAAAATTAATGGTCCCAATTGAAAGCCAACATATTTAACCTAAATAAAGCAGTTTTTATTCAAATATAGAATGTTAAGTTTAGCCATGTGATTCCTTTTTCTTACACAAATGAATTAAAGGTGTTCGCACAGAATAGCCACCAGTGGATTTTACGTGAATCTTCATACTTTGTCCTCTGACTATGGATGATTGGCTATTGTAATGAGATTTTTGACACTAATACATTTAGCATTAACTTACAATCATCAGTGAAAATTTTATTAAAAAAATTATTAAAAAATGTGCTACTGCCCCTTTAAGAAAGCCTTTCAACCAGAACCTTTTCACTCTTGAAAACAATCTGCCTGAGAAACATATATGCGGTTTTACCTAAGAATATGTCAATCACAATGAAATTATTATCCAAATGGGGATACTTGCTTTATATATATGCATTTTTAAGTTTTACTGTATTTATGAGGGAATTTATGATTTTGTAATGATTTTGTTTTCCAAACGGTATGTCTTGATAATTCAATCTGAATCTATTTTTGTCAACTTTGTTATGTGGTTTGTTCTGGGGTTTGTTTTGTCTACCAGGATTATTTAATGAAATCAATGCTCATTTACAAGTTAATATTCCAATTTTACTTGCAATTTATGTTTACCATTGTGTGTACTTTGTACATATTTTGTGATTGTCAAGCTTTTGCTGCTTCTGCATAATGTTGCTTTATATTGCCTGTTTCTGTTTGCTCGTTGTGATAAGTCTATTTTCCAAATTAAGTTATGCTGTCTATGACTGGTGATGGCCCAAGAAGTTGCCAGAATATCCTTTAGCAAGTGGCCAGTAACAGATTTTGTTACAAACATTGAGTTGACTCATATCGATCACTGGGAATCGTTTGCATTAAATAAATTATTAATTTAGCATTTAATGGGTGATGGGTGGATTTAATGTCCTTCCAATTTTGCTTCGACAAAGCCATATCGTCGAGGTTATCTTATTACAGCGTTTGATGTCTCCTTTGTGAAGATGGCATTGGGTATAAAGGGTGAGTTTTAAACCCATATATATATATATATTAAGATATATATGAATTAAAACTTTCTTATGTCAAATAGATTTTAACTCAGCCGTATGAAGGCCAGTGGTCCATTATATAAACAATTTCCCTCAAAAGATAGAATTAAGATCCTCCCTTTCTATCCACAAAGCAGTTTGTTGGTAGCGTTAAGAGACTGGGCAATAATGAATTGCCTCCCTTACCATATTGATTGAATAAACAATGAAAGGTAGCTTAATTGAAAAACAAATTGTTAAGATATCGCATTCCTTAGAAACTTGAATCAGGGTCCAACATAGAATGAGTAAAACTAAGTTTAGCGACAGGAAAAGTTAGTTAGCACTGTATGGGTTTGTGTATTTACCTTCTAGAATTGTCTTCAATATGTTTTTGACAGACTGTGATGAAAACTATCAGATAGATGATATGTAGGATAATGAATAGAATTTACCCTTGTGTCTTCTGATATCATAGATATCACAAATTGATGTTTAATTAATCTTACTCATCTTACATATAATATAACATATAACATATAATGGGCCGGTGGCCCCTTTACGGAAATAAACACAGTTTCACTCATCTTACATATGTTTGATATGAGAATAAACAAGGCTAAAATTCTCTTTATATAAAAAATTGTATTAGTAGATGAACTGACTGGATAGCAAGTACCATTCCTCTTGTAATTAAGGATGAAATCTTTCTGTGATATGTCATCCCTGTGAAGTGCTTAACGAGATGTCAACAATTTAATTCATCATGTGAAGGTTTATGATGTGGCATTTTATCAGTTTTTCTTCCAACTCTTGTTGGTAACATCTTATTGATTGAATATTTTCATTTATTATATCATATAATTCTTAAATTTCTACATTTTTACACCAATATTCCATATTATGAGTAGACCTTAGTCTCAATACGTAGCTGTCTCATTGTTAAGATCACTAGATTCATTTTTAGTTATAATAATGTATATCATATGTTGTTTTATTTTGTATTTCCCCTCAAGAAGTCAATGTTATTAGAGATGAGATTTATTCTGAAGCAGTTATTCTTGGTTGTGTTTGCATTTTTTGTGTGATTTTTAGTTTTAACAAATTTATCATTTTTGCCGTTCCAATATATCTTGAAATAAAAATTCAAACATCCAATTTGAAATGAAATGAAAACTCAAGAGAATAGAGATACTTGCCATTTAGATAGTTAATAAATGTAACATTGTTATATTAGGATCACACAATCAGTATTAGTACCAATTCTTGTACTTTTGAGTTGATGCTCTTGCAGGATTTGAACCCACACCCTTTGAGTATGTGAACGTCGCCAGCAATAACCAAACCAGAGGTAAACTGTTGAATTTGTACTAGCGCAGACAGTGTGATCCTGCATATAACGCTGTTAAACCAAAGAGTTTTTTAAGTATAAATATGGTTGGAAGATTAATTTTGGATTGTCAATAGAATATGAGATACCGGTACATAGAGATTATTATCGAAGGAAGTGTGTTATATGAATTTTACAAAATGAGTGTGAATGTTTGTTATACCTGAGCGAGACTTATAAACAAATTTGCACAAGTTTTAAGTCATATGACACATTACCTAGGGTAGTAATTCTCTATTACCAATTTATTCTCTCTACAATTATAAAAAAATGGCCTGCCTCCCCAGAGTACAGTAACGTCGCAATGGTTTTATGAAGTCCCAGTTGAAATGTATTGGGAGTCGGTCGAGCAACAACAATAGTTGCTAGGCAAAAGTGACATGTGCACATCTGCTCGTATTGAAAATAATTTTTTACTTGTATTCCACCCTTTGGCCAAAAATGAAAAATATGGATGGGGTGATGAACTGAATACCAGTGTTTTTTTATGGACTGGACAATATTCCAGTGAGGTGGTTTTGGTGCAAAATGCATTTATTATTACTGTTCCCATTCCTGCATCTGCTTTTTCAAAGATTTTTCTTTTATTGCTTTTATTATATCAATTATTGCATATTTTATATACATTCTTGAATAAAAGCTCTTTTTATACTGGACATGTATTGCCGTTTGTCTAATTTTTAGCTCATCTGCCCTGCAAGGCCCGATGGGAATTTCGACTTCTTCTCCAGAACTATAAGGCCTAGAAAGCAGAAACTTGGTGTACAGACTCCTTGGCTAGTGAGGATTATAAATTGTAGCTTTGGTGGCTACAGGGGCCACGCCCATAAAACAATCTTTGAATACCAAGTTACACAGCATCCTTGAAGACCCAGTGACTCGCACAGCATCATTGAAAATCAATGCACAAATGCTTTTCTTGAAGACCAAGTAACACAGAATCATTGATAACCAAGTTACACAATATCCTTGAAGACCAATGCACCATTTCTTTCCTTGAAGAACAAGTTAGACAGCATCATTGAATGCCAAGTTATACAGCATCATTGAATACCAAGTTAGAGGGCATCAGTGAATTCCAAGTTACACTGTATCCTTGAAGAGGAATGCACAAACATGTTCCATAAAGACCAAGTAACACAGAATCATTGATAACCAAGTTACACAGTATCCCTGAAAACCGAGACACGAATACTTTCCTTGAAGTCCAAGTTACGCAGCATCATTGAATACAGAGTTACACAGCATGATTGAGGACCTAGTTACACAATGTTCTTGAAGACAGAGCCTCAAATCACAGGAACCCGATATCGTAAATAAAAGGTCTTTCTTACTCACGTTTTAACTACATTTTATTTACGGTATCGGGTTCCTGTGCCTCAAATGCATTCCTTGAAGACAACATTGAAGACCCAGTTACACATCATCCTTGGAAACCAACGCACAAATGTTTTCTTTGAAGACAAAGTATCACAGCATCATTGATTACATCCCACTTTGACCTCGGCGTCCATGGCAACCATTCATAAGTGTCCTGTTCATTATCGATAACGGGAACTCTTAGGCCAAAGAGTCCTGACATCTGATGCAAGAACACCTTTGTAAACCTTTCCTACACAAGGTTTAACCGGCCTGTAGTGGGGGGCCCGCCCCCCCCCCCCCCCCCCCCCCCCCCCACTAATTCTAGGGGAAATTTGTTTGTAAAATTTCTTTTACAGACTATCAAAAACAATCATAATACGTTTTCTTTGAATCAAACTATTAAAATCACATAATAACACTGTAGACTTTAGTTTGCACTAGAAATAACAAAAACAAGAAATAAACATATGATTATATGATTTATGTTGCACTACTGTACAACTACACACTACTATTATTTCAAAGATAAGCTATAACATTTTCGCTAAACCTGTTATGGAAATGGTTAGATTACCTTTTTATTGGAATCCAAGGGAACTGTTTCTTAAGTAGAAACCATTGTCAAAATTCAACTACAATAGGACTCTAATAACGCGTCTTAGACCTTCAAAATCAAAAACGAAATGGACAACCTGTGAAACTTGAAGCATTCTCATATTCACGAAGTTTGCAAGCCTAAAACATTTACTTCGTGCCTTGCGCTTTGACACGCAAGAAGCACGTGCCTCGCGCTTTGACACGCAAGAAGCACGTGCTAATACACCTTTTATGATACTACACACGTCATTCATAAATAAGTTATTGACATTGTATTTAGAGGCGTCCGTACGTCCGGATTCTTGTCTTGTCTTCAAATTTGGTCACAGCCTTACTTGAGGAAATATGCAGACATCAGTCTCTTTTGGTGATCTTGACCTTATTTTCAAGGTCACAACGGCATTTTGACCACTCTGCGCCTTATACAGGCCTCTCGGACAAAGTGTCCCTGCAATTATCCGATGCATGTCATTAACTATGCTAGTAACTATTACTTCATGATTTATTACTTTATTGATTCATGAACACCTCGGCCTAACGACTTCGGCGTTCATAATTCACGTGCGCGAGGGTTCATCTAGCTTGAACACCTGGTCTCAGTCGGTAACTATTACATAGATGCAAACCTGAACCAAAAGATTCCATAAAGTCTTCATACTGTCTGAAAAAGGGACGCTACAAGAACAAGTAAAAAAGTGCACTAGTAGACCAGTAACTGTAAATAACAGGGAAAGGACAAGCAACCGATTTTGAGCAGAACATAGAAAACGTTCAATATATTTTGTTTTTGCCTTACTGAAATTTATCATAAATCACGATAAGCTATCAATATTAATAAAATATCCTAAAATGAATATATGATTAATTCCTGACTAATCCTGAATAAGCCTTACAAAAAATGATTTGCAATGACCGGACAAAGTTTTCCACGTAATGTGGCTTTACTTTGGATCTTTTTTCTGTTAATGCAAAAAAATTGGCTATTGGCTCTTAAGCTCATCAGGCATTCAATTGTGCTGTAGAGTGTTGCCAATGTGTTTTCCTTTTGTAGGGGTCACAGGGTCACCAATCCTAAAATTAAGCAAATAGGCGAGAAGTTTTCTAGACCTTATACTTCTGGAGAAGAAGACTAAAATAGTTGTTTTAAGGGTGTGGCTACATGCCCACCAAAGCTACAATTTTTAATCCTAAAGTCAAGTCAAGTCAAGTCAAGTCAAGGAGTCTGTACACAAAGTTTCAGCTTTCTATGCCTTATGCTTCTGGAGAAGAAGATGAAAATAGGTTTTTAGGGCGTGTCCCCTGTGGTCCTTATTGTGCCAACCAAGGTTTCATTTTATAACCCTCACAAGTAAAGGAGTATGTACACAAAGTTTCAGCATTCTAGGCGTTACAATTCTGGAGAAAAAGATGTAAAAAGGTTTTATGGGTGTGGCCCCTGTTGCCCTTATTAGGGGTCACATGGCCACATAAGCTATGAATTATATTCCTCACTAGTCAAAGAAAATGTACACCAAGTTTCAACTTTCTAGGCATTATGCTTCTGGAGAAGAAGATGAAAATAGGTTTTTAGGGCGTGGCCCCTGTGGTACTTGTTAGAGGCCACAGGCCCACCAAGCCTACATTTTTACTCCTTACTAGTCAAGGAGTATGTACACCAAGTTTCAGCTTTCTAGGCCTTATGCTTCAGGAGAAGAAGATGAAAATAGTTTTTTACGGGGTGGCCCCTGTGGCCCTTATTAGGGGTCACAGGCTTACCAAAGCTTGTCAAGGAGTCGGTACTCAAGGTTTCAGCTTTCTAGGTCTTATGCTTCTGGAGAAGAAGATGAAAAAAGTTTTAAGGGCTTGGCCCCTGTGGTCCTTGTTAGGGCTACAGGCCCAACAAGCCTACATTTTTTACTTCTTACTAGTCAAGGAGTCTGTACACTAAGTTTCAGCTTTCTAGGCCTTATGATCCTGGAGAAGAAGATGAAAATAGGTTTTGAGGGCGTGCCCCTGTGGCCCTTATTAGGGGCCACAGGCTTACCAAAGCTCCCAATTTTAATCCTCACTAGTGAAGGAGTCGGTACTCAAGGTTTCAGCTTTCTAGGCCTTATACTTCTGGAGAAGAAGTCGAAAATGCACAAATTTTACGGACGGATGGACGGACCGACGCCGGACACCATGCCATGCCATAAGCCCATCGGGCATTACAGGCCAGATGAGCTGCAAAATTTAAATGTCGAGATACGGGTTTTTTTTGGTCAAATTTCCAAAACAAGTTAATACAAATATTTCCATGAGAAATATAAAGTTACCGCTATAAATGTGTCCTGAACTAGAACTTGAATATTGACAAATAGATCATGTGTACACAGGGAACACAGGGAACCCCTATACATGTATAGAATAGTTATACCTTGTGTCTAATCGCTTGATAAAAGAGCATAAGTAAATTCAACCACTCGTGACATGGGTTTATCGATCTATCGATTATTCCTAAACATGACTGCGTCTGTGAACCGTGGCGACCCTCATACCAGCCTCAATCCCCTTTCTTCAGAAAACCCCCCTCCACTCCTAGCCCCCTTGCGTAGCAGTTCCCCCATGTTGTGTGATTGCTTGGGGGAGTTTACCATGATTGTTCAATAAAATTCTGTGATTCCTGTTAATAAATGGGGTAATAAATGTCACCCCTGCCGTTGTTCCGTTTGATACACAAGATCAAATATCAATATCTAGAAGTATCTCAAACAAATAGTAGAATTGGGGAGGAATATTTTACATTATATAATTTTGAATATTTTCAATTTCCTGCAGATTGATGTGGTTGAGCACTGTTATTGTAAATATCAGAGATTTCTTATATAATAACGGAACCCTGTTTTAGCCATTATGATCTTTGGCACTGGCATATTGTAGTGACGATTACCCTAACGCAAGGAATGTGCCATTAAAGGGGCAGTAGCACGTTTTAGGGGAATATAAGGTAATGTCAGGAAATGAAAATGAATATGACGGTGTTCTTAAACTCAATGAAGCAGTGATAAATCAAATATATAATGTAAAGTTCAGCTATGTGTTTCCCTTTCTTACACAAAATGAATTAAAGGTATTCACACAAAAATGGCCTCAAATGTACTTTATGTGAATCTTTAAAGTTCGATCTCTAACTATATTTATTGGTTTGTGTAATGGGATTTTTAACACTATCAAAATAATATATTAAGCATAACGAACAATTATGAAAATTTTAAAATATGAAATTTTCAAAAAAACGTGCTACTGCCCCTTTAAATTCATAGCATATCAAGAGCTTTGATAGTCTAGGTGCTTGACCGTTTAGAGATAATACGGTAAACAGCAATTGAGTGAGTGTATGTGGGGTCTATGATTATCAATATGCGTGGTACTCACCTGTGAAATAGCTCAGCTTTGATAGACTGTTCGCTATTTATATGAATGTATATGTATGAATGTGAGGTTACACTGCTACACGGCTTGTAAGCGTTATGGACTACCTTTCTACACCTGAGACTACAGGTGGAGGTTATGTGAGGGCGGCTTGTGACACAAGGACTTGATCCGTACATGGGTGTATCTACAGTGAGTATTGTAGTTTTATTAATGATATTAGTGTTCTCACCACCTTTTGATTGCGAAAATGAAACGAGAGAAATCTAATTACATGTTGTCATTATGCCAATGTTTTTTATTTAATTGGGTTATCTATCAATTATCTCAGATTTATGCGAATCTATTTTGACAGTTTTATTTCTTATCAAATAATGGACATTTGTTTTGGTTGATTATGATAAATATTTTGGTGTTTATTATCAAATCTTGCTAATTCTGTAATTCTGTATACTTTCACTACTGAGTAAATATGAGAAGGGCGATTTTCTATGTTTTGTAGTTTTACAATATCAGAAATTGTCCGACCAATTACACAAAACTATTCAATCAGATCTGTTCAAATCATGTACATGTCTTTTACCTAATTGGAAGAAATGAAGTGCTAAATTACAAGGCTTGCTAATAGTCATTTTATAGAATAAGACTTTCTCGGACCAATTGCAGAAATACATGTATTCATTCTTTCAATTATTTTTATGGGGGATGAGTTGGGTCAAATGTTGTGCAAGAGACATCTAGGTATGGTCTCGATAATGGAAAGTTTTAGTTATGGGTTGTACTAAACATTGACTTATAGTTGGTCAGGGATGCACAGTCGGGGGTATCAGTGAGCCACGCTCACTTTTTTACTTGTTTCCATCGTGTATCAATTTATTTCCCGTGCCCCAGTGCCTAAAGGTGACAGTAACACATTTCAAGGGGGAATATAATGTGATTTCAGGAAAAAGGGGAAAATGGTTTCAATTGAAAGACGATGTATTTAAATTAAATGAAGCAGTAATACATCAAATATATAATGTAAAGTTCAACCATGCAAATCTTGTTCTTACACAAAATGAAATTAAAGCTGTTCACACACAAATGGCTGCAAATGGACTTTATGTGAATCTTTATTATTTGTTCACTGACGATTGGATGATTGGCTTGTGTAATTAGATGTTGACACTATCAAAGTAATACATTAAGCATTAACGTACAATTTTCAGTGAAAATTTTAAAATTATAAAATTTAAAAAAAATGTGCTACTGTCCCTTGTTAACTAACATTGTATTGTAAAAGTTGATCGACCTAAAGATGTAATACATTTGTTTCTACTTTCAAATGAAACAGATCTTTAAATGTTGAATAACCTTATCAGACTACTTTCTCAATCAATGTTAGAGACTAAATGTGTGAGGCATTTCGTGGTAAAAACATTTGTCCGAACATTTAACCAATGGTCTATTGATTCTACACCTTTACCCGCTCTTCTATCCAACTAACCAAGTCACAGGAAACTCAAGGGTCAGCAGCAAGGCATAAAGCTGACAGTTCGGAAACTGGCGTTTTAGGCTTTGCGTAGGAAGATGACTTACCAATGGCAATTAGTTAGACTTACAGCCATTCCAAAGTTGCTTTCGAAACTAGGTTTCTGTACATATCCTGAAAAGAAATTTTAATTGATATATGATTTTCTTTGAAATTATATAGATATACGACTTTTTGTCGATGTAACCAACAAGAACGTTCTATGGTATATCCTTTAGTCCCATTTATCGCTTGCTATCATAAACGTTGTTTGTTGTAATAATGTAGAATAGAGAAGCTTGCACCACTCTGAAAGACGATCGCTTATCTGAGTATATTTATCAATTCTGTCTGTCTAGTGAACAAACACTTTCACACAAAAGTCTGCTCAGTTTGAAAGGATCCTTCGATGAGCTTGTAGGTAGGTAAATATTTCCCTCTCGGTTGTGGAGCATTCTCACGATCATAACTTTGTGTCATATATCTATAGAGCCATATATATATATACGTCTAAAGAACTGTTCGTGACAACATTAACTGTGATCAACACGAGAAAATATACTCAACCATAAAGGTTAAGGGTTACCTCAATATTCAGTATGAAGTACCATATTGTACATAATATGTTACATAACATAACATACATAACTTTAATAAACATCAATTTTGAAAAAAATAGAGCTCTGTTACTCATCAGGTTATCTCATATATTTTCATAAAATTGTCTCAGGGTTACCATATTAGGAGTGAGTGGGAGATTCCCATAGCAGGGTTGTTTGGGTGTGTCCCACTGCCCCTTATGAGAGGTCCAATGAATAACGAATCTGTAGATTTAATCACCGTCAGCTAATGAGTCAGTACACAAGGTTTAAACTTTTAATGCCTTTTGCTTGAAACGCGTGTTTTAGACTATACTTACTGAAATACAACGTGATCTCTTATATCATTTTCTAACAAGTATACAGTTAATAGTATAGTAGAAGTAATATACATGTATATATATTGACGTAAAACAATGCATTTTCTGTGACCGGATTCACATTACAGCTCGTATGATAGAACACTTTTAATTTTATAAGGTGTACAAATGACACGTTTTGCTCTTTTGTAAACTCAAATTTTTCGGAAAATTTGACAAAAGTTGTCTGAAATGTTGGGAGATACAAATTGTTAATGAAAATTTAGCATTCAAATTTTAGAAAATGCGATATGAAATTATCGCGAAAAAGCATGTATGTCGGTTTCCGTTGGTATAACAAAGAATACCTTATGTCTTAGACTACAAACGAATAGGATTCCTTGAATTGAAACTGATTTTAGCTTACAGAGACATTAAAATCAACACTTTCATTTGAATTAGTTGCAAAACGTATATCGTGCAAAATGAAAGTAGACTGACATGTCTATCTGAAGTGCTTGCATTGACGACATCTGAAATTACTAATGGTGAATTTTACAACTTTATATGATAAACTTTCAATCCTATCTCAAAAGTATTGGTGTTTATTTATCCATCAATACTGCCTCCCTTAAAAAACAATAACTTTCTGAACAAACTTAACTGCTGCTGCTAAGGTGCAAAACTTGTTTACATTGACAACAAGCAATAAACGCCTCTATCGTAATCAAGTGTCAGGACCCACCCCTTTTTATATCAAATCGCTTACATAACGACGTTTATGGCAATAAACTTGGACAATAAATACACAAGGGTCATTTATCTGGAGCCACGGGGTGTCATGCTGATCGAGTTCTTACAAATGTTTAGGCGACATATCTGTACTTGAAGAGTGAAATGAGCTCTGGACGTGATTGATTCGCCCCGAAGTGATTGGTTCAGTGCAAAGCGTGTATTTCTATCACCTGTATACGAGTGCACAGCAACTATCCCGGTGTTGAAGAGTTTAAACATGTTCAAGTAAATAAATCAAGCGGTGGATCACTTGAAGGTAGCTGAGCTACTGTCTGGTGTGGGTCCTCTCCAGGCAGGCTACGAGGCTCACTCGATAGAAATATTAAATACCTCGTTAGATCACAGCCCGGAGTGGTAAGCCGTGTAGACGCTGGTCTCCGTGACACTCAGACTTACAGGTGAACAGCAAGGCGTCCAAAAAGTACCATGTTGTTTCACTCAAACTCTCAGGAACGATTTAAACGCCCAAAAACTGTTATGCTGTTTCACTGAAACTCACAGGTTGTCTAGGAGGGGCGTCCCAAAAGGACTGTTTTGTTTCACGTAAAATCTCAGTTTTGTGAGAGGTGCGTAATACCTTGTTTCACTTTATCTCTCAGCTTTAAAGGAGGGGCGTCCCAAAAGTATGCCTACAATGCTGTTGAAGCTCTAGATTAATATTCAGTCTCTGGGAAAAAATCAAAACTGATTATTTTAATAAATAAAAGTAAAGAGCCTCATAGATTTGAATATTTCAGTTCACTTCCTTTTCAAGTGGATATGTAAATGTCAAAATTTTAACTTTAACTTTAACTTTTAACTTTAGTTTGAGTGTAATTCTGCAGATGCACCAACTCTCAGGAATAAAGGAAGGTCCCCAATTATCCATTCAATCTCACAAATATAAGTATATCGTGCTTTATGGATTGGTTGTCTTCGATTGATGGAGATCGCATTAAAGTTAAAATATTTTTAAAAGTTTTATCAGAGTCTGAGCATAAGAAAAACAATTAGTTCATATGCAATTGTCAAAATCTGTAAAACACAAACTTCATTTTAAAATTTTTTTAATTGTAACAGCGATATTAGTTTGGTAGATTTAGTTGCTGATAGCTACTGCCTTGGTACTTTAGAGACCAAAACAAGAAAAAAGTCAGGGTTTGATGTCACCCAAAATGAGTACAATTTCTTGCCGCAAAACGGTCACCTTTTCACTGGACAAGACGGTGAGATGTGTGTAGGCCGATGGATCCGTTCTATATTCTAAAGTAAATATTTCTAAAGGAAAATATGAAGGATCAAGTGAGTAAGTTAATGCCTTACTCCGCATGGGCAATATTGCAGCCAACAGCGAAGGGATGAAAGAAACAAGAAAACGTGTCGTTATACTTTATTACAAGCGTTAAAGTAGGCGTATAGTACATTTGGCAAACCTAAAGTCCTAAACATATGTTCTTGGCTTGATGGATTATGGTTGATAAGACGTATAACTACATAGTACATAAACCTTAGGGTATACATCGAGTCCTATTCAAAACTTGTCAAAACTGGACATAATGACCAATAATAATACAGCCGAGTTGACTCCGCCCAATAAAAAGCCAGACACATTGACCCGTGATCATTGATAGACCTTAGGCCGTAAACGTCACTCCATATATCATTTGAAAGGTGCTATCGCTCTTACTATCTGAATCACTATCTTACATAAAGGCGAGTACAGAGACCGATAAGTACAAAGTGGGGCGGGTATAAAAGATTGGGGTAAAGACTATTACTTTTTATCTCGTGAAGATATACAGCCGTGCGCCGGTGAGGAGGCGTCAGTAGGACTACTCAGTACAGACGTCTGTTCCTCAGGCTAGCAAATACCTGTTGATAATCAGTCAACTTAGAACCCTTGGGAGGTACATTTGATGTTGGGATTTCAAATAATAATTGTTTCTATCTTCAGAGTTGAAGACGGTGGTTGCGGAGGACTTTGAAGATCAGAGAACGATATTGTTCTCAACCGCAGCTGTTGTGGTTACCCAAAGTGGACGTTACCATCTGGGACGTTTTGGATATTACTTCCTAGAAAAAGCATGATCAACATAAAGACACATTGTAAGGAAATGTTGAACATAGTGTAATTACTATATTAAAATGTTTTAACAACATGTACATTGTGTTACATTGAGACTGTGAGTGAAACACTGTTGGTATAACTGTTACAATGTCCTAAACTGATTGATATAAGTGCTACTCTGTCTCATCTTAAACCTTTGGAATTTAGCGATCTACAGTGTCAAATGTAAAACATATCATTGTGAGACAAAAGAAAAAGAATTCAGTGGCAATGGAGGAAGACAGCGACAGTCTTTTCACGATCAACGAGGAGGAAGATTCAGGGTCACGTGATCAGCAGCCCGAGTCACGTGCTTCCTTCTACATCGTTGGTTCCCACAAGGTACGCTTTCTGCCATCAGTGAACTTTATCTACCAGCGTCTCAACTTCACTGACCGGTGTGGGTCGGTACCGCCCTTCGTCAAATCAAACGTTCAGAAAACAACCAGACTCTCCTCGGAGTCGTTCATCCTCCGTGTGAACTATTTGCGACGGAGACGGGAGGCGAGCACTGACGTCAACAAGACACGTAGCGAGGATGACGTCAGAAGGGTCAAGTTTGCTGACTACTCACCGCGCAGATCAGCTGTCTCGAATACATCTTGATATTGGTCTACAATCTATCATATTGTCGTGGACACCGCGGACTTCTGTTGGTTGACTAGTCCTGTTTATAACTATGAACGTCTACGCACATAACATGCAATGTGTGTTTCCATGTAGGCACCGACCGGGATACGAAGTAGTAGATAAACTAGTAAATTATCAAGAGTTATTCAATTCTTGATAGTTTCTGGTTTAGCAAATTTGTGTCTGATTATTTGAACATAGTATATGCATTATCAAGCAGCGCAATCTCATTCAAATCAGATCGGAACTTATCACTCCTACCTCGCTGCGTTTTTAAGTGTGATAAGTTTCGATCTGATTTGAATGAGATTGCAAGCAGCGTTGCGTTCACCACTGAGGAGTCTGACTGACCAAAGACGTATACAGACATCATTGTTGATATGATTACCACGAATTATTGAGTGTTGAGTTTACGAGATCGTAAAAACATATGCAAAGCATACTTTCGGTTCACAGTAACTGTAAGTAGCTTTACCAAAATGAGCCACATCGCCGTCATACTTAGAAATCTATATAACCAAATCATATGTTTACTTACTTTACTCTCTCTTTAGCGCATTGATGCAACATTTGATTGACATTTCCGAGGAATTAAGAGAAAAACAACTTGTTTCCAGATAGATGGCCCATACCTGACGATTCCAATGACAAACGCAATAATATATGGTATCCTAAGGGTTTCTCTTATGACTCCATTAAATACAATTGTCCATCGATTGTTTGTTGTTAAGACATCTTTTTATTTTCTAAAGCTGTTCTGAATGTATAATGTTTCTAAAGTGGAGTAATGATGTTATACAATGTTGTTACTTATTATGTTTATTGACTTGTTTATTAATCAATTCTCAAGCACAATGAATCTTAATAAAATGTATATATATTCTTGTTGCATTACTGATTTCATCTTCTTCTCCAGAACCATGAGGCTTAGAAAACTGAAGCTTTGTGTACAGACTCCTTGACTAGTGAGGATGATGAATTGTAGCTTTATAATAATAATAAAGGCAACAGGAACGTCCTTCAAATCTATTTTCATCTTCTCCTGAAGTATAAGGCCTAGAAAACTAAAACTTGTCGCCTTTATACAGTGTTTAAAATATTGCCCGTCTGCCATATTGCCAGGACTGGTTACTTTTTGGTCAGAACTGGTAACTTTTTGGTCAGGACTGGTAACTTTTCAAGTTTTTTCTTAAATTTCCCAAAGGAATTGACCAATGAATTTTCAGGACAGGCTAGATTTCCAATCTATTTTATACACTGCTATATACTTAATTTTATGGTTGGTGACCCTGTAGCCTCTACAAAGGGGGAAGCACATTGGCCACACTCTACATCATAGTTGATGATGAAGTCTGATGAGCTACAGAGCCAATGGCTCTAATTTTTACAAAAATCATTTTTACCCTCTTTTATGTCAAATGCACACATTCACAAGTTTCGAAAATATATTAATTGATGCATATATATTCCCGTTAAATTCCAAATAGGAATGTATGTAAATGTATTATAGCAATAACAAACATGGGCAGGAGTTTCTTAAAGTCAAAGAGACACTCACCGATTTTCTATTAGTTTAACAATGAACTGAAATGTGGGGTAAATTCAAAACACCAGAAAATTTCCACCAAAATTATGAATATAAGGCTTATAATTCCTACAAGTTATATAACCTATCAAACGCTTTTGACTTCGACTACCCGCAGATTGTTTCTAAAGCTGACAAGAGTCTGTATCTTGTGTTTAATTGGTCTGTCTCTGATCAGATAAAGCTATACGTTTAGTGAGTCAGAGCTGACGTTCAAGCTTGTAAATTTATAATAATCACATAGTCAACAGTCATCTTTATATATGTCTACATGCAATTCAAAAGAAGCACTATAATTAATATGTACTTAATTCCTACAGGCTATGACAGAGGGTTAATTACCATGACAATGAATGTGAGATATGAACCATAGCTGTGACAAATGTCGGGGAATATGATATTGGATTCGTTTATTACCGTATTATTTGCAGATTGGTACAGTGAACATAGCTACAGGTATACATATATATTACAATGGATTAAACGTTGACGGACAATTCCTCTTACCAATTCATTCATTTAATTTGAAGCTTTATAGGAGGTTAAATACAGGTTTGAAACATTTGCCTTATTTTGATCAAAGATCTTGAGAGATCCTTATTGAAAAGCTATTAACTTTACATTTTATTTGAAAGAGTTTCCATATATAGCATAACGCATTGCTTTTAGGTGTAGAAAGTTCAAAATGACATACAATAATCAAACTTGTTCATAAAATTGTTGAAGAATGAACATCAATGAGGAAACGGTCAATACCGCAATGGGTGACGTATCATCTGCTAATTCCGTATTAACGAAATTGGGGGCCGTATTTAAAGGTAGACATGAGAGTGAAATGAAAACAATGCCAGGTCTGGGCAGCATTGAACTAGTCTGTAAAAGATGTTAATAAAGTAGTGCTTGTAGATAAACCTGTGACCATTCAACGCAATATGGACATCAGTTTTGCTTGGCTAAAAGCAGACTATACAAAAATTTAGTCCGGTACTCTCCACATAAATTGGCAGTCGTGCACAATACTCCAAGTAAGGTCCATCAGTGCCTCGAATTATGTCAGTTATACACTATCCAAATCATCCTCAATAATATAATTCAAATATAATGTTTACTCTAGACAGGGAAGTATAATACTGTTATAAGATCCCTGCTCTAGATAATCAAGGATTCCTTCGCAATATGGAAGTGCCATCTGCTGGAAGGTCAGATGGTCTTGAAGTTAGGTTGTTGTCCTGATTGGTTACCTCCAGAAGAACCAAAACATAGAAGAACTTCAAGAAGTCAATTGTTAAATATTCTGAGACAGTAAAAGCGGTATTATATGAAACTGACAACTTATACGAACATGAACTGTATACCATCAGGACAACGTTCGGGACAAACAACACATTTCGCTGTTACTACATTAACTATATTTCAAATACTCGTCTATCCTGGGTAACTCACGTTATTAAAACGATTCAACTATCTGAAAATACACTTGCATGGTCGCATTTACGCTAAAGGTATCTGTTTGTAAGTGCCAAGATGACTATACAGCCTATAGGGAAAGCGTAAGGTAGCGTTTTTCAAGAATGGAATAATGCATGCATACCGTTGCATGCTTGAAGTCAAAGGCTTAGTTTTGCATGGAAACGTTTATGCCCTTAAGACAATTAGTTCATCACTCACATCTTTGCAACAATTTGAAGACATGTTTGTGCATTCTAGCCTTAAATGTTGAATATTCAAACAGTTCAATCCCTAACCATTGTCAAACTATCAACTTAAACAGTGTCATTCCGCCAAAGTGATGTTGAATTGCATCCAACGTCATCTGAAGTATGATGGCTGCGGACACAGACACGTAAAAATATTGACTGCATCGGACATACGGTATTCACGTACTGTCAAGACATTGGTCGGACTTATTCTAACCGTTCGGTCATATTCCAAAGAGGTTAATGGACTATATCTAATACAGTGACATACAGCAACGTTACAAAATCTTGACATTGCTAAACCAAGTTTCATATTATCTCCAAACGTTTAACTACAAGAACTTTTGACGACTTTTGATCAGCACTAAAGCTTCAAGATAATTACGATAAGTTTACGCAAAGGAAGGGTCGGATTATTTTACAATATAAATAAATTAGATATACGATCGACAGTTCCATATTTTGCAATTCTATAAAACCAAATATAACAAACTGTTGATGTAAATTTATTTACATTGGTGATTTCAGAACAGTTTTTTCTTGTTAGAGAGTCGTCCGGGTTATAAAGGTCAAATGACCTTGGTGACCAACTGTCAGCTTGTATCGTGGGCTTATTTTCCTAATATATGAACGATTGAGTAACCCTTGTATGTACAGATGTGTCAATATTTTGAATAAAGCTTTTAAATATAAATTGTACAAACAATTATGACATTTATCTACATAAATATTATTATACATGTACACGTATATATACGAAATGTAGGAACTAAATTTTTGATATCTGGAAGAACAGCTTTCCATGAGTATGTCATCATATTAGTGAAACACCTTTTAGAAAAAGATTAAGTTCCATACGCTTTTTGCAATTTTTTCTCTTGTAGGTGTAATAATGTACGTCATCGATAAGATGTTATTTCAACCATAAACACGACAACCGTCATCTGAGAGAGTTCTGCTCAAATGGTAAGCCAATGCGTACGACAAGAATTATAACATTAAACACTCATTCTCAATGAAAGTGCACAATTTGTTAAAAACGATGTCGTCTTGATAAATATTTTAAGATGTCACGAATACAACGTAACTATGTCGTAGTTATATATCAATACCATCGGAAATTGAATTTTTCACTAGAAAATCAAGAAAAATATAAATATTTTACTTCTAATATTTATACCAAAGACTCAATTGCTATGGAACATGCCAAATTGGTAATGTCCCCCACAAGAGATATTACGTTGTTAAAGCAGCTGATTTGCAGGTATAAGTCTTAGAAGCTATAAAAATCCTCAAGATATAGAAAACCCTGTTCTCTTTGATATTTTAAGTGATCATATAAGAAAAGCTTACTAAACTTTTCCAAAAATGAAATTTAGTTAATGTCGCTGTTTTTTTATGTAATTTACGTTATGGTTCTTTAAAATCAGCTTTGAAACAAGGTTATGCGCAGTGAACATGAGTAAATATAATTTTCCCGTGAGTTGTATAGTGATTAAAAAGAAAATCCAAGCAATTGTCACTGTTAACATAGTTGCTGGTGTTTCTGACATTAATATCCGCTAAGGAGCAGGCGTATGGTTAAGGCTGTAACCTACGTTATGGGTTTTTTGTAGATATTTAAAAAAGTAATGTCCTTAAAACTCATTTTAAAGATGTTAAAGGTTCTTAATTTTGCTTGTAAGTAAACAACATCGCTCCAACGCAGCCATAATATTTGTTTGACTCGAAGAAACCCCGCTTTGTAATTTACGTTATGTAATTTACGTTATGTTTGCATACGTTATTTGTACCAAATTACCAAATATGGAGGAGTATTGCAGAGATCGAAACGTGTGTTGGACCAGAAATGCAAGAAAGAGCATTACTATTTAAGTTAAGTCACTTACTTCTTAACAAAATGTTTTATGAAATTCACGTGTGATTTAGGTTTTAATCTACGCCTTAGGCCTTTTAAATGTGTAAAATAGGCCTAGAAATATCCGAAAACTAGTAGTAACACGAGATAGGATAATATTCAAAGTTCTGTCTGTTTCTCAAGTTTGATTGTAAATTTGTAAATAGACAAACACAAACTCGCATGAACTAAATACCACTCTATTTGAACGATCTTGTATTTTACGTTATGAGCCCGCGACGATCGACCTCTTTGATCCGATCAAAAACACCAGTTCATCAAAGTCGTACAAAAAAAAGTTCTAATCTATTGAACTAATTTTAATATGTGTAAAGATGGTATTGTTACACTAATTATAAGGACCAAAAGGCTTATTTCAGGTCTTGTAGCGGTTTGAAGACATGCGTACTTCGCCATTATTATCTTCAGTCTACCGGGAAAAAGACTTGTCATATTCGCTTATAGATAATTATTACTGTTTACAAGTCAAAAGTTAGAACAGTTGAATTTTATGTTGTACTTAACAATAGTGTCTAGTTCTTGCGGCAGAGGTTATGTACCGGTATTTGTTTTGAAAGAGTCATAAACTAAACTCTTCAGCTTGCAAATGTGTCGATAGAAACTGAATATATCGTTTCAAAGTTACTTTGTATTGGTAATGTAATTTACGTTATGTTTAGATGTATTCTAGCTTATGGCAATTGGGTGTTACACAATGTCATACATATTGTTACTTTTTGGTCGTTTTCAGGAATAAATAATCGGTTTGTTTAACATAATAAATAAACCTTTGTTGTTGACACATTTTCGAGGTTTTTGTTTGTTCTTCAAAGTTTTCTTCATCAGAATGGATTGAAAATTGATAAATATATACATAGTCTATAATTTAGATTTGTCAAAATGTCTTATCGCTTTACACTAAAATGTAACTTGTTAATTTGATAGCTACAATATTTCCTGTTTAAATCTAATGTAAATTAATAACATTTGAACAGTTTGTTAGTTGGAGGTTGATTGATGTGGAAACAGGGTCCTTTACAAATAGCTTTACAACGTTAAATTCTGAGACATTGATATGTCATGTTTGGACAGCTATAACAATAAATCTAGTAGGAATTATTTGATGAAACTTTATAATCATATTCTATGAGTAGAACACATTCAAACAACATCAATAAAAGAATCTGATATTGACTTTCGATTTTTCCGAAAAACACATCTTCAATTGTGCACTTTCATTGAGAATGAGTGTAAACTTCAAAAGAAACAAAAAGTCATTGTTTAGAAGTTGAGTGGGAGTTTTTAACTATCCGAATATATATAGAGTTAGTTATAAATAAATATCAGAAGAATATTTTATTTAATTGAGCCAATGTGTATGTAGCTCATCAGGTCGTTATCTTTAGTTGAAATAAGACGAACTCAATTCCAACCTCTCCACTGCTATAAAAGCTCACATCTTGTATATTTGTATAAACAGAGCTAAACTGCAGGATGTACGACAGAACAACGCTTGAAATCGTACATATATTTTTAATCATCACTTCTTAACTTATTATGGACAGTATTTTTAAGTGCCCGGTAGTATTTTTTTTTCTCGAAGATCAACAAACAATGGGACGGAATATGAAATGGAAGTATGAAATATTTGTTTTGAAGATTGAATATATGAACTTGCGAAATTTACGTAAAACTGTACTGTGTACATTTCTTTATGGCTTTAGGCACGAGGCAGACAAAATTAGACTTTTACTTTAGGTTCAAGTGACGATGGTAACAAACTATTCACTGATATTTTGATTGCTGAAAAGATCTGTATTTCTTGTTTACATCATGTTTTCACACAAAGCATACTATGCAAATGTGCTACATTGAAAAAAAACGTTATTTTGTAAGACAAGGGACTACTCCTGTTCATTCCAGTACAAAGTCAGTACAGATACCAACTTCACAGTACAGTTTGACGAAACTAAACTCTGTGTATGATATTTACCTTCCCCTTTAAAGACCATGACACAATGCTAACAAATTGGTTGCACCAAAGACGTATATTAGTAGTTCTATCTTTATGTCTTTGGTTGTACATAAATTTGGAAATGAAATTAAAGCTTTCAGGGGCGGACATCGGGAGTTAGTTTGGAAGGAAAAGCCCTGTGGGTGTCACACAATTAATGTGATTGTCGAAAGGATTATTTGGACTGTGGGTAATAACATTTTGACATTAACAAACATGTTTAAAGAGCAAGTCCAGGTCTGTCGAGAACTGGCCAACTAGCCAATTCTTTTATATTTAATGAAGTTATCGGTTATGATTATTATAATTTTTCTGAGACTGAACATGAGTCTAGGGGTCTGCGGCAGGGTCGTGTTCTCCCTCCCTACTTGTCAGTTGTCCAGCTCGAGATCGTGTGAGGCTGCCACATTTACAAGTGCTCTCATCTTGCCTGTCAACACTCGAGTAGGGAGACGGGTTGGTTGGGGATCAGTCTAACACCCAGACTGTTGTACTAAATATACTCCTCACAAAAATTTAAGCAACAATATTTTTATCATTCCAGGTAGCCTTACATCGGGAAATAATGAAGGCAGATTAGTCTTTAGGATAAATAACCCTAATTCAGATAATTGATCACATTGAACAAACACAACCATACCTAAAACATGAAAAATGAACAAAATGCTATTGTTATAAATTTCACATGTTGCTAAATGTTTTGTGAGGAGTATAATATTATGACCTTATTAGGAGAGCAGCATAATTCATATGTAAGGTTTACTTAAGGTAAACAAAGAGGTCTCAGGAAAATTAAAATAACTGTTACCAATTGCATGAAATACATTTTAATCAACAGTGGAGGTTAGGCGGGTTGTGTGAGTGCATTGCGTATGTGTTTGAAATGATTAATTATTAAGTGTCAACACAAAATGGGCGCAAGCAGTTTTTGCTTGGTGCTGGATATAATCTTATTTGAGTTATGAGATGTTTGACCCTCTGAAGGTAATACATGTGGCATAAACTAATATTTACTGGGATAAATTGGAGTGAATAAAATTTTAAACAAATATCCTACTGCCCGTTCAACATAACCTCTTGCAAAGCAAATCTTGATGTGTATTCAACTCCCATTATCTTATAACATATTATTTATGTATTATTTTGAGAAATATTCATGGACTAAACATTAGTTTACTTGTGGGTTGGTAGCAGTAGTTTATACATGTTATTTGCTGAGTACTTCATATTGATATATTGGGACAGGAAAACTCAGTAATGTGTGAAAATGTAACGTAAAGGGCAATGTCGAAAGAAATTATCTCCCCAAAAAGTCGTTCCTGACACCGTAACCATTTAGCGCTTTCTTTTTTTCAGGATAATGTAACTTATTTCCACAATTTTATGAATGTGAATATCCAAAAGATTCGAAACCTTAAGATATCTGAATGGACTTTTCTCCCCTAAACTTAAAAAGTATAGTTTTATCATATCACGCGATTATTTCTACTACCACATTGTCTTCTTTCTTTTCAGATAACTTTTGATGCTGATGAAACGTGGGAGTGCTTTTTTCTTTAATTATGGGAATGTTATATGTCTGGATTGATAACATGGGAATGATAAAACCAAACAATCTTCCCTTACAATAGAATTGTTTATGTATGTTGAATATGTCTTAATAACTACAGCCCATTGACAAAATACCTTTCATCATTATAATGCCTGCGGGTAATGTTTTATCTTTAACGTAGCAACCTTTGTGCAATCAGTCTTGTCAATGCTGAATTCCTACGTTGAAAATGTGTTGACGTCATGTTAGTGCTGCATAGTATCAACCGGTAATTGTTTGACCCTTTTGGAGGTATTCCACATTCCCTTAAAATACCAGAATTCACCTTTCCTGGAACAGCCATTGCCTTCCTTTGGGTCGGTGACCTCACATATTTGAACTCTTTTGACTGCTTAATTGTTTTCTGAAAATGGTGGACCCACCAAGTTTCACCCATAGTTACAATTTATTTAAGGTAGCTGTCAGCATCGGCTTAATTAAGGCTTCATCCTCTTTTGAAATGATGTGTCAGGAACGCTTTTGTTTAGACTTCAAAAGCTTTGGCACCCATCATGCTGAAACCTTTGTCATTGCCAAAGTTTCAGTTATAATTGAATTAACACTCTCTTTGTTAATGCCAAGTACCCAAGCTATAAATTGTTCAGTAACTCGCAGGTCATTCATCATTGATTTTTGGTACCATTTAAGCTGAAGCTACCGTTTTTGGTTGACAAGATGTTTGTCCTCAGTGCTGCTTTGGCCATGCAATTAAGTAAGTTGAACACATTTAAAGTGTTGCATATCAAGGGCACCATCTGCTTATTTCTCAAACATATCATCATGAATGTCTTTTAGTTTTTGACCCTTTTTATGCAGATAATTAATCATGACACCATATGTTGCACTTTCGGATAAACAGACCCCACTTGATTGTGTGACCTGTCACTCAATAAGTTTTAACCCAATGTGTTGAACTTGGTATTGGTAACAAGGCATGAGGACCATGATAGTGCATGTGAACAGCATGTGAACAGCGTAGAACCATTGTGTTGCAGAGGTTACCAATCAAGGTTTACTGGTACCACTCACGACTAAAGGTTCCACTTGAATCACACCTTTAGATCAAGAGAGTAATTTTAATTTTTAATATAATATTCAAGATAGTACTTACACAAAACCTCTAACCTCAATGTTCTCTAGAATCCAAAAGATGCACAAGACAGGTTATACTTGGACATGTTTTTATTTATTTCGATACTATTTACATTACAAGAATACTCATGTACACACTAAAACAATGACAATAACAAGACACATTAAATAAGTCCTCTCCTCTTCTTGTAGTCCTCCAGGTTTAGGGAGCGACGGGGGGCGCCATCTCGCGCCTGGCTTGACGGCCGGTTCGAGACAACCACTGAAGGTGCTGGCAACAAAACAAGGATTTAATAAGTGATTGCATGGTAAAGACAGACTTAATAGAGTTCTGTAAATTGTTAGTAAATACAATGAACAGCTTTTTATATAAAAACTTCTTGTGTGAAAATTGATTGTGATTATTGTAGACACGGCTGGTTTGAAACATTTTATAATTACTTTCAACAAAGACAAATCTGAAGCTCTGGGGCTTTGTAACGGTTCTGTTTTAGCCATGAATTATAAGACTGCATTAATTTAAGTTGTTTTCGTATATCATGGTAACAAAATCTAATGAAGTAGTGTAATAAGGAAATTTCAATATAGGTAAAAAGGATAAACAATTAAACCTCAGCATTGTTTATGAAAACAAAATACAAACTCACCACTGGCCGGCACATCCAGTTCTATTTTTATATCAAAATCATGGACAGCAAACAGATCATCTGACGATTTCTTCTCAGCAGCAGAATCTTTTAATGAATCCTGATAACATGAAAATAAATTGAAAAAAAAATTCATTGTCTTCCCGGAGGCATTCAACAAAGCATTTATCAATTGCAATTGAAAGCCTGTTATCAATAATGACCCCATCTACAAGTGTGTGCATTCAGTGCCTTGCTGTATGGCACTCTAAGTGGTGATCAAACCCTTGTCGTCAAATCACTAACAGTGACTGTCAACTTTCTGAGTTACTGCAAAAAGAATCTTATCACTTTTAGTTCCATCATTTTGTACTAAGATTTATTGAAGCTTTCATTTGTCTTTTTTTTTTTAATGAATTGTTGCACATGACAATGAAACCAAACATTTTAAATGTTAATGTCTTTCTATTTGCTGGGAAGACCTAATAATTTGCAGTGGACAAAGAAAGTGGATTAAGAAAGTCAAGCACCTAGATGAGTTGTCTCAGCAAGTCTGGGGACGAGTGACTTAAGGGTTTAGATAAGTTATTGGTACAGTGGGTAATGCTCCACATCTCCCATCATACCAGCTTCAAAAAGGCCTCTCAAAAAAGTTATTTGGATTTGAAAAGATTATTGATGTTACATACCCTCTGTGGTGGTGGTTGCCCGGGCAATCTAAATTCTCCGTCCACTCCAGTCTTTGATGAAGCAGCTTCTGCTTCCTGAGAGAAAACACACGGATTCATTTATCAAATCCCATCATACAAAATCTTGAGGAGTGAGTGAGTTATTGTAAAGCGCCAATTGGCAATATTTGCAGGATACCTCATAAAAGTATAGTTCAATCTTGAGTTTTCATTTAAATTTTGCACAAATGAATTTTACACTTGAAGGATACTTAATAAGGGAGGGTTCATTCTAGAGTCTTATTTTAAACTGGCAGAGTACATTTTAATTGTTAACCCTTTAAAGGGACAGTAGCATGTTTTTAGGGCCAATATTAGGCGATGTCAGGAAAATGAAAATAAATGGTTCCAATTTAAAGACAATATATTAAAATTCTAACAGAAGAAGTAATATATTAAAATTAAACAAAGCAGTCATAAATCAAATATATAATGTAAAGTTAAGCCATGCGATTCCTTTTTCTTACACAAAATGAATAAAGGTGTTCACATAAAAATGGCAGCAAATGGACTTTCTGTGAAACCTCATAATTTGTTCTCTGACTATAGATGATTGGTTTGTGTAATGAAACTTTTGACAATATCAAAATAATACATTAAGCATTAACATACAATAATCAGTGAAATATTGAAAATAAAATTTTCAAAAACGTGCTACTGCCCCTTTAACATCTGAAAAAATATAGCCAAATCATTCCTGAATATAAGATTTTCAGAAATTAAATTACAACCATGACTTTGATGCTCCATTGCATAGTAGGCATTATTATGAGCATAAAATAGACAGAAGCACTTACTTTCTTTTTTCTCTCTTCAGTCAACAACAAGGACATTTTAGCCTCGCCTGCTGCATCTCGAACCTGGAACAAGAATAAGATCTCATTATTATAGATAAATTACTTCACAGTAAACTAGAAGGACTGAACTAAACAAAAACTGGCAAACATATTTCCTCCAATGAAACTAGTGGCTAAGCCTGATAAACGACCTGGAATTGCAGAGATTAAAATCGGAAATAGAACTAAGTAATTTACGGTAATTGGCAATTTTTGGTAAAAATTTCAGATCAGAAAGATTTTCCACCTTTGTGTTATGAATACTAACAACTAAAAAGCACAACAGCACAACACAGGTAACATCCACACAAAATGCAAATTTCCAAGTCAAATAATGTTCAAGTTATATTCTGGTAAGAAACAGAGTTTGGAAATTTCAAGGATACATATGTAAAACATATAAAACTGAAATGATTGTCTAACCTAAATTTTACAAGACATACCAAGACGGTTCATCAACTCTTCAAATCCTTTGCAAGATAAATAATCACAGACATAAGCAAGATTCATATCCAATTTTGCAAACCTTTGTGACAAGAGTTGGTCGTGAATGGCGACGTGTGAAGGGGTCTGCTGCTGCGTTCTTGCTGGCCTCTACTTCAGCCTTCGCTGCCTTCTCAGACTCTACAATGTTTCGTGTACGGTTTCTCTGATTGATGTAACTGAAATAGAATTTGAAAACAAATGTTTGTTACCATCATGTTCTTATCTATGTTGGAATTTTATTTTCAAGAATACGGCATATCACGGAACATTATATATTAGATTGAACACTTTTAATATATATTGCTTGTTTATGTCAATTCAATACCAGGGAAACCAAAATTGTGGAGATTGATTGCACAGATTGAGTGAGATTGTTTATGAATATACCATAAAGCAGCATGAACAAAACTACACTATGAAACCGGATACCTTAAAAGTATAGGTTTTTAGTTAACACTCCGTAGTTGGTTCGGGTTCACATATGCCAAGCTGTAACAATAGTGTAATTTTACTCAAATCAACTGTTGGAGGAAAGTATTATCGTAAAACTAATTGCTTAATAAAGTGTCAAAAGAAAGGTTTACAACCCCCTACCACTACCAAATCCTTTCTATAGATAAACCTGTGCCCTTTCCTGGATCTGCCACTAAATCAGCTTGGAGCCAGTTTTGCAGTTGCTTTACACCATATCACATGTGAGAGACTGAGAACGGTGTGTGTGTGTACCTGATAGAGGTGGGTTTTTTCCCAAATATTTTTTATTTAATTCAATTCAGCAGGTATACATTTGAATCAAGTACTACAGTGTTACATGATGAAGCGCCCTTAAAATATTAGCTACATGGGTACAATATATGTAATCATAACACATTGATAAAGGTTGTACCTGATAGAGTTGATGTTGCTGGAGCGTCGCCGGTCGAGTTCTGTAGCGCGCTCCTCCAGCTCCTCCAACTCCTGCCTCACCTGGTACAGCTTGTCCTGGTCATTCTCCATCTCAAACGTCTCCTAGCAACACAATACATCAATTTAGCTACACTGCACATCAATTTTAGCTACACTGCAAATAATTCCTAGCAACACAACAAATCATTTCAAGCATCACAACAATGGACCAATAAATCAATTTAAGTAACACAACCT
This sequence comes from Steromphala cineraria, assembly GCA_916613615.1. Classification (NCBI taxonomy): domain Eukaryota; kingdom Metazoa; phylum Mollusca; class Gastropoda; order Trochida; family Trochidae; genus Steromphala; species Steromphala cineraria. The sequence goes on from OU744724.1 coordinate 24,102,701, forward strand.
TATATTTCCTAGCAACACAATAAATCAATTTTAGTTACACAACAAATCAATTTTTGCATCACAACAATCATTATTACCAACACAACAAATATCTCAAATGGATTTCGGATTGGAAATCATATTTAGCAACACAGAAAGTCAATGGTTTTCACCATAATAATCTCTTTCTTGTCAACAATTTATCAAACCAGCCAAGATCTTTGTGTCTCAGTACAAACCAATCTTAAATCTGCGAAGGGCATTTATTATTTGCATACAAAAAAATATATAAATAGGATAAATCATTTCTTAATACATTGTAAAGAAAACAATTTTCAAGTGTAAAAGCGTACCTTTTGTTTCAGTAGGAATGTCTTCCTGACAGCGTAATTGTGAGGATTCTTTCTAAACTTCTGTTTCTCAGCAACAATCTGAAATCAGCATTATTTAGTCTGAAACAACATGACCAAAGAGAATTATTGGAATGACCATTGTCTTATGGATGATCTTTATTACCATAACCCTTTATTGATCTTTTACATTCAGTAGTAAATTCAGATTTTACTTGTGTGCCAAGAGTTCAACGTTTGTTTAAGATGTGTTCTATGCTTAAAATCATGAACTTCAAGCAAGGAAGCAAATCTCCAATCTTATATTGACTTTTGTAATGACATCGGCCGAGAATAAAACCCAAACCTCCTAGGTGATGAGTCAATTGATTCTTAAGTTATCTCTCAGAGTACCATTATCAGAAAACAAAGCTCAGTGAACCGACCTCTACGACATCATTGTCCTTGAGCCTGTAGTTGAGAGCCTGTTGAATGTCAGCTGCTTTCTTGCTGACCTCGTCAAGGGTGGGTAACTCTAGCCCACCAAGCATCACAGCCTCCTTCCACTTGAAGAACTCAGAGTCTGTGTAATCCTGGTTGGAGACAAACTCCAGCCGATACACTCGCTCAGCGTTGCCATGCCTTCATGCAAAAAGTGTAGTAATTTTTTTTAAATCTCTACCAAAATTTAGTTTCTCTATGGTTTATTTCATGAAGTTTAATGCCTTTTCCTCATAGAACATAGGGTATTGACCACTTAGAAAATAATTAATATGTATTTTCAAATCTTGATGGTATGGTAAAACACATAAGTGCAACTTACAGATACACTTTTCAGTTGAAAATATAGTCACAATATTGCAGGTGAATTGGATTCGTGACTAACATTTAAAACTGAATTTATCATTTTCCCCATTTATTGATTAAGATTAAAATGATGATAGGAAAAAGAAATGCTTGGTAATGTTTTTTACCATGCTTAATTCAACTTCAAATGTATACTATATTTAACTCAAATTCTATAAATTAAAGTAATGATTATAAATATTTAATCATATTAGGTGAAAGCTAAAATATAATTTTTTTGAATGTTTTACCGTAATTTAAGTCCCTTATTTGTTCTTGCATCACCAAGCTGATAGATTTTTGCTGTTTCCACAACATCTATAATTTCAGCAACCTGAAATCACCACGTAAAGAATCACAGCAAATTCAAAACATTTTGCAATCAAATATAACATAGCAACAGATCTGGAAAGAATTACACAGAAGAGACATTTAACTCTGTTAAGTACCAACCCGATATACAGCTCTTCCTTCATGGTTGCCGATACCAATCCGAACAAAACATCCAACAACAGTTTTCTTGAAGTACGGCATGTGACACCATCTGAAAGAAGGTGCTTTTATCTTATAATGTGATTCACTGTATCATCTATAAATATCAATTAAACCTCTCTGTGTCACATATCCTTCCCTTATTTTAAATTTTTGAAATGAGAGAGCTCCTTATACATAAAACGACTTGGTAGTATTAGAGTATTGCATCATTGTGCAAAGATCTGTCTAGTTTGGAGTAATCTCCCCTGGGTATGTGTATGATGTCACAGGTTGTGTTCTCGGGATTGTTAATGTTTGCTCAGCCCTTGATAAAATTATTGGAAGAGGTAGATAAAGCTTACAGAATATCATCTCCACGCTCTTTTCAATAGCTCATTTACAAAAGAAAGTAATTTTAAAACCAGAATAACATTTTAATACTGAAATCTAGAATAAATTTATCTATACTTACTTTTCTAATTTATGTCGGGATAACTTAATCTTAGTTAAGTCTTCCTTCACTGTGACGTAATGTGATTTCTTTGGTCGAGAATATGAACTGGAAGAAAAATTAGGAAATTTATAATTGGAATTCAATGTTTTAGAATACAACATTTACATGTAAACCTACTTTACAAATGCATGTCATACATTTCACAGTAACATAAGAAACTAGGGACACCGCAAAAGCAGAGCAGCCCCGAAACTTGGGGTTTCGCCTTACCCTGTTTCGCCTTTTACAGGCCTCACCAAATTGGTCATTTTCTCATGACCTTGACCTTTGACACTCAAGGTCACACAATCAATGAACACATTAAATTCAGTATAGCACTAATATGAATGAAAGTGTTAAAAGTTAAAATAATCCATTTTCTCAATATATGTTGACCTTGCTGTGACCTTGACCTTCGACAGTTTGTACCCAAAACTTTTCTAAAATTGTGAACTTCTCAAGAGATAATATATACAAAATCTAATCTTCATAGCACAAAAACTTTTCAAGTTATCTTGTTTACAAGGAATTTAGTAGTGATTTTATAACTCGTGACCTTCACATTTGACCTTCACACTTAGACATGTTCATGAGTTCTGAAAAGCTAAATGGAATAAAACTATATCCAAATTAGGTGCACATTGCAATAACTCGTATGTCTCATGACCTTGACCTTTGACCTTCAAGGTCACACAATCAATGAACACTTTTCATTGAGTATAACAATCATGTATCGATTAAAAGTGTTCATAGTTAAAATAAGGCATTTTCGCTTAACCATGCTAAAGTCATGACCTAGCTGTGACCTTGACCTTTGACGGATTGTAGCCGAAACCTTTTCAAATTTTTTTACTTTTCCAAGGATGATATATACCAAGTTAGAGCTTCATAGCACAAAAACTTTTCAAGTTATCATGTTTACAAGGGATTCTTAGAGTGATTACATAGCTCTTGACCTTGACCTTTGACCTTGAAAGTGAACGTGTCAAAATGGTTCCCCTGAGGTATGAGTAGTAACTTATGAATAAGAGTTCTGGAAAGCTTAGTGGAAAAAAGTAATAGCTAGTTATACGAGTGCGGCGGCGGCGGTGGAAACTTCACAAAAATTGATAGCAGCCGCGTCTTAGGACGGGGCTGGTAATAATACGAATTTGCTCCAAGCATATTAAGAATATCTCAAAACAAATCTTCAAAAAAAAGTTCAGTAGTATCGGTCCCTTTCTGGCCTAAACATCATATTCCCTTCACCACTATCACAACAAATATTCAAGCCCCTTATCCCCGCCACACAGCACACAAACTCACTCATCATCATCCGAGTCTGATTGTCCGGATGATCTGGAGCTGCTGGAGTCGGAGTCGGAGTCCGCCCGACTCTCCTGATTCTCCTTCTCCTCCATCCGCTTGTCATCGTCGTCATCATCATCCTCGTCATCGCTGTAGATGTCGCTCGCCTTCAGCAGCTTCTTCTGTTGCTGGATCTTTATCTCCTCTGCACAAAAACATCTAACATCATTGAGAGATAATTCAACTCTGCCCTGCGGCAAAAACGCGTGCATCATTGAGAGGTAGTTTATCCTTTCCTTCTGAATTAACTAGAACCAAAACTGCTTGGCTGACTGAAAAGAAGCTGAATTTACCAAGAATAAATTCTCACTATGTCATTGAAGCCAGAACAGCAGTTTTATAAGAGCTGATTCTAGAATTACAATACAGAAGGCAGTGGTCAATCACACAAGCCTCTCTCAGGACTTTCCTAACTTGTCCAAAAGAATTGAAGGCATTAATTATTGGGCAGCTAGGTTTAACAGAGTTACCTACCCTTATTTCTCTTCTCCTCTCTCCTTGCCTTCAGATCCTGTAGAGCAGACATTTTCTTGTTGTCCTTCCGGCTGTCCTCCATGTTCTTCCGCCTCTCTTTGCTTCTCTCACTCACTGATGATCTTGCTGCTGTTGAAGAATCTGTTGAAGATTTTGCCTTTCGCTTCTGTTCTTTCTTGGCTTTCCTCAATTTTTGCTCGATGTCAAATCTGAAATGCATTATTAATGTCAAAAGATGATTTCACAAACTTTAAAAGTAGAACTAAGCCTTTTGGTTTCGGCTTTTTTTCAGATTTTTGCCAATTGATTATTCCTAGAAACATGATTACATTTTATAATGAGTAATGATTCCCCTTAATTACCTACTCAAACTATTTTGTTGTAATTGCCTGTGCAGTTAATTTTCAAGGGTTTTATTTTTTTTTTTTATTTTGCCAAAACATTGATAGCCTCATTTTATTCAATCTCACCTGGTTTTCAAAACAGTTCTCCTCTCCATTCTGTTGTACAATTCTTGTTCTCTTTCTTTTTCTGTCATTTGTTCTAATTTTTTCTTGTCTTCTTCATCCCCGATGAGATTCTCATCATAACCATCAAAGAACTTCTCTTCTTCAGATTCGGATCCAGACCCTGACCCAGAACCACTTCCGGAATCTGATACTTCACCTTTGTAAGTAACAAGAAAGTAGTGTACAAGCAGAACTATTCACAATGTACCCCTCCTTAATTTGCATCCCCAAAGATAATTCTATTATGTGTCTTATTAAATGTAAGCCTTCTTATCGCTAAATAATATTTTTTCTAGGTGCTGTGTAAGGTGACAATGGAACATCATTAATTGTTTAAAGTAAGCAGAATTTTGAATCAATGTCATGACATTCTCATCTGACATTTAAACAACCATGACTTAACTACAATAAAAAAAATAGTATATTTATATTTGATCATGACATCTACAAAATGGTGAACTCAGCAGTAGCGTTTGTAAGACCAAATATCATTTAATTAGGTGGAAAAATCCAATGGGTTTGCTAAAGAAATGGAAAAGGACAAATCCCTTTGGACGACCACTGCAGTCTTTCATCAGGTTCTCCACACATTTTGTAATCAGTTATTTAAGACGAGGAGATAAATCTCTCATCAATACATGAAGTTATCTGTAGGAGAAGCAGAGTTTGGGAGTTGGACTCCCCCTTTTTAAGACAGATTGTAAAGTGCTCATGAAAGGTAGTCATTCTGGGTTTTTTCCTGTACCTTCCTCTGGTTCTGAAGCACTTTTTTCGCTCTCATCATCACTGCCCGAAGAGGTGATAGTTGAAGATCTCTTTGCTTTCTTCTTTGGCGTTGCCTTGGTCTTTTTCTTCCTTGGGCTGGTCCCATTCACTGTCCACTAGTTAAAGGATAGAAATCATCATAAATGTATCAACAGTGGTACGGATAAATATTGAACCTTTGGGGAAAATCGAGTAATATGGATTTTTAAAGTGAACATTTTTGGACAATTGGATTTTATATGATAAATGACTTTTCTCTCACAATTTAATATGAATGATATTTCTCTGCACTTAAACAATTTTATGATTCTAATGTAATGATAATTCATTTCATTTTTTTAATTTGATGTCAATGCTTGTTTCGTATCTAACAATAACTACCTATCAAAATTTTCATCAAAAGTGAAAATTCATCTCTACTTACATCACCATCACTTCCTGAACTCGTGTCAGAATCAGATTCATCCATCTTTGTGGGCGGGGCATCAGAATGGGACTCTGAACTTGGCCTTTTTCTTTTGGCAAGAGCCCGGAATCCCTATTAAAGTTTTTAAAAAATATTAATATCAATACCTTCAATGTGTATTATTTGTAGCATGACGAGTCTGTGGAAATATTGTTACTTGATTATCCTTTTACACGATCTCATGATACTTAAATCAAAAGTGTTTTTCTATATAATACATTAATATAATGGAAATCTTTCACTTTCATACTCCATGCAGGATTAATTGTAATGTCAAACTTAAAATTCAAGATATTATATGTACTTCATTACAACATGCAGTATAAAATATACAAAATAAATCCACAAAAAAGCATTTGGTTGACTTTTTTAAAGAGACGGATAATACACAATTTCCTCAAATGCAAGCAGGGAAATGAAAGATTTGTCATAAGTATTGATGGTTACTAAATACCATTCCTTAACAAAACTTAAATTAATGTGATCATTTAAAGAGTTTTTTATGCAAAACAATAATTAACATAGATAAAATTTCATCAATTTTATTAATGGGAACTTTTGAATCTACTTTTTCTTCAAAACTGTACTTTTTAATGTAATGTTCATGCATGTCTATTTTATACCAATTTCTTGTTATCTTTAACTAAACCATAATTAAAAACAAAAAAAAAGAAGAAAAACTTCTAATTGGTTAACATTTTTTCTCGTTACTTATCATTAGTGTTTTAAATTTACTACCATGGTAATAATGGTTTTAATATACAATATTAATAGAATTTACTTGGATGGGAAAGACATTTTTGACAGTGGGCCATTTTGAGTCTGTTAAAATAATTTTCAGAATTTTAAATGGGTCATTTCCCTTTATGTCAATAGTTAACTTCAAAATTTCAATAGGTAATTAACTATTTCAAATAACATGCAAAATCGCCCCTGCCTATCCCATCCCTGGCATTTATTTATAGCTAATAACAGAATATATTTTTTATCATAATTCAAGTCCTTTTCCTTTTCAACTTAAAATACAGTAGAAACAAATGAGACCTTTACAAGATATTGATGTTTCTAAAATTGAACTTTATACCAATCGAGTTGATATTATACAATTTGCCACAAAAACTGCAAGAAATTATTGATTCTAAGTCATCGGAAATATATTCATTGAACAAAAACTAAGTAGGGAGTTTTATGTGCAATCACATTAAATTTAAACTTCAACTGAAACTGCATGTATGCTTTTTCATAACTTGTTTTTTAGTTATGTGAAATGCTTTGGTCATGAGTGTAAGAAAAGCTAAATTTTCATAAATTAGAATAACTTCCAAAGGCCAATAAATTATTTGTGATAATGTCATACGATGTGTTCGAAAACGTTATTGGGGATGGGATTGTTTTGTTTTCGTTTTGTTCTTTGTTTCCAATGATTGGATTTGAGATGCAAGTTGAAGGTGCGTCATTTCCTGTGAGGGAAGAGATCCTGAAATTTTCGATTTGTTGACTTCCTAAGACACCAATTTGAAGCACATTTCGAGAGACGATACATCAAAACGAAGAATCAAGAAAGCCACTAACTTCGTCCACATCGTCTCCACTATCACTATCGTCACTATCTGAATCGATGAGCAAAGCTCGAGTCTTTCTTTTCGACATATTTGTCTCTGAGTACAACACTGCTATACAGCAATGGAGCCAAGTCTGTGCATAAGTAGCCTTCCCACAATGCCCAAGTAAGGGAGGTAACCGATGTAAACCGCGATACAAAATTAGAAATGGTACTAAAACGAATGAAGACACATTATTATGTTAACATTTTTTACTTATTTTTTCTTTTGAATAGACATAATGTTACAAGTGTTTCCGTCCTGTGAGCAATATCTAGAAAAAAAGAATTTTCAAATTAATGTTTGTAATTTTTGTTTGTAAAATATGTACATTTTGATATATATATGGTTGCCTTAACAAAATATTGCCAACCCTCTATATGATATTATGTAAGGAAAGAAATATAAAGAATTGCGTCAACATCAAGTTCGTGCAAATATCCTTAAAGAGTCTCATACTGGTGAAATAAATAAAAAATTCCACATATTTTTATAAATATTTTATAAAATATTGTAAAATAATTATTTCTAATGTCAAATGTATATCTCTCATAGAATGTCAGAACTAAAACATAAGAAGAAAGATTTATGATTTTGTTCACTTCTTTTTGTAATTTTTTCTTGTCAGTGTTTTTAATAAAAACATATTTTATCGTAAATCATAGACAGTCTGACCATGTGAAGTTTCAACGTTTTTTATCACCTTATACCTTAAAGGGTTTTAATGTATATATCATCGTGTGACTTGTGGACTAATACATCTTTTCCTTTTACCTAGAAATTAGAATCGTGTCAGTGTTGATATTCGGTTTCTTTGATATACAATGTATGTCAAAATTTCAGTAAAGTTCACCCTTTAAAACAAGAACCCAAAATTATATTGATCTTATAAATCAGAGTATAATGTGTACATGAACGCAATATAGTCTAACGCATTTCTAGTTGCAAAACTAAATTGACTGCGTCACTCTTTTCGGGTTTATTTCAAAAGAAGAAAAAAATCATAATTTTAAATTATGCATATTTATTATTAAATAAGAACCGCTGATTGATAACAATGATAGATATTTTAACATTACATAATGTGAAAAAAACAAAGCTTTTGAGTTGAATATTTTATAATAGAAGAACAATCAACTTAATAAGCTAACTATGTGATCTCAGTTAATTGTTATCTGTAGTTAATCCAATCAGAAGATTAACTAATCGGTGCCGGGTGGTTGTTGAAATACAAATTGATAAAGTGCTAGATATAAGTAGCTAAAATCTTATACCAAAAAGTAAAATTGAGAATATATGTCTTTCATTATTTGTTACAAAGGGTATACATCTATACGAACTACTTTATATTAAAAATACAATGATACTAAATCAGAGGTGATATACAGTTTTTAAAGAAAGAAACATATAGCATGTTAATAGCTACCATGGCATAAGAAATCGAAATCTCAAAGTACTATTTCTGGCTTATATTGATTGTATTTTCTTGATTAAATTTCTCAATAAATGTAAGTAACAACTTTTTTCATTCGTTCACATAGAGTAATAAGTAACAATTTACTGAGCTGCTGTTTTATGTAGATACTTCATAAAAGTATATAGATTGAATTATCATCATTTTTCGTTTTAGTTCATTATGCGTGTTTTACAGGTGACCATAATACGGAAATGCAGGAAATGGGAAATTCCCTAGGTCATAGCTATGTGATTGAACTTTAACAACAATGATCGTAAACAACACCTATGACGATTACATTAGTTTAAACAATGCGTCCAACTTCAAAAAGTACAAACAGGACGAAATCTTCAATCCGTTCGTGCCAGGAAAGACTGAATTGCGATGTAGCTAACGCAGAGGCTGTGTTTACATGTTCAGAGTGTAAAACTGCCCAGTGTGCCAACTGTGAAAAGAGGGTTCATTGTGGGATCAAGTACGAGTTTCACAACAGAAGACGAATCGTTCCCGCAACTCAAGACCAACTCTGTTCTGGCACTGCGTCAGGGACAGCGTGTGTCAATAAAAACTTTGCAGACGTATGGTGTGAAGATTGTAAACTTCGACTTTGTTTTGATTGTTTTGATAAATCCCATGCCCAAGGCAGAAGAAAGATACACAAGAAGCTTTCAGTAAATGAATACCAAAGAAGACTTTTGAGGGCAGCTCAAGAAATTGTAAAACCTTTGTCTCCAGTCCTAGACAATGATGACTCCCTGACCTATGTATCTTGTCCCCAGGATTTGAACCTAGACGAGAATATGTCTTTTGCAAGTTTTCACTCGGACCACAGCCATCCAAGCTCGGGCGGAAGCATTCCAGACATCTGCCAGGACACAAATGAAGTGAATGCAATGACGAGAGAGATGGACGCATTCCTACTAGAGGATGGCCGCTACATGGACTGTCAGAGCTTTGAGCTTGTTAACGATCAAGAGGAGCTTCAGGTGATAGCATCAGAGTTTTATCTGACTTAATCAAGATTGATGCTTTGATCTGCTTGGTTAATAAGTCATCAAGTTTCTGTGTCAGCTAAGAAGTGAACAACTTGAAATAAAATACTTTTTAAACCACTATCCATCTGCTCGAAAGTCTGCACCGCTTCAAGATTAGATCCATCAGTGGTTAAAGTAGCAATATAAATAGACACTTGATCATGTCATCAGTGTTTTGTGCTTCATCATACTCATTATACAGGAAGCAATTACTATGTTCTTAATCTAAGTGATTTGATGCACCATATTTCATATTTCAGTTATTGAATGAAATAAAGATTTTAATTTTGTTTCTCTTTACACTGTTTCTTTGCTTTTTTAGGTTTCATCGGAAGAAGATTTCATCGAAAAGTTGGCATGTAAGAAGGAGACCATGGTGAAAGTTGTCTCAATATTTGGGAACACAGGAGACGGAAAATCATTTACTTTAAATCACACATTCTTTGGTGGCAAAGAAGTTTTCCAGACGTCTCCAGAGCAAGAATCCTGCACTGTTGGGGTGTGGGTAGCTCACGACCCAGTGACCAACACCATTGTGATAGACACAGAGGGGCTGCTTGGCGTCACCAGCAATCAGAACCAGAGAACCAGACTTCTTCTCAAGATCCTGGCAATCTCCGATATTGTGATATACCGCACAAGGGCAGAGAGGCTTCATGTGGACATGTTAAATTTCCTCAGCGACGCCTCGAAAGCTTATTTGAAACATTTTTCTGCAGAACTGAGAGCAGCTACTCAGCGGTACAACTTGTCTGTATCCAACATTGGTCCTGCTGTGATAATATTCCATGAGACCCTTCACACTGATGTGATTCATTTGCGGGGAGGTAAAGATGGTGAGTGATTTATATATTCTCATGAAAATTTGTTTTATCTTATTGCTCTGCTTGATATGAATCAGAAGCGTACAATATTCTGACTGACATAAGGGGCATGTCATTAAAGTTGAGATGACTGGCAAAGTTTTGTATTGCAAAGTTTTATTAATTACATGATTTATGCTGAAACAACGCCTTGAATATTTAGTAGATTGAAGATCTATGATGTCTAGATTTTTTGTTAATTGAAAGTAGTTTGCCTATTGATGCTGATAGCAGTGTTGTTCATGGAGGAGGTCCTGGGGAAATTTGCTAACCCTTTTGGCTTGGTTTCCCTTAAAATTTGGAGAGGTAGGATACTTCTACAATTGCAAAATGTCCTATTTGCTCAGAATAGACCAAAATGACCCCCTGAGATGATCACCTAGAAACAACACTGTTATTTAACTTAATGATATTTTGTTTTTATTTATTTCATAACATTCATAATGCTCCACCTTAAATAGGTTTGTCACATTTTAGGATATTTTGTAGAGAATGTGGAGAGATACTTTCTCTTCCAACCTCATACTATCTACAGCTTATTACAAAGGATATTTGCATTACTTTGTTGGCTTAAGGACTTAAGGTAGCCAGATATAGACACTCTTCCAACAGTGATAGGTTATCTAAGCTGTGAGGTGCCGATGATGTGTTATCTTAACTCTGTGTGGTGTCAATGATGAGTTCACTGTGTATAGGAGTGACACCAGAAGATTTGATACGAGGGAAGTTCAAACAGTCCGAGTGTACAATCGACGCGTTCAGCAGCCTGCACTATGTGGGTACACGCACCATGAACCCTCCGACCAACTTCCAGCCTCTACAGAAAGCAGTGAAAGACTTGCTTGCTAACAACACCGTCAGGACTGCTCGGGTATCCTCTGTAGTCTTTCAGAGTCTTAAGGTATGCCAAGATTTTTACATTTTTCCCTCAATCTCTATATATCTACAAGGAAGTCATATATATATACAGTTAAACAAAATTGTGCTGATACTGGAGTTTTCTGGGGTAGTCTGTCATTAAACCATAACAAATCCTTAATTCATCATAATTTATGTCAACTTCTTTGTTTGAATGAGAGCATTGTTTTTGTATAGATTCCTACGACATTTTTATACTGCTTCATCATTCTTAAACAACTTTGTTAACCAGTTGTGAAAGTTTGAAGTATTTGGAAGGAAGGAATTTACTAGCTAATTGTACTTTTTCAGATGCACTGATGAAGCATTGTCATTTTAAAATGTATGGAATAAACTTGGAATGTTTTAGCTTGAAAGTGTTAATTATTTTATTTTAGTGGCATAATTTTAGATGAAGAATTAGTTTTGCCACTTCATAGTAGATTTCCTTATTGTAATGTCTTCCATTCAGTATATATTCAATGCTTCATATAATGTTTTTGTTTCAGTGTCTTAATGAGAAATTCAGCGGAGATATTGACAAGCCAATTCCCAACACATTTCCTGATCAGTATTTCACCTGCACTGCTAAGTGTAAAGCTTGTGGGTAGGTAGACACTACCGGTATCATAATTGTAATAATAACTCGTATTGTCCTCAATACAATATATATTGAAAATTCATTTTGTGCATTTTGCACCCTGTAGGCCACAGTACAGCGCCAATTAAAGCCTTGTTCTCTTCTTATGATGTTGAGTGTCAAGCAAGAAAGCAACTCTTTTATGTCCTTTATAAGGATGTAATCTGGATAATAACCCTGGTCTTTCAGATGAGGAGTTGGCACTCCACTAGCTGAGCTACGTCCCTAACATGAAAAAATTACAGTTATCACTTATAAGACACAATGCACACCCTGCAACTTAGGTTATGAAATGAACACTCCTGACATTTTAAAGTTAACTTTGAGGTTTTATTGCACTATTAAATATTGTTGGCAAAAAGTGTATCCATGAAGTCAGAGGCAGAGTGGTTTCTTATGGTTTCTGTAAAATTAACAGTAAATGTTGAGTATTATTATTATTATATTATATGATTGTTTTGGTTGCAGCGTGCGGTGTACGCGGAGCATGAACCACAACGTTGATGTTGCGTGTCACCAGTCGGAGGAAAACAAACACTGTCAGTATCAGCATCAGTTCGGCAACAAGGTCTACCTGTGCAAGGTGAGGTCCTCTAGAAATAGGGCAAGAAGTTACCCAGTCTAAGTAAACCTAGCCTCAATATTATCCGTTTCACTCCTATACTGAGTCTAGAAAGGTCTAGTAGAGGGTCGCGTCAGCCGACCTTTCTGCGACCTATGACCCTCCAACGTTATTTGTGCGAAGGCAGACTATTGCGGCTTGGTAAGATGAGTTCTGATTGGTCAATTCGATACGTGGGCTGAGGCTAGGTTTACTTTGACTGGAAGTTAAGAAGTATTGTCATATTAAGTGAATAGTGAAGTTGTCATAAATCACTTAAAGGTAATTGTATCTTCCCACACTAAATCTTACTCTCCCAACAGAGGTAGCTAAAGTAATGAAATCCTGATCCAACCTCTATTGTTATATAATCACTTTCTAGGGCTTGAGCAACAATCGCCTTTCGGTAAAATTTGATCCACTCACTATCTGAAGAATGAAAACACTTCTTGCATGGAAAGCCGTTGCCATGAGCTGATTTGTATGATTCAGTAGCAAAATTTACTGAACGTCTTCTTGTAATCAAAAAGTCAAATAAATCTTAAATAATTCCTGTAAGCATACATAAACGACAGAGGCTTTCCTTACTTATATTGAATAATTATTTAATAGTTACATTCTTAGCCTTTATGATGTGTCATGTGTAACAAAACCCTGTGAAAGTTATGGCAGTATCAGATTGCTAATACCTATGAGCTGCGTAAAATAACAAATAGAATACCGGGTATGTGTAGTGTAAATTCTCATTCACTTTTTTATTCACTTTATACTTCAGGATGAAGCTTAGTGATGAAAAGTCACATATTTGTGGTAAATTATGTTATAAAAAATATTTCTTTAATATTTGCAGAAGTGTATTCAGACAAAAGGTGAGAGAAGAATTGTAGTGCCAAAAACGTCTTCATCAGATGACAACACCTGGGTTGGACTTGGAAAATATATCTGGTCGGGGTGAGTAGACATCAATTTGTTTTCAGTTCTTTATGTTTTCATCTCTTATGACATTGAAAATATTTTTTTACTGTAACACAGTATTAACAAATATCTATTCAGGAATGAAAGTTTAGAGGTTAAAAAATATGTTATGTTAAAAAATAAAGATTATTGGATGGGGTTTAGTTTGGTATCTTACAGGTTCTAACTTAAAACATGAATATACGAATGAAATTAAAAATGTGAACAGTTCATTGATGGATATCAGTTTTTCCTGGATTCTAGAATTAGCAGGTAGAGGTAATGAAACTTTATGTAAGATTACTGTGATAGTGTATCATAATATGTTTGCAGTTATGAAACAATGGTCTGTCATAACAAATTCACATATATAGTAACAATGTCATCATAGCCCATCATTGAAGCCGCTCACTATTTTATTTCCAAAAGTAACAAGTTTACATCATGTAAGAAATAGAATATCTGTCAAATACCATATTTATCTCATGGGGTTAAAGAGTTATTATTTTCACCCGAATATTCACAAAAGTCAAGAAAATACAGATATTCACAATTTGTTTTTCCTGTGTACTGTTGTGCAGGTATGTTCTGGAGTGTCCAAACTGTGGCATCATCTACCGTAGTCGTCAGTTTTGGTACGGAAACCAGGACGTGGAGGCGGTCGTCCACTCAGAGGTCACTCACATCTGGCCTGGGGTCAGTGCACTCCACAGTTCTTTGTCTTATAACTTTTAACATCTTTAGAGCCAAGTAATAATAATATACAGCATTTTTATAGTGCCCTATTTGATATATATATTATCACCCTAAGGCGCATACGCATAAATGATGGCAATACGAAAAGACGCATAGATTTACCTAGATTAAAGACTTTACTGAAAATAACAACGTTCTTGTTGTTTTGGTTAATTTAATATCAAAATTGTACATAAACAAAAAGAAAAATTTCAAGATAATACATTTCCCTTTTTGAGTAACCAAAATAATTCATGCTAGAAATTTTACAAGTGTTATAGTCTCATCAGTGATAGATATAAGAAATTGTACAGGCATGGCTCACCTGCTGAAAAAAAGGGAGGGGGGCTTTGAATTGGACAATTTGAAAATAGATAGGGGGAGATTGTGAGCCCCCTGAACCCCCAATAGATTACCCACTGAATATTCTGAACAGTTTGTTTGTCAACACACCAATTCCAGAGCAACCTGGGACTGGACGGTACCCACAATGCAGCACGAAAAGTTCTCGACAGCCTTCACCTTGTGGCAGACACCATCGGCAGCGTCGGAGCCAAACCAACGAAGTATCTGGCTGAGTGGACTGCAGACCAAATAGCTCCTACATATTGGGTACCCAACTCCCAAATACATGTGAGTTAAAGGATAATATTTATTTTGAAGTCAATAATAATAAATCTGCCCTTCATATAGGATGAATCAGAAAACCTCTATAAAAAGTTAAACTTAAGGGACATGATAACTGAAGTATTTAATTCAAGGACAAAATGATTGGTGATTGTCATAAAAGAGAAATGAAACTCATTTAATAATACAGGGATCGAATTGATCCAATGAATTCAACGTAGGAACTATGAATAATGTCAGGCTAAAAAGATTTTGTATTGACTACACTGTAACTTATATATATTTGTCTATGTAACTAATTGTTGCACCAACCAGCACATCCCCATGTGACACCCCATCCTCTTCCAGCAATGCCACAAGTGTGATGAGGAGTTCAGTCACAATGATCAGAAGCATCACTGCAGAGCCTGCGGCAAAGGGTTCTGCGACTCCTGCTCCAGCCACAAGCGACCTGTACCAGAAAGAGGCTGGGGTCCGGAGCCAGTACGTGTCTGCGAGAACTGTTACCAAGGTAACGATAAAGGTGGGACTCTTTGCAGTTTCCCTTCATTCACATGATCCTCTTAGCACAGCATGAGAGCTCTGAGCATGGTCGGTGATGCTAGGAAATACTGATACTGGTTATGGTGGTGATGTGTAGCTTCAGTGATACGTTTGAGAGGCTATATAATGTTGAGATATATAGAGATATTTTGTCTTTTCTTTACCAATACTATGTTTTTGACATCAAGTGACATAGAAAATTTATGGTTAAAGGGACAGTCCTCACGGGGTAGTTTTGTCAAAATCTAAGAGGACGCAGTGATGCGTTCTATTCTTTGTCAAATTGTTAGATCTAGAACAACTAAAATGTTGCCCTTACTTACATATATGAAAATAATTGTGAAATAATCATGTAATATCATATAATAATCATTGAATGAAAAAGGGAAGTTCTCTTGAAGTTTGTTTCCACAAAAAATACCCGGATAGGACTGTCCCTTTAAAGATGCTGTATCATACTTGCAAGCGGTTCAGGATGAAACTTAGCTATTGAGAAATGAAATACATCACTTTGTAGAAAAATCTTTCGTCGAAATTTTGATATCATATTTAGATTGTTTAATCAACAATAACATACTTATTTCGACGCTTCAAGCACAGTACCCATCTTAGAAAGGGCATGTCATTTTGTGAACCCGCTTTCGGTGACGTAATCATTATGCTTGTAGGATTTACACCGTGTCTCAACTACCGTAATTGCGTTCGATGGGTATCAACTTTGACAGCTACGAATACCTAATTCGGAGAAAAAGAATATAAAATCTAGTTGAGCGCGACAAAGACGGTTTTCAAGCGTACATTTAGAAACCGGAAGTTGTGAAATGGCCACACTTGATTCGCCCTTATGTCGACTGCCGTTTCGGTATTATTTGGTAAATTATCTCCTATTTGATGAATTTTGATCCGATTTTCTCAAGGTTGGTCGCTAAATTTTTCTAAAAATACAACGTATACATTAAAAATACTTTAAAAATTATTGCACTATGATATAGCATCTTTAAGGCTCTAGCTGTTATTTTCATATTGGTGAAACTGAGAATATGGCAAAAACTGGTAAGGCCACATTGTCCAAGATTTTGATAGAGACAAACAAATCAAGGATGAGTAATTTGAGTTCAGGGAGGATTGTTTAAAAGACCTATTGCTGAGCATATTGTTGAGAATTGAAGTTGTATTGTAAAATACCTGTAATTGAACATTGTACTTAATATGTTTAATAAGTGTTGAAGTTTTTTAAGTGTTAACTAAGGCATCAAGAGAATCAAAACATATACTTGCAATTGTCAATTCGAGTATTTTAACCAGTATATTGTCACATTTTTGCATGAAATGCCTTGCAGCCCTTAAGACCAAAAACACTGCACTTTTCAAGAACAAACCTACCCTTTACACCATGGAGAGTGATGCACTGTTTTCATTATCATCTTATTTAAGGAGATATTTGATAAAAGAGCTATTGCAAGATAATGCCAATTCATTTATTTGTTCAGCTGAGAAAGCAAGAGAGGGAGAGACACCAGTGACAGCTAGGAAGGTCGGGGAAGTTGTCAGTTCAACACTAGGCGCTGTGGCTTCTGCTATTGACTACCCTCTAGGTACATTCTACGTACTCTGCCCTAGAAACTTGGTTTAATTACTTATGCTTGTCGATGGCAATTGGTTCAAGATACATACAGCCTTCACATGTAAATTAATTGGAGAAAAATGAATACTTTATTTTAAAAAATTTGTATAGGCTATCATTTGTAATTAATAGATAGATCAACATTGTGAGTATTATAGATTAAGCTACCGTATTACTGGCCATATCCATTTTATCATTGTTGTCACAAGAATTAAAAGCTTTGTAAAACCATTTTTATTTCCTTTAGTTTAGTCTTTTGGCAGAGTTCTAAAGTTTGTGTTAGCCAGGGCCTTCTGTACTCTATTACAAGTTCCTTGAGCTCCTTGACATGTATGAAATATCATAATGAATATTCTTTAACTGCAGGAATGTTGAAAGACTCTGCACGACCAGCATACTGGGTACCAGATGAGCAGATCACCAAATGTAACGTGTGCTCGACTGACTTCACCTACAAGACTCCGATCCACCACTGTCGATCCTGTGGCCAGGGTGTTTGTGGGACATGCTCCCCTTTCAAACTCCCTGTGCCATCTCGGGGCTGGGACTACCCTGTCAGAGTCTGCATCAAGTGCCAGCAGAAGGCAGATAAGCTTTGATCCAGGGGAGGTTACTCTGGATGATTATCTCCATTTTCTAATTGTCCTGCAAATGCTAGATGAAGGGCTTTGATACAGGGAAGGATATTCTGGTAGTGGTTTTGATTATCTCCCTTTTGTTCAAAGTCATACTAGTGCAAGCTGAAGGCGATTAGCTTTGATCAAGGGAAGGTAACTCTGGGACTGATTGAGATTATCTCCCCTTTGTTTAAAGTTGTGACCGACAGCAATGTATTAACATATACAGAGGCAGAGTTGATCTTTTGCCTTGATGTTTGTAAGTGATTACATTATGAATATGTCTTATGCTTATTTACTCTAGACACAGAAATGTCAATTTTTGGTTTATGAAATGTTGGTAATTTTGTTGATTTTTTTAACATTTATTATTAGTAATGAGATTCTTTTAATGAGATGGCTTTACTTTTCAACAAAATACTACTAAAATTTTGTGTTAGAAATTTAAAATGATCATTTCTTTGCCATATTGTTTTTGATCTGAAAAGGCAAGAAATAGTATTAGTACACTTTAGTATTAGTGTTAGAAAAATGTGTAACTGTTAAGGAAGAAGAAGAATGTGGTCTATCATTGTTGCTTGAAACCTACATTCCTTTATAAAGTGGCCCACATGGGGAGGATCCTGGAAATGCTACTGATATTTTTGGTGGGAAACCTTTGTAAGGTCACATTCCAAGTGAAACTTTTGATCTTGAAAACAACAAGTTTTTGTGTCAAATTCCCAATGTTCATGTCAGATAAGCTAATTCTGTAACAGTGATGATTCTACTACAACTAATAGCTATCAATTGCTACAATTTCTAAAGTGAACCTTTCCTTATGAAAAGCACCCCCAGAAAAATAGCTTGTTATTGGGGAAAACATGTTTAGAGTACCGTTAAATGATAATTCTCATTAGTAAGCATAAGCTGCAACAGTAATCTTTACTATAAAGATGCTGGCAAAAATCTAGCCTTGTTAAACACAGTATGAAATAAGCTAGAAAAGTGACCAGCCTAAAAGTGATATTTTGTAAATGTTGATAGCAAAAGTAAAGAAAAACTATCAAAAGGTTCAAAACATAATGTAATTAGTATGGGCAAGTTCTAAATTGTCTTGACATTGACATTGATATTTGACATTGATTTATAAGAATTGAATAGAGTCAATATGTTTTTGATAAGATTAAGTTTCAAAATGAATGACTTCGAAATGTGTAGATGGTTCACTCTTGTCATCAAAACTTGTACTGGATATTTGTGAAACATCATTACACATGAAGAAATATATATATATGGATTTAGAACATTACACATTATAATAAATATTTGTATAATATCATTATTTGTAAATATGCCAGCCAAGGGTGTGATAATGACTGTGAAATATATAATATCATTTGTTAACATTATATGCTATGTTATCATCATTGTACTAAAAAACAAAAACCGTAATTGACATAATAAATAATGTGGGCACTCAGCTTAAAAGATGAATAAAGATATTATCTAAGTATGATGTAAATTGGGATTGTCATCCATGTTAATGGAACCTGTGTATGATAGGGACTGTATCTGTTATAGTGCACATCATCCTCTCCTTATAACACAGGCTTTGGATTTATGGATCAGACATCGTATAATGCTCACAGCTTTGTGATTTACTGTTATAAGTTTAGGGATATGGGTCAGGTAAATTTTCATGCTTTAATTTGCAGTAAGGGACACTTATTACTTTAATTAGGTTCTTTATGGAATCAGAGCGGTGATGGTTTCATTTAATAAGTAGTCTAGATGCATACCTTATTTTTGTTGTCATTTGAATTGTATGCTATTTGTAGATCTAGTTCTGAATACGTTTATGATAAAAATATTTAGAATAGGATTTCTTTTGTATGCCAATAATTACTCTTGTTATTATAAATGATCAACAGCCTTTTGATTATTTAAAAAAAAACATGAATACATACCATTTTTTAATACCAATTAAAAAATGCTAAAACATTATTAACAGTTATCACTCACAGCAAGAAAATTCTTTAAATACAAAAGAAAAGACTGTTTTGAGAGCAGATCAAATATTTTGAAGACAAACCGACCAATAAGTTATATATTTGAATAGAGTTGAAACTTTGATAAAGCAAACATTCATTCCACACAAGGCTTACTCAAGTCAGATCTTCCCACATAACCTCAGGCGCTTATGTTTCTTTGCACAACCTTAGAGTACCCTTAGTTGTTGTAATCATGTTGTGCAACCCTTTCATCATCTCTTCAAAAATCAGCTAGACAAAACTCAATTTCCCTGCTTTATGCACATCAAATTCAGACTGGTTTTGAGTGTATGAAAATTAAGGGAGTTTCAAATTCTCCTGCTGTAGTTATATTTTGAGAACCCAGATAAACATGTCGTGTTACAGTTATGTGGGCAGGTATGGTTTGAGTTGTCATTATTGTGAGGAATGTCTTGCTAGGGGCAGTGTCCAGATAGATGCCTGGCCGTCAGTAATGGCATTGCCGCAGTCAAAATATCTTAAAAGCAAAGGGTTTTACCTTTAAATTGTGAGGCCTTGCAGCTCTCAATAGGAAAAAGAAACCTATCTGAGAGTTGAAGTTGTTTCTTACAATCGATAGAGGAACTTGAGTCATTCAGTTTGAGTGATTAAGAGTGCTGAGCTATTGAGAATAATGGCATCCTTGACCGATTCTTAGTTTTCTAACTCTCAACCTTCTGTGCAAGAAATTGGGTTAGTCAAGTGACATGCCTATTTCCTACATTTGGATTTTTGTATGGGTGGAGTGCGCCCTATGAGTATACAATTATAAAGGATAAATTTGATCAAAATATATGTGTCAAAAGGACAATTGGCGATCTCGGGTTCTATCAGCCGAGATATATCAACTTCAAGGGTTACATGAGCATGTCACTTGACTTGCAAAATTTTTTCATTGAGCATTGAATATCTGTTGTAAATGTAAATACGCTGTGTACATTGATTTGTAAGTATTCCTGCTTCTGCATAAATGTTGGTACTGTGATAAGAAACGTGCAATGTGTAAATAAACAAATTTAGTTCCTGTGGAGGCCACTTGGGTCACCTTAGATGTGGTTCAGAAATTATATGCAGACTCACATACTGAAGAAATTGTTATTACTATTAGTCAAGTTTTTCGTACTTTCTCTGCACTGCAGATTTGCATGTAAATTTCAATTTGCTAATGCTTTGCTCGGTTGGGAAACTTGCTTCATTTGGCAGAGGGTGTCAGGTCTTTACACTCGAGCTTTGTTAATGTACTAAATAAGTATTTCCTACGCAACTGAATTTCTGCGGAAACAGATGAGCATAAAGTCAATGGTCATTTTGTGAAATGAGGAACATTTTTATCCTCTAAATGAAGTATTGGTGTGATTCAGCACTGAGGTAGGTCAAAAGAAAATACTTCGGTGTGAAAATCACAACTTCAGCATTATACAAAACAGCACAAGTGAAGCTAAGTGGTGGATCAAGAATTTTGGAAAAGAGGTCTGTACCTAATGAAAAAGGGGAAGAGGGAAGGGGTGAGTGAGTAAGTGCTTAACAATATGGGCAATATTTTAGCCATCAGTGGTGAGAAGAGGGAAGGGGAGTCCAACCTTCATTACTTAAATTTATTTCTTAGTGTGCTTAAAGGGATTCCCTTCCTTGATCAACCTATTCATCAAGATACATGTATTATAGGGTATCTTTAAATATTTATACTGACAGCAACCGTGTAGGAGAAGAGGCCCCGCCTCCAGGCTCAGTAAACATTGATGATTAGATATTGAAAATCATTAATCTAGGTTGTGCAAAAGGCAAGAGCTTCATATAATGTTTTGTCATTGTGACCAATTACTGTTTAGTGAAACACAACGTACAATTGTTGCCCCGATTGGTCTTCTTGCATTGTGAAAAGATTTGTATTTCGTTGAAAACTTTAATGTATCTGTAAAGATAGAAGATTGAATATTCATCATATCTCACATAAGTAAAAGACTAGTTTTTTATTGTCAGTAATTTTTCTACCTAATGGGAGCATTCACTACAATCAGATTTACAGTTGGTTGTGTTCACAGCTTTATCAGTCTATGCCTCTGTAGTGCCTACTGATATTCTTCCTTTCATATCAATAGAAGCTAATCAAAAAATTCTTTTGCTTCCTCAAGCTTGCAGGGATTTTCTCTGTTGGCAAATTGACTTGTTGCAAGTGAATCTTGAATTCAGCACATTTCCTTTAAGAAAGATTAAACATTATTTCAATACATAACCAAAATTTCTGATTAAACTTTGAATAGATCTAAATAACTTCTTAGAGCGTCAGTTTTAATGTTGAAAGCTGAATATAGACACCATCATATCGTCCAAAATTTTATTCTTAGAATTTGACTTTTTAATAAATCCTTTTTGAGAAAATCACACGTCACACTTGGAAAATAATTTCCTTAACCAAAGATACATTAATATATTAAAATAAACATTCACTAGTAAAATGCGGAGACCAAATTGACATGAGAAGTTGCTCTACATAAAAAAAACTGTACCTTAGCATTAGGCAATATGGAAACTGAGAATTAAATTAACTTTTCCCATATTTGTATATTGAGGTCAATTGTACATGATTCAAACAATCATAGTGCATAATATGCCAATTGTTTTCCTAACTGCTCATCTATATTATGTTTAATGCTTGCCACAGTCTTTAGATCTTCTTAGCTATGGGTTAGTTACAAAATATTTTGAATGAATTGTATGTTTTTCATTGGATTTAAAGTAATTATTGTCATTACTAAATTATGGATTGATGATTTGCTTAAGTCTTATTTGTTACGTTGTTTTCTCCTGCTTGTGGTTGCTATTATTTTCTTGGTAATTGAAGTTGTTGCTTGTAATTGATTTTGAAATTTGTTGGGTGATAATAAAATGGTAAAACAAAGCAGCTATTAATCTTCAAATCTAAATTTACTTCTTTGAGAGGCATTTACAATTTGTTACATGAACAAGAAAGACTTCTATGGATTTCCAACTTCTTTATTGCAGAGTGTGACGTTTCGACATAGTTATGAACAAAGTTTTCAAGCAAAACTGTTACACTCCTGCAATACAGAACTTGGAGGTCCACTTTAAATGTTGAATGCCATCATGGGCAAATATTGTTTCAAACTACCTGTTATTTAAAGTGCTTATTTTGAAAAAACAATCCCTGATTGACACTCATTGAAAAGTCAATATGGAAAGCTCACTATCCCAGTGAAATTAAGATTAAGATCAGAAAAAACATGAGATGAGATGAAACGGCTTTGATATTTCAAGGAATTAGTTGTGGTTTAGAGAGCTGGTTGATTTTTTAGACCACAAGCCCTACCTGCTTGTAGGGACAACATATTTTGAACACTGGTCATGGGTCATGCCCCACAATAACATGATAGTCTGCTTGGCCTGTTGTTTATTCTAATAGAAATGTTAAAGAGACCTTGATATAGATTACTTGAAAATTCTATTGATATTTGACTTCATTTCATTCCTTTCTTGTATATATTTAGAAACAATAAAGGCTGTGGACAAATATTTTCTTGTTGTTTTTTGAAGATCATAAGGATTACGGTATAATGCAAAGTGAACTTAAAGTATTGGTTGTTGTCTGGTGTTCGTTAAATTGAGGATCACTCTATAAAACCATTTTAAGATTTCTTTGAATGTTTTAAGCAATTTCAATTGATTACAGGTACCTACTAAGGGCCGCAGGGGCAAAGGTCTAAAGTACGATGAGCTAATGGCATGGCATAGTGTCTGGCCTCCAGCCGTAAACTTTTGACTTGTGGCCCCTATGAGGGGGAACCCCATTTGCCACACCCTGGGGCAAAGATGATATGGAGCCTGATGAGCTACAAAGCCATATTTTTTAGGTTTTAGGTAATTCTTGCACTAGCCATGGGCTACCGGGCTAGTGCTAATTTCGAACCCTGCTGTAGCCCCTTCTAGGAGGGGAACCACATTTGCCACACCCTAAAGCAAAATTGATATGAAGCCTGATGAGCTACAGAGCCAATGGCTCTATTTTTTTACCAAGGCCTAGAACGCTGAAATGTTGTGTAGACTCCCCTTAGGTAATGGGTATTCAAATTTGTACATTAAGTGACCCTGGAAGTGGCCCAAACTATTTCAAGGAGGGAACAACATTGTCCACACCCGTAAGCAAATTTTTATATGAAGCCTGATGAACTACTATTTTTAAGAAGAGCTGTTACACACACTCCATGTTTGTAGATATTTGTAGATTGTAGATTATTTTTATTGGATGAAGAAAAATTAATTTTATAAATGCCATTATCTTGTTAAAAACAAATACATTCTGATCCTGAAGGGTTAAAAGGGTCAAAGGATGCACCAATGATAAATACTAACACTGCTGCCACCTTCTTATCTTTAGGAAGTGGTAATGGCATTTACATCTTCTGCAGCACCAACCAATATCAGACACCTTGAATATTAACTACTGATGATTCTAACATTCCAGTCTATATGTTAAACCTAAATCTATGCAAGTATAACAGTATAAATTCTGTTTGCTTCTTTTCTTTGAAATACGACCAAATGCACTGCTTAAAGGTTGGTCAGGAATTTACCTAAAACAGTCACTTAGCTACCCTTTAAGGATTGCTGTAACTTTAGGGACATTTTTGAATTACACAATTTAAAAAAGATCATGCTTGACAACTATCCTTTCTTAAGGCAATGACTGCTTCAAGTTACAAGTCCCAGCATTGTTCAAACATTGAAAGAGAACAAGCACACATATAGTCATTTATTACATATAAATGTATGTACATATTTTCATGACATATACAAATGTACACATGGTCACATAAGCTACAGATTCTCCAGTATGACCACTCATTTAGATGAAAAAAAGCAAGATGATGTACAAAGTTACTTTAAATTATTCGTTTAAAACACTGGCCCGCCATCTTAACATTGTGTAGATCCTGCATAACAATGTCAATTGAATTAAATCAATAAACTTACAGCTGTAACAACCTACTGTATAGCCTGATTGTACTACATTCAGATTTGTCAGAAAGTATTTTTCAGTTTAAGTTTCATGTAACTATACAAACATGATTTATTTTAGCCTCAGTCAGCAGACTAGTATCCATAATTGACATTTAGAATAAACAGCATTGAAAAAAATCTTGGATGATATACACCTTACAAATGCATTATTCATATGAAGAACTTGTTGACTTATTGATGATATTTACAGAGAATGATCACGAATAAAATAAATATATAAAATATCTGACACATTTGAAACATTAGCATATGGTGTACGATAATTGAGCATGGGTTTTGATAGATAATATAAAATCATGTACAGCAATCAGGTGAAAATGGTTTGTAGTAACAAAGACAAAAATATTATGCTCTAAAAAAAGTTTTAGCCATTACATTTATCACTGTTAATACGATAAACTTTCAAACAGGAATGATCCTGATTCAAAATAGCATTAAGAGGGTTAAGCTCTTTCTTCAACTGTTTAGAATTACTATCTAAAAATTCTTTATTTAATATTGCCATAAATCATTATCTCGGACATTTGTGGTCAAACTGTGTTCTTACATGGTCAAGTTAACTAATTTCTTCAAACATGACTCTTTGACTTCTAAAATCTAATTACGCATTGGTTTCATTGATCACCCCCCCACTTATAATGTCAATGGTCTGTTTCATTTCTTAAAGCCGAGGCTTGACTTGGTTTCTTTGATCTTCTTAAAATATGGCCGATGGTTGATTCCGACTACAGTATGTCGGATCAGCTGAAATACTTCCAGTACACAAGTCCCCCGAGGATACCCAACTCGAAGAGAATGATCACAGCCAGTATCAGCTTGTTGGTCATCACCCTACAAAACAAGCACATCCCTCATTATAAACCAACCTGCTAAATATTCTCAAGATTCAAAATATCTTCTAAAAGTGGTGCCATAATTACCATATTTGATGATAATTGGATTTCCTTTCTCTAGGTATTAAGATAATTGACGTAATTGACTTTCAGAAGAATATTTGTGGTTCCCTTAATACATATCAGTTCTATGGGTTTCAGAGGATTATCAAGTCACTGATATTGAAAGGAAATAATTACTACCTACTTAATGGATTATTACAATGCAAATATCTCCAAGAATGTTGATACTAATACTTTCAAGGGTTTTCAAGATCATGTCACTGAGATGGTCAAATTCAATGAAAATTGTAGAATTTGTCAAGTTTCCTAATACAGTTCAGAAAATGTTAATGACACTCCTAAATTCCTGACACATGAGAACCCCTAAAAGTATAACTTGAGTCAAGTCAAATTTTCAATAACCTAACAATTCATTATGCTGGGTTTTTGGACCAAGACAAATTTAAGGTGTAATTAGCAATCACAACTCGAAAATGTTCAAAATCAACTAATTAGAATAAAGAAGGATAAAAGTCATGTTATGATTTTTTTCCTCAGGGTAGCATGTTTAGTGATGAATGGACAAAAATATAGAGAAATAAATCTGTTCTCACCTCCTGACCATTCCCTTCAGAATCTGTCTACTTGTCTTCAGGCTAGCGTCCGTATCTGTCAGCTGATTTCAATTCATACAAAAGTCAATACATGAATTCATAAATCCATAATTTCAATTCATCCAATATATATTTTTTTAGAAAATCAAATTGTTGAGCTTAAAAGTTTAGCTATTTGGAAATGCTTATTAGAATTATAAAGTTACTATAGGTGTAAGTATGAGGACAATGGTTCATTCCAAATTCAGAAAATTACTTGGAAGCCTGATAATGAATCATTGTCAAAGACGTCCTTCACAATTCATGACATTTATTAATTTTCTGCCTCAAAAAACATGGACATACCTCATGTACACTCATGTACCATTGCCAACAAAGATTTTAAAAATATAGTGTACAACTATATCAACAAGTCTGTGACATTACTAACCCGTTCCCTGGTTCTGACAAGGGTTTCTCTCTGTGACCCAAGTTCATCTATGATCTCGACTCCGATTTGATCTGTTTCTGCAGAGATCTGGTGAGATCTTGCTATACTCTCGGAGGTTCTTTGTAAGGACTGATGTCCTTGTAGCAGCTTACTCCTCTGTGATGCCTCGATTCTCTACAAGACAAACATTCCATGAGGCACTTGAGGTCCTGTCTAAAAGTCTTGGTAGGAACATCAGCATGGGGAAAATAATAATCGTCCTTTTTCATAGCACATGTATTCATTCACATTGCATGCTCAAAGCACTAAGTGATATATTACTCCTGATCAACAAAAACACTCCCTGAGGAGAATACAACCAGTTTCCTATCAGATACAAAGTTCGAATTCAGACTACCATCGTATCATACCAGGTACCAAATTACAGCAGGACATATAAAGGCACAATTTGCTTATCCATCCAATATTAAGAATGCAGTGACAGGCCACACTGAAGTCAAGAATAAATCTGTCAACAACATGGGAGTTAACACCAGAGGAGTAGCTAAATCCAAATGCTAATGACAGATCTATCCCCTCTTCTTAAGTCATTGACAAGCTATTCATCCATGCATTTCTTTGCTTTCCCCTTATTACGAAATAATTCATTTCATGTTACACATGAAAGATTGATAAATAATGTTTTATTGGAAAGACTTAAACACTTAATCATTAATGTCTCCATCTAACATCAGACTTACGTCATCTCTGTCAAAGCCAAAGTTGTCCGTACCACGGCCTGATGGTCCACTCCCCTTTTTCTGTAAAGAGATTTTACTTTACAACTAATGAGCTGGGCATATATTGCAAGCGATTTCTAACAATTGATACTAGCAAGTGAATGAGAGATTGTCTGTGTGATTCAGAATGAAGAAAGCTGTATGATCTGACTACTTTGCTGCTTCTCTAGTAAGGCCAGGTTTCACAAAATACTTGTGATCATGACTTAGATACCTTCAGCACAAGATTTGTGTATTACATTTCAAATATTTTATTAAAGATTATAAGTTGTTCCACTTGAATAAAAAGAATAAATACTTCTTAAAAACTGTTTTTGTCATGAAATCATAATTATTCTGGTAAAACAAGGAATCTAAAATTAGGGTTGCAAAAATAAAGTGATTTTCAACTATGAGTGAATATATATCATTAAATTATCTTCTTACCATTTATTCCTCTAATCAACTCTGTTACTGTAGTAACAAACATTTATGTCCCTTATGAAATTTTACATCTAAACTCTATAAAGAGATGCAAATAATGACAGTATTCTTACTAATGCTCTTGCCATTCCCTCAATATCAGAGCGGTAGTTCCTGATCTTCCCAAGCATTTGAGTGCGGTAGTTTACTGGGGCCACTTTCGCTTCACTCTCCATTTCTTGCAGCTGTATTTTACAAATGTATGTACAGTAACAACATGAAGGAATAAAGTTGATTAAGATTGACAACTGGACAAAGAGTAAACCCGCCGCTAATGGCTAAAATATTGCCCAAGCAGCGTTAAGCCCTAACTCACTCACTCACTCAAAGAGTAAATATAATTGTGGAAGTAATCTAAAGCTGCCAGAAAGACTGTTGGGTATTGTGTTTTTATAGGTAATGTAACTAGTATCCATGTTTGATCTTGAATTCAGCACATATTGGGCTGCTTGATGATTTGTATTATGTATCCCATTAATAAGCTAATTAACTTGAATATTATTTGTGTAGATTCTTTCGGTATTTAGACCAACATTTCTGTTGCACAATTGGTTTATCTCTTGTGAGGCACATATTATGCTACGAATGAATAGGGTTGCAAGTTAATTGAGCCTCTTGACCTGTATTCCTTATAGTGTACTATTAACATTCAAGTAATAACATTCATATTCTACCATGCACCTGCCACTTGATATGTGATTCTAAATTCATGTTTTTACTTACCAATCTTGTGTTTTATTGATACTTTCGATTTAAGAAAATCAATTCTTTATTGGTATCTTTTATTATCATGATTCTAATATCACAATAAAAATTACTAAACATAAACATTGTTTATGATGATAAACTTATACCACTCACAACGATGTTTGCCTCCTCCAGTTTGCGCTCCACCTGTCGTATTGCACTCTTCTTCTCTTCTGAAAACAATAGAAGCGTGTAATGAAAACAACAAGGTGGGGATGTTTTGGCAATCAGACGAACTGCAGAGTGAGTTCTTGTTTTACTCAACTAAGTTGATATTTCAGGCATTAGCATCGTCTGCAAACGAGATATACTTTCTAGAGTTAGAGGGTTCCACTGCAGTGACATTTGACACTCACAGGGATCTATTTCCCATAATCATTTCTTTTAAATTATGTCCTTATCCGTTATTTGGACAAACGTAAATCGAAGTTCAACAACTCACCTCCAACATAATTAGGTATTTTCCTATCGATTTTCAACTTGACATCGTCCAACAAGCTCATCAAGTCATCCTCCAGTGACTCAAACTTCTCGGACGACATTTTGTTCAGTGTTGATCATGTGACTTATTCAAGGGGGGTAACTATGTACTCGGACAAACATTACACAGGATCGTTATTCGAACAAGAGTGATTTTTTTCTTATTGGTAAAAAAATAGCTTTATAAAAGAAATATATTTGGTAATGTAAACAAGTTTTTAACTTTCCGAAAATAAAGTTTATGGAAATATAAGCATTTGTGATCTTATTGAAAAATGTAATTTCAAAAAAAGTTTTTTCCATTCATCTAGTATCTCATTCAAGGAGTAATATTGAAACATTATGAACATTTTGATTGACCAATTTTTGTTGTTATCTTCCAAGTGTTAATCATGTACTGTGTGTTATTTATCACAGAGCAATATGTTCATTCAGAAAAGTTTTAATGTATCATAACTATTTATGGATACTAATTAAATGTTTTACCAATTGAAGGCACTGTCAAATTAACTCCATTAAATTCACATTCATGCAACATTTATCTTTTTAAAGTACCGTCTCATTTCTCAAACCAGTTATCTGTAGTTGTAAAACAAGTTTCCATCTATCAAGTAAAAACTTCATGCTGCTATTTGAGTGTAAATTCCATTCTAGCTAAGATAATGGATGCGTGAAGCAAATTGCATATGGTTAATTTGTGAAAAAAATCCTTTAAAATTTTCCTGAGATCACTTTATTGCCTATTGGATGAAGAGGTTACTTAAACCGGGCTGGTGGCATGAGAGGCAAGCAAGTTAACCACTTCACCACTGTGCAATATTGTCTTGATAATGCACATGCAGTATATAATAAAATGCTT
The DNA here is from genome assembly GCA_916613615.1 of Steromphala cineraria. Taxonomy (NCBI): domain Eukaryota; kingdom Metazoa; phylum Mollusca; class Gastropoda; order Trochida; family Trochidae; genus Steromphala; species Steromphala cineraria. The sequence goes on from OU744724.1 coordinate 24,132,891, forward strand.
CATTTCTTGGAGCACAGTGGTGTAGTGGTTAGCATGCTGGTCTCTCACGCCAGACACCCGGGTTCGGTTGGAGACACCAAAAATATGTCATGTGGGTCTCATCCTGTGTTGTGTCCCTGAGCAAGGCACTTCATCCACATTGCATTCAGTCAACCCAACTGTCAAAATGGGTACCTGAACACTGGATATACTGACCTTCGTGGTTGTGATTAGCACTTAGTAGCAGCTGTGAAAGTACACTCCTTCAGGGTAATAATGTAGCGCTTTGAGCATGTTTTAAGTACATGTGTATGCACATTATTATCTGTCCAGGTTTCACACACAATGACTAACTGAGGGGCCAGGTTAATTCCCTGATGGTCACTTTTATCATTAGATTTTGAGCAATCAAGACCATCTTAAAGAGCCACTCCTCGAGTTGTCCGGGGTGATATTTGCCAAACTTTACCAACAGTGTAATTTTATCAACTGTTGCAGGAAAGCATCATTTTAAAGCTAATGGACATTGTATAGTGACAACAGGAAGGTTTCAAGTTGCAATGATGATCAAAAACGAGGACAAAGTATAGAAAAAGTCTTTTGTCTACACTTGGTACTCATCTTGACATTAGAGATCATCCAAATCAACTGGTCCCTGCTTCTTCAAAATCAGCAGTTTTGAGCAAAATATCTAGAGAAAGGTTCTATATATATATCACATATCACCATTATAAGCATTACATGCATGATGGTCTCAAAATGTGAAGATCACAAAATTGAAATGAACCCGGTGTCTTCCTAAAAAAAGTTCAAAAAAGAATCAAGTGAATAGCTCTTGACATATCACACTCAAGGTACATGCAGGTACTAATGCTGATAGTTCAAAGTTCTGCTGAGACATTCAAAATAATGTGCTCACATGAATCAACTGGCTCAAGCATCTTTCCGATAAGAAGTTATGAGTAAGTTAAGAAGAGAGTCTTGTCAATATTTCTGGAAAGACATGTTTCAATGCTGTGCTGTTTCTCGCTGTGACCTTGAAAAGAATGTGATGGTCACCCAAATCAAATGGGTCCAGCGTCTTCCCAATAATCTGAACATCTAAGATCAAAAACAACAAAACAAACAGCATTCCAGAATATTTCTTTTTAATATTTATCATATATAACAAAATTGTTTCAAATAATTCAACAAGTTTTGTGATAAAGTCTTTACAACCAAACTGTTCCCTATGGAACAAATGAAACCAATCACCACAATCTGTTAAATTCATCATTTGACAGCAATCAGCTATTTAATAAAATCTTTCTTATGTAGTGAAAGACTTTATCAGATATTCACAGCACCGTTCATAAAGAGCCCCTAATAGGTTGATATAGTTCAATCGTCCACATAACCTTATCCTCTGACATTCCTTACATTCCTGGTTAGCAAAAATGAAACAATCAGTTTCATTCTTATATAATGAAAATACGTCTTTTGTCATGGGTCTTGTTGAAAGTACAGAATTTATATATTTCCCTTAATACTTTATGTGTTTATGTTTTTGACAGACTATGAGGTAGATAAGACTTTAGTAAACTTAGTGTTGGCGAGGCGTTAAGGAAATTTTATAAACTTCCAAGATCATTGAAACAAATAGTATGATTTTATCAGTTAATTATTTAGGAAGTATCGTTACTCGTCTGCACATAATCTGGATATTTATTGGTTATACAGATCATGTGGTCTATGGACTTCATCATTAATCAAATAATCATCTGATCTTCGAGAGGACCGCAGCCCGTCTGTCTGTATTCTGGAACAAGGCACGAATCAGTTGCTTAATCTCATTTGCTGTGAAGTCCAATGCAAGAGGACCCTTCTTCTCTGCCCATCGATCACTGATCTCTTGGAGACTTGCATTTAACACGAGATGGAGTTCTTTAAATTTGCGCCATTTTCCGACCAGGCGCTGGAGCTCAACATCAAAGTTGTCCACTTTTTCTGTCGGTGTGTTGAAGAGCGGTCCCGACTTCTCGAGGATGATTGAGAGGAGACTGTGGAGGAGACGGGCGTCATCTGAGGAGATGTCCTCCAGCGCCGTGATGTAGTCAATTATCTCCACCACCATCGTGTTCACCAGCATCCCTGCAACACATCCATCAGCAAACTTGACATACACAAATGTAATAACTCTGCTTCTATCATATTCACAAGCATACATAATGTAAGATAAAACTTTCCATTATCAAATCACCATGGTTGCTGGGTAAGTTTCTTGTTTGTATCCTTAAGTAATTTGGTAACTATCTTTGGATGTGAATGAATTGAATAAAAGTTGTTCTCAATGTGGTAAAATCTATAACAGCACAGAATACTGTGAGACAATTTTCTAAAAGCTAGTCTTAATTGTGATTTTTTAATCAATGAAACTTCATTGTCAAGTAATAATCAAAGGAGAATTTGATATTAGAACTTATTTTTGCTTGTCATCTGAGAGAAGGACTGGTATCCTATGCCAATTGATAATTGGTAAGCAAAAGCTGTTGATCTCATTTCATGGGTGGTTCTCAGCCTCCCACTCAACCACAACCAATTTGAAAACTGAAAAGAATGAAGAATGTAACGTACCGATAGCCTTCCTGTAGATGTTGACGGGTAGCACTTCCTGCCAGACGTTCTGTAGGTGAGTCAGCTGGTGAAGACACTGCTTGATGGACCGTTCCGCAGGGCCGTACTGGTCGTTCTCCGATATACCGCTGAAATCTGTGAGAGGAAGATATAACATATCATGTGGCACACGAAAACAGTTAACTTTGAGTTATTTTCATGGTTATATTCAATGTTACCGGTATGACAATGGACCGCATATGAAATGATAAGTTACTGAAATGACAAAAGATACACTAATCAAGCCATGTATATGTAAGCGGCAATAGTGAAAATCCGGCAATAGCATTAATGCCTAGGCAATTATGTGGTTCCTAGGCAATAGTGAGTACACTACAGAAGAGCAAGGACACCTACTATTAGCGCCCTTGAGGAACTCTGAGAGCTGAGCCTTCTGAGTGTGCAGCTGCTCCAGGAAGCTCTCAGTGCCGATCCTCTTGATCTTGAAGATGAGGTCAACAAACGTAGCGTTGAGAGAGGGCGGCAGCTTCTTGCTGAACTGGTGGCCTAAAGTCATGAGGTGGTGCGCCAGGAACATGCAGTTGTTGTGATGCAGAGCTGCAGTGGAAAAAGGTTAAATGTAGATTGCTACTGTTACTACAAAAGCTACAGGACATACCAGCATGGTGGATACCAGCATAAATGTTCATATTATTATCATCATTTAAAACTGACTGATAACAGATTTGGCATAAACAAGTATAGGTTGAGAAAGAAAGGCTTTATTGATGATGGTTCATTTTTCGGAGTAGTTTTCAAAACTCATTTTAGGTAAAGAACAACTCTGTAAGGAAAAGCAAAATGGGAATTAATATCAAACTTCCCAATGAGCAAAGCACTTATTGATGAAAGGATTTGTAACATTATATAAACTGTACCTGTAAGCTGTGGAAGAGCAGCCAAACTCTGCCTGTGGTAGGTAGGAAACACTCCACAGTACAACTCGAAGATGTTGCGGACAGCGTAGAAGAGTTGTATAGCACACTGGGGCGAGCTCTCTACAGCCTCATGCAGGGTCTCATAGGCAAGAGTCATCAGGCAGTTTACAGATGTACTGCAACAGCATTTCACAAGGAATTGAATAGCAGAACACAGGACAATGGGCATTGACAGATGATTTTTTAAATTGCATGTAAACTTCAATACTGGATCCAACACGAAAGAAACTTAAAGGATTGATTGTGTGATTTGTCGTAAAACGCTGCTTGGACAATATTTCAGCCATACGCAATAATATCTCAAGGAACAACTGTTAAACAATTTAAGACTAAGATTGTAAAAGGGCATGTGATATCTAAGATTGTGGTGACTCTATAATGATGTACAAAAGATTCCAAATGAAGAGTTCTACCTGATGTGACATCTGGGCATTTTGAATGTATTTCCGCTGAGAGGAACTTCACAGTTGATCTCTACTTTCCGAGTTTTCCGACTGGATGGTCCGGAGTCAAGCTGTTGCACCTCGGCGAGAGGCTGCTCGTCTGAGATCACTGTCGTGTTGTGGATCTCTGATGTCATCATCTCTCGAGCCTGCTCCAGAATCTCCTGGCATTTTTTGTTGGCAAACAACACATCAACATTGCGAACAAAATCAAGCAGCTGTGTGTTGTCAGGCTTGATGAAGTTGAACTCGAGGAGTCGTTTCTGGAAAAGTTCTGTTTTATCAACCACCTGTTGAAAGTGTTCCAGCTCTTTGCGGCTACTGGGGATGGCATGAGAGAGACATTCCTTCACAATGAATTCCACAGTTTGGTGGGATATCTCCATGCCAAGTCTTTCCATCAACGTCTGAGAAGAGCCTGGGGCAACCGTTAACTTGAACAGGTTGTCAAACATGTACTTCAGTATTAAATGGATTTGGTTGAGGACCTTTTCATAGTTCTGAGGTTCATTTTTACCGGACTGACACGACAATGTCAGGACATGAGCCTGTGAGATAATCTCCATACCAATTTCAACCTTTTCATTCAAGACAAGAGGTTTGATAAACATACTGAAGAACTTCTCACCAAAATGTTTGACCTTCATTTGCAGCGTTCCCAACATTTCCATAGCAACTACCATATCCTGTACAACCTCCATCTCTGATCCGCAAGTCACAAGTTTCAACTGACAATGTCCTGAGTTGACATCCCCTGACGACCACATAATGTGCTCCATCCATGCGTCCCCAAGATCGTAGATGATCTTTTGTTTCTGAACCTCCAGTTCAGTTCGTAGAGTGCCAAAGACGTTCATCTCCCCCTGTCTTTGATGCACAGACTCATGAAGCAATATCTGAGCACGTTCCAGACAACCAGCAGCCTCAGAATATTTTCTGTCTCGTAGTGCGGCCTCGCGTTGTTCAAGAAGATCTTGAAACTGAGCTAGTTTCTCCAGAACAGACATGACTGCTGTCATCTGCTGAAGTTCATGACTGAGACTCTGGAACTCTCCAGTTGACATATTCAGTTGGCCCCGAATCTACAAAGAACAATCTTAGTTTCAATAGAAGAGATTTACACTTGCAAATATTGAAATAAACTGCTGTTAACAATCAACTTCATATAAACCCTTTGTTTAATTATGTAGGAATATAACAAATATCCGGTCTATGATCATCCTGCATTGTTGACTGTTGAAATGAGTCCTTATTTCTGACAAAATTGCCCAAAAAATGTCTTACATAAGCTATATCAAACATAAAGATATAAATATATTTTAATTTACAGACAAAATATTTTTATACTTGACTCCCTCAATGAAATACCTATCAAGATTTTATATTTTCTGTACTTATTCCCAATCAGTGTAAAGTCAAAATAATATTATTTCAAATACACTTTCATCCTTTCCCAGGGTATGAGCGTTACACTAACTCCACTAATCTGTACCCTGGGCTCAGAAACTAGATTCGCTCGCGCGGCCCGACTCTTGAAATAGCCAATCTATCATTTTCTTGTCGAAATTTTAACGAGAAAGTGGCGGGGAAATGATTTGATTGGCTATATCCCAAGTCGGGCCGCACGAGCGAATCTAGTTTCTGAGCCCAGGGTACAGATTAGTGGAGTTAGCGTAATGCTCGTACCCCGAGACAGGATGATACACTTTGTAAAGCATCGTGCATCACTGTACCTCTGACTCGATCTTCTCTGTGACGGAAGTCATCTCCTCTGATAACCCCTGAACCCTCTCGGCCAGCTGTGTGGACTCTGCATAGCACGGATCGAACTCCTTGTACTTCTTGGTTACCAGGTCATGGATCTCGCACTTCATCTCATCAGTCTTCTTACTCAGCATGCTCAGTTTGCCTATGATCTCCTCCTTCTCCAGCTGGGCTGTGGATGATAAATTATTATCTGTACGTAATTTGCCTGGTGGCCATTCCCTACACTGTTACTGAAATCTATATAATATTATAATCCAATAACATCAAAACACATTATGTACAGAAAATTGTCTTGTCAAGTTGTCAACTTAAGAATGTAAATTGAATGAGATATGTTTTACTGACAGAGAGCTTGGATCATGCAACTATAATTAGATAACAGTGAGGATGGGAAATGTTCCGCAATTGCCAGTTTATATATCTTGGTTTTTACTAAATTTGTGATTTTTTAAGATCAACAACTAAATAACAGCTTTTAAAACAGTGATCAATGCTCAGCTAAACTCATTTTCGAAAATGACAGCATTTAAAAAATAGAGACATTGGCTCTGTAGCTCATCAGGCTTCATATCAATTTTGCGTTACGTTGCTTTAGGGTTTTGCAAATGTGGATCCCCCTAAGTAGTGGCCACAAGGTCACCAAATGTACAATTTAGAGTCCTCTTTATCTAACTTAGGAGTCTGTAGACAAGTCACAAGGTTTCAGCTTTCTGCTTCTGGAGAAAGAAATTAAAATATGTTTTAAGGTTGTGGCCCTTATTAGGGACAAAAAAAACTACGAACATGCCACTGTAGTGGCCGTTCTTAGACCGTTTTTTTCAGGGGAACCCCTTGTTGGAGTCGTTTATTTTCCCCTTTATTATTCCACAAAACAGCATTCGCGTGATTCAGTTAAAAGTGAACGAAAACTTAAAAAGTTCGGACAATCGTTTTGTCATGTGAATATCATTATAGTGTTACCTGCTGAAGAAAGAACTTCTGCTACAAACGACGCCATCGCAGGGAAACTGCAGTTTACCGGGCGTGCCCGGTACTTTAACCGTGTTGAACAGTAAAACTCCAGACGACCTGATGCGCCAAATTTCAATTTTAACCGGAAACGACGTCGCAAACAGATTGTACTTTTCTCTCGAGAAAAGTTTCACGCAAGGTGCTCGCGTAACTCGAATGTGATTATTTCATCGACAGTTTTAACTTTTGCAAGACGGAAACAGTTCTTTACCAGTTGTAGAAAGATCATAGTAGAAAAAAAAATCTTTCAACGTGAAGCAACAGAAAATCGCAAACATGTAACAAATATGTAACTTTTTGTCGCGAAGCGGTCATAAAATATTTCTCAGGTGGATATGGTGGGTTTTTTAAATTACGCTTTTCATCTATAAATCTAATAACTCATGGAACTAGAAGGCAAGGAGTTTATGGATTTTTATTAACTTCTATATTATATAAAGAGGGACTTATCGGTCAATTTGACATCAAAAGTATGGCAAAATTAAAAAATCCTGGTTGATCTATATTTATTTTGATTGGGTGCGATTTATGAGTGACAGGAATACAACAAACCAAATGAATGCAATCCATACAATTTGTTTTTGCTTGAATACACCAACTTCTAAATGCTTCTCAAGAATCTTATCAAATGGTAACATCTATCGAGTGTCAATAAAACATTTAGGTAATGATTTGCTTTAGAAAGTAAAAGAAATCTATCAGAAAAACTTTACAGGCAATGAACAAATCCTTTATTTTACCAATATTCGACTACTCGTGTCATGTCTGGGATAATTGCACGAAAGAACAATCACTTCTTCGGGAAAAACTAAATTTAGATGCAATCAGAACTTGCGGGGGTGTGCGCGGCACAAGTCACGAGAAATTCTACTCTGAAACAAATATTTCCTCATTAGAGAGTAGACGCCGCCGTCAGAAATTTGATCTTTTTTATAAAATGGTCAACAGATTAGTTCCGGATTACTTGTCAATTTAGTCCCACAAAAATTTATCTTCTCTAACTGGATATGAACTGAGAAATAATTCTCATCTTCAAATTATCAAATGCAATACAAGTGTATTATAAATCTTTTATCCCAGATACGATAAATATTTGAAATTCTCTTCCTCAAGATATAGTAAATGCTAATGCTTTAGTGGAATTCAAGAACAAACTTAAAGAACAAAACAACACAGTTTTTTTATTTCGACATCTTTGATGAGTCTAGATTTTACCAAATTATCCACTCACGTCTTCGGCTTGGGTGTAGCGATCTGAACCGAGATAAGTTTAATAGATTTATGTTTAATAGCCCTGAATGTAAATTGCGGGTATCACACCGAAGATGCTCTTCATTTCTTTCTTACCTGTCCGACTTTTAGTGACATAAGAACCGATGCATTTTTCTTTAAAAAAGGGTTTAACTTGTCTTCGATGTTATATAGACACCCAGGCTCATCAAAACATGTATACGTAGAACTGCTGAAGTCAGTACACCATTATATCGTAATATGTAAGAGATTTTCAGATTTCACTTAACATGATTAAAATTTAATTTGAGGTTTTGCCTTGCTGGACTTTCCTTACGTTTATACCATCTTATTATAATATGAGTTTGAACCTTAGATTGCTAGTTGTATATTTTCAAAATCATTGTTTCAATATTGTCTCTGTATATCATATGTGTACTGATCTGTCAATGCGTATGACACTTTGAATTAACTGTATTTTGTTAGGGAGCGGCATTAATATAAGCATTATTTGCTTGTTTGCCAATCCCGTTTCTTTTTTTAAATGAAATATGTTTACACCGAATATAGGTGTGTATCATGTAAACGACTCCCCTATTCCCAGTGGACCCTCTGAATCCGACAAGTTATCCAACTTAAAATATCCTCTCCTTAGAATGTACATAATTAATTTACAATTATATATACAGCAAAATGACAGTTGGTGAACAAGAACAAAGTATGAAGAGATATAAAAGGGAGAAAACATCAATATTCTAATTAAATCACTTAGTTTCACTGATAAAAAAATGTACTAACAAACAATATTAGGACCCCTAAAATTTATGACCATGAGTCCTAGGGACCCTCAAATACAAAAGTCAAGGTAAATCCCTGAAACAATAGTTTCATTTTGAGATAGTGGAAGGTCTGGAGTTCCTGCAAGCAGAAGTTTAAGATCTATTGAAATATTAGCCGGCATTGCAATATGCTGTAATGATGACATTAACTTTTCTCTCTGTTTGTTATGTACAATGTTCACTGAAACATAAAATGATAAGCGTTTTCAACATTGAAACCACAAGCACATTTAAAAAAAAATCCAAACCTTAAACAAATCGTAGTTTCGTAATTAATTGTAATTAGATTTCGAGCCAATATTCTGGGGAAGTAGGTACTGCGGTGCCAATCCGTTTTGAATTTTATACATCAAATTTAACTTTCTCTTTCTTCGTCATTCATTCGGGTGAAATTTCCACTTTTTTAAGTGACGTGAGAAGGCTTGTGGACTTGTCCGACAATGGATGAAGGCTACTTTATATTGGGGGTTAATGTCACAATGTGTACAAATGTAGGCCTACGCAAAGATCTGAAAATTGTTGTAAACTTCATATTTATATAAACTAGACAATGATTTCATTTAACAAAGACTTATATATTGGTAAAAGCAAATAAACAGATCTTAAAGAAAAGAGATAAATGGATTAAACAATTCATGTATACATCGATTTTATAAAACAAATACAAATATTTCATCGATCTTAACGTATATTTATAAGTCAAGCCATTTTAGTCTTATTTAATTCGGAAATCATTCGTCGAAAGACTTCGCATTAATTTGTACGATTCAGTGGTGCTCTAGGCTTATTGCTATAAACGCCTAGTACCCAAACGTTGAAACGGACTATAGATATTTACTAAGATCATCACGCTTATTTAATTTCGACACTTTAGAAAAACGCAAATCCCCTAATTCGTTGAAATCCAATACAAAATTGGAAATCAATATCATCTTTGATAATTTTCAGCACAGACACGAAGTTAGTAAATGGTAATGTAAATATGTAGTGAGTGCATTACTTTAAAAGGTCATTTCAACCTCTTCGGCTGAAGAGTTCCTCTTCCTTGCATGTGCCTACAAATGAGGTCGTGAGGCACATCCTAATCAAAATTTCAATATGATTTCAAAAACAGTTGGCATTGCGGCTGCGGGGGCTGGCCTGTGCTTTCTTGGTTACTGTATATATTTTGACAACAAACGAAGAAGTGATCCAGACTTCAAACAAAAGCTTAGAGAGCGTAAGTCATACATAGTAACTTTTGCTGATTTTATGAATGATTTGACAAAATATTAATCAAGATCGAAACGCAAGAAAGTTATTTCTTTCATCATAAATTTATTGCTAAATATTTTCCCCTTATTTTAAACAATTAATTATAATTAAAAAAACAGCAACATTCTGTTTATGAAAAGCATTATGTACTATTATCAAATGGTGTGATCCAAAATAATGTTAGTTTGTTCACTGTCTAAATTGCATTAATCTAGAGTTACTGGCTGGAGACAGTTATGGCTAGGGCTTCAGGAAGTTCTCGAGTACAAGTCAAGTTTATATAGACTGGAGTTCATTTCCTTGGCTTCAGGGAATTGATGAAGTTTACTGGCAGCTTTGTCACAGATAGTATCATACGACAAACATCGTCCAAAATTCATGGTTTTAGCTTTTAGTTTTTTTCTTTAAACCATCTCTCCAAAGCTCAGATTATTACCAATAGAAATACCAACTCAAACAGTTTAATTTTCCTTGTGTGATAAAAACTTAAATATTTAGGTAGTATAAAAGATTACCTAAACAGGGAAGTCATGTTATCAGTTGAGACCTCTTGTTTTTACATTTATAAAGAAAAAATGTAAGATTTTTGAAATTAGTATTTGGCACCATTTGCCATTATCATATCATGCGAACGTTTTTGTCACTTGACAATGTCAGAGTTTGCCTTTTGGATAAAGATGTAAACTAAGAATGATAAACACAGATGATTTCTGTTCAATTTAAGTGTATGACATTTTGATATCTGGAAAATTCTGCAAGAATTTGGAGGTATAAAAAAGGCTGTGAACTAAAGCACTTGATAGCAATTAAAACTGATACACTCAGTACAGTCCACTCTTTTAGAAGTCATTCTCACCAGTTTCTATTCTTTGCAATCATATCTCAATAATAGACTTGAATTTCTCAGGGGGAAATATATATATTTTTTTTTACAAAACAAGACCTACTCCTCTTTTATGTAGAATGTTCATAGACATTACCATGTAATTTGAAGTACAAAACATGAACATTGTGTAAAATGTACAATAACTTGTCTCGAGTCATATTCAACATTTCATTGATGTTAAACAATCAATAATAGATAAATTCAACTATATTATTGTAGACTTTATAATATACCTGAACCTTTCAGATTGCTTTGAATGTTTCAATTATTTTATCATGTTCAAATTATTATTGATCGATGTCATTCATGAATACTTTATATACATTCAGGAAGGAAAAATGCAAAGAAACAACAAAAGACCGGAACTACTTCAAACAAGGTAATGCTTGTCAAAAAGCTTGTCAAAAGTTTTATAAACTCTGTTCAGTATATTGTGGATGTACATCATTCTTTTGAACTCGTCTGTGTTCGTCAAACCTCACTCTAAAAGTTCATTGTTTTGTAAATGTTTCTGTTACCGGTAGTTACTATTTCTATATTCTTTAAGTGAGTCAAAGGTAACATAGGAAAGTTGATTGACCAGTCACCTCTAACTCACAACTTCTTGAACCCTTGACACTTAACTTAACGGAAGCCTTGTTCATTACACAATGTTTTGTATAGAGATGAGATGAGAGCTTGATACTTAGCTTACTTACTGATCATGAAACACTCTTTCTGAAATCATAATTACTATTTGTTGTACAATCTGATGTTTAGTAGACTGTACTTGGAATAAGTTGGTTAATAATTAGTAAATTTACTATGAACCTTTGTGTAATAGATTCCTGACCTAACTAACCCAGAAGCAATGCAGCGATTTTTCCTTCAAGAGGTACAATTGGGCGAGGAACTGTTGGCATCAGGTAATTACTTCCTAACTCTAGATCGGGGATTGTCGTAGTATTGTACCAATGTACGTATCCAAAATCATTCACTCAATCAACACCACAAAGCATCTTTCGTGCTAGATTCACTCACTGGCTACTAGTGGCTAGAATAAGGAGAAGGCTCTATTGGATATAAGTCGCCATCATGTTGCGGTGCTTTTACTTACTTTACAACTTAGTAAATATAAATTGCATGTCCACAAATTGATTGTAAGACTGATCGCAAATGTAAGCATTTCTCACTCCATAGCAAGCTTTCCTCACTCTTGCCCTCAGTAAATTCTTCAAATAGAAAGTGAAATTGTCATGCGTTCAAAGCAAACAATGTATAAACCGAAGAGTCAATTATAACCTTTTTCAACCAAACTTATGCTGATAGAACCGTCTCTTTAAGCTTGCTGCATATTGTCACCTCTCTGTGCAATCTTCTCAGCGTAGTGCATCTGAACTTGATAGGTTGGTACCAGTTGCACTGCACTGTCACAAATGCAGGGATTAAATTATTATTATCATTGATATATTGAAACTATAGGCCTTGTAGGGGAAATTTGGTAAAACATATTCGAGAGTGTAATTGTCAGTTTGCAGTACATTGACCATTAGAGGGTTAGAAGAAGCAAGCAATGCTAAGTTCTGTATGTGACATGTTGCAGGTGATATCGAGGGAGGTGTTGAGCATCTGAGCACGGCCGTGGCGGTGTGTGGACAACCCCAGCAGCTGTTACAGGTGCTCCAACAGACCCTCCCCCCACAGGTGTTCCAGCTCCTCGTCCAGAGGCTCCCCGCCATCAGCCAGGTGAGATAACAATCATCGCTACATGCTTTAAGGACCACCTTTTTCGGTATCAAGATATGCTAGCTTTCATGTAGTGATCAATGTCATGCATGATATTTAGTTGGTGTTGTCGAGTGTAATAAAGAGTGAATAAATAAAGAAGGGTATATCGTTTGACTACTGATACTGAAACATTGGGTTGTAATTTGGTCATTGTGCCCATTTTTCAAACTTTATGAAACATATTTCCCTTGGTTTCTCTGCAATGTCTAATGGATATATTTAAGGCGTTCTTCTTGCAATGATGATCATATCCAAAGTAAATTTTTTTTAAATATTCAAATGCATAAAACCATGCATATAAACCCAGTTTACCCAGCAACATCTCCAACTAGGCATAAGGTCTGCAATCCTTTATGATAGCTAATTTAAGCCCTGCTGTAAATCCCGAACTGTTCTATAGTTGCTTTCTACTGTAACCGTGCTTGATAGTCCAATGAGAAGTCCATTAAGATTGCGACTTTGACGAAGAGGTTGCTGCACTCAAACCACAAATTTTGGGGGGTCGGAAGTAGAGGTGTGACGATGTATCGTAGTATTCGTGAATCGCAATACTTAATCTGTCGATACATGTATCGTGATACATTCTCTGTAGCAGGATGCGTATCGTGACTTTTATATGGCTTATTTTGCCTAAAAATCAGTGAATTCCTATAAAATATAAGGTTTATTTTTATCAAAAACCTTGAAATAGAGTATCATGATGTGTATCGTATCGAATCGTTATTACATATTGTGATTCATATCGTATCGTGAAAAATCTGTATCATCACACCTCCAGTCGGAAGGTGGAAGGGGATGTAGGTTCAACCCCCGAGTCACAATTTCGAGGGCAGATTTTAAAAAAATGTTCAAGGTTTGATGTGACAAGGGGCTAAAATAACCAGAAATTGAGATTGGATACTTTCCAGCTTTAGTGCCTTGTAGTGGAAGTTGCTTCTTTTGTTCTTCAAAATCCTCACAATTTTCTGTCAAGGGAATTATTTAATGTAACTTGTCTGCTATCTGTTTTCAGCGCCTGTCAAGTGGTATGACAGCAGGTGCCCCCGAGTCTGGTCCAACTGTTTCTGGCCCTGTTCTTGTTGAGGATGACTTGGAGTGAACACCAAACATTCCAGTTTGGATCAACAATCTTAGTCTGTGTCAGTGTGTGCGTGAATGTGACATCAGGAGTTGTCTCCCCTTCATCTTTCTACAAACATTTTAAGTTTATGGCCAAGAGTGAATATTGATGCAGTAGAAATTCTTGTGGGACATGTCTTCACTGATTGAACAGAGTTGTCTCCCTTTGCCTCTGTACAAGCATTGAAAGTTTTACAACCTCAACTTAGTTTTGATGCAGTTGTAATTCTTGTGGGACACATCTTTACTGAATAATAACAGAATAAAAACAACAATGTCATGTATCCAGAATTATTTTAACTGATAACCTTGATAAGAAATACTTGAAGCTGTTTAGAGTTGAACAAACATTAAATAAAATGTATTTGTTACATTAGTGTGTACTGTTACTATAAATCATTACTCCTTGTGAAGTATGACAGATTGTATCTGTTTAATTAAAAAAATTAAACAATGTTAGTCAATATTGCTCGTTTTTGTTATTGAACAAAAATATGCCAAACTATTAAGTAACCATTTAAGATGTTGTTAGTGTTGAGTAACATATACCGGGTAATTATATTTTAAGATGTTATATTTAGTTCATGGTATATGCAAACAAAGGCAAAAGGTACGAAAACTAGGACTTGGTCGATGTAGATAGACTGCAGTGTGGGCCAGGTAGCGGAAATAGACCTCAGGTTTATCTACATGCTACAGACTTAGTTTGAGGACCTTAAAACCCCATTATCATATTTGTATACAGTTTGTGGTGAAATTTAGCTATTGAGAAAAGAAATACATCACTCTGTAGAAAAATCTTTCGTCGAAAGTTTGCTAACAGATTTACATGTTTTAATCAACAATAAAATACCTAATTCGACGTCAAAAGTACAGTACCCTCTGCAAAAGTGCCTTTGATTTTAACAAACCCGCTTTCGGTGACATCATCATTATGTTTGTAGGTTTTACTTGTCTCAGTTACCACAATTGCGTCCGATGGTAACTTGGGCGGCAACTAATGCCTAATTCAGATAAAAAGAAAAGAAAATGTAGTTGTGCCCAACAAAGACGGCTTTCAAGCGTATATTAAGGAACCAGAAATTGTGAGATGGCAACACTTGATTCACCTTCATGTTGACATGCCTTGGCTTACGTTCCAGTCATTTCGGTAAACTCACTCCTTTTTAATGAATTTTTGTCCGATCTTCTAATGGTTGGTTGCAAAATATTGCTAAAAATACCACAAATACAGTAAAAATACTTTAAAAGTATTGCAGTTTGATAATGGGTCTTTAACCAGCTTATAAAATGAGGACATTAATTTTTAGCTCATCTGGCCTGTAAGGCCCGATGGGCGCATGGCATGGCATGGTGTCCGGCGTCCGTCCGTCCATCCGTCCATCTGTCCGTAAACTTTGTGGAATTTCGACGTCTTCTCCAGAACCATAAGGCCTAGAAAGCTGAAACTGTGTGTACAGACTCCTTGGCTAGTGAGGATTATAAATTGTAGTTTTGGTAGCCCTGTGTCCTCTAATAAGGGCCACAGGGGCCACACCCTAAAAACCTATTTTCATCTTCTCCAGAACCATAAGGCCTAGAAAGCTGAAACTTTGTGTATAGCCTCTTTGAAGAGTGAGGATTATAAATTGTAGCTTTAATTGCCCTGTGACCCCTAATAAGGGCCACAGGGACCACACCCTAAAAAAACTATTTTCATAGTCTTTTCCAGAAGCATAAGGCCTAGAAAGCTGAAACTTTGTGTACAGACTCCTTGACTAGTGAGGATTATGAATTGTAGCTTTGGTGACCCTGTTGCCCCTAATAAAGGCAACAGGAACGTCCTTCAAATCTTTTTTAATCTACTTCTCCTGAAGTATAAGGCCTAGAAAACTGAAACTTGTCGCCTATACATACTTAATTTTATGATTGGTGCCCCTGTGGCCTCTACAAAGGGGGAATCACATTGGCCACACTCTACAGCATAATTGATGATGAAGCCTGATGAGCTACAGAGCCAGTGGCTCTATTTTTTAGGGAAAATATGCTAAATTCAAATTGAAATTGTCCAACCTTACATCAATTGAATTAAAACTTATTGTAATTGGAGCGCAGTGGTGTAGTGGTTAGCGTGCTGGCCTCTCACGCCAAAGACCTGGGTTCAAACCCAGGTGGAGACACCAAAGATTTGTGACCTGGGCTTTACACTGTGTTGTGTCCTTGGGCAAGGCACTTTATCCACATTGCACTCAGTCTACCCAGCTGTACAATTGGGTACCTGAATATGGGAAGTACGGACCTATGTGGTCGCGCGGAGAGCTTAGTAGCGGCTCTGAAAGTACAATTCCTTCAGGGTAATAATGTACAGCCAGTGAGCAGTGCTTGCACTGGATATTAGGCTTAAAAAAATTGTCATTATTATTATAATGTTTACATCCCATAAGTCCTACGTTACATCTAGTCACTTGCCCACTAGGGGACTGGGTTAGGGAGGGGGGTTCACATGGGCTTGTACATAAAGATGTGATCCAAAGTCAATGTTATTTTTTTGGCGACCCTCCCCATTTTTAGCTCATCAGGACTGAAAGTCCAGATAGGCTTATGGCATGGCCCGGCGTCCGTCCGGCGTCCGTCCGTAAACTTTTGACACTTTCGACTTCTCCTCATGAACCATACACACTAGAGAGCTGAAATTTTGTGTACAGGTACCTTAGCATATGGAGATTCTAATTTGTAACTTTGGTGACCCTGTGACCCCAAATAGGGTCACAGGGGTCACAACCTTAAAAACCTATTTTCATCTTCTTCTCCAGTTCTTAAAGGACTAGAGAGTTAAAAATTATATGTGCAGACTCCGTGGCCAATGGGGATTCTTAATTGTAGATTTCGTGACCCCATGACCCCAAATAGGGTCACAGGGGTCACAACCTTAAAAACCAATTCTCATCTTCTTCTCCAGTTCCAAAAGGACTAGAGAGTTAAAAATGATATGTGCAGACTCCTTGGACAATGGGGATTCTAATTTGTAACTTTGGTGACCCTGTGACCCCAAATAGGGTCACAGGGGTCACAACCTTAAAAACCAATTCTCATCTTCTGCTCCAGTTAAAAAAGGACTAGAGAGTTAAGAATGATATGTGCAGGCTCCTTGGACAATGGGGATTCTAATTTGTAACTTTGGTGACCCTGTGACCCCAAATACGGTCACAGGGGTCACAACCTTAAAAACCTATTTTCATCTTCTTCTCCAGTTCCAAAAGAAGTAGAGAGTTAAAAATGACATGTGCAGACTCCTTTGCCAATGGGGATTCTAAATTGTAGATTTTGTCACCCCATGACCCCAAATGGGGTCACAGGGGTCAAAACCTTCAAAACCTATTTTCATCTTCTTCTCAAGTTCCAAAAGGTCTAGAGAGCTGAAATTATATATGCAGACTCCTTGGCCAATGGGGATTCTAAATTGTAGATTTCGTGACCTTGTGACCCCAAATAGGGTCACAGGGGTCACAACCTTCAAAACCTATTTTCATCATCATCTTCAGTTCCAAAAGGTCTATTGAGCTGCAAGACTGCATGTAGACTCCTTGGCCAATTGGGATTCTAAACTATAGGTTTCGTGACCCCATGACCTCAAATAGGGTCACAGGGGTCACAATCTTAAAAACCTATTTTTCTCCATTTGATGACAGTCTATGGCAAATTTATTTCTCCTTGGATATTTTAGTGTGGACTTCTTTCACTGTCTAATATTGGCGATCTAGAAAGTGTTGAATAATAATAAATCATTTGGGTAAGGAAATGTATTCCGAAATATTCCGTTTCATTTGTTTTGTAATTTTATTATACGTTTTCTTGCAATAGGTAACATCAGTTCCATTTTTAGCTCATCTGGCCTGTATAAAGCAAACTTGATATGATGCCTGATGAGCTACAGAGCCAATGGCTCTATTTTTTCATGACCCTCCCCCAATCTACATCTTCAAAACATCATGAAATGTGACAACATAATAATCATTCAACTGAATTTAAATATGGCTATACTACCACAAGCCACAACAGGATTTCAATATGAATAACATATTTTTCAACCCAAAATGTAATATATAAATTGCTAAAACAGATAATGCACTGATAATCTGGGTAATTCACACATCTCCCACATCACAAACAAATTATTTTAATTTCAATGTTAAATACCGGGTATTAAAATGTTTCAATTTCTGTGTTCGGTCAACCCAAGAACGACCACAGGAAAGCACGGCTCATCCATTACAATGTCATGTCAGAGTTCAACTGCTGCTTCCTGGTAGCAACCAAATTTTCATGTGGTTGCTCAAGCCCTTTGACTCTATGAGGTCACTTGACCTGCAGGATGTGAACCTCCATTATTTCGTCCTGGTAGGTCGCAACTTTCAGTGGAGTGTCATTCCATTCGGGATATTGTCTGCTCTGCCTTTATCGATGTGATGGTAGTTTCAATTTCTACACAATCACGAGGTTCAGTTTGCGATGTACTTGGGAAAAGAGTTCTCTCACCACAGGTAACCATCCATCCATTCTCTGCTAGCAGCTGGACTTAGTGATCACTCTGATCAGTAGGCTTCAATAGCTTATAAATAAGTCAAAGTCGGATTCACTGTCGACTACATCCATCGCCTTCCTGGAAGCAATTCTGGACAAACCTCAGTACAGAGTGTTAATTTCCCAAGAACAGATTGAGAGAAGAAAAAATAAATAAGATAATAAAAAAAAAAGATTGAGAAAACGGATAGCCTGTAAGCAGATCTCTACGGGGTTGCCTGTGGATCATTTGGCTGTTCAGGTTAGCTGAAGACCTCACAAAGAGAGGCAGGTTACTGCTGAGGCCACTCAAAATTTTCAAACACCACTTTAGGGAGCATGTGTTGTCACATATTCCTCATCAAGAGAGGCAGACTACAGCTGAGGCTGGTCTAAAGCTTCCTCAACACCCACCTAAGACAGAATGTGTTCCTACATCCCGCTCTGCCAGTCCCTTGTTCCTAACCTAGCTACAAAGTGGTTGTGGGAGTCTGGTTCCTGGAACAGCGCCAGTGTCGCAAGGTGAACTTCGTCAGGCTAGCCATCTGCAAATGGTCTGCCCATCTGTTGGGACAAGTGCTGTTGGTCGACAGTTCAACAGCAGCTTGGGGGATAAACAAGCAAGAATCAACCAGGGCAGACACCATTCTCCAGGTGATGGAGAGCCGGACATTACTATGGGGGCCGTGTGCATCCCATTGTAGAGAATGTGTTCAGGCAGACGCTCTGTCCAGACCAGACAGTCCCCTGTCAACAGAGTGGATACCTCCAACATGAAGGCCTCATGTAGACCTATTCGCAACACAGATGAACCAGCAGCTGCCAACCTCTGTGTCTCCCATCCCAAACCAAGGACACTTGCCCCTAGAGTGGGGGACGCTAAGCTTTTCCTCTCCCGGCCGTTCTGATGTTGTGTGTAGGTATAGGTAATGGCCAAGATACAAACAACTCAACAGATGTATGTCCGTTTGAACCAACACCACTTGTCCCAACAGATGGGCAGACCAGTGGCAGATGGCTAGCCTGCAGATGGCCGCCCTCATATCTACTGCCCAGCCTGCTACCACTCACAACCCGAACAGTGGGGTTCCTTCGTCGCCTTCTGCGAGGACAGTGAAATTATTATCCAGAATGTGACCATCCCTCAGTTGGCAGAGGATTTAGTGTGCCTTCTTGGGTGAAGGAGGCTGAAAAGCTTCATAAGCACCCACATGGCAGCTATCATGTCCGTCCTGTGCTACAGGCACTCCGCTGCTTACATATCCATTCTGTAAGAGGTCATCAAGACGTATTGGCAGGTGGATGGGCGCCTCAAAGCCAGGCCTCTGGAATTGGACCTGGCAATCTGGGAACATCTGTGGTCAGGCTTCTACAAACTCCTGACGGAGACTATCATTCTCGGTTTGACCGTCAAAATATCAGAACTGCATGCCCTGCAGGCAAATCTGCTCTGATTCACGAGTGATGGACAGGACCACGCTCGGGCTTGTCTGTAAGATCCAAGGGACTGACGAGCTGGGCAGGGTATATATATGTATGCAAGCAACTGCGTAGATACTATCACCGTTATTAAGGAAATGATGACTTGAACAAGTATCTACGCCGAAACGTCGCACTCCTGCAATACAGAATTTGAAAATCCATAAGACTCTTCCTAGCTTCTTCCAATGTTCAATGTTGAATCATATAGATTATATTTTGTTCATTAGATGACCCTGTGGACGGCGCTCTATGTATAGAGGTTCCTTGTCCTACAGGAATTGGCACATAGTGACCCTTTTACTCATAATGAAACGACAAAAACAGCAGAGGAACGGGTACGCCTTGAAATCGTTACTCAAGGAAGTGAACGAATTTCCCTGCGAGATGTCAGTTTCTTTTTGTGTTTTTTTTTTGTTGATAGGTGTGTGGATAAATCATTACGTTTTTTAGTTTTTTTTACTTTAGTCAGAGAACTATGAAAGCTAAAGAAAGTTTAATGTCGTTCACAGTGTTGAGGTAACATACAATAGGTTTTGAAAATACGTCCTACATATAAACAGAGACGTATATAACACGTTGGACCGTGACGTGCGGGACAACTTAGATGATTAAGCCAAGATGCGGGTCTCTGTTATATACGTCTCTGATATAAATTACAGAAGTTTGAAAGCCGTACACGTTTTTCAAAGTTAAATATTTTTAGTTTTTAAATGTTTTTATTTCATAAAGATATAATGTGTTAATATCCTTCTAAGGTTCGTTGACCGAGATGTTAATAAAAGGAATACGTCTTTGCCTTTATTCCCAATCCCTTTAATTTGTTTTCAAACATACGCTATATTCTATTGAAACCAGAACAAAAGAGATTCAAATTACAAATGAACATGACAAAGGTGTCTATACCATATATATTTAAAGAATCATGGGGGCTTGTTGATGTAAAATTAGAATCTATTTAAAGGACACTTTTTAAATGTCAGATATCTAAATCTCGCACATCTTTATCAGTAACACTTAAATAAGTTTAAAACTACGTGTCATTTCAGCAATAAACATTTGGGGAGAATAGTTAACAACGATAGATCTAATCAAGTATTACGTCATAGATAACACAAATAAAATGCAATGACAATGAGCGCTGGTTGGTTGCTAGGCAGAATAATTTGTGGTGAAAAACGCATTCAAATACTGTGATAAATCTAACGTGGTAAAAGTAAACCGTTGTTTATGTAAATAGCATGTCACGTTTTCTGAAAAACATGCCTCACGTAGTTCTGGATTCGACGCCATTAAATTTCGTAAATTTTTGAAACGCGATCCCATCGTCTCTTTGAAAACGCCATAGCAAAGTCTCTATCAATAATCCTCTAACTGATTATCATCGGTTGCCTAAGCTTATATGTTTTCTTCAGATTCGAACTCCCAATAAGTTGCTTCTTCAAAATCAATTAGATAAGTTTTTTTAATCCACTCCCCTTAAAAATCAAAACACAAAAAGAAACTGTACGCCATTGTCGCCAAATGTTACTCTCTCTCTCTCAAACAAACAAAACGAACAATAATAAAAGTTTAAGAAGATGAAGATGAAGGTGAGATGAAATTTTTTATTTTCACAGTTCATTATATTAAACCCTTTTTAATCGGGTAAAATCTGCATAGAAACGTGTTCGTCACGAGAAAATGTGGTTAAAGTCATAATCAACGTCTATGTGTTGTTCAATCGATGATCCGCATTGAGACCACATCAATCTCTACAAGGTTCTTACATCCCGACGTTGGCACAACATATGCATGATGTCAGTCTTATGTCGAAGTTCAGCGATCAGTGCCTGTCCATTTAGCAGTTTAAAGGTGATTCCACACGACCAAACACCTATTTTATTTGGCGCATGTGTACATACGGACAGTCGGACTTTTGTTGTTTTTCATCCAAAACTGTGTTATGGAATATCAAGCGTTTTCTCCTAGGAGATATCATTTTGACAGTAGATTTTGAATAGTGCCCTGCAATATCACAAACGTTTAGCATCATCAAGTAAGTAAGTGATTGATGTGGTCTCAATGCGGATCATCGATTGAACAACACATCAGTAAACGTCAGTTGTACAAGCTCCAGAAAGTTCAGAACGTAGCGGCAAGAATTGTGACCAGAACACCAAAAGCATGTCACATAACACCTGTGCTTAAGTGTCTACATTGGCTTCCCATCGAAGCGAGAATCAAATTTAAAGTTCTATGTATTACTTACAAATGTCAACATAATATGGCTCCAGCATATCTTTTAAATTCCTTGGAGGACTATACCCCTGCAAAAGATCTTCGATCCCAGAATTTGAAGCTTCTCCAGATGCCAAAGTATAAAAACACCAGTTATGGACTTAAATCTTTCAGCTGTACTGCTCCAAGACTTTGGAACCAACTTCCTTATGTCATCAAAATGTCATCCTCACTGACTGTTTTTAAATCACAGCTCAAAACTCATCTATTTTCTAGCTATTATTCATAGATTCTACCCATAGACTCTAATTATAAATATCCTTAATCAATGCTACCAGTATTACTTTTAGGCTTTATCCATAGCATTTCATCTCATCACCTTAAATTTTCTTATTTTCAATGCGCTTTGAGCATGCACCTTGTGTATGGATATAGCGCTTTATAAATGCCCATTATTATTATTATTATTATTATCAAGTAAAGAATTCACAATGTTATGACGTCATGAACATGAGACCGTCACAATCGATTACGTCATAAACACGATGGCGTCACAATTCTATGACATCGCCGCTTTAAGAGTTTTAGGAAAGTGCTGTGTTTAATTATGTCGGTTTTCATGCAGACGTAATGAAAAGTTATTTTGGATGATAAAAACAATGTCACCCCCGTGTCTTCTGATATCAAATCTATCAACTTGTTGATAAAAGTAAAATATCCTCGGCTAGCCTCGGATCTTTCTTGCTTTTATCAACTTCGATATATTTGATATAAGAAGACACCTGGGTTAGAATCTCTACGTACCATCCACGGAGAGACGGCGTTGACGGTGGCCAAAATGAAGATAATATTTGGTATGCAAGGATATGTTGTTCACCCCGAGACCTCGTATATCCTGAAGACTTTGTTTTCAAGAAGGATTCATTCAACGCTCGAGGACATATATTTATGTTAATGTTATGGTTGAAAGCGCAGGTTACCAATAGTTTCAATACTC
This sequence comes from Steromphala cineraria, assembly GCA_916613615.1. Lineage (NCBI taxonomy): Eukaryota > Metazoa > Mollusca > Gastropoda > Trochida > Trochidae > Steromphala > Steromphala cineraria. The sequence goes on from OU744724.1 coordinate 24,156,011, forward strand.
AGTTTATCAATCTGTCTCTCTTGCAGTCTCCCCAACTCTCCCAGCCACTTGCCTCTACAACAAGCGATAAGTTTACACACAGGATATATACAACTACTTAAACCAACATAATGTTTTATCTTTTTAACCATTTTAGCGATTTTAGCTGTTTTAATGTGTCTTAGTATCTCATAGGCTTATGTTGGCCGGACGGTGTACTATATTTCCTGTATATCATAACTTAATTGTCTCAAGCATGAAGGCTGTGTGACACTTAAATAGGATATACCAGGGTATATATATTTTTCTTCTTCTTCTCTTTCTTCTTCTTCTTCTTCTTCTTCTTCTTATGTAGTAATATCGATACTCATGTCTTTTACCTTATTGAGAGAGTTAAAGGGCAAGAAGTTACAAGACAGTACTAGTAGTTTTACGAGATAACACTTTTTGCGACCAATTGCAGGAAAAGCAAGCTGTGTTTTCGAAACACTGATGCCCCCGACGTCAAGGTCACAAAGTAAAATATTATGACCTCATTTGAAAGGTCTTTTCATGATAAATGCACATGTGAAACACCAAACATGGGTCTATCTCAATCCAATCACAAGTTATGGCCAATGTTGAAGTTTTCGAAAAATGTTTGCTGCGCCAAGGTCAAGATCACAAGATTAAAAATTATGGTCTAATCTTAAAGGTCTTATCATGATAGATGCTCATGTGAAATATCAAACGTTTATCCCCCAAGCAATCAGAAGTTATGAGCAAGGTTTAAGTGTTATGTAACAAACAGACTTAAAGACACACTTACAGACACTATAACAGACAGAAAGACAGACGAGGGCAAAATCATTATACCCTCGTAATCTCCGATTCATAGGCATTAAAAACATTCATTAATATTTTTTTTCAAATCCTTTTTAGGGGCTATTAGTGAGCCATGCTCACTTAGTTGCTTGTTTTGTGGCAATTTTCTCTTCTTTCATTTCTTCACAATTGTCTCACCCAATAAAGTTCAAAAACTTGTAAGTGGTTTATCATAACTTAATATGTGCATATATTTACAGATGAAATGGAAGCAGGGATATACTTCAACGCACATTTTGTAACTGTCCATACATTACATTTTGTAAACTGCATGTCCATAAATCAGGCAGTCCAGGTCTGCCTCCAATAACTTAAAGGGGCAGTAGCACATTTAAAAAAAAAAATTATATTCAAAAATTTTCACTTATAATTATACGTTAATGCTAAATGTATTATTTTGATAGTGTCAAAAGTCTCATAACACAAACCAATCATCCATAATCAGAGAACAGAATTCACATGAACATTATGAACATTTCAATATATATTTGATTTATTGCTGATTCATTTAGTTTCAATACATTGTCTTTCAATTGGAATCAATTATTTTCATATTCCTGTCATCACTTTTTATACCCCTTAAAGGGGCAGTAGCACGTTTTTATGGGGAATATAAGGTGATGTCAGGAAAATGGAAATAAATGGTTCCAATTGAAAGACAATGTATTTAAACTAAATGGAGCAGTAATAATTTAAATAAATAATGTAAAGTTTAGCCATGCGATTCCTTTTTCTTACACAAAATGAATTAAAGGTGTTCACACAAAAATGGCCGCCAATGGATTTTATGTGAATCTTCATACTTTGTCCTCTGACTATGGCTGATTGGCTTGTGTAATGAGATTTATGACACTATCAACATAATACATTTAGCATTAACATACAATTATCAGTGAAAATTTTATAATATAAAATTATCAAAAAACGTGCTACTGCCCCTTTAAATACGTACTACTGCCCCTTTAACTAGGAAAGAGGTAACTAGAACAGTCATGTGATCATTTCCCACGAAGAACCTAATAGCATGTAGAACCTTTTTGGTTTTTACCAAATGTTAAGCAATCCTTGTTATCCATTAGATTATTATACAAAATTTAATGTTAAAAATATCTCGTTCGACATTAAAAAAAAAACCCATTCTCGTGACTTGCATTAAACATGTATCCCAGAACACTGAAACTGACCAACCCTGTGTTTACATATACACATGTAGTATCAGGCCCGAATTAAACAAGTGATGTCCTGAGTTTGTTGACAAATATTGACCCGTGTTGGAATGTTCAGTGGAGCAATACAAACGTAAAAACATGGTCAACACCCAGTATGTTCATTCTCTGATCACTATAGCTCGATATCGCCGCCAGCCACATTTCATATCATCATTGGAATGTGCTCATTGGATTAACTCACCTTTCACAAGATGTTAGAAAACATATGTTATCAAGGTTAATGGCTGGCCTTTTTTCTGTATCATCTAGTGTTTTTTTGGAAACGAACTTTGATTTCAGAAACGAATATACCCAACAACAATATTCTCTGCAATAAAGCCTATATGATAATGCTCAACTGTTACTGCAACATTAAAATGAACAAGACGAATTTTAGTTAAATTAATCTTCATGTATCTAAAAGATGTATGAGCATTTTCGGTGTAACTTTTGATGATACAGGTCGTCGACATCAGCTTGTGTTTTCGACAATAAACAGTGTTTAACATATAGCCCGTCCGCCAGTCCTTAAACTGGCTAATTTTTGCCAGAACTGGTTACTTGTTGGTTAGGACTGGTACCTTTCAAAAAATTTCTTTATCAAATTTTCCCTATTTAATTGACCAAATAATTTCCAGGACAGGCGAGGTTTCCAATCTATTTTATACATTGCAATGTTATTCTTTCATCAAGGCAACAGTGGTCGACTTTCGGTGGCCTTGGTGGTGATTGCATTACATCAAGAACCGTTTGATGGATTTTGTGATTTTGGCTCGATTTTTTTGTGGCACCATACTAAGGTTTTGACCATGATATCTGATTTATGTAAGTTCAGAGTAAAAATTATTGTATGGTGTAATTATAAGGGTATCAGACAAATAGACGGCGGACGGATACTTTATTCAGTTTCTGTGAAGGCTACTTGCCCATACAAGACGATAAAAACAGTGTGGGCTTCACAATAAAATATTATGTAATTTCTTATTTTCATCCTCAATGATGAAAATATCATGTAGGCCTAAAACAAGACACAATATAACGATATCACTTTAACAGTCACGACAGTTGGAATATTTCGAAAATCATAAGTAACAATAAAATAACATATTAATGATCAGATGACGTAGAGCTTTCTATTTCTAGATAAGTTAAACCGATAGGCATTTGAAATTGAAAGCAGTACGCATGTGTATATTCTATTTACATTTTTTGAACAAAAATATCTACCGTATTCGACCTAATAAGCGCCCTGCTCCAATAAGCGCCCCCCAAAGGATTTTCTGATTATATGTCTAATAACCGCCCATGTACCAGCCGTACTAAAATGATAAATTCAATGTATTCACTTTGTTTCAAGAGAAATTAAATTGATACAATAGCTATTATATGTGTTATTTTCCACTCAATAATGTGTTAGTATGTTTTGAACGTCTGTATCAGTTATCAGAGACAATCAAAACCCAGTTCCATTTGAGTAGTTTTTATTTTTCGGTCGTCCTTCACGTCACTTGAATAAGCGCCCACCCAAGTCAATTTGTTAAGCGCCCTGGGCGCTTAATACGTCGAATACGGTATTAATTCTATCAACGTATAAATATCCTGTCGCGCTTTGAGCATGCCTTAGGGTATGGAAAAGGCGCCATATAAATATGCATTTATTATTATTATTATAATAGGTCATATGGAATAATTCAACGAATAAAAGTTCGCTCTATCTAATGTCGTTTCTCTAACTTTAAAAACAAATCATCACATATAATAATTTTATACGACTCTTTATTCAAAGATATATCCAAGATTTCGATTTAAACGTGTATTCAAGAAAACCATTTTTATTGTTGTTTACATAAACTATCACGCTTTAGGCCTAAATTCGACTTTGACAAATCATAATTGTTGTATACATAGGCTATTAAAATATTTGACGTAGCCTAAGTACTGACACTTATATCTTTTTTTTATTAATTCAGAATATCTCGGCATTGGTTATATGGTAGCTATTGTAATGACATAACGATGGTACCGATTTTCCTTAAAAATAAATGAAATTTTGTCGATTATATAACAAACAACAACCGACAAGGCTGCTTATAAAACGTCCACAACATCATTCGCTCGTAGCGACCTTGTGACCCTGTGACCTCAAGCGCAAGAACGAGGTCAACGAAATCTCGTTGAAGTCTCTAGATCTTGGCGCATGACGAGATGTGAAGGAAACCATTAGTAGCAACACTGTGATAATCTGTTTTTGAGTTTATGTGCCCCCCAAACAAGCGTGATAGTGTTATCGTTACATTGGATATGTACACTGGCTAATCCGATGACAACTTTTGATTACATGGAGTAGTTCGTGGAAGATAATTTATATATTGGATCGACGAAGGGCGCTGTCAAGTGTATCCACGGATTGTCAATGTGCAATGCATCATCAGAGGCCATGTTCAAATCCTACAGCGAATCGGCGATTATGAATTAGATATTTTGAGTTTTATTCCTTGTATGAGGGCGCGGCGGTATAGCCTGCGATAATAGTACCATCATGTCTGCCAAAGTTGCCGACAGAATCGACCCTTTCACCAGTAAGGTGTCTATCAAATCTAAAAAACAGAAACGGTCTCAGGGTTCCTCGCATTATCGGACTAAAAATGCCCCTGAGTTGCAGGCTTTACCTCATCTTAAAGGTATGTTTATGAGTGAAAGAATAAGGTTTGAGATGCAACAAGAATTTGAAGCGTTTTTTTCTTCTAGCATGTTGATACGTCTGATTAATTTATGATATTTCAGACCGGTGCCATTGGCATCATGGCCGGCTATAGTCCGTTTCAAAAGTTGAGATACGAGTGCTAAAGGGCGAGTAAAAAGACGATTTAACCATTTGATTCTGTCTTTGGTTTGTTATTTATAGATAATATGTATTTTATAGCCCTACATTTGAACATTTTAGGTCAACTTTATTTTTCCTATGCCAAAAAATTATTATGTAGGTGAAATGTACATTTGTGAAATCGACTATAGATAGTTCCAAAATAGCATTTTCTACGCCATTTTGGCCATGTAACTTTGCAACAAGTACATTATAAGAAGATATATTTTTGTTACTCACTTTCCTCTTATTGTTCATCAAATAAAAAAGCACCCATTATATTTTGATATTCCTTTATAAGTTCTATACAATACCCTAATGAAAAATATAAGTAAAATAGTTTCTAAATTAGTCATACATAGATAATGCACACAACATCTCACATAGAATTATGGCTTTTATTGTGTAATAATTGTTTGTTGATTGGTTTGATGGTAAAACTTAAAAGATTCTGTAATTTCAAAATTGAAATCTCAATGACTATCTCAAACCCTGAAGCCCAATGGCAAATATATTCAGGTTTTGAATTTTCCGTACAATGCCCCATGTTGAACATCACTTTGTTATGTGGGTAATGTCAGGAAGATACTTATTATGTACTAATTTGTTACTTTGTTGTGAAATTGCATCCATGAAAATCTGAAAACAAGTCTTTTGCAAGTGTAGAATGTTCGATAAATGAAATTGAGATGTCTTAGACAGGGATTGGGAAAGACATCTTTGACAATGGTCCATTTTCAGGGTTTTTGGTAAGTTTCTAAATTTCAAATGGGCCATTGCCCATTATATCAATAAACTTCAAATTTTAATGGGCCATTTTCTCATTCAATGTGCAAAATGGCCCATGGCCCCTGCCTTTCCCAAGCACTGCTTTTTCTCTTCTAATTTGAAATAAAACCCATAAGTGTTTAATTATGGTTGATTGATCAAGAGTTTTGCTTGAGTTCCATGAAAAACAGAAAAGTACCTGTATTTTGAAATCTTCTTACCGGTATGTTCAATAATGTCCTTACCGTAATACCTACCATAGCCCAAGGCACAGAAACTGAATAATCATGATTAAGTGAGCTCTAATCCCAATATTCTTGAGATTTGTCACAAAGTCTGATTTCTAAAGATTAAGAGGGTTTGTTTATAATCCCCACTTTGGTAAATTATTAATTAGAGTAGTTTTGTTTATGTGAACCAATTCTACAAGATGAAGCCAAAAGAGTTCATCAATTGAAGAAAAAGATGATATTTTCATTACCTTGAATTGTCAAGGTTGAAATGAAGGTTATGGTTCATGATTTTTAATCATAGTCTCAATTTATATTATAATAGAAGAAGCGTTTCAATCTACAATTTTTAAGCATATGTAAAAATCATATTAATATAATGGTCCAGTGACATTTATGAATTGTAAGGTGTCTTCAATGATTATGTGCTATCAGTATGTATGTGGCAAGGGTTTAAGAAGGGGTGGGTGAGAAGTCACCAATGACAAATTATTACTTATTATTTACTTAGGATTTTAAACAAAGAATTTGTGTTAACTTATCTTTTCATCGAGTGAAAAATGTTTCCTGTTTCCTGTATATGTTTTCCTCATTCAACAACAAATGAAAGTTCAACTGAACTAAAGTTTCAATTGGGTGTAAAGTGTAAGTCATGATAAAAATATTAGGGCTGCAACGATTCACTAAGATGCATTGAAAATCGATTCAGATTTATAATATTGAAAATCGATTCATGATTCAAAATTTCGATTCGATTCACTTTAAATTTTTCATGCTAAAAATAATCCAAATTTTACCTAAATTAGATCTTGATATATTGCATTCGCGAGTGTTAACAAGTCACGTAAAGTTTTTAAACCGGAAAACAAGTCTACAATATGTCAATATGTAACGTAATCAGTGATTGGTTAATATCCTCATCTTCGAGCCCCCGGCCAATCAGCGTGGTTTATACATTTGCCTTAGCAGCGCTGCATAGCAACGGTCGAGCAAAATGGCCGAACCAAACTTGTAACATTGCTATTGTTTTTAAACTTTAAAAACTATGAAAGTTATTGAGTTCAACAATTTTGTTGTTGTGTAGTGTTTACTGAGCTCTAAAAAAATAGAATCGAAAAAAATAGAATCGAGCTGTAAAAATAAAAAAATCGAATCGAAGTTGTCTAGGTGAATCGTTGCAGCCCTAAAAAATATCAGTGACATTTTCATGTTACTCATCAAATCTTATGTTAGTAAATGTGGGATTGTGATTCTTATTTGAGATTTGTGTTAAATTCTATTTTATGTTTATTTCATCATATGGTAGTTATTCATTGTGTTGTACTTGGTTGCTTGGTAACCCTTTACCCTAAAACGTAGTTCAAGTTCTTGGCTATATCTATTGATGGAAAAACTTAACACGGTTCATTTAATTTATGCATTATGCACTGCTCATATATTAATTGAAGGTAACTAACTTCCTGTGTTATTTCTTTATAAAAAATGCTTTCATTTGGTTTTCCTAGGAAATATTCTGATCCTTCGGTCACTTTGCATGTGATAAATTTTTGAAAGTTTGCCAAGCAGGAAGATTTGGAATCTAACTTTGAATATGGTGTTCGATGACTGTCACGGATTATTGTTATTCAAATACATTATCAACAGTTATTTGTTTATTATGGAAATTAACTTATTTCTGATTATTTTTTTTATTATGAACATGCATGTTGTATGAGCACATATGGCGCTGTGGATCTGAAATGTAGACTTGCCCTAGGTACTACCGGGTAATAAATAATGATCAATTGAGGTGTTTAATGTCATGTGAAATCTTTGAAGAAACACGTTTTGTTTTGTTGTTTCAGACACGCCAGCCGGAGATCCGCAGCAGGAATTGTTCATCAAGAAGCTGCAGCAATGTTGTGTTGTGTTTGACTTTATGGACCCAGTGTCAGATCTAAAGAGTAAGGAAGTAAAGCGAGGATGTCTCAATGAGTTAGTGGATTACATCACTGCCACACGCAATGTGCTTGCGGAACCTGTGTATCCTGAGATAGTTCGAATGGTACGTACATATCGATCATGTTGTCAATAACCTATGTGGTATTCATGGAATCTCATTGAAATCAGATTGAACCTATGACTTGTATCTTCTTGCCTTCTGATTTTGAGTAGTGCCTTAGAGATTGTGTCAGATGGTCTTGTCTGTCACCTTCCACCTTCCTTAAGACTCAAGGAATCATTGCTTAAGTAAAATATCAAATCATGCAGATGCCTTTCTTATCTCAACGCCTATTGGCTGGAGTATAAGATCACATGGCATGACTGTTTTTCAATACTCAGACGAGAAACAAAGCAAGGCACGAGTGATAGGTTTGATCTGATTTCAATTAGATTTATGTTGTCAGAAAACATGTTGAGATTTATGCCAATTAAGAGGCCAATATTCAACCTAAAGCCAAGTGGTGATGTTTGCATTGTTTGGTTAAATGGCAGTTTATTAGATCATACAAAATGGTTTGGGCAAAACAAACATGTTTATTGTTATCAAAATTATTATCACAACAGCAAACAAAGATAATTTAGACAATTGTTATCAATGTATTTTTACTTTGCATATTCTGCAAAATATTGTGTCTTTTTCACTAAAGAAATTGGAATTGTTAACAGAAATCTTGCAATCAAATTGTTAACTACTTGTATACAAAATTTGGATGATTAGATAATTCCTGCTTATTCTAAGTTATTTAAATTGATTGTTTTGTTATGCTCAGCTGTGTTAACCTTTGCCATCAGGCTTTTACATAGGACGTTTGAATAATACAAGAATAAGATTATGCTTTCATAAGGAAGTCATTGTTCGATATTCATGACATACATTTTAGATTAGTGACATCCTCATGTCTTATTTCACAAGAAAACCAGTTTACAGTTTGCTTGATGATTTCAACTCAAAATGTCTGGTTGCCAACAATGCCAAGTTCATGACATCAGGTTGCCTGAAGGAGGTTTTACTCTCAAAATGTAATCCTGTCTTTGATTCATGGTTGACTTGTTCTGCATAAATTAAAACCAACTCGTAAAGGCATTTGTGAATACAGCACCAGCTCATTTATTTAAAATTAATGTGTTTAATAAATAGTGGAGAATTTGATGCAATTTTAGATTACAATATACATCTGTAGAGTCTGTGTCTTATATTTAAAAATAGGTCATGAGTTAAGGAGAAAGTAATTAGTATGATGGTATTGTAAGAACTTTGAAGAGGAATATTAAAAGTAAAATGGAGAAGTTCAAGATACAAGGATTCACAGTTTGTAAATGAAACCTAGTTTGCATGCTGCATTAAACATGTGAAGCCAATGGTGAACTGTTTCTCAGGATGAGACTACCATAATTATAAATTTCATAAAGGTGTAATTGATTCCTCAATTAATTCTCAACTTGCCCACCCTTTAGTGAGTCCTATTATTAATGAATAACAACGATCAACATCATAAAATTGAATACTGGCATCTATAGTGGTTTGCTAATGAGTGAAATTGTACTATACCTTTGAAAAGAGCACTAATTCCGTAACATCAGCTGTTTCACTGAAAATACTAGGTAGCAAGTTGATGCTAGTGTGATTTTTGTTCAGAAAGCAAAAAAATTTTGCTGTATCAAATTTGCTACTTCAAAGTGTCAATGTTGAACCCTGAAATTAAAGCTTATCTGTTGCGTTTGCATATCACTGTAAAATTTTCTGGATAGACATTCCGTTTCTTACAATCTTCTAATACATTGCTGATGAATTGATATTCAGACTTACCACTTCCGACAGTCAAACTTGTATTGTTTCTTGCCATTCACATCATGACATGTATCAGCTTTTTATCCATAGCTGTTCCATAGCAAAACTTTCACATTTGAAATATCGAAAATATTGTAAAAACAAGTGCTTTGAGTCATTATAAGAAACAAGAAAGAACCCAGTTAACACATTATGTACACATTTTTTGTTCTTAAGAAGCAACTATCTTGAACTTTTTATTTTCCAAATGTTAGGCAGTTTGTAAAGTTGGGTTTGATCAAATGTTTTTGTTGACAAAACTTTAAGTTCTTGGCAGGTTGTTTTGTCAGATACATTTTTGTTTGTTTGAATATTTGTTTATCCTTTCACAATTGATGATGTTTGTCAGTTTTGTTTAAGGTGTTAAAACTTTTAAACCTTGTAGTGTAGAGATTCATTACCGGTAATGTGTGTTGTTATTGATTAACTATCACATACAGTAAATTTGAAAAGAGCACAAGATAAATTTCTTTCAAACAATCATAAATATACATGAAGCTTCTTGAAGTGTGACAACAGAAATCAGAGGTTAGGAAGTCTCAGGTCACGGACTTACCAAATTCTGCCTTTAGAACCACCCGTTATCTCTAAAAGTTTCTTACCTGCTTACTTTTAAAGGAGCAGTATCACCTTTTAGGGGGATATAAGATGATGTCATGATAATCAAAATAAATAGTTTCAGCTGAAAGACAATGTATTTAACCAAAATGAAGCAGTAATACATCAAATATATGATGTAAAGTTCAGCCATGCGGTTTCTTGTTCTTACACAAAATGATTTAAAGCTGTTCACACAATAATGGCCGCCAATGTACTTTATGTGAATCTTTATTATTTGTTCTCTGACTATGGATTTTGTTTTTGTGTAATGAGATTTTTGGTACTATTAAAGCAATAAATTTAGCATTAACGTACAATTATCAGTGATAAAAAATGAAAATATAAAGTTTTCAAAAAACATGCTACTGCCCCTTTAATGACAGTTTACTAAAAAAGTGGCGTGAACTTTGGACAATTCTGTTACAAAATGCAAACACTGTTGTAAGTCCATGATTTGATGACCCTGGACAATATTAACAGAAATTGCAGGCATGTACACAGATCCCATAAACATGAAAGAAAAACAAGTGGCAATATTCCCACTAACACTTAAACTATGGTACTCCTAGGAGATTGTTTCAAAAGAACAGATGCATTAAGGTCAGACAGGGTTTTATCTTCTATCAAGAAAACCTTTGCTATTGCATCAAGATCAAGACTAAACTCCCTTTCCTTGCTGTCTGCCTTTGCTGGACTGGGGAGTAATCCCTCATCAATGACTGACTTAACTGAGCCAACCGGGGCACTGTCACCTTCCGCATACTTGAACAAACAGGAGAACTGATGTCTTACTCAAGCAGCATGATGTGTTAGAAGCAAGAAATTAGGTTAAGCATGATTCAACGTTTATACTGACCTACTATCCTAAATCTTTTATGTCATTTTATTCTGTAACATTGTGAACTTTAGCTGTTCATATGGAGCTTGATTACAAGGATATTTCAATGACCATCCATCCTCATTAGTTATTTCACGGACGACAAGTTTTAAGAAATAACATTGTTGTTTAGAGACCATATGAAACATCAGTAATTTGTATACATAATTGGATGTTATACAAGACATATCATATGTCTTGTATAACATCCATGAAGTTATTTTACAACTTTTCAATGTTTTGTTACATGTTGGAGATTTTAAGAGAACAGAAAAGTTCCTACTTATGTTACAGGGGTATTATTAATGACAACAGCGTATAAAACCTGAAAGGATAATCTTACAGTACAAATTTGAAAGCAATAAAGTGTTGTGACTGGTTACAAGCATAAGCAAAAAAGATTGTAGCAATGTATCGGTTGAGTGTTTCTAAAATTTTAGTTTTTCAAAATTTTTAAGTCGAGGAAAGATGTAAGAACAATCGCAGGATCCATATCTTGGCTTGCTGAGAAGAAATGAAGCGATAGTAGGATGTAAACACAGCGATGCTGCTGCTATATTTACATGAACTCTCTGGAGGAGATATTCTGAGGTCATGTTGACTTCCCTCCTTCCCCTTATATGGAAGTTCTTGACCTACTTTAGCAAACTCAGGACTGATATATGGATATATTTGCCACTTACTCGGCACTTAGGAAAAAAGCTTTAGCGATGTGTCGCAATATTTTGTGTTGCTGATACATTTTCAACTGTACCTGTGCAACTGATAGTCTGATTCTATAGGATATGATTATCGGTATCTGTATATAAAGAGCCACTCCATGATTTTCAACACATATTATCTTTCTCTGAACAAACAAAGATAGTTTAATAAATGATATAATTTTTTTTAAAACTTACATATTCATCCGCAAACGACAATTATATGATAAATTTTTGTATTCAATGAAAACTGTTGTATATGTTTGTGGAATCCAAATTCAAACGTCCACTTTACTTGTATACTATTACTAGTTATATTATCTGTCACATATGATCAACCTGTATCTGATGTTCTGACTGCTTTAGATAAGTTTAAAACATTACGTTTGACTGATTGACGGCCTCATAGTCAGATTTCTTATCATAATCACAACTACAAACCATCCTAATGTTATCATACAACTTCGAGTGGCTCTTAACATGATACAGTCGATAATTCTAGATCAAATGACACTATCGATGAAGTTTGACATTTGTGACCCACACTCGCGGAGAGGCTCCACAAAATTAACAGGAAACTTTGGGTCAGCCTCTTTTTGTAAACATTGGGACAAAAACCTCAATAATGGTACTAAATGTTCCCAATTTATTTTATGCAAATTCTCATCTTGATAACTAAAGTAAACTTAACAGCTCAAACCCTATATGAGAATAATATAACTTTGGCAGGCTTTTTTGTTTGTTCAAAAATTTCGTGTTAGAAAGAAGGATTATTCTTCAACATGTTTTGCGTATGTTGGACTCGCCAAACTCCCACTCTTTAACTGAGGGTTCATGTTTCACTTCATATATTGCAACAGGTCATATTCCAAATTAGAAGTGAAATTGGGACCTTCGTCCTTGGTTATACAACATGACTCAAATATACAAGTGATGTTTTTAGTGTTATGTAGCTTCTTTGAAGTAGGTGATAGACTGGGTAAATTGAAAATGGAATAGACGTAAGTGACATTAGAAACAGCTTAGAATTTCTATAGTTAAATGACCCCTTTTTTATTTGCCAACTTGAACAACAATTGTCTAATTGCTCTTTTCTTACCACTTTTCTGATTTTTATTTTTGGCGGTTTCCATGGAAATGGAACCTTGAATAATGTCATCTTCTGACTCTTGTCTCATAAGGGTATTGTTTTTTGTTCACTAGCCTTTTTGTACTAATGTTGTTGTTTGTTTTGCAAGTAATGCTGTACTTGCTGAGATTCAACTTTCTCTTCTCTTGGAAAACAATAGATTTACCGTTATTGTATGCATAGCATTTCTGCATGTATTTGTAAACCAAATAATGTTTAATTTCAATGATTTGCATATCTATTCAGAAGAATAAATAATTTCCGTTACTTATAAGCCAATCATGTAGTTTATCTCCTGTTACTAGGGATTGTTAAAGTTTACTAAGACTTATGCACAGCTATTATATATATTCAGTGGTTCAAATTTATTGTAACAATTCAGGTAATTGGAACATTGTGATGCATCCTTTCTATAGGATGCCTTGATCTTTTTTCCTAGTATCACAAGATGTTTATCATGATGTGTTCTCTGCTACCATGGAGAACCAATGTTCTTCCGATAGGGATCTTGCCTACCATTGATAACTTATGTTCTACCAGGCGGCACTCAGTGCTACCATTGATAACCACTGTTGAGGAGGAAACTGGAGAATTTATGAGAAAGCAAGGTTGCTATTTTAAACAGAGCTGCCTGCATTGGCCTGGTTGATGGCATGTGGCGGATCTGCATTCCCATCTCTCCTCCACTTTGCAGAGACATAGAAAGAAAGACAGTTAGACACAGAGGTTGCAAACATTAGGTTCATTGCTGCTTGCAAGTTTGGTTTGTCCTCTGTAGGTGCGTGGAGAGGGAAGAAAGAAACAAATTGCCATAACTGACTGCCTCTAACATAGAGCTTATTCCTGCTTGCTAGTTGGTTTAGTCCTCCATGTAGGTGAACTGTGTGAACAGGGAAAGAGAAAGATGGTAGTATTGGATGCATTACCAGTTGCGTTATATGTTATTGCTGCTTGCAGAGATGGTTTAGTCCTCCCTGTAGACAGACAGACAGATTTTTATTCAGTAATGTGGGCCATATGGCCTATGTTACAATGGAGTTGACATAATAAACAGAGTCACATGTTTCTTAATCTAAGTCTACAAAGTTTACAAAGATATATGGAGGTTAATTTTATAACACTTTCATTTTGACAATTCAGAATATTTGGCAGTGTAATAGGACCAGCATAAACAATTCGCAATTGTTCCATATAAAGCGCTCGTAAAATCTTGTAACGATCATAAGCGAAAAAGACATGTTGTTCATCTTCAATACAGCCCTTATTACAGTATTGACAAATACTTTTTTGAACATCTTGTGAATTTTTACGTAAAAATTGTACATTAAAATTATGTAAACTAATCCTTAATTTACAGAGTGCTCTTCTTAGAGATTTATCATGTAGGTGAACTAGGTGAACAGGGATTGAGAAAGATGGTGGTATTGGATGCATTACCAGTTGCGTTATATGTTATTGCTGCTTCCAGAGACGGTTAAGTCCTCCCTGTAGGTGAACTGGGTGAACAGGGAAAGAGAAAGATGGTAGTATTGGATGCATTACCAGTTGCGTTATATGTTATTGCTGCTTCCAGAGACGGTTTAGTCCTCCCTGTAGGTGAACTAGGTGAACAGGGATAGAGAAAGATGGTAGTAATGGATGCATTACCAGTTGCGTTATATGTTATTGCTGCTTCCAGAGACGGTTTAGTCCTCCCTGTAGGTGAACTGGGTGAACAGGGAAAGAGAAAGATGGTAGTATTGGATGCATTACCAGTTGCGTTATATGTTATTGCTGCTTGCAGAGACGGTTTAGTCCTCCCTGTAGGTGAACTAGGTGAACAGGGAAAGAGAAAGATGGTAGTATTGGATGCATTACCAGTTGCGTTATATGTTATTGCTGCTTCCAGAGACGGTTAAGTCCTCCCTGTAGGTGAACTGGGTGAACAGGGAAAGAGAAAGATGGTAGTATTGGATGCATTACCAGTTGCGTTATATGTTATTGCTGCTTCCAGAGACGGTTTAGTCCTCCCTGTAGGTGAACTGGGTGAACAGGGAAAGAGAAAGATGGTAGTAATGGATGCATTACCAGTTGCGTTATATGTTATTGCTGCTTGCAGAGATGGTTTAGTCCTCCCTGTAGGTGAACTGGGTGAACAGGGAAAGAGAAAGATGTTAGTATTAGATGCATTACCAGTTGCGTTATATGTTATTGCTGCTTCCAGAGACGGTTTAGTCCTCCCTGTAGGTGAACTAGGTGAACAGGGATAGAGAAAGATGGTGGTATTGGATGCATTACCAGTTGCGTTATATGTTATTGCTGCTTCCAGAGACGGTTAAGTCCTCCCTGTAGGTGAACTGGGTGAACAGGGATAGAGAAAGATGGTAGTAATGGATGCATTACCAGTTGCGTTATATGTTATTGCTGCTTCCAGAGATGGTTTAGTCCTCGCTGTAGGTGAACTGGGTGAACAGGGATAGAGAAAGATGGTGGTATTGGATGCATTACCAGTTGCGTTATATGTTATTGCTGCTTCCAGAGACGGTTTAGTCCTCCCTGTAGGTGAACTGGGTGAACAGGGAAAGAGAAAGATGGTAGTATTGGATGCATTACCAGTTGCGTTATATGTTATTGCTGCTTGCAGAGACGGTTTAGTCCTCCCTGTAGGTGAACTGGGTGAACAGGGAAAGAGAAAGATGGTAGTATTGGATGCATTACCAGTTGCGTTATATGTTATTGCTGCTTCCAGAGATGGTTCAGTTATCCATGCAAGTCCTGGGATATTGATAGAGAGTGAAGTTAGAATCCATTACTGACTGCTTCTGACATAGGGGATTTAGCGGTTTGCAAGGTGATTCAATCCTCCTTTTATCCTAATGCTGGAAACGGGAGATAAGGATTAAAAAAGAAAGGTTGCAATTGTCGACTGCTTCTTACATAGAGGTTACTGCTGTTGGCAAGTTGGTTTAGTCTTCCCTCTATTTAAGTGCTGGGATATTAGTGTATTATACACACTATCTGATGGGTAAAACAAGCGTGCCCACCATAAGCATATCACATTTATCACATTCCCAGACTTCAGCTTGAAACCTTTCTGTAAGCCATTGACATTCAGCTTACTGATGATTTTGTAGGCATTGCTGTATTGTTGTGATAGGTGGGGTTGAGCTGTAGTTAAGAATGTTAGCTATATGTCGGGAGACCGCTGGCCAACAGATTATTAAGTACAGTTTACACATCATGTTACCCACAAGAGGAGTGGACTGAAGCAGCTCTGCTTCCTGTGAATCTGTGTGGGTCTGTCTAGCAGGCGGGAGGAGACGGCCGGCTGGCAGATAGCTAGCTTGAGAACCTCTCTCTCTTCAAGCTCTGCAGGTGGTGTAAAAATAAATTTGACACCAGTTTGCTGGCTTACATCTGTAGACTGTTCATTACATACAGTTGCAGGGTGTGGAGATTCCAGTTTATTTATAGGTAGCTAAGTGTAGAAGCTGTTGTATCAATTAGTATTTTTGACTCAGCTGAAAAAACTGAGTATCATATGAGTAGTAGTACTGCAAGTAGCATGTTGATTATATAAGCAATGTGTTTCACACCGTCGGTAGTCAGGCCAACTTTGTTAGCAGCTTCCTTGTCTCTATGTACATACTTTTGTTTATCGAACCATTTCCCCCTCTATCTCTCTATTTAAATGCTTTGAGGTTTTGTTTTAGAATGAATGAATCATGCTACTTAAGACCAGGTTTGGATGAAGTGCAAAATACTTTAAGTACTTTGTACTTAAGTACCATTCTTCATTTACTTGAATTTATTTGTCCAATGTACCTATACTTGGACTTAAGTACATAGCAAAAAGTACATTTCGCATACATTTTATTCCTTTTGGTATATTCAATTGTAGAATCTATATATTAGGAATAAAAAGAATTCCATTTAAGTAAAATCAAATCAAATCAATAAGTTACCATCTTTATAGAGACAAATTTTGAAGAGTAAATATTATATACATTATCTTGAATTATGAAAGGTTTAAGATTACCCTTTTCTTTAATTTAATTTTCTTTAATTACACATTACATACTAATATGGTATGTGAATAAAAGTACTTGGATCATACTTAAGTACTTCTGTAGAGTACTGTAAGTACTTTAGTATTTGAAACAAAAAAGTATTTGTACTTGAACCCAGCCCTGCAAAGCTAGGACTTCCTAAGATGTTTCGATAATGGATGTCAAAGATAAAACATTTCCTAAAAATATACACAAAAGGTACCTAGAAAGATTTGTTTTAATTTCTCAAATTTAGATTCATTGAAAATGCAATATGAGCTGTTTTCTGTTGTTGCTTTTGCCATATCAGTTGATGTGTTACATTCATGGAAAGGTTTATGATATTTGTCAAGTCACAAACTTTGAAGGTGACAACCAAATTATAGTCTCACTAGGAATAAGTAAGTTCATTAATATATGATCAAATAAAAATCAAAATTTATGTCAGGGCATCCACACAAAGCACTTTCCAAATGATTACGTTGGTTCTGATACGAAAAATGTTGTGTTTTATTTGATGAGATGTTCATGGGCCAGCAACTCGTGCATTGTTGTAGCACTGATTTGCCAAGGCCAGAGAAAGTACTCCTCTAATACCACCTTGAGCTATAGGAGCCAACTACTTAGCATCCAGTCTGCACTCAATTATTCTTCCTTGATGAAGCCCCCGGCCTGTTTGGAGGCGGTGGGGAAGTGGTCTGCTAGTGCTGCTTCAGAAGCTCTGATCAATACGTTATGAAGGCCATCAATGCTTGACATTACCCATGTTTAATTATGGCTGCTTTATTGAGTGTTCATCAGATCCCCTATCTGCCATGTCACTCTGAAGTATGTTAGACTTGGTAATAGATAGAAGTGGGGAATCAACTCAGTCTTTTGTTTTGCTTTATTACTGTGAGAATTCATGTATATATGAATAAAATGTTCATGTTGCCTACAAAGTTCATCAACTTTTGGAATCACTGCCTATCTGACACCATTTGTGGCCTGAAAGAGGGGTATACAATTGTAGTATTATATGTTGTACATGTACTGTGAGAATGTATACATATGTTTATGAAACTGTTTCCTAAATATGTATTTTGGAATCATTGCCTATAGATCTGATATTTTTTGTTGCCTCAGATATGGAGACTTGTATGGGATCAAAGTAGGGCATGAACTTGTAGACAGCTATTTTGGTTCAAGTTCTTTGAGAATTTATCTGTAAATAATTAAATAATTAATAACCGGTACCTGTTAAACACTTTGAACATTCTTTTTTGAATTCATGTGCTGAATAAGTTTTGATAATCATATTCAAATTTCTTTCACTAACTTTGGAATCACTACCATATCTGCTCTTTTGACATGCTTTGAGATTTTGTTTTAGAATGAATGAATCATGCTACTTAAGACCAGGTTTGGATCAAGTGCAAAGTACTTTAAGTACTTTTGTACTTAAGTACCATTCTTCATTTACTTGAATTTATTTGTCCAATGTACCTATACTTGAACTTAAGTACATAGCAAAAAGTACATTTCGCATACATTTTATTCCTTTTGGTATATTCAATTGTAGAATCTATATATTAGGAATAAAAAGAATTCCATTTAAGTAAAATCAAATCAAATCAATAAGTTACCATCTTTATAGAGACAAATTTTGAAGAGTAAATATTATATACATTATCTTGAATTATGAAAGGTTTAAGATTACCCTTTTCTTGAATTTAATTTTCTTTAATTACACATTACATACTAATATGGTATGTGAATAAAAGTACTTGGATCATACTTAAGTACTTCTGTAGAGTACTTTAAGTACTTTAGTATTTGAAACAAAAAAGTATTTGTACTTGAACCCAGCCCTGCAAAGCTAGGACTTCCTAAGATGTTTCGATAATTGATGTCAAAGATAAAACATTTCCTAAAAATATACACAAGAGGTACCTAGAAAGATTTGTTTTAATTTCTCAAATTTAGATTAATTGAAAATGCAAAAATGAGCTGTTTTCTGTTGTTGCTTTTGCCATATCAGTTGATGTGTTACATTCATGGAAAAGTTTATGATATTTGTCAAGTCACAAACTTTGAAGGTGACAACCAAATTATAGTCTCACTAGGAATAAGTAAGTTCATTAATATATGATGAAATAAAAGTCAAAATTCATGTCAGGGCATCCACACAATGCACATTCCAAATGATTACGTTGGTTCTGATACGAAAAATGTTGTGTTTTATTTGATGAGATGTTCATGGCCCAGCAACTCGTGCATTGTTGTAGCGCTGATTTGCCAAGGCCAGAGAAAGTACTCCTCTAATACCACCTTGAGCTATAGGAGCCAACTACTTAGCATCCAGTCTGCACTCAATTATTCTTCCTTGATGAAGCCCCCGGCCTGTTTGGAGGCGGTGGGGAAGTGGTCTGCTATTGCTGCTTCAGAAGCTCTGATCAATACGTTATGAAGGCCATCAATGCTTGACATTACCCATGTTTAATTATGGCTGCTTTATTGAGTGTTCATCAGATCCCCTATCTGCCATGTCACTCTGAAGTATGTTAGACTTGGTAATAGATAGAAGTGGGGAATCAACTCAGTCTTTTGTTTTGCTTTATTACTGTGAGAATTCATGTATATATGAATAAAATGTTCATGTTGCCTACAAAGTTCATCAACTTTTGGAATCACTGCCTGACACCATTTGTGGCCTGAAAGAGGGGTATACACTTGTAGTATTATATTTTGTACGTGTACTGTGAGAATGTATACATATGTTTATGAAACTGTTTCCTAAATATGTATTTTGGAATCATTGCCTATAGATCTGATATTTTTTGTCGCCTCAGATATGGAGACTTGTATAGGATCAAAGTAGGGCATGAACGTGTAGACAGCTATTTTGGTTCACGTTCTTTGAGAATTTATCTGTAAATAATTAAATAATTAATAACCGGTACCTGTTAAACACTTTGAACATTCTTTTTTGAATTCATGTGCTGAATAAGTTTTGATAATCATATTAACATTTCTTTCACTTACTTTGGAATCACTGCCATATCTGCTCTGTTTTGACAGTTTAAGACTGCTCTGATGATTAATATTTAAGGAAATGACAAGTCAGGATCACAGCTGGATGTCTTACATGCATAGCATTTGTCATTGCATTTTAAAAAATATCAATTTTACTCTAAAAGATAAAAAGTGCCCAAGCTCAAAATGAATTTGAGGAATCCAGCTTAAATTGTTACTTGTTTATGAATATTTGAAATAAATATTGACATTTGATTTAATTGACAGGATTTATGAATAAGTGAAGGATGGTTTTGACAAGTGATGTTGAAGTTTTACCTTTACAAACTAAGAACTTGCCGTAACTAAATCTAAATTTACTCGGGAAATGATAAAGTATTATATATTTAAAATAACTTTGAATAAATGAATATGAGTCTAAAGGGGTGATTTAAAGTTTTAATAAAACAACCTTACAAATTTAAGAATTTCAGAACAATCCAAATTCATTTGATATGTTAATGATTGAAACGTCAGTGTATGAAATAAGGCCTGTACAACAGCCCGGTTCCTGGTTACTTTGGTCTTGGTTGGTAACTTTTTGAGATTTTTCTTAAATTTTACCATTGAAATTTACAATAATATCTATTTTGGACTTGCTACATTTCAAGCTTATTTCAAACAATGCTTATGTAACATTTTCCTGATAATAATGAATAACTGATAGCGGACAATGATAGCTAATGTCCCAGGACGATTGTCTGCTTTGATTCCTGGACTTGCTAATCTAACGCTGACATATGGTCTAGGGTTACATGAAATATGCATCAACTATAGCAGTTGGCTTATCTCTTGTAATGTAACATCCGTGCAACGAGTTCATGTTCGACATGCAGTGTTTCTAATTAAAATATTCCCATAAGTAATCAGACTTTGATCAGTGTATTGGAGAGGTTACAGTGGAAGGAGCTAACTGTATTTGTAATGAGTGCAATAAGGATTTCTATCATATTGCATCCTATTACTTTCAGCACCTCTCACAAACCTGGTATCTATTTGTGGATAGGTTCTTTTCTAGATCTCGGTTTATGTTTAATAAGTATTTCAGCCCTTTTACTCTTGAGTGGTTTAGAGGCCAGTGAAGCAACATGAGAGTATGCCTTTATACATGATCCATTTTGAAAAATTTAAAATGAAAGTTAATGAATAATTTGTTGAGGTATTTTGGAGCATTATGCTAGATTTTCTTCTGGTTACAAAGTGAGTGATAGGTTAAATATTTGATCGTATTTGAGTTAAAGTTGTGCTGAGTCTGAAGATTGGAGTGATGTAATAATGCTATGAAGATACTATTGAGCCATATATGCATGTTTACAATGTGTTCAGTGGATGGAGTCGCAAATGTCTGAAATACTGCCCAAGCGGCTAAATACTCACTCACTCACTACAGTGGATGGAGGACTCTGCTGTCAGAACACACTCAAATATATCTGAATCACATGATGTCATTTAAGTCAAATGTTCAGATTTATCAGCTTAGAATCTCCTCGAAGATTCAACAGAAATACCACTGTCAGGCTTGTAAGGCATACATTGTATAGGGATTTCTTGGCATTCTGTTTCATTTTATGAACAAGATTCATCAATTACAATTTTCACGGGAGAAGATTCTGATAAATTGGTATATCTGTAAGTCTATCTGACGTTGTCCCCGTGGGACACAGACTATATCAAAATGCGACTGTGGCAATAATCTGAGATGTGATTGTTGACCTTGATGGAGGAATCTAGGACAAAAGTTTGAAAATGGAATATTCTACATCAAGAAACAAAAAATATTTTTATGACATTTTGTGCGTTATGACATTGATTCAGACAAAGTATCTTGTTACCTATCTGGGCCAGCATGGACAGTTGATTGTTTTCTGAAATTAATATGTTCACATGTGTATCTATCACTTTTGTTAAGCAATCATTGTTTCAACGTGAGTGTCTATTATTTATTGTGTGAGATCCTAAAACAGTTGTTTATGATGTCATCAAAGCAGACAATTGCAAGAGAAGGAAGTAATTTCTTGCTATTTCTATGGAAATAAAAATTTTGAAGTAGTTTTAAACTATTTGTTTGTTAATGTGTTTCTATGTTTAGGAATCCACACAAAAATTAAGGTATCAAACTTGAGCATAATAATCATTTCAATAAAATTTATTATCTGTTTCCATTCCAAAGAGAGTATTATTATGAAAAGAGATTGGTTTCATTCATTCACGTGTGATGTATCCATTCCGTCAGTTCAAGGATTTATGGCTTTTTGGTTTCTGAGAATAGTTGAGTAAAAAGCAAGTTTGTAATAGCATCACAAATGAGACTGCCAGCCACAGAAGGCAGTAATTACCCCACTGCCGTATTTCATTATTCCTTCTGGGCCGGCTGTCATCAGGCTGCCTAGAGCCTGGATAAGAAACTCCTAATACACAAATAGGTTTTACTGGGGAGACTTGTATCTTACAGTGACACCTGAAAGGCCTGGTAAAGCCTCATTATGGCTAGACATGGCTAAGTATTTCATGGCATGATGAAAGCAGGTTGCTATCATCTTAGGTCTAAGGCCTAAGGACTGGAGGGATTTCTGTCTTGTCTTAAGACCATGCCTCCCTCCTTAAGTAAAAGTGATTTATCAGCTTGTTTCATTGACATCATTATGTCCTAGTATAAAGTTGTTATTTATTAGGATATTTGATTTGGAGTACCACCCTAGCCTCGGTCAGTTTGCTCAAAGCAGTTCTTCCACAACACTTACATACACGAAGCTTACAACAGGGTTAACTTGGGCATTCTCTATTATTGATTTAACCAACAACAAATTGTCAAAACTTAATATCACAAGGTAGAAATACCAGTATTGACAAGGCTTTGACTATGATTATAAATTGAGTAGTTATTAATTTTGCTTATGTACAGTTTTATCTCATTTAGATAAACCAAATGGCATATTTACCAGGCTTCTGTTTCTTTGTAAGGGTCCAATATAATGATTACGCGGTAGTTATATCTGAATGGCAAGTGAGACTAATGCTGAGAAAATACATGGAGACGTATGGCAACATGGAAGTATGAGGGTTATCTTGGCACTCAGGGGTTTCCGACTTGAGCTAGATTACACTTTGTAGATCACATTGATTTTCTCGCAGTCTGAACAGACCGGACACCAGACAAGAAATTGCCAGCTTTATTCTGCGCTGTGAGAGACGTGGGCCCTTTTCTGCTGATTGAGTATTGATAAAGTGCTGACAGACCAGAAGCAATCAGGGTCATGCGCACCCGGGGCCTCCGTCCAAGAGATATGAGTTGAATTGACGGCGCCAACCCCTCTCTGGATTGACGAGTGATTCCCAGCGATACCTAAAGCAACGTCTCCTTCCATTTCACTTTCATTTATTGCAACTTAGTTATAAGGTGTTCCAGGCATTTTGTCAATATTCTCCTTTATTGTCGATAAGGTCAAATAAGAATAAGGTGACCATTACCCCTAGAAGCGATGATAATGACGTTGTGGAAAGTTTTTATTTTATTTTATTTTTTCTCTAAAATCTTCGAAGCAATTTGGGAAATATCATTATGAACTTTGGGACACTATTGTTTTAGAGAATAGCACCTACGTGCCCATCAAATGAGTAAAAAAATGTTTTAATTGAGATGTTGTCCTAATTTTTGAAAAGATCATAAATGCCAGTTGCAGTTGCCAGGAACTTTGCAGAAGTAATTATTTCTATAACCAAAACTTGCTCTTGCTTATCATTATCATCATTATTATGAGTCCCTTGTTTTTGTTTGAACATATATAATTATTTACAGATCTACTGAATAATGGTTTTGATTAATTGTAAACCCATAACTTGCACAGCAATAGCAAATATACACAGAGGTCACAGACTTCAGGTCACATGAGTAGCTTAACATGACTCGATGTATGATAGGATTCTTCTCACGATTTATTTCCCTAACTTTAAAAGACTGGTCCCTAGGTGTAAAACATTGTTGTGGGATAAAACAATGATGAGATTTAAACAAATGTTTTGCGATTAAATATTCAATTTATTTTGTATTCACCATTGAAATTCTAGGTTTTCAATCAAGCTACAGTGAAGATGTCACTGTAATGATATATCATTTATGATTAAGGTAGCCATAAAACATTCCACAAAAAGACTTAAATCTATAATGACAGAGAAAAATTGATGTCTTGCTTGATAAATATAATAGCATGAGGTGTGATGAATGTGACCAAACCTTAGAAACATATTGTGACCATTATCTCCTGTATCCTGACAGAGGCTGATAAGTGATAACTCAATCCATAGTGGTTTAGATCTTGGATTTAATTAATATCTTGTCGATATGTCAAAGACTACCATACAAAAGACCCTTGCTTAGAAGCCTGACATGATATTATGACTTGAACATGTACTCAATGATTTTCCTATTTGTCAGGACTTGGTTTACCTGAACATAAGTATAGAGGCGAACATGATTCAAATTTATAACATGGTTTCTGTAACAAGACTGTGAATTGAATGGGTATTTATAGAGAAAAATTAGAACATTATGGCAATCAGGAATGGAGTTATATGTCATGAACTGATCATTCTTCCGCAACCATTTCTGATGTGGAAGTTTTCTTTCAATCCTTCTTGAATATTATTATGATGACATGCTTTACCCTTGTTTACTATAAGGATGGGAAAATATCACTGTTATGAAATTAATTGGTTTGTGGTTTGTGTTTTTCAGATAGCATGTAATATTTTTCGCACTCTTCCACCAAATGACAATCCTGACTTTGACCCGGAAGAAGACGACCCAACACTTGAAGCATCTTGGCCTCATTTACAGGTTTGTCTATAATCTCTTGTTGACATCCTCCCTAACATTTTAACTGTAAACTTCTTGCATAACCATTATTGGCTGAACTGCAGGCATTGATATATTTACTCCTGAGTTCTGCATTAGATCCTCACAGAATTTGGAAACAACCCATACAGATATATGCTGGAGGTCTCTAGGATGCAAATGTTTCATGGTACCATTTGCTCACATTTGAGGGACTCACATAAATCTGCTCAGACCTTGAGGCAGTGAGTCCCTGGAGTCAGCTGGTCATATTTGTAGATTTATCACTGGACAGGAAACTTAATTTCTTGTGAAAATATTGATTATTTACAGGCAAATAACATTGTCATGGACTATCTGCCAAATCTAGCTTATTCAAAATATTGGGAAGGTCAAATTTAGTTAGCCACTCAGGAATGATTTCACAGCACTAATTACAAAGCCAAAGTTCAATACAACATTCAACGTGATATTTCCTGGTTGTGTCACTACAGTTATAAGAGTTTAAAATGTTTGAAATTGATCATGTTTTATGAAAATTCCGCAATGATATTTTAAATTGTAATTGACTATTTTTGGATGTCCAAGAATAACTGGACATTATAACATTTATATCTTTAACCAAATATGATAAAGAAAGATGATTCAATTACCATTCTGCAAACCAGTTGAGACATAATGTTGATAATAACTTTTTCTTTTTCTTTTCAGATTGTTTATGAATTTTTTCTCCGCTTTCTTGAATCTCCAGACTTCCAGCCAAGTTTGGCCAAGAAATTTATAGACCAAAAGTTTGTTCTTCAGGTTGGTTCATAGTTGTTCATTCTATTTCAATGGTATACCTTCAGCCATATATTGATCAGTTCTGTCTTTAACAATTTATGAAAAAATCATAAGACAGATGTCTTTTAAAATTGGTTCAAGAACATAAACATGAGAGAGCGAGAGAAAGTAACAACTGGTTGACCCTTGATATGTTCCATGTATTTTAAGTTGGCTCTGTGTAATGTGTCATAACCAATAATGGATCGTTTACTTTTAGATAACAACAAGTATCAAGCATTTGCTTTGCAATGAATGTTTGTCAGGATGAATATTTTCTAAATTTATAAAACTTCTTTTTATCCCACCGGTATGTAATACCGTGGGATATAGTCATCGCCCTGTCCGTCTGTATGTCCGTCCGTCCGTGCGTCCGTCCGTCCGTAATCATTTCGTTTCCGGAGCAGAACTCAAAAACCGGTCCACATATCTTTCTGAAACTTTACATGTGTATTGCCCACCTACTGAAGTGGTGCCTTTTGATATTTTCACATTTCTGAAAATTTTATTTTTTATTATTTCCATGGAAACGGCTCTTATTTGGACTCTGTTCATGAAAGGTTTCGTTTATATTAGCTTATACTATTATGAACCTTGCTTGAAAAATTTACAATTATCTTTCAAAGGTTTACATCTTACGATCATGTGGAACCGGTGGGATATGTCATCTTCTGATGACTCTTGTTTTATTTTATTAGTCTTTTTTATTGTACACTGTCAACACTCACATGATCAGCTTTTGCTTTTTTTAGCTGCAAAGAAGATATTATTATATTATCTCTATGTAACAAACACTGAAATAACCATCTTATTTCCAGTTACTAGAGCTCTTTGACAGTGAGGACCCTCGTGAACGGGACTTCCTGAAGACTGTCCTTCACCGTATCTACGGAAAGTTTCTTGGACTTCGCGCTTTCATTAGGAAACAAATAAATAATTTTTTCCTCAGGTGAGAATCAGCATCGATATTATTTTCAGTAAGTGTAGGGTAGATAAACTTTCCCCGCTGGTAGAGGAGTATTTGAAGAAAAACTATTTCCAGCAACTGACAATATTACTTGATTACTATTTTAAATCAAGATTTGATTCTATTTATTTTTGTCACACAGGAAAGAGTTTTCACATAGGACCAAACATTTTACGGGGCAAAGAATTTAAAGATAAACTTGATAAAACAAAGATGTTTCTTCAATATTTGATCATGATAACGTTTTTCCCTTTCATCAGTTGCTGTATTTATTTAAGCTGAACTCCTCATTGTTATGTTCATGTTCATTATGTTCAAGTCGTATTACCTGATGAATGAAACTGATCGTTTGTTTATCTTTCTTCCAGGTTTATTTATGAAACAGAACAATTTAATGGTGTTGGAGAACTTCTAGAGATTTTAGGCAGGTCAGTATGGAATTGTGTTTGCTTTGAAAAGTTACTGTACAAAATTGTTGTTCCCAATGAAAAGCGATTGTCAATTATTGACTCTCAAGGTCACCACTTGATAGTTCAATTCACCTTTTAATTGAATATTGAAATCAGAAATAGGTTTTAGAGATGTAACAATTATAATTCGTTCCCTAAGGGAATTGTTTGACATGTTCACATTTTAGAACATTGTTCAATAAAATGTTCTTGATTTCTCTTTTGTTACATATTTCTTAGAAAATGCCCAATCTATTGAGGTTTTGTAGAAACCGAACAAGGGAAGGCGAAACTATCAGTTTGGGAATTCTCTGATTTGCATTGTCTTGCGAACGCTATTTTTTTTTAGAATTAAAATTTTTTTTAACATTTTCTTTTTGGTCTTTAATAGTTACGAATTCATTATTCATGTTTTGAAATTTATTTATACACTTCCTATTTATAAAATTCCATATGATGTTTCCCTGTATTATGCATGCAATCTCAGCAAGCTGTTATATAAGTGGCAACCATATGTTAGAGAAGTAAATTGTTGAACATCTATGACTCAGATAGACGTGAAGTTATTGATTTGTCTCTGTTACAACACTGCTGCTTATAGCTGATATATTATATTGCCCAAGCAGCATTTGTCTCAAACTCACTCACTCTCTCATTGTTACAAAAGATACACAGATATAAACAAGACTGAATTCTGGTGTTGAACCAAAGGAGATTATGATAATTTCATCTATGGCAATGTGCTGTAACATTGTTCCATTGATAGTACATTCAGCAATTGACCCTCGATATATTCGATCTTGACCTTCAACTTTGACCTTAAACTCTGTTATTTGTATGTTACTAAATTTCTCTTTCAAAACTATAGCTCTGAATTAGGAAGTGGATACGGGCACAATAAAATAGTAAACTGTAATGTTATAACATTGTTTAATGTGATGTCTCTGTTAGCCATTATTCATTAGATGTTATAATTGCTATTTACACTGTTGCAGCATTATCAATGGTTTTGCGTTACCCCTGAAGGCAGAACACAAGCAGTTTCTCATCAAGGTGTTGATCCCGCTGCACAAGGCGCGAAGTCTGAGTCTCTATCATGCACAGGTATGCAGTCACCCGTCACTAAGGTTTAGCCTAGGAAATTCTTATTTGAGTTCATACCAACAAAATAAACACAACAAATCATCTACATGACTCTTGTTGCTTCCAAGGGGTATGTTTTCTCGCAATCTTTGATAACACCAGTATTCTCAAATTAGAATATCACAAGTTTCAGTCTGTATATTCATAATTTTCTTTTAAACAAAAGTCAAAATGGATGTAGAGTAAAATAAAATCAACATAAGTTTAATTCTTATGTTCCTTTTGAAAATAAGAGAGACAAGAGATAATTTTGCTTAAGTTCATTTCTGACATCTATCATGAATACTGAATAGGTTGTTTTTTTTACCTTTGTTTGCAGTATGCTGAATGTTGGGATGCTCTTCTTGAAATTTAGAAACCTTTGGTCTTTAATGTTTATCAACAGTTTATTGTTCCCACTGTATGGCTAAGAGAAATTGTAGTGTTGCTGACAGTTGTACAAAGAATAGAACATTAAAGCCTCAGAAACCCCTTTGATGAGTGAAAATGTTTCAAAACAAGACTGGCTATAATAGCTGTAAGAATGTTTTCCTTCCAAGCAGTCATTAGCAGTCCATTAAGAATTTAATTACCGGTAACGTGATGTATGTGCCCGAGTGACTATTGATTTCTAGCAGGATGTTGCTCTCTGAGTGATTATGTAAAGCAAATACCAGATTTCAGTCCAGGATTTGGTAAATAGTCCATTATCAAATTGATATACCGGTACATGTATTAGTTTGTTACTTAACCCTTTGCCTGCTAATGCAGTAATATTGAAATATACTTATGGTTAGCCTCAGAGGTTAATTTAGAATATGGTAAAAAGTCCATTTAAAATATGATATATTTTTGAATTCATTAACCATTTGCCTGCTCATTCAGTAATATTGAAAATATGCTTTTGGTTATCCCCAAATTTTAGTTAAAAATTTGGTAAATAGTCCATTATGAATTTGATCTATTTATTTATTTCTTAACCCTTTGCCTGAAGTCCATACCTTTAGTGAGTAAGTCCTAAAATCATAGAGGAAATGTTTTGTGGATATTAATTCAGTGGTTATGAAGTTAATGTTTATGTTTTGCTCTGGATGAAAGTACCCCATTTTCAAAAGAAATATTGCCAGAGTTCGGCATGTTTCTGAATAATTAAAAGTCTTAGTATCCAAAATCCTTGCAGCGAATTGATTGGAAAACTGGCAAACATGATTAATTTCTCATGATAAACACAAGGACCTCTTTGCTGCACAAGTTGTAGTTTTGGGTGGTAAGGTTAAGCTATTGCAAACTATACAGTCTGGAAAAGCGCCATACAAATGGACATTTATTATTATTACCGGTATTATTATATTGTGGTTACCAGTATTCTGCCATTATCCTTGAAGAAGGCAGCCTAGAAACCTACCTCTGTTGGATTTTGCCATATGTTGACCCTTTACATACTGACTTAAATAATCAAAAACCATGCCTCTGGCAAGATTTTATCATCACTGACAGTAATCATATTTTGAATAAAGACATGCCCTGAATATTTGTATATCAGCCAGTCAAGGTTTAAGAATGTTGTGAAGAATAATTCAAGAATTCAAGCTATTATTCATTTTTGATATTGATAAGTTAATAAGGGGCCTTAAATAAAGATTCCCCTTGACACAATTTCTGTCCTTGCAGTCAATTTACTTCATGTCAGCAATAAGCAAGGAGTCATTATTAAAGAAAACACTCTTTCAAGATGATTTCAGAAGTAGAGTAATTGAGCAATCTACAGACTTCTTCAAGCAAGGTCATTATTATAGTTGTGATTGCTAAAGTAGGAGTAATAACTCTGCCAATTTTGTTCCACTTTGGTCAAGGGAAGTCTTTATTAAACTCCCCTCAATGTATTTATATTGTGAAATGTTTGTTGTTTTATTTTTGTGTGTGTTTGTATGTTTTGAGTTGGTATCGATTGGGTGGTTGTTGGGAATTTGCCTTGTCTATTTCAGCTGGCCTATTGTGTGGTGCAGTTCCTTGAGAAGGATGCCACCTTGACGGAAGATGTGAGTACCAGCCAGGCAGGGACATGTCTATCTCGTTGTTTCTTTGCTTTAACATGCTTTAAATATTCATCAAGGAAGGCTTTGTGCCTTTAAATGTAATCAATAAGATGATACAAGTAAAAGCAGAAATGTTAGATTATGAAAGAGTTGATAGCTAAAGACTCCATGTCTATTTGTATAATGACAAATAGAATTGTTGTTTGAACTTGTAAAGATGAACATATATGATAGTAATTCTTCATCTCAAGCAAAAAAATTAATACAAAAAAAAAGCTATGAAGGTTTATTACGAAGTACTACAGTGTTCTGGAGGTGTCTCTTGTGAGTTCTTGACTAATTCATAGTATGGACAAAAAGCAGTGTTCTAAGAACTTGGAAAGGAATGCTTTACACTGTTATTTGAGAATGTAAACGTAGATCCTTGGTTTATTCAATTGCTGGCCAGTTATTATATTTGATAAAGCAACAGTAATTATATTTGATAAAGCAACAGTAATTATATTTGAGCAAAGATTAAGAGAGCGCAGGTGTAAATCAGTGGCATGGCAGTTCTCTCCTAATTCTGAGGTTAAAAAGTTTGTCAATCTGTTTGTCGGGGTTACATTAGATTTGTGTTTATTTATTGCTATGATTGTTTCAGGTAATCAAGGGACTACTCAAGTTCTGGCCCAAGACTTGCAGTCAGAAAGAGGTAAATACTTGCCCTTCCACACATGAAAACTGTTTGTCTTTACATTTATTTGTCTCCATTATGTTAATATCAGCTTGTTGGAGAGAGCAATCTATATGTTAGTTACTTCATGATTAGGACAGACATCTATTTCTAGTTCATAGTTACTTCCCTGTTCATTAACTCAAGTCACCTTTATGTTCTGTAACATTTACCTTGTGTAAGAGAGTTTACAGTACCTGAATGAACGTCAGTCATCTCTCTTTAAATTCCTATTGATTTTCATATTAATTACTTGTTGGCAGAGTAATTTTCACTAATTGAGTAAAAGTCGAGTTGTAGCCAAAATGTTTTAATAAGATGAAAGGAAATTAAGTAAGCGTAGCTGAGATGATTTTCCAACTTTGTGTAATAGAGTGACAAAATAATACCTTTTTCATAATCAATTAAAATTATTCTTGCAATAGGTTACTAACATGCAAGTCTATGAAAATTTTGCTAATGATGACATACATCAGGTACTGTATGTCAAATGCATTTATTGATGTGTCGAGATAAGTTATGTTTTTCCCTGTCACATAAAGCATATATCATGTTGTTTGGTACAGGTGATGTTCCTGGGTGAGATTGAGGAGATCCTGGACGTGATAGAGCCTGTGCAGTTCCAGAAGGTCATGAAGCCGCTCTTCAGGCAGATCTCCATGTGTGTCTCCAGTCCTCACTTCCAGGTACACCAACATTCATCCACTTTATCCAGGGATTTCCTCTATCAAATGTATTTGTGTATACCCTTAAGTTAAACTGCCTTTCAAAGAAGTCATACCCTGAGGTTATCTAACATAAGACTTTCATTTCTTAGTTTCAATTGTTAAATGAATTTGATAGTAAATATCGAAATTCAGCCAATGATGTGGTCTACCTTCTTTACTTTTCTGCTTGAGAACAACACAAGAATCTGTGACGAAACGTCGCATGCAATGAACAAAGAAGTTGTCATCCATTTATTCCTCTGCATTAATGATGTTGCCTAGTTTGTCAGTATCAAATTTGAACCCAAGTTTAATATATGCCAGGATTAAACTATTGCCATGTTAGAAGTAAGAGATGTTGTATGTTGGCTCTTCACTCACTGATGTTGTTTATCTGCAGGTTGCGGAGCGTGCTCTGTACTACTGGAACAACGAGTACATCATGAGTCTGATCGAGGAGAACTCCAACGTGATCCTGCCCATCATGTTCCCTGCTCTTTACAAGATCTCGAAGGAACACTGGAACCAGACCATCGTCGCGCTCGTCTACAACGTCCTCAAGACCTTCATGGAGATGAACAGCAAGATGTTCGATGAGCTAACGGCAAACTACAAAGCAGAGAGACAAAAGTAAGTATTGTCTGTCAAGTAAATTGTAAAATGAATGCAAAAGTAACGATGAATTTGCTGTGAAGTGAAACTTAGGCGATTGATACACATGCTATGATAAAGAACTCTAAATTTCCTTAATATCAAAGTAGATTGGAGTAAAATACTTAAATGATTTGCACACATTGTTGTAAGAGTAAGTGCCCTTATACAAACCAAATGCATGAACAAAACAGTACTCTTGAAGGTGCCTTGATGGCTGAAATATTGTCCTTCTAGGGCTGAACAGCAACTCACTCACTAGTAGATAATTTATCAAAGATTACTGTTAAAAAATTTCGAATAGCTATTTCACGTTTTAGATCTTCCTCACATGATCTTTTTATTGAGACAGGACGCTATATGAAGATTCCTCGTGAAGAAAGATTATGTAATCTCTGTCATTTGAATTTAATAAAAGACGAATATCACTTTTTGCTTATATGCCCTGTGTACTTAAACCTAAGAGCAAAATATATAAAAGAATATTATTTCAGATATCCTAACATAATGAAATTTAATGCACTACTTTCAAACTCAAATTGTAATATTCTACAAAATGTTGCTATGTACATTTACTATGCCTCCTTGCACAGACAAAATATCATGAAGTAATTTATATCTGTATTAATGACATAAGGATGAGTTAGATAGTATGTTATGTGACTTAAGGAAATTATATGATGCTATATGACATAATTGTACAAATCTGTAAATATTGTATTTATCAATTGTACTATAGGCCTGGGGCCTTTAAGTATTGAATAAAGATTGATTGATTGATGTAGTATCACCATTGTTCACTATTGTTGATTATTTTGCATCTTGTGGAGAGGAAGTGAGTCAGTTATTTCTTCCCTCGTAAGTTGTTTGTTCCACTGTCAGCACTAAGAGCATGTGTGTATCTATTACAGGGAGAAGAAGAAGGAGAAGGACCGGGAGGAGTTGTGGAGGAAGCTGGACAAGCTGGAGGTGAACAATCGCAACAAGTTCATCAAGAACTCCTAACACCGACGCATGAATGCACGCACCTAACAACCGACCGACCGACCCAATGTGAAAAGCCACCTGCTGCACCACAACTAGCTAGCTAGCCAGCCCACAATACCTGCCTGCCTCTCCGTCTGTCCGTCTCTCCATCAGTCTTCTTCGGCTGTAGGACTGACCTGCTCTCTTATTAGTTTGTTTGTTTACAAGGCACTACTTCTTGGAACTGGCTCAAGTGGTGTGCTGGCTTCTGTGTGAACAAAGTGAAAGTGCTGTAGATTGATCTGCAGTTCCACCTACTGGATGGAGGTTACTGGCCAGATTCTCAGACTGATGTTGATCCTCAAACGTGACAGACAAGCTGCAGATGACATTGATCTGATTTGAGTTGAGAGACAAAAGCTTCTGTCCTGAGACAAGGACTTGGTGGCAGTTCTCTTTCACAGCACAGAGAGTCCTGTTGGTGTTCTGATGCCAGTTCCTCGTAGACATTGCAACTATGTGCATGCTTCCGTATCTTGGCAGGATAATCTCCATCTTGTTAGGCCCAATGCCTGCAATCTCTGTTCTAAGCAGCGATCATCTTCAGCTCTGTGTTGTGGAGATCTACAAATGTGACTGTTAACAATTCCCACTGTGTACAGACATGCATTGTACATTGTGTCGGCCACAAGGGTTGTTTCTTATCACTCAGTTGCAAGGCAACTGGACAGAGTTAACTTTACACTTTCATTGCACTCGTGTTGTCATAGTGATGTTATCAGAAGCTTATGCAAATTAGCTATTAAGAAATTTAGGTTAGGTATTTATGATTCTTAAAAGCTTATTTCAAACACTTGATTAATTATTTTGTAAAGATCAATATAAAAAAAAGACTGTTGTTGGATATTTATAATGGTTTGTTTGTGACCAATGATCTGATGCATCACTATGATGGCCTCTTTACTTCACATTTCATGTTTATTTATTGGAGGCCTGTCGTACTTGATGAGGTGGACATTCGTCATTGGAAACATTGCATTATGGGAGGGTGGGATTAATTGAATTACTGGAAAAGTTTGAAATTCTTTTGCATTATAGTGAATCATTGTATTACCTTTATGGTGCTGTACCTAAGGATTATGTATATATACATATATATACAACAATACTTGGAGCATAATAATAGCTTTGGAAAGGTTCAGGGAAGAATTGTTCAAAAAGACGGTGTAAGTCACTTACCCAATGTCAAGTTGTTAACTGAAATTTTGCTATGTCAGCAGAAGGAAATTGAGGGAGAAAGTAACAGGTTCGCTTGATTCAGATTATGTCCATTAGAGCAAGCATATCACATTAACATAGGGCTTGTAGATTTGGCATGTAGAGGCAATACTGTTAGGAAGAATATCATGAAAGTTCTCTTTTGATATGTGATTTTGATATGAGCAAAATCCTATTTTGTACATTTCATTTAATCTAACGGAGAGACAGTGTCTGCAGTTTGAGTGCATGTCCCATACTTATGCATACAGTTCAAAGTTTAGTCAGAGAGGCATTCAACTGGTAAGAGCTCGGTCTAGATCAAAAAGTCAAGTGACAGTTTGGTCAATCTTGAATGTGTTTGTTAATGATATCCCAAAGTTTGTTCACAAATTGTAGACATCATGGGCCAGTAAAGTGTCACATGTTTTCTTACTTTCACAAATTTATTTCTAACATGTCTATTGAATGATTTTTGTTCTATATATATGTAAGCTTTGAACAGATTGGTTTATTCTGTCTATCTGTAGCATTCTGCCTGGTCACATTTCACTGCCTGCTTTGTCCGACTCAGTCACCATCAGAGAAGTCGTAAATGTTCTTACTTGTTAATGTGCTCATTTCGTGTAATTTACGTCACAGTCATTGTCCGTCCGTCCGCCTGCAATATGAGTTGCACATCTTGTTTCAGCAGTCAGTAAGTCAGTCAGTCAGTCACTTCTTTGGTCACTATTATTTCCACTGTGGATGTTTAGTTGTTGGTGTGAGTAACCTCCCCTGCCTATGTGTTGAGGTGACTTGATTGTGCAGTAGTTCCGTCAAGGCATGAAGTGTGCACCATGTGAGGCCTTTAAACATCCAACAGTTGTCAAGCAACCGATTGATCAACAAACATTAGTGTCAGGTTCTGAAGAATCGTCTGGAAATCTTTGAAAAATTTAAAGGTGATTTCCATGTCTTTCTCCATATCACATAGTCAGGTTAGGTTGAAATTATTGTGTAATTCTTAATGACATTTTCCTTTTTGGAAAAGCAATGTTTCATATCTTAATTGTGTTGAAATGAATTTTGAATTTTGAATTTATGTAATGTCTACTTCAACTTCTGAGTGACTATCTTGGTTTAAGCTGATTGTGGAAGTGGATATGCCAGAAAGATATTTCTATCTGTTCTTTAGTTAGCTCCAATGGAGCAGGCAACTGTTCCATGTATTTTTGTGCCATGATTAACACTTTACTTCTCTCCACTGATTATTTCATCTGTGATGTTGAGTTGACCGCCCAAAAGAGCATGTGTGTGAGCTGAAGAGCTGAATGGGTGACAGTTGGTCCTTCTTTCTCCTGTTATTCATTATGTGTTACTAAAGATCTGAGTACCCCTGGTCTGTAGGCCATGGTTGTATTGTGACACCATTGTGATTATCAAGCCGCCTCTTTGGGACGCCAAGAGTTGTTTATCTCTGCGTCTACCTCCCGCTCGTTCAATCGCTCGCTTGTGTGGATTTCGCTGCCCAGCTGGGTTGACGTCTGCCAGCCTGATGGAGCAGCCATCTTGGATTGTAGCTCATCGAGCAAGTGAGCCTCCTGTAAGTAGTTAGTGCAGAGGTTGAACAAATTACTGGTGAGAATTATGTGTGCATTAATTATTTATAGTGGTTTATGAAATGTGAGATTCAATTTAATACCGTGAATCCATGTATATCAGTTTGTAAGTCACCTTCCTGTTGTGTGTTGTAATCTTCTGGATGACGATGCTTAGTTCAAGTTTGTGATGAACAGATCTGTGCATTAGATGTAATATTTTCTGTTACATCTTCCCGAATGCAGTGCTGCATATAAATTAATTTCCCTTCTTCCCAATTTAGCTCATTGCTTGAGTCTCTAACATTTTAAAAGCATTGTCACCCAGTTCTGTTGGCAAAGTAATGTTCGCCATTGATGACTTTGTGTACATACGGAAATGATTAAGATTGTGTGTTTGATTTTAGCTTTCCCCGCTCCGCCCCTCCCCTCCCCCAACTAGACAGGGCACTCTGCCTCCCCCTCCCCATCTCGTTGTTGTGTCATTCTCTGCTGCTTTTGTACATATGCCTACTTGACTGTATATTATGTTGCTATATTAACTATACTTGGCCTGTAGGTGTTCTGTAGCCAAGTTTGTGCATAGCTGTTACCCTCCATGTCTTTGTAAACTATGTCTGGAAATATTTTGTAAAATTAAAATATTCTCATCAACCAGCATTTTCTTTGTTTTCTTTTGTCAAGTGATGAGTGAGTTGCAACTTGTTGTTAGGGCATAATTGCAGCCTTTGCGACACCTTGGCCTCTGTAGCCTTAGGTTTCAAAAATCATGAAGTGACTTGTTAAAGAAAGGTACTAACTTGCTGAAGTTTATGTCTTACTGCTAATTGGTTCAGTATTGTTTCAATGTAAATGTGGTATCCAAGTTTTCATTGTCGCCACTAATGGCTGAAATATTGCCCAAGCAGCATTAAGCACCAACTCACTCACAAATCTTCATTATCATCAACTTACTTCAGTTCTTGAACTTCATGATATCCAAGTTCAGAAGTCACAAGTCATTCACTTCTCAAACAGATAATGTCTATACCTTCAATTGGTGTTATTCTTCACCTTGATAGATTGACACTTATGTGCACTGTCAAAGTCTTTATATGATATCTCAAAAAGGTCATTACAAATGTCCAAATCTTAGTCATATCTTGTAAATCTTAGTCTGAGTTGTGACAGCATGTTGCTATGTGCTCATATAACCTCTACGAGATCTGATAAGACTCACCAGAGTTCCCTCCCTTGACTGCAAGGATTGAATTTAGTGTACAAAAACTTGGTCAATTTAGTATCACATTTACATTAAACTACATATATTAGACAAATATATAATTGAAATGTTGGCCGCAACAGTAAAGTTTTTAAAAACAAGACAGTGCACCTTGACTGACTTCAGTCATTGTTTTTGACTTTAATTTTGTGCATTTGTTGACTTAAGACTCACTCACCTGTGAGGTGCTTGTATATTTCAGGCTTTAAAAGAGGCAATACCATTTTTGATTCAACAATAGATGATAGAGCCATTGACATTATAGAATAAGGATGTCATGCTTAAACTTCATTCCAAACCAAAATTTGCTTTCACATCACAAAACTCATCTAACTGTAGATTCAGCTGTAGATGCATTGGTCTTGTTCCCAGGTGGTCAGTTAAGGGGGTAATTTTGGCCTTTTCTGAGAATAAGGGACCCTTTGCAATGGCAAAAGTATCCTACTCGAAACTTTGAGGCATACAGAGCAAAAACGGTATGCAAATTACCCCAGGACCTCCTCTAAGCACAACACTACTGCCTTAGTGATTGTATGCATTGCTTAGATATATCATCAATGTGTTTGGGTAAGCAAGTGCCAGTTCACAATGCAGAATTCTTTCTATTTTTCAAAGTAAACTCAAAACAAAAATCTTAGTCTGACATTTTATTTCAGCATTTGATAATGTTTCATATTCATGAACTAAATATCAGCTAGCTCGGCTGCACAGGATTAAGCAGTAAACAATATTTCTGTCAAAACACAACAAAGCTTCAACAAGCTACATAACACAATAAGCTCTGGACGAAAAACAAATTTGGGATATCTTGGCAACGAAGCATAGAGATGATTTCTGTAAGTTCAATCTCTTTGAGATCGTACTCCATAAACTTATGCCGGCTCTGACATCGTAGTTATCAGATTTACATATTTCAACAAGGGAACAACACTTCCTCTTTGATTATGGTTTATAGATTGGAATATTCCTCATATTTAGGTATATCATTTATAAATTGTTTACATCAAATTTTAAAAAACAACAAAAGGATTTCTGCGTAGGATTGGAAAAATAACCATGCAAAAAGGTAGCAAATATCAATATATCAATAATTAATAAGTACTCCAATTATGATTCTTATAATTGACAAATATGAAAACATGCATGGATATTGCCTCATGCTTTCTTGAATATTTGATAATTCCTCGATCAAAAACATGTAGAACAAATTATGTGTAAATAAAACAAATTCGAAGTAACTTTGTAACAATGATATTTGAAAATCAGAAAAAAAGAATTTTGTGAAATAGTCAATAAAGTTACACAATGTTTTGACATGAAAAAGATTATTCACAAATTTCTTGATAGTTTTTGGGTAAATGTGAACACGTTCTGTTGCAAATATTGTACTAAACTATCATTTGATAAGGTTTACCCATTCCAACACCTGTAGCTATTTGATGTATTACAGAGGTAGAATAACAATGACTATCTAGGATGTAGGTAACACCGACACACTCACTACCTATCTAACGCTACACATAGGTATAACAGTAGATTGCACAGGTTTATAGTTTATATTTCCAGAGAATATACTTAAGTTACTTATATTATGAAGTAGGTTGGTTGTTACTACAACTAAACTCTGAACTACAACTTAGCAGTTGATTATTAATTTAAACTTCTATCATCAATTGAAAAACTGTCATATAAAAATTCAAAACAATTTATTTGACGTATGAGTGTAACACTTCAGCCGCTGAATTACAGAGAGATTAAGAAATTTTATTCAACCGTGAAAGAAAGTCATGTTAACAAAACAGTGATCTCATAAAACTGAAAACAATGTCAACATTGTGAATTTCAAATGTTCAAACTTCACTTTTTAGTTAATTGCATTGTAGGGTCTTTTGGATGGTTTGAAAATCTAAAGTTTGACCTTTATTATTTGATATTTGAGACCAGAGATGAGATCTTATGCCAAAAAGTTGCTTTCTTCAAATATTTAAGTGTATATTCTAGTACCAGAAAAAATGTTCAGTGATTATTTTCATAACAGGTTGTGTATATGTTCATAATACTTACATAAAATAAAAACAAAAACTAATACTAAATGGAAGGCAAACATCTTTGGATTTTGCCATTTTAGTTTGGCATTTGCTACATTTGGTAAAAATAAAACTTAAAACTTTGTTTATGATTAGAGCAAATTTTAAACCTCAGTAAAAATAAAAGAGTGAAAAAAGGGAGAAAACTAGTTATATATCATATATAGAAAGCATAAAATTGAAAATTGATACTGGAATGAAGATAGAAAATGTAGAAAGTGATAGTAAATTACTTTTCTTTGTATACATTAATAAGATGTAACTTTATTTTAATGATAAACAGTTTGCTGAATTCTAAAGAAAATTGAAAGCCAAGCCATATTTACAGTTTTGCTAATACTGAGTAAATTGACTTAGGGTAGATAAAATACTGCTTTGCAACAAACTGTGAGAGATGATAACAAGCCTAATATACACAGATACATACATAAACATATATATATATGTACAGTGCAAGGAACAAATGCATGCATTACAATATGGTAGAAAACATGGCAGTTGAGTGACCTCTCCAATGAGATTGACCAATCAGATGAGAGAAGAGATAATAAATGCAAGGATAAAAGGTCGGCATTCCCCAATCAGATCATACAGACAAACCCACATGTACTTGTATTAGTTTGGGTCCATGCTACAGATGACCTTGACATTGACATGAGTCCTTGACCCAAGCAGTGAATTGAAAGGTTGGCAGAAGCAGAATTTTTACAATTAACAGTATAGTTTGAAATATATTTTCAAGTTTCGGTTGATTCACAGGTCAGATGTAGATACATTGTGACTCCATTAATAAGGGTGTTATTATGAAAAAAACTCTTACTATATACTCTTTGATATGGGAGAAAAAAAGTTACATAGGTTGCTCAAGCAAAAGCTTGACACTTGTGAAAATCTTAATTTGTGATAGATGTAAATATCTCAGTTATATTCAATTATCATTCTTGCCTTAATCTGTCATGTTAAGTCTCAATCTCACTGAAATCAGATCAGACCTACAACCTATAGGCAAGCACACTGTTTCTGTCCTGAGATCTAAGTACTGCTCAATAAGGCTCATGTCAGGCGGCCATGTCTGTAATCTGACATATTCGATAAATTCAGGGTTCATACACTTAAAAGAAACACTAACTCCATGCCTTTTCCATGGTTTTTCAATGACAATCCAAAGTTCAAATGTAAACAAGTGTGATGTTAGTTCAACATTGATATGGGAAAAATAAAAATAATCAATGAATGAATATTTCACAAGGAATACATGATCAAAGACTTTTCCATGTATGCCCATTTTCAAAACCTTTAAAGGCCTGAAAACATAACTTGAAATGTTTATGATTCCAGGTTTCATGACCTGAATGAACCTTCAGAGGCCTGCTGGTATATAAAATCTCAAGAAGGCTTTAAACCTGATCATTGATTGGCTTGAGTTAAAAGTTGACCTGACAAAACCTTATAAAGCAGTACCTAGATGTGCAATGTAAAGAAGGTACAATGAATAGGTTTTAGCTGATTACAATAAGATTGGAGGTCACTCAGTAGTCCCTGATAATTTAAGGAGGGTGTCGGTTTTATCAATTTTAAACACAATTTACAGCCTGTGGTAGATACCCAGTTTTTAAAGGAAGTCAAAAGGGTTGAAAAATGTGCCAATGCCACTTTATATGCACAGCACTGTTTATCTGTTGAAATACTACAAATTTGAAATTATAGTGAAATATATTTCAAACAGCTTGCCAATATGACTCATATCTGTAACCTGCAAAATCTGTCAGTAACCCTGTGGTTTATCTTGTCTTTATATTTGTAACATTAATTCATGTATCATTTGTGTGACCAATTAAATTGTGACTTGTGACATAAAAGAGTTTTGATTGGCTGCAGACAACATATCTGTATAAACATGCTTAATATCATCCATACACTGAGGGTGTTACATTCTTGCACTCAGTGTCAGTCAGCTGTCACCATATCACACCAGATTTATACACAGGTATCACATGTTCCTAGGAGAGTATCACTTGTATTATGTCAAAGGCCTTTATCAAGACAACTCTGTACATACTAAAACAGATCACAAAATTTTCTACAGAATCTACAGAGCATCGATAGCAAAACCATTGAAACAAAAATTATGATTATTATTATATCTTATTATAAGTTTTGAGAAATTGACAAAAAGAGACCATTGAAAGAGAAGATTGAGTGGAAATAAAGAGTTGAGCGGCAAGAGACGACAGTTTCTCCCCGAAGTATACTGTGCTGTGAGTGTTGTGTATTGATATGTACACCGTGATACCCTAATCTTGTCATGAGCAGTTTGTAACGAGGGCGACAACACTCAGTATCAGAGTGAGACTCTAGTCAAGTACACAACCAAGAAATGTATTATCATTATTACAGTCATGATGATGTACACAAATACAAGTTTATGATGAAACTACCATCACAGCTGAAATTGTTTTTTGATTGGTTAGCAATAATGATAAATTCTTAATTTGTAAATAAAATCCAAAGCAGACAATATTGGATCAATCTTAACAGGTCAATGATTACTGATAAGCCTAAAAAAGTAAGGGTAAAGGAACTAAGACAGCTTTGAAACTCTAGACCAAGGTGTACTTTTCCATAAAATTTGAAAATTTGATATTTGTCTGTAAACAAAGATATAAAAAACAAAATTTGTAAAAAACATCAATCAGAATTTAAGTGGTAAAGAAACCAGGAAATTGTGGTTGTTTAAATTTCTTTTTAGGTGTATGGCAAGAATATCAATGGGAATTTTATCTGAACATGTTTATAAATTAACATGGAAATATCAACTCCAGTTGTCAAACATTCGATATCAATTTTTGTTGTTGGCACTAATCACAGAAGTTAACAATGATTATTAGAAGTCTTGATGATTTTCTTGGTAGGTATGAAGTCCAACTAGGAAAGATTCAAAGGTGACTATGGGAAGAAATGATGGAGAGGAGAACCAGAAACGATTACTTTGACATGATTACTCAGAGGCCTGTGGTTGTGGTTGAAGGAGGCAAATATAAACTCTTTCTGGAGACAAAAAAAATAAACAATACTTAAAAAGATATGAAATAAATTGTTATAGAACTAAAGTATAAGTAAATTATTATGCTTGAGGTAAAAAGCAAATGGATTTATCTGGACTTTTATCAAAACAGCCTTGACATAAGTTTCTTTCAAAATCGATCCAGTGCCAAATCTTAAATGACAAGTCTCTTTTCAATGTAAGGACTTATTATTCTACAGTAAAGTTTGGCACCACATATTGCTGGCTATAAGGCAAGCTTATCTATCACATGTACATATACAGAGATATAGAAACATATATCATAACAAGAAAAACAATATAAATCACTCATAAACATAATAAAGTTGCTTTCTATTCTTATATCACTCATTCAACAAAAGAAAATGCTTGATAAATGAATAACATACAGTGGACAGTTGTATCTGTAAAACAATATGGCATGCATTAACAGGGATAACAATTACACAACCAGCTCATAATGAAACATGGTTATTCTCCTAATGAAAATAATGTGATAATGATACAATGATAGACTGGGAGACATTTGGACACAATTGCTTTAGGAGGCTACACAGAGACGGGCATGTTGCATGGAGAAACAACATCTAAATACACAAGAAACGGTGTCAAATATTTGAATGCAACGAGAAACAAATGAAGGACAGTAATGATAATATTAAGAGACTTTCTATAACATATGAAGACATCAAGCATACGAGAACATTGTTACACACATGTATAACATAAGGAAACATTGTAACACACATGTGTAACATGAGGAAACATTGTAACACAAAGGAATACATGAAGAAACATTGTAGCTAAAATGAATACATGAGGAAACATTGTAACACAAATGAATACATGAGGAAACAATATAACACCTGTATACATGAGAGAAAATTGTTACACATGTATGCATGAGGAAACACTGTTACACACATAAACATACGAGGAAATATTGCAACATGAATGTATATACATAGGACAATGTTAATACACACATTGCACGAGGAAAAAATATCCCACATGTATACATGAGAAGATGATATGAGATATGAGACAACCTTTTTTACCTATTTATACTTTTAAGCCTTTGCCATACTCCCTCAAAATAGCATGCTGCACCCGTTTTCAAAAACTTCCGGGAATCAGCCTTGCTACAAAACCCACATCTTGGATCAAAATATCTAAATCACGCTGAGAGAATGGTTCAGAACAAAAGATCATTCAATATGCTGAAAATTGCCGTTAAAAGGCTACATTACAGGATAGGTACAGGATAGGTTTTGTATGCCTTAAACACAAATTAGATAAAAAATTCAGATTTTTCCAATCATAAGTTATTATAACATGGTATGCGTAATATAAAATGTGACGATAAACGTCTTTTTGTATATTTAGTGGCTCTAGAAAGGTTTTTACTCATTATTGAAGATAGGGGATACGGCACAGAACACAGCATCTAAAAAGGGGTTGAAACTGGAATTTTTACCTAAAATGGTAACTTGTGTAAGTTACAGTTTTATCAAGAGATATGGAAGATGCAATAACATCAGAGATCGATGTGACAAATGAATAGATGAATATACAAGGTAAGTCATGAGCACATGAGGAAACAATAAGACACATGAATACAATGTGACACAGATGTGGAACTGTGTGAGACTGGGTGCTCCGACAGGTGGCCGGGGCATGTTCAACTAGGGTAGAAAAGACGGCTCAAATATCACTTCCTAAACCTGCTTGTGCTTGAAAAAGTGGCAAGACTGTTAAGAACAATAATTATCTCAAACACTGCTATGTAACACTACATTGTGAAGAATCCTCAGGGGCATGTTAGTTCTGTTTTGAAATTATGTCTAATTGCCAATTAACAATACTGTCCAGTGTTATTACACTTAATACAAGTTCCTTGAAATCCATGTTATACTTGTTATAGCTGAAGATTGCTTCGAAAAAAATTATTACCAACTTCAAATGACTCTGAATTTTGAGGTAAAATATTTTTTTAATAATTCATGAAATGTCAGGTTTAGTTCCTTGATAGTGCAAATTTTCTCAACTCTTCTAGGCATGATTCTGCAAGAACCACTACTGCTCTAAGTGATATCTTGAGCGATCAATGAGCAGTAAACTCCAGTTGAACACGCCCGAGATGTGCTGGTTG
Source organism: Steromphala cineraria (assembly GCA_916613615.1). Classification (NCBI taxonomy): domain Eukaryota; kingdom Metazoa; phylum Mollusca; class Gastropoda; order Trochida; family Trochidae; genus Steromphala; species Steromphala cineraria. Next base: position 24,200,790 of record OU744724.1, read on the forward strand.
GAAGTGTGACCAGATATAACAAGAATCACTGACTGGGCAAACAGATCAAGTTTCACTACATCAAGTAGTTGGCTTTATATAAGCTGTAAGTGTCATGGTTGCCTAAGATCATATAATGCAGAGCATACCCAAAGCAAAATGGCTTTCATTATTTAGAATACTGCAGTTTAAGCAATGATGGAATGATCTTGTATTGAGACAAAGGTAAAATAGTCATAGTGTGTTAATTAAATCTTCTTTCTCTTTACTAGAATATAAGTTCCATTCAGTCAACTCTGTAACATCTCATTAAAAAATTTGATATCGTGTGAGCATTTTCAACATATTTTTTTAGAATTAAAAATGATAATGTATTCAAACATTTTAGATCATACATTTTTTTAAAGAATTTTCTGGTAAAACAGTCGGATAAAAGTGAACAATTGCAACTAAAATGGCAAAACGATAGTAACTTGTGTCCTGTGTGACAGTGTTAACGTAGATTTCACAATAGATGAGACTTCCAGCTTATTTCATCACAAATGTCTGCCCGGCTCATTCTGTAATGATGTCATCAGTCTGTTGTCCTCCATCTTGGAACTGTCAGTCCCCTTAACTTGTCCATTTTGATTTGTCGGCGCTGTTTTCTCAACTAAGCATCCTAATGTTGTGGTTTGCTGGGGACAGGAATCTGATATTGTCCAATCTTAACAGCTAGAAGTGTTCCACATCCTCTGACAATTTGTTTGTATCCATGATATCAACTTTACGTTCGAACTATTGAACAACTTAGTGTCCAAGGTTGACGTTGTGAGTACTAAAATGTTGTGAGGGTGGTGGTGTCTATCAAGTGTTGTTGGCGGAACCTGTTACCAGAAAATGTCTGGAAATCTTAATCATTCCGGAGTTGTCTTGGCGTCATCTAAATCTTCATCCAACTCACATCTGGGAACAAATAAAATGATTAATCTTGTCAATGACGTTTTTCTTTACTATACAATAAATTTCATATTTTACAGAAAAGGAATATTATATTGAATAAACTATATCAATTTGAATGACAGAATTTGATACTTTTCAAACACACCAATTTTTAGACATTTTTTATTCATACATAACACAACTTGCTCATTACTGAAACTGAGTATAAAGCATATTCAAAGTAGAATTCTGAGTAATTCACATATAAAGGATTTAAATAATATAAAATCAAAATGCTAAATATATATAATACAACTGAAAACTCACAAAACTTCTCACCAGCCTTAAATCAAAGGACTTTGTCTTATAAACTGTCTACAACTGAAATATTGCCAAAGAGCCCTAAACAATATTGCAATGAATCACTAAAATCATATCAAGTCATATTTTCAAAAAACAGCTTTACTAAAAAGTATCTCTTACTTACACTGCGGCTGCTGAATGGAATAGGCCAACCATTACAAGAAGTGAACTTTCACCAAAGTCTTCAACTCAATATGCATTTCTAGCAAATGACTAAAGATTAGCTTTCCTGTTCTAAAATATTCTTAATCAGGGCTAATCATAAATTTTTCCAGCTGGAAACAACTCAAACAAATTTAATACAAAATGATAGAAGCATTGTGACAGGTGTGTGAGTTTGTAGCAAGGGTTCATGCAATTACCTAGCTCGGAGCGCCGAAGCTATCAGGGACTGACAGACTGACGGACTGACGGACGGCAGACAGCACAAAGTCTATACACAGATGATGAAGTGACGAAAAACACAACAGGAAAGAAGAAAGGGAGGAAGGCAGCAATTGATTGATCGATTGATTGACCATGCTCAAGGTGACGTGGGCTCACGGGGACTGTTGTTAGCAGACGCCATTTTGTACCGCCGCCGTCTGCAAAACAAACAAAACGCAGTGGTGCAAAAACTCATTAAAACAAAGGAAAGGGAGATCTACACAAAACAAGTAGGTGTCAATATCCTAGCTCTTCTAACACTGACAAGCTCACTATATATTAAAAGTACATTCCCTTTTTGTAATAATATATTTCTAAATTATTCATAGAGTATTATTAGAAACATAAATTTTTAAAACTTTATGTTCAATTTTTATAATCTTATCAGGTAAATATTACCTTACAGAGAAAAAGTATTAGTATTATTTCCAAAATGTAACAATATTTTGAAAATTACAACCATACTCCAACGACAGTTCAACAGATATACAGTACATGCTAACAGTTGGAAGTGAAAGGTGTCTTCCTACAGACAGTGAGTTAAAGCTGTCAAACAGTGGTAACATTATTGTGAATACCAAATATGAAGAGATCATTTATTGGGCACTAAGGTTTGTTTGACTGTACAACTTATCTTTATAAGGGCTTGTTAGAATAATTAGGAAATTGAGCCTTGAAGATAGTCCTTGTTTTTGGCTCTTATTGCCTTGTAATCATCAAATATTGAAATGAAAGATTTGTAGGTGAGAGATAACTTAGTGGTCTTTCACAAAAACCCCGATAACTAATGGGTTAAAAGTTGTCATAATGTAACTGTCAGGTCTTCAAAGATCAAAGATTCTGAAGATATGAATAAGAGTCGGTTTAATTGGTAGGTGTTGGATTAGTTGGATGAGTGCTAGATTCCTATGTCCAAACAAACTCTCTTCCATGTAACAACCCATCCAAGCACCATCCAAACTTTATATGTGCTCAAATGGCATTATTGGGCAGTGTTCAGTAAAAAAGAAACTAAACATTTTGTGAGAAATCACTTCTTTTGAGAAGAAATGTTAACTTAAAGTTTATATAAATAAAAAAAGCCTGATCATCTTGCATAAATTTTGAAAAAAAAAAATCTCCTAGCTTGTACTCCAAGAGTCTACAACTGATAGTGGGAAACCACCAGAAAAAGCTGGGTGCAAGAATGGACACACAACACTGAGACATGGAACTCACCGTGCAGTCACCACAGCATTCTTGGGTGCCATTCCCGGGGGAGGTTTTGGTATTCGGTTGTCCATGTCCATGTGCGGTGGGGTCATGGGTCTCTGACTCTCGGCATCTTCCCGTACAAGATGGTCAAGCCTTGAGGTTGACGCAGAGCGCTTTTTGGCAGGAGAATGCTTACTGGGTGCCTCTCCAGGCCCGGACTGCTTCCCGTCAGGAGCAGCGGGACCCAGAACTTTATTGTCATTGCATAGAGCATCAGAAGCACGGCGAGACACTGCATGGGGATTGAAAGCACTATTAAAATTGGAATTGGATTGAGGTTTATCAACAACTTCAGAACTAATTTCACGATTTAAAAGCTCTTTTACATCATGTAGATGTAATCGATCGTCCCTAAGTTTCAATACATCGTCCACATCTGCTAGAGCACTGGAGTATTTGAATCTGTCATCAGTATTTTTGTCCTTCTTTGTATTCTGATATGGAGGTGGTTTCCCTGTTGCAACAAGTTTGGACTGCACTTTGCCCGATTTCTTGTCCTCAAAGGATGGCTCGCGACCTTTGAAGACAAGTTTAGAGGGACTACCTGGAGATTGTTTGAGAGGAGATCCAATTCGATTGCCTATATCTTTTGCGAGTTTATCTGGCATTTTCCTGGGACTAGAGTAGTTACTCTGTTTATTGCCGTTTTTATCGTCCTTGTTATCTACACTGTAACTTCTTGGTAAACCTCCAGGTATAAACACACCTTGAGATTTTGGCACAGTTGGAATTGTCCCCTCCTCGCCTGCCACAACCTGATGCTTGAACTGAGTAAAGAACTCCTCATCCTCATCATCAAACACTAAAGAACCTCGGAATGCATCTTTAGAATCCTTGTCGTCCAGGAAGACAAGCGAGTTTCTCGCCACACTGTCAACATTCATCTCCTCTCCATCTGCCAGCGTGTTCTGGCCTCTTTTTGACCTCCCCTTTGGCCATCTGAGTTTAACCTCGCCACCCCGTGCCGCACTTTCCTCTGTCTGGTCATCATCACTCTCCTCTCCACTTGACCCGAACGCAGACACCCCGCCAATCCACTGACTCGCCACAGTGAAGGGCGCCGCCCTGGTGGCCATCTCGTCAGCGTTATCATCGGCAGCAGTATGGGTCTTGTCTTCTGTCTGAAGCATTGCAAAAGTAAGTGGCGCTCGGCTCACGGGGAACGTTACGTCTGGCAGATTGTCATTGATATTGCACCCATTGTCATCCAATTGGTCATTGTCAACATCTATAGTTGAATTCCTAACTACTTGTCTATCTACTACTTCTTTATCTAGAACATCAATAGACTGGTCGGCAGGCCTAGGCTGAGAGTCTGTTATATGGACCTGCCCGACCTGGCTCTCTAGAGTCACTCTCTCTATAGCACCTTCACCTTTGGTTTGATTATGCTGGGGCATGTGTATTAACACAGAGTCCTTCTGCTTAGCAGGATCACCTGTCACATTTCCTGACCTATTCCTCTCTGAACCTGAATTTCCAATTTTCTTTAGGTATGCAGATCGTTCCATCTCCTCCGAGATTTTCTTCATTCCCTGTTCACCTCCAACCATCTCTGAAATTCGGAAAGTTGGGATCGGCGGAACATCATCTCCGATCTCTTTCCTTCCACCATCTTTATTTTCCTTCCCGGAATTCTCCTTGGAACGACCTTCACCTTCTTCCTTGCCCTTTGTCTCAGCCTCGTATTTAGCACTCTGTTTCTCCTGCTCGGCCTTCTGGGAAAGGATATTCTCCTTCTCTTCCCATAGACGGTTGTCCATCTCTCCACGCGTGTACTTATTGTCAAGGATGAGATCAGCACCCCCTGGCTTCTTCAGGTTCTCCTCGTCCTCCTGGTTGTAGCTAAGGTTCTCATCAATCACCTCCGTAGCTCCATGGCCCGGGGTGTTCGGTCCCACCTGCAGGTTCCTGTGGACAGAAAGAAAAGTTTACAATTAGCCTTGAATAATCAATATTGAATGATTTTCTTTCTTGCTAGGATGATTTACAGTGGAAATCGAGGTCATTGCACAAACTTAACACAAACATGAACCTTAGCGGCCTCCTTTACATTGCACCTTAGTAACCATAACTTTTAATTTACAAATATGGATTGATAGTTATCTTCAGATTGTGAAACCATTAACAGTACCATTGCTGCATAAGACAAACAGTGTAATGGCCAAGGACATTGGTTTTGATTATGATGTGAGTTATCTCCCTTTTGATTTAGCAACCTCTATGGAATCATTAAACTAAGACATTGACTGATATAGGGTCATATTCATGTCATGGCAGGAACACTATTGCTGCACAGGAAAGCAAAGACAATAAGGATGATGATGGCGTGAGTATCTCCCATTATCTTTAGGCTACCAGTTATATCATCAAACTAAGATACTAAAAACATAAGAGTGTAAATCAGCTGTTTGTCCATATCAGCAATACTGCTGCAAAAGACAAAAAATAGTCAACAATATTGCATAATGGCAGAGAAGAAAAGGGTTTGATCTTAAACTAAGTTTTCGCAAACTCTTATGTTTAAAACATTATCGAACTAAGACATTGACTGAATGATGTTTTTCGATCTTCTTCAATATCACATAGCTACATACAAGTACGAGTGTCTGTTCACCACTGCAATCCATACTCACCCTTGTCCTGCTGTCTGTTTGATGGCTACAGGCTGAGAAGTGGTAGTGGCAACAGACATGTCAACAAAAGGCTTCTCCCAGTCATACAGATCGGCCTCCTTGATTGACTTGCGGCGTACACACTGCTCAAAGAGGTTGTGCAGCAGAGTGTAGTTGGGCTTGTCGTAGTAGTCAAGACTCTGGATGTGTTCGAGGAAAGTGCGGAACTCCGAGGGCATGTTCTTGAGCATGAGCATGTGGTCGTACTTCTCCTTCATAGTGCCGACCTGCTCCTTGTCCTTGATCTTCCTCCAGGGCAGCTGACCCACCACAAACTCCACCAGCATGTAAAACAGAGACCACAGGTCATCGTGGCGACCCATCTCCTGCAATGTAGGAAGAGGTTTATTACATGTTTCTTAAAAAAAATTTCTCCTGTATTCAGACAGGGTCACAATGTTGCTATCATAAAAAGACATACATATAGCCAAAGCAGCATTCAACAATAACTCACTCATTCACTCGAAATAATAACATTGTTGTTGATAAATAAGAAGAGAAAAAGAAGTATTTTTCTATAACTGTTCAGCGCCTTAGTTTTTAAAAATATACAAATTGATAAAAAAGAACTCTCACTGGTGTGTGTGGTTTGAAAGATTAATTAGCCTTCTAAAACAGGCTCTGTTCTGTAAGACACTCAGTTTACCCAAAGTTTCAAATGCCAGAAAGGCTGCCTGTCCACCTTTGAAACTAGCTTGATCTGAACATTTCTAAATTCTTGTGGGCAGGCACCTTTGTCCAACACTTATTGAAAATTCTTCTCTCAGATTACTCACCTTATTCTTATGTGCATTCACCGAAGCATATCTGACAGTTCCCCTGAAGCCAGCTGCAGCTCGAGGAGGTCGCACTTCACCGCCCGCAGTCGTGTACTGTCGAGCCAGGCCAAAGTCCAGCATGTACACCTTCCGACACTGGTTAGCAGTCTTACCCATGGAGAAGTTGGACTGAAAACAGATATCCTTTGTAAACAAACATACTCCTTCAAATGTTGATTTCTTTTTAGAAACCGTGAATGCTTCATATGAAAAATAGAGCCAGTGTCTCTGTAGCTCATTAGTCTTCAAATCGTTTTTGAGCTAAAAAGGTTGCCTTGTGAATGTTATCTTTGTAGGGTTCAGACAAGATTTGTAAATGTTATTGTCTTTCTTCCCAAAATAAGGATATAGCAGCTATGCTACAAACCAGATGTGCCCCTTTTAGTGATTTGATGAAATATTCATTGTTATCAAATCTTTTGTGATATTTACATGAGGACTAACTACCAGGCAGATATAATTGTAATTAAAAGTTTTGACTATCTTTGATAAAAAAACAACACAATTAAGTAGACCAAAGGTCATGGACATTGAATGTTGTTGATGTCAAAATCTTGTAGAGACAAATACATATCCAACTGTTGCTGAACTAATCTACATTGTACTTTCATTCAGAGTATCACCCGGGGGCCTGCTCTGAACTTTATGAGGGCATGGTTGACTTGCTCCCCTGTCTTAATGTGATCATTTTATTGTCACCTCTTTTATTACAAAGATATTAATCAAATGAACCTTTCCTTCCAATCACCTTTGGCTCTGCACTATGTCAAGGTTGGTTAACTCATTATACAGAAATGAATCAAATGAAGTTACAAAGTTACAACCTCAGAAAAATAACTCACACAAGCAAACTCCCATTACTACAACACAATGAAGATCTAGGGGGTGGGGATGGATGCAAATACCATTATCTTAATTTGTTCTAAAAATCCCCCCCCCCCCCCCCCCCCCCTGTATTTATTCATAATAATACATCAAAGGTTTGTTAATAAAATTAGTATTATTTGATATCTCATTTTATAACTCAAATTGATTATCCATAAGCATAGAAGGACCAAGCAATCATTAAGGAAAAACATTGGCAGCCATTTTAAACTGTACACCTTTTATCCATTTGAAATGGGGAAATGGTTTCATGTAGCTTTAGCAGACATAACATTTGTTGAAGAACTTCAATTTTTTGGGGTTTTATGAGATTTTTCTATTGACCTAAAAGACGTGCCACTACCCCCTTTACACATGAAGCTACTCACAGGTTTGATATCGCGGTGGAGGAAGCCGACCTCATGTATGGACTCGATGGCCTTCAGGATCTGTGCTCCCAGTCTCAGGGTGGTGCTGAGAGAGAAACAGCCCCGGGACTGACTCCGTCTCAACTCGGCCAGATTCTTCCCTTGGAGGGACATCACTACGTAGTTGTAGCGCTCGTTCCTTCCACACCCGATAAACCGGCAGACATGGTCACGACCTGGAGAGAGGAGGTTAGAGGTAATTGATGTCTTATTAACATGCCTTCGTGCGTTTCTTTTACAAATACCTTGTAAATTCATGCCCATGAAACTTACAACAATCTGTAAACTTAGAGATATACATGGGTAGAAGCAAGCAGAGCTCACATACACTTGTTACTGTCAAAGAATTTCAAAATAAGAAAGACACATACATGTAAAATGATTAACAGTAGGTAAAGTTGTATGACAGTTGAGCATATGTTTTCAGATGTTTAATTGCTAAAAAAAGATTTGAAGATTCCAGGTCTTTCATAGCTACATATCATGGTAAATATCTTTGTTTATTTCCTTTGATCTTGTGTAGCTGTCATGCTGGGTGCAATCGAACAATATTCACAAACATGATGTTTGATCTTATTTCAAATGTGTTCAACATTAACATATATTTCAATACTTCCACTGTTTATTTACAATGTTTTTGCTTATAAATATTTTGTGATGAGATCTTTTGACACCCTCTCCCTGACAGGAAAACAAATCATTTCAACCTTGCTGCCTTTTTTGTTTTTCTTTGCCAGTTCTTCAGCATACTGCACCTGAACTTGACATTAATTGCTTCAGCATACTGCACATGACCAAAGAACTTTAAAACAATGCAGAAAGATTCAATAAGCAAGTGACTAAGACTGACAGAAGTTTTTCTTTGTGGGTAAATGTGACAACATATTACCTTGCAGCTTCTTGAGTACAGCCACCTCCATCTTGAGCACCTGTTTGGGTTGTTTGGCCGACTCAAGCTTGAGAGCCACTAATTCTTTCGTCACCATGTCTGTCGCCTCGTAGATCTCCCCGAACCCTCCTCCCCCTATCTTCTTGGTCTGCGGAGGAAATAGCATTAATCTCTTAATAGGGGGCATGAAGATTTTGACATGTTCTTTTTAGAAGTGAACTTATATTTTTTTTAAATGTACCAGTTGAAGATAATTTTCTTTAGAATGATTTTTTAAAACAATTTTGCTGCAATTTACTTATCTAATGTTTTAAAAAAAAAATTTATTGATAAAAATGTCTTAAAAAGCATGATAAATATACAAGAATGCTGATGATTCATTGAAACAATAATTTAAATGGTATGGATGAAAGGGTTATGTAAATGCAGCCGATTAGAAATATTTCTGCACCAATCAAGACTGAGGGTACGTACGACTTTCCATCGGTCCTTGACGACCTGGTTCTGTTGCAGTAAGTCTTCTGTGGTCATACTGTGTGCGTGCTTGTGTGCGTGCGTGAGACGAGATCTGTGGCCTCGTCCGACCCGCCCCGACCTCGCGCTGCTTCGGGGATCAGCCCATCATGTGGGTGTAGCATTCTCACCACTGCAACGTGAAGGGATCACATTAACTCCTTTATATATTTAAAGTATGAAACCTTTGAAATACAGTTCAACACAATTATTTCCCAAATAAAAAATATTCATCATCAAATATTTCATCATATCATTTTTGTTATCAATTAAATTCTATGGATAAACTCCAAACTAATCTTAAATACTGGTAGCCTTTTTTCAGGTTTTGTACAATAAACACTAAAACTAAACAAAAACCAAAAAAAGACTCCTCTCTATCTGCTTTCTTAGCATTGCTTCCATACAGAGCAAAGTTGGGGACTGCCCTTTATTCCACAATAATGGATGGTATTTGAGCGACATCACCGAACAATGGTCAATGATATCAATAACGATAGTTTTATAATGACACTAGCAATGGCCTTGGTCAAGGATTTCAATTCGAGGTTTTATTCAAAGATTTATTCCCTTAACCTACCTACGGTATATTGAGGAAAGATATCATTAAAAAAAACTTATCCAAGGTTAAAATGAAAAACTCTTTTAGTAATATGTAGTAACTAGATTAGCGTTTGTGGGACACCGCAAAAGCAGAGCAGCCCCGAAACTTGGGGTTTCGCCTTACCCTGTTCCGCCTTCTACAAGCCTCAGCATATTGGGCATTTTCTTGTGACCTTTACTTTTGACACTCAAGGTCACGCAATCAATGAATACATTTCATTGAATATAACATTAATGTAACGAATTAAAGTGTTAAAAGTTAAAATAATCCATTTTCTCAATATATGTTGACCTTGCTGTGACCTTGACCTTTGACCTTGAAAGTGAACATGTCATTGTAATTCCCCAGAGGTGTAAACACTTACACATGTTCATGAGTTTTGAAAAGCTTAATGGGATTAAGTTATATCCAAATTAGTTGCACATTGCAATAACACAAATCTCATGACCTTGACCTTTGATCTTCAAGGTTACACAATCAATCAACACTTTTCATTGAGTATAACAATCATCTAATGATTAAAAGTGTTCATTGTTAAAATAAAGCATTTTCGCAAAACCATGCTAAAGTAGTGACCTTGCTGTGACCTTGACCTTGGACAGATTGTAGCGAAAACCTTTTCAAAATGTTTTACTCTTCCAAGGATGATACATACCAAGTTAGAGCTTCATAGCACAAAAACTTTTCAAGTTATTGCGTTTACAAGGAATTTTTTTAGTGATTTTATAGCTCGTGACCTTGACCTTTGACCTTGAAAGTGAACATGTCAAAATCGTTCCCCCGAGGTATAAGCAGTAATTATGAATACAAGTTCTGGAAACCTTAGTAGAAAAAAGTTATAGCCATTAGTATGAGCGCGGCGGCGGCGGCGGCGGAAACTGCACAAAAACTGATAGCAGCCCCGTCCTGCTAATAATATATTCTTGGCTTTACAAGGTCAAGTTGAAGATAAAAATGTCAAAAATGACAAGCAACAATCAAAATGTATTTCAAGTCTTTAGAGAGTTAATATAACTGATAAGTAACATAAAGTAAGCACTTTTCTAATTTCGTGAATAAAGACCTCAGGTTATTGATATACTTGTATGCTTCTTTCCATATCAATACGGTAGTTACTTTTTCTCTCTTCCCGTTTTTATCATGGGAGAAAGATAGAGAATTGAAATTTATGAACCTGAATAGTCCTTTAAAGGGGCAGTACAGTAGCACGTTTTTAGGGGGGGATATAAGGTGATGTCAGGAAAATGAAAGTAAATGGTTCCAATTGAAAGACAATGTGTTTAAAGTAAATGGAGCAGTAATAATTTAAATACATAACGTAATTTTAGCCATATGATTCCTTTTTCTTACACAAAATGAATTAAAGGTGTTCACACAAAATGGCCGCCAATGGATTTTACATGAATCTTCAAACTTTGTCCTCTGACTATGGATGATTGGCTTGTGTAATGAGATTTTTGACACTGTCAAAAAAAATACATTTAAACATTAACTTACACTTATCAGTGTAAATTTTAAAATATAAAATTATCAAAAAACGTGCTCCTGCTCCTTTAAAGTACAAAAATACTTACACAAATATTTCAGTTTTCATGCTTTATTATGCCAAAGTCAATGTTCATGCAAATTTCTCACTTTCTTTCCTCGCTGAATGTCGACCAAAGAAGGTCAAACAAAAATTTAAAATAAGTACAAGAGGAGGAAGGCCTTTAACAATCCCTATAAAGAAGACGTATCGTTTCATTTTTCTTTACGCCTCTGTCTGTGTCAATAGCTAATAACTTTTCCTGCCATTAGGTCAACAGAAACATTGAAGCTTTGAAGAAATTCAACCAAAGAATGTAGGAGAAGAATTGAAGATTAATACTATCTGAATTGAAAGCCCTTTAATTATAACGACAACCTCAAGAGCAGATCAGGATTCATATTTCTGAATGCTTCTGTCCATGTCAATAATTCATTTTCTTTCTCCTGCTTTTTGGTCAATAGGAGTGTCTAGCAAAAGTGTCAAATCAAGAAGCAGCTTACACCACATGGCTGAACTGACAACTCAAGTGCAGATGGAATCAATATGCTCCCTGCTCCTCCACACTCCATCACTGTCAGTCTATAAGTGTACGATAATCTCGAGATATCAGACAAGAGTCAACTTCCTATCATCATCCATTTGCAGACACTTCACTCTCAAATCAGCCAGTTCCATGTAACAAGTCTCCTCTTGTTGAAGCTATGCTTGTCAAAATTACAATCTATTACCCTGTATTTTATTCAGTTGGAATAAGAAATCAATAAAGTAATTGGCATAGATTCAACTGACTGAGCAACACTGAGGCAGTCAGTCAGTCCTTGCAGGGGATTCCGTCCACCATTGAACTGAGTCATCTAATGCAAACCTTAAACATGCAAGAACAAACCCAAATTGTAAGTTAATCCTAGCAGTATAGTATCCTCTTGGCCCAATTTCTTGAGACTAACATATCCCGGCTAAGAAAACATTATCACCTAAACCTCATGGGTGCTTCATTAAAGACCATCAAGAAGTAGCAAACACATGTGTCTGCCATTAAAAAAGGAAAGTTTCTTGGTTTGCCCGAAATCAAAGAATACAGAAATAGAGAAATTGGTTCTGTTTCTCATCAAGTAATGAATTATTCAAAATGGAGAACTAGCTTACATTATCAGCACTTTGGTTTTAGTCTTATATTGCACTTATGCTGTTGTGTATACAAATTTAGGGAAAACCTGAGCACAAATGCTTATATAGGTTGCAGTGAATTCTGCTGGTAAACAGTGGATATATAATGTAATCATCTATTATTTTCATCCAACCTCACTGCATGTTGAACAATTTTCTGCAGCAGACGAAAGTGAGGAGTCCTTGCATTAACATTTCTCACACAGATAGCTAAAGTGATAAAATCCAAAGCTAACCTCTGTTTAAATAGAAATATTTTTGGGCTCTTAATGGAAAACCCTGATAACAATACTGTAACAGTTGCAAAACAAGTGGATAATCTTTAAGTACTATTCCGTTGTGCTCAGTACTCCTAATCTCAAATTTTAAGAGTACATACTCCTCAGTTTGAAAAATTATCTGGAGCCCTGAAGTTGCATATCGATGCTTTCATTTTGCGCTGTCGCTCGTTAAAATTGCTGATTACCCCTTTAATGTTGCTGTTTCGTAAAGTTTCAATTTGTATAGGTATTTTTCTATGCTAAGTCGTGCATTTATGTGTACGTTTTGCTGTTTTTGGTGCAGATTAGTGGAGTTAGCGTAATGTTCGTACCCTGAGACAGGATGACTATTCAATGCGAATATCATTTCAATTTATCTTGTTTATTTGATTCTAATCATAACTAGCAATAAAGAGAAAGCGCTCTCATTGGTAAATCCGATTGACAATTGTATGCCTGCCAAAACAGTTGGTGCCACTATTGCTTGGTGCTATTTTTTTCATTGACTTGCTTGCCAAGCACAACAGGTCTCCGGTCTGATGGTCAGGTTAGGTGAATGAGGAACACTGATACATATACGCTTACGGGAAGGTAGCAGGATGCAACCAGTGTGAGATATTTCTATGACAACACTGTTTACCATACAAAAGAGAGAATGTCAAGATGGATATAAATTTTGTGAGTATTACCGTTGATCAAGGTATAAGGCGACCTGAAGCAAAAGGTGAACACTTTCTCGGTCCCAAAAAATTGCTACTTGAAACCATATACAGCCGTGTCGGGTAAAGATGAGCAGAGGGTAAAGATACGCACTTACACAAAAGTTAACCTAATAATTGTACATAAAGTGTTAGCTTGTAATTTTTTGTTGTCTTTACATCTTTTTGAAATGTTAAAGATATTGAAAGGTTTCAGATTGCTTTAAAAGAGTAAGATGTTGAACAGCGGCATAAAACAGTGACATGTTTGTACAAATTAACAAAATTGCTAACAAATTTATCGTCATCATATATTTTCTATTCTCCCATATCAAATGTGAATGGAAACAAAATCATTGATCCTACAATCAATATGTCATTCCTTGAACTTCTGAAAACAGTTTCAAAATCTATAAATATTATAAAATTGAAAATGTTACTTGTATTCAAAACCTGCCTGCGTATCTTTAGCCTACAATTCCGGCATTCCTAAAATAGGGGGTAGTAGTTACAAAACTTCGACTGTCTTTCACAAATAAAATTACAAAATATTATTCTACATTAGAATTGTCAACTAAACCCTAAACTTTCACATGGACATAGGGTTTTCTCTTATCTTGTATTTTCCTTGCATGACTGATCATTCATCTCTTAGGTGCGTATCTTTACCCGTCAGCACTGTATAAATATGATATCTTATGGTATGTTCTCAAACTAACAAAAATCATCACCTATTGTACAGAATCAGATACAATCATATTTTACCTGAGAACAAAAAGGTTAAGTCTTAAATAACCTGCGCTGCTTACGTCTTAGTAACAAAAGCCAACATTTCAATGTGTATTAAAGATCACATCCTTACCCTTGAGTTGCACAACTAAGAACATAGGACAAACGATGCCTCAATGTTTCCCAGTTTATGCAGGCCATACTTGGGAGTTTGGACCTCTGACACTGCTGGTATGACAAAGTGGGAACAGTCACTAGACATACCCTGAAACCTACTGAGCTCAACAAGAAGACCTCTCTTATATAACATGTCTGACACAGAGTTCACAAGCTGTTCCTTCTCAACCATCTCACACAGGGACTCTAATCATGAGAGAATCAAGTATTCAAGAAAAGGAGAATAGACTTCGTTACAGCATTTTCAATAGACTACGTAATAGTTAATTTGCATTCAAACATTTCATGCCAAAAGTCTGGATCCAAAATAAATCAATAATTTGGATTATTATGCAATGGGTATCTAATCATGTCGGGGATCAAATTAAGGGATCAAATAAGTTTAGCAGCATATCCTTTAGCACTAAATTCAACAAGATGTGTTTGTGAAACACGAATGCCCCCGGATGCATATGTCAAGTATCAAAGACCTAGATCAGACCAATCAAAAGTTATGACCAAGGTTAAAGTTTTTGTGGACAAACGGACAGACAGAAGGACAGACGGACGGACAGACGGACAGGTGAAAAACAATATACCCCCGGAATCTCCGATTCGGGGGCATAAAAATGTTTGGTTATTGCTTGGACAATGCTTTCAATATCAATCACATTTTACTAAATGGATTCTTGCAAACAACAAAACGCAATCAATTGTGTTTCATATACAATATATATGAATATCTAATAATTGATTTGATAAGAAAATAAGCTTTAAACAATTCTTATTTCATCTTAAATGCGCAAATTTTATACTGCTAGGCTAATTTAAACTCTGATCAAAATTTGCCCACTGCAAAATTATCATATTAGTGGGTATTATCAATTTATGTATATGTCATATCTGGAATGTCCCCTTAGATTTTTTTCCTCAAAATATTATGCCGATAGGATTGTCATTCTAATTGTATTGGTTACAAAATAAAACAATGACAAAAAAACATGAAATGTGGAAAGATAATTTGTTGTCACTAACGTGAACATATCTTGCGCAACAAGAGAGAAATTGGCTAAAAGAGATTGTCACACATCAGGGTTGATGTTTCATAGCTGCCCTAAATATGATGTCATGGTTACCTAAACCTACTGGTGTCTGTGTATCCAATGAACAATTACAATGAAGACTGAAAGCGCTAGATATCGTGCTAAAAAGTTTTATGTACTAATCAAACTCCTGTCGTGACCTTGAAAATTAGGTAAAGGTCACCAAAACTGACTTGTGTCTGTCTATCCACCCAATGAAAACAGATACCAAATTTGAAGGCTCTAGGTAAAAGGGTTAGTGAGATATCAAGATAACAATGTTTCCCTGTTGTGACCTTAAAAATATGGTGAAGGTCACAAAAACAACTGGTGTCTGTGTATCCACTCAATGAAAGACTTATACCAAGTTTAAAGGCTTTAAGTGCAAGGTATCGCGCTTACAAGGCTTTACATACTGGTCAAAGTTCTGTCATGACCTTGAAAATTTGGTCACGGTCACCAAAACCGACTGGTGTCTGAGTATTTACCCAATGAAGACTGATACCAAGTTTGAGGCTGTAAGTGCAAGGGTTTGTGAGATATCGCGCTAACAAGATGCAGGACAGAAATACAGAGCTGAATACTACGTCCCCTGCTCTGTGCTTCGCGGAGGATAAAAGCATGTCCAACAAGATGTGTTTGTGAAACACGAATGCCCCCAGATGCATCCTGCTCGCTGTGTCAAGGTCAAGGTCACAAGGTCAAATGTCATTGTGTCATCTGAAAGGTTTCATCACAAGGGATCCATATGTCAAGTATCAAAGAGCTAGCTCTGACCAATCAAAGGTTATGACCAAGGTTAAAGTTTTTGTGAACAAACGGACAGACGGACGGACGGACGGACGGAAAAGGTCAAATATCATGGTGTCATCTGAAAGGTCTCATCACAAGGGATACACATGTCAAGTATCAAAGACCTAGCACTGACAGTGTAGAAACTATAGCCAAGGTTAAAGTTTTCGGAAAAGGCTCGCTGTGTCAAGGTCAAGGTCACAAGGTCAAATGTCATGGTGTCATCTGAAAGGTCTCATCACAAGGGATCCATATGTCAAGTATCAAATAGCTAGCTCTGACCAATCAAAAGTTATGACCAAGGTTAAAGTTTTTGTGGACAAACGGACAGACGGACGGACGGACGGAAAAGGTCAAATATCATGGTGTCATCTGAAAGGTCTCATCACAAGGGATACACATGTCAAGTATCAAAGACCTAGCAATGACAGTATAGAAACTATAGCCAAGGTTAAAGTTTTCGGAAAAGGCTCGCTGTGTCAAGGTCACAAGGTCAAATGTCATGGTGTCATCTGAAAGGTCTCATCACAAGGGATCCATATGTCAAGTATCAAAGACCTAGCTCTGACCAATCAAAAGTTATGACCAAGGTTAAAGTTTTTGTGGACAAACGGACAGACAGACAGACGGACGGACAGACGGACAGACGGACAGGTGAAAAACAATATACCCCCGGAATCTCCGATTCGGGGGCATAAAAATCAAGGTCACAAGGTCAAATGTCATGGTGTCATCTGAAAGGTCTCATCACAAGGGATCCATATGTCAAGTATCAAAGACCTAGCTCTGACCAATCAAAAGTTATGACCAAGGTTAAAGTTTTTGTGGACAAACGGACAGACAGACAGACGGACGGACGGACAGACGGACAGGTGAAAAACAATATACCCCCGGAATCTCCGATTCGGGGGCATAAAAAAATCTTTATATATATAAAATCAGAAATACATAATTTGTGGTACCAATACATGATGATTTATGATGATAACATTAACTGAAATAAAGATTTTGATTGCCAATGCAACATGCCCATCTTTAAAAAATGAGTACTTTAATTTAGTTCTAGTTCAAAACGCTTAATTTCTGAAGATTTTCTTAAAATGTAATCAAACTTTTTGGTACTTTAATTCATTTGGTCTACACATATGGTCAAAATTTTAGAAAAACGTTATTTTTGTACTGATTTCATTGCAAAGGTCTTAATTGCCCACAAATATTGTCAATATTTTGCACACACAATAAATTATTGTACTCTTAGCTCTACCACAAATATGTGATTTTATTTACAAGGAAATATCCTGAACTTTGTGACCAACTTTGTTTCCCTGTTTGCCTAAAGTCAGCATAAATGTAAAATTCCTCAAGAACATTCAAGTTGACAACTTTTGAATTAAAAATGATTTTAAACATTAAACATAAGTTCTGTAGTTATTTATTTCTTATTACTTTCCCGTTGAAGATCTTACTGTTTAATAAATCTACCATGTTATCACACATGTCATAACATCGCACGCTGAACAAATGACGTGACATCACGTCATGATGACCTCACAATTGTTAAATATGACGTCACAATGCTAACAGGCCGTCGCAATGGCCATGTCGGCGAATTTCTTTATATTTTTGATGATGTTATTAAGCCAGTGATAAATAAATACCAAACTCGGTTCCCTTTCATACCATTTTTTGAAACTCATGAATGGTTTAGGTATTTAACTCGCTTTCACCCGTTAAATACCAACCCATTCATGAGTTTCATAAAAATGTTATGAAGCGGGGCGTTGTTTAGTATTCTCTATAAATACAACTGACAGCTTTGACTACTGTAACCATTTGATGTCACACATGTTAGATAATTCTTTCTTGTGTATTTTTCTCCTACTTATAGGATTCTGATTATTCTGTTTATGTGTTTAATTTTTCAATGTTGTTGATTTTTACCACACAATTTGAACTGTTTTAAAATCGGACAAGATAACCAATTCATGTAAAACAGATCAACAACACTTCAATTTTATTTAACTTGCATAGAAAAAATACATAATCTTGATATCTTAATCCTACAACAGAGTAATGAATTGTTGATATATTTCCAAATATTTAGAAATAAGTTTATATATTATGTTTTGCAATTATTTCATACCTTTTTCAAAAAATGTTGACCATGGTCAAATATTGTTTTTTTATCAACTATGAAAAACTGCTTTTATCTGGCACTAGGTCTATCTCTGGGGATTTTTTAACTATGTCAGAAAATGAAAATGCTTGAATATTGGAGACGTCAATTAATGAATGTTATGTTTGTATGCAAAATCAAAACTAATGACATCCTTCCTGTAAAAAGTTTATCTTGAAGAAAATCTCTTTAACTGTCTACTTTTTTTTCAAAATATTATTATGACCAAATACCAAATGAAATGACCATTGCCAACCTGGTCACTGAGAGTGCTTATCACAGAGTTTAATTTTACCTATGTTTTGTTTTGTTCTACAGTTTGAATCAAAGTAACAAATATTCATCAATAGACAATTTCTGGAGCTTATGAAGAAGATAACAAGGGGATTTCTTGTGTTAGTTGGAATACATGTGGAATAATCAAGAATATTTTTTGACTGAGTGCATCCGTAAATAGAGGATGATTGATTAAATCCTAGTATTTCAATATCACAAAATGATTGAGATCAATGTATTCAATCGATGAGTCATCTAGTTAAATGACAAAGAAATAGCTGATTATCATTACATTATCACAAGTCTAAAAAGAAAAGAAAATTGATTCCAGCAATGCAGTCATGTCATATCGGAAAGCAACAGTTGTCTGGGACATGTCCAGAAACATAACTAACACCATATGTGTTGTTCTCATTAAAGCAATCAAATGTACGTTTTGTCGCATTGAGTGAAATCATCAAGGTTTAGCTGCTCCCTAGGGAACAAATGCAACCTGTCATGACCGATGATAAACACTGACTAGACGATCACAGACTAATGTCAAATCTATTATCTATCCTTTCGTCTACACACATGATCACACGCTGGCTTTACAATACATCTTGTTTCAAAGTGAAAGATACTATAAACTTACCGAAATATTCGTTAGGACACTAAATAGTCGCTTTATCCATAATTAACACTCTTAGATTATAAATTCACGTCATTTTGCTAAGGTATGTGTCGCATCGCTATAGTACACTTCCGGTATACGAAACCGAGGCTATGAAATTAAGAAGGTGAAGGTCGTCTGCATATGATTTATTTCATTTTTGACACATCACTCTAAAACATGACACTAAATTCGAATGTTCAAAATATATCGTGTGTATCATTATATGTTATCGTTTCCCCCTTTCGACGCATTAATCAATGATTATTAATGCTAAATTATAAGAATCTAACACAAATAGTATTTTCTTAAATACTTATTACAACAAATTATTTTCCTAAACGGTCGTCTGGTGGGATGCGGTAAATTCGTACCCAAAACCAGAGAAGTATAATACACATCCCTGCCAAAACGAACTCATACCCGCAAATCTAGGTGGATTCGTACCCAAATCGGGCGGTGGATTCGTCACCACCTGAGATAATCAATGAATTAATCCACTTTACTGAAACAACATCTTATATGGATGGATATTGGATATTATTAACATGAGCCATGACTTCACTTGCAGAACGTCAGATGGCTTGTTAACCGTCAGATGGCTCGTTAAGAAATTGTTTATGACTTCTCAAACACTACATTACAAGCCAAATAAAACATCAACGAGGTGGATTGGGCGCATATATAAATATGCATATTATGAATTAAATAAACGTGTATGTAACCAGGTAACGCCAACGTCATGATACGCCCGAGACACACCAAAGATTGGGGAAAAATTGCATTATAGGGACTCAATCAATTTGTCCGTTCATTCTCAAAGAGATGAAAACTTTTGAAGCGTTAACCTAATGTATTAGATTTGATCAAATCAAATAATGGGCTGTGTTTTTTCTTTCTTTAAAATATTCTTATGACATGACAATAACATTTTGATACAATCCAGTGAAGTCCGAGTATAGAAACATCCACCGTTTTCATATGTCTACGAACCAACCGTGTCTACGAAAAGACCCCGTCTACGAACCCGTTTTGTCTACGAAAACACTGGTTCCCGTGTAAAATCCGAATATGCTAGTATATGGTATCCAAGAAACAACACATTCTACTGTCATTTAGGTATTCAACTTATTCTAAAATCAAAACAATTTCACCATCAATTGCAATTTTGGTAACCCCTTATTTTCTAAAACGATCTTTGATATATAAGAAATATGAAGACGAAATAGATCAAAATGAAATAGAAAACGGAAAAGGTGTCGGAAAACCGGTAAGTATTTTTTCTTGTATTGTTGTTGTTTGTTTTTTTTAAATACAAAATATCCTTTGAAATATAATATTTTAGAGACTATTACATGCGTTTTTCTAATATTTCTCTGCGGCTGCAGGAAAAAGCCATGGATTTTTGTTGATTTCAACTTTATCTGAAATATACTTCAAGTTCAATACCAATAACTTAAGGTTCTCTGTTAAAATTACATTTAGGCTTCGTAAGTCAAATTGGTTTTTTAGTTACAATGAGGAACACCATTGATAAAAAATATTCTGAACTACATACGGTTTTTGAAAATAATAAAAGGCAACAATTAGCATGATTAGGGCGAAAAGTGATGGCTTTTACCTTATACTCTATGTGTGGCGCCATATTCTAAATATTATATAAGTGTATATATACGTACATCTATATATCATGTCAAATATTAATTACTCACTTATGAATAAAGATGTGATATAATTAATGTTTTTCATTCATTTACATCTTATTGCGTTAATTTTGTATGTTTTTGATTCCAGCTTTCTGTTGTATTTTAGAAATTCAAATACGCCTTGCGGATTGTTCACCAATTCCCATTTCATCTTATTGAATAAAATAATATTTTTGACCATATATGAAACAGTTTTGTTGTATGGATAGGTGTTAAAAGATATATAGAGTCTTAAATTGTGCCTGTGACTAAATTATGTCGAATTATTGGGAACAAGTGATTATTAGGAGAGACCGGTTCGTAGAAGGTGATTTCGTAGGAGTGATATTTGTTATATAAATTCTTGAATACGTTTTTAGATATGTTAATGCTCTTTGGATTTGTACATTTGGAAGATTGTTATTTATATGCCTTAAAATGAAAATTTGTTACATATGGAATTACCGAGAAAGAAGTTCGTTCAATCAATCAATCAGCCCTTTGCCTAGGGACGCTGAACAATATAATTAGTAGTTGTACCAGCAGTTTATGAATGTCAAAAAACGTCCTTGAACTTTGACATGTAATATGGCGGGCACTTGTTGTCATTTCGCTGTCAGTGATTTTGGATGAACACAAATAATGGAGTTTTCTGACTTGGAATTAGCTCGACAACTGCAAGAAAAGTTTGACCGGGAGACTGCATCGTCATTTTCATCCCCACCGAGATCAAATAATGTACAGAGGAGCTCAAAATCACCACTTTCCATCATCGACCAGCAGTGGGAACTGACAGATCCTAACCCTGACATAAGAGCTTTGTTTTTGCAATATAATGACCGATTTTTCTGGGGGAGACTAGCAGGTATAGAAGTAAAATGGAGCCCAAGGATGACCCTGTATGTTATTTATCACAATATTCTCTATATTCTCTCTTTCCTTTTATTTAAGAGAAAACAATATTACTACTGTATTATTTTTAGGACTAAGGGCTTTACTGCTAGTATGGCTAGTGACCCTATTACCGTGGTAACCCTATTAACGTGGTAAACTCATTTAAGTCTCCAATGCCTACAAGGAATATTTATATTTGCAAAACACATCATAGATGAATTAACTAGATACTGAGGCATCTAAAAAAACATTTGTTCAAATGTTCAGTAGTATCTTTTCACATTTTCAGTGATCTGAAAAAATGAGTAATCATTTTCATTTATGAAATATTAACTGCTTGTGCAATTAATAAAGAAACGATCCTGTCTTCACAAAATATTGTCCGAGAGTTTTTTTATTATGTATGGGAATAGTTTGATAGATAACACACAGAAATGTATGAAAGGAAAATATATTAATGGTTTCAAAGATTTTTAATGAAAAATTTCATTAAGTGCGAAAATAAGACACAAACTCTAAAATCATAACCTTTTCGCCAGATAAAAGTAGGTTATTATGAGCTTAAAATAGATTGCAACATTCTCTTTTCATTTTATAGGTACAACTTATGTGAAGACAATGATCTCACTTTTAAAGAGCAATGAAACTTGAATATTATTTATATGATTTAATTGTAAAAAATGCCATTTTGTTAAGATAGTGTTCAAATCACTTATCAAAAATGGCTGCTCTGTAAAACTGTGACAAGGCGTCTTTTTATTAGAATTTTCTTGTTACAGCTTTGCAAATATTGTGTTTAATATCCTGATATAAAATTAATTTTCATTACATTTGTAAATAATAATCTTACATTGGTGATTTTATCTACAGAGAATGATTTATTTATCATATACTAAATACCTTGATAATAGGGACACTTCGGATAAAATACATCACACAGAGAAGATGTTTTATATCTATGTCTAAAAATATATTTTCCATAGATAGAAGTTTAATTAACATATTTTGGAAGGAAATATTTGCAGAGTTTAAAAACTAGAAAAAATATTTAGATTGTACTTATTTAGAGGAAAATATACATGTGAAACAATAAGACCCACGATAATAGGGACCACCTTCATACTGCATTTTACCAGGCGATAGTGTCATTAGTGAATTTAAGTTCAATTCGTAACTAAAGGATTGTCGACAGGGATCAAGGGTTTAAAAACATGATATGAAATGGACACAATCTTTGTGTGACTGGTAAAATGCACTCTATACGACGTTACAAAATAATTAACAGGTTTTGTAAATGATTCTGCATACATTTCCTTTGGTAACTTTCTAACTTGGTGCTCGATTACTGGTAGTATTATATGAATAGGTCCGTCAGCATACCCAGGGATGTTAAACTTCAGACTAACAACGTATTTATGATTTTAAATTCAAATGAGAAAGCTACATTTTGAAAGCATCCTCAGTAAATTTCTTACACCATAGAGTTAAACAATTATAATGGAAAAGTATAAAAATTAGATTAAACATTATAACCATTTGGACAGACTTGGTCAAATATATGCATCTTCAAATTTAAGAACTTTTACTATGTTGTTGGATGTTCTTACAGATGTGCAGGGGTGTGTGTGTATGAGGGTCGATCCGGTCTCTGTTCAGTTCGACTCAGTACGCCATTACTGAAACTAAGACCGAGAAAGGATCTTGTGGAAACACTTCTGGTAATTGACATGATTATTTTCATTTATTGAACTTAAGATAAGATCAGATAAGCCCATAAGGTAGTTCAAATAGAGAACTAAAACAATATGAAGGATTTTTTCAACATGGTACAAAATGTATAATGGTTGGTGGCCAATAATATGATAGCCAGTTTAGAAATTAATGTGATTACTGGTAAGAAAGAAGGATATGGTTTCCAGGTTTGAGGATTGTGACCTAATAGTCATCAGTCCTTGTAAAGTGTTGGGAAACATTAATTGCTGAATATTGTTTTCTAAAGATAATTCTGCTTCATCTTCCAGCACGAGATGATCCATGCCTACCTGTTTGTGACCCAAAACAACAAGGTAATATATCCTGTGTATTAGCAACACTGGCTATTGAAGTCTTGTGCTTCTAGCATCAGAACAAATTAGGGTTTGCATACTGTGGAAAACTGTTCTAAATGCAGAAAGTTTAAGTTGATTTTTATAATTATTATGCATTAGTATCCACATCTTGTTATATTATTGTATATGTACCCATGTAACTCCTACACATATCCTGTTATCTACTTGGCCAAATGCCTTATATGCTAAAATGTCTCATTTCAAATATTTGTTTATGAAGGATCATGACGGCCATGGACCTGAGTTCCAGAAACACATGAACAGAATCAACAAGGAAACTGGAACCAACATTTCAGTAAGTTTCAAAGGAGTATAGATACCTTATTAACTCAGTTATACGGTATATGATTACCGTATTAATGTAACCATGATATTATGTCAATATGAAAAGTGTTATGTTTCTTGAATCAATATTTCATAATGACTAAAATTATCATTTGAGCCTATAATCATATGTCTTAAGCTTGGGAAATAAAGATTTATTTTTGGATAATTGTAATGAGCAGCAGCATCAGCCTTTAAAGCTGGAAAAATAAATATGTTGCAGTGGACAATTGTAGGTAACTGCAGCATCCTCTAAAACTGGGGTTCGAGGAAAGAGCACATACGGTACCCATATAATTTCATATCCAAAGAAAGCCCCCATTTGAATTGTCTCTTTACCAGATTTACCACAACTTCCATGATGAGGTAGCAGCTTACAGACAGCACTGGTGGAGATGTGACGGCCCTTGTCGGAGCCGACCACCCTACTTTGGCTATGTGAAGCGGGCGATGAACCGAGCTCCAGCACCCAGAGACACCTGGTGGGGAGAACATCAGCGATCTTGTGGGGGGACGTACACAAAGGTGAAGGAACCTGATGGATATGGACAGAAGAAAAGCAAGAAGGAAAAGGAGGAAGTGGAGGAGAAAGACAACAAAGGTTATCCTTTCTCTGATAATCCTTTTACCCACTTTTTGTTAAAATTTTACTTGTGGTACGAAATATTATTTAAGGCATGCAATAATTTCAAAGCTTTTTTCAAAATCACATCACATGTTATTTGAGGGACCATATTATTTTGAAAGTTTTATTATGACCCATGATCCATACTCTTTGTTTGACTTTTAATCCAGGTTAAGAATCTTTTTGAATATGAAATCAGATCTCCTTTCCTTGATTCCTCCAGCAGCTAAGTATTAAAGATATCCTCGTTTTGTAATCCTGACCTTCAATTGTATTGACTCTTTCTTATACTGAACAAATCAGAAAATCACTTTTATGATTTTGTTATTGCAGTTCAACCTAAAAACTCTGGTCCAGATATAAGGTCATTCTGGGGATCAACAAACAATGCAAACACATCCAAGGTCCAAGGTGGCAAGAAAAAGCCATCGAGCACTGTGACATCAAATGAAGTATTTCCCAAGCAGGATGAGCCACGCCTTCCAAGTCTTCCAGGCTTCTCAGGCGACAGTAGTGAGGCTTCAAATAATTCAAGAAATAAGACTTCTACAAGCAATAACACAAGTTCGACAAGTGATACATTTCCAAGCGGGGTTTCGTGGAAACCTGCTCCCAAGCCAACTATAAAGACCATATGGGACAGCGAAACACCTAGCTCTTCCAAACCTGCTGGTAAACCGTCCTCAAATGGTCCTCAGATCTGTGATATAAACTCTGTAGATAATTTAAATAGTGTCACAGAGACTCAAACTTTTGAAGGTCAAGGTCACACACTTGGTTCAGGTCAAGGTCAAGGCCTGAGTTTTCTTGCACAGTTAAGGCGAGAAATGAATGCAAAGACCACATCTGACAAGACAACGAAACCAATGAAATCTCCAAGTCCAACTAAAGGCATTTCAAGAACAGACAGTCCAAAGAAGAATATTGATGACAACAATGTTAACTACAAAAAAAGTTTAAAAACAAATAGTCCTCAAAAGGAGAAGGACTGGAATAAAAGTGTGAGTCCTCAGATAAATAGCAGGTTCAAAACTGAGAGTCCTTTGAAGAATAAAGATAAGCATAAGAATGCTAGTCCTCGTAAGAATGTTATTCCCAGTCCGCAGAAGAGTTTGACAGACTGGTTCTCTCCATCTAGCTCTCAATCTGCTCACTCTGTGAACTCCCCAGGAGCACGACCAGGAGCAGGAGCAGGAGCAGGAGCCGGTTCATCCAATAGAAGGGATTCGTCCGACATTGTCTTATCAGATGATGACGATTTCACAAGTCCAAGGAAACCTCTCTTTAAGAAAGTGAACCCAGCCTCAAACTTCACCTCTCCACCCTATAAGAGAATCTCTTTATTCAATAATGATTCACCCACTAAAGATCTGACAGCTGGTACAAGTAAGTCAAAAAGTAATGATACATTTGATTCTGAAGGATCGAAGAAGAATCAGATAAACAATGGAAAGAGGAAAATTTCTTCAGCTGGTGATAGTGAGAGAAATAGACTCAAGTCATGGACAAGACAGAGGCGTTATAGTTCCTCTGATGACGATATTGAAGAAATAAAACAACCATCGAAAAAGTTCAAACCAAACAAAAATGTCAAGGGAACAAAGACTAATGAAAATGTTTCTGGTAAAAGCAAAAACAAATCAGGCAATGTGCAATCCAATAACACTACAGGAGGAAGTGGAACTAGTCAACCTATAAGGGGAGATAACTCTAGCGATCCCCTGCAATCATGTCCAGTGTGTCAAACTCGGGTTGTAGCTACCCAGATCAACGCTCATCTTGATGTGTGCCTTTCCTTACAGTAACCTCTTATCAAGCAATTCTTTTGAACCTTCTTAGAGAGGGATACCAAGTGATGTATTTTATTTGCTAAACTGTGATCCTAATAATTTAAAGTTGACAATTTCAAGTCTCATCTAATTATTACAACCCATCAAAACTGAAAGATTTGAATTTTGTGCCTTTCAATTAGTGGTGCCTGACATAATTCATACTACATTGAGTCTTGGTTATGTTCTTTTCCAAACAGAAAAGCTTTTGCTAATTCATAGAACAAAACAAAGCAACTCTATGCACTGCCACATATCATGGCTGTGACCTTTATTTATAAGTAGTTCGGCCCATTTTCCTTTATTTGGTGAGAGTGACAGAATCCATAATCTAAAAGAGAAATTGTCAATTTTTACATTGACTCTCAACATTTAAATTGAGTCCATCAAGCAATGCTACTTCATGAGCTAAATTAGATCATCATGAACTTCTTTGATCAGCATTCCAGAAGCCAAGGTGATGAAAAATTATGAAGATTATTCTAATGAATTTTCAACTTAATTACTCTTGGAAGGCAACATATTAACATAGATACTTTTGTCATTTTTCAGGAAATGATTGAAATGAAAATAAGTATCTATGTTTAAATATCTTCTTCTTAGAATTCACATAACCGCACACATATTTCACTATTTTCTTATAAATATATTAAATTCTGATGCAAAATTGTATAGTGCGTAAAAGGTCGCTATTCAGATATGTTCAGTTTGGTAATAAAAGCCGATTTTGAATGCCACTTTTGATGGACTGCTTAGACCTATCTGGCCACAAACCAGTGAATGCATGACTGGCCATCACTGGTCAAACCCCCCTTTTGTGACGTCATAAACAGAATCAGCAAAGTTATCTACTGTAACCATCTATTGTAACAATACCACAGGAAAAAACCCAATAATTAACGATTTTCAGAAAATGTTTTCCACTCAGTTAGATAAATCATTTGACGATGTAACACTACTATGCATTTGGTGTAAAAAAGATAGTTGAATGATATGTTAATCTGTATAGTCTGTTTATTGGATAAATTAACAAAAATCAAGCCCAGTTTTTATTTTGTTGAAAAGTCTGAACGAAAATCAAGAAGTGATAAAGTCTAGGTTAGTGGATGTTTAGAGTAAAGAAGTTGTTAATCCTTAAACATGCCTTGATCATACTTGATCCTATAATTCTTCCATCACGATATATATATATCTTACCGGTATGTTAATTCTGGCAGGGATTATTTCAAAATGTATTCAATACCACTGAATGTACAGGTACTTGGTATTGTATTTTCCAATGTTATATTATGCTATGCAAGTCATAACATAAACAGTTTACAACAAGTGATAGTTGTGTTATTTATTACGTTCACTTACAAACAAGATTATAATTGTGTAAACATACCATGTTTATATGTACCTACCCACCTCTACTCATGTATTCCTGCTTGACAACATTAGTATCTATGTTGAATCATTGCCTAGTAAGAATGAAGAAGTTGTACATGTATAGCCATAAAAGTACTTGTTATTACTTGAAGACTTAAGTTTATAGATATCAAAAAAAGAATAAGTTTGTAAGGTATTGTCCATGTCAGTGCCAGTAAAGTTGAAACAATTGAATGTTATGATCAAAATTGGTCAAGATATTTCATATAGATTTCAGTGGTATTCTAGACTTCCCAATATCAGGAAGATAAGCTGTTTAATGTTAATCCTTATTATTGACATTTCTGATTGATTCCCAAAATATTGCTATTTTCAATAATAGACTGTTCATACTCAATTATCTTATGTTTTTACAGCATTTCAGATTATGGTAGCCTTTTGTTAGAGCGAGTAAAATAATGGCTTCAAGGGCCCTGTAGCATATTTTCTTAGGGTAATAAGGAAATCTCATGATCTCGTGAAAAGTAAAAACCAAAGTTACCAAAATCACACTAACATTTCCCCAGCTTTATTCTGTCCGTCCAACCATCCCTATGTCAGGGTTCTTGTTAACATGATATCTCATGAACCATTAAGCTCAAAGTCTTCCTCAAAGTCTTGGGGATTATGGTCAATTTGATCTCATTTTCAAGGGGGGCGGGACAGCGC
Organism: Steromphala cineraria; assembly: GCA_916613615.1. Lineage (NCBI taxonomy): Eukaryota > Metazoa > Mollusca > Gastropoda > Trochida > Trochidae > Steromphala > Steromphala cineraria. The sequence continues at coordinate 24,229,584 of OU744724.1, forward strand.
AGTGGTTTGCGCGTTCGGCTAAGGATCAGAAGGTCTGTGGTTTGAATCCAGCCAGGGGCTCGGAAACTTTGTCTGCAGTAGAGAACTGTTCTACACGCAGTCAGGTTTGGGTACACTGAATTACAGCGCAGTAACACCCATGGTTCGCTAGTTTCAAGCCTATGCTCGCAGGTTTCACCGCAATGCATAGCCACAATAGTGTGGCGGGTGAAATACTCTTGAAAGCGGCGCAAAACCCAACATCACATCACATCACACCATCACATCATTTTCAAGGTCACCACGGCACTTTGAGCGATTTTCAAACTTTTGTTAACAGGAAACCTCATGAACCTTTTAAGAGCCACTTTTCATCACATATTGTTTTGCTTTGATATGAACCAATTCATATGAATTCAATACATCTTGCCTATTCATTCTCTTAATGGCAATTTGAGCAAGTGCTTGTTTCAATTAAAATCGTATAAGTCATGCATGTCCAATATACATGAATTCTAGTAATAAATAACCTATCAAAACATTATCAAATCAAAACTGTCATTCTGACTTCTTTAAATAAGTTTCCATAATAACTGTTTGACACAAGTGGCCCCTAATAAGGGTCACAGGGGCCACATTCTTAAAACCTTTTTTGATCATCTTCTCCAGAAGCAAAAGGCCTAGAAAGCTGAAACTTTGTGTACAGACTCCTTGACTAGTGGGGATTATAATTTATAGCTTTTGTGGCTCTATAGCCCTTCATAAATTTCAGCTTTGTAGGCCTGATGTCTCTTGAGAAGAAGCTACTGCCCCTTTAAGAGGATGTGACCGGCATTAACCAATGCTTGTATCTGAAAACTTCAATCAAAACATCCAAAGCTCACATTTTATTGAAATTCATCAATGAATGAAATTAGATCAAAAGTATTATGGTGAGCAAATATTATCAAAGTAGATTATAAAAACCAAGAAAACACATTCTAGATCATAATTGTTTAATGGTATTTAAGAACATACACAATTAAAATTTACAATACACAGTACTTAAAAAACAAAGTAGATACAATGTCATTGAAATGAGTAAAACAGTTGCAACATGACATTTCTATTCATCATTTCCGAACAGTTGACAGCCTTCAGAAATTTAAAACCTGACAAGTGACAAAAATGACTGTTGCATTGTAAAGGACAGAAATACATCAGTTAATAAGCCATTGGACAACAGGACTAAATCGAATGTTGATTTCCCACCAGAGCAGAACATCATCATCTTGCTCTTTCCTTTGGATAGGTTTTGGACTTTATGAAGTTTACAACACTGGAGTAGAAGTAAGGATGTCACATGGCGAGTTGAAGAGGGAACCCTTCAAGATTACGTCAGCAATTTCTTTGGTGACCAATTATTTGTGACATGAAGTTTTTCAAGTCTCAGATTTGTCAATAACATCAAAACAGCTTGTTATACAGATTGTGTTGGACATGGTTTCACCCCTGTGTTTCACACAACATCAATGATGCTTAGTTGTTGCCAAGTGAGTTACATCTTCTCTATTCTTTGGGAAAACAACCAAATTTGTTTCGACACTTCTTTGGTCAACTGTTCTTTCGACGCTTTTGGATTATCTTTGACATACTGAGCTATTGCAGCAATGGTTTGGTTGCGCAAGGCCTCGACCTCTCTCTCGCCACTAAATCGACTCCACAGTTCATAACCAATTCTGGCTGTGGTTAAGTTTTTGAGCGTCTCTGAGTCGCCCGAGTTGATCCACATTAGCGTGCCCATTTGTTGCAACAAATCAGCATTGTTTAAAGACCACGAACTGAGATCCATTTTGAGGTTTGTGTCAACTTTTGATGCTCTCAAGTTCGATGTCTTGTTGACAATAAATGCTTCCGGATCCTTTGTGCTACTAGTTATACAACTGCTCACTTACTTTATGTTGTCAGAGGGACGTCTGTTGAAACCACGTGTGTTTTTAAAAAAGAAATTGACAATCTTTTTGGAACAATGCGTATATAATTTTCTATGATTCCTCTACATTAATACAATTTGTAAAATCATATGTACCATAGATTTAACTCTCTCGATAACACTGTTTGATGAGTGAACTCACTCCTTAACCCCTGCCCAAGAACAAGGACCCTAAATACAGGGTATTTAGGGTCCTTGCCAAGAATAAATAATTGATTTGAATTGCTATACTTGCACAGCCCCTAAAGCATCCCCCTCGTCGTTGTTTATCTTAAATAGATAAAATTACATTTTAGTTTCTATGGATATCAAATGTGCTTTACGGATACTCATCTTCCTACGCATTGCCTAAAACGCCAGTTTCCGAACTGTCGGTTTGATGCCTTGCTGCTGACCCTTGATTTTTCTGTGCTGGCTCTCTTGTCTCTATATTCTATGTTATATACCGGTAATGTCTCTGCTTGTCTATATATCAGCACAGAAAGGTAAAGGGTCTATAGCAGTACGGAAAGTGTCGTTTAGGGTATGCGTCGGAAGATGCACGGATACTATACGTACGCAGCCTCCAACAAAAACCTTCGACGTTTTTTAACTGACGTTCGTTTTGAATGCTTTTGATATGTGCGCAATGCACAGGTGAATGAACTCCTGTCCTCTCAGCGATTACGGAAACAGATCGATTGTTCAGATTGCAACAGGACCCAGGCTCTTACATAGATAAAGATCCACAAATTTGAATACGTGTACTAACCTACTTTTATTATTCATAAACTGGGTGTGGCAGACCGTTCTTAATCTTTATAAATCATGCTCCGAATGTAAGTTAGAATGCTTAGTTCGATTTTGGAAACTGTACATATCTCTTAGACTATTACTAAATGTATGTACATATATCAATACTATACTTGTTTCAAATGTACAACTTTACATGTGTGTCATCCTTATTTATTCCTTCTGTGTATAAATAATAAAATATCAATGTTCGTATTAGGAAGGTGACAACCGATTGAGGAATAGTTTGAATAAAAACCTTGAAACCTTTTAAACTTGAACTGATAACAGGCAACAACATTTTCAGATTTATGTTTGACAGGAAGCTAGTTTAAATTTCCCAGTTGACTGATCACAGTCTAGCGTTTCATAATATGTAAGTTGTTATAAGTAAGCCTACGCTCTACGCCCCGATGTTTAGATTCAATATCGGAGTGCAGCGAGTAATATTGAGGCTCGACTTGTTGCTCTCTTGATAGGTATATATATTGATGTGAATACAAATGTATACATGTGCAATAATTTTAGTCTAAATCGAAAGTCTTACGCCTTTGGTCTGACACATTGTTTCGTTTATGACAACACTTTAAACTTCTATGATAACTAATCATGATTCTTCTTTTCCGTAACAATAAACTTTCACGTGACAGAGGGCACGTGGGGAAACACATTGTCGGTGGAGAACCACCTTATGATGGTACCAGATTCATTCTCCGAATATATGGAAGGACCATTCTTTTCTATCTAAGTTTATGGTTAAAAAATGAATAACGTTTTTGAGTTAAACCACGAAATAATTGTTCATGATTTTAAGAAAAACGACAGTGCCTTGTGATACCTACCATGGTATTCTCATTTTTGTTTCTTACGAGTTCAATCAAAATGCATCAAAATAAGATTTTTCACAATCACCATGCACATGATTATATCTTATTGCCGTTACAACTCAATCTGTTTGCTTCAGTTTTGGATTCTCTAGCAAACTATTCTGTTAGAACACCGGTTGCGTGAGAAGACATGAGTATAGAGCAATGTCCTTTGGCGGTAGAATTATCAAAGGTCGACATAAAATTCCACGTGGCATTGGTATCTTTTTGTGTGAAGATTTCTACAAGTTGAAAAGTTGAATTTCTTTAGGCAACAAAATCGGGATCATGACACAAACTGTGTAACCATACACACACCCACACCACAAGCCCACCCTTATGCTTTGTTCGCATGCACAACTTTTACACATGGGGGCAATATTACATATATACAAATTTACACATGTATGTACAATGTAATAGTAAATTTGCTTTGCGTTCACATGAGTTTTTAGCAAGGGTGTTTAAAGGCTCATTTTGTGAAAAGTTGAATGATTGAATGAATATTCCATATCAAAATAAGTTTGGGAATAGTTGGTCTCCATAATAAACATAATAGCATGGGAATTGTATAGAATTGAATAATACATTTATGACAAACCTCCAAAGGGCTGAAGAATGCAACAACAACATTCAAGGTTGACTGTATACGCCATATATTATACACTTGAGTCGTTATGTTATAATATAATGTTCCATGCAAAATACAATATTGTATAATATATTTTCATTTATTTTATATTTGATGAGAAAGTCTTTAATACTACCGTGTGAAGTATTACAATTTAAACAATATATTCTAATATATGGTCCTTCCTGGTTCATGGAAGTGCTTATTCACATGTTCATTCAATCATGTGTCTTGAAGTACATTTTTTTAGTGATTATTAACAGTATTCAAACATCCTTGCAAGATTAAAAAAAAGTTTATATTAGTTTGAGCAAAGACGTAAATAGAACTATTTACGTCTTTGGTTTGAGTCATTGAGTATATACAGAGGTAAACCAGTGTCCAACAGAACCAAATCTCAAGATAATTAAATCCATTAGTAATTGACATAGCTGAAACATAGTTATACGATTTCCCCGGAATAAAACTTACCTTGATTTATAATTTGAAAACATTATAATTTTTAGTCTACGAAAAACGCTTTTACAAAATCCATTGATTTGGAATATTTCTTGTTTAAATACCTCCTATTAACATTGACGCATCAAAGAATTAATATCAAATGAAATGCATTATATCGACAAAATCGTTTTATAACTTTCTCAATTTCAAAGTAAGTACCGAAAATCTGTCCAAAACATTTTTAAATTGCGATTTTGGTACCCAACAGTAACAAAAGTATCTGCTCCTAAAGAACGAATTTGTGTTTCTTCTTCACAAGACATATGCCGCGTTATCCTTTTCTTTCATTAAACAACTCTCCTCGGTAACAGAATTTGTTTGTGATGTTTTGGGACAACAGTTAATTCAATTACCAAGGTTACAAATTCATGTTCTGAGTTTAGATTTTGAAGCTATTTCTGTTATAGAGAAACAGTATTGATTCCTCTAAAAGAGCATTCGCAATTAGTAAAATAAGTACAGTTTTATGGGTAATTTGTAATAACGTGCTTGTCAGATTTGGGGACTCGGCCATCCATTTGAGATAAATATTTCATTTCAGAATGTTTAGCAATGTACACAAAACGAAAGCTATTTATCCTCTCACAATTTAAAAAAATCATCCCATAAATAAGACATAAAAAAACTCATTTCGTACATAAAATATATTGGATTTATAGAAGAACGCAGAATCTAACAACTGTGCAATTTGAATGTTATTGAATGTAACCTATATAAAATCAGCTACTGTTCGATAATTTAACGTGTGATTACTTATTTAGGTCTGAAAATGAATGAACTGAATAATTCAGTATTGGGGGCTTTCAGCGTTTCCTTTTTTGGTTAATTTGAAAAAACTGATAAAAGATTTTAGTGTACTCAACAAGTGAATAAATTTGCTATGCGTTCGCACGACACTTTTTACATACAGTGTAGATTTGCACATGTGTAAAATTACATTTGCACCATCTCCTCGCTAGATGTAAATTTACTCCTTGTGCAAAATTACTCACGTGTGCATGACACGATTTTCATAAGTGTGTAAAGTTTGCATACTTGTGTAACTTTACATAGTATGTATAAGGGTGCATGCGAACAGGGCTTTACTACTGAGTTGAACTTACCATCTACGTTCTTTCATGTGCCACGCCATAAAAGAAGATGTCTTCAAGAAAATGTTGCTGTTCTGCTTGTTAAAGAAAAAAACATTTTTCCACACGTAAAATTAAGTATTTCTTTTCTCGCATTGTCTATACGGAAATAACAAATTTCCCCAACGGATCTCTTAAATGGTTACACCATTGTATACATAAATTGAGTATTATTCATATTGGGTGTGTTTCTTATTTGGCGCTAAAATAAAGATAACCTTATCATATGTCCACTTCATCTGAACCCATTCAACATTAAAAATGTTATTTTGTAATGAGTTTCTCAGTGTTTGGTTACTTTGATAGACAGTCTTAAAATTTAATTCTAAATAATGATACACATCTTGGTTGGTTCGTTTTGTTAACATGTCGTCTTCCACAGGAAATCAAATTGTCAAATTTGCAATCTTTTAGTAGAGTACGTAGTGTGTGAACAAGGTATTATTATTTCCATGATATGAACCACATGAAGAAGTGTATATTTCAACAGCATAATGTCTACAGTAAAAGAGTGAATATTGATCAACTGGCTAATTAGATCCGCCTGAAACCTGAGAGATGTTGATCAATTCCTGCACGTCGACTGATAACATTATTCAATTCAAATTACCTCGATTATAGGAATCCGTTGCGCTTACGATCAAAGAGAGGGTGCCCTGTGACATTAACGTCAAATACTGGATGAGTTATAGCTAGCTTTATGTAAGGTATTGCTACCTCCAGCTCACACTTACACGACTTTCATCACTGCCCATGTGGGGTCCCTACGTGTTAGTTCATACATACTGCAGTCACGAATTCGGATATGTCGCACCATTGTCAGGAGTTTTAGCCCAACGTGGAACCCATTTGTGATAAAGTAGGCTTACAATACCATTCCATATGCCGCATTCAGGGAACTCCAGTTTACTTTCCAAAATGTTGAAGAGACGATCGTGGGATCTCCCAAGGTAGGGTTTTATAGGATATATATTCCATTAAATTTTATTGCCGGAGTAAGGGGATAGCGCCAATTTAATTAAGATACTTTTATTATCGATATATCAATAATGATTACATAAAAATATAGTATCATCTTTTATATAAAGTCGTTATGATTGTGAATGCTTTACTTAAATTCTTTCAAAATGAAATGTTTTGTGTATTTTAAGAAATGAATTAATCTTTAAACAAAGACGACAAAACAGTCTCGCCCTCTTTGTAAATCTAGGCCAAATTCAACAGAAGTTCGATGTATTAAATAACAATAGTCGTTGGGAAGATATGTTTTCTATTGAAAAACAAACTAGAGCGCCCTCTGCTGAGGTCAAACAAGGGTTATTTCCGGTGTAATATTTTCTATGTCAGTGTTGTCATTAGAATACTGCGACTTTAAACCCCATTTTCCTTCACAAATGATGGAATTCTGATAGAAATTTCCGGCTCAAAGGAATATTGGCGAAAAGGATATGCCAGATACTAAAGACAGGTACTTGTGCTTTTTGAATAATGTGTGAAATTTCTTTAGCACATGCTCTAACCCCACCTTTGTCAAATTTGGACCCTTGCCTTTGTTTTCATATTCACATTTAGCAGCTATCGCGAATAAGGACAGTAGTTGCACGTGTTAGTATAAGTGTTTTACTCTCCCTGTTGTGTTTGTGACAATTCCATTTAAATCTCAATGAAACAGGTTTTTATTTATGGTCATTTATTGATTTCTTAGGTCAATTATTCAAGTGTGATGTGACAACTGATGGTTTAAAAAAATAATGATTCACATGAAGTCTTGTTACAGAATATAACGTTGGTTCATTTCATAAACGACACATTAGTTATGCTTAATCTTGAGCATTTAAAAAATGTTATTCTGTTTTCAAAATCTAGTTGTGAAACTCACTGCAATAAAATTATTTATAAATACATTTAAATGATCTTCTTGAGATATTCTAAAATAATAAGTTATGGATGTTACATTTTAAACTATGTAATACTAGTACCTAATCATAATAAGAGTACCTCCAAAGAAGGGAATTTCTCTTTCATGCATCTGAAGCACTTCATATTATGTTTGTAGATTTGGGCAGATTAATGGCAAAGTTATTATACAAAAACAGTTTAAACACCATTGTCAAAATATTGTTATATTCCCATGACAACCTGCAGTGTTATTTCTTGATGTTATACTGAGTACTAGAGACATTTGTCGTTTCTATTTTCCTAGTTTCCTTATGGTAGGATACATTTGCCATTCAAAGGGGTTCAGCTGCCAAAATAACACCAATAATCATTTACCAAGACATTTTACAACACCGAAGATTGCCTATCTTCAGGTTTTGTTCATTTTAAAGACAAAAAGCTGTCACAAATATTTCATACTTCGATATGATCAATGATATTCAAATATTTTAAGGGCATTTCGAAGTAGTATACAGTATACACAAGACCTTCCAGATTTTCTGGTTAACAGCTTCCTTACTGTTAACGCCATAACATTTCGTGTTCCACCAATAGATGGGTTACATATACTCTGAAAAGTCATTATAAAATTTTGTCCAGTTGCTGTTATCAGTAACATTCAGTATCATTTTAATATTTGTCATCACTAAATGCCAGTTAGTAGTTGTTGATGTGACTGATTGATGTGACACATCGGGTAACGGTAACTGTAACCTGTGATTGACCTGTAAAATGATCACCTTGTAGACATCAGGAAGGGTTTATGAAGGATTGCAGGAAGGCATCCATTGAATGTGCATTTAAGATTAACATTCAAAATTTGTCAACTTGCTATTTATGCTGAAGTTTTAAAAGGACAATCAACCTTTTCATATTCTAATAAAATTTTGTTTTAAAAATTATTCGACTGTATGGGTCATTGGGTTTTGGGTCAATTTTTAATTGAAAGTGCATTGGAGAATTAGGATTTGAAATTCCCTACTAGTCTTTTAGATGTTTAAGTGTTGCTGCTAGGAAAATGGCATATTGCTACTCTAAAAGGATTATCCAATTTGAAAACGTTATGATGTTGTCCAATTTGAAAACGTTATGATAAGCCAATAGATTTAGTTGTTGCTCGTATATCCATTTAGTTTATTGATTGTTGTAAAAAATATAAAGAATTATGTATGCTTACAAACCTAATGAAAAAAAGATAATGTTTATACTTTCAATTTTGTGTCAACTAGTTATATTCTTATTGGATGCTTTGAAATCATGCCTTGAAATCTGTGAGTAGCCTGTCCAGGAGATATTTCATTAATAAACATTTTTTATAAGAAAATCTTTAAATTGTTACTAGACTGTAGCAAAATATCAAGCTCAAGAGTGGACTTTTACATGGATCTTCTTTTCCTTTTGATCAGACTATTTTCAATTTCAAATAGGCATAATTTCACTGTCTAGTTGACCTTAACTTAACTTCCTAAAGGTCTTTGTTTTATGTTATCAGCTTTACACTATTGAATAACTTCCTTTCTTAATCCAAAAACAAATAGAGTAATAGTTTAAAGAGAAATCTGAATATAGGACTGTGGTGCATGAGAAATTTACTGGAAGATAATCATAGACTGCTTTGATATCATCAATCATAGGCTTATTGCATTACGTGGAGATCTCAAGGCACTACAAGCGTCAGACGATGTGATTGGTACTTGTCACTCTGTGAAAATGTCAGAATTTCAATATCATGTTTCTTGAGACGGTCTGCTCTGTGTGGATATTAATTGTTTGGAATTATTAACACTTATGGACATAATTAACTCCTATTAAAGAAAATAAATTGTAGAAGTATTTCCCTTGTTGATAGTTTTTTTATCTTGAAACTGTATAATTGTATTAATTATAATTAGGTTATGTTTTGCTGGAAAGAGAACCAAAGTGAAATTGAGAAATCACAACGACAAAAATATTTGATAACCTGATTATGTATAAAAACTCCTTCAATCAAATGTAATAACCCTTTATAACTGAGATCTCAAACAGTGGTAAATCATAAACTAACTAACATAGATGTTATACCTGTAGCTTTTCCACAAAGAATTATTTAAACAACAATGAATTTAAGAGTCAGTTTGTATCTAACTATCCTATTTTAGTTTAGTAGTCACGATGCCTTAATGATTGTACACAGTTGACAGCAAAGGTTTGCCTATATCAAATTGAGAAACTGTTCAAACCAAATTTCTATACTTAATGTTCCCTTACTATCATAACACAAGTTTCCAACCCTTATTCCTCTTCAGTAAAGTCAAGATGGCATGTACATATAAAGAAATGCTGATACTGCTAGTGTGCAAGCAAGTGATCATGTAAAAGATATACAGGATATAACGAACTCCAAGGGCCTAGGGACCAAAGAATTTAGTTCGCTATATCCGGTGTTCTCTACTCACGTTTGGCCGCCGTGCATAGAGCATTTGACGGGACTTAAAAATGTGTTCGCTATATCTGATTGTTCGCTATATCCATGTTCTATTGTATTGACAAATATGATAGAAAATGATCAAGTTAACTTTAAGCTACAAAATTTTAGCACAAAATATTAGAGACAGAAAGAGCTCATCACATCGATTCAATCAATTATAAATTCATAATACAGATATTGAAATGATCCGAAATGAAAAAGGTTATAAGAGACTTTATATGTTATTGAAATACAAATTTGAAAATTTGATATTTTATGCAGATCGTTTTGGCTGGTTTTCATGCATATACAAGCAGAGCAAACAAAGCATATAGGAAAAATATATATGTTTATTTTGAAATGATAAGCAAATTGAAATAGTGAAGAGAGACTTTATGTATCATAAAAAAAATAATTATGTTGCAGTTTTTGGCTGGTTTTAACACAGACTCAAGCAGAGATACATTAAGGAAGTGGATAAAAAAATCATATCATGAAATGATTAGCAAATTCAAACTGTTTAAGAGACACTTTATATCATGAAACTACTGATATTATTCATGTAGAAATATACGGCTGGTTAATGGAGACACAAGCAGAGAGACAAGGAGCGTGTGGGAGAGATCAGACCGACTTCACGGCTGAGTGAGATCTCCAGGGGGAGCCATGTCCAGTCTGCTAGAGTCACTCGGACAATAAAGAGCTCGACCTAGTCGGGTGTAATTAAACCTGACATTATCACCTTGCACCTTGCTCCATGGAGTAGATCTCCCAGTAGATGAGTAGACCATTCCTGTACAGTAGTATTCTGCCAGCCAGACCTTAAAATTAGATAAAAGCCTAAGCAAGTCTATAAGAAGCCCCCTCTAAAAGTAAGGAAAACTGTGTCTCAATCTAATTTCTTTTTTCAAATTTTATATTTGATTTAGACAATCTCTGTACTGTACTGTAGTAGGCTGTCAGCCAGACCTTTAAATTAGATAAAAGCCTTAGCAAGTCTATAAGAAGCCCAATTTTAGGTCCCCCTCTGAAAGTAAGGAAAAGTTAGTCTCAATCTAATTTATTTAAAAAAAAAAAAATTTAATTTAAGTGTTAGACCATCTCTGTATATGAGTAGGTCCCCTTGTAGACTAAAAATTACTCGATGAAATAATGGAAATGGTTACTGTTTTTTTCATCTTTGTTGTATAATTCTTAACCTTGTAGTAGCCAAATCTTGTCTTGCTAAATGAGACCTAGACTATATAAAAGGCTCCCATTTGTAATGATTGACTCATGAAGCAGGAGTAGTAGTCCATCATCATCATCATCATCATCATCATCATCATCACATAACTACCGGTAATGGTTAAGATATTGGCTCTCTAATACTATAAGAATAATCAACAAGTTGCGAGGAATTACGGATTATCTGTCCTGAGTTAATCATTGTGACACAATAATTCACGAGGGACATATAATCCGTAATTCCGAGCATTGAGTTACGACAGTTCGGCCGGCAACTCTCCAAAGTAGCGCCGCCTTGAAGATTTAAACTTGAATTTACGGCAAAGAAAACATCAGAAGATCTTGATTTCCGATTAAAAATGTTGTAGTAATGTGTGACTTTCGCAATTTAAGTATAAGATTTTTCATCTATATCTCTCAACTGAAATAGAAGATCCAAGCGAATCATGAATAGTTCCCTCAACCAATCAAAATGCGAGTTATTTTTAGAAAATCTGTAATTCCCATGACTATTATGCAAACTTTAATACCCGGCATATCCTTGCCCACTTAGGTAAGAAAGCTCTCTAATCTTTTAGTGTGTAATTAACTAATTTTGTTGACCATGGTATAATGTTGTATATCACATTTGGCATTTAGCTCCCTAGCTTTGTGATGAAGGTGTATCTTTACAGTATAATAATGCATTCAATTACATGATAGTTTATCAGGTTACCTTATATTATGTCATTTTATGTCAGATATTGTTTCATGGATGTATCATTTAGATAGTCTGTCAGGCAGACCCTCAAATAAAATGAAAGCCAAAACAAGTCTATAATAAGACTTGAGAGCTCAATTTTAGAATTTTCTGAAAATTTAAATCTCCTTTTCAATATATTTATTTATTTTATTTTTTTTCAAATTTTAGATTTATTGAAAACATTCCTTTCAGAGTCTTATTGTTAGACAATCATTTAGACTGATCTTATTTTATCCTCTTTAGAACTCAGTTTTTAGTTTGATAATCAGATTGATAATAATCAGCAATATGAAGGACTTTGTGATTAGTGATTTAGTAAAAGAAATTGTTTCACCTTAAAGAAACATGTCATTTATTTCCACCTACATTTCTGTGATATCAATAGTTGTATATATAAAATTAATTTGATCATCTTATGTACAAAATTTGAGAGTTATAAATTTAGATTTTTTTATCTAAATGCTTGTAGCTTACTCAGCAACAACTGATGACTAATACAAATTTTGTTAGACATTGGAAATGATTCTTGAAACTAGAGAGTCCTTTGTGCCAAGAGTGTAATTTTGCCTGTGTATGTTTCACAATTCTCTCATGTTACAAAATTATCAATACCTATCAGTTTACTAACATAAAAAAACTAACATCAATGCACAACCTGTTGTTTGATAGAGTTAGGATGTTATATTGAGGTATTGAATATTTTTATACTTATTTATATATTGTGATACATTATGTATGAAATGTTTCAATTACCTCAAAACAATTGATTGTCCAAATGAGTGGGGGGAAAAATCTTTGATTTTGTGATATGTATTGCATAATGATATATATGCTTCATCCCAACTCTATTGTTCTAGGACATATTTCAAAGGATTATTGTGTCATCAACATTGCAGTAATACTTGTCTATAGTCAATAGATATCACACGGCTTAGTGCCAGACCTCACTCACATGTAAGCGTTATGATATATATCTTAATCCCTAAATCCTAGATGTAACACTGTATTCCCTAATCCGTTATCTGCTTTTATAGAGATCTTTGGCCGGTATGCTTGCAATGATCAAAACACATTTCCTCTATAATTTGTAAGGATTCAACCAGGGATGAATAACAAATAACGTTTTTGCATTGAGTATTTAGTTAAAGATTTTACATATAATCCATGTTACCATATAATCTATATTCTCATAATCTGAAAGGCCGTCAACTTTGGCTGGAGTTTTGAAAAGGGAAAGCTTGCTTCACAATTGTAACATTCTGTAAGGGTGAAACCTGAAAACAAACTCAAGAACTTGTGCACCATAGTTAGTTAGTACTGCATTACTGAAAATACCGGGTTTGAAATAACAATGCCTTGTGGAAAAATACCTCGCTAGTGAAGAGGAATAACTGACAGTGTAACTCAAGCTTGTTAAGATTTGAGAATATATTGAACATGCAGATGCATTTTGCAGCAGGAATATATTGATGAGTACTATTTGACTCACATTGAGAAGTCGCAATGTCTAGTGCGTTCATGACGAATAAGCTGAATTTCAATCCCCGACATGATTTGAATCTGAATGTCTTCATCCAGAGGGAGATCTCTAACCATCACACTAACCTGAACCAAGATCAGACAGAGGGGGCTGAACAATAGATCAAGTTTAGTAGCTGTTAGTGTAAAGTGATACGTCTAGGTGTGACTATGAATGGTGCTTGATGTAACCTCCCCTGTGTCCAGAGGTAGAAGCAATGGTATTTGTCAGAGCAATCTGTGGCAGACAGCTACTTAGGCTGATACTTGGTCTGTAGAAGAGTCTTTGATCCCTAATAGATATATGTTTTAGCAAATATTGAAGAAGGGGGTCTGATAAATGGGATCTCAGACTGAAACTTGGTATGATTTGTATTTGGGGATGTTGATCATTGTTTCATCAAGGATGATATTAAGAGCTGTTTTTGTTCACTTTAACATAATTATGCTTTTCTATAATGGAACATTTTTTATTTCTATTTTCTATTCTGTATTATTCTCACCAAAAAGAAAGGAAATTCTTTGCAAGCAACTTAGTCAAACAAATTCTGTCGCATTGACAGCAAGTATATGTTTTCTCTGTCTAGGGCCTCATTATAAACATACAAGGCCAGCTATTACTGTATTAGCAGATAAAGATTAAGGTAAACATTGTTAATCAATAACCCATTCAATCTTTCAGAGTAATTCCATTTTAAGTATACCTAGTTAAGTATATATTAGGTATATTCAAGTTTTTGCTTGAATTGAGCAGTTCTTGGTGAATTGCAATTGAAATGATTCTGAAAATATGATGACTGAGTGACAGGCCAGATTCTTGTATTCATAAGTCTGACATGAAACTACATGTAGTTTGTTATCCAGTATGTCAGCAAGGTCAGAGGTCACTGGGGTCAGTTGTACAGGAAGTGGTGGGGTGACATGTCCGTGAAACAAGAAAGTGTTGGGTTCTGGGTAATATGGGTCAAGTAGTATGTATGTTCAAGAACATGCTTTACAAAGCAAACATGCTATTGTAATATTTCCTTCTTCCATCATGAAATGTTACGTGCAGACATTACGAAAGGTCAAGATAGAAGTTTTTCATACTTTCTGTCCTCGAAAGAGGATTATGACTCAATAATAAAACAATGGGTTGAGACTGAATGGAGCTAAATGAGCTTTATGCAAGCTTACCCATGTCTAGGCTGACGTTGAGGCCCAAACAAGAACTGGTACCTGATGAGGCTTATGAGGCAAATTATTGATTATTTCTAAATATGAAGAAATAGAAAACATCAAACTTGCATAAAGTACTGGATGAGTCAGAGCGAGAGATTGTGTTAAGATTGTTCATCAATGGAAGATTTCAGCAGAGGAATCTTCCTCGACTTGACACAGAGTTATAATCAAGTTTAAACGTTGGAAAACGAGAGATCCATATAAGACTATGATGTATGAATCTAACAATTGATCATATGAAAGCAAAGAAAAAAAAATTATGTTACTATTAAAATATTCTTAATTTCTAACAGTACAAGATCTCATTTATATAATGTTTATTATCAGCAATATTTTTGGATAATTTTGGTAAAATGATAAAAATTGAAAGTACCATACTTACTAAGAAGTATTGCAGCAAATAAATTCTAGCATTGGGATATTTAACATTTATAAAGTTAAATTCAAAATGAAACTTATAAATCTTAAATCTTATAAGTCTTAAAGATGTTTGTGCAAAAGGAAATGCTGTAAGAACAAAAGCTTGGAATTCTATAAAGGTGTTGCACATCAATAACTATTTCTTCTACAGAAAGGTTGTGATTGGTTATTGTGCAACTAGAACCTTCATATGGTGTTGAGTTGACATGCTGATCAGCACTTTGCTCTTGGTAATGACGATATGAGGAACATAATATGGTTTGTCAGCTAAAAGCTTTCCTGTACATTAACTTTCTTCTCTGTTACAGTGACAGATGCAGGTACAGGCCTAGTTTCTGTAAAAATGATGTGAATATCAAATGTAGTTGTTTCGTGTCCTTCAAAATGCACTTATCAGACGATATTTGCTCTGTTGTTTTAACATATGTTCATACTATGTTAAAGATAAAACATGGTTATTGTTTGGATTTAAGCCCGAGGAAAGAAAAATGAGCGGAAAGTAAGACTGACAGCAAAGTTATGGTCTTGCAAGTTTTTTTTCCCCGAAGGTTTTGAAATCCTAAGCATAAACAAGGTTGAGTGTTTTATCTAAGAAACTATGATACAAAATTACTATCAACTTCAATCATAGTTTTCATGCTGTAGTATACTGCACTGCTTTATTGTATTTCTGGAATGATCAAAATGAATGGATATCAGTGATTTATATCCATCAAATTTCCATTGAAACAGGCATTGAGTTCAACTGTCTCTTGTAATTGTACTGCACAGAATGCATGCATCTTCGAATCCTAAGGTTTTACACATCACATTGGACTTGTCACATCGTTGATATTGTATCGGGATCATTAAATTTATATCTAAAAACAGGTATACAGTAACACTTACAATATCCACATTGAATTATTTGTATGCATATTTAAGTATATTGAGGTGTAAAAGGATATAAAATGCCGTAGGACTGCAAATTTACTGAAATCTGAGCCATAATACATTGTTTAACATAGCCAAACTTTTTATCTGGCCTGTTAGAGTTGTGGTTTGAGTGGTTAGAGTGCTTGCTTGCAACTTTGGAGATATTTTTTAAAAGGCAATTGAATTTTGGATTGGAGGGGTGAGGGGTTATTTCAGAAAATGTGATGAAGCCACAACAATAGACAAATCACCTGATATGTTTCTGAAAACAAGCACATTTATGGATCGTAAACCCCTCAGCGGCTTCAGAATGAAGATGAACAGTTTATATGCCTTCAGAAATTATTTTAACAAAGCTCAAAAGAAGACAGTTGATTGTCGGTAAATATGGTGAAGTCATAGATTCGTTTGCTGACAAGTATCTAAATATTTTCAGTAAATGCTCGTAATTAATTAGTCAGATTCCACCAACCATGTTGTGTGCAAACGTTTTAAATTGTCACAAGACAGTGATGTACCAAGATTTACTTCTTGTAAAGCAGTACCTTCATCAAATTCTTCTGCTTGATATGATAGAATACTTTGAAAAAATTATCTTTAAACCCTCAAGCCACTAACTTCACATTCAAATATTTCTGTCATTGCAATGCCATTCAAAATTATTTTGTACTTTATGTATGAGTGGCCGTTTTGGCCTCTTGAGTACTCAAAAACTGTGTTTAATAAGTTCAAAATCTTCTTTCGAGTGTCTCTATTCATATATTCCAAATCATGTTTGAAAGTGACACAAGAGTCGTGCTGACCAGTGTTGTTGTGTTGTGGTGCGTCAGCGTTGTGGTAGCATAGAACACTCCCAGTTGTGGCTGTTGACATTACGTGGGGTTGGCGGCAGCAGCCACTGTCTCTGTGTTTGTTGGCTGCCGTTTGTTATTGTCCAGTCGGTCTGGATCAACACTGTGACAATGTAGATGTGAGGGCACACACCGGCCTCCCCTAACTCTGGTGTGTGCTGGGCTGTGTGTGTTTGTCTCAACACTCACTGACAGGTGCACACTGCTAAAAACTTCTGTCGATTCAAAACTTATTTATTAACCCTTTACCTGCAGTGGTTTAACATAGTATATCTGTGTATGTGTGTGTGCTGGGCTGTTTGTGTTTGTCAGGGACTGCAAGAACTTCTTTATTCACCCTGTACCTGCAGGAATGGTTCAGCAATCTTTTAATGATCGCAAATCTGGATAATTGTTTTCGCTAAAGAACAGTGATTCCTGATTTTGTCTCGTAGTCATTTATTGGCAGGAATGGTTCAGAATTCTTTCACTTATAGCCAATCCCGAATAATCGCTTTGGGACCAGATTTCTTCGTTAACCCTTTTTATCTTTCACTTATAGGCAACTCTTTCATAATGCTTTGGGTAATGAGAAATGAATTCTGATGTCTTTTTATACTCCCCACTCATGAGTGTGAAATTAATTGATGGAACTTTTAAAGTAAAGTAACAGTTTGTCTCTACATGTATCATTTGTATATTTGTGTCCATCTTTGCATAAATTATCAACATATTCTCAACCACTCATACCTGGAACACTTTTAATGTAACAAAACTTGACACCATGTTGATTTGTAGATATACTTAAGTGTGTTTCAATTCCCCATTTGCATACATCATTAAAGGTTTTCTCAGTTTTTCTGTCATATTTATATATCATTTTCATCTCAGACAAGTGTTAGAATGTAACAAAACTTGTGTGATATGCCTCTTGTATGTTTCAGTTCCTAATATAAAAAATGTTCTCTTTTCCGACACATTTCTGTTTCTCTCATAACTTGAACAATAAGTGTTAGTAAGAAACAAAAGATGTCATATTTAATCACTGATGTGAAGATATGCCTTTTGTGTCTGTTGGTTCCTTGATTGCGTAAATTTTGTAATTCGTGTAGAATAAATGGGAGACTATTAAATTATAATGCTGAGGAATATATGGATGACAACTTCTTTGTTCATAGTATACACGAATATATGGATGACAACTTCTTTGTTCATAGTATGCATGAATATATGGATGACAACTTCTTTGTTCATAGTATGCATGAATATATGGATGACAACTTCTTTGTTCATAGTATGCATGAATATATGGATGACAACTTCTTTGTTCATAGTATGCATGAATATATGGATGACAACTTCTTTGTTCATAGTATGCCTCAGCATTATTGTCATTCCAACTTCTAAAATGCCTCTCAAAGAAGACTATTAAATTGCTTTGCCAAATAACATTCCTGTCATCAACTGGAGAAAGAAAGTGATAGTTTCCTGAGTGGCGCAGCCTCATTTTGAATAATATCTCTGACTTCATTGTCCCATACATAGCACCTAAATTATACATATTAGCTTCACTAAACGTAATATACATTCAAACCATGATCCCTAGATGTGCTGTTTGTGTGTTCTATCATGTACAGTTTTTTTATCAAAGAAAGATGGTCTCTGATGGGTATTATATTTGTTAAGAATATTAGGAATACCATTTGTGCATTGTCAGGATTTGATTTATAAAAATATGAGGAACCTAATTGAAGTTTTGATTGAACCTTTTTCTTATGCAATTTGGACTGAGTGAGCTTAACCCTATCTCTGCGAGGAATGATTCAGTAAAGCCAATCTTTGTCTCATTATTCTAGAGAGTAAGTTTTTTAGTTTGATAATATTATAGCCTCATTTTTATGGAGTGGTCAATTATAGCCTTTGTTAATTTGAATGTGATTCATGTACCGGTAAGTTGATTTCTCAGTATTGTTTGTCGGTGATTAATTAATATAAAGTTATGTGTCAAATTGTGTGACATATCTTGATACAGGATTTCGGTAAAAACAAATTAGTGTCAATCTGCCCTAAACATGCTTTGTAAGGAAGGAAATCTTCTTTTGTAAATCGATATGACTGATGATATGACTGGAAAGTTGTTGTTTAACGCCAGTAGTATGTGAACTACGATCGGCTAGTTCGTCCAGGATCTACCGACTGAGGCATGGCCCATTTAGGGGGGAAATTATTCTGAAGTCATATAGACAAATTATTTTTTTATTGACCCATCCTTTGTTTCCATAACAAACAGGTAGATTATGTAACCCATCCTACATGTGACTGAAACAAAAAAGAAAATTCTTTTGTAGACAGAGTAATTCAACAATGCAGCATGAATCATTGACAGCTCGGCTTATGAGCATTGCGTTATTTATTCCCATTTCATGAATATGAACTGTTTTTTTAACAGAAATGTGTTGGGCACTTTGCTTTCTTATTTCTGTGTGATGAGATTGTAATATCCTACGCAAAGATAACCAATGAGCTTTAGGAAATTGCATTAATCAGTTTAATTATTCAGTAACATCCTGTTTTGTTGACATCATTGCATGTGGAAATTGAGTCAACTGAGTAAATTAATTGTACAGTTGTTTTGCCCTCATTTGAATAGCATACAGCATGACTGTATAGAATGTAATACTCACACAATACTACTTATTTGATAAGAAGAATATCAAACAGGTGTGTCATTGGCTATTCTCTGTTACTATGGGCTGAATGTTCCCATGCTCTACACTACATGGGACTTGTCATTAGGAAAATCTGTGTCAATTCATCTGCTCCTGATTTGACTAAGCCAAAGTAACTGCATCATCGATTATACCCGAGAAACTTTTAAAATCCATGTTGTGACACTTTTTATTCTTTTGAGGAAATAGGCATGTTATTAGCCAAGTTTCAATGAAATTTTAAGTGCAAGTTCTTGAGCATATGGTAAAAAGGATGAATGAAAAACTGAATAACGATGCATGTTTTCCATCATCTCATGTCAAGGTTATTTTTTGGAGAATATACAAGGACAGGTATTTGATATTTATCATTATATAATAATTGCGAATGATCAAATACCTGTATGTTTATGTTCAGATATGACTCTTATCATTCTTGTTCAAGCATTATGTGTTTTATGTCCTTTTTAGTTTCAATCAATTTACATACTTGTATTACCAATATGTCATTCTAAGTTTCAAACATCATGATTGGGTAATCAACTCTAGATGATGTTGGAGGTGATTTATTGGAGATTCCAACATATTTAGCAGAAAATCTTCAAGGGACCAATGTTTGTAAGCCAGTGTTTACTGAGCAACTAAACTAAAGTATAACAAAGCGAAACACAATATATTGTGAAGTAATGTCAGAGTCCTCAGTGATCAATCTACAGATATGACCCTCTGAGTGAAGGGACTCGCTACCAAAAAGTCTTGTGAGTCCAAGCTGATTTAATAAGGAAGCACATAGTATCACAAAAAAAACCTATGCATCCCAGGACTCACAGCTTAAATTTCTATGAGTCCTTTCTAAATTTTATGAGTATTTGAAGCAGGACTCGCAGGTAATTTTATCCCTGAGTTCTATTCAACCCACTCTAAAGCTATTCCTCTACAAGTGTAATTCTGTTCCTACTGTAGCAATCTGCAGTCTCACTCACACAAGGAAACTGTTGTCACGTTTTGCCTCTTACCAATTGTCCATTGTTTTCCAGTCGAGGTGAACTATGTTGTAGTGTGGTGTCAACTACTGAATTGATTGTGTCAACCCACTCATGCATGGCTTTTATACTGTATTTGAAGCAATAAATGCTCTTTTCACAATGGAGCTTTCTTTGATGAATAAACTTGTGAAACTCGATATGTCTTACTCTCTGGCATATGACATTTTACCCTGTAAACAAAGTTATGAGCAATAATCGTCAAACATTATACATTTGTTTTATATGTGTTTCTCTTGTTGGTAAAATTATGAAGTTTTGGTTAGTATTCTATGGAAACGGCAGTCAAATGTCTTCAGAGATTTCATCTGTCTTGTCCTGCCTCAACTTTCAAATGATATGGGTTTTTTTCTCCAAAACTTTGTCTTTTGCTATTACAAGTTTCTCTGATCAGTGTTTGAACCTTGGTTATATCCTTTGTTAAATTTGGCCTTAGAGGTTTTATTTTGTATCAATCGTCATTCGTCATAAAATTGTAATGTTATTTCGAATATGTTGCAGGAGTTATAAATGGTGTCTATTATGTCTCCAAACAATTTATACAAATATAATGTCATGATCGTGCAGAAGTGGAATAGATAATGGTATTACCATATTACAAATAGGATGATGGAAAGTTAGTTTATTCAGAGTACAATTAAATAGATATGTTCCATAGCATTGGGACTGAAGAACATGTAAACAAATACATCATATTACCATTTAGCCCATTTCTTGCTGGATTAAGATGCAAAACCATGTCTGATTAGCCAACTTCACTCTTTTACTCATATTGCGTGCTGTTGCAGGCCGAGTGAAGACAAACCGTCTGCCCCAAGCATACAGGAAGTGGCGGCAAAACCCCCGCCAGGACCCTCCGTTTCTTCCAGAAAGGGGACACAACCCTCGGAAGGCGCAGATCCCATCAAGTATGGAGAGCTGATAGTCCTTGGGTGAGTCTGGGATCTTTATGAATGTTGCTTTTGCTCTATGAAAATAAATTTTTGTATCTACTGTCAAAGGATGTCTGATTTACAGAAGATAATAGTAAGAATTTGAAATGTTTTGATGATTACCGTATCCTCGCGGGTATAAGATCAGGGGGCCCGGCAAACAAATATCTTGAAAATAGGGGGGTGGGCTTTAAACCGCGAGTGACCCCAACCAAGAAAATCCTTCATGCGAGTTGCATTGAAAACTGACATCGATACTTTTGACTGTTGTTCAGGTCTTCTTAAATATCAAATGACACTTTTTCCAGACGTATATTATTAAAAAGAATGATAAAAGAATTGCAAATGCTAACTTACATTGTTTGTTGTTTGTTTTAATCAAACTCATGAAAAACAAACGTGAATAATCAGTCGAAAGCTACATGTGTTTACTTGTAGAGAGATATTTGTTACAAGCCTTTTCATTGGCCCAGAAATGTAGGTCAACCAATCAGCAAGTCGATTTGAAAACGATGTATGAAACTGAAACGTGGTTGTAATAAATTCATGACAACATATTGTCGACACAATATTAAATGTCTAAATATTCAAATATTTGTTTAACATTTTCGATATATTACATTTTCCAAAACAATATGCAGTTAAATAAAATATTTACGTATATAAAATTCGAAGAAAAACTTGCAAATATTATGATAATGAGCACGAAAGAATATTAATAATGTTATTTGTCGTCAAGAAATTACGATTGAGATTTCAAGTGCAGTAAAACAGCGTGCTTTCGCGAAAGTATATTTGACAAAGATATCTTTGAACTTTGATTAAATATGATAAATAAGTTTGGAAATATGCCATATTAAACATTTAGAATGGATAACAAGCCTTACAAAGCGATAGTTCTTGATTATATTTTGGAAATCAAATATTTTAATTCCCGATCGCTGATGCAAGTGAAGCCACATACATCGTGATTTCTGCTGAAATTTAACAGTACGTTAATGATGCATGAATATTCAAAAACAATATGTTGTTTTATTTTTATTAATTGACAATGTATATAGTCATTAAAAACAACAACAGGACAATGTATTTTTATTTTTCAAGAAATGACATCGATGTAAACTTGTGCATTTTGCTTCCGGTGTAAACATCGCTAACTCGAGGCTAACTCGATCGTCTGACATCGATTGTGATTTGTGTCACACTTCCGAGAATTGGGGGGTGGGCTATAAACCGAGAATGACCCCAATCTGCTCAACCCTGAAAAATGGGGGGTGGGCTTTAGTTCGAGGGTGGTCATATACCCGCGAGGATACGGTAGTTCTATTGAAATGACGCCAACGGTAAAAGAGGTTGCTGTCTTGGCAGGTTTGGAAGTAAATTTGTGTATGAAATTTATCCAGAGGTTTGATTATTATCTTTTCTCCTAGATACAATGGACACTTGCCAAGTGGAGACAAAGGTCGACGCAGGAGCAAGTATATTCTATGGAAGAGGTCACGAGCAAATGGGGTCAAACCCTACCGAAAACATCTTGTCACAAGCCCGCAGTCTTCCAAGGTAGATAACTCTTCTTTCCTCTAAGACTTCATCCATTCATATGTGTAAATGCGAAACTGTTCCAATCTGTCATTCATTACTCAAACTTTTGCTTCTCAAAATAAAATGAATTTGAAATTCTGTCCATTTGATGGGCATACACAGGGGTAACAAAATAATTTGCCAAGAATTATTTTATGTTTGACTGATGTTTGAGGAAAACATATACAAATGGAGATGCAATAAGAAAATCCAAATGAGAAGATGATGACTTTTGATTATGATGGCTACGAAATAATGCAATGATACTCTGTCCCTAATCCCAGGCTGTTCAGGACTCTGCCCAACACTCGGTCTCGTACACGCTATCCCGGAACAAGGCCGTCATCGTTGAGTACAAACAGGATGAGGATTCAGATATGTTCCAGGTAAAACAGTTGTCAGGGAAATAGCATTTTCTGATTCAGTTTGTATTACTTCGCTGACAACAATCATTTAGTTATGGCATTTCTATTCGAGATATTGTATTAGGTTCATGTCAAATCAATGAATATTTCCTGAATACATTTTTAGGACATATATATTTGGCTCTAGGCAGATGTTACCAAAGTACAACACTAGTATAACCCTTTCAGAACTGCAATCTTGAAATCAGGTCTTAAAGTGCATTTGTTATTGGTTTCTTAGGTGTGTAAGGGTTAAACATTGTTTTTGCACCAACACAGGAAACAACAGTTTTATTTCTAACATAAACATAGTAAAGTGGTGAGATTCCAACCCTGACCTTCAAGGTGTTTAATCTTTCTCCAATATTTTCAGATTGGCCGCTCGTCAGAAAATCCCATTGACTTTGTTGTTATGGATACCATTCCTGGCAATCAAAGGGGGACAACTGAGAACATCACACAAAGCACAATATCTCGCTTTGCGTGTCGTGTGATGGTTGACAGAAACCCTCCCTACACAGCGAGGATCTATGCGGCAGGATTTGACTCCGGGAGGAATATCTTTCTAGGGGTGAGTATAATCTTGCTAATGGTTTCAGGTTCACGTCTTTGCTTAAGAATGATGAACAACAGTAATTCTTGAATAAATACATAGGGCTATGCAATAGCCAAAAGGACACCTTTGCTTGGAGTCCCTCTGTGTATGTTTGGTTGGCCCTTAATATTTTTATTGTGAGTATGTTAAATGCAAATTAGGGCCTCAAGATATATTCTCTTCTTATTCTGAATAACATTTAGTGATATTTGTAACTTTTTAATTATGAATAATGATCTATACATTTCTACACTGATCAACATCACTCATAAAATTGCATTATCCCAGTTTAAAGGTATATCTTAAACAATATTTACGAAAATGTTTGAAAAAACATTTGCAGTAAAATTATTATCTATTCTATTCAATGAAACCCTTGATCAAATAATAGTCCAAAAAGATCAAATTTCATTATCTTATTGTGCCTAGTATTTGCTTGAACTAATAAACCTATAATTTTTTTTTATTTATATTTTTATTTCCCATATGATGTTTACATGTACATATTCATAATGATACAAAGTTCATACTTCAATAAAGACCACATATGATGTTTACATGTACATATTCATTATGATACAGACTTCATATTTCCATAGAGATCCCATATGATGTTTACATGTTCATATTCATAATGATACAGAGTTCTTATTTCCATAAAGGTACAGATAATTGATTGTTAATATCACATCATGTCTAAAATACAGATAAACAAATGCAAGGTTATTTATATTTCTTAACTTAGATCTAACTCCATTTCAGCAAATAAAGTGTGAAAAGAGGACAATAAACCTATAATTGTACACATCCATCTTATCTATAGGAGAAGGCTGTGAAATGGCATGCAGGAGATGAAATAGATGGTCTGACGACTAACGGGGTGTTCATCATGCAGCCAGTAGGGGGCTTCTCCCCTTCCGCTAAACCTGGTGTCTGGCGGGAGGTGTCAGTCGGCGGAGGAGTGTTTCCTCTCCGAGAGTCCCGACCTTCTCCTCTGAAGAGTTGTCAGGTTTGTCAAACTTCCTTTAGAGTTTAAATTCCCCCTGCACTGCCATTACTAGCCCTAGGCTTCAACACTGGTTTATCTTTTCACCCTACAAGTCAGAAATCAGGCTTAAAACCCATCTTTTTCCTGTTTATAGGGGTGAAAGGGTCCATATATGCATTCTGCCCAATGTCAAAATTGTAGTTCGAGTGAAGACCCTCTATGATGTAATTCTCAATGGACTTAGGGATTACTTGCAGTAGCCTTGAAAGCAGTCACAGAAAAGATTTCCTGAATGTTCTGAAATCTTTTGGAACTTATATTTCTCTTAACGATTTTTAGCAGACTGATTTTATCTGATCTCTGTTTCCCTGCAGATTCTGGAAGAGGACAATATCTTGCGAGATGGAACACTGATAGATTTATGTGGTGCAACACTTGTATGGAGGTCAGCCTTGGGCTTGATTACATCTCCGGTGAGTTAGTTGTTTGGTATTTTTCGCTGATATTTTTTTACTATTCAAATTAAGATTCTTGTTCATCCAAACTTTTATGATAGCTTGACCATCCCAAAATATCATGATGATCAAAAACTTTAATTTGTAAAAACTTTGGCTTGATGATTTATTGTTTTTATAATTTGTTTCTTTTTAGTTGAATAAAATTTTATCAAATAAAAATACTATTTAACAAGGTCCATGCATATGCACATGATGTCATGTTTTTGCTTACATAATTTCCTCAGTCATCTGTTGTTGATAAGTATATTTCCTGTATGTATGTTTTAGCTCATTTGCAGCTTTTTAACACACTCTTGTTATTTTAGACGGAACATGAGTTTGAGCATATGGTGCGGCAGATCAACGCAGGTCGACCCCAATGCCCTGTTGGCCTGAACACCCTGGTACTACCGACCCGTGGCTCCCTCAACCTCCGAGACAGACAACCCTATGTGTATCTCAACTGTGGGCATGTGCATGGCAAGCATGAGTGGGGACAGAAAGAATCGGACGACAACAGAACATGCCCACTTTGCATGACAGTGAGTTATCTCCCTTTGTGCCTCTTTGCAAGCAGTTATTTTCTTTATTTACATGTCCAAGTGTTTTAAAATAGCAAATTTACTAGGTATATTAAATTGTTAGCTAACAGAATTTACAAAAACTTTGTCTATTGAATGAAGTAAGCTAAATAACCATTTGTAATAAATGACTTGCAAATTGTTGAATACTCATTGATAGCCTATTTTCGTTCAGTGACCAACCATGGAATAATCCCTTAGCTAATAGGTCATGGATTATAAATTTGAAACTATTAATTCACTGGCACTGATTAATAAGTATCAGTACTTTAAGTGCTATCTATTCTTTTGCCATCGCAGGTTGGTCCATTCAGGAAGCTGCAGATGGGATGTGAACTGAGTCTGTATGTAGACGCAGAGGCTCCGACCTTCACCTTCAACCCTTGTGCACATGTAGCATCAGAGAACACTGTCCGGTGAGGAGTTGTTCATCATTCTATACTTTGACAATCTGACTGCACCATGCTAAGGGTGGATTAAAATACCCTCAACCTTGAACATTCTCAGTTGAAAAAATTATGTAATACTTTTCAATAATGCATCATTACATATTTTGTAGATAATCTTTCATGCTGTGTCTTTAAGTATTTGCTGTTCTTTTGCCAGACTCAGCAATTGATGTTCTAGCAATGCTTGCTAATTTGCTCCGATTTCTTCCTTCTGCAGATATTGGTGTCTGGTGGCTGTGCCCCATGGTTGCCATGGTTTCCGAGCAATCTGCCCGTTCTGTGCCACGCCTCTGTTGTCTGACCCGGGCTACATCAAGCTCATCTTCCAGGACCACACTGACTGATGATGGCTCCCTGCTATAGTGTGTCTGTCTGTCTGTCTGTCTGTCAGAGTGTCTGTCCTTGTGTCCGACTGGTTCGGAAGTGTGTGCATCGAGTCGAGAGAAAGAAAATTAGCCTTGTGTAGTTAGTGTCCATTTTCCTGAATACAACAAGAATCAATTTAATTTAAAACTGAATTATCAAATATCATATTGAATGAAATATTCAGTCTAAAAACCTACATTGTCAAATATTTTATTGAATTAGTATGTAGTCTTTTGAACTGTTTGAGTCACATGCTAGAAGTTTAAAGTATTTGAAAGAATGGATTATCAACTTCTTTAACATTGACAATGGCGATGTTTTGGTATAGACTCTTTTATGTACCCTTTTTAATCTGCAAATCAATATTGTCACTTTTGTCAAATATGCAGTTGTCAATGCCTAAAAACATTGGCTTCCTGATCTAGTCTATAAACGAATTGTTTTATTTTTTAAGCAAAGGCCAAAGCATCTATTTTATTTACATTTCTTCATGAAATTCAGTGCATCTGCAAATGAGAAAATTCATGTATTTCATAGACATAAATATTGTATGAGGAAAACTTGAGCTTGTCAGCGGATGTAAATGCTGATAATGATTGACATTTGCATAATGAACACAATGCATTTACCTGGCTACCTTGTTGTACATTACCTGCTCTGGTCAGCGTGTTGAGTGTCCTACTTAAAGCATTGCAATATTGCTGTCCCCGGAGCTGACTGGCGTGAGTGTGTCCACTGTCTTTGTGGTATTTTGTGATGCGAGCACTGATCAAAATGTTAGTAATAATCATGTGTTGTGTGAAAAGGCGAGACCTAAGATTGTAGATATTGATTCAAGTATATATAGATTTAGTATTACTGTTAGCGTTGAGTTGCCTATTTCGAGAATGTGATGTAGATGCTTTATATGGGAAGGGCCACATCGCTCCAGTCGTCAGTATTATTGATGTCGCTACTCCCTCCCTCCCAGAATCCCTCAGTGTCTTCAGGTAATTTCTCAAGTCGCTAACATAATGTGCAAATTGAACATGGGAACATCTTGCTTTGTTACCATGGTAACTAAGCGAGTATTTATAAGTGGACTTCTTGATTACATTTATGTTGACACAAAGTTTTGAATCAACTTTCTCCTAAAACAAATTTTGACGTATAATTTTCAAATTGTGTAGTTATGTTGGACCTCAACCCTAACTTTAATCTTTATTACATTGAAATTTACTATGTTTATGTATTTATCCATTACCATTTTTTGTTGCAATGGAATGGTAGCAGTGTCACTTGTAACCATAGCAACAAACTGTCATCTCGTAACCATAGAAACCCAAATTGTCAAATCATTGAAAATGTCCACCATGTTAAACATTTGCCCTAACCGTTGTTAACTGGTGACCTGACTTAATTTATTGAATGTATTGACTGACCAATGTTAGTTTGATGTGAGTAGTGATCCTTGTTAGTCAGCTTGTCGACAAGTTCGTCTTATGTCTGGACGTGTACAGACCAGACCACTTCACACTCTATTCCAGCGCTCAGTGCTCACACAAACTATCAGGACTTCTTGTTATTTATTCTCTTGTTAATCATTTGTTATATTAGTTTGATTTAACTTAACCATTGACCTATACTCCCACTTGCTTGTATCTATTGCTTTGCGATGACAATTACCATTTTACATGTATATATAACCTAGGGCTGTGACAGGCTTGAAGTGGAATTAAGTATCTGCTTGTCATTATCAATATCTGAAATCTTAATTTGCGGTATTCAGAAAATATAAGGTCCAATGACTTTAAGAATATTTAAGGATACTTTAACCAAAACTGAAGAGTAAGTGGCTTTAACCATGAGTATTGTCCCATATCTATGTTCTCAAAATTAGGCAATATAAAAAACTTGGGCTCTGGGAAAATTTGTCAACAGTTTTGGCATGGTGTTCCTAAAATGCTGGGGATATCGAATCCAAAGGGTTCCATCTACTCAGAATTTGTCAAAATGACCCTAGCATTCTAGGAACAACACTGAATTGGGGTACTTGTTTCCTGAAATAGGACTCCCTCCAGCTGCGACTGGGTTCATGAATATCTGAGATAGAGAATCTGTCACAGCCCAATACCACCCATCCATGCATGATAGTATAATATAGAGACATATCACACACCCAGATAGTGATTTTATGATGTTAGATTAGGTGTTATCATTCATTCAAGTGGCATTAGGAAAGGGAGTATTTCATATACTTTAGGTCTATCATCAGCTTTTAGACAGTCGGTCAATCAAAAGTTGTCTCCCCTTATGTGTTCACTCTACTGCAAACTCCAGTAGCTTTCATTTGGCAGATTTTAATCCTTAAAGATGACTTTATGTTTCATCATCTTCTTTTATACAATATGTACATTTATATAATCTTTTAATCATTCTCCTGTCTCTAATCATTCAATTGCATCTTTCTAGTCTAATTTATTTTTTAAAAAGTTCTGTGAAAGATACCCCCAAAAATCTCTGATGTTCATTGATATCAAATTTCTATGAAAATGATTATATTATGAAATTGTTTTTTTATAGTCTGTATCAGATGAAAAGAATTACTTAAAATTTGTACGTTAGGGCATTAAGAAAATATTGACATATCAACACCTTAATGCAGTCAATTGAAAAATAAGGATTCTTCAGCTTCTTGTCTGACAAGCTTTGTGTTCTAGTCCCACCCTCCATTGCAACTTGCCACAGAAGAAAATGCTTAGTTGAGGTTGCTAGGCAACTACTCTATTTAGATAACCTTTTTATATGTCTCAGCAGTAGATTATAACCAACACTGATAGTATAAACAAACATCTTGATTAAAAAGATTTCTACATAATCATTGATAAGATTTAAACATCAAAACCTGATTCCTGTTTAAACATGTTTACTGCTTACAATTTTAAGACATTTTATTTCTTCCACATCAATCTAAAATTTATGGTAGAAATAAAGCAAAACACTTTTCTTTTTTGTATGTTTTTTAAGATATACAATAAACCCAAAACTGCCAAAAGGGTGCCTGCAATCAGCCAACTGAATCTTTAATAAATAGCGCCATTAGGAGCTGTTGTACCAGTCCGATTAAAGTTGACCAAGTTTCCAGTTTGAGATATTTCGTTTATCCAGAAACAAACGCATCTGGTGTTTTCCTTTCCACAGTAAGTCTTCCTGTATGAAAGCAGACCAATCACATGATCATGAGGGGGCAATCTTGCAGAATAAATGTTTCACACTATTTCTCAGATTCTGAAACTGAAATCCTTTGCAGAAGTCTACCAAATTTCTGTCAGATAATGTGACAAGATTGGTTGTTATGAGACAGTTGTGCAAAGTCCATGAAGGATCTAGTTTGACAGGAAACACAATATTTTACTCTGATGAACATTAATTGTGTTGAGAAGACAAAATGTTGCAAACTATTTACGCTACCTGATATGAACTATCTTGAGTCCTCCAGACCACATGGCAAGGAAACAAGTTTTTATCATGTACTTACTTACTTACTTACTTAGGCCTGACACCCCTCGTGGGGTATAGGCCGTCCACTACTGCTCTCCAGATTCCCCTGTTCTGGGCTTTCCTCTCCAGTTGGTTCCAGGTGTATGCGCTTTTCTTTACATCCCCTTCAAGGTCACGACGCCAGGTGTATCATGTAAACATCAATATTTCGAACCTTTTGTTCATAGGAACATGGTTGACTTTAATCAGATTGACTGTTGTATATACTATACTTAATGATCACTGCTTGTCTCCATTTCTTGCCATCTGTCTCCAGTGAAACTAGTGATTACACTGCTAGCTGGCCTTTGAACCACATAGTAGCTTGCCAAATATTTTGCTAGATTGTCACTTTCATCCTGGTTTTGATGATGCTTTTTGTCAAAAGTGTGGATTCTATGGAAGAGTTTGATAAAATCAATGAATTTTATTTAGCATCTAGTTAACCAAAGGACAGTCAATGTAGTCTGTTTTGTTAGACTTTCTTTTACAAACAGGAATTCATTTCAGTAATTTCATTTTGACACTTTTTATCAACTACAGAAGATTGGTCCTATATGCCAAACTTGTATGGGTGTAAGTTTTGCTGAGAATGTAAACTTCACTGCTATTGTTAACATAGGATTTTGTCAAGAAAACTGATGTTATTTAATTGCCTTTGAGTACTGTTAGTTTTCATTTAAAACCTATGATGCGAAAGATGCGAGGATTACCTTTTGTGATGATGCCCGTAGCCTAATATTGTATCTTCATCTGTTGTTCTCTGTAATGCATTGTCACTTTCCAGCCATCAGCATCATCAGCTCAGATTATGTTTAATTTGTTGATTTGTACAAATTGTAATTTATTGATTGAGAATTTTATATAGCATATGTACCGGTATCAATTAATTTGAGATTAGATCTGAATGAAATGTCTGATTGTTCATTACACCAACAAACAGATCTGACAATGAACCCCTATGAGATTGTACCAGTCTGATTAAAATCGACAGCTCCGAAGAATAAAATGTTCAAAATAGTGATGGAACAGGCGCACCCATTGTTCCAACTGGGATTTCCTGTCCACAAGTTCTGAATGCTGCCCACACTCAATCACAATTTAGTACAGACAAAACCCTTTGTTTGCAGATCATATTGTCGCAGCAATCATTTGTACATGGGAGGTTCATCCTCAAACTGAAGGATTTTGCCCGAGACCTTGTGATTGGCTAGCTAAGCATGTCTGAACATACAACAAGCTCGAACG
The DNA here is from genome assembly GCA_916613615.1 of Steromphala cineraria. Taxonomy (NCBI): domain Eukaryota; kingdom Metazoa; phylum Mollusca; class Gastropoda; order Trochida; family Trochidae; genus Steromphala; species Steromphala cineraria. The sequence goes on from OU744724.1 coordinate 24,261,602, forward strand.
GTTTCATCTTTTTCCTTGGAACAAGATTGATTCTAATCAGACTGGAATATATACTTAACATTTGTAAAATGACCTCACTTACTTGTAACAGGAAGAAGTTGTTAGAATATAGATATGACCTAGGAGGTATCTACATACGTCCTTACATAACAGGTAGGTTAACCCTATGTGCATGTTCTACACGTTACAGTTAGTTGAGTGATTGATGTAATGATTGTGACTAGTGGTCACCTTCCGGTCAAACGATGTCCATGTGCAAGTTGTATTCACTGTACATACATCAGACCTCCTGTAGTAACTTAAATATCAACCAAATGTCAAAGGATAAATATTGATGTGCAGTTCACTTATCAACTTAGTAATGGTATTTTCTTCCTGAATTTGTACTTAACATAATTATCTGTTAGTGCATCTGTATGGTAAAAACTAAACAATGCCTAAGGCTATCACATTGTTTTAGCAGTTATTGGTAATTTTGCATATATACTCATCATTGTTTTTTTCAAAGGTCAAAAATAAGGGTAAATATACTGAGCATTTCCCTTCTCTCACCAGTTGAGCAAGTTACATGGTGGCCTTCACTCCACTTCAATTTGACACTATCTGGTCAAAAACAAGCAATCAAGTGTATTAATGGATGGCTCCCACATAACTTGCTGAACAGATTTTGTTGGGTTTCCAACAATGTTTCTTTGTCTTTTGTAGAGAAATGCAAGATACATCTTATAATATTGAGCAAGTTAAACTATTAATTACTAGAAAAATTCAACATAAAATGGCACGATAATTCAGGTACTGTATATTCACCAATTTGTATATTGTGATCATTTGTACCATTTCTCCCTCTTTGCCTATCTGTGCACCAATGCAATTGCAAAATAAATGAATTCATGTTACCTTTTGTGTTTGTTCTTATTAAATCAGAGTAGCACATGGGACTTGAACAAAAAGTACCATACATTGTTATTTCGTTTTGGTTTCTGTTCCAAGGCTACAAATTGTATGAAAAGCTGGCACTTCTTCATGTAACGCAATCCTGGTAGGGGATTTAAAACTAGCGACTTTGACCACACGACCATGGAAGAACTTGAATGTACAAAAAGCATGATGATGTTAAGAGTTTTGGTTCATGCAATAATTCTTAGTCTGTTTCCTTATATAATGCTAGAATTAAAAGTCTGAAGAAGTTGAAACCACAAAAGGCTCCACTGAGTATGATTATTTTGCCTTATACCATTATACCAAGCTTCAATGTCACTACGTTCTACGGCTTCTGGTATTTAGTTTTGCTATCAGTTTTTGTGAAATTTCTGCACTCGTATTACAAGCTATAACTTATTTCGACTTAGCTTTCCAGAACTCTTATTCATAACTTACTACTCATACCTCCGGGGAACGATTTTGACACATTAACTTTCAAGGTCAAAGGTCAAGGTCACAAGCTATGTAATCACTAAGAGTTCCTCGTAACCGCCCTAACTTGAAAAGTTTTTGTGCTATAACTTGGTGTATATATCATGCTTGGAAAAGTAAAAAATTCTGAAAAGGTTTCGACAACAAAATGTCAAAGGTCAAGGTCATGACTTTAGCATGGTTTAGCGAAAATGCTTTATTTTAACTATGAACACTTTTAATCAATACATGATTGTTATACTCAATAAAAAGTGATCAGTGATTGTGTGACCTTGAAGGTCAAAGGTCATGAGATACGAGTTATTGCAATGTGCACCTAATTTGCATATAACTTTATCCCATTTAGCTTTTCAGAACTCTTGAACATGTCTAAATGTTAACACTTCAAGGAAATGATTCTGACATGTTCACTGTCAAGGGTCAAGGTCACAAGTTATAAAATAACTTAAAATTCCTTGTAAAAACGATAACTTGAAAAGTTTTTGTGCTATGAAGTTTAGATTTTGTAAATATTATCTCTTTAGAAGTACAAAATTTTCAAAACGTTATGGGTACGAATTGTCAAAGGTCAAGGTCACAGCAAGGTCAACATATATGGAGAAAATGGATATTTAAACTTTTAACACTTAAATTCATTACATTAATGTTATACTCAATGAAATGTGTTCATTGATTGTGACCTTGGCGTGTCAAAGGTCAAAAGAAAATGCCCAATTTGGGGAGGCCTCTAAAAGGCGGAACAGGATAAGGTGAAACCTCAAGTTTTGGTGCTGCTCTGCTTTTGCGGTGTCTAGACTAATGTAGTTGAGTTCTGGTTTGTTGACAATATTTAAAATTATATTTCCATGGAAACAGGCAAATAAGAGATAGAAAGAAGTTGAAAAATAATGATTGTGTAATGTAATTGATGGTATTGACTATCACAATAACAACTTTTGATTAAAAACTATTTATAAACTCAACTTCATATTAATCTTTGATGTGACATGCATGTACATCAAAACACCAAAACTGCAGATTACATCTATCAGGGATGAATTTCATTAGAAAATACAACGACAATTCAATCTAAATATTTTAATCTTAACACAATTTGTTTTATACACTTTTCACACTCATTCATCTGTGATGTCTTCTACATTTCACATGGGTTAGTGAACGGGGTCAAAGTGGGTGTCTGAAAGAAACAAAATGAAACTCAGATTAAAAACAAATATTTGAATTGTACAGTGTTATTCCTAGAGGGAGTCCTTTGAAAATATGCTCAAATACTTTTACCATAGCAAAGTGTGCAATCTGCTCAGAATACAAAAATTATACTCTAAGCTGGTCACTCAAGAACAACACTGCTAAATAACAGTTTTATTAAATTTTTCAACGATGTCAAACTACCAACAGACATGTTAAAAACATTTTTTACAGATATGTTAAAAACATTTTGTAAAATAAATTACACTAGTAAAGAAATGTTTTTGAAAAATGCCCTTATGTTCAATCAGAAAATAGTTTTTGTACCGTACTTAAGCTAAGAACGGCTAAATATGAAGTAAAGGTTATTCCCAAAAGGGTTAAACAAAGTAAACTTACGGTCACGCTTTTTACGGATTTGTTCCCATTGGCGAACATTACCAGGAGAGTGAACTGAAAAACAAAATTTGGCATTTTTAAAATAATACAATTGACAAGACGTGTATCATTAGAACTCTTCCCTACATTTGTGAACACTGATTAGCATTTGAAAAGGACAGTTTTTATGTTAATGCGCAGAAAAAAACCTGCTAAGAACAAGGTCTTATTCATAAAATTTCTTGAAAACAGTGATATCATTATCAACAAACCTCCTCTGTGGATCTTGTAGATGATGGGAAATGTTATCGCCAGTGTTAGGGCAAGATAGCGGACATATCTGCCATTCTGCCAATGGAACTTCCAGGGAAACCTCAAGAACTTGCCAGTTAGAGAGTATGGGTATGTAGGTCCTGCTCCCGACATCTGTAATCAAACATATTGCGTGTATGGAATGGATATTTATCATTTAGAAAACTTTTTATCCAAAACAAAAAACATGGTGCTTGAACATGACATTGTAAGGATGCATCATTAGATTTAGAGTTGCATTCTGATTCATATTAAAGTCCTAATCATATATTGCGTATATCGCTACATAGTTTGGTAGGATAAAGTGATTTGAGGTTTATCGCCGCTAACAAGTGTATTTCACTTGTATAATGGCTGCTAGTATTATTGCAGAGAGAAAGCCTCCAAAACTATTGACTCAATCGCTGGAACTAGAGAACCATGGATGGTACTAAGCGGAGATTCAGTGTAGCATTGCACCCATACCTGACTGTGTAGAAAAATCTACTGCAGACAAAGTTGCAGAGCCCCTGGCATGATTCAAACAGGATACTGTCAAAACAGCGACAAATGCCTAGTCAATACGGCGAAACACATTTATTAATAGAATATATGTCAAATTCGTTGGACGTAACAGCGACAACATTTGGACGGAACGGCGACAGTATTTTAAAAAAAATTGATTTGGAAATGACGTTGTTACATGTTTTTTCTTGTGTTGTTTTGTATTTTGTTTTTTATAAGTTTCATTAGGCATTCTTTCATGCATGTGAAATGTGTTGCCTGTGAGTGTTTGTTTTGTTTGCGAGTTGTTGTTTATTTGTTTTATAACCTATATTTTAAGTTTTCAAGTATCATATTTGATATATATGATTGCTTTTTCACTCAGTGTTACCATAATATGTTATTGGAATTTCACTGTTACAAACCTAAAGATAGCACTTCAATGGCGACCATGCACGATGTAATCGATTTTGTTATCGATGTTTGTCATCAAATCTACTGGGTAGATTGGATATTTATTCTAAACAAACAAAATAACTAAGATCATGCAGCTTTACTGCTGAGAAGAACTGTAAAGGCAAAAACAACTGTAACAACTGAAAATGAATAAACAATCTCTATATCAGTACCTATAGAACAATAACTAATTACTTCCAATTAAGCTATGATTGTTTAAGTCGATTAATCAATTATGACCAATTACTATGACACTGATTGATATCGGAGGGGCATCAATGACAGCACAAGATTATTGATTATTATCACTTAGCACACAAGATCTTTTTTATCATGAAGGCTTTTGTTAAAGTTAAATTGACACAGAGTATCTTTCTTAAAATTTTATTTGTTTTTGATAAGCTACAAAATATCTAATATGTTGATTAAAGTTCATATCTCATCACTGGACTCTGTTGTCCATTATATTTGCAAATGCTATGCTGTCGCCGTTTTGACTAGTTATTTTTGTCGCCGTTCCGTCTAATTTGTCGCCGTTTTGATTAACGGCCTGTCGCCGTTTTGGTTTGTCGCCGTTTTGACTATAACCCATTCAAACCATGGACCTCCTGACCCATAATTTATAACAGTAACTTTGTTGCCAAAACATTGTGGTTATTTAATTTTTTCCAAAATATTTTTTTACGAGAAAGATTAAATTCTCCATCCTCGTTGAATATGCATGCATACTAAACATTGGTCGGTAATGTATTTTATGTTGCCGGTGAAAGTTGACTTTCGAAGATGCACGAAAACTGAAACTGCTTATCTAATTTCTATAATTTCATTGTACAAGCTTCAGGCAATGAATGCAAAATTAATGTTTGTGTCCATTAACAGTAAGTTATTTATTTCTGATTGTATGTCACAGGCAGCAAATTGCCAATACGAAGATATTCCGAAGAATACGTACGATTTTCCCTTGCCCTTCACTGGACGAAATGATCTTGAAAGAAAATGGAAGCCGGAAGTACTTGGATACACCTAGCGGTTACTATTGTAAATAAAGGGAGACAACTGGCCACTTACTCTCATGTTCAGTAATCTAAGCCTGCAATCGTAAAAGAGAAGCTTGAGAAACAAACAATATGTGTGTAAACATATATTAATTTCATTATGATATTTGTCACACACACAAAATTTCTAAGTAAGGACGGGTAAAGTGCACACTTATTTTAACAGTGTACAACAATAATTTGGAACCTTACCTGCCCTGAGAATTAATTGGTCAATTCCTTAGGGGAAAATAAATTTTATGAATTTCATTTGATTTCTTTACTAAATGTCTCATTTTAAACCTATGTAATTATTTTTTTCAATAACAAATTATCTATCGGTTGTGTTTAGGAAATGAACTAGATCGCCCGATAAACAATCTTCAGAAAACGTATTTCATTTTGGGCAGCCAGTCGTAAATATCAACAGAAGCAAAATGCAACATTACAATATTTCACAACATACATAAAGGTTTCAAATATAATAATTAAGTAAAATAATTTTAAAAAGTAGGGTATTTTTAAGACAGAAGCAATGGCGACACCATTTAAGTTGTAATCAAACATTTTCCAAAAGGGCCATAAATGTAATTGCATAAATCTCAATCTAGAACTCCAACAAGGTATTAATACCCTGAAGACACGCAGTATATTACTACCCTTTCTAAAATTGTTTCTGAGAAAAGTGGACCCCGTTGAAGAGCTCGAAACACGATACCTCTGTAAATAATGATTGTGCGCTTCTGATTTTCGAACCCCATTTAGGTATTGATCTTAAACAGTTTTTGAGAAAATTTGACCCTTTGTCCCCTATAGCTTTAACTTAATAAGTATTTCGATACCATTTAGCACTGTAAGTTATACACTATAAAATTAAAAAGACAAGGCTTCACAAGGTTCAATGAATAATATGAGATCATGAGAAGGCAAGAAAACATGAATGTTCACAAGAAAGGCGTGACGTTACATATTAAATATAACATCGACTCGCATTTAAAAGTACCCAATAAAAACGAGAAAGCGGCCACACAGGTTGTATCCCTGTGTTTTTCATTAATGAACGCCATTTGAAGCTTCTACATTCGCACAGGTACGGAAGTGTAGGGGGAGTGAACTTTTTTTTGATGATCTTATACCCCACTTTACACCAAGCCCGTTCTCGGTACGTTCTTGGATTTTTTTCATAACGGGCTCAAACTGTCTGAGAACTGTCTGAGGACGAAATGGAAGTTGTGGCACGGAAATGGCGCGGACGTACTATAAACGGGAAGGTGCTCTAGAACGTTTGACATGTTGAACGTTCTCCCCGTCCTGAAATCCGTCCTCAGCTAGGTCTAAATCGTTCTCAGTACGACCATAGGCATAGTCAGTTATTCGTACGTCCTATTAAGTGTAAAATGTTGAAAATGTTCTGATTCAGTTTGTAGTAGGTTTTTACACAGTCATAAACGTTCTAATAAGGTCCCCATTGCGTTCTACTCATTCTTAGTACGTTTGCAAAATTCTCACACAGTTCTTATACTACGTTTGCATTTCGGTATGTAAGGACGGGTATAAATACACATGTGTTAATACTTTTATCATTCGGGATAGAGTGATAAGAGAAACATGAACCAAGTTACATGAAACTCTCAGCCTGATGAATGTGGGTTTCCTTCAGTTTGTAATGGAAGCAGAGAAACAATTTGAATTGTTGTTTGCCTGGGCCACTATGGCTTCTACAGGGCTTGTGGATCTGGTATTTGATTTCCTGTGAACAGCCTTCCTCTGACCATACTTCTTCTTCTTTGGAGGCATGATGTTCTCACCTTGAAATTAAGAACGTTAAAGAGAACGGGCAAGGCCGCGGAAGTGCTGGGTATTTATAGAAAACGGGCCAGAACTGGATGATTTTACAATTAAGACGCACTATATATATATTATAAGAACGGAATTGTGCGTATCAAGAACGAGATTGGTCTAGTTTAGAACGGATATGGACTGTCTAAGAACGGAATTGAACTGGTTGAAGACGTCCTGAAAACAAGGCGAACGGGCAAAATAATCGTGTTAGAAACTGCCTGAGGACGGGATAAAGACTAGATGAACGTGCTGAGAACTGTGTATGAACGAACTGGTTTCATGTTTGGATAAAATATAAACAATCGTTACTCGTTTCCATCCCGTCCGAGGCCGTTTTGCTTTTAATTTTGAATGGAGTAGGACGTAGTGAGAACGACCTTGGTGTAACTCAGGCATAAGGTACTCTTTTGGTTGATGATTTTTTTTTTTGGCGCATCCCCGTACCCAACTCACCGCCAATTGTAGCGATTATGTCAGTAGGTTTTTTAGGCAGAATTGTGACGCATGATGTATCTAACAAGCAAAATTATTAATAACGTTATGGGAAGACATGCGTATATTGAATTAAGACAGTGAAGGGTACATATAATATTTAGAGAGTATATATTGCTTTCGAAGGTTATGATAATCGTCACAGATTCAAAGTTAAATAACACCATTATGTGAATAATAAAAATTTTTTTTTTATTCATAACGCTTTACTTAGACTGATTATTCATATAAATATTTCAGAAAGTTAGGTATAACATGAATTAATTTATCGTAAGTTATCGATATAGAAAACAGGTTTTCATGATGACAAATTCGAAGTTCATGTCAATATCGGTTCATAATACAGTATTTCGATATGCAAATATTTTAATGGTTTGCTTTTCAAGACATATGCAAAAATTTGAGCTCAAATGAGTGCTTTTTTAAAACGGTCAGTCTGTGAAACAGAAATCAAGAAGAACGCAATGAACCTGTAATGATCTATAGGAACTTAGAACTTGACATCTTGGATGAAATAATTCTGTCGGTGACCACTTATTTTATTACCGACGTAGCATCTGGAATCTGTTTATGAATAACCGTTATAAAGCTTATAGAATTCGTAAAATGGTGATATAAAACTTATACCTTAAGATTACAGTAGGTATGATATGTTCAAATCATGTATTTCATTTATACGATAGTCATTTATATATTTCTTTTTTCTTTGAAGTTCCTTTTTTTGTACTAATTAATGCTTATCACTACCAAGAATGCTGACATCTTAACCAGTAGATTATAATTGGAAGGTTTTTAGCCATGTATTGCAACTCCGTGAGTGGCTGGAGTTATATGTTAAGCATTTACACTGCTGTCGTTCAGCCGAGAATACTTATAATGTTTACCGAAAGTATCAATTAAAAAACATAGGCCTTCGTCAGGTCACCATTCAGTAGTCTCATCTTACATAGCCAGCTCCGAGTCTTCATCTGGACCCAACTCGGTCGTGGCATATCGGTATAGAGTCAAAAAGGGTATAAATGTAAGATAATAATTGAGAATTTCTGTAGTTCGATTTTGATTTATAATTTGGAAGATGAAAGTGAGATATTTTCAATTTATATCAGGATATCAGGTTAATAACTTTGTATTAGACCCATATGATATGCGCTCATAAAGAATATTGACGACACTTTCAAAGATTAAACTTTAAGGAAAAGGGTATTTACAATGATATTGTGGTCGTCGATTATAAGTTTTGCAGCTAGAAATTATCATAAATAATACAAAGTCAAACTACATATTGAATTTTAAATATAAATGAGTAATACTTTTGAAACTTCAGTGTAAATCGTCACCGAAAATATGCAATTTATTTGTCATTAAAATACCAATATATGCACACAATGTGGCATTTTTGGTGAAGTTCTAAGAAAGTGGGCGTGCCTCCGTGCATGGAATAGTCGTACAACAGTTACCTCCCCTCTCTTTACTCCTAGGTGGCGCAGTCAACTATTTCCGTGTAAGGAGGAGGAGAAGTGAACTGATGGAGAAATATTTACATCTTTGACAGTTTGTACATTTCACAAATATGTAGCCAGGAGATATTTCCAGAGCCTCCCCGCATAACCTTACAAATTGTGCGGTGGTACTTTCGCTCAAAATGAGCGACGTATTTCATGGTTTCGAGTTATTGTTATTCCGGCGTTTCAAGTCGAATCCAGAAATATGGATAGAATGGCGAGATAAACTCGTAAAGAAAATCAGCGAGAAAGGAACTCTAACAGACGATCTTGAAGATATTGGGGTGAGAATCTTATCAGAGCTTTTTTTTCTATGTTTGTATTTGCTTTTAGAGAAATAATATAAATGTCATCAGTATTTTCAAAGATATAGACAAGTTTTTCTTCTTATTCCTCCACATTCTCTCCCCACAGAGAGGCAACTCAGTCATACCCGAGTTAGCCTCTGTTCTATTATGGCTAGTACATGGGATAGAAAGATAGAAATCTGATTGGAGGCAATCGAAGTTAGTTGTGCAATCAGCGACGCCGTTTCAAAAGTGGTCATTTACAAATCCTCGGCCATCTCTGTGTGGTTTCGGCAAGGCTATCGTTAAAATTTAACATCCAGGGGATTTTTTTACAAATCATCGCTTTTTACCTTCTTGTTAGTTTTTATTTGGTTAATTAGTAAAATGAAATCTATCATAAAACAAATAATAATTCACACAATTATAAAACAATCTAGCGAAAAACCGTATCCATATCTGGTTTTAAAATATTTTCCCTCTCACACTGTTAATGAAAAAAACCATAAAGGCATGATATTTCCATTCACTATACGACCGTTAAGAATTCCCCATGGAATGTCATGGATATCCAAAGGGTGTTTTCATGGCTGTAGGTGAATTCGTACCCAAAACGAACTCGTCTCCACTGAGAATTCGTACCCAAAACGAACCCGTACCCAAAATAAAACGGTTAACTCGTACCCACATTTATTTTAATAGTTTATAGTCAATCATCACGAAGAAAACATAATCACATTTAATTTACGATCATGTACTGTTTTTGTGAAACTTTGAATATATGCTTTGTTCAATAAACTTTGAATAATAATATATTATATATTACGTTTCATTGCAATGATATATGAAAGAAAGTTTTAGATTGTTTACACTCTGTAAAACAAGGCTCTCCTTTTTATGTTTTGTCCATCCCTGTATGTAAGGTATTCATTTCTTTCAAACTATTGTTGTAATTGTCCATCTTTAGATAAGTTTGTATCATTGTTATTATGTAAGCTATTCAGTGAACATTATGCAAGTAGTGTCAAAACATGTAAATACCAAAGAGTTGAAAGACCAATTACATCCAATTAAGATGTTGTTTCAGTAAAGTTGATAAAGTCATGGATTATGTAAAGTGGTGAGAATGTTCATTCAGAAATGTGGGTGAATTCGAATATCTGAATCGTTATGCCTTTGGTAACTCTGCAGTTAACGAACGTGATATAAGCCTTCTTTCATTTAAAAAAAAATGATCTTAATTTGTGTAAAAAATACAAAATAATAGTGGGGACGAATCCACCACCCGATTTGAGTACGAATCCACTGAGATTTGTAGGTACGAGTTCGTTTTGAGTACAAATTCACCGCATCCTGTTTACATTGGCTGCAAATAAGGGAGATATCTTAAGTTACAACTTTTCGCCGCTAGGACAATCTGCCGGAACCCCAGGATCTTGGCGTAATAGAACAGAAGCTTGCTCGCACTGAGCTCCCACTGTGGGTAGAGAATGATTCTTCCAATACAAGATTGAGAAACCAGGGGGAGACCTGAACTTTACTTGTCACTTATGAGTATCAACTGTACTGCAAACCAACCCTTACGACTTATGCTAGATACTCGACAGATTTCAAAAACTAAAAAATCTTATTGCTAAGAAGACAGTCTAACTGAAATATTTATTTCTCCAAATATAATACCCTGCACGATATCCTTTGCTACAATATCAAACTGTAATATGAATTCGGCGTTCTCCTAGTTCCAGCAATTTAGGGTTATGCTTGTGTAATTTTCAATATTATTGAACAAGTTCTGTAACATTTTCTTCTTCCTCGCTATATCAATGATCTTTTGCAACCACTTTACATCGATATAGGAACCTTTTACGTCAAATCATAATATACAGTCATGTCCCACATTCTTTCTCAAGATGGAACTCGACGAGGAAAGCGATTGGAAAGTGTGCATGTCTGCATGACATGGACATACAATACAAATGTTGTATCACATCCTGCTATATCAGCATACCCCGGTATATGTCTCTGCGTTATGCTACAACCTATCCCCTGATATCCTGCTACGGTTTTCAGCCGTATTGCTATATATAGTAAGCCAATCAAATGATGCCCTTTCAGCGATAGCGGCAAGCTGGTTTCTTGGCTTTGTTCCGCGTGCTCACCGCGTGATTCAATTTAACCAATGGGAGTGCTATTAGATGATAAATCTGATTCTCATTGCAGGCTCTTGCTAAGCTCCAAATTGCGCTCTCCTAGATTTCCACGAGCGACATCACTAGACAACAGTGTATGGAGTTCAAAATAGTTTGACACAAAAGGCTATAAATAGCGCTGAGTAACCACCCGTCAGCGTTACGTTTTTTTGGTCTTGGAGCAAAGAAAGATTTCTGCATTTTGAGTAGGGCTGGATATGTGATATTTTGTAATATACTATTGCAAAGATTGTACAACAACTTGTACCAGTAAATGTTCCAGTAATATTACTCAACCCAAATTCTAAGTGTAGACTGTCAACCGTGAGTTGAATGCTCCCATCTAATAGTCGATAATCAATAGGCAGCAAGCAGGTCAACATTAGGCAGAACGTATTTCCAATAATTCTTACAGCCGAGGTGGAAATGGGACAGTTTAATCAATAAAAGCACCATTACTCATAAGCTCTTTAGTTTGGTGGATGCAATCATTTGAATACAATTGATTTGTGCACATCAGTGGTTTGAATGGGCTTCTTACACAATGACCTTTTAGCCTAAGGTTGACCTCGTGTTCTTTCATCATAATACAGGGAAGCAAAATTTTGTGTTTGCCTGTTTTGAGTAACAGCTCCTCAGAATTCAAAAATGATATATCTTGTTTGCACTGATGTTTTTAACCAGTTACTGATTTTCAATAACTGTAATGTAATCTGTATACATAACACCATATATCTTTTGCAAATGTTTTTCAGAATTATAAAAGAAAAAGAATTTGACTTTTCTCCCTCATAGTGCATGATTAATATAGTGATTTTTGACAAGGTTATGTCTGGAACTGTTTGCTACAAATTGATTCTTGATACCTTTATGTTATGTTATCCCCGTTAACGAAACATTGAGTCTTCATTCATGTTATTGAATAACAGGGTAGAGTTTATTTTGTCCACCTGGTGTTTTATATGGCCAGCTATCCAAATATTTTGCCAAGAGCATAGTTGATAAAACTTGCATTCAACTTTTATGTTGATTTACATGGATATATAATTTAATTTTTTTTTTTATAAGGCAGTGACCTAATATAAAAATGTTAACTTTCCTTGCAAAAACCTTGAATCAAAATGATGAGCTCTTTTTTGCCAAAGACAAGAAAAACAGAACAGTTTCTGCCAGTGAGTGGTACCGTACAAGAAGAACCACTCCACAACTTATACACAATGGTTCAACTGATGACATTGAACATGTTTAATGTGGCCATTTCATCCTTATTTTGGCTTGGATATGTTTTCATGGAAAAAAGAATGAAACATGCCTTAGTGAGAGTTGAGTATTCATGAGTGGAAATATATCTACCGAATTATTAAACAGTGAAACTATGAACAAAAATCAAAACAGACTACTAAAATATACTCATTTCGGTCCAAGTCTTTTGTTAGTTCAGTCTTCACTCTACATGTTTAATGCAGGCTAAGGTGATATTTCATATTATTCACAGGAGATTCCACAGTCACTATGGTACCTCTCGGTGGCACTGCATCGGCGTCAACGGTTTCTGCTCGACCTGATCCTAAAGGAAGTAGAGAGGGAGAAGGAGAGGAGACTACCCAAAGCTGGGGGTAAGCTGGAAACAATTACAATATTCTGGATTTTTCACAATGAAGTGAAAAGATGTTTAGATAAACACTTCTTTTAAAAATAAAGTATTTATGCAGTTGTAAGTGGATTTAGTAAAACAGATTTGCAGAATTGTATGACATAGAAATATTGACACTTGATAGAGGCGAGGTGATCTGGGGTTTAACGTCACTTTCAAGAGTATTTAACTGACATTTGATAGAAAGAACAGTTAATTGTGCTTTAAATTTGAATTTGCTCAAATCTTGATACATGTAAAACACTTCTACACAGCGAATCCCCTGGTGGCTTCTTTATTCAATTAAGCCATTGATCACTTTGATATCAAACCAAGTTGTTGTTGAGGAACTCTAGATAGACTTAATCATGTTCTGCTAGAAAAAGTTAAGACAAATTTGTTATTGATGGGTATTGCTTAAAAGGCAGACAATATCTGTATAAGTTATCTGTTGCAGAGAGTTTGTTGTCTCGCTACTTGTCGAGTCATCAGTTCACGGAGTTCTACCTTGACTCCATGTTCAAGTATGGAGACGATAACAGACTACCTAGAGAGGTGAGAGCAAATAAATACTGTGAAGGGTCGATGATGAATTTATGAGGGGCGGATAGCAATAAGAATTTGAATTTTTAATACTCCTTGTCTCTCAATGAAAATATGCTCATTGAGAAAAGTAGTTTGAAATGTAATAACATAAAAGTGTTCAAGTCACCCATTAGAATGTCAGCAGAATATAAATCTATCACATTCAAATAAAAAAATTTATTTTGTTAATTTTGTCAACTTAAATGATCTTGTAAACCTTTTGAAAACTTGAAGTACAATATTCAGCTGGTTTAATTCTGACTCAAGCCTTCTATTTCAGCTGTTTAGATGGACTGTTTTCTGACTCTATTATTGCTTTATAAATGAGCATGTAAAAATTTTGAACATTAACTAACGTTTCTATCCAAATCTTTCCAGCTGTTCAAGTGTCCGAACGTGCGCCTGCTGTCCCTGAAGTACAACAGCCTGGACCGGATCCCTGCGGAGATCGGGCGTATGCGGAGTCTGGAGTACCTGGCCCTGACCAACAACAAGCTGCAGGTGCACTCACTGCCCCACACTCTCACCTTCTGCAAGAAGCTCAAGACTGTCCTCCTGGACAACAACCTCCTGGATGCCCTCCCGGGCTTCCTCCTTCAGATGCCCTCTATACAAACTGTCCATCGACACGGCAACCACAACTATTTCAAGGCCACTTTCATGTGGTACCACACAGACGTTAACTACCGGATAATCCCGGTCCCGGGAAGCAATGACTGCAATGTGTACAGAAGCTATGAGAGACTGCAGTTCTGGGCAGCCAAGGCTGTTATAAGCTCAAAGAAGGACTTCTTCAGTGATAATTCTGTAGCTCCTGTGTTGAAGGACTACATATCTGATATTTATGACTTCTTTCATATCTGTAACTACTGCAACAAGGCTCAACTAGGATATCTGCAAGGTTAGTTGTCACAGGATGATACTCACTTAAGTACTATTGATTTGAAAAATTATTTCACTATTGTTGCTTATTGTCTTAAATGCAAATTCACACACCTCATTAGATTGTTGTATTGATAAGATTCTTTTGATCACAGGTAAAAGTAGGAATCAATTGTTGTGATTATCCTTAAGTCACATGAAGATTAATAATTTAAGAAAATGATTAATCAAGTTTTGATCTAAGCATTTCATAGGTTATGCAGTAATTTCCAGTATCATTTCCTCATTACCTCAAACACTCATTTAATGACAGAGATTAATTTTGTGATGAAGATTCATGTAGATTATCTTTCATTGCTCAATCTGTATTTGTTTGTTGCAGGATACAAAGTAATAACATTCAAGAACCCCTATCTGGGGAACACGTGTGTTCCCTTCCAGCACTGGGCATGTTCCGCAGAGTGTGCTGAGAAGTTAGAAGTACCAGCTCGCAAGGAACAGATTGCAGCGGCCGAGGAACTGGACCGAAGATACGATGAGTATGTGTCAGAGTGTCACAGGAAGTTCTACACGAGGCGGACGCACCCAGTGTTGTCGTGTAGTTCTGGCTCTCTTTCCGAGGCTGTGGGTCAAGCTGTCCCAGCTGACGATTCCTCCGTGACTCTAAGCTCTGCTTCCACACCTTCAGACACTACCAACTGTCAGTGTACAGTTTCCTGATGTCAAGTATTAGTTCATAAGAGTTAAGTGACATACAGCAATATTATCCAGAGAAGCAATCCATGAGCCAAAATGTGCAGGCTGATCGTTAAGTGTTGGCATCTTCCTTTGAGATCCACATATTTACAAAAATGTGCAGTCTCGTGTCTACATCCTGAACAGTTCAGTGCTTGAAAAACTGACATGTTTACAAATAGTATCAGTTTCTGAATCACACAACATTGCCTTAAATCATCTGGAACATAATGTACAAGCAGCAGACACTCAGTGCAGACCAAAGACTCACAATCACTTCAGAATCAATTAACCGCCTGAAGTCTCTTGATTTGTTGATACCCACAGGCAGAATGTAGACTCATAGCTAACAGTGGTACAAGACTCTCAGTGCTCAATCCTTTCATCTGTTTGTGGAAATATTTGACTTAGCTGTATAGAACTGTTGGATGTCTGCAGTAACTGCCTCAAAGTCTCTTTAAGTTGATCTTGCAGTTAAAGAATATCAAAAATGAGTAGAAAATATAGACTCCATTTAACTATGACCTATGGAACAATCCTGAGATTTCTGTTTTTCGTCAGTTTAAAGGAAGTCCTTTTAAGAGTGTTTGTCTTTGCAACCTTTTGCAGTTTCCCTGCTACATAGTTCAACTAGCTAAATGTACAAACTAAGCCAGTTTTCTATATCATATTTGTTATAGTCGCCACCTGATTTTGGAGGACTGTAAACAAATATCTGATATTGAAACAAGCTGTTGTTGGCCTTGAGGCTAGCTGAACTACCTTGAGATTCTATGGTTGAAAGAGTCTTCTCTGACTCTTTTAATTCAGATTGTAGGGGTTTTAAAGTAGTCGTATTATATTGTACTCATTTTTTATTTGATTTTAAGACTAAGATTTTGTAAGAATATTTACCTCATTTTTTGGTACAAAAAAATTTCATAAAAACTTTTGAACCCATAGTGTACAAATTATTTGTATGCGGATTGTGAAGTATTTTTTTCTCAAAATCATTTTAGCTGTGAATGTGTACGAAAGAAGTTTCTAAAATTGTGCAATATTCAAATGTATGACATCAGTAATGGACAGATATGTCTGTAAGTGGGTTGTCATTCTCCATTTCAAGCAGTATTCAGAAACGACCCTACCAACTTATTGTGACTGTGATAAGCATGAGTGACACATATTTATTCTCATGCACATTTTCTTATAGTGCTATCTTACACTAGTGAAATCCATTTGCATTTATTAATATTTTACTTTAGACACTAAACATTAACTTAAAACGTAAATATTTTGTTTTAATCATATTGCTGTTGTTAGGTATTTATTATGTTACCATCATGGCAAAATATTCATTCAGTTTTGATGTTGATAAGTAATCAATGACTTTTTACAGTCTGATGTAAATGACACAAATTACTTTTATCCATGACGACATACATTTCTTATGACTACTGAGCACCTTTTTGTTTTCTTCAAACATCTGGCTGTTACAATACACTGAAAAGACACATTGGTCTTGCAGACTTTATTTGAATCCAATGTTTAAAGACTTGGTAATGACTGAATTGTCTCCCTTTGTTGACTAGTCCTGTACATCAAAATGAGCTGGCTCTGATTGTTGGTGTTTTTATTTGATTTGTGCAATATTGGATAGGAAACTCTATTAACAACTGTCTTAAGATTGTCTTTAAATAATTATGTGTCTTTTAGCTTGAAAATGTAGAAATCAATGTTTTCAATCAGATACCCATCCTGTTTCAGGGAACGAACGTTACGCTTACTCCACTAATCTGTACCCTGGGCTCAGAAGCTAGATTCGCTCGTGCGGCCCGACTTGTAACCAATCAAATCATTTTCTCGTGACCTTCTTGAGAAAATAATTTGATTGGTTATATCCAAAGTCGGGCCGCGCGAGCGAATCTGGCTTCTGAGCCCTGGGTACAGATTAGTGGAGTTAGCGTAACGTTCGTTCCCTGAAACAGGATGTCAGATACCAGATTTCACTACAAGATGGATAACTCAAGATGTAATTTAAGTTTGATAGGCCTATGTCTGGATCACAACTCCTAAACAATAGTAGAACTGGGTTACAATTAACATCTAACTCACTCCTTCACAAAGACTATTTTCATAAAACTCATTCCCTCAAATAGAGAGAATGATGTATAGGGTTTTTATTATCATTCTGGATAGTTTTTGTGGATACAATTTGCAAAGGGGATATTTGTACATTTGTTATTATCATTAGATCTTCTTTATAAAGGTACCATCCCTTTTACATGCACGTATTTATACAAAGCTGTATATAATTGCTGGCAATAGAGATATCTTTTCTAATTTCTATTTTTCTAGATTTAGTAAATGTATCATATGAAGAATATTTTAGAACCTTTTTGATGTGTGCGAATATGAATGTTTGTAATATACAATTTGTATATATTACTGTAATTTATTATCAACATCAGATTGTGCCAAATGTTTAAAACTCATGTGAAATTCTGAGAGATTGTAGAGTATTGAACCGTTGATTATTCATGTTAACAGCTTTTAGTTAGTAACTAAATCGTTTTTTAGTCATTAAGAATTTTTAACGTTGATAAAATTCAGGCAGGGAAATGCACTAATGAAAAATTATAACCCCAAATTTACAAGCATTGAAACAAAATCATATTTTACAATGTAAATATTTCCCTTTATCAGAATACTATTATGGTCATGCTTAATTCCACATTAAATGATAACACATCAGCTACAATTATATTTCTCAAAAGTGGTATATTGAGTGTTAAACATAAAAGTATCTTTTCTAATAATTCAGTAGTTTACAACCCAATTGTGTTCAAGTAAAAAGCATTTGAAAAATATTTGGATAAGATAAAATGACACTTTGAGGACTCAAAAGACAACTTTACCATTGTTACGACAGCTGTCCAAAAGAAACCGTGCCAAAGTTCTCGTAAACCAACCCTCATCAATCCACCTTATTTGTACCCACATTGTCCATCTTATATCCTTTTAAACTTTTGTATTGTAAATCCCTAAAAATAAACTTTTTTCTTGTTAAAAACTGTAAAGATATGTATGATCAATTTTGATATTTCCATATTGTTCTAATGTCATGATTTTAATCTTTATCTTAGTTTTTTTGTGTAGGATTCGACATTCCATCAAATGAATAATTTTAAAATAATCTACAATCAGTGTTAATTCCAAATATTATTGATGGTGAAATTGAGAAGAGAGAATATATTTAGAATATAAGTTACACAACGTATTGCTGTTTATGCATTACTATCACTCAATTGTTTCTGTACATGTATTGTTAAAAACGGACATTAAACGATTCAAATTTTAAGGTTTTATATTTGTTATTATGTTCCAATACTTGAATTGGAATCATAAATTACATAGGCACAACTTTTATATTACTCATTCAAAGTTTCAATCTTAATACAGTCACAACCTGTTAAGTAATAACAGATTTAGAAAACAAATGGATAACTAAAACTTTTTATGAGTTCCATCATTACTTTTTCATTATGGAGAGAATATTTACTTAATTATTGACTGAACCTTGATCAACATAGTTTCAAGGATCAACCACACCAGTTGAAATTGTTCAATCCTTGATAAGTTTAAGCTTAAATGAAAAGTTCTACAAATGTGGATTGTAGAAAATAGGCTTTATTCCCATTCATCACCAATCATACACATTATCAATATATTACAATAATACATTCGTTTGTAAGACTAATAAGAGTTGAATCATTACATTGTTCAATATATTTTACAATTATTTGGTTCATTTACAATTTTACCACAGACTAGTACCCCATCATTTTGATGCACAAGTGATGTGAGTTGAATCTCTCTCAAGAGATAACATAAGTACAAATGATAGATACAATCCCTTTCTACGGCACATACGATATTCATCACACAAGACCGATCACAGATAATAACACTGTTATTAAAGAAAAAACAAAACCTGTGACCAGACATCCTTGAAATAATGCCCTATTTTGCTTGCTACACTTCAAATCAACACAGCTGAAAATTAAGGGTCTCTTATCCGTGACGCTAGATTGTCTTGTTGCTAAATATAGAACACTTCTAACATCTCTCTTGACTTCACAGAAAAGCTAGGGTTTCCTTTTAATGTTAATTTTATTTATAGTGGCCTGTGGCATTGTTCATGGCACAATTCATCTTCCTACACAAAGCCTAAAACGGCAGTTTCCGAACTATAATTTTTTTGCCTTGCTGCGGACACTTGAATTTTCTATGCTTGCTCTCTAGCTCACTATGAGAGAAAGCAATAGTCCGATCAGAAAGTAACTGGAGGATGCTAACAATTGCCTGTAGAGGCGGTGATATCAGCACAGAAAATTCAACTGACAGTTCGGATACTAGCGTTTGAGGCTTCGCGTAGGAAGATGGGCTCAATTAACAACTGTCAGTAAGGTTTATCATCAAGGGAGCAGGTTGATTGAAATTTATAGGCTTTATTCTACCTCCAATACAACATGATTTATTTCAAGCAAAATACAACTTTTGTTTCAAGGATAGTGACAGGGCTGCCTCTCCATATTAAGTTGTAGAACATGATATACAGACAGTCATGATTACTTACAATGATAATAAATTAACAAACAATACAGCTTGCCAGTACAACAAACAAGGTTTTATTCAAATAAAATCCCCAATAACAAAAGTTTGCCTAAAAAATGTTCCCAATGGTTGACTTTATTTACAAGTCGCTCGTAAAGATCACAATATAATACATGTACTGCTAAATCTGCATAGTTTGTAGACACAACACATAGACAGCATGTTTCAAAGTATGTTGCTATGAAATATTCTTATGTAGAGGTAAATCATGAATGTCAATGATACTTTTTTTTGTCATTTAAAAACCAAATGGTTATTAAATTTGTCAATGTTATCCCTTGTTTTCTTGAATTCTTATTGCAAGAATTACAGTTCAGTGACAAAACATAATGCATCAAGTTTGCAAAAATAATACTTTCATATTGGAAAAAAAACAGATTTGATTTTACAAGCTACTCCACCTGAATGCTATATGCAGATCTAAAGTGTACTCCAAACTTCATATTACAAGAACATGATTTCGGCAAACAAGTCCTGTTACAAAAAAGAGTGTAATATGTAAGACCAATTATGAAATGCCTTTGGTGAAGATTACCCAAGTTTGATCCCTGTATCTTAATAGCTTTCTTAAATCAAACAAATACTCTAAAATCAAATGTAGTTTATCAGACATGACTATTTTTATTAACTTTTCTTTAACAAAGAAAAAATATAAGTTAATGAAATTCACATACATATTCCATGAAAATCTTTTAAGTATTGCCCAAGTCATCTTCGCAACATACATACAATTCCAAGGCTAATTATAACCCCTATTGCCGCTCATAATCATCACCTCGTGCCAAGCACATCCTTGAGAATTGCACTAGAGTTCTGTGGAGTTGTCCGCCCTTGTGGAGTTGTCCGCCCTTGTGGAGTGGAACGACCTGAACCGGGCTGACTTAAACTCTCTCCTGACATGGGAGCCATTAATGGGTTGCTATGGGACACGCCCGGCGACATGGGCGCCATGAGGATGTGAGGTTTGCTGGTGGCTGTTTCTTGGCCGACGCTGACCTGTAGCGGCATTGAAACGTGTCTGGGCGCAGTGAAGGGGTTAAAAGCAGGTTTGTGGGCCTTCTTCTGTTTCTCCTGGAGTTCTCGGGCCATCTGCTCCGCAGGAAGTCGCACCGGCGGGGGAGGGGGAGACGACTCTTTCTCTAGGAACTTCACAAACAGCTGCGAGAAGGACTGAAACAACAGGTGCTTTGGTTAAAAAGATATCTTGAATAAGTTAATATTGATAAAAAAACTTCAATTTCTTCATCCAAAATCAATACCCTGATGACAATTTACCACACAATTTCAACATGATAAGATTAACAACATCAACTCTGAAAATAATTAATTAATCTTTTTTAAGCCAACGTTATAGAGCAAATATCATAATGTATTCTATAAGGTTTTTTTCAACTTGTGAATTGTGTTTCAATTAAATAAAGTACTTGATACATTAATGTGGAATTGTCAACCCACCTGATCGAAGGAAGGAGGCTTCCTGCCTGAGTGTACGGGTGTAGAGGGTGGAGTGGGGCGCATGGCTCCAAACCTCAAGAAGCCGGGTACCCAGCTGTTCTGCATCTGCTCGATCTAAGGGCCAGGAGGGAAGATATTTTAACAAAGCATAATCTGATCAATTATCAAATGTCTGCCCTGTCACTATGCAGTCTTCTATGTTAAAAGTGAACCGTAAACATCTGTGAACATGTGTTTATAACTTTTATGGACATGTGAACTCACTGATTTATTTTTGAATAATTTCCATGTGTTAGAATGTATCAAATCCTACCCTTGAAGTATCCTTAGACTATTGCTGAATTCAATATAGGCATATTTTTGATATATCTGATATCCCTACCTTATCATAGTCATCATGAGAGAAGTTGAGGATACCGCCCATCATGTGGATGACCTCGTTACGTTTGTTGGTGGGCGTCTGGAAGTATCCTACCATCATGTTCTTCATCAGCAGTCTGCAGGTCAAAGGTCACATATATACCGGTATGTACACATATTGATCTGACTGTCAAAAGCAAAAGTACAAACTGTATTTGAGGAAATGCCCTCTGCTACCCTAGATCTATTTATGGTATAAGTAATAAATTTATTACCGGTACCTCACTTAGCTTAGCCTTATAATTATCAGAAGTTATTTTATTTATCAATAGGCTGTTATCATTAACTACTTGGACTCTCATATTTAGGCAACACAATAGTTGCAAAAAATGGCTACTAGATTTCTAAAAGTTTCTTTAACTTTCCTTATTTTTATTCTATCTATCTGTATGATTCTTTTAAAAACTCTGAATCAAATGGCATGCAAATCTTTATTGCTGGGCACAAACATCTTTCTTGACACTAACTCAGTTGTAAAAATTTTCCTAGCTTGCTAATGAGATAAGAGGGACAGACCAATAATTTGATAAATATTTCAATTGGGATTTACAAGAATGTCTACCTATGATATCAGAAATGGTCTTAATCAATAGTTGTTATTTGACTTGTGAAATAAAATAGAATTTACATACTTGTCGACTTTAGCCTCTGTGCTTGTAGACAGCTTATGAATTTCTTCTTCAGCAACTTTGAGCGCACTTTCCCGCAGTAGAACTGTTCATAAATAACAATGCATTTTGAAACGTGATTGGAAAAAGTTTTGCATTTATCGATTCTGTATTTATGATTTAAAAAAGAAAATAATGCATCAAAATGAGATTGAATGAAAAAATGATAAATTAACATTTAAATGAAATGATGGTTATAGCACTGATAATGTCATTGTTCTAATATCATCATCAATGTCTGTCATAGTTTGGTCATCTTTCAACATCATCACCATCAAATTGTTATCACATCATTATCACCATCATCATCATCATCATCATCATCATCATCATCATCATCTTTAGGACGAGCATCTCCATGCAGTACTACAACTATTGTAACAGACAGACAGACAGACGTGCTGCTACGGAAGTACAACCCAGGAATATCACAAAAGGTACTGAGACCTGATGTCTCCGTCAGTACCTGATGTAATACTCACGGCTTGTACACCTTCATGCAGGCTGCCAGTGGCTCCCCCTAGGTTGGTGGAGGCGGCCATCTTGTGAAGCTGTAGCTAGTGACAAGAGGAGAGGAGGCAGTCTACATGCCAGTGCCACCATTTTGTCGGCTACTACTGGGGAATCAAACGGGGTCAATGTGCAAGTAGGGAAAACTAAACTCTAAGGGATTGTGCACATTTGATGTCACATAATTATTTTGAATAAAAAGTTTGAGTTTGTGACACACATACTCCAAGGTTTGACGATGAAAACAATATTTATTATGCACTTGTCTGTTTTGAGGGACTTTCTACTTTCAGGAGATAGCTTCAGTTCTAGTGTTAGTAGACTACTCAACGCTGTGTTAGACATCCAGCCACCAAGCATCACACAGGGAAAATATAACATACTTACACACATGCATTGGTCACCTGCTTCCATGTTACCATAGCAACAAGATTTTTGTCCAGGCAATACATGCAGAATCTTGATGACATTGAACTGACACTCACTGAACATGACAAAACTTCTTGATTGATTGACACTGACTCAGAACTCATCAATATTCACCCATTTGGATGAACGATATCAAGCACACAGGGAGGATCAAACCAATGAATTGATGACTGTTTAAATCCTTCTTTACAATGACCAATATCACCATTCACAACATGCAGTGAATCTATTCACATGATTAAAAACCACCTTAAGGCCAGTTGTTAAAAAGTTACTTCTGACCATTTGTAACATGCAATGCATTATAAGTTATCACCCTTGGTCATGCAGTAACCTGATTGGTCAGTTTAAATGTTAGTCCATGCTGATTGGTCAGATATTTATGTAATCTCGGCTAGTAACTTGAGGCGTCCTCTCCACTCAGAATTACCAGCTGAGATTAGACAAACATCAACACATGCAAGCCGGGTCTTTTTTCCATCGTATCATGAGAAATTTCGACTATTTTTAAAATTTCAAAAAGTTTAGAGCTCAAAGATTTTTCACTTTAAAATAATGGAGAGAAGACTCAAAGATCAAGCCTACAGGATAGATTTGATGTTTGCCTATTACAACACAAACCCTGCAATTGATGAAATGAAAACACAGACAGACAAACAAACACAGTGAATAGGAATCAACAAAATAACTAAATGAATGACACAGAAAAACTGATAAATGTCAATGAGATCACATGCAACGAATGAAAAACCTCAAGTAATATACTGTTGACAGACAACAATGATTGACATTAAAAAATCCTTGTTAGAACCCATATGCTACAATATAACACTTGATGATGGACAGACAGACACACAGACAGACGTGAGACACTACCTGCCCGTTGTTACCATGACAACCCGTTTGTCTCATATCCGCGGGCATCCCGAGATCGAGTCACTCAGGATTACCAGCTGATATTAAACAACCAGGCGCTTCGCTTCTTTTGTTCACAATACTTCTTCATATTCTACTCAGAAAATTTGGCGGAAATCAAAATCACCCCAAAACCCAATAAAAATAGCAAAAAAATTTCTGTGCACACTCAAAGCAAGCATAAATCTTTATTTGAAAATTATAAAAAAGGAAACTGCTGTGTGCATATTTAAAAAGATTAAAGCCAAACAAGATTGTGAGAAGCAAATCTAAGTAGCTGTTGTCACTCAAGCAGCGTCAAATAGGGCAGTTAGCAACTCAAAACACGGGTTAGAGGAATGGTCAACAGTCAGTGGGAGATACACAAACAGACGCACAAACACGCACACATACGCACGCACATAGGAACACAAGCAATGAGATGAAAGCCAGGTTATCTATCTTATCTCAGTCAGCTTCTCGAGAAAATGCTGACTCGGAATTACCGGCTGAGATTAAATAGATTCCCGAGTAACACAGATCCATACACAAATGTCAAAATAAAATCTCCACCCTTGTCAGTACACAAAATACCTTCCAGTCAGCAAGATATTCCACAAATGACATGTTTGTCGATGAGTTCCCAAAATAGAATCGTTACATCCATGTTGGAATGTTCACTATGCTGTGCTACTCCACTCAAGTCTTGCCTCAAAATTATCATCCTACATACGCTGCTACATGGTTGTTACTTAGAGTTAGTGGTACAGTTTAATGGACTTAAGTGAAAACAAAACTTAAAAGGTTATATTCCTCTGTGCATTTATGTTGCCAGTATAAGAGAAAAACAGAAACACTTTGCATTTTTGTATAAAGTATAAATGCACATTATAAAATACCCTTTTGATGTACATCTTTACCAAAAGTACCTAGTTTGGTTTCCTGATTTTTTTGTCTTATTCAAATAAGATCAAAACATATGTGAGAAAAATTTGGGTAAATTCAAAAGAGACTGGAGTCTAGATTTCAAAATAGATTTGACAATATATTGGTTTAGCATTTGTCTGTTCATAACAAAATATTGAG
The DNA here is from genome assembly GCA_916613615.1 of Steromphala cineraria. NCBI lineage: Eukaryota > Metazoa > Mollusca > Gastropoda > Trochida > Trochidae > Steromphala > Steromphala cineraria. The sequence continues at coordinate 24,287,131 of OU744724.1, forward strand.
TAGTATTCATTCCACAGAGCCAGTCAGTAGGTGTTAGTTGTGAGGCAAGCAGTTTGTTAGTGAGAGAGCACAAGGTTACTGAGTAACAACCTGGTAAGAGTTAGGAGGAGGATGAGCCAATGAAATCACCAGTTACAACCGACCAATGAGATGAGAGGTCACTGACCTTCCTCCTTCAAGGCAGCCATTGCTTCTTCTTTCCTATCCATCTGTTCACTAAGTCGTGACGCAGCTTCAAGACCAACTGTTGCTTCTTCCAACTCCGCCTGGAACATACAGATTTCTTGCTACAGTATTATAAGGCATTGAAAATAGTTTTATCAATAATCATTTGGAAAAGTGTGGACATTCTTTCAATATACTTACTGGTAGTTTATCTTCACAATATTGTAAAATTAGAGACAGTCTATAGTTTTCCTTATGACATTTCTCTAAATTCAAGATGGCTGACTCCATGTTGATAGGTACTCTTTAAATATGTGACAATACATATTTTAATCCACATATTAAGGGACTTAAATTTTATCTATTTTTTGGAAGACCATAGATAAGTGCATATCATGGAGTCTTTAACTAAAAACAACAAGAAAAAGTTAAAGGTACCCAAGTATTGAGGTTGTCATGAATTCTCGAAGGAAAATCCATTTTCTATTAACTATCTACTATGGAATTCAACATGATACTAGCTAACAGAGGACCATTATATCAATAGAACAACTCCAGTATATCTAGGTTCTGTCAGTATTTCTCACCTTGGTAGAGTCTAGTTCAGTCTGGAGGGTGTTCACTCGATGTTTGAGATGTTTGATCTCCTCCTGGTAACGTTCTGTGTCTGCCGAGATCTGGGCGTCCTTGTCTGTAAGCAAATATTTCATCAGTTTCTGGGTATGTGTTTACTGTATATCTAGTGGTCTGGGTCATAACAACTACTTGTGTATGATGTGTCCATGACATTACAAACTTCAACGGCTTCAATTAGAACCATCATGTACATGATTTTCACTATTTCACCCCCAATGTCTTAGCTGTTGAATTGGTAAGTTTAAGCAATTCTGAGAAGCAAATCACAACTTGTTTATGAAAGAAATAATCCTGAATTGGATTCTGGCTTAAGATGTATAAATACGGGCTCATCATACATGTACTTTGAAAGATTAATACAGAAAAGGGGAAATATTGTTGAATTTCATTTTTACAAAAAATACCCTGGTCTCAGAGACACTTGTCAGTCAGTAAACAAAAGCAGACAGCTTCAAAAAGTGTCTGAATGAGTAATTCCGATTCTATTATATGGGTCGGAGGTATGGGGATTTCAACACTTTGAAACTATTGAGAGAATTCACTTATATGCTTGTAAGAAATTTCTAGGAGTGAAGTCTAATACTCCTAGCAATATTGTATATGGGGAATGCGGCAGATTCCCAATTAACATTTCTGCTAAAACTAGAATTATAAAATTTTGGATTCGTCTCCTAAATATGCCTTCTTCAAGATACCCACGACAATGTTACGACATGATGATGCTGTATGATAAGAGAGGCAAGACTAATTGGGTGTCAAACATTCGTATTTTATTAAATACCATTGGTTTTGGTGATATATGGCAGAGTCAGAATGTTCAGTTAGATACAAATTTTGTTAACGTTGTGTCACAGAGACTGAAAGATATATTTACACAGGAATGGTCTATGTCTCTTTCAGTTTCAAATAAATCTTTTTTCTACAGAATGTTTAAATCACATATATACAGAGAATACTATTTGAGTTCATTGAATATTAGAAAATTTCGAATTACACTTGCACGCTTCAGGTGCTCATCTCACGATTTGGCCATAGAGACAGGACGATATTTTAATATACCAAAGGAAATGAGAATTTGTAAATTCTGTAAACTTAATCTCGTTGAAGACGAATATCATTTCCTTTTGATTTGCCCGTTTTATGCTGACCTCAGAACAAACTATATTCCCCAATACTATCATTTTCATCCAAATTGGTTAAAATTTTCTTTACTGTTAAGTACTGACAATACTGTTCTTGTGCGTACGTTGTCAACATTTATTTATCATGCCATGTTACTAAGAAAGAACAATGTATGAACTAGTATGAATTGATTGTATATTCTATTGTTTGATTTTTGGGGGGGTTGATTTTCTGATTTTCTGTGATATGATGTCTATTTTGAGAAATTGTATATGCTATAGTATAATATTTCACTATATATGATATGTTTAAAAATTATAATTATCACCATAATATGATCCCTGCGAAGGAGGTAAATGTATCTTTTGTACTATAGGCCTGTGGCCTTTAAGTATTGAAATAAATTGAATTGAATTGCTGAAAGCCACATTGGCAATAATTCTTGTTCTATCTCACATCCCAAAAGCCCTGCTTGCAAAATGAACTAGAATAATTTCAAGCACTACTACCGGAGACCACGTACCCTGTTGGAACTGCTCCAGGACCATCTGGAGGTTAGCGAGGGAAGCTGCGTACTGCTGACACTGTTCCTGCATGCTGCTCATCTGCATATACGCGGCGTCCCGCTGACCCGACACGGACTGTAGCTGGATCTGGAGGTTCTCCATGTGCTGGGTGGCTTGTTGGCTGGATACAGATCATTGGAGGCTTAACTCTGAGTCTCTTAGTGCTTGAGTCATCCAAATATTCTTTAGTTAGATTACTTTACTTGTTTGTTGAGTATATCAATCTGATCTGGTTTTTTTCTGTTTTATGCTAGAAAGTATTTTTTCCATGCATAATCATCAGTCAACCTCAGTTTTTTTTGAGTAGCCATCACAAATATTGACAAAAGTCTCTATTTTTATTTGTTTTACAGAGAAAAACTTGATAAAATATTAAAAATCCTGGGTTCATTTCATCATCACAGGTTTTCATTTATAGCCCTGTTACAAATCTTGCTTTAATCTATCAAGTTGTAGGTGTAAGAGGACCTACAAAGTCATCTCATTTCTTCTAAGCTGTTGTGGTACACTGGTATAACCATTTGGTTTAGTGTGCAGTTGTAAATAGGTTTCGAGTTTGAGATGGTCTACAGCCAAAAACATTTGCATAGTGGTATTTTACAGGGATGATTTAATATTATTCAATATTCATCGTGCTGACTTACCTGGCATTTTGTACTGCAGAGGTTGACGAAAGCACCTTCTCCTCTGCACTGGCGAGCCTCGTCCGTAATTCCTTCTCTCTCTCCTCCGCCTGAAGAGCTTCCACTGTGTATCCTTCCTCGATCTGCAACAGTTACCAGCGTCATTAGGTTTGGAATCTTTACAAAGTCTCTTAAAAATATGTTTTCTGGAACTTGCTGGTAACAAAGTTTTACTTTCAGTCCTTAAAATTTCCTCAGCCGGCATTTGACCACAGATTATTTCCTTTGTTGTTATTGATACATTTATCCAGCCATTTTCATTTGAGAAAACAATTCCTACAAGTGTAATGTAGCCCCATAGTATCTTTCAAATGTTCAAGTCTATGTAAACTCTTTTCAACAAAATTATTACCTGTATTAGATGTTGCCTGAGTCGATCTAACTCTCGGGTTAGTTTTAGTTCTTTTTCTTTCAGACGAGTCACCTGCAACACAATAGTTATGTATTTATATAAATCATTTGCATCAATATGTAATTTGCATTAATATATCACATCATATCAAAAAGCAAATTCCTCATAATTTCAAAAAGACATGGAATGATAAATTTGAATCTTACAAAGTTAATTTCAAGTCTTACAGAACTTTAAAGGGTTTATACCCTAAAAGAATCCTCTCTCAAGTGCACTCATATTTCTTAAACATCAAAGAAATACAGTCATAAGTGAGTTACTTGAAATCCACCCTCAAAGTTTTTAATGACATCAGTCTACCAGAACCCTATTATCCCAACATTATACCAAAATTTGTTACCATTCTACCAGACTACCTGCATTACAGCCATCTCACCTCCTTGTGTAGAGAGTCCTGCTCTGCCTGCCTGTGTTCCATTGACATGACGGCCTGGTCCCTCTCCTGCTGAAACCTGACCGTCTGCTCCCGCAGTGAGTTGTTCTCCTGGACCAGCTGCTTCACCTGCCCCGTCTCCCCCTTCTCCTCCTCCAGGAGACTTGTCAACGTCCCGCTCTTCTCTCTCAGGCTCGTCAACTCCAGATCCTTCTCACGGAGGGAAAGTGTCAACTTACCATTCGCCTCCTTCAAAATCTGAATCTCTGAATTGAGCTCTGTCGACTTCTGCTCTGCCAAACTGTGATCAGCCTTGTATTCACTGAGTTCATTTTGTAAAGTTTGAAGCTGAAATGCTAAGCTATCACCCTGCTTTCTCAGGTTAGTCCTCTCAGCTTCCTTACTAGCTACCAGACTCTCGAGTTCGCGCACCCTCTGAGAGAGTCGGTTGATATTCTGGTCCCTATCCTGCTGGTCCTGCTGAAGCTCTCCAATCTTCTCCTGAAGCTTCTGTAACTCTGCTTCCTTCGCAGAGAAAGTCACCATGTCAACAGTCTCAGACATATTGGATTTACCTAGCAATTCTCCATGCTTCACTTCAAGCTCACTAAATTTCTGTTTATAGTTTAAAAGTTCATTTTGAATCTTTAGTAAGGCTTGCTTCTTGTCCTCAAACTGAGGAACAAGGTTTGCATAGTCACTCTGAAGACTCTCAAACTGCTCTGTCTGTGTAGCCATGAGTCCTGTAAGTCTCTGAATTTCTGTGTGGTATGCAACACTCTCCTGATGTTTCTGGTTCAGGTATGTGATCATCTGTTCCCGCTCAGCCTGCAGTGCATTCACCTGTTTGCCTAGGTTCTCCTTGTCCAGGAGGAGAGAGCTGATCTGTGTGCCCTGAGTTTCCTGTGAAGAGTCCTGCAGCACAGCCAGTAGAGTCTCGTTCTTCTGCTTCAAGGCCTCAATCTCCATCTCCCGGTCACGTACAAGACGAGACAGACCCTTCAAGGCTTCCTTCTGCATGTCGTCCACAGGATTCTCCCTGTTCTGCAGGTGGTGGTTGTCCTGCTGCAGCTTGTTCAAGGCACTCTTCTCTGCTGAAACAACACTCATCAGACGGTGGACTTCAGTTTTGAGGGAGCTGGCTTCTCGAGACTTCTCATTCATCACAGCCATTATCTGCTCTCGCTCCATCTTGAGGGTTTTGACTTCCTGCTCTAGCCTGTGAACATCCAGCAATGATCGGTCTCCTTGTGAAGAAGACTTTGTCTCAAGCATGGTCAGGAGAGACTTGTTGTTGGTCTGTAGTTCATCAATCACCTGGTCTTTCTCCTGAAGACGTAGTTGTAGCTCACTGATCTCTTGGGATATTGCCTCAATTGAGTTTGTCATCTCAGCACTTGACTTCTGCTCATACTCTTCCTCCTTGCTCATCGCCTCTTCTCTGTTAGGTTTGTACTCAATAGCTGCCTTTTCTTGGTACTCTAAAGCTTTCACTTCATTCTGGCCTGTGTTTTCAAGCTTCTGAATCAACCTTGAGACTTCTTCATCTTTCTCACTCACTTTCTCTTGCATAATTGCAATCATATTCTCTTGTCTTGCAATTTTTGTTCTACCTTCTTCAGCTTCATGAGTAAGTTGAGTATGTTTTTCATTGAGGTCTGCAATTCCAGTTTTAAAATCAGTTATAAGTGTTTCCTGCTGTTTAATATTTTCTTTCAGTGCTGTAATCTTTCTCTTTGCCTGAGCGAGCTCCTTCTCCAGTTCTGTGATGACCTCCAGTGTGTTCTGCTCCTCCTTCTCCTCCGACTTCTGCTCCTCCAGCTTCATCTTCTGCATCTCAATCTCCGTCCTCAGCCTCTGAATCTCTTCCTTTGATCCAGAGAGAAGCTTCTCCATGTTCTTCATACTCTCCACAAGCACCTCCTGCTCCTTCAGATGGTTGCACATCTCCTCATAAACTCCGTTCAGAGAGATATTAGCATTCTTCAAGGACCCAATCTCCTCATCCTTCTCCTTGAGGATGTCTGTCAGCTGACCCTGACTGTCTACAGAAGACTGCATGGTCTCCTTTGTTGCCTCCAGCTCGCCCTGCAGGGAGTTCAACTGGGCCTGAAGGTCACTGAGAGCCAACTCCTTCTGGTGGCAGGTCTGCATAAGGTCCTGATGCTCCTGCTGTAGAGCTGTGGAGTCCATGTCCCGACTGGCCTGCAGCTCCTGGATGTAGTTTTCATAGTGTTTAGTCTGAGCCTGGAGTCTCTCTTCCACCTGCCCAAGCTCTCGCTCTAGTCTCTGCTTTTCTGATGTGCTTGCGTCCAGTTGGGTTTCCAAAACTGAGATCTGGTCGCGAAGGAACTGAGATAGCTCTACTGCTGATTCCCTCTTCTGGATCTTCTCTGTCTCAACCTCAGAGGACAGTCGTTCATTCTCAGCGGTCAGAAATTTACTTCTAGTCCTTTCACTTTCAAACTGAGAAAACATCTCATCAGCTTTGGTTTTGAGTTCAGAGTTTTCATGTTGCAGTTCTTTCAACACTCGGTTATTGCTTTCCACGTCTGATTTCTTCATCTGAATTTGTTCATTCCTAGTCTGCCAGTCATCAACTTCATCCTCAGCTTCCTGCAGCCTCTCTTGCAGTTCCTTATTCTCCTCCTGAAGTTGATTCTGGGTTTCTCTCAAATCCTTCAGCTTTCCCACCTTCTCTGTAATCTCATGCTTTGCTTTCTCAAGTTTCTCCCCTAGTTCTCTTTTATCCATGTGGAGCTCGTTTACAGCCACCGCAGCATTCAAACACTTCTCCTTCAAATCATCAATCTCCTCATCTTTCTTACTTGCCTCAGCTGCCATCTTTTCAATCTTTGCATTCAGCTCATTCACAACTTCATCTGACGCCTCAACCCCTGCAGTGCGAGACTGATCCAGCTCCTCCGTGAGCCTTGACACATCAGATTCCCGCTGAGACAGACTCTCACTGAGGGAGTCCACCTGCTGAGTGAGTCCGTCCCGGATCTGGATGAGTTTGTCCATGGCCTGCTGGTGCTGTGAGTCCAGTTCCTCCAGACTTGTCTCCAGGTCCAGCTTCTCCTGCATCAGATCCTTCACCTGCTCCTGCTGCTGCTTCAGCTGGGTCTCTGGATCTGAGACTGCAAGAGATATGAGGGATGCTTAGTATTTTTATATATTAGTGAACCAAATCTATAAATTGTCTGGTCAGAGGTTGTATATGAGGTAAGGGAAAGTTTTTAACTCGTCAGTTGTTATTTCATATATTCATACTATCATAAAGTGAGATGGAGAAAGTTTAACTATTACGGCTCAGGAATGTCTCGAATATTAAAATGCTTGTGACCCATATTTACTCAAGAATGCCTTGGTAACAGTTTATTGTTAAAAAAAGTAAAATGTGAGGTAAAGGCCATCATTATTAGAAAAACAAGAACACTTGTGTGTCACATAAATGTTCAGATATGATGATGGGTGCTGATCATGTACTCTGAAAACAAAGCTTTTGTTTTTCCATTCTTGATGGCCTTCCCACTTCTTTCATTTTCTGAGTGAAAATCTGGGAGTTTAGTGGAATAGCAATTGCAAGAAAAGCACTACAAACTTGTGGTGTTTTAATGTTCAATTAACTTCTTATCTTATTTGCTGAGAAAGTAAGGTAATTTTAACATCTCAGTTGAGATAAACTTACCTTGTGTATTCACTGGACCCTTTTCTTTCTCCATAGTAGATATTTTCTTCTCAAGCATAGAAATCTTCTCTACCAAACCAACCTGTGAGAACACAAAAAGTATAGGCTTGATTAGTTGCAGATTATCAAAAAAACATTAGATGTGTAAAAAAAAAAAAAAATGTGGTCAAGTTTAGGGGATTTCGTAAATCAACCTAGCTATTATTAAACTACTATCCTGATGACTGATAACAACGCTACACACCTTATCAGCCTCAAGTTGGTCTCTCTCGTCCTCCAAAAGTTGGTTTGCATCACTGAGTGTCTGTACCTGTCGTGTGAACGTCTCGATGTCTGCCTCTAGAGTTGTTTCCCCTGTTTGAAGGAGATCTTGATGCTCTGGGACAATGGCTTCCTCAATTACCTCCCCTGTCTGTACAGCAAAGAGTTAATTCAATGACATTTCAATTGTTTTGAATCAAGAGATGATAGTGTTCTATACTCATAAGTAAGTTATGTATTATGAATATTAAGTGCAATTGTTTGAAGAATGTTTGTGAACATGATGTTATAATAACTTCATAAAGCACTCACCTCTGTTCTCTCACTTCTTTGCTTGTCATTCTTCTTCTCTTGACGTTTCACTTCAGCCAATCCCTGCAGAATAATATCAAGTTAATAACACCCAATAATTGCTCATAACCACTTGAACCTCCTAGCTGAAAGAATTTTATCTTTGACCTAATAGTTACAAGCTATTAAAACAGCTGAAACATATCGAAACATTCAAAAGATTGATAGATATTCTAATGAGGCATTATGACATTTTATTAAAATGACAGATCATAACCTCTCCCTGTGACTTTCAGTCAAAAGAAATCTCCCGTCCTTAGATCAACCACAGGGTTGGGCTTAGCCCTACATCTAGGGTAACAAGCTTTGTTTCAACGGGAAGTCCATAATTATCTGTGACAGAGTATAAGAGATTAAAAACAGATTGACGCAGATGGTGACGAACCTTCTGAGCAAGTGCTACGTTGAACTCCAGTTCCTTCTCCCGAAGTTGTTCCCGAAGCTGCAGCAGAACTTCCTCCAGGGCTTCCTTCTCCATCTGCCAGTCAGACTTGACGTACTCAAACTGTTCGATGTCCGCTCGGCACCGACTCACTTCCGTCTCAAGCTCCTCACACCGCTCGTCCAGCTCCTGGTTCCTGCGGGAGAGTTCAGACGATAGGTCGCTGCCTCCTACTGACCTGTGTTAAATATGGACAACACCGTCACCATCACCATCAACCGCAGGAGTGGGATGAAAATGAATTTAAAGAGCAATTGATAAGGTGTAAACATGCAATACCTCATTAGATCCAAATGGGAAGGTTTGCATGCAAAATAAAAGATCTCTCGAGTAATTTTCATTTGATCTTTAATTACAGGAAAATACTTCAAAAGTTCAAGATGCTATTTCATTAAGAGAACATAGCCTAAAGAGCCATTGTTGAAAGATGAACTAATTTCTGGTCTTAGTGCTTACCACAGGAAAATACTTCAGAAAGTTTGAAATTTATTTTCATTAACAGATCGCTTAAGAGCCAAAGGGCAAAAATATAAGTAGCATTATATACAGCTCATGCAAAAAGGTTTAGAAACTTTTATCATTAAAATCAGGTATTTTTGTTCACCTTTGACAAGAAGCTAGAAATGGAAGGAGAATACAGAGAAGCAACGTGTGTCTACTCACCTATCACTATCCATAGACAAACTGTCTTGCAGTGTAGACCCAGTGCTTGAAGTCTCCTCCTTGTCTAGAAACAGAGAGGACAAAGCTTGGTATTATCTAAAATCATGTGAAAACAATTTTGAAATAAAAGGAACCACAATACAGTAGAACTCGGATATAACAAACTCCAAGGGACCAGAGAATTTAGTTCGCTATATTCGGTGTTTGCTACGCGTGTTTGGATGCCATGCATAACGCTTTTGACGGAACTTCACTATATCTGATTGTTCGTTATATCCTTGTTCTACTGTATTCATTTGGGTACATATCTATTGTACCCAAACAAAGCCTTAGCATGAACCCTATCTTTTATCTTATTCTGTTCCTTGGCATAACCTGGTCAATAGCCTTTGTCTGGGATAATAACTTATGACAGGACTTCCTAAATTTGCAATTTACAATAACAAAACTAAACTTTGGGCTGTATTTTATTTAAAAACTATACATATTTTAAAAATGTTGACTCAGGTCACAGAAGACAAAATCAAGTTGACAACCAAAATAAATTGTATTTAATTCTTTGCCAATTTCCTACCGAAATACTGATGATAGCCAGAATCAAACCTTATGAAACAATGAAGACAAAACACCACTTAATTATGAAGGCTGACCTACCATTTGCGCTGAGCTGTTGCTTGAGTCTGGTGACAGTCTCCTCACTACGTCTCCTCTCCTCCCCCAGGGTCTCCGCGGCTCGTTCCAGGAGAGTTATCTGCTCCTGATACTTGAGACCCTGCTCCTTCAGGTACCTGTTCTCCTTCTCTAGCGAACCTACCAGCTCTGGGGAGAGAAAGGTAGAAGGATGAAGACTATGTTTAGTGATTTTACATGGGCAATAGCCTCCATTCCTTCAAATTTATTTCTAACTTCACTTCTATTAATTTTAAAGTCAGGCTTATATTTCTAGAGTTAATTGTTCACTACGAAGACTTTCAACATAAAAAGTACAAATTAAAGTACATATTGTCACTAACCTGCTGTGAGCTGTTGGTGAGCCGGGCTGCCGAGGGACTCAATGATGGTCGCAGCCTCAGCAGACAGGTGAGCAGTCAACATCTTGGACTCGAGGAGCTCTGACTTGATATCCCCCTGCTAGAGAGAACCGAGATTAGTCTTAGAGGCATCGAGGATTATCTGATTAAAACAACCCTGTGCTTGGGAAAGTTATTTGACATCACATACAGACATCATTTGTTCTATTCATTCGTCAGACCAGGGTTGATTTTAATCAGATTGATCACAGTCTGCCTTATTTTCATAATTTTCTTACTAATACATGCCGGCAAATTTCAGAATAATTGCTAATGTCTATTCTTATTTAGTTCACACTCAAATTTCATTGAAACTTCAGGGGGAAAGGTCACAGCATAGTGGCACTTCATCGTTTTATACATATTCTCTTTAATTAGTATAGAACATACCCAAAACTGAAAGTAAAGTCACAAAAATATCTTCTTGCCAATTGGTTGACAAAAACTGAGTAAGTGATCCAAAATAACAGAAACTATGAGTAGCTTTAACTACTGCCTTGCCTACTTCTATCAAGATACTTTCACACATTGTACATGCGGCTAACCTTCTGCCCCAACAGATATATCTGATTAGCAATTTTCTGTTTTTCCTGCAGGAGATTGTTACGTCTCCGCGTTCCGTCCGAGTACATGTGATGTCGAGCATGTTGCAGGTCGCCTAGCAACTCAAGTGTATTCGCCTGCAAAATCACTCTGTCTATAGTAGTGTGTAGAGCAACATGCTTCAGAACAGAGTTACACAATGAATACCGTAATCTGATACCTTATCAATTATCAATTATTTCTTCGGTAAGAAAACATATTATTTACATATTTTGTGGTAATTCATGACATTATTTTTGTTTTGTAGATCATATCCATAGGCATGTTGATTAAGTTAACTTGCCTTATCTAGTATTAAGTGTAAATGCAAAAAACTTGAAATAGAAACTGTTTAAAAGTTAACCAAATCTGAAAACTACATCTATTCCTTTATCAAGACACTCTGGACTGATATATTGAAGAACAATTCCACACTTTGTGGTATCTACTGCATTCTGTCAGCGAATGAGCAAGCAGATCCAGCGATGAACATGCCAAGTAGACAATAGTCCATGCTATCAGTAAAATCTAGCGGGCAGAAGATTCCATGCACACTCTCACTCACACACATACAACATATAGAATAGTTCATGGCAAAGTCAATAGCTAAAGCTTCTTGTTAGTAAAAAAACAAAATGTTTTTTCAAATATGATAACACTTAAATCTAGATGCAAACCATGCTTTATAATTTTACTATCAACAAACAATTGAAGATATCAATTTTAAAATTCTTTCAACAAAGAATTTATTAATTTAATTCATTCCATGCTGAATTAGATTTAAACACATGCAGTTCAAAGAAGAACATTTTGATTATCTTCTGAAACTGAATTTTGATCAGACGCAAATTGTTAGCAAGATTGAGAGAGATGCTGTAAGGATGTCAAGCATCTTGAAGCAATCAAACTGATGGGACTGCCATGCAGTTAGTCAACCAAAGGGAGATAACTCTCATTAAGAGCTATAAGTGTTGACAGTACATGGTTTGCATCCAGCTGATCCAAGAGTTGTTGCTTAGTTTCAAATAATGCAAGGCCAACCTGCTGAAGTTCTGTATCAACCGCACTCTTCTCACTGCGGGATTCTGAAACAAACAATAGAACACTAAGTTTATATAAGTGCGTAATATATTATATAAAGAGGACAAGATATTTTTGGCCTTTTTTTATTCACTACTAAAAGAAAAAAAGGACCTATCTTATTCGATAAAGTGTTATAGAGCCAAAGAAACATTTATTTGATTTTAGGCACAGGTGGGATTCTAATATGGCACATTATGTCTAACGTTCTCATGTTGAATAGAAATATGTGAATATTTCATCTACAGATCCTTAGAGTCAGGCATTTGTCATGGCTCAATTAACGCCATGATGAATGTAAGTCAATATGAACAGATGACATTTATCAGTGTCTCAGTACGTCAAAATGATTGAAAATCAGGAGCCAAATGTACTATTGAAATTAATCAATACCATCACCATTCTTGGTTCACGCTACTTACTCTCAAGAGCCTGAGTAAGCCTGGTCGTCTCTGTCTCTGTGGATTGTCTCATCATCTCCATCTCTGTGCGCTGAGCGGAGATAGTTCTGTCCAGCTCCTCCACACGAGTTTGATACCCATCTCTCTCCGCCTGAACACGTGTCACCTCTGTCTGTAGCTCCTCTAAAACTCCCTCCAGGTGGCGCTTTGCAGCCTCAATCTGAAAACACAGCCATTTTAGATTTAAACCTTTCAAACCTAAGAAATCAGCTACCAAAATTCTTGCTACTATTTTCTCAGAGGTGGAATGGTTAAAAGGTATATCTTACGTAAACCGCCCAAGCAAATCCAAATCCGAACACAGAGCAAGTAAACATGTCAAAATTGTTATAAACCTTAATTCAAGTCTCAATCTAAACACAGAGCCTTCTTCATGGATAGCTACATTCCTGATGGAAACATCCTGAATACAAGCCTCAATTTGAACACACAGACATTAAAAGGATTTTAAAGGGGATATTATGCTAACAACTTGAATACAAGTAAATGTTTTGTCATATTTTCATGAAATTCTGATCATACACAAATTAAAGAGCTGGCATTACCATGAAATTTGCTGTTGAATGATTTTCAATATCTTAGATGTTTTATGGTTGAATAATTTTAACTGCCTCCAAAGAAAGTTAAACATACCTTGTTTTTCTCGGCTGTGACCTGGTTGAGTTGACCCTGGAGAATGTGTAGCTCACGTCTCAGATTCTCTACCTCCGACCCAAGATTTACACGATCAGCCTCCGGGAGATTTGAGGATCCTTGGCGACCACTGTCACTGTCTCGACCTGCGGTCAAAAATATCTTAGTAATATACCTCTAAAGGACTTGTAAGACAGTCATTGGTCAGTGAGTAAGTAATTTTTGTGATAGAAACATTGACCTGATATATTTGTCATAAATGCACATGTCAGATGACTCAGTTTAAGGTCTGCTTAGGTGATAAAACTGAGCTGTTACATACAAAATTCTGAAGGAAATACAAATTTTGGTAATACTCATAAAGAGCATTGTTTTCGTAGATATGAGTATACAATTTATCTAACCATCAGTAAGCTGTTGTTCCAGTGTTTGTATCTGTTGTTTGAACTCGGTCACTTCCTGTTTATGCTTCTTCTTCAGGGCGGCCATTTTCTCCGTGTAGACATCCTGAAGGGAGATAACCTCGTGCTGCTGATGTTCCCGTGCCTGAGACACCTGCAGCTCAAGCTCCTGAAGAGAGGAAATATATTCCTATGTGGGTTCTATAGCTTATCATGGTTCGAGGTTTGTGAACACTTAAAGAGAAAGTACTTTTCGAGGTATGATCCGGAAACAAAATGATATCAGATGCATGTACAGATGGACAGACAAACACACTGACAGGGCAATTACTATATTATAGAACAGTAATGTTCAATGAAGTCTTGCTTCCACAAGACAATATGTTGAAATGATTCCCAGTTTGACCTTTCATTCATTCCCAAATTATGTATTCTGATGTCACTTTTGTTACAATTGAGTGATATTTCTTCTCCTTTCTTTTAAAACTTCCTAGGGGTGAAAATGTTCATCAAGTATTCTGTCCACATTTTTATGCAAACAAAAAGAGTGTTACATCTCCATTCAAATACTGTAATATTTTGCACAGGTGAAAAAACTCTCACCTCAACAATAACACTAATAGACCAATGCTTCGTTTCAAACAACCCTGCTATTTACACAACTAACAACTAATAAAATCAATTTAGATTCTATCTTTCCTGTGGTCCACTTGTTAGATAATACTCAGGTTAACTCCAATAATTTAATCTTTAACTCCTAAGCTTTATCTGAGGTACATTATTGAGCAGTTGACCAACTATCCACGATAAGTTTCAAGGAGTACATTTGTGAAAAGATTTGCAAGGGTTAAACATTCTTTCAGCACTTAATATACGTGATGTTATTGGGCTACATTAAAAATCTGTCTGTGAAAGTCAAACCAATATAAATTTTGAAAATTTGAAAATTAATTCTTTTTTAGAGCAATGGTCTATCTAAAAATAAGAAAATTACTAAATAGTCTTAATATTTTTCAATAAGTCTTCTCCAAACCCTGGGCCAGGGACTTACAGATTTTCTAAAGCACTGATTAACTTAACAATGTCTTATTAGACCACTCCACTGTCTTCTCTACGACAGTTGTAATTAGTAGATCATTTATCTGAATGCATTGAATACCATTGGAAAATGAAACTGGATAAAAATTGTCATACATTAACTTAACTGCTCTCTACATATCCAAAAAACACATAACACTTCAATTGTCGAATTGTTTACTTTCAACAAATCTGAGAGAATGTTAAGAATCAAAACTTGTTTGCAATAAGATTAGTCTTGAACCGGCCTTTGATTTACTTAAGAATTTTCAAGAGAATAATTAGAGTAGATTTTCAACAATTATTATAATCCTAAAATTCCACAAGCAAGTCATAATAAATATGACTTATAAGTTTCAAACCTTGAATGAATTCAAGGTGATAGGGAAAAAAGAGTGAAAATGAATGATTTGACTACATGTACAACTAACGGTACCAATGGTATAATAAAGAGAAACCAATTGTTAAATCTGCTGGTACAATTACAGTAAATCTTTTTAAACTAAATGAAAACCCAACTTACGATCAAATGGAAAACTAAAGGTACATAAAAAGGTCCAAACTGATGAAACTAAAAGGTGAAACTAGAGGTGAAACTAAATGTTTAACTAAATGTTTAACTTAAGGTGAAACTAAAGGTGTAACTGAAGGACAAACTACTGTAATGGTGAAACTAAAGGTAAGACTACAGGTAAGACTAAAAGAAAAACTAAATGACAAACTACTACAACGTAAAACTGAAAGTAAAACTTAAGGTAAGACTAAAGGTAAAACTAAAGGAAAATCTACATGTAAAATTAAAGGTAAAACGTACCTGGACTCGGTCCCTGAGCTGAATGATCTCTGCATTGTTTGCTTCAAACTCTTCATTGGTGGCTCCTGTTTGACTCTGAAACAAAGTGAAATTTAATCAACTTACAGTTAAAATACTGATTTGAAAGTTCAGTTATATCTCAAGTAATAAATCTATAATAAAAAAGTCTGATGGGTTTGACTCTGGCTATAAGTATTGATTAACTACAAAACGCTTAATATTCAATTGAGGAGACAAATCAATTAGCCGATGTTGTCAAACAGATCATGTTACGTACCCTGTATGAGTTAGACAACTAAACAGAGCACTTGGTTTCGGAGTTCAAACAATTGATTTCCATTTATTCACAGCAAATCCTTAAGTGCTGCGTTAACACAGATGTCAGCACAAACAAGATGGCCGCCGTGTCTCAGATTAGCCAATTACTGGCCTGCTAGGTGAGGCAAAGTGAGCAGACTGTCCAACAGCTTGACTTATGAGGAGACTAATACCGTCCATCTTGAAATATATTCAGAATCTGCCACGTGGTACATGAAGATATAAAAGTTTCAACTAGACACACTCGATCACATAAGAATATCACGGAAGCATGAGGCACAAGATTTGCCTTTACTTCAAATTGAACAACCGTCCAACCGCTGGAGTCACAAGAAATACTGTCCGTCCTGAAGTACAATGAAACTTGCAGACGCTACATGTAGATATAAAGCTACTTTACATAGCTAAACTGTCCACCAGGATATCAGTAATGGCGGGATGGTACCAGGTCGGGAGAGGTACGAGATTCGTCCTTCCTTTAGAGTCACCGGCTTGCCAACTCACACCTTGATAACCCGACGACCAAGTTTGCACAAAATTCTTCCCTGTCCTAGCAACCGAAATGTCTCGAAAGATAAATGCGCCAACTTGGTGATCAGGGGCCTCTTGTACCCGGCCAGATTCAGTGAGGATTTAAACCCTTCAGGGGCTACAGAGATAAAGGCCAGCAAGCAGCCGCACAGCGGACATTGAAGACTAAACACAGACCAACCAGAGATAAGACCGCAGCTGATAAGATCACACCATTATAACTGAATAAAACCGTCTCTAGGCATGGGAGTTGAGACTTGGGGACTGGTTTCTTAATTTGAGGGACTATGCTGAGTGTGCATTTATGATATAAAAGAGGGAGTTCTATCAGGGTATTCCTGGACAGTCATCTTTACCTGTTAATTATAAATGATTATCAAAAATTTTGAAACATCTAACTCACAATACTGAATATAAACATATTGGTGTCTTCTAAAGTAACTACATTGTATCTTACTTATGGTATGATATTCCTTCTTGAAATCGAACATTTTACAATATAGCCCATATTCATTAAAGAAGACCTCATTCACAGTGTGACAGGCCATATTTATCAGTTTAAGTTTTAAAAATTTATAAATTTTGAGATATTCCACTAATGCATATAGTTTATCTATGTTTGTTTGTTAAAAAATAAGTATAAGATATAACATCAATAATATATTCACAATAATGTTGCTATGCAAGCACTATCATAAACTATAAGATCCTATCATCTGGCTTCTGCCATTATTGCTCAAGGAAAAGTATTTCATTGGGTTTGTATATATATACATCAAAAGGATAGACCTAACGGTATTGCAGGATCTTTACAGATACAAAATTGATGTGGCAGGATTTGGAGGGCAATTGACTTATTTTTCATCATCATCAAGACAGCGCTAACTTTAAGCTATTTAACAGACAAATTGGTCAAATCTGTAAACCTGAATTTTTAAAACAAAAGACCCAAATTTATTTGCCACTTTTGATGCTGTATCAATTGATTCTAATGTGGTCAATTCGCATGAATCAAAACTATAAAACAGTGGAAATAATACATGAATAACCATGAGTGACAAAACAGGATGGACAAATATTCAGAATGATTCAGTTCAATCTTGGTCAAAGTTTTGAAATATTAAATTAACAGATTGTTAATAAATTTGCTAAGGGTGTCTGTTATCATAAATTAATTGTCATCATAAATTATTGAGTTATTACAGCCTCCAGCTTTGCTCCTTTATTCAGCTTATCTACCAGTCACAAAACTGTCAATACACCTGTATTAATAAAAGATTCCAATAACGAAGCGAACGCTACATGTTGACAAATGAGGGAGAAATCAATGAATGAGTTCTACCAGGGGAGGTAACTCTGTGTCATGTTGCACGTGTGTGGAACAGGTAGGGGCATGTCTGCGTACCCTTACTTATGACCTTACTCGTCTGTTGAGTTATGTTTGCTTGAACTGTTGTCCTATCCTATTTCCATGAGCTGCTCACTTTATCAGCGAGACTAAGCTTTGACTTGCCCTACAAGTTGGCTGACAACTCAGGCTTTCACACGATAAGAGCACAAGCTACTTCCAACAGTTCAGCCTATACACATAAATAGCCTTCTTGAAGGTTCAAACAAACCAATTTGGGACTTTTAAGCTTTTCACGCCTTATCAGATCTAAGTATCCGAAAGTAGAATCAGATTTGTTTGCAAATAGGAATTGCTCAGTAGATTTATGGTACCACATTAGCAGTTGCATTGTTTGTCCAGAATTTCAAGAATCAAATTTAAGGCTTTTTCAAGGCTTTCTGAGCAACATTAATGCCAAAAATACAAGATTAATGAAAATGACAACTAACAAGACTTCTGACCTCTGTTAGACATGTTCAAAAGCAGCAAAATTGCATAACCTTACGTTGACAGTAACGGAGCATATGCAGACGACACAGACATTAAAAAGCAACAGAATCAGACAGAGATTTCTCAATTTCCAAAAATCTACAAAATTGGTTTAACTAGACATTTTAAGGCTTTTTAGTGATTTCAAGGCTTTTTAAAGCTAAATATGATTCATAAGTCTTCTGAAGGGCAAGTGTCCAAATTCCGGCTTTTTAGGCTTATGTGAACCCCGAGTTGCTCACACTAAAACAAACAAGCATCAAGATGGCAGTTCTCAATACTCACCAGTTGCCCAGCAACAGACTTCCAGTGTTGAGCCTCCCCCTGAAGTCTGGACGTCTCTGCACGGAGCCGGTTGATGTCTTGCTGGAGGCGGATGTTGTCCCCGAACTCCCAGTCGGAACTCTCCTCTCCAAATCCTTCAAGAGAGAACAAACCTCAATATTTTGTTCTGCATTCATTCAAGCATATTCAAATAGTCAATCAACCTTTTTAAATATGACTGCTGAGTCCTGCCCCTCCTTGCTACCACAACGTCTCTGAGTTTGAGCAGATTTAGGTGTAAGTAAGTCCCTCAATTCGTAACAAATAGTACCACGCACAAAAAGATATGTCCTGGAGACCGATTGTTTAAACTTTTTATGGGTCCTTTTTTAAGTTGATTAGCTTTTGAAGCAGGATTAAGGATGAATTTATCAGTGATTTTCAATTTAGGAGACAACAAGACAGAAGCAGCTCAAATCCTTGGTCCTATTTGACTTGCTAAATCTAACTTAGGTTCTATTCCAACTGGAGATCAGCTTAACGTCCAGCATGCTGATAGAGGCTTGGGGATGTGACATTTCTAGGATTCACTTTACAACGTTGGGCTGATGACCATTTGGTTATGATATGGGTAAGTAGGGAAAAGGGAGGATGAACCATCAAAACCAGAGATACCTTGGCCCTGTTATGACTTTCATAAAACTTTTCCTGGATGTTCCCTTTAACACTCAATGAAGAATGAATGCTACCTATGATAAACAGTGTGTTTCTAAATGCAGAAATAATTTGGACATTCTCAATAGTCTGAGAACCTATGTAACCATCCTGTTGATGGGTAGTGTCTTTCTGTTGCTGAGACTACAATGGTTAAGAAATAATAAAAGCAGATATGATATCTTTTTCTTTGTTTTTTTGAAAGATATGATATCTTTATTGCACTGAAGAAAGAAGAAACTCTTACCAAAACCATCAAGTTCATTTTGTTTATTACACATTTGATTTGATAGTCACTTATCATTGATAAGCTTTGAGCAAACAGGTTCAATTTTAAAGTCAATTTGCATGAAACTGAATTGAACCAGAACCATAAGTCCATTTTGTTTATTACACATTTGATTTGATAGTCACTTTCTGACCTATTATTGATAAGCTTTGAGCAAACAGGTTCAATTTCAAAGTCAATTTGCATGAAACTGAATTGAACCAGAACCCAGACTTCATGAAACATGTGGTTGTATCACGTGTCGTTTTGTACAAGGTGTATTCTATAATGCTTTTGAGAGGCATCATTCTTTGTAATCCATAAGCAAAACAACAACTTTCTAATCATAAACAGACTGATATTCTAAAAAATTACTGTTAACTTAAAGCAGTTCTTGAGCTAAGGAAGTTATTCAACAAAATCATTGCTTGAAAAAAGAAAACTGAACATGAAAATATAATTACATCATACTAAGATATATCTATGTTAATGGCTTAGAACAAGACTTGAAACAATATTGCTGATTCAGCTTTTTATGACAGGTCAATGACCATACAGTGACCTTGACATTTAAACCAACAAAATAATTCCTCCTGTTTGCATGGTACTGCATGTCCAGAAAGTTTGTATTTAACATACATAAATTTGTAAAAATCATACTTTTAGAAACTGTATTGAAATTTATGGAGAGAAAAAGAAGAAAACAGATTCTACAGTATGATCATCATAGTAATGTACCTACTTTTTAATGCTTGGATCAATTACACCAAATTTGCCTTATTATGAGGAAATGAATTTGATATGTTTACACAGTAGCACACAAATTTGCACTAGATAAACCCTGCATGATGTCAGAAGAACTGCAAGCAATAGGAGACAAGCCTTAGTCAATACAGGGGAATCTGTTACATAGTATGTCTCAATTGGTCAACACAAATCGACAAAAAATTATTTGTTTGAACAAACAATTTTGACTTCTTAAATAAGTTCTCCAAATAATGAGATAATGCAGTAAAATATATAATAGCAACACTTGAGTGAAATCATTTCTACATTAAATTCCATTAAAAAAGATAAATTGAGAATATCAAAATTTGTTTGACAATATAATAATTCATAAACAGCTGCCGATGAAATAAAAGGAACTCAATCAAGTAATTAGAGTCAATCCTTCAAAATATCATTTAAATAATTGATTGATTAATAATTGCAGTAATGATAATAGGAAATAATCACAGTTTATGGTATAAATCTTTCTTTTTTATGATTTTTAGGCTCATCCTTTCAGGGGAATGCAAAGACTTAAATACATCTGTTACCAGTGTAACATAGTCAGCCGAAATGTATTTAGAATAAACATTGATGGAATTATTTTGATATAGTAATTTTTAGAAACAACTAATAGCAAAGACTCCATGTAAGGGGTTAGTCAACTGGTCTACAATCATACTGTGTCACATCAAGAACTCTTTTGATATTACTCTGGTCATGCATATAATGGCAGCATATCATGACAAGATTTGAAAATAACTTCTTGGTTTGAGGCACATATGCTCTTACACATGTAAATATTGATGGTAATATCAAATTCATATGAAAGCAATTTATACAACAGATAAAAATAGTCCAGTAATCATCAGATAATATTACAATTATTGATTCTATGACATATAACAACAAGTACCAGCTGACAATGATAATGATCAACGTTCATGTGTGATGTGCATTTCAAGGAAGTCAGTGTATTACATCCCAGCCTTAACTTTGAATGTTTGAAGCTTTTACTTGTGAATTTGATATCCTACCACTACAACCTTTTTATAATACTACCTTCTATTTTTGAAGAAAACTATACACCTCTATTTCAATTGATGTTCCATTTGCCAATCACTCTTGTTCTTTTCAAACCACATATCTACCAACAACATATCCGTAACAAAACTAAATCAATCATTTCACGTATAATCATGTAAAATTTCTATATTATATTTCACTTGAATTGAAAGTGTTTCAACAACATTTAAATGACTCATCAAATATTTCTGTTCAGGAAATAGACATTAAAAGCCATACACACTGACTTTGTAAAATCACATGTCACACTGGTATCTGTATCAACAAAGTAGCTCATAAATAAGTAACAAACTGCTCTCAGGAATTCCTTGTTTTAGTCATCTGTCAAAGACATTCACTCTTCATGTACTAACCCATAAACTTGATTACCTAATCTTCAATTCTTAAAATTATAAAAGAGCTTGATACAGAGTCTCAGAAATATACTGGTGGTCTGTGCAGAGAGAGCAACTAAAGCTTAGCACAAAATAGAAATCCCAATATAGGTTCTAGACAGTGATAAGAGCCCATTGCTCGTGTGACAACCTTCCTCTGTACAGCTGCTCTTGCATGGCATAACTTTCATCAGTCTCATGTACTTCCTTATTCAAGTTTTGCAGCATTTCCACAACCTTACAAGCCTCTAGCCTATTCAGACAGAATCTGATAATCATTACAGGAATCTTATAAAGTCTGGCCCTTTAATGATGAGGTTGTTTAGCAGAAAGGTTTGAACAAGCCAGTGATTAGGGACAGTGAAAGTTATGCCCCCTGTACAGTATGAGAGACTCAAACCTCTGTACAGTATGAGACAACATACCTCTGTACAGCATGATACACAAATCTCTGTACAGCATGAGACACAAATCTCTGTACAGCATGAGACACACAAATCTCTGTACAGCATGAGACACACAAATCTCTGTACAGCATGAGACACAAATCTCTGTACAGTTGGTGAGACAACTGACCTCTAAATTGTATGAGACACAACCATTGTACAATATGAGACAGCCTACCTCTGTACAGTATGAGAGACAAAAACCTCTGTACTGTATGAGACACAAATCTCTGTACAGTATGAGAGACAAAAGCCTCTGTACAGTATATGAGACAAACCTCTGTATAGCAAGTGAGACACAAACCTCTGTACAGCATGAGGCACAAAAAACATCTGTACAATAAGAGACAACCTACCTCTGTACAGCAAGCGAGACACAAACCATTGTACAATATGAGACAACCTACCTCTGTAAGTATGTGACAAGCTATCTCTGTATAGTATGAGACACTATCTCCCTGTACATTGAAGGAGAAATCAGCCAGAGCTGTGTATAGGAGAGCTAGTATATGAGATCCACTCAGCCCCTAAAAGCTAGCTGACTAGCCACTTGAGTTACTGAATAAACACATGAGTTGGGTCACTCACTCCCTCACACTCAACATGTGTTCTGGATGCACCCGTCTAGATATACCATCAGTTCACATGGAAAACTTTATGAATCCATGGTAGGGGCAAGGGGATCAGATTAAGGAAATGGAAAGCATGGTTGGTTCTTTTATTTCAAGATTTAAATCTTTTTTCCTTCTTCCTATGCAAACAACTTTACAAAGGATAGTAAGGACAGCAAATATGTACATGGTGATGTCAAAATATAATCTTATGATACCATAATATATTTGACAAAATATCATTAAATCAAATAGAAAAATATTATTTCAATTTACAATTTAGATCTGAAACAGTGACTCAAGATTAAAACCTTACTACACTGCAAATATAAAATGCAAGCTTTCACATCAAGAGAGGGCACCCACATTTATTTCAGTCCATGTGTGAATATATTCTAGTTCAATACCAACTCCCTGTACTTCTAGGCTGCACTCAACCCTGTGAGGAGCCAACAGCTGCATACAGCCAGCCAGTATGTTTGAGAGTACACACGGGTGTGGTCGAGAGCTCTACTCCTCACAATGTGTGCTGGGTCGCGGGTATTCACTCTCACACGCAATCACCCGGTCGCTATTGTGCAACATCCTTACACCCTCTCTATACACAAATTAGTCCTGCCTTTAAGAATTCACTTACATGGACACCATGAGATAATGCGATAACATTTTAAACTGGAGTATGACTTTATTTACAGGTGTTCCATATATAAAAGATTGAAACCAATTAGCAGGTCATAATAGTTATGACAAGAAATGAATTTTTTTTATGACACTTTAATTTTTTTGTCAAAATATTTTTTTTATAATTTAATCTATGACACTAAATTATCATTATTCTTAGATTAGAATTCACTGAAATAACACTTAGGGAAAATTATCTTCTCAGACTGAAATATCACAAAATATTTCTTTCAAGAATTTGTTCAAGCAAAAAAGTTCAATTGAAAATTACAAAATTTTCTCAAACAAAATATCACAGAAATTCTGCAGGTTAATTCAATAAAATTCTATCATGTGCATTGAAAAACATAAAAATTATATCTCCATTTCAAATGTACTGAGATCTGCACTGACCTGGAACGTTCAAAGATTCGTCCTTTTAAATCTGTCGGCCAGGTGATAATCTGCCGTGCCACGTTGAAGTCAGTTATGACTTGCAAATTAGCTCCCAATCAATACTGAACATGTGCATAATCCACACCCACAAGGTAAAAACAGTCAATACAAGATTAAGTCCAACTAGGCCTGAAAAAATCCGTTTGAAAGTTTTAGTTCAGTTATGATCTAATTACAACTTCCTGCATGGATATCAGAATGCCTGTCTGTGTGAATACACTCTCTGGTTGGAGAAGGCTGAATGAAGGCGCGCATCTAATCAAGTCTGGTGAGTGTCAACTGTGGAGGTTCTGAATGGTGGCGTGAACAATGATGAGCTGTCTGAACCGTCTGATCGGAGGTCCGTCTGAAGGACCTGCCTCCACAAGCCAACTTTTAGATCATGTCAGAGGTTGACGCTTCAAGGAAAACTGTTTCCCAGTTCAAATCTCACACCAAAACGGACAGACATCCAGCCATTGAGGACCGAATATGGTTATCTGGAGCAACGGATTTAAAACTTGAGTGTTGAGGCAGCCACATGGCTGGAATGGACTTTGCCCAAGAGATAAGAGATTTTGGCGGGAAAGAGGCGACTACCCTGTCGCATCTAGCAAGGCTCATGCAAGTGGTCCGGGTATTGGACAGATTGTGATATGTCAACAGTAATGATTAATTGAAGGGCAAACATTGATTGTGTTTGAAGAAGGGATCGTGTATGAAGCAGACAGAAAGGACCACACCAGCAACTTGTTGACTGGAGATAAGCTTATTGAGTGTGTTGTCCGGTACTGCAGGTTACAGCATACCTTATGACATCACGCGACACGCCCTTCTCAACAGCTTTCTTGATTTTACTTCACTTTCAATTCAAATTGTTATCAGGTGTAGAAAGTTACAATATACAATCTAAACTGGTACTTTTCTGCACCCTTCTTGGTATTACACCAGACCAATTTAAATACAATCTCCATACCATAAATCAAATTCCACAGTACAGTTGTCACCAAGAGAAGGATTTAGCATACCATTTGACATCACAAGGTTTACCCAACTCTACAATCTTCTTGGAGATGCATTGCAATTGACTTCAATATTTGTCACATCCCCTCTATAAATCCTATCAAATGTTAGAGTTGTCAGGTAGAGTACTAAGTTACAGCATACACTCTGACATACCCTTCTTTACTCCCTTGTTGGTGATTCACTAAAGTCTACTTTAATCTTATATTATTCCATCATTTTATATCAAGCTTCACATAAACATTTCCATGATCTCATAATTTTTTATCAAATATCATATGTTTCACTCATGATTTAATATCTCTAAAATTTGATACCCAATACCATACACCCCATTATTGAGCTAACATCGTGCAAAGAATTATATTTGCAAATTGAAAGCCACCTCTTCAATGAACTTGAAATTTAAATATCTGTAATGGTGATATTGTTCCTTATTTTGTATCATTTCTAGACCAAGGAAAAGAGAACCACTTAAACCAAATACTATTTTGCTGCCTCCACCAAGATATACCACAAACTGTATCACACCAACCCTACTCAAGGGTATATGGAGGAGCATCCACATGCCTGACTATGTACGAGTGTTAGTATAATCCTGCTCTCTTCTAGTCTACTCTTGCATCATAAACAGCTCATTTACACTCTCCAGCCATGACCTGGTCACCTATAGGAGCTGGGCGATTGTATACACAACCTTATCATGTATCATCGTTCATAGCACACCAATAGGACAGTGCTCATATATAAGCCATTTCCTAAGGTATATTTTTTTATTTTTTTATTTTACTTACATGACATGAACAGAGTGCACATGTGCACATATCCCTATTGTCAACTACTCAAATATCATAGTTCATAGCAAACCAATAGGACAAATGTGAACAGAGCACATATATATAGGCACATTTCCTCAAGTATATTTTTGTATTTTTTTATTTTCAAATATGACTTGAACAGAGGTCACACAAATGCACATGTGCACTATTGTCAATTACAGAATATTTCTAAAAAAGTTCCTGTATTTTTTATGTCTCAAATGAAGAAGAAGTCTATGGTATAGTATCTGTAATTGGGCATGAAAGAGAAACACAGAATATGGTTGTTACCAAACAGTAATATTCCATTGGTTGGTTTAAACTCTTGCCATTTTTTAAAGTTTTTAAATGTAAACTACACTCAAAACCACCTCATCCTAAGGTACATCGATATTTTTGGTTCTAATTACTGTAATTGTTTGTAATTACAGCCTACATTCTTCAAAACAGACTAAGTGAGGCAGTAATCCAACAGGCATGTACTATAAATTGTGCAAGTCTGTCTCATGATGCATCACCACCAAGGAAATATGATCACATTACATAAAAATTCTCTTTTAAGTCCCTCTACATAAACAAAAAGCGGCATTTTTTATCATTTGAATAACATAGAGAACATGTTTCTTCAATAAGTTGATGTTTTGTCTAGGTAAATGAGACGGTGAGTCACCCCTGTTTGAAAAGCAGTAAAACTTTTCCTTCTCGAGCCCTCAAGATTCACCACAGAGACGCTACGATTGCCTATTATTAGGCCTTTCCCTTCAAAAAGTTATCTTGACCAAGGTTTACCTAATTTATGATTTATTTCATTTTTTTTAACATTTTCGTTGAGGAAATTTTAGAAATTACGACCACCTAAGGATCTCTTATTATTTAGCCTACCTACGGGCTCCTTTCAAAAAATGATCCTACTTAGGTCAATATGAACTTGTTTTTTTTAACCATAAACTAAACCTTCTTAGAAATTAAGGCCACCTTAGGATCTCTTACTATTTAGCCTACCTAGGGCCTCCTTTAACAAAGTAACCTGATGAAGGTTAACCGTAACTATGATTTTTTAATCCTTCGTTTTCATCCTTAGCAAATGGCCTGGGCGGTCAAAAAATTGGACAAAAGGGTGCTTATCAAAGTGTCTAAATCATTCAGTCAAATGAAAAAATAAATGTATTTTCTCGATCTACATATAGTCTTTTAGCAATGACAGTGATTAAAAAGAAGGACTGAAATCAAGTCTCCAAACCATTTTATGTAATATTTCATAGGTTTGTCATGTAAGGTAAACCTGGAGAGGGGGCACTTAATGTTTTTTTAGTTAAGAACACTGTTAGGGGGCGCTTTTAGGGAAAGGGCGCTTATTACGTCAAATACGGTATTACTTAGCCTACCTGAGGACTTAATTCCTCAAAAAGTGATCCCACCACAGATACCTTACCTACCATACCTAACAATACACTGAGGCAACCTTAGTTAAATATGATCAGCCCTTTTTCACTTGGAAACCAGTATTAGTTATTCTGTGTTTTTTTAAGGGTGTAATGCAATATTGTATGATAAGAGGTCCTTACCATGCGGTACATGTTTGGAACTTGGTAATCAAAATTGAATGAAAAAGATTCAGACTTGGTAATCAGCAACTCAAGTTCTTAACGGGTAGGTCAGCTTGAACTTTATGTGATGTCATCGCAGTTTGGTTTGGAGAGTTTGATTACCGAGGAAGTAAACTATCGTCTATACCAATTGTCCTCAATGACTCAGTATCCATAAATCAACAGCCAAAACAAACACAATCATTTGTGAGGGATCCAGGAAATCTTTAAAGGGAGTGTTCATGAATTAAAATTTAGGGGTTCAGCCTTTTTTTTTTTATAAAAGGGGAGGGGGATATGATGAGGATTTCTAAAACCCCTGACCACCTTATCCTCTTGATTTATCACAGAGTATCAAGGGGCAAAATTAGTTACTTCCTTCAGAGACACAGAGTATGTTGATAAGATCACATATGTCAAATTTTGAAATCGATGTTATTACATCAGGAACCACTAACTGTTACTGAAAATAACAAGTTAAAGGTTAATCAGCACATTAGAGCGAAAATACGGCCATTCAAAGTCGGGATTTTGATCGAAAACCGGACAATGTGGCTCGAGTGGCGCGCGCAAATTCGCCAAACGTAATTTTGAAACCTTCTCATAAGCTGACAGGAAGATATATTCGATTCGATAGTGTTTATTAGGTATTGTAACTAATAGGTAGATTATTTGGATGCATAATTTCGAATATTAAATGTATTTGAGATGTTTTCTTGATTTTTCCATAAAATCAAGCATTTTAGAGATATTATGCATAAATGGATATATTTGCAAGTGCAGTGATGAGATATGAACTTCAATCAACATATTAGATATTTTGTAGATTATCAAAACCAAATAAATTTTTAAGAAAGATACTCTGTGTCACTTTAAAGAGTCTGTGATTTTTGGAGTCCAGTCTGCCATATTGTTTCGGGGACATAAAAAAATATCCTGATAGGTCTGTCCTTCAAACCATTTTCCAAATATAATATGATGGTTATAAACAAATGTTTTGGACTGTTTTATTTTGCAGTTTATGGTCAGATTTAGTGTCAACACTTTGGACCTCTGAGCCCAAGTATACAGCAGCAAGAGTGAGTGAGTTAATTTTTAGAGCCACTTGGGCCATCTTTCAACCATTAGCAGCCAGTACAGCAGGAATTTTTTTTTTAAATATTGATAGTTGAGAATATCATTGATGACAAATGCTGATTATGTGGCTTCACAATAATTCCCCCATTGAACAAGAACCATCAGGCACAAGCTTTGTATAAATTTAGATTTATTCCAGGTATGATAAACCATCTGCCACTATATAACCCAACACACAGATGTGCTAGTCAATAAATCCTCACCAAGTCAATCGATCTCTTATTTTGTGTTCCACAATGACAGACACTTTATAGTCATAGTTTTAACCGTTTACTTGCTGATGCATTAACCCCTGTAGTGCTGAATCAATTTATGTGAAAACATATTGATTGGCCGAATCATAGGAATCATAACTTATTTACACACTTTTGATTGGCCTCTTGCTAACGACTTACCCATAGGCTCTTCATTAAAATAAAAATGACCTGGAGGTCAAAGGTTAAAATAATGGCAACATTGCAACTAAATTATAAGTGAAATGTCAAAGTCATGTTGTTTATACTGCTGAACACACTTTTAAAAATTCAATCTCAGTTCAATAGAGCGTGAAAGTAGTGCAATGAGAAATTTGTTCCAAAATTAAACAACTCTGTTAAGTACATTAACCTAATCAGCTGATCAAACTAATCTGAAATCATAAAACTGTGTGCATCACTCTGTAACTTCATCTGATCAACATGCAGCAAATGCGCTTGCCTTGAAGCTTTTATCATGTCAGCGAGTCAATACAATAAAATGTAAAATAAAGCTTGTCATTTGGGGTTTCAGGTCCTTGGTCATACAAATTTCTATGTTTGATTTGGAATGAGCTCAAAACATTTCTTCTTAATAAGTGAAGATGCTGATAGAACTTTTGCAAAAATCTGAATACAATTTCTTTAGGCTTTGAAACGGTAAAGGGTTAAAGTTTGGGTAAATAAGTACAAATTTAGAAAAAAAAATTAAGAAGGACATTCTAAACTGAAGGCTTTTTAATTCTATGACCCTTACCTTCTTTCCTGTGAATGTGGCCAAAGATCACCAGTTAAAGGGTTAAAGTAAGGGTAATTTGTTACATGTGTAGCAACAAAACCTGTGATTGTGCATGTATGTTATAAATCGGTCATTGATAAAGGGTTAAAGTTAGGGTGATTTGATCAGAAAAAGACATATCCTGGTAACACATATTCTTCCTTCTCCGGAAGCTATTCAAATCTATGAACCTTTCATTTTGTTCTGTTATTGTTAAAAACCTTTAAGCTACCCATAGGTAAAGGGGTAAAGTTATGACTAGTGGTTACTGGTGTAAAAAAAATCTTACAGTATTCCTAAAATGAATGTTTTTATTGATGACAGTTACCTTCATTCCTGCGGCTGTGCACGTACTTCCCAAAGATATCATATGCAGTTACCTATATTGAGCTGCAACCAGTCTATCCTGAATACTTAATAACCGGTTATATCATTCCTATAAAGAGTTAACACTTCAACAGTTTAAAAATCTGATTGCAAGGGTTTAGAGTAACAGAGTGTCATGAAGTAGACTTGATTCAAGGTTCAATAGCAAAACTTTAATTCAAGATTAAACTTCTAAAAGCTACTAAGTTTGTCAACATTATCAGTGACACCAAGAACGAGATTTTAACATCTTAAAAATATGTGTTTTGCTTTTGATATACTTTATATTCATAAAATGAAGAAACCATTGCGAGTCTATCTCTGATCTTGATATTTGGAGATAATTATAGAAAGTCATGCATGAAAATCTGTAACTTTGTTGAATTAACCCTTGACAATTTGGATCTCTTGTTTCACACTAATTTAATGAATTTTTACTTTTATTCAACATTGTTATCAAAGTACCCTTCACGATTTATATATTTTTCATGTTGTTTTAAAACATCATCTTATCAAACCACAGACTTTGACATTAATCTTCATAACTTTAATTTTAAACTGGACACAAAAGACAAGATTTGGATACCAACACATGATAAGATGTGAGATTGATTATCTCAATTGAAATATTTCACACTCTTTTGTTATATGTGGAAACCAACAAGAACACATGTACTGAAACTCTATCTCCTTATAGCTTACAGATACTAGTTTTATTCCCACTTCAGCTGTTCATGACAAAAGCTCCTGACACGGAAGGGTTAAGTAACAATGGAGAGAGGTACCTTCTACACCTGTTCACCGGATATAGACTTCATACAATCTCCATAAATACAGTATAATATACTGAACAAAATCAGTTAGGGATATTCAGATTTATATTATCTATATATCGTAATACATCATAATTCAGATTAAAAATGTTAGGATTATTTTGAAGTCTAATATTTCATCAGGTAGTGAAAAAACTTCATCAGGTAGTGATAATTCATAGATTCAAACTCGGAATATCATGTATCCCTGTATTTGTTTCGTCCGGTATAGAGAATAGGTAACGCAGATGCCACTTATATAGAAATAAACACCCATAATAACTAGCTATACATTAAGAACATAATTTTTATATTTCAATTAGAATAGTGTTTCAAGAGGATTGTGTCTTAGTCTTAGTATCAATCTTAACAGTTTATATTTACAAACATTTTCAATAGAGGATTCTAAACAACATTCCATTTATAATTTATTTTAAACATGTCAATGATTAATTATTATATGACCAAAGTTGAGTTTGATACCATTAATTCAGGTGGACATTGAAAACAGTATTTAATGGTTGGTAGTTCATCATTTTGTTCATAAACAAAGCATGATTAAAACACAACATGATGAAACTTACATTTCCACAACTTTGCTGCCATTTATAGCAGTGCTAACAGATTGAGTTCGCTACACACTTTGTGATTTCATTGTGCAGTATATCTAAGAACTGAATGTCAGTTTGTGTGTTTGCACTGGATAATGAATGATGACAAAGCTACATTCAAACTCATGTGAACCCAGCGATTGTAAGAAAACATTCACAGAAATATGAACACTTTTTTTGTGAGTTCATGAGAAAGGAATTGATGAAACTTCGATCCCATGACCATGCCCTAGACCAATCAACGTTCGAAAATACATGTTAACCTAAGAGTGTGAAATTCTACAGGTTCAAAAGTGCCATGAAATTGAAAGTGTTACAACAATTAAGTGTCTTCCACTTGTCAAACAATTTAATTTTTGATAAAAATGTCCATTGAATTAAATTTTGTAGTGAGTTTGATAATTAATAATGAATCATTTAACCAATAAATAATGTCAAGAGCTACTATTATATGAAGCCTGAAAACAATCCCATTTCTAATGACTTGAGAAAGTCTACCTATCATTTCATAAGAACAGATGAAAGAGGCTATATTATGAAATACTCAAACACAGAGTGTGCATGTTCTTTTATAATATCTTGTCACACATTGAATGAATGGCTGTATTCACACCAAAGGTCGCTGTTCCCCTGTTGCTTGTATATCGTGCTTCAAGAACAGTTTACATAATGCAGTGAATAATGTATTTAACACAGTCATCTCAGTTTTCTTGTATATGATGCATGCAGAACTAACAGTTCACAAAGGTTTGACTTCAAATTTTTTAATACTGTGATTGAAGCTTTAAAGGCATTGTAGCACATTTTAATTAAATGGTTTATTTTTCAAATTGCTCTTGTTCGATGGAAATCTATTCAAAATATATTTTCTTCAGAGGGTAAAACAAATAATATCAAGCAAATACTTCATGTGGACCATTTAAGTGTGGAATTGATGTATGTAGTTTAACCGAATTAGTACGTTCATTTTAGGACTCTTTTTATTAATTGATACAGAATCTCATAACATTTGTTTTACACTTTTCAAGTTTTGTGAGAGAATATGTTAATATCTGTGTTATCCCAATAATCTATCTGGTCTGTTCCTTAAAGGGACAGTAGCACGTTTTTAGGGAGAATACAAGGTGATGTCAGAAAAATGAAAATTAATGGTTCCAATTGAAAGACAATGCATTAATCTAAATGGAGCAGTAATAATTCAAATATACAATGTAAAGTTGAGCCATGCGATTCCTTTTTCTTGCACAAAATGAATTAAAGGTGTTCACACAAAATAGCCGCCCATGGATTTTAGGTAAATCTTCATACTTTTTCCTCTGACTATGGATAATTGGTTTATGTTGTGACATTTTCGACACTATCAAAATAATACATATAGCATTATCGTACAATTATCATTGACAATTTTGAAATATAAAATTATCAAAACACGTGCTACTGCCCCTTTGAGATAATCTATCATTATTTGTTATCCATTCATTCCCTTCAGATAACTTTTTACAGTGCCCTTGAAGTGATGTTATTTGAAATCTGACTATCAATACAAGTCTATTATTCAAGAAGTTGTCACTAACGTGACCATGTCCCCAGCCACAAGAGAAAAAATTGGCCATAAGAGATTGTCACACATCAGGGTTTGTGTCTCATAGTTGCCCTGAAAACAATGTCAAGGTTGCTAAAACAGACTGGTGTCCAATGAACAATAACAATGAATACTGAAAGCAGGGTGCTAAAAAAGTTTTATGTGCTGACCCAACTCCTGCCGTTACCTTGAAAATGAGGTCAAGGTCTCCAAAACTCAAAATCGACTGTTGTCTTGCATACCCAATGAAGTCAATGAAGACTAGTACATTAGGAAGGCTCTAATTAAGTGCAGGGGTTTGTGAGATATCAGGATAACAATGTTTCCCTGTTGTGACCTTGAATATTAGGTCAAGGTCACAAAAACCAACTGGTGTCTGTGTATCCACCCTATGAAGATTTTGCTCGATGGCTCTAAGTTCAAGGGTTTGTGAGCTACCTCACAAACAAGATTTTATGTAATAGTCATAGTCCAGTTGTGACCTTGCGTACCCACCCAATGAAGACTGATACCAAGTTGTAGGCTCTAGGTGGAAGAGTTTGTGAGATATCGTGCTAACAAGATGCAGAACAGACGTTAGGAGCTGAATACTATGTCCCCTGCTCTGCACTTCATGCCAGCAGGGGACAAAAATTGGTGGTTTCAATTTCATTCAAGATAGATTCTATATTAGAGTGCAAATGGAACTAAGTGTTAGTAGCAAATGACCATAACAAAACAAACATAAAACAAAATAATATTAGAGTACAGAAACCTAAAATAATATTTATAAGAATAGTCAGTGAACACAAGGCATGGTAAGTGCTCTAAATCTTTAGAATAGCAGCAATTTGTTCTGTGGTTCATCAGGCTTTGTATGACTTTATTTGAGAAAGGGTCTAATGTATAAGGGACATTCACTTCAACACAGAATCTGGTATACCTTATTAGAAAGAGCCTACATGCCCTGCATCATGAAGAAACCTATAAGCACTAGCTGGAACCTGCAAACCATGGATGGTAATGCACTAGCTTTCAGTGAACATCTGAACTTACAACTGAACATTTTTTCACAACAGACAATGAAGTAAGCACCAATTAGGATTAAAACTGAAAGTTATAAACCAGAGGTGCAGCTCAGTCAACAAGGACCAAGGATATTGGGTTTAATTCCGGGTCGCATCATTCCAAAAGACATTAAAACAGGAGTTGTTGCAATATTGCTTTACACTCACCATTACAAGGACAAATCAACGCTTTAAATTAAGATGCACATTGGCGGTTTGGTGCAAAATACCTATGTCGTATTGAATATGTAACAGATAAGAAATGTATTTCTGAGAATAATTACATATTTTCATGATAATATTATCATATAATAATGCCTAACAGGAAGACAAGATGATAACAGGGATGGGAGAGATAACCGGACCCTTATAGTTCTCCTTCACTTCTCAGTACTGATAGCTGACAGGAAGTGCACAGATAATTTGGAGTTATCTCCCCTTGGGAACCTCACCACCAGGTGTCCCTGTGTGTAAAGCTGGGTCAGCTGTCAGGTTATGCTGATTACCTCAGATAGTAACTGGGGTATTCTGTCAAGGAGGGTTGATGATCTCTTATCAATTATGCCAGTCAAATGTAACATTTATTAGGAAATCACCTATTGTAATAAAAAAAAAGATTCCTAAAAATAACCCAATGAGTTTAGACAGAAGTATTTTGATGCTAGTTCAATGAGTTCCAAACCACTCAATGACCAAAAATCCTCTTACATAAAGGTTTCTTTTACTGAAATTAAATGACACACAAAGACAGCAGGGATCTTTTTAGATCCATTTGGAGTGACTCTACACACCAAAAGACTTATACTATTTTGGACAAATAAACCGAGATAAGTTTTCCTCTTTGCAGCCAAAGCAAACAGTTTACTCAGTATATGATTACATCTGTGCAATAATGATTGTTAGCAAACATATGAATTTCAAACAGGAACATTGTGTTCTGAATACTTTCATTCATTCTCAGAGGAGAAATGAGTCAAATGACCTTGAAAAAAAATTCCGCCATGAAATTTTGTAAAGATAAACTGCTATCATCACAGACGAAATGATTAAGAAAGGCAAGAGAATCCAGAGAAGATTACATTCTGGGGAGTCCAAGGAAACACACTGCGCCGAGCTCTGACTCAGCATTCAGTTTACGAATGTTTCCATGTAGGACGGATATCTGGTACGAGTAAAGCCCCGCCCGGGCAACGAGCCAGCGTGGGACTCTACACAGTTATTAGCCACATGTCAAAAGCATGCATTTGTCACTAGGCTGAGCTGACAGACTTAATCAAGGCATACAGCAAACATAGCGAGTCCGTTGTGGACCTTGTACCTGATAAGAACGAGAGAGAGAGAGTCGTCTCACCTGAAATCAAGGAGGAACTTCCTGTGTGGTCCGAGTTTTGTTTCTCGCCACCAGATGGTGTTGCTAGGGGTGACACGACTGCAGACTTTGCTTGATGCTCGAGTAATTCATGGTGCTTCTTCTTCAGTTCTGTTAGCTCATTCTTGAAAATAAAATAAAATTAAAAGATGTGATTTTTGTCGTGATTAAAAAAAAGTACTTATACTTGATTCAAAATTGTAGAAAATACATATTAATTATTCATCTTTCCATACACAAAATATGTTTATTTAGGCTCTAATCAGCTTCCCTTCATAAAGTGATATATCAAAAATGAACTATTCTGAACTCATCTGCTTGCAGGTGAGTTGAGAAAGCAACCATTGATTAAATGACTTAAATAATCTACCCTTGAATCCACAACTGTTATCAGCAAGATACGCCCTTCGGGAGGTCAAATAGGTTACATTCAATATTTCAGTTCAACATTTCAGAAACCTGTCTCTCAATTTGTCAAGTTAAGTTTCTAAAGGTAATCTACATAAAAAATGTTTACTTTAGATATGAAACAACTGACTCAGCATTGAAGGAAATTCCAAGTAATTGATGATAATAAAAGTTTATGACATATTGCTCTTTGGTGTGATGTAGCTAACAGATCAAACTTACATTTCTAGCTCTTCAAAATACACACTAATCTTGCTTTGTGCAAAAATTGTGCAAATTGAAGTCCACATCGGGCCAACTGACCAGACAGGGGTCGAAATTAGTACTATTGGGGTACTTGCCATTTGGACTAGTGCATTCATGAGAGCACTAGCCCAAAGACATTCTGACTAGCCAAATACACCAATATAATCGTTTTTTCTTTAAATTCGACTAGTCCTTCGGACTACCTGTCATTAAACTTAACTAGCCAAGCATCTTTTGCACTAGCCATTGGCTACTGGGCTAGTGCTAATTTTGAACCCTGCCAGGATTATCACTTGAACGTTTCATTACATCAATTCCCTAAATTATTGTCATCTAATTGTTTTTTATCCTCAGCATTCTGCCAACTGTCCTCTGGAAGGCTTACTCAAGACGATCCTATCAACTCATATATGTGCATTCAAAATGCAATGGTACACAATCAATTTGTTTCACAATGCACCCTGGCATTTTTTAGTCCATAACAGAGACTCCCTTGAATTATGTCTTTTTTATTAACATGTCTGCCTTGGGCAGTAACAGAAACCCCTTAATTACACCTTATTTCTAGGAATTTATGTCAAGGCCAGTGACAGAGACTCCCTTGAATAACAACTCGTATAAAAGATTTTCTCCCTTGGCAAGTGCCAGAGACTACCTTGACGTATGGCTTATTACTAAGAATTTATGCAGAGGCCAGTGGCAGAGACTACCTTGAATTATGGGTTATTATCAAGAACTTATGCCAAGGCTAGTGACAGGGACTCCCTTGAATTACACCTTATTACTAAGAATTCATGTTGAGGCCAGTGACAGAGATTCCCTTGAATTATGCCTTATTATCAAAAGTTTTCCCTTGGCCAGTGACAGAGACTCCCTTGAATTATGGGTTATTACTAAGAATTCATGCCAAGGCTAGTGACTGGGACTCCCTTGAATTTCACAACCTTATAATGAAGAATTTTTGCGGGAGCGAGTGGCAGCATCTCCCTTGAATCAAGCTTATTTCTAAGAATTTCTACCTTTGTCAGTGGCAGGGACTCCCTTGAAATACACCTTATTTCTAAGAATCTATACCATAGCCTGGAGATGAGCTCACCTGTTTGTCCTGTAGAACCTGCCGATACTGAGATGAGATGGAGTTGATCTGGAGCTCAGAGGACTCAGCTTTCTCTTCCAGCTCTCGGTTCAAGATCTTCAGTCGGTCATTCTGCAACACAGTTTGGTACATTTGCTATAAAGATTTTGTGAAATTATTATTATCTACAATGGCGCTGTAGTGGTGGATCCAGAGGGGGATTCATGGGTTTAACCCACGGTTTTCCGATTTTTGAAAATTTGAAATTGCCCGAAATAACTGGATTGACCCGAAGAGTGAACCCCCCTCCCCCCTTTCTTGAAAAGTCACCCAAACCTCAACCAACTTAAATATCAATCAACCAATCTGAAAATCAATCAGCTAGTTTGAATATAAATCAACTAATTTGAACATCAGTCTGCAAAGTTAATCTGCATAACAAATATAAACAATCATCTTTTTTCATATCCATCAACTTAGTTCAAGACTTACCTCAGTCTTCAAGGCTCCACACAGGGTTTGGAACTCTCCTATCTTCTCCTTGGCAAGGCTAAGCTCTGTGGCAGGGTCTGCAACGCAAACATTCAGTTGTTAGTCCCATGTTAGCAATGTGTGCTGATAAGCCATATTAGGACACAATGAGTTTGTATCACCTAGGATATGATCAACCAAGTAACTATTCAACCGCCAATCTAGATATCCCACAATTTAAATTCAAAGTTTGATTCTTAAGTATTCAAATTCAAAAATTCTAGAATTATCAAGAGCTTTAAAATTGAATATATGAAAGGTGAAGTATGGTTATCCATTGAAAATTAGTATGTCATATGTTTTAGATAAAATACCATACCTGTTTTATGAATTTATGAATAAGATTAACATTAATTGCAAAATAATGAAGTGTGTTTTCAGCACATCTTGCTTATCAGAATTGATCATTACCATGAAAAAGTGTACAAATAATGCATTAAAAAAATGAAAATTTTGTCATCTATATTCAATTTTAAAATGTCCTAAATGAAAGTAAAATAAAGTTATTTTCAGAAAACAAAAGTATAAACTGCTGTCCTTATGGTGGGAGGTGAGGTACCATTAAAATTATAAAGGAGAACAGAGAAGATTTAAAATGTAGATACCGTAGTAATAATTGAGTAGCAAAGACCTGATGATCTAAAGCACACTAAACAACTTAAACTGTTTTAATCTAATACAGTAAGTAGATTTTAGAGGACAATTCCAATTAGAAAATGCTTACTGATGCAAAATATTAATAATAATGACATACAATGACATTTAGCCTTTTTTAATTGGTAGTAGCAGGTTCTTACAAACCTGTTTTTTTTGGTTTTTAAAAAATAAATATCTCTTTTTGCCAAAAAGGAACTCATAGACAAAATAATGAAGTATTACAACCTTTATAGTGTGAACACATTTGAAAAAGGGAAAGGGATTCATGTTTCTTTACCAAACATGTTACATTCATTCTTGAACTGCCAATCATGAACTTTAAATCATAAAACATTTTTTTGCAATTAGGTAACATTACTTTTGGCTTTCACAAGATTGTAAACCTAAACATGCTAGTGCCTCTTTAACCACTAAGCCCCAGAACCAATGGAACCAGGATTTTGCCCATCGTCACAGAATTAATTCCTGTAAATTGGCCATGAGGAGTGATTTTGAATACAATTCACTAATCTATGGTGTGAGATTCCAGACAAGGACAAGAAGGTCAGACAAACCTATTGGTGAATA
The DNA here is from genome assembly GCA_916613615.1 of Steromphala cineraria. Classification (NCBI taxonomy): domain Eukaryota; kingdom Metazoa; phylum Mollusca; class Gastropoda; order Trochida; family Trochidae; genus Steromphala; species Steromphala cineraria. The sequence continues at coordinate 24,325,813 of OU744724.1, forward strand.
GGGGCATGAGAAGAGGACAAGTAAGGCATCATGGAGTTCAAATATTGCTGAGTTCATGAGCTTAGTCTACACTTCAATACATACAGTCAACTTCTATGTCAATAGTTCTTTCGCTTTTGATTTATTGACCCTGTTCAAGTTACTTCATTCAGTTATAATGAAACTAAGAAATGTCACATGACATGAAAGTTCTCAACTCGCTTGACGAAAATTTACATGTGTATTCTTTTTTTTATGCACATATTGCATCTGTGAAATAGAGAAGTATTGAGAACTGGATGGCGAAATAAGGACAGGCAAACAGATTATTTCAGACAAAAGGCCAACCCCAAGGGCTCTTCGACCCGAACTGAAGTGACCTCGTCATAATACTCTCTTTGCTTTATAGAAATGTAAATTAATTGGGTCTACATAAACATATGTTGTGTGAATTGAAATGCGAGAAGGCGAGGACGCCATTCAAAGGATCGACTCCAGAACTACTTTCTGTGGCCGCGTCATCTGAAGTAAAGTGCCACGCATGCAACCCAAATACCGGCCTCGCCACAGAGACGGCCAACAAGCCTGGGCTAGACAAACAAGCGGTATCAGTCGGCTAAAATGAATATAAACCATTAAATCAACGACTGAATACACAGAGTGACAGAAATGGTTATAAATTTGCTGATATCTTAGTTACAGGCTCATGTCGTTCTACCGGCGCTCATAGGGTGGGTCACTCTGATAACACAGAATCAACGCACATGTCACATGATTAAGCCGGTTAAACTTCCTCCAAGATTTTTTAAAATTTGCCTTCAATTTTCCTGAACTAATTAGTTTTGAATTCACTTTTGACCTGCTTTCCTTACAAGAATTGAATTTATCTTTTTTAACACACTAATTAAACAAGATAATAAGTATCAATGGCAACTTTGCATCAAGAAAACAGATCTTTGTGCAGTCATTTTTTGTTTGGTCATATTTTAAAGGGGCAGTAGCACGTTTTTAGGGGGAATATAAGGTGTTGTCAGGAAAATGAAAATTAATGGTTTCAATTGAAAGACAATGTATTTTAACTAATTGAAGCATTAATAATTCAAATACATAACATAAAATTTAGCCATGCAATTCCTTTTTCTTACACAAAATGAATAAAAGGTGTTCACAAAAAATGGCCGCCAATGGATTTTATGTTAATCTTCATACTTTGTCCTCTGACTATGGATGATTGGGTTGTGTAATGAGATTTTTGACACTGTCAAAATAATACATATAGTATTCACCTACAATTATCAGTGAAATATTTAAGATATAAAATTATCAAAAAAGGTGCTACTGCCCCTTTAAGGGCACAGAGGTTTTTTAAAAATAATTTGCATACTACATGACATCCATGATAAAAATATATTACTTTGACACCAAGAGAAGATCAAAATAGAATTTATGTGAAACTAAGCCCTTTTTGCTAGGCAACTCTGTTCATGAATAGAGTGGATTAAGATAATATAATTTAGTCTCAACTAAGGGCTGGATCCTGGCAGAGAGTCAACATTAAGAAGTGATCATTTTAACATTAACTAGCCTTACCAGTCAGGGAACAATATTATCTGATAACTTATCATAATTCTCATTTGATCATCAGAATGGCTCATTAAATATCAATCCACTAAAGGATAAACAGCTAAATTGATATTTCATATATTAAATTTTATAGAAGTTACAAATTATTCACAGGCGCAATATAATTACTAAAAGATTTTCACGTTTTAACGTTTATTGAAAGGGGTCTGCTGCAAGTTGAAACCTAAAAGTCCCATGATGCATCATTTTGAATAGTTGGGAGTGAATTATAAGGTTAGATAACATTAGGACAGGAATAAATATATAGATGCAATGAAATAACATGACAGCAGTGCTACAGAGGTTAGATAACATGACTGCAATGCTACAGGGGTGAGATAACATGACAGCAATGCTACAGGGGTGAGATAACATGACAGCAATGCTACAGGGGTGAGATAACATGACAGCAATGCTACAGGGGTGAGATAACATGACAGCAAGGCTACAAGGGTGAGATAACATGACAGCAATGCTACAGGGGTGAGATAACATGACAGCAATGCTACAGGGGTGATATAACATGACAGCAATGTTACAGGGGTGAGATAACATGACAGCAATGAAATAGGGGTGAGATAACATGGCAACAATGATATAGGGGTTAGATAACATGAAAGCAATCTTACATGAGTGAGATAACATGATAGCAATGATACAGGAGTGAGATAACATGGCAACAATGATACAGGAGTGAGATAACACGAGAGAAATGTTACAGGAGTGAGATAATATGGCAACAATGATACAGGGGTGAGATAACATGAGAGCAATGTTACAGGAGTGAGATAACATGGCAACAATGATACAGGGGTGAGATAACATGGCAGCAATAACAGGAGTGAGATAACATGAAAGCAATCTTACATGAGTGAGATAACATGATAGCAATGATACAGGAGTGAGATAACATGAGAGCAATAGTACAAGGGTTAGATACCATGATAGCAATGGTACAGGGTTGAGATAACATAGCAGTAATCTAACAGAGATGAGATAACAAAGCAATGGTACAGAGGTGAGATAAGACAGCAATGATACATGGGTGAGATAACATGAGAGCAATAATATCGTGGTGAGATATCATGATAGCAATTATTTTGGGGTGAGAAAACATATCAACAATGTTACAGGGGTGAGATAAAATGAGAGCAATATGGGGTGAGATGACAAGAGAGCAATGATACGGGGTGGGATAACAAGATAACAAAGGTACAAGGGTGAGATAACATGATAGCAATGATACAGAGGTGAGATTATGATAGAATGATACAGGATTGAGATAACATGGCAGTAATGATACAGGGGGAGATAACATGAGAGCAATAATATCGGGGTGAGATAACATAGCAGCAAAAGTTTATACATGTATGTAAAAGGTATATATTGCAGGCAAAGTGATTCAGGAATGTGATTATATGCATGCAATGTAATCTATTTGCAAGGTGAAATGTTACATTTGTGAAACAGGGGTGAGATAAATGTAGTAAATGTAGCATAGAGCTAAAATAACATGTAAGGAATACAGAATTTGGAAACAAGTAAAATATGATCCTTACATGCATAGAATGAGTTTTCATAAAACTTTTTATTTATCAACTATAGAATATGCTCTCCTATCAAAGAGAATACAGTGGTAACCATGGAAACCACAGCACCTTATCAAACCTGATGTTTGTTCCCAGTGACTTGGTGAAGCTAGGTACTACATTGTGCAACACTTGACAACACTACTGTGTATATATGAACAGCCCTGTGCAAACAAGACTCAAACTGATATGACTTGAGTCTGTTCTAGTTATAGCCTTCTCAGCCATATAATCGTCATAACGTATTGAATAATATCCCTATATTCAAAATGCTTCAGTTAATTACATGGTGCTTCTTCATGACAATAAGCAGTACCGTAAATCACTTTATTTTATCACCATTACAAAATTTACTTTCACCAAAATGCAGCTCCTTTCAAAAGTGATAAAGCCATAAATTTTAACATTGATAAAATCTAGGCTGTGACATCTTTTCACAATACTATTTGCAGGTAAAATCTAACATATTCTTAGATAAGCTCATTTGAAGCAAAAAGGTGTTCAACTGGTCAAAAGTATTACCAAATCCTGAAGGAGTTTCAAACTACAAAATTATTATTATTTATTATGTGTTATTTTTAAAAGAAAGAATTCATATGTAATCAATCATGAAAAAACAACTGCAGTGATAATTTTAATAATTACAAATCAATTTTCATGTTGCACCTCACTACATCAAAGACTGTCCCAATTACAGTATATGTATGCAGTCAGCTAGAGTGAGAGGAGTTATCTCCCTTGAACCAACAAATTGTCGGAACATTTTAAATAAACAGTAACTTTACTGTGGCACATGAATTAATGACAGCTTGACAAATAAATCCATGTAACAAAATTTACAAAGGAAAATTGAAGAAGCTGTCTAAGTTTAATAAATTTTTAGATTTTCAATAAATAATTTCCTATCAAAGAAGGCAGCACATTACCTTAGACTAACATTTTAATAATAGTCTCAGAAATAAGTTTTTCCATTATCAACAACATTTTACTAAAATTACAAATAGTAAAACAACAAGGAACCCAAGCAATGCCTTGATTTCTAAAGCTAAGGCATCTAGACTTGCTATAATTTTCTAGACTATGTTTGTCGTCAATTGAATACTACACATTACCTCAACCAATCCTTTACGTGTGAAAAGTGGTAAATAGTATAGTACTCAATCTCATTATTTCATGAGAAATCCTTTAACAAATTAATTAAATTTAATTAATTAATTTAATAGAACCTTTGCCACTACAACTCTGAGTCTTTTTTTAACAAAACTTACAAAGGTTGAAACAAAATGTTTTTACTGCATTGCCATTGGCATCTAAGAACTTCCAAAGGTCATCCAATTTATATACATAAAACACTGATCGCTGTATGTGTACACAAGTTATCAGCTTCATATGGTAAAATTCTTAATTATAATTTGCCAGCAAGAGAATATATTTTTTCAAATTTCTTATCTTTGTGTAAACATGAAATAAGTGTCATTTGAAATCTCATCTTAATCTACATTAGATTGCACTTACATTCTAAATAAAGTCAAATACCAAAATGAGATTAAAATATACCCTGCCACATCCATATATTCTAATGGATGATTACAGAATTTCTTATCTAGATGCATTTCCTTTAAATATAATATTCTGAAAATATGAGCATTCTAGCTTTACTGGTTTCCCGAGGTATTCTGAAAGAAGGCTGGAAAACCTGCCACACCCATATTTGAATGAACAGTAGTATTCTTTAACACTAACTTACCGTATTTAAATCATGACATTAAATATTTAGTGACCATAATCATCCAATCATATGAGACAGAATTCATGAAGAAAAGAAAAAAGTCTTTAGCTCTGTAGCTCATTGGTCTATCTATAATTTATTATACAAACGGTGAGAGGGTCACCAAATAAGGAGTCCATGGTCCAACAAACTATAAATCTATAAACTACAATCATCATCCAAGGACATGGTTTTCAGCTTTCTTGGTCTTTGACTTCTGTACAAGGAAAATAAGTTTTAAGGGTGTGCTCCCTATGGCCCTAGTAAGGCAAACAGGATGACCAAATTATTTCATGATCATTTGATTCACAGGGTCACAAGTTTTAAACTATAATCCTCACAAGGAGTCAAGGAGTATGTACACAAGATTTCAGTTTTGTAGGCCATTTGCCTCTAGAGAAGAACATGAAATAGGTTTTAGGGGCCAAAGGATCATCAAAGCTATTAATCATAATAATCTTCACTTGTCAACAAGTCTGTACACAAGATTTTAGCGTTAAAAAGACAATGGTTCTGAAGAAGAAGTCGAAAATGAACAAAGTTCACGAACCGATGGACGCTGGACAACATGCCATGCCATAAGCCAATGGGCTTTACAAGCCAGATGAGTATAAAATGAGGCGAGTTCATTAACAGACAGCAGCTCATGCTTAAAACCAATCTGGCTTCAATGGCCAGATGAGCCAAAACAGCCAAATCAAACTGAAATGTGCAGAAAACTTGTATGTTATAAAAACATTTTGAAACACAAAAGATTAAAGCCTGAGTTAATATACCAGGCACTAAACTATACATTACATATCTCAAAACTGAGCTCACTATGCAAAACATATGTCGTGTTAGACTACATTTAGTGTTTCAAGTTAATAAACAAGGCAAAAGTGAGCGCAGCTCACATACCCCCGCCTGTAGTTTGACCGCCTTTCCTTGACAAAAATAGTGAAAAGTCATATGTTCTGATAAGTCCTAGGATTGTTACCGTATTTTTGAAATTTAATTTGTCTGAATAGGTGTGAACTGGTATAACTATGATAATAAATGTTTTTCAACAAACTCTCACCTTCCATTCAGTTCCATGTAGATCAATTTATATTCCAATATATGTAATCTTTGCAGTGGTATCAACATTCCAATATATGTATTCTTTGCAGTGGTAAAAATTTGGAATTAAAACCTCTAAAAGGCACAACAGCATCATATAGGTTACTGCCATACCACGTTTGAAAATTCCACGTGGTATAGTTTTTAAATAATGATCCGTAAATGACACAAAGTCCGAATATCTGACCGTTTTTGGTCAAAATTTCAAAAATTATTTGAATGTTGGACCAGAAACCCCTAAAAGGCACAACAGCATCATATAGGTTACTGCCATACCAAGTTTGAAAATTCCACGTGGTATAGTTTTTAAATTATGATCCGGAAACGACACAAAGTCAGAATATCTGACCGTTTTTGGTCAAAATTTCAAAAATTATTTGAATGTTGGACGTGAAACCCCTAAAAGGCACAACAGCATCATATAGGCTACTGTCATACCAAATTTGAATTTTCCTAGTGGTATAGCTTTTTAATTATGCTCCGGAAACGAGACAAAGTCCAGAAATCGGACGTTTTTTTGTCAAAATTTCAAACATTATTTGAACCATTGAGATGAAACCCCTAAAAGGCACAACAGCATCATATAGGCTACTGCCATACCAAATTTTAAGTTTGTAAGTGGTATAGTTTTAGAGTAATGCTCCTCAAACGATTTCGGACGGACGCACACACGGACGGACGGACACGCAGAGCGCTATATACCCCCGACTATGTTGTAGCGGGGTTATAATAACACAAAATATATGCATTAAAAGTTAAATACAAATGAACGTATTATGTTTTTAGAATAGTATTAAAAATTCAAACACAACTTATAAAACGAGTATGTTGTCATAAACAAAGGGAGGTAACTCAGTTTAATATTGTTTTCAAGTTGATTGAAAGTTTATAAAAAATAATAAATATCTCCTATGTTGTTTTATAACAGAATAGTAAAATGACAAAGTATTCAACTAAAGTAATGCTGGAAATGCTAAAAGAAACTTTTGACAACCTCAAATTATCTCATCTGTAGATAATCCAATAACAAATATCAACTTAACCATGAAGTACCTGGTCTGTGATGATGTTCACTTAAATACCACAAGGAAGGTCTTCAAATGGGTAAAGATACCAAAATCTTAGAAACAAAATCAATGTGGCATATTTTCTGAAATAGGCAATATCTTCTCTTATTACATAATCCTGATCTTTCCTTACCTGACAATAACAAGGGGCTCAAATTGTTGCAGTCTATAAAAAATACTTTGTTCAAAATGGTATTATTTTTAAATATCAAAGGAAAATTCTCTGTATCAATCAGAATATTTGATATGTATCCTAAAATTTAATTTTGAGAAAATCCTCCCAGTGTTTGATCTTGAAAGCCGTGAAGGATGTGAAATAAAGTTTGGAGTCATTAATTCCATGAACAATCTTACCTATACATATTTCTATCATAGTTTTATTATGTGTACTACACATTATTGGGTGCAAGTGATTATCAACTTCAATACATTTCCAACTCAAACAATAAATAAACTGGGCTAAAAATTCAATAGAGGACTTTAGGGTCAATAAAGTTATAGCCTTCAAATTATTTGAAATACCTATGGGCTAATGAAATCAGTCTAGCACGTAGAGGTGTAACAATATCGGGAGGTAGCAATACCATTTGAATCCTTCAATGAGGGTTGCAATATGACCATATATCATGATATACTCTTACTCCTTGCACCAAATATTTGATCAGTTAATTTTGTGTATGAAGTTACCAATTACAGGTTTGGTGTATTTGGTGTATTTTCGTTTGGTAATCTAATCCATCTTTATGTTTTAAGAGAGGTTCTTGTGTGCTTCATGAAGTACCTTTTAAAATGATATCTCATTTTTGAGCACCTAGAATTTCTAATACTTTACCTCCAATGTAGGCTGTGACCAATTAAGAGACTTCAGTTACAAAGGTTCATGTTATAATAACAAAGGTGTCAAAAGGTGTCAAAAGTTGTCAAAATGTCGTGGTGACCTTGAAAAGGAAACACTAGATAATCAAGCACTGTATCAGGAGAAATTCTGTTGATAAATTGTGTATTAGTATCAAAATTCCTTTCACCTTACTTGCTAGCATTGACTGTAACAGGGGTAAAACTAAATTGCATACTTGAGCTTGCCCGTGGGCAAGTATAAAAAATATTTCAATTCAATATGCATCTTCGATTTAAGGTAACTTTTTTCTCCTGATCCTGATATTTTCTCTCTATATTATAAAATAATTTATTGATTTCATGCATTCATTCTTCCATACATCGGTTAGCTAAAACAGAAAAACAAAGTGTCCGTATGTGAGTCATTGCCAGTCGTTGCGTTGAAAGGTTGAAAAGTCCATTTAATTGTAGGGAAAGGAAAGGAAAAAGCATCTAAATCATTTATTGTCAAATAATTGCTACTGAATGTTTCTCTGCATAAAATGAGAAAATATATTATTATTTTCTTACAGAACCTTTTTAGGACATTAATTGACTTTTCAAAGGAAATAACAGTAACCAAATATCTGTCACCCCAACAAATGAATAGACTATTCTCCAAACACAAACATGGAACTAGGCCGGTCAAGACTTCGAAGTTTGATTGACAGTTTCCTGTCTCACAGAAGTCAGCTGTTAGCTACAGACATACACATGGGCTTTTTGTTTTAATTTAAATATTATGAGTTCATTTATTTGATTATCAAGGTCACATCTGCCTGCATTTTTTAAAAATAAGTCAAAATTCATATGGGCCTAATTGAATTACAGTGAATAACAAACTTGTAAAAAGAAATTGTCTTGACTTCAAAGCTGGTGTGACTAATGTAGGTTTTGAGAATTATGCAAAAATGAAAGACTATTGCAGTAAATTAAGATTGAAAAAGGGGACGAAAAAGGCAGTAAATAACAAATTATTTGTCCATTTGTAATTTTCTTTCTGGGACGTGTCGCATTCAGCGTTTCTGGATACGTATCTTGTCATGAGCTATGTGTATCAGTGCAGCCTAGTTGATGTGTGTCTGGTAAAAAGTGTCTACCTCTTTAAATGTTTCATCAGATAAGGGTGATTGTCATTTTCATTACTAAATGCATGCCTCTTGTTTAAGAACTTGTTGATTTACTTTTCACAGGTCTCTAAAAGTGTTTTTTTTATCTTCACTTTTTATTAGTTTTAACGCTCCAGATTTTTCGATCCATAATCCTTATGGTCATAATCATAAGAATGTAATGGCCAACTTAACGTTTTGACTGTTGTCAGAAAATTATGTAAGCACTCCTGAATGTAAACAAGCAATTTAAGGAAGACATACCACTGACTTCCTCCGTTCCTTCTGTCAAAATATCTTTTGTCAAGTTGGAAAGTTGTCCCGTTAGGGAGGATATACTGCCTCCAATCCATGACATGTTGATTTTTTTGTTGGGAAGGGCACCTAATTTTTAAGAAAAATAATTTAATTCACTAATGTTGTTATATATATGCTGTAGAAGCGCATCATCGTTTGAACTAATGTTTATTGCTCGAATGCCAACACGGCGCCGGCCATATTGGCACTCAACGTGTCAATGCGCATGTGTAAACATGCAAAGGGAAGTCACTCTCGATAAAATATCCCTCACTTATTTTTTATTTTGTTTTATGATGATAACTTGAGATCGTATCCAGTACACTTTGCAGCAATCTTTTTTAAAGCCATTTGAACGGATTTTGTTTAATTTACTATATCAAAGAATCAATAGAAAACGTTCAAGTGTTTCTGTAAATGCCCTGATTTGAAATGTTTAATATGAAAATATATTTTAATGGAAATATAACACTTTTCATCATTTGGTTTCAGCTGAAAAATCCTAAAGAACTTCAAGATTGGAAGGAAAGTTGATTGACAGTACTTATACTTATACTTACCTCTTTAATTTTATTCATAAATGCAAACGTCAACAATAAACATTCCAAATTCTAAATTAATTTTAACCACTTTAGAACTTTTATTAATTTTACTTGGGTGTCTAAGACCTATTCTAAATGTCATGCCCCCTTTTTGGAAATAACTCAGGCTTAGACCCCACGTCGGCGACATCACCGTATGGTGAAGAAGACGTTAAACCCCAATCCAACAACAACAACAAAATAAACATTGCCGGTAATCAACAAATCTTCTACATAAAAATCTACTTCTACGAAAACACCGTCCAATCCTCCTACGAAATCACCGAAAAATCCTCCTACGAACTGGTTCCTCCTACGAAATCACCTACACTCACACGAAGAAGCTCCTTTATATAGTCAACAAGCCAGAGACTATCAAAGAAACACCATAATGTGATCGAGCTGTATTCCAGTATTCAGAGAAAAAATTTGGCGATTACGAGTTACTGGTACGATCTGATTCCAATGAGAATTGTCGATGTAATTTAAATAGATATTTATGTCCCCCTGCCTACTCTTAAAATGTTAGCCTCCTCCTTTTAGAACCTATATATGAAAAGGGTGGGGTGGGTGTGCGATGTAAAGCCAGATTTAACAGATGCAACATTCCATGTTACAATTCTGAATATGAGTCTCCTGTGTTGGATTGGTGTCGGAGCGACGGAGAAAAAGCTAAGCGAGGGGAACTCTAGTATTCGAGAAAAAAATAAAAGCTTTAATTTCAAACGTTCAAGTTAGATATCCATACAAGAATGTAGTTTTGGAAGGTAGAAGTTTTTGAGCAATTAAGTAATTTTAAAATTTAGAGCCGAACGACGATCGACGATATAGATTATAGTACCGTGCAAAAGAAGTAGCACGTAATAATGCAAAACAATTAAATACCAACGAAAATCGTATAATGGTCAACACATTATTGCGTGCATTGATGCCAACAGTACCCAGAGAATTATTATTATGCAGTGGCGTAGGAACGGTTTGAGGGGTGGGGGGGCCCACATTTTTTTTGTGAGAGCGGGGGGTGGCCTCTCAAGGAAATCAAACAATGATATAAATGGATTGTTGAGTGGTGGGGCCCAAATTTTCTTTTTGTGAGAGCGGGGGGGGGGGGGGGGGATATCAAACAATGATATATATGGATTGCTGAGTTGGAGGGGGGCCCAAACTTTTTTTGTGAGAGCGGGGGTTGCCTTTCAAAAAAATATAAAAATGATTTATATGGATTCCTGTGTGGGGACCCAAATTTGGTTTAATGATATGTGGATTTTATGGATAAAAGATTATTTAAGTGTTGAATGATTGATGATTTAATGTTGAATGATTGATGGATTGATGATTTTAATGTTGAATGATTGATGTTTTTAAAGTGTTGAATGGTTGATGGTGTTAGTGTTGAATGATTGATGGTTTTAGTGTTGAATGATTGATTGTTTAGTGTTGAATGATTGATTGTTTAGTGTTGAATTATTGATTGTTTAGTGTTGAATTATTTACAATGATTGATGAATAATTGATATATGATTGATAGGTTATTGATTGATGATTGGTGAATGATTGTTACGGGCCCGTTCGTTTAAGTGTTGAAAGATGGATAAATGATAATCTTTAAGTGTTGAATGGTTGATTATAGAAGATAATGATTGTTTTAGTGTTTGATAATTGGTAATTGTTTGATTGATCATGAATTGATAACGAATGATTGAAAATTGCTGATTAATGCTTGATGAATTAATGATTTATGACTCATAGTCGTAGATGGATTTCATGATGGATTTCATGATGGAAGTAACTCATGGATGATTTATGACTCATAGAGTGATTAATGATAACTGATGATAATGATAATTTTGTTGTTGGTATCGATAATATAATAATAATTGACCTTTTAACCTTGAAATAAATAGGAAGCATTCTCCAAATTCTGTAAGTTTATCTCCATCATTTCTTCTTGTTTTTCATTAACTCCTTTGGTCTCAGAAATTTAAATAAGCTCAAATGTCAATTTTACTCTGTGAATAGGTCAAAAATGTTTTAATAGCTTAAATATTCATAACAGCTTTGATATACTCAGATATTTTCAGTCACGTAAAAAGATCAAAATTACTATGAGTAAACGTTATAGGAATGCTTAAGGGGGAACTTTGTTACATAGTCTTTGTTCTCATCATATTAATGGTTTTGAGTTTTTAAATTTGGCCTAAATATCACACTTAAAAACGTGAATGATGAACGTGAAACAAAAAGCTAAAATTGTCAAATACGTCTTCCAGGTAAAATAGAAAAGTATAGCCTTAGCTCTGTACCTCATCTGGCTTTTTGCAGCTATTTTCTAGCCTTTATAGGTTAAAGCAGTGTTTAAAATAAAGCCTGTCCGCCAGTCCTTGACTGGCTACTTTTTGCCAGGACTGGTTACGTTTTGGTCAGGACTGGTAACTTTTCAAAAGTTTTCTTTATTTTCCCCTAAGAAATGGATCAATTAATTTTCAGGACAGACTAGGTTTCCAATATATTTTATACACTGGTTAAAGACAACAGGGTCACAATATCTTTGAAAATAATGTTTCTTGCAAAATGGAATTCACTTCAAAGGATCGCATTTTGTTCTGAAAATATATATATAATAAAGCTTTAAAGCTCCGAAGGGCATTGTCCTTATTAGGGGCAACAAATTCACCACAAATTCTAATCATATTTTTTAAAGTAGTCTGTATAGAACAAATAAGTTTTTTATGCCTTTTAAATAATATGGAAATAAATTTAGATTTTAAGGGCGTGGCCCTAGTGAAAAGATCTCACTTATTCACATCAGCAGGTAGTTACAACTTTTGCAAGATAAATTATCTATGAATGTGTAATTAAAAGGAAAAAAACAATCCTTTAAAACGATTAAAATACCTAATTCATGGGGGTAATTCACGTGCATGTTTGTTTCAAATTAATGTTTCACATTATATCAGACATATTAAATACAGACAAACTGACAGGCACGCAGACAAACCGATACATTTTGTTATTTGCCATATATAGTTCAAAGTCTCTTTCTTACAAAGATGAAACACACATCTTTCAATGATGTTTAAGATCAAATGTTTTTTAGGAAAAGTGTTTAAAGTATTAAATGGACATTCCTGCCCATATGTATTAAATGGACATTCCTGCCGATATGTCCGTTTCAGTGGTGATGGGGTAGACCCTTCTACTTTCCCTGACCCCTGAGCTTTTATGCCCCACCCCCTGGGAAGGTTGGGGTAATATCTAAATATCCTCGCATTTTCGAGGTAAAAAAAATCTGAACCCTTTCCCATTTACAATTCTAATTACAGGGTAGATCCCTAAAAAGGATAAAATGTTGGGGAAGGGGGATTCCCTTTTTCTCCCATCCCAATCCAAATCCCCTCGCTCTCCCTCTCCCACACCCCCTCCCCCCTTTTCTTTAAAAAAATTGTCAACCGAAAATCTTACTGTTCAGGGAGGGGGGCCCGGCCCCCCCACTTTCAAAGGTGGGGGGGCCCGTTCATCTCATTTTTCCTTCCCCCTAAAATACAGAGTTAAAGTGACTTTTTCTATAAAAAAAATTCTTGAAAGGTGGGGGGGGCAGGGCCCCCCCCCAGGTTCGGAAGTGGGGGGGGGGGGGGGGGGGGGGGGGGGGGGCCGGGCCCCCCTGTGCCCCCCCTGTTCCTACGCCTATGTTATGTTATCTGCAACATGTGAATTCTGACAGATTGAAACAGTGATAAGGTTTGATGTGTTGTTTTGTGAACCCATGACACCTCACACTTGTTATTTTTGTGTGGCGAATTCTATTTATCGTTAGTGTCATGGTTGGCACCAGTCTATTAAACTTTACGTGATGAAGGTTTTCATTCTAAAGCGGTTCAAAAAGATTGTTATACTTTCTTTTGTAGGTTGTTTATATATCATCAATGGAAGACCCCGTGTCATAATCTCAGTACAATGGTTACATCAAACCGTTGATTTTTGTTGAATATGGTACCTTGTGGATCACCTTTGGGTGAAAACACAGAACAAGAAGGAATGGTATATATCGAGCCGTCGATCAATGTTGAATAACATATCTTGCAATTGTCCGTATAGAAATAAATACAAATGCAAGGTTATTGGTTAATTGATTCCAATGTGTTGGAATAACAGAGTTGTGTATATTTTCATCAGTGTAGAAGACAGACGGAGTCGACGACCAAGCAATAAAATATTGAAAGAAAATGTTTCACAAATAGTATAGTAATAGGTGCCTCTAGCTTTTGTTCAACAAAAACGGTCCCTGGTGTATGAATGTGACTTAAAAGACTTAAAAGTAATAATTTAGTGTTATTGTGAGAAATAACTAACTATGAAGAAATATTCCAATGGTAAATGGTCGCTCTTTGTAGCCGAGGACTGACCATGTGTCTGATGTTGCTTGTAACAAGCACAGTTCTTGAATGATGTCATTGGTCTATTACTAACAGTAATTATATGCGTTATGTTTTTCTTAGACAGTACAAACCTTTACAGTTTTCTTGGGGAAAACGTAAGCGTAAGTAGTTTCTATTGAGGTATACTGTTGGATCTAAACATGCTCATACATTAAACGTATTGAAACTATATGATTTTTCCCCATGAAAGACCTATTTGGTATGTATAGCGAAGCTTCATTCCAACGCTGTGATATATTCTCACATTCAATGCCAATGAATGAATGCACGTCAATATTGGAAAAGAATTTGATAAACTATCACATTAACATGCACTTACAGAAAGTCTGCTATTACAGTTTCATGTAGCTTCTGTTTGAAATGTAGAGGCTTCTTCTGTAGGATATCAGTACTCAGATTCAGATTCAGATTCGTTTATTACCTTTATCTGTAATTGGTACATTTTCAATCCGGCATTGACACAGGTAGTACATATATAATTGGAACAGTAGGTTGGTGGTGATAAAGGAGGATGTATAAATACGTTACAACGTGTTGATTAAGTTATTTCTTAAGACACTTGCCTTCTATAAATACTTTCCTAAGTGACATGAAATATTTGCATCATTAATACCAAAACGTTGTATAAGTTTCATAACATATGGACATCTATAGCAGTATGGTTTTATATACAATTTTCTATAATCAACAGATGATGAACATTTTAATATGAAGTGCAGTTCGTTAATATCATCTTTACACATTGGGCATTTACGATCTACAAGATTATCTTTTTTATACCTTCCAGTTTCTATCCTTAAGTTATGGGAGCTGAGTCTGAAGTTGGATAAATATTTCAGTAGTTGGCTTATTTTAGATGTACCTGACAAGGTATGTGCTCCCGTGTTACCTACTCTGCTTAAAATCTCTTATCCAATCATATTTGTTTCGTTTCTTATTATTCTTCATAAGCTTCTGATCAGTTCTGTTTATTTTTAAACATGCATACTGCAAAAGCTCGACCTAAAAGTATTGATGAGTTATGTACTATTTACCAATATTTCTTCATGATTCATGTAATATCAGCATGTCTGCGAAATTGTGGAACACTCTCCCAGTTTACTTACGACACTCATCCTCACTTGACATTTTTAAAAAGGATCTTAAAACTTATCTTTTTAAAGATGCTTATACTTCATAATGCAATTGCTTTTATCTCAGTAGACACTTTTATTCCTGTTTTCCTGTGTTTATCATGTCTTGCTTTTAATGTTTTAGCTCAACCAATTTGTAAATCACCACTGCATATATTTATTTTTATATTTTTGTAAAGCGCCTTAGAGTGTTTTTAGATAAGCAAATAGGGCGCTATAAAAATTATGTGTATTATTTATTATTATATCTCAAAATGATAGTAGCGTCTTTATGGTTGAGTTCTGAAGGTACGCCAATGAACAGCATTTAATGACGACTTGTAATTTGGGGACTGTAACATTTAGTTTCTAAACGATAGTACACAGTGTCAATCCCGTTCTGTAGTTTCAGTTGCGCTTTAGCTCACAATTCACACATTTGTTACCTTACATGTCCATTCAGCTTGGAGACAAAACATGTCAATTTGCATGAATTTTTTGCTGCACCTTATTTGAAGTTTGTCAAGTAGTTTGTGAAATCAAGCCTTAATCTCACTATGAACTGTTTGTATGGCATTCTAATCTCACTGTGCTTTTCAGTTAAATGTTATAAGGGAAGCTTGATTAAAAGCGAAACGTAAGATACACATAGCCAGCTAAATTAAATCTGGAGTGGATAATGCTAAAAATGTGACAACAACCAAAGGCCCGCCCTTTCCCACACAAGCTGACTTCTGCACTGAGCTGTAGCCTCGAAGAAATGGCTGGGACGCGCAAGTCAAAGTTCAGACCGGGCGATACCCACGGTCAGCGGCTCGTGCAAACATGCGTTGGCTCATGGCTGGGAGCAGACTATTTTTTTGATTATCCACGACGTGTAAAATACAAACACTTAAACAGTCCTTAATTTGATCGTGGAACTTGGTCAATCTCTATATAATGAGAAAAGTGTAAGCTACTTCCATACGGGTGAAAGCAAGGGAGAGCGATGGCCTGCAAAATGTTGAGGGTAGCAGTTGTCATGACAATCCTTTCAATGGTGTCGTCTGCTGTGTACGATTTGGAAGCAGACCTATTCGAAGAGTATCTGGAGGTTACAGAAGACAGAGTGAGGGCTCGATCTAACGCAGGGAACGATTACAACCTGTGGATGAAGCAAGGCGAGAGCGTCACGATGAAGTTCTGTCTAGACTCGGCGTCTCAGGTCTCTATCGATAACGTCTGCTGGTCCAACGACGGCTGGTGGGATGACGTCATCATCAAGATCAACGACGTGGTGGTCGGCAATTTCAGCACGAACGACAACTCCAACTGGGGATACCTGTGGAACGAAATCTACGAGAGTGGACCCATTGGGGAGGGGATTGAACTGGGCTCAGGAGAACACTCTCTCACTCTAGAGGTTCCGTTTGCAGACTCGTACGGGGTGGAGATAGACAAGGTGGTCCTCAATGTAGACGGGGAGGAGCAGGAGCAAGGACTCACCTGTGTCGATGTGGACGACTACACGACAGACCCCTACCAGAACGGAGCCTACACTGGCTTATATTGATGGAATCCGTCAAAGTCAAAGGTAAGCGGCCAACTTTGACGGGTGCTCACCGTAGGCTAAAGTTGTAGAAGTCAACGTATCATTTTACGCCATATAATCATCTTTGCAAGTTATACTGATATCAGTAGGTCAGTAACTATGAAATATGATTTATCTATGTTAAACAAGTTTTTGGTGGCCAACTTTGGGAATCGGATGCGGCTAAGGTCGTTACTTAACTTTGTCAAAATATCATCATGTCAAGACAAATATTGAAGCATTAATGCCGGTCAAAGGTCTTACTGAAGAAGTTTAAGCGTTAAGAAAATATGAAAGATGATTTAGCAATGTAAAGCAAATTTTTGTATCGCGGATAGGTCAACTTTGGGTATCTGATGAGGGGTGCTCACGGTAGACTAAAGTAGGCAGAGGCTGCTTGTTATTCATCAAAGTCATATCATATGATTGTGCTGTCTAGTTCCGTGTCTTTTAGAAATGAATATCTTAATGGACTAAGACAAAGATGACGCCCTACAAACGTTATAAACTGAACATGTAGCCTATCCAAACGGATTATAGATTATGATAAAAGTTGATAGCCAAGGCAAAAATCCTGTTGCAAATGGGGATATTGATTATGGCAGTTTCTTATAATTTTATGAAAGACCGACATACCGTTTGCTTAGTATTTTAAGCACAAAGGTGTTAATAACTTGGAAATGGTAATGGACCTTAAGACGCAGATTCATTTTAAACAATGTCTGAAGAAATATCAATTGTACAATTGTACAGGCATGCTGTATGTATTCTACAAATTGGTTGTATATCTTTTTATTATGGATATTGGCCCATGGCCAACGTGCAGAAATGACTGATTGTGATTACACACCAGTCGTCCAGTCGTACAATTCAAATTATATGGGTAAATGAAACTTTATTCCCGATTGTTTCATTTAGTTGAAGTTAAGATCTCCTAACTGATGTTAGAATGAATTATAAGAGGCTTACTTGAAAATATCCATTAAGGACACTGCAGTTTTGCCAAGGGAAGTTATTGGAATGTGGCAAGGAAAAGAAATTTGCCATTCGATTTGTTTTTCAAGACTTTCTATTTTCAGTGATTTCAAGCTAAAATGCTGTTGTGATAATTTTCTACCCTTATCAATCCTTACGTTACGTACTTCAATGCTAATTCATACATTTTAATCAATTAGTTTTCCCAGAGGAACAATTTGACGAAATGTAGCAGTGCTCAACAAACCTAAGTACCAGATCAACTATTTCGATATAGTTTTAACTAATTCGTAAATTTATTTGAAAGTACAGATGGAAAATGAAAAACGCAAATTTTAACTACTTGTATCTCCCAAATGACAAATCTGCCAGTCTATGTGCTGTGGTCGGATGACAAAACCACAGGTCCCTGGGTCATTAAAGAACCTTCCTTTTAAAGTAAAAGACGTTGAGATGAGCCACCAACTATAGCAAACCTGCATAGTTATATATCAGTCGAGTGACCGTGCATCCTGTGTATACCGGTAACTTAATAATAATAATAAATTTGTATAGCGTCTAATATCCATCTCAAAAGTGCTCATTGACTTTGAGATTTAATTAAAAGAAACATACTCTTAACAACGAACGCATGCAAGAGCTTACCAAAGGAAACTCTGCTCTTAGTTTAAATGCATTGTCTTCCCTAGATGCACCAATCTCATTAAAACCCGGTTTATTACGTTAGCACTCGTACCTCGCTGTGTTTCTGATGTGGGTATTGTTCCACAGGTGTCAGGTCAAGTGACATTGCACTTCGGTATATCAACAATGAGACTAAGAAATCGGTATACTAGCGGGCCTGTGGTTAAAGGTATAGGATTTGGAATTTGAAAGGTCCCAGGCCAGGTTCTTGACACGACTCTTATGGAGCAGTCCTCAGATCAGATATGTAGCTTATTGCGAATGGTATTTTAACTATGTTAATGATCCTTCGTGGGCACATGCTCGATCCGTAGTATGCATTGTTTTTTGTCTTAATATGTTTAACAACTCGTGATAATATACTTGATAGCAGCAGATCCTTGAGTGAGATTCCTATTAAACTTTAGCGAGGCATTTTATTTGACTGTGGACGGTTTCTTGTAAGCTTACAGAGAAACACTGATTAACTCCCAGTGCCAACGCCAAAACAAATTATAGGTACTTCAAAATACTGTAATCCGATAAATAATTATGGAAACTTAAGTTATATCGTCGCCTAACTGCTCATGAAATGAAATGTATCTTTATGTTAATGTTTCAGCTCTCCCATCATGGAAATCATCATGTTAGAGGATCACGGACCTATTGAAGAAATGCTCCTAGATCAGTGGAAATACGATGCTTAACAGAGGAACAGATTTGTATTGATTTAAACAGTAACGAACGGTCATGGTAATGTCAAAGTAACAACGATATTTCTGGACTAGAATCAATAAAAGGTTGTTGTTAATAAATACATATCAATGCCATATTTTTTATGTTTTTATTCGTAAATAAGAGATTGTCTGGTCTTGAAGGAGTATCTGGAATTTATGCCAACATTATCATCGTGCCATAATGATATACTTACGGTTATCATTTTCCCATATATGAAAAGATTTTCATTTTCTTGCCGGGGAAAGTCTTGTTAATGCGTATTTCATCTACGTTACGATTGTTTTACCCTTCATTTCTATATTAACTTTAATAAACACATTGTGTTTTATGTTTGAGTTAGAATGTCTGAACCTTGTGTCTGAACCTGAACTATAGAGTGACAACTACCCTACCAGAAAGCATCGTGAAGGTTAAATAAGGCTCAAGGTGCCGGTGGGTAATAGTTCATGAACAGAGAAGAGGGACTATGTAAATCGTGCAATAATAACCTATTGGAAGATGAATACCATTTTTTGCTACGTAAAATATACTTTAAAGACTTCTATTATGTCCATCCATCTAAAGATAAATTCTCGTACTTATTCAACTGTAAAATAATTGGTAGAAATACAGAATCATGCAATGTTTATATACCACGTATTTAAAATCAGGAGACAGTAGTAACACTGAATCGCATTTTATTATGTTTGCATTATGTGTTTTTGTGTAAAACACATTTATATGTATATTGAACTGTATAATACTATATAATGTACTATAGGCCTGAGGCTTCTGAGTATTGAATAAAGATTGATTGATTGAATCACGTGCGCGAAGGTTCATCTAACTTGAACACCTAGGTCTCAGTCGGTAACTATCACCTCATATATTGATAATTTATTTTAAAAAATCATTGGTACCAAATGTTTCTGTAAGCTGTTTTCTTCGGCTTCGGATCAGAAGGCCCGTGGTTCGAATCCCGCTAGGGGCTCGGCAACTTTGTCTGCAGTTGAGAACTGTTCTTCACGCAGTCAGGTTTAGGTGCAATGCTACACTGAATTTCAGCGCAGTACCACCCATGGTTCGCTAGTTCCAGCCGATGCTCGCAGGTTTCACCACAATACATAACCACAATAGTGTTGCGGGTTTTCTCCCTGCAATAATACTAGCAGCCGCGATATAAGTGCAATACTCTTGAAAGCGGTGTTAAACCCCATATCACCTCACCTATAAGCTGTTTTCATTTCAAGATGGGCATACAATTTATTGTGTTAGCTTGTAAGGTTCGGCAGGGATTGCACGTGCAGCACGAGAGGCTCATGCCAATGTCAGCTACTTGAAATGGACATTGTTTCTCCAATAAGAGGCAACGTTTCACCTTCTCATTATATCTAGGAAAGATATGCATTTACGGATTATCAAGTGAGTGAGTGAGTGAGTTATTGTGATACGCCGCTTGGGCAAAATTTCAGCATTAGCGGCGTACTGATTATCAAACCTGATGTCATGTTTTGGATAGATATAGCGTTGAGCTAGTGTGTAAATATAAGGATGGCCTGGGATAGTTTTGTGAAACAGGCAAAACTAATTTAACTCTAACCTTCAAACAGAAGGTTGATCTTAACAAATGTTTTGTTAATCAAGACCCAACAGAATAGAGGCATTGGCTCTGTAGTTCATCCATCTTCCTACGCAGAGCCTAAAAGGCCAGTTTCCAAACTGTCAGTTTTATGCCTTGCTGCATAGCCTTTTAGTTTTCTGTGCTTGCTCTCTAGTCTGTAGGGGCACTATCGCAGCACAGGAAAGTAAAGTCTCTGCAGCAAGGCATAAAATGACAGTTTGGAAACTGGCCTTTTAGGCTCTGCGTAGGAAGATGTAGTTCATCAGGCTTCATATTAAATTTTACTCAGAGATGATATCAAAGTGGTCCCCAACAGAATCACCAAGTGTACATTTTAGAATCCCCATTACCTAAGGAGTCTCTGCAAAACATTTCAGCATTTTTTGCTCTGTGTTTTTGGAGAAGACAACGACAAAGGGTCCATTTTGGTAGGGGTCGCAGGGTCACTAATGTTTAAATTTTGTATGTAGGCTTTGTGATTTCAGATATTGGTAATCAATCTTTTTTCTTTTGCACATCTATTGTTGGGACCTTTCAGATGGTGTTATCATATTTATCCCTGTGACTTGATCTATTGTAAGAGGTATTTTCTTTTGTTTTTCCTCCTTTCAAGGTAATTTTATTTAAATAGTGAAAGGCCTTTTTTCTTCAATCAGATTATTGCTATATAGCAAATGTTTGTTTACCAAAAGATGTACGTTTTTGGTTTTTCTGTGGCTTGTAAACACGTTATCCTATTGATTCCCAACATCAGTAGATACCTGTTCATAGTCACTATCTTAAACAGAAAACAAAATCAAATTGATGTTCAGAAATGTGTGTTTATTTTCATGACATGTTGAGCCATACAATTGACACTCATACAGTGATGACAGACTGACAGACAGACAGTAAGCAGGTCTGCCTTGTCAACAAAACAGCCCAAGCTAAGCAAAACCTGTGGTAGGTCAGTACTGGTCCAAGCACCTGACCTCGGACCTAACCCCCGACCTTTGACCTGCTCTGAGTGACCCACATCTGTACCAAGCTAAGCAAAACATGCTGTAGGTCAGTGTTGGTCTTGTACAAGGATTCCTGGAAATAACCTAACCTTTGACCTGACCTACAACCTTTGACCTGACCTACAACCTTTGACCTGCTCTGAGTGCCCTCATCTGTTCCTGCTAGTATTATCAGAACCGACACTTACATAACTTGCACCCAGGACTTGGTGGAAAGTGTAGCACACAGCCACACTAATGATCCATGATTAGTGGACAATATTGAAGACACTTAAACAAGAGCTTAAATATACTTATTGTCAAGACTATAATAAGCAAACAAGTTGGACAAAACAGTTGACATATTATTTGATTTATACTTCAGCTGGACAGAAGATTTTATTCTTTCCTTCTGAGAGTAACAGTTGAACATCAAGCCATCTAAAAAACATCATTCTCTCCCAAAACAGGTTCTTAAATATGTAATCCCACATAAGTGTTCTTCAAATACACTTACATACCTGGGTTTCAAAGGAAAGAAACATATTATCATTAAATATAATTTCAAATAATCCTACATGTTTGCTAAAACATTGATTTTTATAAGGTGCATGTGAATCGCATCACTGAAAGTTTTGAAAAAGGGACAGAACAAAAGTGCTGATAGCAAAACAAAACTTAATGAGAATCAAATAAATTTCTCTGTAAGGTTAAAGGTTATGTGGGAAGACATAACTTGACATACTTCTGTCGGGAGAGAATGAACTAACATCTGCAGGTTTGTGACATAGGGAACAGAAACAAGTCACTTACATGTAACTATATCAAGGACACGCCAATGTGCAGCTCCCTGTATATACAGAGTTCCAGACTACACGTCCACTCAGTAAGGCCACATTAAATACACTTCATTATTTATATGTTTGAAAATCTCATAATTATTTGACCAAAAGCATAAACATAGTTGTACATCAAATCATTGATAAAGAAAGTATGTATCCATGATTTTTGCAAGTATTAATTCAAAGGGTATTGGTTGTTGAGAACAATTTATTAAGAAAAGCTTAAATATATATCTATATCAGCAACACTTATCTGCAGACTGAGGTCAGGTTTGCAAAGAGACTTTCAGTTAGATGTTAATCAGAAATTTCATTGTTTGAAACCAAGAGGAAGAAGAAGCAGGGTTTATGTGACCATATTCAACACACCATTACAAGGGAGGCAAGTGAACAAAGGGCAGTAACTCTATCTGTACAAGAGACGTGATTAACAGCGAATGAAATATTTAACAATGAATATCATATACAAATTATACATGCATGCTGACTCCTCACATGATTCTGTTTCAACTCAATAACTCACACAAAGTGCACAAATCTTTTCATCATACAATGTGCACTTGATTCTTTATTACATTACAAATTTAAAATTAAAAGTTCTTGACAGTGACATTGATGTAACAACAAGTAACTATGTGAAGACGTAAGAACTGAAAGAATCATAAATGTCAAGATACTCGAGCTACTAATTGAACTAAGACTCAGATAAGATAAAACAGATGAGTAAAATCTAAAGATGTCAACTGAAGAACAGGACCAGCTCACTCTCAGCATCTCCAACCAAGTTTTAAACTGCTGTGGACACACATCTTAGGGATGGGATCTAATTTAACTGACATTCATATGTGTATTTTGTTGTTTGATCAGTCAAACAAAATCTCTAAACAGTACCAGTTTGTTAAATGTGAAAGGGGCAGTGGCTTGTGACTTTAACTAAGGTATGTAAATATTAAAACAGAACTAAATGTCACCAATTGAAAGAAAAGGTTTCCTTAAAACAAGTATTACTCCTAAAATGAGCAGTAACTGTTAGGTTAACATATGTGAACCTTTCAACTATGTCAAATGATTAGAAAGTGTTGTTTTTGGGCAGTGTTTGCTTATTACTTGTTAATTTCTTCTATAGTAATGGATAATTTGGTTGAGTTATGAGATATTTGACACTCTGAAGATGATAATTAAACATAACCTGTTCTTTATATTTGCCAATTTGAAGTTACAAAATTAAAAAAAAGGTACAACTGCCCCTTTAAATTGTTGACAGGGAAAAGAACCTCTCTCTACAGGTGCCCTAAACTCCAGGACAATCTGAAGTTGATATTGTCATTCCTTTAGGAGTTTCAGAACTAAAAGATGAACTTTGAAAGCCATGCAACATTAAATCAACTGGGGGAAATGCTCAACTCATCTTTTCAGCTGATATTCTCATCCTTGTACATCAGAAATAGATACATGTAAATATAGGTAGCACTTCAACAAGCCATGTATCAGATAATAGATAATCCTTCAATAATAACAAGTGATTGATTTGAACATCGAAGCTAAATTTATGCAAAACATACATGATCTTTCTCTTTGACCAACATTGTTGCTTTAAATTGCTCAAACAAATCTTTGTTTTCAACAAAATATGAGACATTTGTCAATTTCAATGGGAGCAATCTTACTACATCACCTGACAACAATCTTGTAACTAAAACATTGCAAGAAATATCTCAAAAGATATTTAGATACAAGTTCTGTAAGTAAATCACAAAAATCATCCATTTTAACTTTAAAATATGCAAACATGAAAAATATAAACAATAGGATGAACAAAAAAAGTTGCACCAACATCAAGACAACGTGCAACATTTGCCAGTTTGACATCAACAAAAGAGTTATCTCCCTTCAGACTCCCAGAATAAGATAATTTGAGAACTGATTCCAATCCATACATGTTTTAGTCAAAGCACATATACACAGGGGAGTATTTACTATCAAATTAAAAATTGTAGTTAAAACTAACAGACAAAGAACAGTTTTCTTTGACGGGCATCCTGTTTGCTATATCTACTGCTAGACTGCATATTTTGGTAACAGAAAACTAAAACAACTAACAACATAGTTCATTATGCTAACAAGTGTAATGACAGTAAGTTCACAGACCATAACCCACTGTTGTTACTGAGCATGATATAACAAACTGTATTATTTCAAACTCTCCTGTTATTGACACAAACTTTGAAACCAAATTAATCTGTTGTCTGTTAATGAGTGAGCGAGAGTTAATCCCTCTTGAGATATTACAGCCCTTAGCAGCAGGGGGTCTGTGTTAAGCCAACATATCATTCAGTTAAATCACTTTAAAATAAATCTTAAATTAAAACTGCCAATGAGGAAATGATTCATCATGTTATTAATATTAATTTTTACTTAAAGGATGCTGAACAATTCTTCTAGAGAGGAAGGTGTTTTTAAAATCTAGGGAGCAAAGAATTGAAACCAAATTAACTGAACAACACTATACACTTCTAATTGAACGATTATGCAAACTCTTCTCCATCTTCATTTGATATCATCATTAATAACCCTACACTAGAATCTGATTTAAACCCTTTAACCATGAACAAGGAACTAATTACAAAGGATTTGCAACAATAGGTCCTATCGAACATTACCAGAAAATTACACATTAATTAAAAGCATACACTAGTGTCCAAGCAGTATAACATTCTAGAAAATGAGAACCATAATCATATTCATCCATACATTCCTCTTATCAGAGATAGCTGAAACCATTTAAATTATAATTTCTGACAATTTCAGAAACATATAACAGATTAACAATTAAAGCTTTTCAGTGTATTCAAATAACCAGAAAATAGTTTCTCTCAGCAGTCAGATCACCTGAATGAATTTAAAGAGATAGGACCAGCTATCGCCATTTAATAAGGGGAGATAACTCAGCCTTAATCTAAAGATAGTCATTAGACAATCTATACTGTCTTGTCCTTAAGCAGAGTTTTCAACACTCAGGGCATAAATAATGACTTTTATGTATTAATAATTTCATTTTTAAAATTTCTTTATACGTTGATGTAAACGTTGTCTTTCCAGAATATAGAAGTTGTATATCCACAGAAAAATGTTTTAAAGGTCCAACTCTAAAACAAATTGACATTCTAACCAAAATTTAAAAGCATCCGTGAACTGACAGCATAATTACCTTCTCGCCATACAAACACTCCAGTGGTATTATCCCTTAGATGAAGTAAATAAACTCTGAGAAACGGAAACAGATATAAAATATTTCCTCCACCCTGCAATGACACTCTGACCTGAACAAAGAACAACGACATTCAAGATCTCCACACCACTGAGAAATAAAACCATCTTCAACGCTTCCGTAAAAAGAGGAACAGGACGTCCAAAAGATAACAAGTAACCATGGTAACAAGCAAATTGGCACAGTGAATTAAATACAGAATCGTACACATCAACAAGGAGTTGTAGAGTTTAGTTTCAAGTTTGTTAGAATACAGACTCAAAATTGCAATATATTTCGGATCCGAGGGAATGACCATGAAAGCTTATTTAGTGTGAAGAGGGCAAAAATAATGGCTGTCATATCTTTTTAAGAGTGGATATGCAAAATTTCTTTTAAAAGTTCTTAATAAATTGATGAAATTGTTGCCTTTTCAGAATAAAGTAGTTGAAAAATGTCTTACTTGGCCAAATCTAAAGCTATCAAAGATTCAATTACAATATTGAGATTTTGTATAATCCCTTGGCCAAAGTAAACCTTCATTTGATGCAACTGTATACCTTGAAGATGGGCCGCTACCTGATTGCAAACCAAACATTAGGAAAGGACACTAAACTGCCAGTCAGATCAAGCTTAAATAGTCATACCTTCATATCCAAAATGATACCAATTCTAAATCTGTTTGATAAGGCTCCAGATTTCCCAAGCTTTATATGGGCCAAGGTCTGATATATAAACCTAGGAAAACACTGCTCTCGTGCAGCTGTTATTTTTCTTACAAAGCATATTCCAACTTTATTCATTGTTAACGTAAAACATAGCAAGTTTAAAATATTGACTTATTGTTCATTGAAGTATATATTCACAAATAAAAGAGATTGAATGAAGAGTACACTTAAAAACATTCATAAACATATATATATATACATTCACAGCACATTGTCTTATATAGGTGGCATGTTGAAGAGGTGTTTGAAAACAACAGAAACCTCTGGAGAAGCCAATAAGTTCTATTTCATGAGCAAATGGAAAAGAGAAACAAAAGCAGTTGGAGAATTTTGAAATAGGCTCAATATTTACTTCATAGATAATTAAACTCAGACTGTAATTTACTGCTGTAGCTATTGACAAATAATTGCTGATGATTTCACATGATAGTTGATTTGTCAATTACAACATGAGATTTCAACTTACTTATATATATAAATATATATAGTTATAGACATAGAGAACTATTGAACATGTTGAAAAAGTGCCACTAAAACAAGTCGATGACTCGAGTGAAACTGTTTTCTGTAGGTTTTCAATCACCTCAGCTCTCGAACATTCTCCCAATTCTCTCCTGAATCTAACAGTAATTGTAACAATCCTGGCCAGACTAAGAGCAGTATTTCATTACACCAATTTATGTTGATATTGACACAATGACTGTACACAGAGTTCAAACTTGAAATCTTTGAGTGATGACTGAATTGATGATGAACAGATCACCTTTTTCAGATAACTAAAGTTGCAATCTGGCAAACTACACTTTGATTGTTGTATCCCAATTAAGTTTACTATTTCCTAAGGGTGCAAAAATACACAAGTTTCATGATATGATTCATATCTAAATACAATGATTCGGAAAAAAATCATTTCATTTTTATTTTTTTCTGATGAGTAGCAAATGTGCTGCTACATAAGTGAAAGATTGAATGTTTATGTCATATCTTGCAAAATTGAAAGTGATAAAGGAATCATTTTGTGTTTTTTGTTAACTTACATAAAGCATGAGTACATTCATTCATCCGCTATTCTGAAATCTTATCAAAATGTATCTTGTATCATAGCATAGCCGTCACATCGAGATACAACAATATTTATGTGTATCCGTGCACCCTTACAATTTCCTCAAATACAAACCATGGTTATATTGCCTTCAGTTTCCTCTCTTATCTACATTCTTTGCAAAACAAGGACCTCAGTCAATCTTTATCTTCCATTCCCTATCCAACTGGTGGTATTTAAGGTCCCTGTGATTTCAAGGCAAATACAAGAACTGTCTTAAATTCATTTAGGGACACATTGTGTATTATATGACGAAGAGCCATGACATCTGATCTGCTTAACAGGATGTAAGAAGCGATTAACATTGAAGGGTAATGAAGATAAAATTAGCTCTAACGATATCTATATCAACAAAGGTCTGCTTACAGAAGTATCTCTGGGGTCAAATACATATCAGATGTGACATCATATTGGTACATATATATGAGATAAAAGAAGTAGAGACCATCATACTTATATAGGTATCATAATTGTCTATTTGTATAAACTGAAATATCTGTGTACACTAAGGAAGGTATATTTGAAACCTTAGATAAATGAAATACAATAGAACATAAAGTATCGCAGTCTGTTAGTATTTTTCTAGACGCATGAGAATAAACAGATTCAGATGGGAAATGAATTAGACTTCAAAATATCTGTGTCAAAAGATATAGGAATTATTTATCAGTTCCAGTGAAACAGATCTGGGAAGAGATATTCATACTGACAGACGATATCAGCATAGATTAGAAGTGTTCATTGGTAGCTTGAGCTGAGGCACTGAGGTAATTCCCAAAGCTATTCCGACTCCCATGATAAGAAAACTGCTCAAAGTATGGCAACTCGCTGTCCTCTGTAATGCTCTCCAGGTGGTTCCCGCTTCCTGGTCGCGGCGACGCCCCCATCGGCTCCTGCGCAAACTCCTCGGGGATGTATTTAGTGTCCCATGCACTCTTCACGTCTGGTCTCCATGGAGGTTGTATCTGAAAGAGCCAGGCAGCATTGTTTGAGGACCAGGGGGTGTTGAACCAAATAGAGCATCAATTAACCTTGCACTTAAACTTTGTAAGTGACTGAAGGTAATCACAGTATTTTGTGCCCAATGTTACAAATAAATTTGTAAACATGCAACAGAAATGAGATTAACTTTGATAAGCTGAACATTTACAATCACCTTTTGTCTTCATATCACATCCTGGAAACAACTTTGCACTTAGCAGGAAAGAAAATCCAAGTCATTGTCAGAAGGTCAAAGACATGTGCCTTATCAAAGGACAATACCTAGTATTTGCTTGACTTTCATAGAGCTTCAAAGTTATAAACCCTCAAAGCTGCTTGTAGGCCATTGACATTGAGAAGATGTTCATAACATGCCACTTTAAACAGAGGCAAAGACAATCTCTTAAAGTTTAGTGAGAGAGTTATTGTCTTACGGTGCTTGGGCAATATTTCAGCATTAGACGCGTTCTTCAAAGTTTAGGTCACCTTAGTGTTTAAAGGGGCAGTAGCACGTTTTTTGATAATTTTAAATTTTAAATATTTCACTTATAATTGTAAGTAAATGCTAAATGTATCACATTGACAGTGTCAACAATCTCATTACACAAGCCAATTACCCATAGTCAGAGGACAAAGTATGAGGCTTCACATAAAATCCATTGGCGGCCATTTTTGTGTGAACACCTTTAATTCATATTGTGTAAGAAAAATGAATCTCATGGCTGAACTTTACGTTATTTATTTGAATTATTACTGCTTCATTTAGTTTGAATACATTGTCTTTCAATTGGAACTATTTATTTTCATTTTCCTGACATCACCTTATATTCCACCTAAAAACGTGCTACTGCCCCTTTAATAGGCACTAATAATTGATGTCCTTTAAGCCAAAGATACTTTTCACACCAAAATGGGTTGAAATTTTGCTAAATACTACACAAAAATGTTAACTGTTTCCCTTGGTTCTACAGGTAAACATTTTGATAATCTTATTCAGCATGTTGAAAGGAAAAAAACAAATGTAAGCATAGTTTCCAGGATGTGTTAAAGAAGATTAGACTGCCATGGTATCTTGTCACTTAAGTGATTGCACTTATTCAGGTTACCTTGCTGAAGATGTTAAACTGTCAACATCGACTCTTTACTCAATTTAACCCTTGTCCTAGCTCTCATATAATACTAAGAACAACAATGAAAGAGCCATTACATAAATGAACATTTACCAAGCAAGCTAATCACTCTGGCAACATCAGTTGCTCATCATCAGATCACAATGTCTATGCTGAGTTGAATTCATGTAACTATGTGAAGAGCATGTTTAATAACCTAACATCCCATCCCCTGGTGGCAGAGTCCACAAATCTTTCTTTCACTTATAAAGATCAGATTTGTTAGCAGCTCAAAAGGAACTCAAATGTAAAGGATAGCCCCTGAACAAGAGGGGTGACTAGGACAAAAACAGTCTTTACCCGAGGGCAGATCTGAGGTTCAGTTTGCGCCCAACATGGCCTTGAGGTGAACAGTTTTATTAAGTTAGAACTCCAAATAGTTATCAGTTTCATATGCAGAAACCTCATAATCTAATATGCTTAAAATTTATCTGGAGCATTTTCAAAAAAATTATTTGTTAAATTTTCGAAGTCTACCAGTAGAATTAGAGCACCTTTGTAAATGACTGTTGATCAGGGATTAAGAGTTTCGAAGCTATTGCTAGTATGAATTCAAGAAACACTAGCGTATATATTGAAGTACAATTTCCCAAGGGCCCAGAGAGCTTAAAAATATTTGCGTTACACTTTTCGCTATTGAAAAATGAACCCTTGGAAAATAACATAATAAGTTTAAGATTTTCAGTGTCAGTGTAAAATGTTCATGATAATTGTAGCTAACATGTAAAGGGAGTCTGCCACCTTAGGTCATAGTCTTAATAGATTGTTGACCAATTGCTGTTAGGGCACCCTGCTACATCAGCTTACATATATCTACCGGTGCTTAGCTCCTGCAGAAACCATGATATCCATCGAGCCAAAGGCCTCATACTGTGTACTGCTTGTTACTTGATGTTGTTTAAAGCTTTACCATGGAGACAGAACAAACTCCATGCACTGTTATCTAGCAGTGCCTCTGGTGAAACTCTTACATACTACTGCTAGCCACCATGGCAACAACAGCCGGAGCAATATATATCATATATCATACTCATTGATTACCAGGTAATCTGAATGACCCCCATATGACCCACTATTGCTTGATGCAAATCAATTAATTGCCTAGCTATACATAACAATATGAGGCTTTTGATGTGATGGATATCAAGTGTAAGTACAGGGAAATAATATACTGATGTAGTGATGTAACAGGATGCTGTTGGGAATGAAAGGTTATTTCTTTTCTCTCGCTCTGTTCACAAATCTTTATCGGTACAAGGGGAATTATCATTGATTAGGCACTGAATCGAAATACTAGCTATCCTTGAATGTTCCTGAATCAAGAATAAAGTGGTTATCGTTGGTTAATGAAAATGATTAGTTTACAGATAAAATTGCTTAATGAAGTAGAATATCTAACCCATAACCAAATCTTATACATTACACATGACTACACATTTAAACCCACACTGTGCTAATCTTATATAGACATAAGCATGCACCTTTTTAGTTGACATTTCTCATTCTTATTAGATTTTAAAGGCTACAAAATTTGATTTGCTCCAGAATAACACTCAATATCATGTAAACATGCTTGCACACAACTATAAACTGAGAATGCATCAATTTGATGAAAAATCTACTGAGAATCACGCCGTGTTGAATTTGCAAAAAAGTTCAAGCATATAAAAAAAAAGATGGCTTTCTTAACTGTTGAATGTATATGATAATGATCAAATATAAAAGGTTCATCAAACTTGGCCATTTGAATGGAAGAAACAAAAGAGGCAGCAAAAGGAATATGTGAAAGAATTGTTTAAATAGGAAAATACAAATTCAAAGTTAATTGTAAACATAAAAGAATATCATGAATTTAGATTTTGAAATACTGATGTCTTGGATACAATAATCTACTTGTGTTAATTTGTTTTAGAAGTCTCTTAAAAGAATTAATCACTTACAATGAATGATTATGAGATATATTTATACATTTTTTTTATCATGTCAAAAAATACATTTCTCATTTCCGTCAATACCTCAAATATGTTTTCAAAAGGCCAAAGTTATGAATATCATTATCTAATGGCAAAAACATTCAAAAGTTCATATATACAAAATATGAATATTACAAAATTTGTGGTATTTGAAAGTTGAATACTCATGCATATGCCAGACAAGAATCCAATTTCCAAGAAAACAACTAAAAACACTCAAAAGTAGCATTCAAAACCAAAATCTGAAAAAACAATATTAGTTCATTCTCATGAAACCCAATGCAGTGCAATGATGATATGACTAAAACACAAAACATTAGAACCAACTGATTGTTAAGAAGCAAAGGTTAAGCAACTCTAGCACCCATGATTAGAGAGAGAGAGATAGCAGAGAGGATAAGGCATGTTTCCCTGAGTGGAGCGCCCGCGGCCAACAGCTACCGACCTATGCTAGCAATAAAGATGGCTTCCTCAGAGATGCGATCCTACGTAGTCCATGTTGTTTCGAAGCTCATACGACTGCTGGCAAGGCTACTCCGACTGCCGTGATATGAAAACTGCTCAAAGTATGGCATGGTATCCATTTCCTCTGCGACCGGTTCCAACCGGCTAGATGTCGCTCCTGGCGGTGTAAGCGCCACAGATTCAACTGTGAAGGTTTCGTCGAAGTAGCGTGTGTCTGTCTCGGACGTGACTTGCGGCTTGAATGGCGGAGGCACCTGAGGGAGGACATGCCAAAATTAGGCAAATAAAGTAGACCAAGCGGAGCAAAGAGATGGAGCAAGCGCTATGCCCAGCAAGCGTTAATATGGGACTGGGACAGCAACAACAACAACAACAACATCAACAACAACAACTGGAGCTGCCATCTACCCGTAAGTGAACTGATGGGATGTGAACAGACAGATGGACATACCTTTTACTATACCCCTGTCCCATGTTTTCATCGGGATTTTGATTTATTATATATATTATAGCAAACACATTCCTATTTGTGGAATTGTATGTAATTATGATTTTGGGTGGTGGCAAAAGTTAACTCTTTCTCGTCCTGCAGGCAAAGTTGGCAAAGAGATTTACTTTTGGCGTCTCATGAAGGTTAGTTGTAGCAATGTCCAAATATCTTCCTTTCATCTATATCTATCTACCTTGCAGATCATTTCTTTGTCTATGAGGGACAGTATTTTTACAACAAGTAGTGGGGGAAAAAACCACTTAAAACTTAAACATTGAAAGCAAAATCTATAAACAGACAACCTTTATTTCATCTACAGAAAATCATAACTACTATTCCAAGTACATCTAGACATTGATATTCATGACATACAGATCTCTTAAATTTGAAAAGAATTTTATTTACAAGGAATAAAAATACTTCTACCGCTAGTACTACTAGACATGCTCTTCTATGATTAAGGCCTTGTATTGTTACAATAATTGCTGTAAACAAATAGAGCATCAAGATTGAATTGTAAACTATCTACATAAGACTTAACAAAGCTACCTCAAAACATTTAGTCAATTCCTTGTCTACTCCATATGCACTATTCTACTCATTACAAACATTAAACTAGTGTCTACTTTTTCTATTCTACACAATAACACTAACATGAACTTTACATTCAAATAAAGCAACACATAATTAACGGAAAGCAATTATATAAGAACTTATAAACACAATTATATACAACTAGCAAATAGAAAGATAAGTATCTATTGGTGAAAATGTATGTAACTATCTCCGGATTCTCAAAAGTTAAGAGACACAAGCACTTTCTTAAATAGAAAATATTATTTTGATCTGATATTTATCTAGTAAGCAATGTACAAAAGACTTCCTTTAAAAGTTTACAGGGAGAGGGCAGTTCCAGATGTTCCATGTCATAATCTCGGAGGCAAGGTGTACAAGAAATAATCATTCAGATTAAAATCAACCGTAGTCAATAAAACACTGCCTTTGACAGGATGCTATTGTACTTGATTTGTAGTTTCTTACAACCAAGTGCATATAGTCCCAATAGTTGAATGTTGATATGTCTCAGATGTACATCTTGAAATATGTTATGCTTGTTCAGTAAGTAATCACAGGGCCCTTAACAAAATCGTTATATACCGGTAGGCATATAAGGGATGTCACACATCTTCCTTTCATATGTGCCCTTTGTAGCATATTGAGTACATTCAAAACAAAACTAATTCTAATTCTAGGGGCTATCTTACTGGGGCCGCTAATGAACAAGTATTGCCTGCAATATTCAAGTGTCAGAACATGTGTCTAAATGTCGCGTTGTCAGACCATGATGGAGGAAACCATGGAACAAGTTTCTTTTTTGATGATATAAATCAAACTATTAGAATGGACCTACTGGACCTACAACAATTGGTTGATACACTTGCCAACTATTAAATCAAATTAATAAGCAATTAAAGTTTAAGAATCAAAATTGCATTTTCCAGGTATTGGAATTGTTGGGTCACTAATAAGGATCCGTAGATTTTCATGATTTTCTTTTCAAAATAAGAAACTGAAACATGAAAATTAATTTTTTTGTATTGCCCCCCTAGTGGGGTTATAATTAAGAAATACATCCCTCTTTATGAAGTCAGTAACCAATTTGCAGGCATTGGTCAGTGATTTGGAATCCCCAAAATGTTAATATCTAGCATTGCTTGTGTAGCTGCCAAGAAAATGTTTGTGAGAATGGGGAACCTAGCATTTTGACGCCAATGTTTATTATGGATTAAGAGTTAGCTCCCTTGAATGAAAAGCTGCAATTCAATCAAAATGAAACAAAAATGATGTGATTATTAAATAACCAAATGATCAACTTCCATACTAAAAAGCTGATTCAAAATGAGAAAATGAAACAAAATGAAAGAAAGAGTTCTCTGCCTCAGCATTAAGTTTTCAATTTCCAGATATAGACCAAATTGATTATTCTAGCTGTGCTAACATATCCGAATTGTCATATATGAGTCCTTTTCAATTCTGTAACTTACTCCAGATGAAAAAAATCAACTCTTTAAAAGAAGTATACAGTTTTTCCTAACATAAGTTTTGACTTGTTGAGAATTGAAATCGGATCTGAATTTATTTATCTTATAACATTTAACAAGTTGTTAACAAGTTTTATTACATGTACTTTGCAAATGAATAATTAAAATTCAAAACAATAAATTCATTTCTGGAAATTACAAGTCAGCATGAGCAGAGAGGGAAACAGGAGTCGGGTTCTAATGAGATGCAAGACAAGACAGCAGAAGTACAGACAGACATTTGGAAGGACAGATGGACAGCCGAACGGATGGACTTATACATTACAGACAGACAGACGAAGATCAATATACAGATATGATAGAAAAGATGTTTGAACTTGACAGTCAGAAAGTAAGACAGAGAGTACCTGACAGACAAGACTGGACGGAAACTCAATTTTTTATACATGGGCAGATTAACAGTCTAACAGACACATGGACAGATTAACAGTTTAACAGACGCATGGATAGATTTACAGTCTAACAGACGTATGGACAGCTTAACAGTCTAACAGACGCATGGATAGATGTACAAACAGTCTAACAGACGCATGGATAGATATTCAAACGGACAAACAGACGAGACAGAAGGATAGACAATGTCAAACAGACAGACAGAGAGACAGACAGACTGACAGACATGCTACCTTTTTCTCCACAAGCTCGATCCAGTTGATCATCTCGAAGAACGGATGATTGACAATTTCCTTAACATCAGCTTCACTTCCTCCAAGTCTATGAAGCAGAAAGATAAACTTATTTATAATCATTCACACAAACATTTAGTTTACTCCTCTGATGTTTTCCACTTCAGTTCAATCAAAGTTATTGTTAACACTAGCTTATCAATGATATTATCAAATAATGACTAATAAACAAATACTTTTTCTTGATTCTAGTAGTCTGATCCTTTTTTGTAGTATCATTCTTAAAGTAATGTTGTTGATTGAAACGACTTTATACAACAAAGCAACCATATAAAAATATAGTGTTCTTCATTATGTTATTCTAAGTAATTTTATCCTTTCTGACATTTATTGTCCAGTCCATAAATAGTGATCTATTACTGAAAATGTCAGCCTTTTGTGGGCCTAAAAAAAAATCTGCAATGGCATATCAGCGAGCAAGTATGAAGTAGGAAAACTGCAGCTTTATGAATATTACATAATTTTATGCCATTTAGGAGCATTAAGGATATTAGTGTTTGTAAAATGACATAAATAATTTTTACAACTAGCTAGGCTTTGTTTTTTATGTCGGGTAAACAATTTGTTGAAATTTTACAACAATGCCATCAGGAAGGTAACATCAGAGGGCATTATAGCATTGAATTATTACATGGACTAGTTATATTTTTTACCTTTCTCTGGGGTTTTTAGCTAGAAGGCCTGTCAGAAGGCTCTTAGCCTGCTCCGAGAGTGTTTTGGGGAACTTGACTGACTGAAGGAGAATAAGTTCAAAGAGGACGTCGTGGTCGCGGTTGTAGAAGGGGAGACGCCCACACATCATCTCGTACATGACGACCCCGGTCCCCCACCAGTCCACTGCTCGCCCGTAGTCATTGTCTTCCAGAACCTGGGGGGATATATCAATTGTTTAGCATATGGGGCAAATGGTAAAGTTCTTGATATTGTTTTCATCTGCATGGTTCAATTTTGGGCAGGAATTTCAATATATTTACTCATTCATAATGTCAAGATACGTCATGGTTAGCATGTTCAAGATATTGGTCAAATGTCAAAATTCTGAATGGATCTCTTCCTGACAGGGATTCAAGATATACACCTATTGATACATCTAAATGAACTCAAGTGAGCACAGTGATTATATATGATTATACCACATTCAACTTTGGATCAAAGAAATCTAAATCCTGCTATGGATTAGTAACTCTGTCTGTTTGACATGCAGTCAGGCTTGGATAGAAATAGAAACCATTTGCAGATACAATGCAGTTTCACCTATGGCAGTGTTTAGTGTGTATAGCCTGTCCGCCAGTCATTAAACTTGCTACTTTTTGCCAGCAATGGGTACTTTTTGGTCAGGACTGACAACTTTAAAAAAATAAAAGTACCAAGGGTACAGAAGCTCACCTTAAAATGAATGATGTGGTAAAATGGTTTAATTATACATGTAATCATCTTTTATACAATTGATTATGGCTGCCATCATGATTTTTTTATCTTTTAAAATACTAGTCTTCTTTTGGAAACGACTAGAGCTTGAACAAACATTAATACACGAATGATATAATCATGATAAGTTAACAAGCAGTAGGTTTTTGTATAACTTTTTTGTATATCTATGGCTGAATTGGTGACCATCTTGTACTTTTTAATCTTCAAAATGCTACTTTTATGTGGGCATCCGTATTAATTTCATTATGATATCTTGATTGGTTTAGGTGTATCCATTTAAATGTCATTCATTACTTACAGGATGGTGGGCACTTACATTTGTTTTGTAGTGAATCATTAATATGATTTCAAGATTATTTCACTGATGGTTATGCTGCATGGGATATTGAGAATCCCAAAAGTACAGATTTTTCAAGGAAAATGAATGACTGATTGAGAGGAAAGTCATAAACACAGCAATGCATAAGACACGTTTATTTTGTTCACATAATATTTACATG
The DNA here is from genome assembly GCA_916613615.1 of Steromphala cineraria. NCBI lineage: Eukaryota > Metazoa > Mollusca > Gastropoda > Trochida > Trochidae > Steromphala > Steromphala cineraria. The sequence continues at coordinate 24,363,593 of OU744724.1, forward strand.
TCAAGTGACCATGAGATGTCTTTCATTAAAGTATCAATTTATTTAACACTCATACAGTACTATAATGGTAAACATTTTTGTATTGTCAAATCAACAGAGAGATATGACAAATCAAATTTCCTTACTTTTCTTACTAAACCCTTTTCGATTTTCATCTGCATATTTATTCCACATCAACTTATCATGTAGATTGCTAAACACAAAGCTTATTGTAGACAATTTTTCTGTAAGTTGTTATTCTTAGAAAGAACATATCACTGTCATGAGAATACAAGTCCATAACTTTTATTGCATACACATGGGCCATGGCCATATAGCATAATGCTCTACCATATCAATTGGGTCAGGTTGATTATGCAACAGACTAGCAGCTGCCCCTGTGATGCTAGCAGCCTGCCTTGGGATGTGTATTAGACAGGATAGTGGAATATCTGAACTCTGGTTGACCCCTTATGTGTGGTATTTAAAGGAATATAAGGGAGATACCATTGTTTAAAATTTAACATGTTTAATGTGATTTGGTTTTTGCAGCTAGTTGCCATAAACATTTTAAACAAATTAATCAATTATGTTTGTCTTTCATCTTAATTTTTTTTAGAAACACTTAAAAATATAGAACAACTTGCACGACAATCTTAAATATTCCATATTAAAGATAATATTATGATTAGTAAGTTCAAATTAGAGAATTAATATGGTGCCAGTGATCACTTTATGAAAGCATAAAATTTAATAATTATGATGTGTCATCTGCAGCTGAAAAGTCAATATGGCTGCTATTGCGGCCATATTGGATTCTCAAAACTGAAACATCTACCTTTCTGTGCGGAATCACTATAGGTATAACATACTACAATATAAAAATGATATCTAGATTTGTTTAGGAGAAATAGTCTTTGTCATGAAATCTAATTTAAAATTCAATATGGCTGCCATGGCGGCCATATTGGATTCTCAAAACTTTAACGTCTACCTTTCTGTGCGGAATCACCATGGGTATAACATACTACAATTTCAGAATGATATCTGTATTCGTTTAGAAGGAGTAGTCTTTTTCATGAAATCTAATTGAAAATTCAATATGGCTGTCATGACGGCCATCTTGGATTCTCAAAACTGAAACGTCTACCTTTCTGTGAGGAATCGCCATGGGTATAACATACTACAATTTCAGAATGATATCTGTATTCATTTAGAAGGAGTAGTCTTTTTCATGAAATCTAATTGAAAATTCAATATGGCTGTCATGGCGGCCATCTTGGATTCTCAAAACTGAAACGTCTACCTTTCTGTGGGGAATCACCATGGGTATAACATACTACAATTTCAGAATGATATCTGAATTAGTTTAGGAGGAGTAGTCTTTTTCGTGAAAGTTTACGGACGGACGGACGGACGGACAGACGGACGGACGGACAGACGGACGACGGACGAAGCGCCATGACATAAGCTCACATTTACTTTGTAAAGGTGAGCTAAAAATCTTTTTTCTCCCTGAGGAATTGACAAATAAATTTTCAGAACAGGCTTTGTTTCCAATCTATTTTATACACTGCCTACGGTTTAGAACTACTTGTTGATGCTTGTATGTTTCACCAGAGGACAAAGCCTGCATTAACACAGGCCATTTTAAAGAACTTTTGAAACAGCATTAAACCCTGAATGAGCTCAACTCTTTCATTCAAGAATATAGATTGAACCAACTTTAGAAACTCATCATGATGATAACTCACCTCCGGTGCGAGATATTCAGGCGTCCCACAGAAGGTACTTGTACTAGCACCGAAGTGCATCTCTTCCTTACACAGCCCGAAGTCAGCAATCTTTATATGACCATCTTTGTCAAGTAACAAGTTTTCAAGCTGAGAAAAGAAAACATAATAATTGAAGAAATCACTAAACTTCTTAAAATCTTATTCATTTAGCCTAACCTTGTAAGTAATGAAACTATTCTATACGAAAAACTTGGACATAAGTTTTAAGTATTGATTCTTATTCAACTTCTTTGTGAGGGAACCATGATATTACTGTCAATGTATCAGAAATTGAAAAACACAGACAGAGGAAAAAAACTAAAATCACAAAGCAACTTACCTTAAGATCTCTATATACAATGTTATTTTCATGAAGGTATCCCAGAGCAGATATAATTTCTGCCCCATAGAATCTCGTTCTATCTTCAGTGAAGACACGATCTCGAGACAAGTGAAAGAAGAGTTCGCCACCATTCACATACTCCATAACAAAACACAGTCTGTCAGCTGTTTGGAATGAATACTTCAGCTCCTGTAATAGAATAGTGCATGATTCATGAAAGCTTTGTTTCAATGTATCTTAAAATTTTCATAAGATATTGTCTTTGTATATCTATTTGTATATTTTCCTCAAGCCTATTAGATGAACAAATTTAACCCAAATGATTTCCTTGAACTAAAGACCTTTTACCAATATATTCACAAACACTATTTGTCCTCGGCTAGTTGTTTATCTTATAGCAGATTCTTCCATTTGTCCTTTTAAAAATTTTCAAGCACTTATGTTCATAGCTATTTTATGAGTGCTTCAGTTTACTAACATTTTTGGGGGGGGGGGGGAATATTCATTAACTAAAAACACCCATAAATTGATTAAAATATTATTTTTTGTTACAAAATTGATTTAATGACAGTAATAAGTATGTTTACTCACAGTTAAGAAGGGATGTTTGGTTGTCTGAAGAACTCTGTTTTCTGTCAGTGTATGTGTAACTTCATCCTGTTCAAACATGAATTATACAATTTTATTCAGTCTATGTTTAAAATTCAGTCAATGTTTAAAATTCAATTTTACTACATGAATAAAGTCAATTCTTACAAGTTTCTAATGATATAAGATCAAAAGAGGTTCAATTCAGGACACCGTTAGACTGTTGACATATTGATACATTACACTTCAAACAGACCTGCTGAGGATCCTTATCATTATTTGAAACATAAAATTCATTTTTATCATGTCCATTATTCCAATATTAACAAGTGAAAATGTACCCACCTTTGCAATTATAACAGCTTTCTTGAGGATTTTTATAGCGTATAAATGATTTGTCACCTTCTCTTTACATAAAATCACTTTTCCAAATGTCCCTTTGCCAAGGACCTTCAAAAACTGGAAATCCTCCAGAGACTGTAAATAAAACCATAAAAGATGTTAAAACTTTTCCTGAAAAGGTCCTGGAGCCCTCTTGTTACTAAGCATATCAAGAGTGGAAAGGGGCCATTTGGAAGCTTTTGAAAGTGAAATGAAAAACTTGCTTCCAATAACATTTATACTGAAAATACTCCTATACAATCAATGTCTATCCCAAAGCCAATCCCTTGAAATTTTCCCTTTTAGAAAGTATTGGCCATTTAAAATTGCTTTGAAATAATAAAAATAGTCTTTATTCATGAAAGTATGATTCCATTCAAAGCATTAAAGATCAAAGCAGTCTAACCCCTTCTGTACAAGCCCCTGATAGATTCTCATCAAAGTCTCTGTCTAATCTCAACAAGGATAGCTTGGTCAGAAGTTACAATGATTTGAAATGAAATATTTAGGACTAAATACAAGCAAACGTCTTAAAACAATTTGCTGTCAGAAACAAAGATGGATGAGATGAACTATATGCCTGACATGCATAAAATACAATTATTTGAAATCTACACTGTACCTTCTTCCGTGACTGCAGCTGACTACCGCATGCACCATCCTCCGTCACTTTGAGGTCTTCTGCCACTGACTTGATTGCCTGGATCCACTCCTCCCTGGACACCAAACACATATACCATTTGGACCTATTTTACGCTTGCAATCATGAATTAAACGGATTGTTCACAATGATTCACAATAATTTTTGCTGATTCCAAAAAATATATACATTACAAATTTACAAGTATTGTTATAGAACTTTAATCTAAGAATGAAGATGTTGATCAAGGACTAAATATTGTTTCAAGGGCTGAGTATGGAACCAGATTTATGTATACATATTTATATATTATATTTCAAAATGTTTACTTTCCTTTGGAATACAGTGTTATATGTTAAGCAAGTAGATATGCCTAAGAACAAATGAATTTATAAATAAATATTTGACTTGAAACAAGTTTGGTCAATATGTTGCTCAATAAAAATAGTATTGCAATAATTGTATTGCACAATCTGTACTGCACTATACCAATATTGCGATAACATTGCACAGCCCTAAGATTGTTTGTGTTATCGGACAATGACTGACCTCTCAGAGGCAGACTCAACACAGAACATCCGCTCCACAACGGTCGTCCACTGAAGACCTCGGATCATGAATGTGTTGGGCTTGGGCCGTTCCAGCTTCATCAGCTGACAGTCTGCAACATGATGGACAAATATGGGTAAATTCATGAATTTAACTCAGAATAATGGTAACAAGCAGTTCCAACGTAGCAAATACATTTGTGTTTAAATGCATACAAATGGATATTACCGGGTTGATGTAAGATTTCTTTAGGTAGACCAGTGACTTTAGCATTATTCAATATCATCAGATATATCAATATAATCAGATATTGATAACACCTTTAGTTCATTAGGACACATAACCTCACATTGGCAAAAATTAAACGACAGCAATTCTATACTGGTTGAATCATAGAAGACGTTTGAAAACATGTCTTACCTTTGACAGTAAAGTCGTTGAGGGGGTCGCTGAGATCCCCATTCTCTGGTTTGGATCTGAACCCCAGGAATGATCCATCACCTCGCAAGATGAAATATCGTTTCCTCCAGTTCCTGATATGTTCCCCTGGAAACCAATTTACCATTTTGATAACATAAACATCATTCCAAAAATTTGACCGGTCAAATATGATTGCTTTTCTAGGATTAGTCAAACACTGAAAGATTCGTGTTAAAATTTCATTCAATTAAATTGCTTGTAGAACAGTTTCTGTATTCAAAATAATGTAGTCAGAGATCAAAAGTTGAATGCTTTATAATTTTTCTATCATTCACTCTAACAATATCAATCTCAACCAGAATAGTTATATACATATACATATATATATATTATGTAATATTCATTAGACAAAGTTATATATATATGTTTAATGTTAGTCCATTTGTCTTTTGAATGACTCTTTATGCATTAATGATGAAACAATATTTCCTTGAGGAAAAGAATTTATCTTATCTTTGTATAATGAGACTCAAAACAAAACAAATGACTATGTTATTCACTGCATAAAATTAACCTTGAAAGTGAATATGATTATTGAGTGTAGAACATGTAACATTTCCCCAACAAACTTCCTGGTGAAAGTCAATGTTCATAGCAGTAAAACCTCATTTAAAAGCCTAAGGGCCATTTTGAACCTATTTGAAATCAAAATCAATCATGACTGACACCTGTGATTGCATAGGTGTGTTACATTCTGGCTACTCACCTCGTTTCCATAGATATCCTTCTTTGATTACAGGTTGTCCACTAGCATCAGCCCTGAAACAAAAAAATTATTATTTGGAACACTTCATAAAATATCAGTTAGCTATTTCTAAGATTATTTTTGATAAATTTGTTGAGTTTGCTCACAATCAATGACATTAGTTACATTGAACGAATATATTTTAAATTTCAAATGAGAACAGACAATGTTTACTGTCCTAGAAAACTTAAGTTAATTCTATATTTTAAAAATCTTACTAGACCAATAATTACCATTTTTAAAGATTTCAAAAAGGTTATCATCCATATCTGCTTAGATATTTAAAGGGGGTCTGCAACCCGAATTTTAACTTCCAGAGTTTTATTACCAGGGCCCCTGTTCGGTAGGGACAAAATAGTTTGGTTACGAACCGCTTACAGCTGGCAGCCAGTACCAAGTTTGTGTCATATGATCCCCCTTACCCGTCTGGACGCTCTCATTAACAATGGTCAATTAGGTTTCACAAGCTAGGTTGTTGATTCCCTTTAACAATCTTTATATCATGAAATTTGAGATTCCAAACACAAACATACACATGTATTTAATAAAAAAACATTCCTGGCAACCCTCCCACTTGGGTATTCTTTCGATCAAAATACAATGCCCATGTTTTGCATTCTATCTAGGGATGTCACATTATGACCTAATGATTCAATATGTATCTTATTATCAAGATCACGATACAATGTGTATCATTATACAATAAACGCAACATTATTGCAGAGATACAATTCCTTTGATGTTAACTCAATATATCTAACAAGATTTATTTGAGTTATCATCATTGAAAAGACAACTTCTTAATAATATTCCCATATATTATTTTTTCCAAATTAAACATCACAGAGACGTTATCTTAAAAAGGATTTTCACAAACTCTTGATTTCAGGATTCAAATTCACTAAAGGTTAGAACAATATTCACCAAAATTTATATCATGAATTACTGGTAGTAAGCTGCATTGTGTATCATATTGTGAACTGAACCACGATGTTGCATCGTGACATGACATCCCTAATTCTAGCATTTTTTCAGTAAAGATCATAAGCCCTCCCTGCCCTTCATTTCACAACAAAGAGTGTTTTTGAAGCAAAATTGTGGAAACAATATCAATGCTGTTACAGTGTAATTTAAAAGTGGGCGTGGTCATTTAGCTAGAAATAACAGGATCGAAAGTGAAAGATTCCTTATGAGCTGACGCCGATGATTGTTATGCTGCAATTACTTCCAGTCCAACTGTACTTAAAGGGGCAGTAGCACGTTTTTTGATAATTTTATATTTTAAATCTTTTACTGATTATTGTAAGTTAATGTTAAATGTATTATTTTGACAGTGTCAAAAATCTCATTACACAAACCAATCATCCATAGTCAGAGGAGAAAGTATGAAGATTCACACAAAATCCATTGGCGGCCATTTTTTGTGAACATCTTTAATTCATTTTGTGTAAGAAAAAGGAATCACTGGCTTATACTTTTTAACTAAATTACTTCAGACAAACAGAACTGTTTTTGCAAAGACATGATGGTTAATGCTACTAAATCTATCTAAAGCATAAAATGAGAAAGTAAAGTAACTTGCTGTTTCACAACACGTAACTGATTATTTTGTAGATCCTGTTTGTAATGGACACTAAGCCTGATGTGAAGTGACATACTTACATAATACTGAGAGATTGGGGCTGCTACTGTCTGGCTAGAGGGTAGAGGACAAGTTCATCTTAGAATCTGCCACTGATTGCTCCTGGAACATCAAATAATACATAAAATATCATTTAATCTTGAGAGCATATGTATCACATAATATGAAGTGCATGTTTTTGTGCATTGTATTGTGCATAAATCTGAACTATTATCAAGATATAAAATTTCAAGAGCAAACAATTCATGAAAAGATAGCTCATGCTTCATGATTTTATGATTTTATGATATTTTAATTTGGGTCTTTTCAATTTGACATATTTTAAAAACAAGGGATAAACTTCATTCTTTTGAATTAAGCTTGATTGTAAAAACAACTAGATTAACGTTTGCGGGACACCGCAAAAGCAGAGCAGCCCCGATACTTGGGGTTTTGCCTTACCCTGTTCCGCCTTTTACAGGCCTCACCAAATTGGGCATTTTCTCATGACCTTGAACTTTGACACTCAAGGTCACACAATCAATGAACACATTTCATTGAGTATAACATTAATGTAATGAAATAAAGTGTTAAAAGTTAATTTAATCCATTTTCTCCATATTATATATCCATGGATTTGTTTTGTGAACAAAAACATATTCTAACTAAAAGTGCAGTCAACATTTTTCAATTAAATAGAATAGTTCAACCACATGTCAAATTGATCTTTCAAGTCTGAGAATTTTTCTCATTTCTCATATGAATCATCACTAAATCACGAACGAGTCAAAAATATCACTTATATTTCATTCATGCTAGGCAAGATTATTCTAAGTCTTGTTGCTATCATGAAAATATCAGCCTTTTACAATCACTATACAAGTGACAGACCTACAAACATTTCGAAAAAACAATTCAATTCAACAATTTCAATTTCTTCAAAAATCTTTTTCAATTCCTATTCTAAAATTAAGCACTTCAAACCATAACCTTCCGATAGAAACTGTCTTGTAGCATTTTTTTGCTGTGAGGGAAAAAAGAATCTTAGCCAAAATGTAATAGGAGATGAGTTCCTTTACATCTTCATAACTACAGTTCTTGTTTACAACAATTGCATAAGACACAGGTAAAATGTTTTATGTATTTGTGCTGTTTTTGTGCTACCATTGATGAAGAAGTGAATAAAGAGTGAATTGTAACATCTATTTAAATCATGCTGCTTTCGAAATGAACTATTTTCAATAATCTAATAAAAAATCAATACATCATGACATCTGATTAAAATTTTTTTGTCAATGGATGATGAACACTGTCTAAAGGAAAATACACAGTGTCACTACAGTGTGTGATAACATGACCATGACATGTTTTATCATATGATTGCCAGTGAATTACCAAATCTATCTTTGAAAACAAACGATTTTATGACATTATTGGGCAATTCTTAATTGTAATGACTAATCACAAAATCTGAATGTGTTGTTGAAGTGACAGGCTCAATCTGAAGCCAATTCAACGTAAAGGCAATTCTTTTACTATCAGACATGAGATAAACATGTTTTTTGTTTTAAAAAAATATTCCTCTAACAATTAACATATTGTGACTGGAAATACTTTTCACACTTCATTGGAATGGCACAGGAAGCAATCATTTAATCAAATTCAACGACCATGACCTGTGGATGACACTATGATCTAGAGTTTTGCAGCAATTAGTTTCATAAGACATCAACACAATACCTTACACCTGCTTGTGTTGACAAATAGACATAGATAGCAGTGTATGAAATAAGCTTGATACATTGATGTAAGGGATACCTGCTACCAGTATAACTTACATTTCTCTAGTAATTTGATACTTGTTGTTTCTTGTTTTCCTTGCATTAGTTAGACTGACTCCTACTCTCTAAGGATTATCTTATAAGGAAATTTATTATACACTGCCAATTAGAATCTCAAAATCCATACTACATCACGGTAAAAATGCTTCTAACATCGGTGCTGTAAGTGAACATGGACTTTACCCTCTCAGTGTCAATATGTATGCCAACATGTACAAATACTATCTACGTTTAAATGAGTTACAACCCAATCGAAGTCTTTATGCAGCATATAAAGAAGATATCAATCTCGTGTCGTTATGGACCGCAAACATAGAGGCCCTGAAAGTGTCACTCTTTCCAGAAGCTCATGACAAAGATATACCCGTCAGTAACTTCTCCAAAATGTTAACATCAAAATTTGAGGATATTTATCTTTTAGAAACCGATCAAACAACATCAACAAAACAACATAAACTACGGTAACTTGGCAAGTTGGTGAAACTTTCGAGCTCAAGGACTACTCAAGGGTGGTGAAGAACAAAAGCCACCAGACAACGCTCACCAGACTTAGACTGAGTGCACATGTCCTTGAGATAGAGAGAGGGAAGTATACCCGAACACCAGTGGAACGGAGCCTGTGCTAAAAATGTGATCTCAAACAAATTGAAGATGAGGAACATTTCCTTCTGAACTGTACCTCTTGTAACAGAAAGAGAAACCAGAAAATTTGTGTCCATGGGACACAGATGTCTCGCTAATAAAAAAGCCCTCAATGTTTTCAACCATAGAATTTAAAACAAAATAAGAGATGCACACCTTTAGCATACCTGTAAGTTCAATGAAATCTATAAAGCAAGAGGTTAAGTGCAAGCATACTGTTGACCTAACATCAATTTAAGTTCAAACATGTTAAAAATGTAGAAAATAAAAAATTCCCAAAACAAAATATGAGACGTACGTACGGACGGACATACGAGGGTACAACCGAGGGTAATCCAATATGCCCCTGCCATTCACTCGATTGACCTCCCAATTGAAAACATATATACCCCTGATAAAAAGGATGTACCCGGTACTTAAATATGTCCTAAACCTTGTGGAGCAGAAAGCCAAACACATAGCTTATAATATAAATATAAAATACTACCCAGAATGAACAGGGTTTAATATCAACAACAGTTTTTGGGAATGAAATTGTTATTTTACAGGATGTCTGTAACTATCATTACTTTACAGATAGAATTTCTGACCTTGTTTTGAACAAAATTTAAGAAGCTGTTTGTTCACTCAGAATCGACTGTGCCACTTGATGCTCAATGTATCAAATAACTGCTTTGAATCTTCCATGACAGTTTTGCCACTGTTGATTAGCAAGTATGTGCTAAATTACACAGCTGCTACTTCAGCCATGTTGAATGAAGTGCTTGTCATTGAGAGACCAGTTTCCTTCCTGGTTGTAACATAGGACAGTCTGTACCTCTTATTAGACATTAGTCTCTATCAGAATATACAGGATATTTGAGTTTTCAGTAGAATGCCCTTAGAACTGGATTTGATATTTTCCCTTCATGGTTCGTAAAACTGATCAGATAGGGTTTCTCAAACTCTGGAGAAAAGCCACAGTGTAGGATTAAGTGATTACCTACCGTACCTTAATCTTATATTGTTTACAATGTAACTGCTGAAATTTATTAATTTCAATGATTTATTTTATATAGCTGTACATGTATATGCTGTATAGTGTACATGTTTGTGACAAAGTTATTAAATCTACCATGGCTACAAGAATGAGTACAGGGTACTTTTGTCCACAGACCATTTTTTCCAGATAGTGTCAAATGCAAAACAACATACCATAGCTTACTTCTATTGAGGATCAAAATATCTATGAACTTGGGCTTTGGTGAGAATACTTTTTTAGTCATAAAAAGTGTTGTTAATTTAGCATTTAGTACATGGGTAACTTGCTTACTGGGCAACTCGAAATTATAATAGGTCTCTAAGAATTCGGATCAGACTTACCACAAAAAGCATCTCATGAAAAAAAAACCTGACAAACATTTTGGATGAAAGTGAACATTCAGCTCTAATTGTACATAGAAACAACTACGGTAGTGACTTTTGCTAAACACATGAGAACTGTATATTGCTTGAACTTTGAGCAACAAAGGGTCTTATCTGGACTGAACAATATATTTATTGCAATATAATTTACAACTTGAAAATATATAGTAGAAACAATTGAAATCTAAATATATAACATCATCAAATTACATAATTACAATTTTGTAAGATTAAGTTTTCATCCACTTAGTGTTTTACTTAGTTACTTTTTAAAAGGCCAAGAAAGACATTTTTCTTAAATTCTAATGTTTATGCTGAATGCTAAAACAAAATAGAACTTATTCAATATATTGCTGTTTACAATGTAGGGGTTGCAATATATATCACAAAACAGAATTAGGTGCATTAACCAACCCAAGGTTTCCTGTTGATGATCATCACTTATTATCGTTTAGGGTGCTACTTAAACCATGCTCAATTATTTCAAATAAATAACAGTACACTGAGACATTCGCATTGAGACACAATCTATATAATGCGAGTCATATCATTAAATTCCTATTATAAGTTGCCTTTATACAACCACCAAAACAGACTATCTTATTTACAGGAAATCAGTGATAATATTGGTAACTTATCAGTAAGCTGTTATCAATGAGGAAAAATTTCCAGTTTTAAACTACAGATAACAGCTACGCTGGGCAGATAAGGTCATAGCATCAACTTGAGAAAAACTTTAATTGAATATCGATGGATAATGAAATTGTAAAATAACACAAAACACAAAAAATTAAATGAATACATTAATTTTCAAAAAGGAATCAAATGACTTGACTTAGCTCAAAAATATTTTATCATGTCGCAGAACAACATAAAAGTGGCAAGGATATACTCTGGGCTTATTCAACTCTCCAGTATCAATGTATTTATAATCCATGTTTCCCCAAGTGCAGCTCTCACCACAGCTACAACAACAAGAGACAGCGTTCCTGGTTTTGAAGGCCACTGAAGTGTTTACATCTCAGCTGATGTATCACAGAGAATTGACTCTGGGCTTGTCATCTGAACTCTCTCTCCACTACAACGCTAGCTCCATTATCACTGTGCATCAGCCGCACTTAATTAATTCCTAGTACATGAATCAATGGAACCACATGTTTACATCAACATCAACTGGTCCAATACTTCCTGTCTGTCTGTATCTGTCTGTCTAGTGAGGACAGAATGTATTATAGTCTGTGTAGTGTGTACCACTGTACAGGGTGTATCATGGTCTATCTAGTGTGTAAGGCATGTATCAGGTCCTCTAGTGTGTAGAGTGTGTTATACTCTGTCTAGTGTGTACAGCATGCAGGCACATGGTCTGTGTAATGTGTACAGCATGTATCATAGTCTAACTACCAGTACAGAGTGTATCATAGTCTATCTACAGTGGGAATCACAGTCTATCTTGTGTGTAATGTAAATACATGGAGTTGAAGATTGACAGACAGGGAGAAGCCAGAGGGAGGGAGAGAGTCTGAGAAGTCAGTCAGTCCTGAGGTCAATGACCGCTGACAAGGGTTTTCTCGGTCTCCTAGGCTGGCAGCCAGTCTACACAGAGCCTAGAGGGAACAGACCTGACCCTGACCCCTGTTCACACACCACAACACATACCAGAGCGAGGGCCTCCCCTCCCCCACCGATACTAAGCACTCCAGTGTTCAGTAGTTACATTATGTAAGGCCTGATGGCTGGCTGACCTGAGCTGGCTGGTTGGCCTCTAATGAGAAGAGTGTGGTCAGAGAGGGAATTACTCTGCTGTGTAATAATGGCCTTGGGCACCAGCCACCAGTGTTGCTTTAAATGTTTCTGTTAAGCCTTCCTTGCTGTCTTAAGTGAACTTACATGTTAGGATAGACCTTTATTTAGTTTGCAAAATTATTACTCCTCTGATAAAAATATTCTAGTTTCAAAATTTACAATGAAAGTAAATGATCTTCTGAGATCACTCCATATCATTCTTACATGGATATTTCTATACTCCAAAACATTACTATATAAATATATAGGGCCATTATATTATTATTATCTTTTAGGGTGTCGATTCCAAGGTGAAGCTTAGAAGTTGATCGTGATCACTTTTTTTTTACAAACTGTATCCTTTTTACAAGTCTACCTTCCCAAAACTAAGGGACCCAAAGCCTAAAATGAAGGTTAATTTCATCAAGTCTTCAATGAGACATAAAAGAAAATGGACTGACTAAAAGACTATAAACATGTGTACATGATGGACCCAGAACCCTATAGTAAGTACACTTGAGTGAGTTGAACTCCGCTGAACTACCTGAAGATCAATAAATGAAGAATCCGGGCGACTCACAGCTTCTTCACTTCCTCCTCATCTCCTAAATCAACCTTGTTTATTCCACAGATGGAAAAGGAAGATTTTTTTACTGAACAGTGTTAAAAATAAATTCAAATCTTATGGAGTTGCCTTGAACTTGTGGGACAAAGAACATGACTGAAATATTTATCCACAGTAAATTCCACTATACTGTAACAAGCTTCAAAACATATTTTTTTTCTGATTTGATTTTGAATGTTACTCAAATCGCAATACAGCTAGAGTAATAGCTTCTGATGAAAATACCCTATAAAAAATGAAAACAGGAATTTTGCTATTAGGGATTAATCAAGAATAACCACAAATCTCTAAACTTAACCATCATAATTAATAAGAGTCTGTTATGTAATGACAAAATCAATAACATAATCCTCAGGTTACATCTTCTAATGTGGCATTACTTTTGGACCTCAAACATGGCAAATAAGAAAACTTGATAAATTTAACAAAATTATTGTACATTTGACCAAGTTTCATCTCAATTGAAATGAATACAAGGAGAGACAATACAATTATACAATGAATATTGAACCTGTTACAAAGTCAATGAAAAGTACCTTACTGATAACATCCAAACACAGACAATGATTTGACGTCATAGAACAATGCTTTTAGCATTTTAAAGATATTCAGATATTTAAAACTTACTTGAAAGTGTTTAATTATTTTTTCTTGTAACAATTTTAAAAAAGAACTGGAATAAATAAGTCATGAGATAGTGAGTTTTTCCTGATAACATACCAATAAAATATAAAAAAGTTTTTTGTTGGTAAAGAGCAAGATTTCAATGGGTATTCAGTGTTCCTAGAGGGGGCCTGGGGAATTAAGCCTAACCTTTTGGCTTGGTGTCCCTTTGTAATTAGATTAGTAGGATACTTTTACCATTGCAAAGGGCCCCATCTTTTCATAACATACCAAAATGACCCCCTAAGTTATCGCCTAGGAACAACACTTGTTATTAAAGAAAGAACAAAAAGACATATTTACCAACATTCCACGCCAAAGCTCAAAAACATTTTTCAAACAGAGTTCAAAATCATTGAACAAGGACATCCATCAAGGCATTGATACCCCAAAAACATAAAGCAATTTTGGTTATCTCATTTTAAAAAGTTTCTAAGAAAACATTTCCCCTTAAAGAGATCCTTGAGCAGTGCTCAGTGCTCCCCCTGATGAGAGTTTCAGTGAGCCTCTACCTGCCATGAAGATGGGTACCCAGCTAGAAACAAATTCGGTGAGGACTAGAAGGGAATTGTGGATTATGAATCCTAGTGGAGAACATTAATATATTTGGTGCACTGACAGATGTGGATGTACCGTATTCAGCGTAATAAGCCCCCTGCTCCAACAAGCGCCCCCCAAAAGGTTTTGTAGTTATAGGTTTAATAACCGCCCATGTACCAGTGGTACTAAAATTATAAATTCAACATATTCAATTTGTTTCAAGCGAAATTAAAGGATACAATAGCGGCAATAATGTGTAAGTATGTTTTAACATCTGTATCAGTTATCAAAGACAATCTAAACACAGTTCCATGTGAGTAGTCTTTATTTTTTGATCGTCATTCACACCACTTTAATAAGCGCCCACCCATGTCAATTTTTTAAGCGCCCTAGGCACTTATTACATCGAATACGGTATTTATGCAATGCAGCATGACATGGAGTATCTTACATTAAATTAAAGGTTATCAAACAAACTTAAACAAAATACTAACCATTCAAAAGGATGAACAGAGGTCGAAATAAGTCCTTTCGGCAAACAGGCCATTCGAACAAGTGCATTGATTAGAGAACGAGTCCAAAGACATTCCACCTAGCTACCGGTAAATACATCTACATAAACATATCTTTTAAAATTCAACTAGCCCTTAAGACTACCAGTCATTTAATTTCACAAACCCAGCACATTTAACAAGCCTTGCTAATTTCAATGCCTGATGTAAAAAAATCATTATTTGGTTCCCACGAAAAAATCTATGGTATGAATAACAATAAATTTCATTTCCAAAATGAGTTTTAACAATTTCTCATTTCCTGTGTAAACATGTTGACAACTCCTGCTGATGTGTACTTCAGTCTTTCTTATGAAAATAGCAATCTATTTTTACATATAATAACAGGAAAGAATTTATATCTTGAATTACTATAATGCAGCAAAAAACACTTTATCCCATCTTTACTGAAACTACTCTAGAAATTACTTTTTTAAACCTTGCACAAACACTTTAATAGATGAATAAAAATAACCAAATGGTCCTCGCTCTTTCGCAAAATTGAGGATTTTATTCATATTTTTTTCTGTTAGACATGGATAAAAATGCACAACATATAAAAAGCCTGATAATTGCAAAATGATGTCACGGAACAACTGTTTCTTGTCACTAAGGTCCTATTATAAAAAACGACTCCATGATTTTCATCACATATTGGTTTGCTTCGATTATATTGACGTAAATTCATGACATAAATTCAAAATATCTCACACATACATTCCCCAAATGGCAAATACATGATGATGATAAATGTACATGTTTTCATGAAAATCTTAAAACAGTGATATATTTTTGCGTAGGCCAAATTCAGAATTTACATTGACTTCTATCTCAATTTTCTCATAATTGTCATTCAGACTCCTTCCAATACATTTCCAAAATTAAGTTTGACTGATTGACGTGCATCATTGTCTGGTTTTCCATCATAATTGCGACTTCAAACCTTCCTGTTGTCATTATACAAAGTTGATTTGCTTTAAAATGATTCTTTCCTGCAACAGACGTTACATCTGGATGAGGAGAGTAGAGACGATCTATCAATATTTTGAGAATCATGATACTGTATTGTAAATCTGATATGCATATCGTGATACGAATCAATGTCTGTATTATCATGATACTTATTGTTCCTTAAAAAGTGCTTATTCAAGCTAAAATTCAAATTTCCATTTTTTTCTGTGAAATATTCTGAAAATAGTGACATGTATCATAAATAATACTCAAAACTTTCAATAGTACCAAAAGTGAAGAAAACATATTTACATGTATCATGTCTAAGCTCTTGCACAAGTATTTTAAGCAAGTTTATTTAAATCAATTTCAATCAAGATTTGTGCAAGGGTGTAAAATGACAAAATCTGTTTCATCAATTGAATATTGCTTAGAAAATCTTGACAAAATCAGCATTTAGCAAGTGAATCACATAAAGTCATTCGCTATATCAATAGTCCAAATTGGTTAACAGTCATCCCTAGTCATAAAATGATGCAATTCTTTTCGAGCTTTCCATCCAACAGTTCCTTACAACAAATGATTAGAACATATAGATATTTCATAGTTTTCCCCTTTTGGAATATTTAGCATAAAAAAAAAAAATCACAATTGAAGGTTGGTGAACTCCTTTACAATATTAGAGATAAATGCCACTTAGATAGTGAACAAATGTAGCAATGTATATTTGAGATCATACTATCTTTCAATAGTTAAAAGAAACCCCCCCTCCTTACAAAATTCCTCAATCTGAAACTCTGTTGACTTCCGAGACTAACAGGAAGTGTAGTGAGAGAGTACATGATTTCAGTGATTGGCGAGGTGTGCTAAAGTTGTACTCAGTTTAAGATGTCTGTTTCCATGCCAACAGAGTGTTGACCAATAAAGGAAGCGGTGATTATCGGTTTTTCCACATATTTCAGGTGAGCTAAAATGCACCTTCTTTTGTTTTTTAATTTGTTTCAGTGAAATCAATGTATTGACTAAAAAGAGGAAATAGTCAAAGCATGATTTTACATGATTTTATGGGATTTTAAATGAACTTTGTTCTGTTATAATTTCTGTTTCCTTGCCACCACTGAAAATTAAACTTTGATTAAACTAGATACATAACTGATCACACATTTCTGAAATACAATATATTTCATCCCCAATTATCATATTAAAGTAAATTCAGGGGGCGAAACTAGTACTATTGGGGTACTAGCCATTTGGACTAGTGCATTCTTGAGAGTACTTGCCCAAAGACATTTTGACTAGCCAAATACACCAATGTGATAGTATTTTCTTTAAATTCGACTAGTCCTTCGGACTACCAGTCACTAGCCCAGCATCTTTTGCACTAGCCATGGGCTACCGGGCTAGTGCTAATTTCGAACCCTGGACTAAATCATTCATTATGTCTGTAAATCTGAAATAATTTTTCTCTTTTAATATAGATTTTTTATAGTTAAAGATGATATTTACAAGGCATGAATCTTTGATTAAGATTTCAACACCTGAATTATAGTGATAAAACTAATCCAATACCTTCAATTCCTAAATGTCCTTTATGCTTTTAGCTTATCTGATTAACACACACCATTGACTGGTTTTTGATCAAAATTGTAACTTTATACCTTGTCACTGTATCAAACAAAATGACACCATTGACGATTGATTTATATATCTTCAACACATCATTAGAGTGACTCTTAAAGGGAGAGTTCTTACATTAGCAGCAAAAAGAAATTGTTTTCTGATTCACTAAGACTGCCAACCAATCCTAGGCTATAAGTTACAAAAGCATGTACATACACACTGAACATTCCCACCTCTATCATTGATTAAAACTTGTCATATGTGTTCATAGAAATCAAATTTATAAATTAAGGAAGAAGATATTACATAATTTTATAAATTTTAAGTTTGAGTTAAAACACATATGTAAATTTGATTATTATTTCTAAATTTTCCTACTATGTTCTTCTCCATTAATTTTTAACCAGCCTTATTTTAATTATAGAACAACTTATCAACACTGAGTTACTAACAAAATTACAGGAAATAGTTTTATTTGATGCCATGTTGCGTATTCGTTAAATACCATGAGTGATAAAAATCGAAATACAGGGTCAAATATTAGTCCAACCTCGGTGATCCAGACAACATAGTCTACAGTCTGAGTTTTCAGTCAGTAAAGCAGTCATGTCAGTACTGAGGTGACAGACTATCTTGTCGCCAACATTCAACTAGTGTCATTTTCGTCTTTACCAGCCGTAGCAGTTTGATACATAACTAAACGAAGTAACGATTTTTACCTGATATGCTGAAGATAATCGAAGCTGACTCGGGGAAAATAACTATCACAATCTTTCTTTTTTCCGTGTTAGGAAAGGAACATTTACAGTCGGTCTCGCCGATTCTCGTTCTTGGCGAGATTTCCGGAGAGAAGAGCCCGGATGAGAGCAGACGAAGGAGTGCAGGTGCCCGTTTCAAACGAAATAGGGGAAACTGTTTTGGATTTCAATGACATAAAACTGGCATGATTTCAGAAATATGTATTTTGTCATCAAACTATGAACCTCTCCTTAGAAAAATATGTATCCTTTTACGTTGTTTAACTAATAATTATTGTAGAACTGGTAGACCTTAGTAGGGCCAAGAATACAAAAAATGACAATATTAGATCTAACCATTTCATAAAGTGTCACTGCTTGTTTACATTCATTGACACTCAGATATGATAAACATTTGGTAAGAAAAATAGTAGATTAATGACAGCCATAGATAGATAGATGGCATATATTCTAATACAAATATATAATAATACATAAATTTAAATGTGAGATATCCTAATCACGCAGATAGCAGGAAGATCTATATATATCTTATGTGAAACAGAAATGTTTTTGGATACATCTTACTATACATCAATACAATACAATATACTTACAGAAAAAAATGAGTTCAATACTTGGTGAATTTACAAGGAATACCATTCTCTCCCCACTGAGGCAGATTAAGTCAAGAAATGTTGATACAGCCTCTGTTTTGTTACACCAAATCCGTTGGTTCCGGACTGAGTTTCCCTTTGCAGAAAAAAATTGCACTACAATCCCTTTGTATTTCTTTATCAAATGACAACGCTTCTCGCATGATAAGGGTGGTTCATATCACAATGCCTTTGCCATCATAAGTATCCAAAATGATGATTAAAGAACAGCGTTGCTGAATGCACAACTAATTTTGATTGCCTCCAATCGAGCGTCTCCCATTCTATCCCACAAACTCGGCGTAATATAACAGAGGCTGTATCAACATTTCATGACTTGATCTGCCTCTGTGGAGAGAGAATGAAAGAATACTATCATGTCACATTTCATTTTAATGGTCATTGCTGGCTGTGCTATCTGACTCTGATGGTGTGTGTTCAAATCTTGCTTGGGAATTTGTACTATTGCAGATTATTTGAAGCTTATAATATAAGAATGTTACACTTGTTTGCTATCTTGTTTGTTTTCTCTAATTATATAAGAATGTCTTCATTTCTCTGAGACTGATATGCTGTTAATATCTTAGGCAAGGCAATAGACACCTGGTGAATTGATTACTCATTCAGAAGACACATGCCACATTTTTTTGTGATTAAACAACTTTTTGTAATCAAATGCAATTGTAATATTAGAATAATACTCTTGTATAAGAAATCCTTTACATGCTGAGATAGAGGTGATGTGACCAATGTGAATACAACTGATGCTTTTGTAAAGAAAGTTCAAGAAGCAGAGGATGTTCCACTTCCACATTTTGTGAGTTAATGTCTGAAATATTTGTCCATGTCTTACACAACAATACAACAATGTTCAATAAACATATCAATGAAAGCATTTTATCAAGAAGTACTAAGCATGCACTAGTGGATGGAAATATCTCTATTAGGATCCAATTATTATTTTGTACTTTAGAGTATCATTTTAGCCTTGATTAGTCAAGAAACCAGACTGATCTTTTTTATTGATCAATCTTGAATCAATTATAAGCAATTCAGATGCCATTTTGCAAAAGCATGATTCTATTTCAATAAATGAATTCACAGTGAATCTTTAAATGTTTTACTAAAATTATCTTTTGAGTAAATCGTTATGCAGGAAACAAGAAATTTCTGTATTTTTGCAGAAGGAAGATGGAGTTTTCTATTTCTATATCAGGAGGAACAGCCTTACGTTTATGGCTACCTCCATATCTGAAACATCGCCTGTCTTCGTCATAGAAATATTGAGCAGGTACCTGGTCTTATGTTGGTCACTTTATAGGTTGACAATTTCTCTTTGTTATTTTCTGTTAAAGCCTAAAGGTACTGACAAAATCTCTTGTTTGAAAAATCTTTTTACAATATCAATATTTATACCTGTTTTAAATATTTATAATATCTAAGATATCCTTTTTGTTTGTAGGCTATATCATATTTTCAAGGACTTCTGTGGAACTGTTACAGAAAATGTCATCAAGAGTAATTTATTGCTGCTGTTTGAAGTTATGGATGAACTATTGGTAAGTTCTGGTCTATTTTAACATTTTCAGATTATGACCTGTTGGTGTTTCAAAACATAATGATGATCAGATTATAAGACATAGAGGTGGATTTTGACATCAGTTTTGGTTATTTACTACAGATATGCTTCTTCTAGATATCGCTTAATGGCTAAGATTAACAAATGTGAAAACAATTTCCAGATGATAGTTGTCTTTGTGATGAATCTTGTAAAATGCTATATCTCTGCATAATAACCTAAACAAACCTCATTTATGATTTATAGATTATACAGTTGTGACGGTATATTAATACATTGTGAATCATGATAATTTATCTGACAATCTATGTATTTGATACAATTTCTGTATTGTGATATGTATCATTGACTTTAAGTTTGTTTAAAGATTTTGTTAAACTCTGTCAATTTCTAATTTCTCAGGACTATGGGTATGTGCAGCTAGGGAACACAGAGAAGTTAAAACCGTATGTTAGCAGTGAGCCCCCTGTAGTTTCCCCCACCAGGTCAACCCAGGAAGACGTCGCAGCCAGATTGGTAGGTACAATTCTACAATTTTAAATCATTTTTTTTAATATCCATATCAAAATCTGATATTAATAGACAATGGATTTAAAGCATTTTGCCAGTTCCGAGTACATATCTTGATGACAGCTTCTTGTGTTTATTTTTCCAATTTTCCAATTCTCTACTGTTGCAGCTTGGAATCGACAACAGAGTTGTTCCCTTCACGGCAGCCAACAAGCCTATGATACGCTCACACTCCGATCTGGTGCGCAATTTTGTATGTGAAATGTTGAACAATAGATGTTATGTCTCCAGAATAGATGTCAAGAACTGCTAAATTTTGGAATGTTTAGTGCTATTTGCTTGGTCTTTTTTAGTGACCTTTCCAACTAATGTTTGTTTAGAATGTTTAGAATTCTAGTGTTGAGTAGATGGAATGTTATAGAGGTATAATTAGTCACAAGTGAAGACTTCTTTCATGCATGACAGTTAACAGATCTACATATTATAAGTTATACCATTCAGGCAAGGGATGCATTGGGAGATTTTGTGTTTTGTGTAAACATTCCACCAAGCGCCAGGATGATATCTCCCCATGCACCCCGCGCATGAATGGTATAAAAAAATTATCTTACAGACTGTTTAAACAAAACGCATATGATATTAAAATAAAGAGTAAGAAAAACGTTAACTGCGTAAGTAATTTTGACTATAGTTTGTTCAAAGCTACATATCGGTTGATCAAAAAAAAACTTGAT
This sequence comes from Steromphala cineraria, assembly GCA_916613615.1. Lineage (NCBI taxonomy): Eukaryota > Metazoa > Mollusca > Gastropoda > Trochida > Trochidae > Steromphala > Steromphala cineraria. The sequence goes on from OU744724.1 coordinate 24,385,529, forward strand.
CATGTCTTCGAGGTAACATACATTGTACAGTTCAAGTCGCTCAATCTGCACAATTTTTTTTGCTTTTATGTGCCGGGATATAAATAATTGTATCAACCTGCTCAAGATTGTGATATCAGTATTAATCCAGGGTCACGTAAACCAATCAGAGTTCGAGATTCTTACATGTATGAGGTAGGATAATTGTCATTTAATGTTATCTAAGTTGCTGAGCATGCAATTCAGTTTAAAAGATTATTATCTTTTAAAGAGAAAATTTTGATTTTTTTTCCAGGAAAACAGAAGGAATGAGATTTTTGTTGATGTTGTTGAAAGGTTAACTGCTGTAGTTGATGCCAATGTAAGTATTTTGGTGTTTTGACAAAACAATTATTCCTTTTGCTTCAGAGAAATTCACACAGAATACACTACATGTTTATCATTATTTTGTCATGATAAACTAACCCTGAAAAAAAATCCTCAATGTAGATACTTGTGTTTCTCTTCATATCAGTCTGATTAAAATTGACCATGCTCCGAGGAATAAAATAGCAAAAATGATGTCTCTATCAGGGTTCTAACCAGTCGAATGCACACATGTTTCTGAGATAAGCTCATTTAAACAATCGCAAGGCGGGCAGCAAAAACTTTCAATATCATACTAGGGGCAGGTAACTCCAGTATCCCATTCATTAAACATAATTGCTGCTAAATGCTATTTAAAAATGTGGATGTGATTGGATAGCTTACGACTGGGGTTTTCTGCGCTAAACTGGTTATAGCAACATGCGACTGAGGTGGTTGCATTCAGACCAAGAAAGAGAGGATATCCTGACTGGTGACAACATTTTTGCTATTTTATTCCTTGGAACTCGGTCTATTTTAATCAGACTGCTCTTCATATGTTCTGATAAGACTCAGCCCTGTTTTACAAGCAGTAAAGTTTACCTACAATACAAATCTTCCTTCAACTTATTGACTAAAATCTAGTACAAGTACTTTGTTTCTAGGGTATGGTGAGTCGACTGGAAATCAACGGGTCTGTGAATATGAAGAACTTTCTGATTGGGAGTCCACAAATCAAGATTGCTGTAAATGAGGATATGGTGATTAATGAAGCTGGACAGTTGAAAGGTAAGGGTACATCTACAGGGTATAAGGTTATATCTACAGGGAATATGGTTATATCTACTGGGTTACAGTCACATCTACAGGGAATAAGGCTATATCAACTTGGTTTAAGGTCACATTTACTGGGAATAAGGCAATATCAACTTGGTTTAAGGTCACATTTACTGGGAATAAGGTTATATCTACCGGGAATAAGGTAATATCCACTGTGGTTTAGATAATATCTTCTAGTTTTAAGGTTTTATCTACGGTACTCTGGATTAGGTCAAATCTATCTGGGTTTAGGGCACGACTACTTGGATCGAGGTGATTTTAGTGATCTCTTCATCGGTTCTATATATAATATTGCAAGAACTGTGACAGACACAATAAAATAAAATTTTATTCTTCTGTTAAGATCGTCTTGATACAGGGGTAGTTGTATAGTTAATAAACATACAAGATGATAAACGAACACAAGTCATCTAGACAAGTGTCTAAAACTGACCTCTATTATTTCAAATATTTGCAGGATTTGGACAAAATGTACAGCTTGATAGATGCAATTTTCATCAGTGTGTGAAGCTTGATGATTTTGAATCTGAAAGAATTCTCAAAGTATACCCGCCAACAGGAGAGGTGAGAAAAGAGTTTGCTCATTGTAGCAATTGAATATGTACATTTGATCATGCTCTGTATTTATCTCATTATAATCACTAAATACAATGCTGTTAAATCCTAATGGTTGCAACCATGAATTTGTCATTGTGTCATCTTTGGATAGGAACTTGGAAGTTAGAGCAAACAGAACAAATGACAACAATCTAAGATATATTCAAGTTCTTTTTTTTCTGTATAGGCAACATTTATCACCAGAAACTTTTTTGTAAGTCACCTATGCAGTGTAAAATTGTAAATATCAATAATAATAAATCACCATTCTTTATGTAAACACGAATAGTTTAAAAAAAAAATGTAACAAGGTTGAAAAGATTATCGAAAACAATTCTGGGATTATCCTTTTGTGTGCTCATCACAGGCAACAGCTTGTCATGTCAAAGAGAGAATAAGGACTCATATCTATGAAGCAGTAGTGAAATTTCTAATTTCAACACCCAGGAGGATTCAAACCTGAGACCTCTTGGTTTTGAGTCAGACATGTTAATGAAAACTACATGTTACATTTCTCCAAAATGATAGATATCCATATATATGATTAATAATCTCTCATGTCCAGTTTTCAATCATGACGTACAGTGCGAGTGGAGACATTCCAGTGACCCTGCCTCTACGCGTGACAGCGACAGTCTCAGACATTGAGGCAAGCAGGTTAGAAAGATATACCTGGGTAATTCTTTCTGTTGATTAAAACTTTGTCTGTGAAATTTTAAAAGCTACTGCACCTTAAATTATGTTATTATAATATTCCCCACCACAAAGAGGGAGAGGGTTATAGTTTTAAGTTCTGTCAGTCAGTCCTTCCATTCGGGCATCCGTCCGTCTGAGATTAAGGATACAGCTTTTCTCAGAAACTGTTTAAGAATGACCAAATTTGAAATCTGACTTTCGGTAAACAAAATTATTGCTCTTGTTCCTTGTTTTTGTACACTGTTTAAGGATATCTTCAAAGGGGCAGTGTTGTTCCTAGAGGGTCCCTGGAGAAATTTGCCCACCCTTTTGACCTGGTGTCGCTTAGAACTTTGAGAAGTAGATACTTTTACCATTGCAAAGGTTCCAATTTAAATTCACAGTCATATAGCAGGACTACTCCATCTGTAGAAACAGCTAAACCAATCCTCAAATACACAACTGTAGCAGATAGAATGAATATTGTTCAAATCTGCGTCTTCTCCCTCCTTATGAGTAATATGTTTCAAAAGGATATTATTGATGGTGTTACTTATCGGTCCCTCAAGCATACTCACAATAAGGCAGTTGCTAGACCTAGGGCCTCAGTGTTCATTTTGAAATTGAAACTTGAAATAAACCACTTGTCAGATGATCATATTGAACTAAAAGAGCCTCTTAGATTGTAGTCTGGGCTGCCATTTTGTTTTATGTGAGAAATTATGTGATCATTGCTATACTACATCTTTTACAACAATATCAAAATATAACTTAATTATTATCACAAAGTTACTTTCTTGGCTGGGCAGATTAGGGATGATTTTCATGTGTTGTGTACTAGGTTTTGTTCAGAGGCCTGGAGAAGGCAGGCTCTTCTATTCTTCGGGAGAATTATCTAAAATTTGGTGAAAATGTTTCTAAGCTAACACAATAAAATTTATTTAGGATTTTTTTTTTCGAAAAGTTAAAGTCAGTGGGTATGCATCATAATGAGTAATGTTTTGTTTATTTCAGAGACATTGATGTCAAGCTAAAAGTGAAGTGTGAAATGCCTGCCAATAGTCAAGCAGTCTATGTAACTGTGAAAATGAAAGTTCCAAAACATGTCACAAGGTAAGATTGTGGTTACCTTACATTTTATTGAAATTTATAAGAACGATCAAACAGGCACTATATTTATGAAATCATGGAAAATTCTTGTGAAATATCTTTCATTAACTTGATTTTCTCGATTTTGTCTGTATTTTAAATTTGAATTACGGTAGTGTAGCTTTTGTATAACATTATCAAGTGGTGGCATAACAATGATATTATGTCATTAACATGATGACATCACAATGCTATGACATCTATGCAATGCAAGAGTAAAGAGATAATGTACATTTTTCATGGGAATGTAATGCAAAAATGTTTTAAGAAAAATAAATAGAATCACACCTTTGCCACTTCTTAGATTCATGTATTTATATATATTATCATTTGTTGATAACAGTAAAAATAACCATGGCACGGTTCGGATATTTGTGACTTTAATAAACTTAAGTTGATGTATTTGATATCAGAATACAAATGGGTGTGATTCTCTTATATCCTAAATACTATCAAGGATATTCAGAAATGTAAAAAATATGTTCCTTCCAGCTTGTCGCAATCATTGCAAGGAGGCCTCCAGTCTGCGGAGTTGAGTCGAGAGGAGAGCGCCGTCATCTGGAAACTCAAAAAACTCCCAGGAGCTAGTGAAGCTGTTGGAAAATTCAGGGTTTGTATTGCTTGTTTGCTCTGATACTTATTTGTAACCTTTTTGCATCATACTTAATCTGGAAAACTGTATATGACACTTCAGAAAATTATTGTGCCATATCTTAAAGATATCTTTTGATTTGTTATTTTAAGATTCTTTACTGAAATCCTTTTGAATAATATTTGTGAAAATATTTTATTACCGGTATATATGAACATAAAGAACATGGATTTGTGAAAATATTTTTTTATTAACATGCACATGTATAAAGAACATTTTGCTATGTCAACCTCCCAAAAACTCCCCAAAAACCCACTACCCAAATATTTTACAGATGGAAATTTGGGTTAAACAATATTTCCCTTATTAAACTTAAAAAATGATTTCTCAAAGTCTAAACCGTCCGCTCAAGTCAGTGATATTCATTTCTAGTTGTATTGTTTCAGTTGATCTGTCAGGGAGGAGAGAAGATAAACAAGAAAGAGTTAGGTCCCCTTGCTGTTGACTTTGAAGTATCTGGCTACACCAGCACAGGTTTCCAGATTCGCTACATGCGAGTCTACGATCAAGACCACTCCTATGTACCATTCCGTTGGATTCGATATATCACAGTCACTGATTCTTATATTGTCAAAGTTTAACATTCATCTTTTTTTTTTTAAAGTGAGAATAAAACAATTATTAATGTGTGCTTGATTTTTCAAGGACAATTTTAGTTTATAGATTATAGAATATGAATCATGAGATATTAATATCAAGTGTTAACTACAGTGTTTAAAAATTAAGGAAATATTTGTTATAGGTAAAGTTATCAGATATTTTAGAAAACAAGCAACCATTATGTCAGGTTTGTATCCTCAAAAACCGAGGCATGTTTGTGTTTGTATTTTTTGCCAATAGATTATTGAAAATTCTCTGTTATCGTAATTAGTATGACATGAAAAATACTGATGACAACATAGACTTATCGGTAATGACATCAAAGTTTGTTATCTATTTTTCATTGCTACAGTAGTTTAATGCCACAGATGTGTACATTAATAATCATTTTAACGTAAAATCGAAGTTTTTCCTTTATGCCTGCATCTCAGCCTCATATTTCCATATCAAATCCATTAATATCGTGAACGTAAATATACCCTCAGCAAGCCCTAGTTACTTGTACATTTTATCAGCATGTATTATTATATTTGATGAAGGAAAACCCTTTGATGTGATTCCATTCAGTCTCTTGTTTTAAAGGTAACCTTTCATGTTTCCTTTCATTGTGCAATAATTCAGGCTTTCTTAAGGAGTTAAGTTGATATGAAATTATTCATATTAAAAGAAAGAAACAAAAATTTGCTTGTCATTTTTAGCTCATCTGGCCTGTAAGGCCCGATGGGCTTATGGCATGGCATGTTGTCCGGCGTCCGTCCGTCCATCCGTCCGTCCGTCCGTCCGTAAACTTTGTGGAATTTCGACTTCTTCTCCAGAACCATAAGGCCTGGAAGCTGAAACTTTGTGTACAGACTCCTTGACTAGTGAGGATTATAAATTGTAGCTTTGTTGGCCCTGTGACCCCTAATAAGGACCACAGGGGCCACGCCCTAAAAACCTATTTTCATCTTCTTCTCCAGAAGCATAAGGCCTAGAAAGCTGAAACTTTGTGTACAGACTCCTTGACTAATGAAAATTATAAATTGTATCTTTGGTGGCCATGTGACCCCTAATAAGGGCCACAGGGGCCACGCCCTAAAAACCTATTTTCATCTTCTTCTCCAGAAGCATAAGGCCTAGAAAGCTGAAACTTTGTGTACAGACTCCTTGACTACTGAGGATTATAAATTGTAGCTTTGGTGGCCCTGTGACCCCTAATAAGGGCCACAGGGGCCACGCCCTAAAAACCTATTTTCATCTTCTTCTCCAGAAGCATAAGGCCTAGAAATCTGAAACTTTGTGTACAGACTCCTTGACTAATGAGGATTATAAATTGTAGCTTTGGTGGCCATGTGACCCCAAATAAGGGCCACAGGGGCCATGCCCTAAAAACCTATTTTCATCTTCTTCTCCAGAAGCATAAGGCCTAGAAAGCTGAAACTTTGTGTACAGACTCCTTGACTAATGAGGATTATAAATTGTAGCTTTGGTGGCACTGTGACCCCTAGTAAGGGCCACAGGGACCACGCCCTAAAAACCTATTTTCATCTTCTTCCCCAGAAGCATAAGGCCTAGAAAGCTGAAACTTTGTGTACAGACTCCTTGACTAGTGAAGATTATAGATTGTAGCTTTGGTGGCCCTGTGACCCCTAATAAGGCCACAGGGGCCACGCCCTAAAAACCTATTTTCATCTTCTTCTACAGAAGCATAAGGCCTGGAAAGCTGAAACTTTGTGTACAGACTCCTTGACCAGTGAAGATTATAAATTGTAGCTTTGTTTGCCCTGTGACCCCTAGTAAGGGCCACAGGGGCCACGCCCTAAAAACCTATGTTCATCTTCTTCTTCAGAACCATGAGGCCTAGAATGCTGAAACTTTGTGTACAGACTCCTTGACTAGTGAGGATTATGAATTGTAGCTTTGGTGGCCCTGTGACCCCAAATAAGGGCCACAGGGGCCACGCCCTAAAAACCTATTTTCATCTTCTTCTCCAGAAGCATAAGGCCTAGAAAGCTGAAACTTTGTGTACAGACTCCTTGACTAATGAGGATTATAAATTGTAGCTTTGGTGGCACTGTGACCCCTAGTAAGGGCCACAGGGACCACGCCCTAAAAACCTATTTTCATCTTCTTCCCCAGAAGCATAAGGCCTAGAAAGCTGAAACTTTGTGTACAGACTCCTTGACTAGTGAAGATTATAGATTGTAGCTTTGGTGGCCCTGTGACCCCTAGTAAGGGCCACAGGGACCACGCCCTAAAAACCTATTTTCATCTTCTTCTCCAGAAGCATAAGGCCTAGAAAGCTGAAACTTTGTGTACAGACTCCTTGACTAATGAGGATTATAAATTGTAGCTTTGGTGGCACTGTGACCCCTAGTAAGGGCCACAGGGACCACGCCCTAAAAACCTATTTTCATCTTCTTCCCCAGAAGCATAAGGCCTAGAAAGCTGAAACTTTGTGTACAGACTCCTTGACTAGTGAAGATTATAGATTGTAGCTTTGGTGGCCCTGTGACCCCTAATAAGGCCACAGGGGCCACGCCCTAAAAACCTATTTTCATCTTCTTCTACAGAAGCATAAGGCCTGGAAAGCTGAAACTTTGTGTACAGACTCCTTGACCAGTGAAGATTATAAATTGTAGCTTTGTTTGCCCTGTGACCCCTAGTAAGGGCCACAGGGACCACGCCCTAAAAACCTATTTTCATCTTCTTCCCCAGAAGCATAAGGCCTAGAAAGCTGAAACTTTGTGTACAGACTCCTTGACTAGTGAAGATTATAAATTGTAGCTTTGGTGGCCCTGTGACCCCTAATAAGGGCCACAGGGGCCACGCCCTAAAAACCTATTTTCATCTTCTTCTTCAGAACCATGAGGCCTAGAATGCTGAAACTTTGTGTACAGACTCCTTGACTAGTGAGGATTATGAATTGTAGCTTTGGTGGCCCTGTGACCCCTAATAAGGGCCACAGGGGCCACATCCTAAAAACCTATTTTCATCTTCTTCTTCAGAACCATGACGCCTAGAAAGCTGAAAATTTGTGTACAGACTCCTTGACTAGTGAGGATTTTGAATTGTAGCTTTGGTGGCCCTGTGACCCCTAATAAGGGCCACAGGGGCCACATCCTAAAAACCTATTTTCATCTTCTTCTTCAGAACCATGACGCCTAGAAAGCTGAAAATTTGTGTACAGACTCCTTGACTAGTGAGGATTATAAATTGTAGCTTTAGTGGCCATGCCCTAAAATCCTTTTTTCATCTTCTTCTCCAGAAGCATAAAGCCTAGAAAACTGAAACTTGTCGCCTATGTACTCAATTTATGATTGGTGACCCTGTGGCCCCTACAGAGGGGGAATCACATTGGCCACACTCTACAACATAATTGATGATGAAGCCTGATGAGCTACAGAGCCAATGGCTCTATTTTATTCATCTATAATGCATCTATATAAGGTGAAACAATTCTCCTTCATAGACAACAAACACATCTAAACAATAGGAACTGACAGGTTTTGCGGCTGAGAATTACTATTTGTAATGATCTACCTTTACATCTACAAGTTTTATTTTACACTCCGATGTACTAAAATTTCAACGAGAAAAGTTCTTCTTCCAAGTCGGGCCGTGCGAGCGAATCTAGTTTCTGAGCCCACCCCTACAGGCGAGTGTTAGCAACCTCCAGTTACATTCTGATACTACCTTTCTCTCATAGTAAGTTAGAGAGCAAGCACAGACAAATCAAGGACATAAACTGACAGTTTGGAAACCGGCGTTTTAGGCTTCTCGTAGGAAGATGATAACCATCATGTAATGATTAAAAGTTAATATCTAGGATAATTTTGTTTTTTGTAATAACATGCTTGAGTTTTCAAATGTTGGTAGTTCTGTTTAGTGTTGATATATACCAAAGAACAGGTTCCAAGTTTTCAAGCTTCCAAGCACAATGAGTTGTCAAAGTTACAAGGATTTTTTTTAGTCATTTTTAACTCGTGACTTTGACCTTGAATGTGAGCATGCAAAAATAAGTCATCAGTTGCATAAGTGAAAGTTATAAATAAGACAAATCGTGACCATGATCTTCAATATGCAAGATCATACAATGACTCTATTTCGTCATTTGTAATTATCAAAAAGAGTTAATGGTTAACCCTCACACAGTATAGTTAATGACACCACCTTTGCGGCCATGTGGGTCTCAGGGGCCCAGGCACATGCAACTCAGGAACGCTGCTAGGACAAAAGGGTCAATATTATTTATGATGTTATGTATAATATGTCACCTATGTGTTCCAATCCTCACAAACTGATCGGTGATATGTTTATTTGAGACTCATTTGTAGTTTTTTTGTTGGTAAAACATTATTTGGAAAAAATGTAAAGCAGAATTCACGTAAGAGTAAACGCTTGATCATTTGGTACCTTTGACCAACCGAAAGCAATCACTGTTTTTAATTTTGGTATTCAGTTCTACATGGAACAAAGGTTACTATTATGCATCGACAGAGTGTCAGAAATTAAAAACGCTGCCGAACGTGAAATTGAAACCGAAGTTTCATTATTCACAGTAGTCTGACATTATGATATTCATTATCGTAATATTGCGAATTATTAGTTTGTTCCTACAGGTCATTTCCGACCACAAGAGCTTAAGATGCATGTGTGCATTAAAGTTGCCACCAAAACCAAAAATCTCTACATCCGGGTTACAATTTTTCTTCATTCTCTTGCCACAGGGAAACAAATTATTCACATCATCACTGATTTGGGTTAAAAAGTCAACCAAATTTTATCTTTACGAACGCGTTTGCATGAATGGGTTATTTGACCACGAAGGCCAGTAATCGCCCCTGTTTTGTTGGCTTCAAAGAACTCAATCATATGAAATGGCGTTATACGATCATGACCTTGAACCTTAAAACTTCAGGAGAGTTTGGTTTACGAAAAATTTACAAATTCGTCAGTAACAAAAAATAACGTTACTTTGGATAGTTTTCAGTTGGAAAAAGGAAAATGTACATGTTGCCCATAGTTTATGCCACAAGTCCAGATTCGGTTGAGCGGTGTGATTGGGTTGGATACACTATTAAGCACACAAAGATGTGGTTAATTGATTGTTTTGAAGAAGTTGAGAGGCAAATCACAATTTCGATAATGTCCATGAACGTCACTTGCATCAGATTATTGACCAACAAAGGTACTGCTTCTATTGATATAACTTGAATTTACTTGCAGAACGTTAGATGGCTGATTACACTGCCTTTTTAAGTAAAAAGTTGTTTATGCCTTCTCAAACACTAGATTAAAAGCCACATAAAACATCAACGGTATAATGACACCAAGAGTGTCACAGTACGACCAGTTTCATCCTGGAGTGTAACCCCAGAGGTCATAGCTGCCAAGTCCTCCTGTCGCAGAGCAGAGAGAGCCTGGAGACTCTCCAAGTTAGAAGTGCACCGACAAATCTACTACATTACCAGAAACGCGGCCAATTCGCTGTTAAAGAAGTGTAAGCAGTTGGCCCTTAATGCCAAAATCAAAGAATTCTCATCTGACCAGAAGGCATTACACAGACTGATGTCCAGACTCCTTGGTAAAGAGTCATCTTCCCCCCTTCCCCAAAGTGATTCTCCAGAAACACTGCCGAACAAATTTCAAAACTTCCTCATGGAGAAAATATTGAGAATCCGGAAGTCAATGGTTGATGCAGACCCCAGTAACAACCTTGATGTTCACCAAGACTCATTGGAAACTATAGAGACAGTGCCGGCGCAAGATGAACCACAGTCCGATGTCAATAGCCCTCAAAGACTCACCGAGTTTCGCGATTTTACATCCAATGAGGTGCTCAAGTTGATAAGAAAATGCAACCCAACAACTTGTGCTCTTGATCCGATGCAGACTCCTCTCCTTCTCACTTACATCGACATTCTCCTTCCTTGACAGCAATTATAAACAATATCCTTAAGAACGGAGTATTCCGAGCTGCTTTCAGGTCTGCTCTGGTTAAACCATTGCTGAAGAAGCCCAAGCTCGACCCTGATTCACTGACTAACTACAGACCTGTGTCAAACCTCTCATTCGTTTCAAAACTTGTTGAAAGGGCAGTATGTGAAAGACTAAATGAATATCTCAACAATCACAATCTCCATGACGCTCTTCAGTCTGCCTATCGCGGTAGCCACAGCACCGAGACAGCCTTGTTAAAAGTCCTCAATGACTTAAGATTGGGAATTGACAAGAGCAAGGCTGGCATTCTCATCCTTCTCGACCTCAGCTCGGCTTTCGACACCATTGATCATGACAGACTTCTCCAGCGACTTCAGTATGATTTCTACATTGATGGCACAGCGCTACAATGGTTCAAGTCTTATCTGACCTCACGTCACCAGCAAGTTGTCATAGATGAGTGCCATTCTGACCAAGCCCACCTGTTCTGTGGTGTACCACAAGGATCTGTCTTGGGTCCAGTCCTGTTCAGCCTTTACATGAAAGATCTTGGGAACATCAATGATTCTCATCAAGTTTACCGCCATCACTTTGCCGATGATTCCCAGGTTTACAAGCTCTTCATGCCAAATCAAGCAAGTAATGCTCTTGTGGAACTTCAACAATGTTGTGAAGAAACAAAGGGGTGAATGTTCAACAACAAGTTGAAATTGAACAGTGCAAAGACAGAATGCATCCTTCTTGGTCCCACAAAACGTCGTTCACAGTCATCAGTCAATGCTCTAGACTTTGATGGAACAAGTATCCCATTCTCCAACAACGCTAGAGATCTTGGTGTTATCATTGATTCTGACCTTTCCCTGGATGATCATATTACCCAACTCTCCAGGGTTTACGCATCATCAGTTCCATCAGACAGTAACTGACGATGAAATTAATGTAGCAAAATCTCTCGCCCTGTCACTCATCATAACGCGCCTCGATTATTGTAACTCCCTCCTTGCTGGCGCAACCAAAACCCAAATCCAGAGAGTTCAACGAATTCAAAATGCTGCTGCACGTGTTATCACCAAATCAAGAAAGTTCGAACATATAACTCCAATTCTTCAGTCTCCATTGGCTTCCCATCGAGTCCCGGATTCGCTTCAAACTCCTGTGCCTCACCTTCCGCTGCCTGTCCGGTCGTGCTCCATCTTATCTCTCCAGCCTCCTTGTGCCATATAAACCAGCCAGATCTCTCCGCTCTCTTGATAAAAATCTTCTGATTGTGCCAAAAGTAAACAGTGTTCGCTATGGCACCAGGTCATTCGCTTATACAGCCTCCACAGCCTGGAATGATCTCCCCAAGTCTCTCCGTGACTCCAGTGACTATTCCTCCTTTCGTTCCAGACTTAAAACCCACCTCTTCCAGACGTCTTTCGAACTTTGAACTGTCGACTGTAGCGCTTTAGAAATGTCCTATTATTATTATAAACCTTTACCCTGGGCCCTTGAGGTCCAAGCTTACAGCAAACGTATGTATTTTCTTAAAACGTCAATTAAACAAGCAATATCTTGTCTAAAGTTATGATGTCATACGTAGCCTTAGAAAACATACTAATGGAGGAATACATGAAGTAAGAAGTCGCTTATTTCAAATGTGTTGATTCTGGGTAATGTCAAACATGTAACCGGGCCTCAAAGGCCCCACGATACTGCGTGAGGGTTAAAAGAACGCATTTGCGCATACCATTCTAAAGTCGTGACCTCAAAATAATTCCTCAGTTGCACTAGTAGAAAGTCATCATTCCACCACATACACCGTTTCTTAAAGTAATGTTTGTAGATAGAGAACTGTAAAGGCTTCCAACCCCACAAAGTTCAAATCGTTCTCATGGGAACCAGAAATATTTTTACAACGGCAAGAGAACCCAAAGAAATATAAGACATCACTACTTCACTAGCTCCTGCTTCATTCCAAGTTTTGTAAAAACATTTAATTTAGAAACGAAAGAATTTAGAAATTACAGAATTGAGAAATTAGGGACGGAGGCATAAACATTATTATAAGGTTTAGGATCCAAACTCATGGCAGTTTGAGGAATCGTCTCAACCGCATTTTGTTGCAAAGATTGGATAACAACATTGAATCTACGTGGCGTCGCAAATATCAGTCATTAAGGTAGATCTAGTGGCAAGAAGGTGGGATAACGGCCCTGTCAGGATCTGCTGTCTGTACCGAAGTCCATTAAAATGAATAGTGATGAGTTATATCTTGCAAATTACAATTGGATCCAGTATTTGGATCACTCTCCGTATTTGGTTCAAACGAATCTTGTCTCCGTCCTCATGCAAAATGGCAAATCGAGCAGGCCGAAGATGTTCTATCGGATAAAGATGTCATTGCAGTCTGAGGAATCGTCTCAACCGCATTTTGTTGCAAATATAACAACATTGGATCTGTGTAGCGTCGCATATATCAGTCATTAAGGTGGATCTTGTGGCAAGAAGGTGGTTATCAAAAAGTGGGATAACGGGCCTACGGCCCTGTCAAGGATCTCCTGTCGGTACCGAAGTCCATTAAAATGAATAGTAATTGGTTATATCTTGCAAGTCTTGCACAATTGATCCAGTCCTTGGATCACTCTCCGTATTTGATTCAAAAGAGTCTTGTCTTCGTCCTCATGCAACTGAATGGCAAATCGAGCAGACCAAAGATGTTCTATCGGATTAAGATCCGGGCTCAGGCAGTCTAATGAATCGTCTCAACCGCATATTGTTGCAAATATTACGTGGATCTGTGTGGCGTTGCATTATCGGTCATTAAGTTGAATGTTGTGGCAAGAAGGTGGTTATCAAAATGTGGGATAATAGCCCTGTCATGGTTCTCCTTCCGGAATGAATGGTAATAATAATAACAACACTTTATTGTCCTAAGTACAAGTACAAAGAAATTCGGGTTGTGCCCACATATATATCTTGCAGGTCGTGAAAATACACCACAAATAACCACATCAAAATGCCATTGCATGTGGCATCACGTCACAATGTGCATTATTATGTCATGGGGAAGGTATAGAAAATGAACCCCATAATGATTGATTTCCATGAAATTAAAACAATTCTCAACCAAACTTGATTTAACTTCTTTGAGAGGCATTTTAGAAGCAAAGCAGAGAAGGACACAAGAATCTGTGTCGAAACGTCGCATACAATGAACAAAGAAGTTGTCATCCATATATTCCTTAGCATTATCAAACTTGATTTAACTTTAAATTTTGGTCAAAATTCCTCTCAACATCATAGAATATAACATGTTCTCGCAATATATCAACTGAATATCATAAAAGTAAAAGATGTTCGTTGCCTGTGATTTCTTTGTTAATTTTTCATTTTCTAAAATAGTTAATAATAGAAAACATTATAAAAATATCAAATAAAAAGTATGAACTATTAAAGCCATAAAATACGTCTTAAAACGTCGGAATTGACCATACGGTTTTTGAAAGGACATTTGGCTAACGATACAAAAAAAAATACATCCAAATTTAAGGCCATAGGCTTCAAAACCAAATGTATATTTTGCCCTGAATAATATTATTTAAATATGAACATCATGCATGTACGATTGCCCTTGTAGGTAATACATAATGGATATGGTATGAGTGTACATGACATCCTATGTGTACGACATACTATTTCTATCAAATAGTATTGTGCTTCATATAACATTGATAAAAGGGGGTAGTGTTCTACAAATTCTGAAATTGAACCATTGGAATCGAACCGGAAAATCTTACCTTATGATTATATTATGTAAGGCAAAATAACATGTGTTTCGTACAAAAGCCTTTGATATTGATAAATTATTATTCATTTTACTATTAAAAATACATTTGTAGGCCTAAAAATGACAATTTTTCTAGATATTGTAAAACGATTGTTTTATTAACTTTTAATTTAAGTTACTAATTTGTAATACCACGAATAAACATTATTTCATGGTAGTGCGGTATCAGCCAAAATTCCGACGGCGAGCAACCTTTGACGGGATGCTAATATTTTCATCGCTGAATCCGATGAGTGCCGAGAGGAGTCGATAACAGCCGAATGAACACGGAGGCCATTATGCACTGGAAAGAAGACATCGAGTGTGTTAAACATCTGTGATTGTTGCTACTTAGTAGCTGGACAGTTGTAACTAAGTGGACGGTGCATGTCGATGCTAGTTTGAGAATGTCGACGGGGAGGGTGCGAGGGCTGGGAAGGAAAGGGACAGTCAACCCTGTGACGTTCCAGACTACTCGAGAGATTGGGCCGGAAAACTCACAACTCAGCCGATTGCTGTTGAGGGAGAGGGTCTCTGTTGCGAATAATCTATACCGTCGCGATCTCAAGTCACATTATGGATGTGTCAACGCTATCGAGTTCTCCAATGGACGCGGGGAGTGGATTATATCAGGTTATATCACCTCGGGAATAACTAGACACTTCAGTCATGTAATATAAACATATAACGGTATTATCAACTGTCGGACGGCCTAGCCCAAGTTTGTTTTGATTTATTAATGACATTGGCAGACATAGGACTATCATTGCTATGTATTACTCATATGGAAATAATTAAGTGTATGTGTAATTAAGCCGAAGTCTTCATTTGTCAATTATATTGGGGAAATTAATGTAAGTTGAATGTCAAGACAATAAGATGACGTCACACAAGAATGACGTCACAAGATCCCATGAAAGCTGACATTGTCGTCATGAAACGGAATCTTTCAAAACACATTTATAAAAAAAACACAACACATTTAAACATTGCATTGAATATTTTGTTCTAATATTAAAAATAAAAACAGTGTGTTAATATATATCATGAAAATGTTGTTTCATAAAATTAAAAATACCCAACATTGTTTGACTGACAGGTGGGGATGACAGGAGGGTGCTCATGTGGCATGTTCAGCGGTCACTCCTGGACATCGGTGAGCCCATATCGATGAAGGGAGAGCACATCAGTAACATATTTTGTCTTGCCTTTGACCAGAACAACAAAAAGATATTTTCTGGAGGCAAGTATTCTCAGTACTCTTGGACATTAGAATTACTTCATATAATGTTTTTACCTTGCTATCTTAAGATTTCACCATCACTCGTCAGGGGTCCTATCTTGAGGCCTATCATTCCTGCCAATTATTAACGAGGTCTGGAAAGCAATATGATTTGATAGACAGGCCTTTTGTTGATCGCAGAGAAGAATAAGGTGGTCAGATTTTAACAAGTGTGGTGTAGTATACAGTAAGCTTAGATCTGATTATGAACAAATTGCCGTGCACTGTGCTTGTGTATTACTAGTACTACTGTGAAGTCTATTTTCAGGCTTTGCATGCAATCTATATATGACAAAATCTGTTTATTACAAACCTAATTGGATTTGTCATGAGAGCAATCGTGAAAACTGCTTTCATATTGAAATGATTTTGAAAATATATCAGTCTCAATTTAATATAAATCCAAGTAATTGAATGTAGAAAATATTTTTAGTTTTTAGTTTTCATGAACTAGTTTTCAAGGTATCAAATGAATTTTTGTGTGTCTATTTCAGGAAATGATGAACAAGTTATTGTGCATGATGTTGAAACGTAAGTTGATGTTTTTCCTTTTAAAAATACAATATTTCAGACCAATACTGTACTCTTTTGAAAAATATATCATGTTAAATGAAACTCTGTTATTGAACATGGTAAATATCAAACACTGTTACTGGATGTTGACAGAGGCAGTTTAGTGGATGTGTTTAGACACGAAGATGCAGTGTACGGATTGTCGGCCGACCCAAACAACGAAAACGTGTTCGCCAGTGCTTGTGATGATGGGAGAGTCCTTATCTATGACATACGAGAACCAGCCAGTACAGGTAGGTTCAACAAGGATATCACATGTATAATTACCCATCATGAGCTTTATCAAGTTTTAGCGCCATCTGTCTGTCCATCTGTGTGTCCGTCGTCTGAGTGAGGGGATTTTTTTTTCAGAAAAATTTGGTATGCGATTTCAAAGATTTCATTCCTTGATGGAGTTCAAAAATGAGATATTGCCCTTTCTCTTGAGTTTTTACTCTGTTCATGTTAGCGTCAAAAGTGACAGATCTTCAGAAACTGTTTATGCTAGGATAAGCGATACTTTGACGGAGGTCGAAAATGAGAAGTTTGCAATTATGTTTTATGCAGTAATTGCACTTTTCCGTTAAAATGGAAGTTGAAAAGGAAATTTGGCTAATGATGTTGATTACTATGTCTTCTTGTACTTTAAAACATATTGCAATGATAGATTATGTAATTTGAAACATTGTCTGTATCAAAGAAGTCACAAAAATAGTTTTCCTCAAAAGCTTGCAGTTGGTTGACAAGTAGTATGAAAGTAAAACTTAGAGCACCTTGTATGTAAGTGAAACAATGTTTCAACTTAGAAAAGTAATTTAAAAAAACAATAACGATGGCAAAGTTTTCAGTATCGGGTATGATGTCCATCTGCACAAACCTGGTATATCCCTATCATGGCTGTCATGTCAAAGTGAAGTAAACTGAAATATTGTGAAATATTATTTTGATATATTTTTCACTTTCAGAGCCGTTCTGCCTGGCCAACTACACTTCGTCGATGCATGCTGTCATGTACAATCCTATGGAACCCCGTCTCCTAGCAACCGCTAATGCTAGAGAGGGTGTTGGATTGTGGGATATACGCAAGCCCAAGACGTAAGTTTGATGATAGTGTTGACCTCAAGTTAAAACTGTCTTTGTTTTTAAATTCATTTTACAACAATATTATCCTATTTTATGAACAGGACAACTATGCACTGGGATTCCAATAACCGCCGGGCGTCTTCCAATGTAGTTAAAACTAGCTGTAATGTTGTCGTCCCCTAAGTCCTTACGTTACATCTAGCTACTAACCCACCTTGTCCCGGGTCACGCATATGCAGAAATCAGCCAATGAAAAAAGAACTGGCTGATCCCTTTGAATTGGACAATCTAGTTAATACAAGCTGATAGAATCGGTCAATTTAGTGAAAACTAGCGTTAATATTTATTTCCAATAAGTCATACAGTAAATCATTGATATTTATGCTCATAAAGTGTAAAATGCAATATAAATCCTAACAACGCCCGATTCAAAGAGATCAGCCAGTTCTTTTTCCATTGGTTGATTACTAGATTGGGCGTCTTCTGGTCTACTGTAAAATGTGCCTGGTCTCTAATAAGGCTCTGTTCTGCTCCCTTTGTAAATGAAAATTGATCGGAATTAAGGGCAAAACACAAAATTCCATTTTCTAAGAAAGAGATATGTGCTGGGCCGGACTTGAGGGTGTTGAAAAATGATGAGAAAACAGTATCTGACCCTGCCCATTTTCCTCACCGTAGGTGCTGTCTGAGGTATGGAGGAAGTCTGGTCCAGCAGAGCTGTATGAGTGTCCGCTTCACTAGTCTAGGGGGTCAGGTGCTTGCCCTGCGTCGTCGACTCCCCCCGGTTCTATACCACACCCATAGGGCGGAGCCAGTGTGTGAGTTTGACCACTCAGGCTATTACAACTCATGCACCATGAAGAGCTGTTCCTTCGCTGGGGACCGAGATCAGGTAACTCTCCATCTTTGTTTATGAAGCACACCTCATAAAACAATACAACTTAGACGAACAAAAGGGGAAATGTCTAAAGACAGGAAGGATTGCAGGGTAAAAGTACTTTGACTTTGTGTTAAGTCTCAGTTTTTTCAAGGCAAATTTTTGTGCATGCCGGACAAATATCTAGACACAAACATTCATCTTTTCCAAAAATTGTTTAATGTTCCCCATTTTTACAGCTGAGGTGACAAATCATGTGCACAGCTTTACAGTCATATCATAAGTGTGATAGAATATAATTTACTGACTGCATTGCTCATGATTATGACAGGAATTGTTGTTTTCATGCTCCATGCATTACTGTTTCCAGTATGTCCTGTCAGGATCAGATGACTTCAACCTGTACATGTGGAAGATACCCGAGGATCTGTCTGAAAGTAAGCTGGAACATGACACTTTCTTAGCTTGGAGAATCGTTTATGCCCAAATAGACAATTTTGACCAATCAAAAGATTCACAATCCGTCAGACTTTGGTATCAGATTCTAAATCTAATATTCATAGGTGAAAAATATATGTTAGACGATTGACAGAATGCATCATCTGATTTGGGCAAATTTGATGAAAAAGTTGCTAGCCAGAATCCCTTACAAAAATGTTGCCAAATTTGTTCCCTAACTATAGGGTTTTGGAACATAATGATTTTATTTATTGTGTATCTTTTTTGCTTTCCTGAAAACTTACACTTACATTTTCATAAATAGTGACATAAAATTTGATAGTTAAGACAGTTGCCTTTAAAGACATATTTAATTTCTAAAAAGTCAGTAAATCAACTAAACAAAATTGTCTGATTATATAAGTAATCCTAGTAGATTTCCTTGTATATATAACACATATAAAGGAAGGTAGGACAGAATCAACAATCTTGGAATCCCTTCACTGCCTGGAAATGGAAACTTGGACTCTTCTACAAACTGTAAAATATGAATTTTAAATGGAAATGTAAACCATTCCTGGGCACAGGAGAAATTCCAAGGGGAACGACTCTGTCGACCCATTTTTGATTCCTTCTTTCTAGGTAGATATGGATACTCATATGTTAATTTAATAGTTGGCACATATGAATGAATTATGTTTCAAACTATAGTACTTCCTGACTACAGTTCTATCACAAAATATTCGACAGCTGATAGGTCAATGGTTAAAACAATAAAAGGTCAACTTCTCAAAACCATTTCCTTTATGATTGTTACAGGGCAGTACACAAGAGAAGCTCACATGGTTCTCAAAGGTCATAGGTCAATAGTGAACCAAGTTCGCTACAATCCCACAGATGAACTCATCATTTCATCGGGGGTGGAAAAAATTGTCAAGGTATGTTTTAGAAAACGATTACCTCATCTTGAATTGTATATGAATCTGCAGGAAATATTTTCCCCCTTATTAAGTAAATATTAGCCTTATATACAAACATCCTGGATTTATATCCCTTTGAATAAATCAATTCCTTTAAAGAGTTTAAGTTTTCAAAATTCATGTTTATTCCAGATATGGAGCCCCTTCTCGATGCCCAAGAGCAGTGGAGACCTAGAGAGGGGCCACACAGTTGATCTGAGTGAGAGACCAGTGTACACACCTGAGGAGTATATAAACCTGGTGCTTCGGAGCGGACACATCATGTCACATGACTACAGCCACCAATCAACTGAGGAGGATCCACGCATGATGGCTTTCTTCGACAGTTTGGTTCAGGGAGAGATGGACGTGTCCTCTGATGACCTATCTAGCAACGAGGAGGAACTGTATGAGAGAATTGTTCAGGTGACGCGTTCAGAACTTGAGAACACTGTTCAGGACGTGCCAGACGATTTGAGTTCTGTGAATTCTGGAGATGAAAGTGACTTCAGTCCGTTTACATTGGCATTTGCAAGTGTCATGGCCGCTCAGTCAGCTGAGAATTCTGGACATTCGCGTCTGCTTGATGTGCAGGACACAAGTCAGTCAGGTGTGGAGGGGGAGACGGCAGAGGGAGACCAGTCTAATAGTCGGAGGAGTATCTCAGAAATCATCGAAAAGAACAGGAAAGAAGTTCTCAAAGCAATAGAAACCAAAAAGAAATCTCTGAACACATGCAAAACCAAATCTGTGATAAACTTTTCATCAAGTTCTGATTCTGAATCTGGAGATGAACCAAACGTAAAAAGATCAAGGACTTCAATAAATATAATTGAAGGAACAAAATGTTTACCAGACAAAAAGGTAAAAAATACATTGAAACGATTGCGAGAGCTACGAAACAAAGCTTTGAACAGCGATTCAGAAACAAGTGACACAGGAGTGTCAACCAAGCGATTATGTGTGGACAGAGAAAGTAGTGTGGGTGAATTTGAAGCTTCTTGTAGCGGAGTCAATGCAACAGGTTCCTCAGGTTGTAAAGATCCGGGGGGTCCAGGGTTGGGGCCCTACTTACACGAAACAGATTCGGGGCATGGAGTGAGGGCAGCCAGTATGTCAGAACGATCAAATTCTCAAAATAGCTGTGCAGAAGGAGGTGAAACAGGAACCGAATTTATTTCAGATTCTAGAAAAAAACAATCTTCAAAGAGTAAAGGTGACAAAATAGTGAACAGTGGTTCTTCCTCAATGGACGCTTCTCAACCATCGACCAGTAACAGTGAAATGAAACCTTCACCTGGTAATAGTGAAATGAAGCCTACAACTAGTAATAGTGAAACTATACCAAGAAGTGAGACAAACTCTTTCAAAGTGAACAATAAACACAAATCTAAAAAGAAATATCGATCAAAAAGAAGTTCGAGCAGTGATGATAATGTTGAACAAAATACTGCGGACCCTGAAGAAACCAATGAGCCCCTGTGGACTGAATTTAAACGCTTCAAAAACAGACTTGAACGGGCACGACGATATTATCGTAAACAAAGTAGTAGTCAACCCTCAAGTGATGATGAGTAATAGATTTGTAAAATGCACAGAGCATTGGTAAATGTGAAAGAACTTTATCTGAGCATGAAATGCCAACAATAAATTATATGCCATTATGACTCTTGAAGAATTTAGTCTTAATTCAATGTCTGATCAACGTGAGCTGAATTCAGACCGCTCAAAAATGGCTCAACAAGTTCTGCTTTTAAGAGCTGGACCCAGTATTTCCATTAAATCTAGCTTGATGAATGCCTGTTGATTAAAACCCGTTTCTCCATCTATTATATTGAAATACATAATGAGAATTATGCTGAAATCATTATTTCTTGGCAAATTTCATTCAAGTTAGTTCAAAATATCTTATCTAAAAAAAAACAATCAAAAAGTCAAGATTTTAACAAGCTGTGTTTGTGAAACACTGATGCCCCCGGTGTCAAGGTCACGAGGTCACCTCATCTGAAAGATCTTATCATGATAGATGCACATATGAAATATCAAAGGTCTATATCTATCCAATCAAACGTTATAACCAAGGTTTATGTTTTTGAAAATTGCTTCCTGTGCCAAGGTCAAGGTCACAAGGTAAAAAATTATGACCTTATCTGAAATATCAAAGGTCTACCCCCAAGCAATCAAAAGTTAAGAGCCAGGTTAATTTTTTTTGTGACAAACAGACTGACAGACGGACAGGGCAAAACAATATACCGGTACCTGGGGAATCTCTGATTCCAGGGCATTAAAAAAGCATATATAAGGGTCTCACCAGACATTTTAATTGTGATGATTGAAGTTATGCCAATAATTGTATGAAAACAATTTGACAGTGGTATTGTCAGCAGTTGTTACAAAAAGTTGTTGCAGGCATCCAAATAAACTTATATATTGAGTTGATGTCAATATAAATCAGATCAGGGCCTCCTTTCACAAAGCAACCTTAACTAAGGTTAACCTTAACTCCCATTCTTTAACATTACACTAAGGTTACCTTAGTGACTTACGATCACCTTAGAGCTTTGTGAAAGGAGGCCCTGACCATTTACGCTTGTACTCAACATTCAAAGAAAGAGGTTATTACCGAAACATATTTGTAATACTGAACATTATATGTGTACACTGTACATGTATTTAGATATCAATGCTTAAATTCTTCAAATGAAACACCATGTTTTTGGAGTAAAACAAAATCAGGACAGTGGTAGGTAATGTATAAACTTGTTTAAGTCTATAAGTCATAACATACAAATAACATATTTGGATCTCAATCCAATAGAACTCTTACGGGACATTAAAAAGCAACCCACTTGTCAATACTCTTAAATAATTTGACGGCCACTTTTCACAAGGAATGGAACATGATTCTTCAGTACAATATACGGAAATCATCAAAGGAATGAAGGGATGTGTGGAATTGGCCACTGACACTCAAAACTTTGAGGGAAAGTCAATATTCAGACAACAAGGACATTATTCTTTTTCCGGATGAACAATATGTTTCAATGATGTTGACGCAGGAAAAGTAAATTTGTCAATGTTAAAACAAATCTGCGCCGTCTTAAACTTGTATTCAATCCTATCATAGAAAATTGATCATTTCCAGACGCTTGATCATTAGGAATAATTGTGTAAAATCATTAACGAGGTGAACTTAATGTAAACAATTATGTCTCATTTCTAAGCAAATTTGGTAAATTACAAATTATAATACAGATAATTTCGCCAAAATTGATAAACAACAAGCGGGTTTTCAGTGAGGGATACTTACTATTGACAATATATTTATTCCACAAGCTTTGGTCAACAGATATCTCAGTGTCAAAGGTGGGAGATTTTATGTGCACTTCGTTGACTTTGCCAAGCCTTTGACGCTGTAGTGAGAGAGAAACTAGGAAACTTTTTTAGATCCCAGAACCTAAGCACCAAAATGAATTAACCATTGGGTAGCATTTATAAGACTGTATGCGAAATAATAATGAAACATTTCAGAAACCTTTATAAGACAGCTAGAAGTTATAGGGCCTACAAATTACGTAAGAACTAATGACTAATCTACGTGTTTTAACCCAAATGCAGTTACCATAATGTAAGGAAAGCTTCAACAGTAAATTCGAGCCCAATGGTGGAACAAACTCAGTCCCCGATGCAAGAAGGTCCTAATGACGCCCAAACGCACATTTTCAGCGATTTCAATAGATCTTTCCTGGACATTTAACAGTAACGCGCATGCTCCCCAAGATCCGTTAATATGAAATTAATTCAAACATGGGAAACAATAGCTTTTACAGCTTATCAGGCTAGTATAACGTATTAAAAAATTTAAAAGTTATACAAAGATACATTATATTCATGTTTATAGTTATACGATATGCGATTTATCAATCACAAACAATGTGCAGGTATTCGTGTATGATTCAAATATCAATGTAGTGAATGCGTATTGATATAGGTGAGGTATTTTAAGTCATATTTGGAAATATGGATATCTGGAGGTTTTATGATGTATGCTGTGAAAAGATACAAAATGGTATGCTTTGATAGGACCGTGATATGATTGATATGTTATGATATGACAGGCCAGATTATATCATTTTATAACTTATGCTTCATTCATTGTACGTATTGACCTGTACGTGTTGAATTGAAGCATCCTTCTAGCTTTATGTAAATGCATTTAGTGCGTTCACGGGTATATTCAAAAGATTAGAGTTGAGAGCAAAAGTAAGAGACTGTGTAAAAATGTATAACTCCTTTACAGTTACAATGTATATTTCCATAAGACTCTTTTCCCCTATTTGTGTCATGGTCTCAAGGAAAGGATATTGTTTGATCGATTTTCTACAAATGGTCTCACGTATACTGACGCTCGAATATAATGATATTGTGTTTCACCTGGAGGACTATATATTTATTACATAGTCTTAAAGACATAACAATAAAAAGACCGATGAGCTACAGAGTCCATGCCCATGGATGCTGCGGCCAATGAGCTTTTGGATCACGTGATGCAGCAGAGCGGAACGCTCACCCTCCACCAGCTGAAGGGGGCATTGTTTGCACCGGGCGTGTGTACCGTGTCACGTGATCGAGGTATTACCAAACACAGTCCTAATCAAATGACCCAGCTACTAGAGCCAGATAGGTATAGGCATATAGATCGAGGGGTATCACTGAATGCGCGAGAATGTAGGTCGACTGTCACCGTGCTTGCAGTGTCGCTATTAGAAAGGACAGCCCTGAATTGAGTTGTGAACACAATGGTTGGCCCTTGTTGATGTGACACAGAACGATGTAGTTTCGTGGTGATAGAAGAGGATCTTATCTTTACTAAGAAATGATAGACAAGATGGAATTTTGACGTTTTGTTGACCCGCGTTGTGTTCAAAACACGGTAGAGGAATAGGTGAATACTCGACCAACGCTAAGCGTGTACAAGGGAATGATAACACTGTGGTAGACCCTTGTGGTAGACCCTTGTTCATGTGACACAGAACGATGTATGACCTTAGCGTAAGATGAGTATATATGACTAACTGAGGAGAAACATAGTATACAAGAGGGAATGTTCACGTTTTTGCTGGCCTGCGTTGTGCTCAAAACATCGGAAAGGTGAAGACGTCTAGCCGTATCGTGTGTCAACTGAAGATAGAAACTATGAGAGAATACTGAAGAAGTTGACTATGAAGTCTGACTCTTGCCCCCCGACGCCTGACCCCCGTGTGTCCATATCCACCCCCGGGGCTGAGGGACAGGAGGACAAGTGGACGGACAGTGAAACAGACGGGTGTGAGTCGATCCGACCCCTGTTGACCCCAAATGAGGATAATCCCACCCGACAGATCATTAAACAGGAGAAGAAGGAAAAGAAGAAGAGAAGAAATAAAAAGGTAAGTCAATATCATCATTGTCAGTTTCTGTCAATATTGCAATGAAGCCAATAAAACAGAGTATGTCATTAATTGTTTACTTGCAAACTGACACGGATGCCTAAATGTTGGTAATTGTCGAGCGAAAGCAAGTTGACTGAGCTTTGAGGATAAGAAAGTGAAACATGATCTAAACATATCATTTCAAGCTCATTCGGCCTGGATTTCGAATACTAAAGAGCGGAAACCATATGCACTTAAAGTTGTAGATTTGGGTGATTCTATGGCCCCTGAAAACCCATTATAGTTGTCCTACATTAAGCCTTGGTTAAAGAGTCAGAATACAATGTTTCTATCTTGTCAGATATTAACGACTTTCATTGAAACGTATTTTGCTGAAATTATATCTAAGGGCCCAATACCATTTAGTGTAGATGTAGGCTGATAGGTTTCCAATAAAAAAAGTAATCAATCGACAATTCAAACTGTACATACAGTATTTAAAGATTTCTTAACTTGATTATCATTTAACCATGTTTGTTGCTGTCAGATACGAAAACGCTTCCGGCGAATCGTCCGAACGTCATGGAAGTGGTTTCGGCGAGGTTTTGCGGGTCTTTCACCTGTCGCTAACGGAATGGCCATGGCTTTTGGTCCCATCGTCAGACAGAACTCCGCGCACACGACGACAGTGTACGGAGCCAGACCTTAGTCGGGATTTCAATACTTTTGTAGTCATATTTCCACGCAATGACTTTTTAAAAAGAACAAATTTTTTAAATAATGTGTAAATAGATTTTGCATGATGATAAATTTATTGTATGGATGGATGAGTGAATCCTCTTTATATAACATGAGAGCACAAGCACTTGATGCATGGGCAGTGCTCATATACTATATATATAGTATATGAGCAATACCCATGCCCCAAGTGCTTATACATGGGAGATACGAAAATGTTTATTGAATGATGAATGAAAGCAATGGCATGTACCCACCTTACTATTTTGATATTATGTGATTTTTACATTATTTGTTTTAAGGTTTCATACTTTAAATATTTTAGTTTTAAACTTTTGTACGGTGAATTGCAATATGATGTCCATCCAGTCCTAAATAAAAGCGCATATATTTGCACATTTTAAAAAATGTACACATGTCCATCACCAGTGTGTTTATATAATAGTAATGCTTCTTGATGGTGAAATATAAGAGAAGAGTAATGACGTACAGCTTGTTGATAACAAATGATGACATAGCCCATTTCTAAAATATAATTTAGCAAGTTACTTTATTGAGTATCAATGTGTTCACACTATTGTCACATTAAACAGACAATATTGAATCAGTTATTTTCCTTTCAAACTGTATAACAATATAACATAATGACGTTGACCATATATAAACTGCCATGACGATCACGAAAATCACTGTTTTTGTTATTTATGATGAATTGTATTTGACATTAATAAACAGTTCATGCAACAGATGTTTTGTAAAATATCTCCAATAAAAGGCACTATTCGTTTTGATTCGGTTTCACAGCTGTTTATTCTCAAATTACTTAATTTACAGAGTAGCATACACCAGGTTGTGTGGTTATCAGGTCAATATCAGAGATTAACTATTTCGTATAACCAGGCGTGCGATGGTTATATTGTTTAAAGTTACCTCTTCACATCAAGCGTGCGTTTGGCCAATGTGTTCTAGGTTCGATACCGCAAACAAGCTCGGCTTCGCCTTACTTGTTTGCTGTATCGCAACTCGAAAGAACTTACAACCACTGTGTTTTAGGGTACATCAAGGTACCAAACATCTTGAAATGTTGACTTTGTACCAAAGAAACATATACGAAAGAATATATTATAACAAAATACTTTTGAAACTTTATTCATTTACAGATTTCATTTTGCAATATCTTCGGCCCCTATGATAGCATCAGACCAGATAGACCTTAAGATCTACCAGTATTAACCCCCACACACAAATTCACGTTGTTCACGATGAGCTGAAATGTTTCAGCAAGTATAGGACACATCACCCATGTGAGTCCCAACTTGAAGCAATGTTCTAATTACTTTTACAAGAAATCAGTTCCATGCATATGGTCAATTTTGAATCTTCCACAATAAGGCCGACTTTAATGTTGTTTGGGATTGTCAATTGAATGTCCATATGTAGTACCTGAAACAAAAGTTTAACGTCAGTTGTTGAAATAAAAACAATAATGCGTTATCTCAATGGTGATCTTTGTAAATTGCTTATTATAGTTTGACGTTATATAGTTTTTATGTTTATCTCTTATAGGTATAAGTATTTTTGCAAAATTCATTTTAACACATATTGACTTTTAGATAACGTTATTGGACCAATCATATTTCCATAAATGTGAATAATGTGATTGATTATAAGAAAGAACATACTAAATTAATTACAAAGTCAGAGTTTTAACTACTTCAAGTTTAAAAGCAACCAGGTGTTTATCAATATCATGTAATTATCAATATTTGTTAATATATTCAAAATAATAATAACATTACGAAACATTTCTCTAACAGCAATATGCATAGATATGAAACACGCTTGTTGACAGCTTGTTTTATACCGTGTAAACCCTCTGTGTAACATACTTCAGCATCTTCGTAGAAAAAACGCATAAATAGGATTGAACAGATAATTCATGAATACACTTTGAGATGCAACCCACTCCTGAAAATACATTAAAACACGGACATAAATTTGTTCATAACATGAGACCACGACATTTTCCTCACCACTTACAAACCATGTGCTTTCGATGGTATACAGCACGTGCCACGTGCATTAATTAAAAACCCGTGCATCACAACATGACATTGACAGCCACAACTTTTGCTTCATAAAGAGAGATACATTTGATGGACTGAAAAGCAGTCTAAGTAAACCTAGCCTCAATATTATCCGTTACACTGCTATATCTTATAGGAGTGTAACGGATAATATTGAGGCTAGGTTTACTTAGACTGACTGAAAAGTGGCTTACATAAGAATATCAAACACCATTTGCTTCTAGTCAGCTTAACAAGAACTGGCCTTGCTTTCCCACCTTCTATCTTCTTCCCCACTCTGTGGGCCCTCTCAATCCCCACTTCTGCATCATCAGAATAAAACTATCTATCTAAACACCATTTGTCATAAACCACAATTTCTGTGACGATTTTTACAAATGATTTTCTTTAATTTCAGTTCAATATAGAGTTTTGGCGTTTTCTTAGGTAGAAACAATATAAAACCGTTGATTGCTCAGATTTCATTATCCGATTGACAGGTTCGCCAGGACAAAATCAACTTTTGACAGGTACCTGGTTGCTGGCGCCCCCGTATGTTCAACATGTTGAAATATACAAGCTAGAAGCTAGAATCATCTCATTCCTCACGTGCAACATTCTGAAATGTACATACTACTGTAACCAATACGCACGTGTAAAAATTTCGCACACACGCAACGCGCCGAATGTAAAAGCTACCACTCACTGTCGTTAATACCCCCATTTCACTGAGCTACGACTTTGAAAAGTGTTCAAGACTCTTCCCGACTATTCCCGACTTTTCCACTACGACTTTGTTGGCATGAGTCGGGAGCAAATATAGGTCAAATTATGAAATTTGAAATTTTTACGAGTTACTAACGACACTCTCAAGAGTTACCTACGACATACACGACTGACATACGACACAGTGAGGAGGAACTCCTGACAGACCTAGGAGGCACCCCCGACAATAAACTGAGGAACTTACGACTCATCCAAACTCAGATACGACTCAATACGACTGAGACCGTCTCGTTAACGACTCACTGCCGAGTATTTCACGACACCAAGTCACCACCACGACTCTTACAAAGACTCATTTCCGACTACCTTACGACTCACTGTCGACCCACTCACGACCTGAACGACTTATTTACGACTCGTTCACGACAATGAAGACTCCTCACGACACAGAAATGTCTCACGTACGAGTCACAGACGATCCACGTACGATAAAATCGGCAATTTTAGACCGGAATCGGGCATATAAAAGGCCAACAACCGCCGACTATGTTGCTATGAGTAGTCAGGAACGGGTCGTCACTGGTCGTCTTTGAGTATTGGCTAGTCGTACATGTGTTTGCACTAGTTGGGAGTGAGTCGGCATGTAAATTAGGGAAAGAACTATTCCCGACTCACAACCGACAACCACGTTTCAATCCAACTATGTACGACTTATTCACGATTCAATATGATTGCATACGACTTAATAGGACTCAGATACGAGCAACACGACTCTTTGACGACTCAATACGACGTCAATGGAATTTCTGGAATTTCCGGTTGAAAAGTACGAACCTCGCCGGACTTAAAAAGTCGGGAGTGGGTTTTTGAACATGTTCAAAAACCCACTCCCGTCAAAATTTGACCTCCCGACTCTTCCAGACTCATACAGACCCATACAGACTCAACTACGCTCAGAGGCGACTGAAGAGGACTCAGAGACGCTTAATTACGAGTCAATGACGACATTTGGCCTATTTTCAGTCGGCAACGGCTCGTAGCGCAGTGAAATGGGCGTATTAGTAAGAATGACCATCCCACACGTGCAGCACGTTCCCTGATTTATATTTTTCAGATGTTAAAGATGTTTTTCGTTTTCAGAACTTCTCCTTCCTCTTTGGTCTATTGAAAACGAAATAAAAAAAACAAGTCCTTGTAGAATGAAAGGCGCACTGGAATTGGCCTTTTAGATTTTTGCGTACTTGAATGTGACATCACAAATTTTTTTAAATTATTCAGATTATAAATTCTTCTTATTTTTTTATGATCTTTGATAGGTAAGTCTTAACATAGATAAGTACATAAAAAGAACATAAAATCATGTTTTAATGATTACATTTTAGCGATAACTGAAATATATGAATAGTATTGCAGGGGTTTATTATCATTATTATAGTTTCACACTTCGTGTTAACTATGTTGAGTATGCTCATATCCCCATGATAATATTATGTGTGATATGTTACAGTGAATGGTAATAAAATATGATAACTCCTTTGAACGTTGCATCGTTCTCATGAAATGTTAGCATCTGCTTTGATGATCATGAGAGAACTTTAAGCCTTGAAATGAGTAATCGAAAGTGTCCACACAGGGACGTGTGATGTCGAAAACAACAGAGTAAGAGGCTTTTTCAGTCGACGATCAAGCACATACTCAAAATAATGAAATACGATGTCGAAACTGTTATGAACCTAACAACCTAAAAATTACACTGGAAGCGGTTGTAAAATCTCCCACAAGTCATCGAGCCGTCACATTAAACGGTTTTTAATTACATTTGTGAATGTTGAATAACTATAAATGCCAAGGTATGGACAAAAACCGAGGACAGGAGCATTCTTTGATGGAAAGCCCAAGGGAAGGTCATTCTCTTTCTTATATACCGAAACATATCACAGGTTTTCAGTTTTTGATCATTCTTCTAGCCATGTTACAAATGAAAAGATATCACCAATAAAATCTGCTGATTGGCTTGTGTAATTATATTTTTGACACATCAAAATAATACATTGAGCATTAACGTACAATTATCAGTTAAGATTTTAAAATTTAAAATTATCAAAAAACGTGCTACTGCCCCTTTAAGAGGACCTACATTAAGAATTCCATTTCATCTAAGGCGTTGTGGCGCAGTGGCATAACCGTTTGGTTTAGCGTGTAGTAATACATAGGTGTCTCTATAGCATATTGGTATTTTTGAGTTTGGAGTTATTTTCGAAAGAGTTGGTTATTTCACAATCTCATTAAAATACGATCACAATTTTCCTCACTGCGTTACGCAGATTACAGCGAAGTGCGTAGCGTAGTATAGCAAATAACATAGATCATATTTTAATAAGACACACACACTATCTTTCATCTTAAACATCTCAACATGAATGTTTGAAAGGGTGCATGGGAGGGTGCTTGTAGATTATTTGGAATCTTATATGCATTTGTGTAGTGCATATAGAATGGTTGTGACGTTGAGTGGATGTTATGTGGATTGAGGTTGTCTTTTAGTAAAGCGTTGTGTTGTTGAGTCAGTCTAACACCCAGACTGTAGTTTAATGTTTTGTGGTAAATAACATCTCTCGAAGAACAAGTTTAGAACCACACTATAAAATATAGCCATTTGTCAGATGCTCCTTTCTGTTTTCAATATAATAACCGTTTTAAAGAAAATAATTTCAGAGACGGGTTATTATCCTATAGTTGGGTGCTTTGCGTGTGTAGTGAGTGCATTGTGTGAGTGTGTATATTTTCTTTCGTGTTATGTACAGTGAGGGCATTTTGGTGATTTTTGGGGTAATATGTGTAATTATAGAGTTAAGTTTGTTTTGTCCAGTTTGGAGTATTGTTATAATCCTATCTTTTGGATAATTTTAGATTAAGTAAATAGGTTTGTAGTTTGTAGCAGTTTTGCGATTAGAATATTGTTTTTGCCTGATTACTTTAACGAGGTTTTTGGTCTCTTGTATATAGTGAAGAAGAAAATTGTATGAGTGACTGCATCTTCAGACGCAAAGCACAACGCCTTGCTGCAGACCCTTGAAATTTCTGTGCTGATATCAGCGCCCCTACAGGCGATTGTTAGCAACCTGTTACTTTCTGATTGGACTACTGCTTTCTCTCATAGTAAGCTAGAGAGCAAGCACAGAAAATTCAAGGGTCTGCAGCAAGGCATAAACTGACAGTCAGGATATTGGTGTTTTAGGCTTTGCTTAGGAAGATGGGTGACTGTTGAATATGATATCCTAACTGTGTCCGACCACTGTAGAGGTCGGTTTCTCAAGCTGTCAGTGAGCTCCAGGAGGGGCTTGTACTTGTACATGTTCAGAAGTCGAATTTATGTCTTCGTTTGATAACCAACATAAACATCCAGCAGGAAAATGTCAACAATTACTGAGAGCCGCGGGGCCAGTAACTGTGGACATGCTGGACACATCAACAGTTGAATCAGGTCACACTTGACCGGTCACTTGGTTACTGTCGAGCGGAACACAGCCTGTGTTTTGATCAGTTTCCACGTGAATGACCTGTCATTAGTGAGAGCCACTAAACGTGTAAACTGACCATACATTAGAGCGGTCAGAGAGAATTGCTCAGTGGCAAGGACAAATTACCCTCATCTACACCAGGTGGTTACCTGCTTACAGAGTATCAGACATGCATGTGCGCTGACCTTCTGCACACATGACCTTGCTGTCTGACGGAGAACAAAATGTCCTAGCCATTAGCAAGATGTGAGAGGTCTGTTCTTGACCGTCAAGCAATATAGATCTTAATTTATTGAGATCGGACAATGTGTATATTTACTGTCAAAAGTAATAAAGCTGTGCATACACTGTTCTCTTTGTTAATTGTGAATCGTTTCAGATATTAGAACCATTTTAGAAAACAAGATGCGTTTGTTAAACATTGATGCCCCCGGATATCAGTAAATTGTAAAAGTATATTGTTTGTGTCAATATGTACCTGAGACATTTGACCTTTCATGAAAACTAGCAAAATCAGATCAGATGCACATGGGAAATATCAATGGTCTACCCCCAAGCAATCAAAAGTTATAAGCAAGGTTAAAGATTTTTTTTGTGACAGACGGACAGGCCAAAAACAATAAACCCCCAGAATATCCGATTCGAAGAAATAATGATGGTGGGTTTTGTCACGTTAGTTCTATTTGAATTGGGTACAACATATGCTAACACGTATAACAATATTGTGAAATACGTGATTAAAATGCTCGAAAGACATTTTCAATAAATCAGTCGTATTTTGTTTTAAGAAAATGCATCGTGGTTGACATAACATAAGCTGTGGCAGGACGACCAAAATGAGATAACTGTTTCATGTTTACAAAGTGGGTATGTGTTTCATGTTTACACAGTGAGTATGTGTTTCATGTTTACAAAGTGGGTATGTGTTTCATGTTTACACAGTGAGTATGTGTTTCATGTTTACAAAGTGAGTATGTGTTTCATATTTACAAAGTGAGTATGTGTTTCATGTTTACACAGTGAGTATGTGTTTCATGTTTACACAGTGAGTATGTGTTTCATGTTTACACAGTGAGTATGTGTTTCATGTTTACACAGTGAGTATGTGTTTCATGTTTACAAAGTGAGTATGTGTTTCATGTTTACACAGTGAGTATGTGTTTCATGTTTACACAGTGAGTATGTGTTTCATGTTTACACAGTGAGTATGTGTTTTATGTTTACAAAGTGAGTATGTGTTTCATATTTACAAAGTGAGTATGTGTTTCATGTTTCAAAGTGAGTATGTGTTTGCTTTGAGTATTTGACTTCAGTTTCATACCATTTTGCTAGATTGAGTATATTCCTTGCTGAGATGTTAAGAAAATTAAGGACATAGATCCTTACTTCCTTGTATACAATACTAAATGTTTCTTTATTTAGATCCAAATGAGTGCCAGTTTCTTTTTCTATCCATTCTAGTAGATCCTGTCACATCTTTAGGCAAATTTGCCTTTATGGAGAAAATGGATGACTGATTCTATTCCGAAATTACCTTTTGTACAAAGGGGTTGAATCTGTAAGTTTTAACCGAATCAAACTTTTTGATTATGATTCTATGAAGAAAACGGTATTGATACCAACTATCATTTGCTTATGGTCGTATTAACTTACTTCTGAAATCTGCAATTTTATACTTTAGAAACTGCCACATAACGTCAGCACAAGGGTTAGTTTTTGTTTGGGGTAGGATAATGAAATTTACATACCTTAAAAAAACCTTTTACATACCTTTTAAAATGAGACTCTAAGCATTTACAGTTTCTGGAGATTAGAAGAAAGAATCTATGATGGTGGGTCCCTTGCAACGCTCACGTTAGGAGAGGATCATCACCATTTTATTCATAAAATTGAGTCTCAATGTCACAAGGATGTAACTCGATTTTTCAATCTACTATGGTAATTGGTTCCGGAGAAGGTGAAATTAAAAGGTTTTAGGTAAATACCCGTCACGCCCATATTTGAGTAGACTGTGGTGTCAGCCACAAAGTTACAAATTCATATCAGCATCCCGATAAAGTTTCACACTTTAAATATGAAAAGTTCATTGACGACGGACGACGGACGACGGACGCCAGACAAGGGGTCTTGCTATTAGCCTTATAGGCTTTTCAGACGTAAGCTTTCAAATATGTGTTATGTACAACTCGTCATACTTTGTGTCAATGGTGTTAAAATTCATTTATATAAAACAAGAAAGAAAAAGAAGGGATGTTTGTAAAATTTTATCGAAAGAACTTTTGTTTTTTCGAGCACTGTTGGCAGACAAACGTCAAGATATGTTTCATCTTCTTCTTAAACACTTCTCAAATACAACTAAGAGCACATGTGATCTTCATCTCGTTATTTCCCATATCACTTCTCGGAGATCACCCAAATCACCATGACTTATATACAATGAATAGCACTAATTAATACATCCTTCACAAATATGAGGAATATCATACCAATACATGTTGATCAACTATATGAAGCATATGTTTTATCCCATGTTTTAAGATTCCGTCAAAACAGTTTAAATTTACTTTGACAAATATTCAAACACATAAAACAATATATATCATTGTAATGAAGTCGTGTTCTCCAAGGCTGACCATTCGTCATGACTGTCACATGGCATAGCATGTTCTGAAGGTTCCTATGTAGGCATCAATGACCTCATGTAACAACACATGACTGTCACATGACTGTCACATGACCCTGACCTGCTGGTTCCTCACAAACTTCACATAATCGGAACAAGCTCTCTTCTGAAAATCCGTTGACGCATCCACGCGTTTTCTCTTTTTTGATGCGTCACCCATTACATTTGATGCGTATCCAGCTGAAATGAATCCAGCTCCAGTCACATCACTGAGCACAGAGTAGTTGTCTCCAGGACAGACAGACTGATGCTGTGAGGTGTGGTCCTGCTGAGGATGCAGTGGACGGGATGCTGCAGGGCTCATGGCGTGTGGTAAGGGGTTCAAAGGTTGCACTGTATGGTTCACAGAATAATGGACGTCGTTTACAGAATGGAATGAAGGATTCACATGTGGTTCTTGCTTTACAACATGTTGTACATGATTGACATGATATTGTGGAATTACACGTGCTGCAGGTTTCACAGTAAGTAGGGCAGGATGTGTCGAGAGTAATGTTGAGTTCTTGGAATGTGGTATAAATCTTGAGTTCTTGGAATGTGAGACACTGTCCACATGAAAAGAAGACTTTACACGTTGAACATGCTGTGGTAGAGGATTGACATTAGTAACCTGAGACAAGGGGCCATTAAATCCATCACCCATGAGTCGTTCATTCATAAACTGTGTAAATTTATCACCGGAATTGCCAGTTTGTCTTCCATTGACCCGTAAATGATATTGTGCGCTGTCCTTTGTGTGCCAGCGTTTAGTTCCATGACTCTCGTCCCCGACAAGCTGTGAGTCCAGCCCCGAGACAGGAGACGAGTTGTAATGAATCGGGGAGGTGAAAATAGAAGGGTGGTGAGACGTAAGGAAGGTGTTATGAGAAGGTTGTTCTTTATGGGTGCGGGAGATGGGAGAGTGGTGATGAGAGTTGGGGGAGACGGGAGGAGAGTCGGAGATGCAGATGGGACCCTGCGTGTACTGGAGCTCCAGAGAGCTGGGGACACCCTGCACGACGTCCTCCACGAGCCGCAGGTACTCCGCTCTGTCCTTCAGTCCACACACCAGGTCACCAGGGTTCACGTCTGAAACATGCAGGGTAGTCATGAACACGAGGATAGAAACACATTTACGACAGGCTTAGTTATCAACAAGACATATATATCTATTGAGTTCATATATGAAACGCCCGGATTCACACATGATCCTTAACCGTTGATATTAAATGATGAGAGGTTCATGTCTGTAACAAGGAGTATCAACTGACAGCCGTGTAAGGGGACATTAAAACCGGGTGACGCTGCAGGATGGTTGTTATTTGTTACATGCTTCGGCATAACATTCTGAGGATTAAGTCAGACATAAGAATCATAGAAGATTATATGGCAGTCTAAAATGTAATACTTGATATCTTTAAAATAGATGAATTGCCAAATATAATCTAGTCCTGCTGAACAAGTCGTATTTTATAAAGAGAGAGCTGATTTAGATTTTGCAAATGAAAGGATGCAAACAAAAATCCAAGCATTCCACAGTAATTTTTTTGACTAAATGATTGCAACAATGAAGACAGGATTTCGGCTTCAAAAATTACAATGGTTTCTACAAAACAGTTCACTCAGATTACAGCAGATTGTTAGTCCATAAACTTACCAATCAGGTCCAGCTGGTCATATGTACATTGTGTAAGTTGTCGGTCTCTTAGATTGTGCAGATTTTTATTTGATGCAATATTCCCAGAACATCCGTCTTTTGTACGAGTTGGATTCTGTGCAAGGTAAACTCCGTTGTTCTGAGAATGTGATTGGTTGTATTCCCTCCTTTCTGTATTTCCTGCCCAGTGCACACTGTGATGTCCAGCGATCATAAGGACTGGTTGTTGTGTATTGCCTGGTTGATTCACACCCGGGAACATGGCTGAGTCCAGCTCGTAGTTGATGCTGGTATCCACACACAGAGGTTCCTGCAGACGTCTTTCTATCCCGGAAGCATCGAGCTTC
The DNA here is from genome assembly GCA_916613615.1 of Steromphala cineraria. Lineage (NCBI taxonomy): Eukaryota > Metazoa > Mollusca > Gastropoda > Trochida > Trochidae > Steromphala > Steromphala cineraria. The sequence continues at coordinate 24,422,415 of OU744724.1, forward strand.
GAGGACAACAACTCACGTCTTGGTATCCCCATGGCATGCACAAGACTGAACAGGGGAGGAGTTTCACTTTTTATTCCATAGCTCGTCAGCCAATCAGATACGAGAACTGCATGACTGACAGCCGGCAGCAAGACATAAGGGCGAGACAATTACCCCCTTCCTAATCTGTTACTTGCAGCTGATTGATTGCCTTTATGTAGTGAGGTATAAACTTTGTTGGACAAGGCCTGCGTGGTATGTGACCACTGGCTAAACCCTCGTGTAATTGACCGCGAGTGGACATTACATCAACACTTGAATCAGATGCCGAGTACCATGTGCCCTGGTAATGGGGTGAAGTTTCCCTTCATGTGAGGAGTGATGGGTTCACCGAGAATAGTAGACTAAATATACATATTAAATGCAACTTTCTATTATTAAAATTGAAAGGAGCCCACTGAAGCTGTTCATTTTCAGAAACTGCAGTGAGCTAGACTTGCTATAATAAATAGAGATTATTAACCGAGTGTGTTTCCGTATCATAAATATCATATAATAGGAATAAAATTTGTATTATGCGAGCCTTTGGCGAGCATAATACATATATTTTTATTCTTAATATATGATATTAATGATACGGAAACACACGAGGTTAATAATTTCTTTATCATATAATGTCATTTTGAAATAAAAGGATTTTAAACGAAAATATGATACCTTCTAAAAATATGTTTGACCTAGATTTCGCGGAGTAACTGCTTTCACAATAAACCAAGGTGAAGGTCATATTGTCGGCGATGTACAGTTGTGAACAGTCTAGAAATATTCCTTCATGAAATGATTTTTTTCACAGTGATAGAAACGTCTCCTTCAATTTATGAACATTTTCAGTCTGATTTCCAATGCACGAGTAAACATTGTATTTTTTAATAACACAACATGCGTAAGAACCAGTTGTCAACGTCGCTACAACAGGGGAAGTAACTCTAACTGCATTTTGAAAAGCTGCATTGTCATTGATGTTACGCCAGTTCAGTTACGGTATCCTTAGACTAAACGTCGACTATTTGCGAAGGTGAGGTTGTTGCGTTTGTAACTACGCTACTATATAATCTGTACTATCACTAGAATATGATTTGTTTATGCTGATAAGTTGGTAACCGACACCACCAAAGCGATCTAGGCCTATGTTATGCACGAAAATTGAAGCACCTATTTTTTCGATAGCCGATATTGTTAGCTGCATATCGTTTTATTTTTAAACGCACAATGAAAACTTGAAATGCTTCGATAACCAAGCTATTTCTAAAATACGAATGCGTGATAAGTTTTGACAGATTTTGTTTACGATATTTTATTCGATAAAAAACCCACAAAACCTGAAAACTCCCGACGACGTTATCAATGTTTAGAGACCGGTTTAGGACTCGCATGACATGCTTTTGTTTTGTCTCTCTCTCTCGCAAATGCTGCACTGCCCAGCACTGTCACTACAGATATCTGAAATCAGATTTGACATGAACTTATACATGTCTTGATATTTTTTTACATTTTTCATTCAACAGATTATCGGTTTCATATTCAACCATATATGTTAAATATTTTACTTCCAATTCCTTAATCCATTCCTCTCTTCAAAAGGAATATTTGGCATGTTAAGAAATTTACTATACCTTCTAGCAGTCCGTGTTTTTTACAAAAATAATATAGATTATAATATGCCTGCTTACTGTCATCCATCTTCCGGTGTCTTATTTTGATAGACAAACTTTACAAGCGAACTTATTTACCTTTTTTAACTATTGGTTGTCTTACCCATATGCGACATGTATTTGTTCTTGTTTATTCGATGTATGTCATGCGTCAATAAACATCACGAAAATTTGACCCTTTTGCGTTTAAAGAGACACAGAGTATGTTGATAGGATAACATATGTCAAATTTTGAAATCGATGTTATTACATCGGGAACCACTAACTGTTACTGAAAATAACAATCTAAAGGTCAATCAGTACATTAGAGCGAAAATACGACCATTCAAAGTCGGGACTTTGATCGAAAACCGGACAATGTGGCTCGAGTGACGCGCGCAAATTCGCCAAACATAATTTTGAAACCTTGTCATAAGCTGACAGGAAGCTATATTCGATTCGATAGTGTTTATTAGGTATTGTAACTAATAGGTAGTTTAATTGGATGCATAATTTCGAACATTAAACGTATTTCAGATGTTTTCTTGATTTTTTTCATAAAATCAAGCATTTTAGAGATATTATGCATAAATGGATATATTGGCAAGTCCAGTGATGAGATATGAACTTTAATCAGCATATTAGATATTTTGTAGCTTATCAAAACCAAATAAAAAATTTAAGTAAGATACTCTGTGTCACTTTAATGTGTCATTTGCCATTATTGTAGCAGACATTGTGTGTAGTGATAGGTGACGCTGGTATCTTCATATTTGTCGATAAAGGTAGTCCCATAAGAGTTCTATAGGATTCATGACTGGCGGATAGTTAGCCACAGTAAAACAACAACGTTAGTCTTATGACGAGTTTGTTTGACTTACATTTAGTCTCAGAAGTTTTGTTTTTTTCAATGTTGACACTATATTTATAACAACTCATGTATTGTAACAAAATGGAGCCTAGAAGATGCTTTAACTTCAGAAGCTCAGCTATCTAGACTTGCTATACTTTTCTAGACTGAGTGGGTCATCAATTAAATATTTTTGCTTTAGGGTCTGGATGACGGACTAGGTGTTTGTCAGAATAGTTTGTGTTGGTTACAAATGCAACGAGGATGTTGTGCGTGAAACAGGGGTCGAAAAACATCATCCCTGTAATTTCGTACATCTTGGTCATCGCAAGTCTCGTTTCCAGGTCACCACAGTTTTATCTCAACCTATCATAGTTTCATGCTGCAATTAATGAATTGCACATTGTCCGCCGACACATCTGTAAAGACGTGTTCTACCGTTATTCAAACATATACTACACTCAGATGTGAACATTCAACACCACCCATCATGCAACACGTCTAGTACATGTTAATTAACGTCATTGTTTGAAGAATAAGATACACTTTGAAGTAGATCTAATGTGCTCGAATCCTATATTGTCTGAGCTGTAAGTACTATGTATGTTGGTTTATAACGTGTCCTTGTGCCGTCGTTGTTGCTGACGTCTCCATGACAACAAGTTTTCCAAAGCGCATTGACCGGAAGTGGAATCCATCAGCGGGCGTCATCACACGTAATCGACCACTCCTAAGTCTGTCTACTGTATGATCAGTATTTCTGAGTCAATGTAGCATTCGGATGAAAGTTTCTTTGTCGTAGTCGAAGATATTGGCAATGACGGTGTTGTTATCTCCTTGTTTGGCCTTTTTGACAGCTGTCTTTCTCTCAATTTGAGTCAAACCTGTATTTTTCAATTAAATTTGTTTACTACTGTGCTGCAAAGGTGTCCCGTTTACTATCTTATACCATTTTAATGCTTGCACGTTTTTGTTAAATGGGAATAGAGGAATTTCGAATTTTACCATAACGTTACGTCATTCATTAACGTTAGGTAACATTAATTGAAAGAAAATATCCTATTTACTTGTGTAACATTACTCACTATGGATTATCACATTATTCACAATGTTTTTAACTTAAAAGCCAATTTGTTGTGTGCATATTTTCTTTTGAGCACTTGTTTAAGTCTTTCTTCACGTTTGTTATGTTAATGGTATTTATAAATGTAATTAATGTACCAATTTAACTGTATTTGTTTAAATAATTAAAGCTCCGAAATTGATAAGCTTAATATCCACCAATGGGGTTAGTTACACAACATCCAATTTGTGAACTACGAACTTCATTCATCTGCGACACACGGGCAATGTGTGATGCACCCCAGGGGGGTCACTAGATCCCAGTGACCCCTGAACCCTGACCCCTGGGTAGTTAATGGCAGGATCCTCTCCTTTTGCTCCCTTCACCCCTCATCAACGTCTCGTCAAGATAACGTTTAGACGAGAATATGCAAATCTCGTGTCATTATTGTCAGTGTTGTGTTTATGGTGGTCGACTGTGTCTGTAATTAACAGTGTTAACTTTTGTTGCTGATTTATTTCAAGAGAGTTCACATTGCAGAAACCCGCAATCAATCTTTATCATCAGTCCACATCGTCAGACAAGCATGGCAAAGCAGATATCTGAACAATTGCTTGTAAATCTTTGATCATCCTGCAAATATAAATCAGATCGTGTCCTGTATTCATAAATAAAATATCGCTATTGATAGATAACAATTGATACTTTATATACCAAATCCACTGTTCGTTAGAAAGACTAACGTAGCAGTGAAAAGGGTTTAATAAACAACACAATCGTATCCTCCGTCTCTTTGTTAACGCAGCATAATGAAAGGATGAAAGATGTTCACAAATCAGCTTGTCCATTATTGTAGGAAGATGTCCACTACAACAGCTGTTTCCATATCAGTATCCATGGCAATGCTTAAAGCGACCATAACCATCATACCACAATGCTAGTTTATGCATACAGTGTCAGTGTCAACTTGAGAACAAATCAGATGTTGTCGAGCATAGTGAAAGTCAATGGAGGCACATAAACACCTAAACGCTCCATTCAGCGTATTGTATAAAGCTATTTGAAGTTCAAATCAAGAAGTAAGCGTATCCAAAGGATACGTGATGTTCATGAAAACTATTTGTAGCTCAAGCGGAGACCATTGGCGTCATTATCTGATAAGCTTAATTTGTTAATAGTAACATTTTGTCAAGAATTAGACAAATGGGATGAAACTTCATTAGCCAGTATGTCCATTATCAGGGTTGATATAGATGTTTTGATCTGAACGTCAAGTTGATAACAAAAGCAATATTGTGTTTTACCTTTGTCATTGGCGGAACCAGAAGGGGGAAGGCTTGGATATCCGTCCCTGTATTTGTTACCCACAGTATATACTGTAATATCGGCATAAGTACAAAAGTTAATTATGATTAAAAAATACAGCACTGTTAAAACTTCAGTCGTAATTAGAAGCATGTCAATAATGATAAATTAAGATAAACTATCACTACAGCATCATTCCATGGGTTATGGATTTGACCATAAGGTGTTGTAAGGTGCATAGTTGAATCTAGACTTGTTGAACGAAGATCTATACTTCAAGAAAGGCTTACATCAAATACACAATCTTGATGCATGGGTTATCAAACTGTTATCCTGGTAGCCGAGGCTGGACAGACAAGTTCAACATAAACAAAGAAGAGAAGTGGTGGATGTTTGTGAAGTACCAACATTGTCAAGGAAGGAATGTGTGGGAGTAGATAAACATCAGAAGTGTCAAAGAAGAGAAATGTGAAGTAAGGCTTACATCAACATCGTCAAAGAAGAACAGTGTGAGGTTATGTCATCATCAACGTTGTCAAAGAATAATAGTGCGAGGTAATGCTGCCATCCACGTTGTAAAAGAAGAATAGTGTGAAGAAATGCTGTCATCAACGTTGTCAAAGAAGAAAAGTGAGAAGTAATGCTGCCATCAACGTTGTCAAAGAAGAATAGTGTGAAGTAATGCTGTCATCAACGTTGTCAACGAAGAATAGTGCGAGGTAATGCTGTCATCAACGTTGTCAAAGAAGAATAGGGAGAAGTAATGCTGCCATCAACGTTGTCAAAGAAGAATAGTGAGAAGTAATGCTGTCATCAACGTTGTCAAAGAAGAATAGTGAGAAGTAATGCTGCCATCAACGTTGTCAAAGAAGAATAGTGTGAAGTAATGCTGTCATCAACGTTGTCAAAGAAGAAAAGTGAGAAGTAATGCTGCCATCAACGTTGTCAAAGAAGAATAGTGTGAAGTAATGCTGTCATCAACGTTGTCAAAGAAGAATAGTGAGAAGTAATGCTGTCATCAACGTTGTCAAAGAAGAATAGTGAGAAGTAATGCTGCCATCAACGTTGTCAAAGAAGAATAGTGAGAAGTAATGCTGTCATCAACGTTGTCAAAGAAGAATAGTGAGAAGTAATGCTGCCATCAACGTTGTCAAAGAAGAATAGTGAGAAGTAATGCTGTCATCAACGTTGTCAAAGAAGAATAGTGAGAAGTAATGCTGCCATCAACGTTGTCAAAGAAGAATAGTGTGAAGTAATGCTGTCATCAACGTTGTCAAAGAAGAAAAGTGAGAAGTAATGCTGTCATCAACGTTGTCAAAGAAGAATAGTGAGAAGTAGTGCTGCCATCAACGTTGTCAAAGAAGGATAGTGTGAAGTAATGTCATCATCAACGTTGTCAAAGACGGAAAGTGACAAACATCGTCAGAGAAGAGAAGTGATATGTCAGGCTTACACCAACATTGTCAAAGAAGAAAAACGTGATTATATCATAAACATTTTCAAAATTGAAATGTAATATTACGTTTACACCATTTAGGTTTGCGAAAGTGTGTCGTACTTCCAAACTGTTAGTCTTAATTTTGTGTCGGTAGCTGGAAACTTGTTACTTCAGTCGATGATAGTACACAGCTGATCAGTAAAAGAACTAAGCAAACCAACAAATATTGAATAATTTTTATGCAGAACGCGGACCATCATTCGACACTAGACATCGTGGTAGAAGAATAAAAGTTATTCTTTGAAGCGGATTCTAATGGAGTTTTGGAGGAAACATTGTCATTTACTTCGTCATGTAACCTGTTGCATAAACTATGACAAACTATATTTTGTATTGCCCCCATCTTAGTACAGAAAGACAGTATGCATTGAAAATCTAGTATTCTTGAAAAAGCCCTAGGTCATTCGGTGAAGACTGTACATTTAATTACATCATCACGAGGTAACTACGTCGGCCCTTGATGATCGACTAAGTCTGGAGTTGAGTTCAACCCAATGACTGTCGATACCTGAATTTAACTGTTTATGACTGTTTACATATATGAGCCTTTAAAGGAGCGGTACCCTCGGGGTATAACGAATATTTGTAATTTATTTTACACTGTACAAGTTTTAGTATTTACCACAGAATTGTACAACGCAGTCCAATTTTATTATGAAACTTAGAGTATCATATTGGCTGCTTCAAAATTGACAATTTGTGAAAGAATGGTGCACATTCATTCAAAATAAAAATACGCCACTAATGTGTAAGAGGTGCACCCGCTGTTAGTCCATAACGACTCAAAACCACTTCAATTACCATACTTCAGAGCAGCTATGAGTTGTTATGAGAGGGCATCTGTTTAATCAATCCTAGCCTAACAAGTCGACGACTCCTGTCTGATGTAACACACGGGGAGAGCAGGGTACACTGCCCACTGGTTGGAATCTGCCGAGTCCAGTTCCCTTTCATCTTGGTATGCTTTAAGGATGATTGGATCACGTAACTAGTCCAACCGATAATGGTGGTAACAAGCTACGCATACACATAACATGTAAAATCTCTAGCCGCCATCGTCTATAATATGTTTAGAAGACGAAATATGTCAACTGACTAGTCGATTTTTACTCATGCTATTTTATATTTTGCTTTTATGATATCTATGCGTATGCTTATGCTTATGCGTGTGCGTGTGCGTGTGCATGCGCGTTTGAATGTGCGTGTGTGAGTCTATGCGAGTTTGAATGTGTGTGTATGCGTGTTCGTGGATATTTAAATGTCAATGTTTGAATTATGCTCGTGTCTCATATGCCTGTAAGGCTGGATGTTGTTTTTTAAATAATTGATTTAAAAAAATATATTTCAAATGCTTTTAAAACGACATGTGACAAGTTAATAAAATATCTTTCTTCTTCTTCTCTTCTTCATATCCAGCTGAAGAACGAGTTTATCATATGCTAAGTGGTTAGATACTGAGTTTTCTTAGTTCTAGAAATGTATACTAACCACTGTGTGTAGTAGGGCCTACCACTTTTTTCAAGTCAGTGAAAATGAATCATACAGTATACTACACTTTGAAGAACAGTACAAAGTTGACTTGGTTATCTCGGTCCACTAAATGTTGCCATGTTGTCTTTCCATTAAACTGATCATAGCTAAGGCCTTATCTCAACAGTCATCAAGAAAACCTTTTTGATCTGATTTTCAGTTGTTTAGATACGGGCTAATCATAAGACGTTTAGATAAAATAATGTTAGTGAAAATATCACAGAGGGGATAATGCCATGTCTACAATGGTCTAAATATCACTCACAGCTCCAACAGAAGTAGCTGTAAATTGTTATAAGTAAACTGAGGTGAGACGATAATAAACTATCTGTCTGCTTGATCCTTAATGCGGAGGATACGCTTGAGTGTGCTCGGGTCCCAGTTGACCATCCTCTGACCCCCATTAAACTGATGTACGCAACAACTTGCAACAACCGACGGCAGGGAAGATCCGCTTACGAAAATAAATCATACGGAAGATTATACTTTGAAAGGCAGGACAAGCTGTTGACTTGTATATCTTGGTCCAATAAACGTCAACATGCAGTAAACTAATCATAGCTAAATATTGACCTCAATAGTTATCAAGAAATTCATTTCTGTTCTGATCAGATATGATCAGCGCTTACATGATAAGTATAATATGTTTTAAATGTATTATAATTCGTTGGCTAATGCTACTTTGATTAATGTCATCGATTATGACCTGTGAAAATCAAGGGTAATTTAAATTTCATACACCAATCATTAGACTATAGTTTAGTCTCTGAAATGAAAATATAATGCAAATTGTTATTATTTAAAGAGAAAGAAGCAAACTGAAGCAGTTCATTTTCTGAAACTGCAGTCGTCTAGACTTGCTACAATAATATAGATTTGCCTGTGTCTTTAAAGTCGTTATTAGGGGCCATAGGACAACAAAGATATAGATCATAATATTCAATAGTCAAGGAGTCTGTACACAAATATTAAGCTTTCTAGGCCTTACTTCTGGAGAAGAAGGTTAACATAGGTTTTAAGGGCATGGCCCCTGTGGCCCCTACAACCAAAGCTATAAATCCTCATAATCCTCACTAGTCAAGGGGTCTGTACACAAGATTTATTTCGGGCCTTACAGGCACAAGTTTACCCTGTAACATGCCTAGAACTTTACAGATAAAGATCCCTAGAACCCTTAGAAAAAAATATAGCAAAAGATGTATAATATCAAAAGAACACTTCATATCAGAACTTGGTAAAGCTGGTAACCTCATCAAATTAAGTTGTAAGTCATGTCAAGTCAAGTTGTAGATATTATTACATTTTACCTGAGACGATAAGAATGATTTCAACCAATTTCCTCTTGTACTATTTAGGAGTATATAAACAAATATGCATGGTTGCAAAAAGGTGCGCCCTAGTTATTTTTGGATGGGTGTATTTATAAATTTATTTAGAATAAGGTTAAATAAAATGATAAAGAAAATAAGACCAAGGATCAATTGTTTGAGAAGTTTAAACTACCATTTTTCTCATAACCAACTAGATTCTATGTTTAAATTTTTGTCCAACCACTCTTTGAGACGATACCATCCCTGCTATTAGCAGTCAGTCTACACTGCAGCCAATCTCCAAACACTTAACACACTGTTATCTAAGTTGTAACATCAGCAGGAGCAAATCCATACTGCTGCCAATCCCAGACCACAAGACACACCTTCATCTTAGTGTGGGTCCACTTGAGTGCTGAGAGAGCCCTGTAATGAGCTGTGCCTTATGCAACAGTAACATGTGACATGTTAATAAATTCATTTAGGCTTCTTTTTGTGAAAGTTAATGAATAGGGATAGTTGATTGTGTAATTTAGTATGCAGCTAGAGTTGGAGTGAGTTGAAGTGCCGACATCTGTCAGTTTTCAGAAAGGCAGATAGATAGACAATGGAGGGTATACCGGTCATAAACTCCTGCCACCATATCCCAATGAATCATAACACGTACTGCAAGCGAGGCAATCAGTGACCGCGACCTATTGTGATGTAATGGGAGCAGTTAGATTTCCATCTAATTACTAGTTGTAAAATGAAGAGGAAACAGAACCGTCCACACAGTTGTCGAACATTATCCAGGTTCGTTTGCTGACGTCTCTCCCATACGTCACACAAACTTCCATAACAAAATGGTCTCTACCTTACACTATCGAAACAGTTTTACAAATTTATAAGAATTATTTTCAGGTACAAAAGGCTTCATGCATCATTTAAACATATTTAATTTCAATTTAGAAATAAAAAACATATCATTCATGCCTTATATTCATTTATGAATCATTAAATCGTACTCAGTATTATCATTTTTGTATTTATTGATTGTTTCTAAATTTCATATCTCATGGCAACTTCAAACCATGCCTCATATCAAGTTAAATGTAACTAGTTTATAATGTACATTTAATGAACTAATAAACATAATGAATATACATATTTCTACAAAAATGCTTTTGATGGATATACCATTCTATATGTATTCTATATTATATATCAATATTTAAGCGAAATAATAAATCAGAATATTATTGAATCTGTCCATAAATTTATACAAGATTCACAACGTTTTAAGTTATTGTAAACGCCTTAATTTAAAATATTATAGAACTCCTATATTTTATATATCTTGATGATTATAAACCACGTATTATTTATTTTGCTTTTTGTCGGCCTACTACTTCACTTACTCTGTAAATTTTGATTTGTATTATTGACTGTATTTTGTAATATTTCATGGAGCGGCACTTATATAAGCTTAAAGCTGGTTGTGCCAATCCATTTTCATGTAAATGCTTTCATGAATAAAAAAAATATGATTAAATCACATTATAAATGCTATAATATTTAACGGGGGAAAACGTTGTTCAGATTTACCTTTTATCAATAAATAGATTATTGATTAAAAACTGCTAACTTGCTCTGTCATTAAACGATTAAAATAGATTAAGAGATCAGTAGAAGTTTATTTTTGTATTTTAAGAATATAACATTCAATTATTATCCCACCTTGAAATTCTATGTTAATGCGTGATAATTATGTTGTGAATTATAAGATATCCCTTCCCTTAAAATATTAGGTTTTAGCATACCGAATTATGTCATGAAATATATAACTTAACCAAAGCCAGTAACAGTTTTTAATTTTAGTCTGTCAATAAGACCCAAAAGAAAAAAATGCCTAATTGAAGACCAACCAACTCTACTAAAGTATGGCAAGTCTAGATCACTCAGCTTTAGTTGAAGTCTGAAGTTAAATCATCTTTTTGGTCCATTTTGTCATAATTCATGAATTGTTTAGCAATATTGTCAATAGTAAAAAAAATACTTCTGAGACTAAATGTTGGTATATATTCAATTTCAGAAGCCATGGTTGAACAATAAACTGTTATCCTGCAGCCGACGTGTAGCGCTAGTCACCGGCCTCTAGATAACATCTATAACAATACACCATGCTTGGTTTACTTGATGGATAGTTCATCTGATGCGGGCACGTCCCATCTGGGTTTGAAGGCGCTGATGTAATGTCCACTTGTGGTCGATTACACGGAGGGTTTAGCCAGTGGTCACCTACCACGCAAGCAGGCTTTGTTCAACAAGGTTCACTCTTCACTCGTCAAAGAGCTCAATAAAGGCCATTAATAACCTGCAAGTAACAGATTAGCGTACCGCTAGATAACGAGGTAATTGTCTGGCCAAAGTGTCCTGCTACCGGCTGTCAGTCATGCAGTGCTCTTCCCTGATTGGCTGACGTGCCCTAAAATAAAATGTGAAACTCCTCCCCGGTTCAGTCTTGTGCATGCCATGGGGATACCAAGACGTGAGTTGTTGTCCTCGAAGCTCGATGCTTCCGGGATAGAAAGACATCTGCAGGAACCTCTGTGTGTGGATACCAGCATCAACTACGAGCTGGACTCAGCCATGTTCCCTGGTGTGAATCAACCAGGCAATACACAACAACCAGTTCTCATGATCGCTGGACATCAAAGTGTGCGCTGGGACGGGAGAACAGACAGGAGGGAATACAACCAATCACATTCTCAGAACAACGGAGTTTACCTTGCACAGAATCCAACACGTACAAAAGACGGATGTTCTGGGAATACTGCATCAAATAAAAATCTGCACATTCTTAGAGACCGACAACTTACACAATGTACAGATGACCAACTGGACCTGATTGGTAAGTTTATGGACAAACACTCTGCTGGGAACATACCATTGTATATATTGTCATTCTACATTGTTACAATTGTACTCTATTTATTGAATTTCTGTTTATCCGCTTATATCAGCAAGATCTAAATGGGTTCAATTAGTCCTGCTCAACGAATTGCTTATTCTGTCTTCGCTAAAACCCAGAACTGACCATTAGAAGAGCACACTAAATAGTATTAGTAAATAGTAAAAAGAATGTTATGTACTCCCCTTCATGTATCCTGACGTTTCAATTCAATAGTTCAATAGATCATGTTCATGTATACCCTGCATGTTTCAGACGTGAACCCTGGTGACCTGGTGTGTGGACTGAAGGACAGATCGGAGTACCTGCGGCTGGTGGAGGACGTCATGCAGGGTGTCCCCAGCTCTCTGGAGCTCCAGTACACGCAGGGTCCCATCTGCATCTCAGACTCTCCTCCCGTCTCCCCAAACTCCCATCACCACTCTCCCATCTCCCTCAACCCTCACCATCAACCTTCTCATCCCAATTTCCTCATTCCTCACCAGCGACCATCTCGTCCCAATTTCTTCATGCCTCCACCACCTTCTACTTGCACCTCTCCAACCCCTCACCACTCGTCCTCTGTCTCGGGACTGGACTCCCACCAGGTGAACTGCTCACAGCTTGTCAGGGACGAGAGTCATGGAACTAAACGCTTACACACAAAGGACAGTGCACAGTATCATTTACGGGTCAATGGAAGACTAACTGGCAATTCCGGCGATAAATTTACAGAGTTTATGAATGAACGACTCATAGGTGATGGATTTAATGGCCCCTTGTCTCGTGTTACTAATGTCAATCCTCGTCCACAGCATGTTCAAAGTGTAATGTCTTCTGTGAATCATGTGAACTATATACCATATTCTGTGAATTCTACATTGCACTCGACGAATCCTGCCTTACAAACTGTGAAGCATGCAGCACGTGTAATTCCACAAAATCATGTCAACCATGTACAGCATGTTGTGAAGCAAGAACCACATGTGAATCCTTCATTCCATTCTGTAAACGGAGTCCATTATTCTGTGAACCATGCAGTGCAATCTTTGAACCCCTTACCACACACCATGAGCCCTGCAGCATCCCGTCCACTTCATCCTCAGCAGGACCACACCTCACAGCATCAGTCTTTCTGTCCTGGAGACAACTACTCTGTGCTCAGTGATGTGACTGGAGCTGGATTCATTTCAGCTGGATACGCATCAAATGTAATGGGTGACGCGTCAAAAAAGAGAAAACGCGTGGATGCGTCGACAGACTTTCAGAAGAGAGCTTGTTCCGATTATGTGAAGTTTGTTAGGAACCAACAGGTCAGGGTAATGTGACAGTCATGTGGAAGTCATGTGTTGTTACATGACGTCATTGATGCTTACATAGAGACCTTCAGAATTCCATGATATCAAGGTGTTAGAGAAACCATACATGGACGCCCATGTGAAACCACCATGCAAGTGCTATGTTTATTTGATATGAAATGCAAACTTTATTTCTCAGACACCTTTATTCATGGTAAAATTATCATCAAGCGTAGACTCCGTCCTAATTAACTGTTTGAATAACAAAGTCTTTCAAAATGTGCCTTTTTATTTCTTGGAATAAATTATAATGTTGAGAAAAATCGTTTTAAACTTTCCTTTTCCAATTTAAAATGAGTGAGAACGAAATGGAAGTGACGCCTATAGTTTATTCCATATTCACCTATTATTGAATACACCGTTTAATTCAAATACAACGTAAAATTGCAGTTATTCAAAGAACGTATAGAGCCCATCCGACATCACATCATTAGCAAGAAATATCCAAAACTGATAACTTCATGCTTAAAAGGTCTTGAAATAATGAAATGTTAGGAATTGATTTAAACAGTGATTTACAAAAAAAACAAAAAACATGAAATATCTTTTTTACAATAATCATGACTTGTCGACATAAATGCTGGAATATCTCATTATTACTATGGCAACAGCTGCGGAGATATTTAAGTGACGCGTAAAGAGAAGTCGAGGTACTAATAAACATTCAAGGGTATCTATTCACATCTAAAGCGAATCGTGTTTCATTCAATATCATCCTTTGTGATAAATTACCGGAGTCTGTGCATGTCAAACATGCTTTATTCTCCAGATCCGGTCAGAGATTAAGATTAGTAAAGTGACTGACCGACCTCCTTAATCCCTCTCTTGTTGACCGCAATAATGACCAAGCTGAGCTTCAGATGCGTGAAGAACTCAGGCAAACTTCACAGTTGACACTTGACCCATTGTGACGTCACAGTCTACAGGTATCAATGAGTTGCACAGAGTTCACGGGATGTAATTAGCTGAATTGTTGAGGCCCATTTTCTTTGAACATGAATATTTGAGGCCTATTGAGGCCCATTTTGTTTTAGTCTTGAATATTTGACGCCTTCTTTATAAACAATTTAAAAATCGAAGTCTTAAATATAAATATGCAAGCATGTTAGCCGCTGTAGTAGAGGTTAAGAAATCAGCCAAAAGTTCCCTGCCCTAAGGGTTAAGAGTTTTCGAGTATCCCTGCAGTCCGATTCATGAAAATATTTAATTTATTAAAAGCATCCTGCAATTTTATTAATTTTTCGATGTGTTTATCACTAAATAAAGTATACAATAATGAATTAGGACAAAGTGGTTTTGTAAATTCAGTGTTGTTTAAAACGTTGAACAATAAAGTACATAATAAAATTGAATATTTTAATTCATAAAGTATATTTATAAAGTGGTTTTGTAAATTCGGTGTTGGTTTAAACGTTCAACAATTATGTACATAATATTTTTGAATATTCTAATTCATAAAGTAACTGAAATCGTCGCTTTACCTGCATCAAGAAATATGAGATTATTTCCCGAATGTTTTGAAAGGACGGCAGTAACGACTGAGTAAAAAGGAGCACAACATTCTAAGATCTAAGATTACGTTTATTTCCACAACCTTCTCATGTCCTTCCAATGATGTATGTCTGAAATGTACACTAGATAAGAGATATTAGAATTTATGTTTGTAAACGGACGACAAAAAGACACAAAACACGATATATAATCAGGATATAGCTTTTCATTTTATAATTTCATATATAACGTGAAAGGGGATAGATATGCTTACCATTTGTATATAATGCAGTAAAAGAAGCAGTTTTTACAGGTCAGATAAAGTATAACATCAAAGAAGTTAGTATTGATATTCCCTAAAAGTATATGTAATCGAGAGTATTTAGAGAAATTTCGACTCATCTCACATAGTTTTGCAATTGAAACTGACAGATACCATAGTGTTGATATTAATTACCGAAAATGTATTGTATGTAAAGATAATGTTGAAGATGAATTTCATTTTAAATTCATATGTCCATGCTATACTGATTTTAGGAAAGCTTATAAATTAGACCTTATTACTTAGGACGTCCTTCCAAAACTTTCAGTTCATAGACAAATATCAACCTTTTAACATGGAAATCATAATTTTCAGTTGCATTATCATGATTTACGGCCAATTGGCAAAACACCCATTTCGTATAAATTATAAGATTAAATTCTTATAAACGTTGGATAAAAACTAGTGGAATATATGAATATAATTCTTGGGACTCAATAAGAAATTGGATCATCTACTTAGGTTGTGGGTCACATTTCTTTTCAATAAAACAAGATTACGGGTATTTTGTTTAAAAAGTCAGAAATAGAACAAAGGCAATGAAGTCCCCAATCAATGAAATTTCCTCGTGTCACAAAAATGAGTAATGAAAGTTGTCATAGTTGGCATTTGAAGGCCCATTATCCACATGAGAGGAGCCCGAGGAACTACCTGAAGTAGCACTGAAGGTCTCAGATATGAAGGGGAGAATTCCTCTGATCATGAACCATTGTCTGCCAATGACTCTGATGATGACAAATACTCAGCTGTTATTAAACATTATGTATCTATGTGTGTCAGAGTTGGAGGCCCATTATCCACATGATAGGAGCCCGAAGAACTACCTGAATGTCTCAGATATGAAGGGGTAGATTTCCTTTTATCATGAACCATTGTCTGTCAATGGCCCTGATAATGAACAAATACTCAGCTGTTATTAAACATTGTGAATCTATGTGCTACAAATTGGCATATGGCAGTGCTCATATATATATATATATATATATATATATATACATAGTCTCCTACTAGTCTCCATTCCTGTACAGGGTGAAGACAGAAGTTCATGCTCATTTGAACAAAGGGGATGTTTAATTCCATATCTGCATTAAAACTAGCATTACCCGTAGAGAACGGTTCCTCCCCATTCACGAACGCTGACATTGCTGACAACTTATTGAGATTAATGGTTGCTTGTGTGCCACAGACTCTCTTGAACTAAACCAACCACAGAAGTTTGCTACCATTAATTACAAAGACGATAACTATAAATGCACCGCACTCACACCATTGAAGAGAGATTAGCATATTCAAGTCTGGACGATATCTTGACGAGACGTTGATGAGAGGTGTAGGGAGGAAGTAGAGAGGGTTCTGTCATTAACTACCCAGGGGTCAGGGGTCACAAGATTCAGTGGTCAGAGTTCACGAAGTCTCCTGGGATGAGAAGCTGGAATGAATGACACGTGCATTGTCTGTCACTGTCTCTATGTTGTTATTTATGATGATTTAAGTTTAGAAGTTATGGTAAAGTACATAATCAGTTAAGAGAGTTAGCCTATATGTTGACCTTCGCTACATAAACCCGTAACGCCAATCTCTTGCTATGGCAGACAAGACAATATCTGCATTTCCTGAAAGGGTTAAATGGACTTTTAATACAAACGATATTCTGCTGTAAAGAGTCAGTCAAAGGTTCCGTTTGAACTTTGAATGAAGTAGTTTTAGAGAGACTAGCAATGAAACTTTCATATGAAAATGAAGACCATTTTTTAAAATCATTTAAAAAAAAAATTCAGAAAGTTTCATCAATAAATATTACTTTATGCAAAATACCATTTTCTGATGCCTGGATGTTGTGAAGCAATTTCTTTCTTGTGGAAGCCGCTTGCGTATTATAACGATGGATAGTTCACAGTAAATCACTGCTTCTATCTTATCTACCATAACAGATTAGTGTAAATACTATCGTGGACAAGGCGAACTTTGATTTCAAAGCTTTCATTGTTATCGTTAAACTTTTACAGCTGACTCTTGTCTCATTGTGACGTCACAAAGGTGTGTCAAATCCCAGGGATTAACTTAAATCTTGCTGATGATGTAAGCTTGCAACCTGTCAAAATCATGTTGAGGTTTAGTGTTAACGCATTAAATCTTCACGTTAAGTAACTGTTTATCAACGTCAACAGCTTTCTTTTCAACAATTCAACTCAACAATTGCATAGAGTATTAGCATTATTGTTTTAGCATATTAGACAGTATTATGAACATTATAACAAAATAACAAGTTGTCTTCGCACACACTGGATACCAGAATATTGACCACACCTTCTAACTGTTCTTCCAAAGACTCTAAAATCATCATGATACAGGTTTATTTGTATGTTAAAGTTTGCTGTTCAACTCATATTCAGTCTCTGAAAAATGAGTAAAAAACTGTTGTCATTGAAGATAAGAACGGACCCATTAAGTATTCTAGTTCACTTCAGATCTACGCATGATTTCCCAAAGGCTGTGATGTGAAATACCGTTTAATTTATTGTTTTACATCTCTAATTGAACGTCGCAAAACTCTTTAAATGTGTGTATTCCATAAAATTTTGATTTGAAAGCACTAAACTTATCCTTTATATCCACGTATGATATATCCTAATCACTAAACATACTTCAAGTTCCTCTTTGTCGCACAGAGTCATACAAAAGTCATGTTTACCATCTTCTGTATTGGTGTGGAATATGCTTGATGATGAAATAAGAAATGGACTCAGTTGGCTTGTTTAAAAAACACCTTGATTGAAATGTAACATGTAACGTACATCATATTGTCAAAAACTTGTAGAAGTAGATACAACAAAATTATTCATTGTAAATTAAGACTTTGCTGTAGCGATCTAAACGGACATAAATTCGATCGATTTTTACAAGATACGTCATGCTGCCCCTGCGGTCACCATTATGAAGATGCCATTCACTTTTTATTTATTTGTCCAAATTTTGCTCGTTTTCGATCAGAGTGTTTCTTTTACAGCAATGGTTATGACATAAAAACTGTTTTATTTGGAAATCATTCTCTTTCTGACGAAATCAACAAAAACATTGTAAAATCTGTTCATGATTAGTTTACCTTTACAAAGCGTTTTTATGTCTACATCGGGTAAGCTGATAGTCTGTTTACCATTCCCTTTTAAAAAAAAAATCTTGTTTAAGCCAATTTAGTGTGAGTTTAAGAATAACTTTGCTGGGTGTCAAGCTTTACCATTGTATTGAATGTAAGCACCTAACAATTCCAAATGATACTAAACAACCTCGTCTTTCGTTGTAAGCATCTGATGACTTCCTGGTCAGCTAGTTAAAGGGGGAGAAATCCTAACCACAGGAATGGTCACTTATCATATCAAATAACCGTTGAAACGTAAAACCAGGTCTTTGGTCACTTCAGTGACAAAAGTTGATATATTAGCTTGTCCAGTCATTGATAAATCTCATTGATATCCTATATGTTAAGTAGCAAGCGCTAATTGTATAGTCAGTTTAGTGACCGATGCTAAATCGGATAGCCATTCACGTGATCAGTTAACGAAGGCTTTTGTCAGCAGAACGCAGGTAACATAATGTGAACCGATATTCCTCATGAACTCCACACACACTGGGGTTGTTGTTATTTACTGAGTGTGTTCTTATTTTTAAAGGGTCAGTAGAACGTTTTTTGAAAATTTTATATTTTAAATATTTCACTGATTATTGTAAGTTGATGCTAAATGTATTATTTTGACAGTGTCAAATATCTCATTACACAAGCCAATCATCCATAGTCAGAGGACAATGTATGAAGATTCACATAAAATCCATTGGCGGCCATTTTGTGTGAACACCTTTAATTCATCTTGTGTAAGAAAAGGGAATAGCATGGCTTAACTTTACAGTATATATTTCAATTATTACTGCTTCGTTTAGTTTAAATAGATGGTCTTTCAATTGGAACAACTTATTTTCATTTTCCTGACATCACCTTATATTCCCCCTTAAAACGTGCTACTGCCCCTTTACCCCCGGAAACAAATTTCAACTGGGTTGCGTTATAATCATGTACTATAATAACATTACATCATAAACTAGAACGTCCCCTTGAATTTCGTTTCCAAAGAAAAAAGCCCCCGATAGGACTGACAATTAATGAATTTACATCGAATGGGTACGAATTTCATGAACCAATTCCGAATTACCCTACATTTGCGTTTAATTAAGGTTTAGTTTGATGTGGAATTAGGGCGAGTTCTTCATAGCTTATAGCACTCAAGTTAAAACGTTAAATTCGTATTCATTCGATATCTTATACTCATGGATTAATTTTTTTTTTAAATTGAGTGTACCAATATGGACTCCAAGAATCAGCAAGACAAGTACAAAGATGCTCGGTAGGGATAGGTTATAGTATCTATATTTTTGTAAAATGCCAACAATAGTCACACGTATGAGCATTGGGTGTAGCCTTCACAACTTCTTAACTGATTCCTTGAATTCTTACCGTGTTCATGGTATTCTCCTATTAATCGTGGTGAATTCTTTGCATTATTGTTCCAAATTGCATAAGAAAATTTGCAAATTATCACAAATGCTCACATTACATTACATATTAGTTTATTCGTGCACATTTGCGGGTTTCGTGAGCGTTGTGATGGGAGTTATTAGCAACCCTGCGTATTTCATTTCACACAAACATGATGAAAAATAATTGCAGTCTACTCATGACATTGTGTTAAGTTCTTCCCTTTCTCTGTTATAGCTTTCGTTTCTTAAATGTTTATAATTCCTTGTTTTTTTTGTAACTAATTGGCGGACATTTTATTGACATTAAGCTAAGTAATTATTTTCCCTATCCCCACATATTTCAAAGTATTTTGAGGCGTCTTTATTAAGTATTAATAACTGAGTGTATGCATATTCTTCCTTAGTCGTGCTTCATTACTGTGTAGAGCCTTGTGTAGATCATAATTCCGAAGCCTTCATTGACTGAATACACAAATGGAAATCTAAAAGACATTGACTAATAGAAATGAAGATAAAGTTATTTTATATATATTTTAAACACCAAATACTTGCTCATTATCAAGTAAAGAGGCAAAGAGGAGGTTGTTACGAGGGGTTTGTTTGTTTTTGGGGACGAATGTAGATTTTATTAGCGCTTCGATTGATTGATTACAGCGCTTTCTTCCATAGATTAACTAGAAATGCAAAAAGGTTTTTCCTGTTGTAGAGGAAGTAGATTGATTTCATTTCCCACAGTTCACATTAAATAGCCTTTTCATAATGTATTTCAATAGCAAATTGTATTTGAACTATTTAAGCGAGCGCTTCATACACTTAGCATGACAATCAAGAATTGAAACATTGCAACAATCAGAGTCGGCTATATCGCCCGATAACTCGAGGGAAGAGTGAAATATATTTTACCATAGTTCAATGTGGTAACCCTTTACAACAAGTTAAGTTGAAAGCTATCCTTAGCAAATCATCAGTGATGAATTCATCTCAACACAAAATGCTTGTTTATAATCCTTACATTTTCATTGCCTTGGGAAATATTGTTACCTTCGTTTGATTGAAACAGACAAAGTTCTGTAAATTAAATAACGATACACGACGATTGTTCAATCTACCAAGTTTCAGTGAGCTGTGCCGAATGGATTTTGAGTTGACACCCGGAAATGACTCATTCTATGTAGTGTTTTCATGAAAACTGCCAAAATAAATCAAACCCCCAACAGGCACTACTAAACATGATGATGGGAGCATATATATATCAATTTTCATTGGACTAAGCCTTATACTTTCGATATATGTGATAACAGGCTTTCTCAACCAAAATTGTGATTTATGGCAAATGATATTCTTATTCATACTCTTAGTCACGCCCATCCAATATTTTCCTCTCTATGAAGCAAAAGGTGTTGCTGCACGAACGTTGTCAATTGAGTCCGTGCATCGCAAGGTGAAATTGAATTTCACCTTGCGATGCACGGACTCAAGTAAATACCATGTCGCACGAGCTTTACACAATCGAAAGCACATGGTTTGAAGGTGGAGAGGAAAATGAAGTGATCTCATGTTTTGAACAAAATTATGGCCGTGTTTCAATGTCTTTTCAGGAGGAAGCAAAGGTGTGTTGAATTTTAAAGTATAGTCATGGATGTGCTGTTGAATGTTATTAATGCGTGGATCTTCGAAGATGCTGAAGTATGTCACAGAGGGTTTACACGGTATAAAACAAGCTGTCAACTAGCAAGTTCATATCTATGTATTTTGCTGTTGAAACATTATTCGTATGTAACTATTATTTTAAATATCATTTAGTTATATAAATACATTTTGTTATATAAATACATTTTGTTGTGTGTTCATAATATTGTTAAATGACATCGTGATTAAAAGCTTTACAACTCTGAAATTGTAATCAATTTAGCATGTTTCTTTCTGATTGGTCCATTCATATGTTTTTCACTAACTTTATTCAAAAGTCAGATTCAAAATGTTTTGAAATGAAATTAGCAAAAATATGTATACCTAGAGAGAGATTAAGCACATCGACCAAACGCACCCTGGGTGTGAAGAGGTAAGGTTATACAATCGCACGCCTGGTTATACGAAATAATAATCCGGTACCGAGTGGATATGGAAAATAACCTCGCGAGGGCGTAGCCCAAGGAGAGGATATTTACATAAGCTGAGGTAATCGTGTTATTGTTTGACTTACAGTCCCGCAGAACACTCCTGCAATGGTTTCAACTAAATTTGTTTGTCTACAATAATATATAAACGTTGATGTGATTTAATTCGCGAATTTAACATATCTTGATAACAATAAACATTTAGACTACTTACAATACCCCGTAATATTAGGGTTTTAGAACAAAACACTTGATTCCTTACATTAAAACTATTCTATTACAATGTTTCAACTAAATTTGTTTATCCTCTGATATTGACCCGATAACAACACCAAGTGGTGTATAATGTTATAATATACTCCATGTATAAAATTAGATGTTGTGCTCAAACAATTTTATAAAATATTACCATCTGTTTACCGTTTACTATGAATATATTTAGAAACTTTAGTGTTTGTTCTCTGCTGGAAGGTGAATGTCCAATAACAAACTCGAATCTTATGGAATGATACAGAGATTGTTGTATTGATATCCTCAAGCAGAGTAGTGAAGTACCTTGACCTCTTTGAAAATATTTCATTCAAGGTATGTCACGGGTTCAGGTCGGGTATAGTCCATAGACAATACACGAAGACAGGTGTCGTCACAAAGGAAACACAAATCACTTTATTGCCTGTAAACACGATTAAGCAACATTAGAACTATATTACTCGATTAATAATATAATATATACAGTATATTGTTTGACGACCTTCAAATTTGGCAGATCTCACCCAAAACGAAATTCACGATGTATCACATATACCATAAGTGTTTGCCCTTGCAGTTAAAGTCTAGGATGGTCAAACAGTTTTCAGACTAAAACACTTTACCCGCTGATGATGATGAAACTGATTGAGCAACTATAAATGCCTTTGATTCAAAATAAAGGTTTCTTGAATAAATGCTATATGCTACTCGACAAAATATATTAATCCCAATATCAAGTAAGAATTTAAAAATGTAGTAATGGTGGACATTGGATGTGCTTGCTCAGGCAACATGTACATCATGAAACGTTACTGTCGGTGACACAATAGCTCAGGAGAAGTCGATCATTGAAAAGGCGCATTTTAATGTACTTTTAACGTAACGGGAACATTATTTCATCAATTAAGTTGAATTAAATGTTTTTAGTTTTCGTTACATCAGGTAATAACAGCGTTTTTGTCTTAACATATAGATAAGAGTCACTGTAGTTGCTACGTTTTTGCAAAAGGCAATATAAAATTACACCCAGCCCGGAGTCTAAACTTTTGTCGAGGGGTATATATATACAGGTTATTCAAGTACATCGGGAGGTCAAGAAATGTCAGTTATCTTAACCAGCTGTCGGTCCACATGATGTGCAACTTTTTACAGGTCAAACAGAAAGGCTTTTATCTCTGTTTTTGGTATTTTTCAGTTCCAAATCTCACACTGAACTAGAAGCAAGACAGATCAAAACATTAAACAAACGGAATATGGTTTGGACTGATGGGACTATCAACTCACAAACAAGTCTTAGTTAAAATAAACTGATATCAATGTAAAGCAAAGACATAACATGTAGTCCCTCGTCTTCGTGTATCATCTATTGACGATACACGACCTGAACCCGTGAGTCCGTGACATTCCTTAAGTATTTACAGAAAGGCCAAGCCACATCTATGACACTTCTGCTTGAGGATATCGAAGTCAAAGTCGGCCCATATACACATGGTACAAAGGTGCTAAGATATATGCATACATTTTACAAATATGATTTACATTTCTGATAATAGTTTGTCTCTTAAGATAACAGCATGTTTTGCAAAGAGTGCTAGATTGCGTATTACGTTTTGGTTTCTTGAAGACATAGTCGAAATAAAGACATAGAAGGGTACATAGAAAGGTAATCATTTGGAATATATTGTTTCCTTAGATCAGCATAATGAGGGCAAACGAAAGCCAAATGGCTTTCATCTTCGACAGCAGATTTACATAAAGGACATATTCGTAAGTTTCCACTTATCAAAAGTCTCCTGCCCTTATTCACAGCTAAGTCTAACAAGACCAATCGGAAACATAAAAAAGGTTCGTCTGATATTTCTTGATGTCAGTATAGAATGGTACAACTCAGGTTGGATTAGATTCTTGTGTGATCTTTACAGTTGGTACGTGTACTAGTGACTAATGTCAATATTTGAATGCCATTCTTGATGAAATATATTATCAATACAAAAACCCCAGTGAAAATATCTCACTGATTTCTTCAAACAATAACCAAAATCAATTTCCAGATGGCGCATGCCAAAAAGTCTGCATGATTTAGTCAAGGCAAAAATTATGCAATTAATCGTATAATTGAATAGTCCAGGGGTGGGATTACAGAGGAAGTTGATGATCAAAGCAGATTCAGCAACAGTGTATTACTTACTAAATAAAGATGAAAGCGTCTGTTTGTATGCAGTTACTAAATTACCCAACTTCACCTTTTCAGTCGATATATAAGTACACCGAGAGAGTTGCATATTCAGAATGTAAGAAGTGAAACAAATATGATGTTGGTGTAGTTCAAATTTAAAAATAGGTACTTTGTCGTAGATCGAAAAATTAGTTTTTACTTACCGAACTATAGGCCTACTCCTATAAGTTGGCCATAACTTTTACGTACTAGTACTTGAACGTCATGTCAGCACATGCACGTGCAGGCTTACATTGCATTATTTGGTGTAAACAGCACTGCGAAGGTTCACACATGTTTATGATTTCTTTACCGGAATCTAAATACAGACGTTAATTAAACACAAACGGTGCTTCACGTCAAAGACGTCGTTAAAAGTCCGAGCAAATGGTAGCTGAGTTAACTTAGCTTGATTACGTTCTCTCTATCGTCGCGGGGCTTTGTATCTTAGCTAAGCAAATGGCAGATGCATTTGAATGCTTTAAACTGGCCCATCTCAGCGTCACATTGCAAACGCACTTGAACCAAAGCCTTGTTAACAGAGCATGGAACCGACATCAAACCTTTGATACAGCAGCACACTGTCATCGTGGTCATCGTCAAAGGTCACCAACGCAACGGCAAGATGATTTCACCACCCTTCAGAGACGCGTCATCCATTCTGGACAGCTACTTCCCTGCGAAAAGAGATCCTAAAATCTCCGGGATGGATATTTCCACACTAACGATACAGAACCGTCTCCGTATTGCTGTGTCGCGGCACCCTGTTCACATGATTACAAGGCTTGGTCGAGTTTATAAACAACAAGCCATGCTTGTAGGGACTAAGACATTTTGAACACTGAATGGACAGGATATTACTTCCTTGTTTGAGGCTGTATAAGTTTTGGCTAATAGAAGTTTTGGGATGATTCAGAAGTGAAGACACTTTCTTCTCTATTCTCCTCTATTCTGCAGACACACGTTGTTAGTCGGTAATTCATTACAGGATATATGTCGCTAACCAGTTAACAAGAGACGCTATAGCCTATAAGGAAGATAACATGAAATTTTTAATTTTTAAAGTTTAAATGCACACGTCGTGGGAGATAACCGTTTGTTCAGTTAGGTAGCCGCCATGTTGTTTGTGTTCGTGGTCCTCGCAGTCACAGTCGTGTCTCAGAATGTAGTGCAGGGTAGAGCGTTCCAAAATCGACCCCCCTCCCCCTCCCCTTCCCACTCCAAACCCTTCAACACCTGGGTGGTGATTGTTGCCGGCTCCAATGGATGGACGAACTATCGTCATCAGGTATGTTCAAAGGGCAAATCAATTATAAGTTGGACTTGTGCATCAGTATTTGCTTTTCTCATGAATTTATCTTCTCAGCTCATCTGGCATGTAAGGCCCGATGGGCTTATGGCATGGCATGGTTGTCCGGCGTCCGTCCGTCCATCCGTCCATCCTGCCGTCCGTAAACTTTGTGGAATTTCGACTTCTTCTCCAGAACAATAAGGCCTATAGAAAGCTGAAACTTAGTGTACAGACTCCTTGGCTAGTGAGGATTATAAATTGTTGCTTTTTTGGCCCTGTGGCCCCTAATAAGGGCCGCAGGGGCCAAACCCTTCAAACCTATTTTTATCTTCTTCTCCAGAACCATAAGGCCTAGAAAGCTGAAACTTTGTGTACAGGCTCCTTGACTATTGAGGATTATAAATTGTAGCTTTGGTGGCCCTGTGTCCCCAACTAAGGGGGAACCACATTGGCCACACCCTAAACCAAAATCACTGAAATGTAAAGCCTGATGAGCTACAGAGCCAATGGCTCTATTTTCCCCCCATGAAATCCCTCTCATGGAAGATCTGTCTACCGGTACATATATTTTGATTAATTAGCCTTAAATAAGTATTGCAACGCCAGATTTCCGTGCAACTAAGGTCGTAAACGAAGTTATGTTAGTTATCGACATTATCATAGCGGATCCACAGGGGGAAACTGGGTGTGCGCATCCAACCAAAAAGAGCTTTAGGTAAAGTAAGTGAGAGTCGTTGACATGCTACAAAACTCATTATACATGCATGTTTAACTTTCTCAACCAAGTCATAAAGATAATCGTCCTGTTGATACGTATCTTTTTTATCCAAAGTAGGCTAAAAACCTCCCCCTTGGCCGATACCTTGGGCAGCGGGCATTCTTTGACGGAAAGCCCTCGCGAGAGGAGCTTATCCATTACTTACAAGACCCTCTTTAAATGTTAACAAAGCCCTCCCAGTCGGGTATTAAATCGACTTAACTCACGATGTCCTTTTTCAAATATCCATATTTACATGTCAAGGTGTTTACGGATGAAAATTAACTTTTTGTATAAAATGACTGACCTTCGAAATCAAACCTCAAAATGAGAATACCAGTTTCCAAATGGGTTCTTTTATGAGAGACCGTCTCGACCCCGAAACCTATACAACTTAACGTCAGCCCTCTGTACCACAACGGCTTAGAAGAGTTGACTGTTTAGGTTCTCTTAAACTATGACTTGAAGAATGATGGGTTACTCTTTTTACATATAGATTGGGGCTAAACAAGCGGTGAATACTTGCAATCTTTTTCGGTATATAAGAAAGAGAACGACCTCTCTTTTAGGATTTCCGCCTAAACATTCCTCAGGCAATCGGCATTCTTTCAGCCAAGGAATTACATCATAGAAATAAAAATCCTTGTTTCAGCGTAAAGCCCTCTTTATCGCAACTTGCCAAATATATGCGTGACAACGAGTTTCCGGATCTTTGGTATTGATAAGTGATTATAAAAACAAAATTCAATAATAACAAACACTCACTGAAAAGTAATGTTTTCCAAACTGAAAAATAGATATTGGAATAATGTACTTTTTCATTTCACAAAATATACAGCGGAAATGTCAGTTGCGCTAAAAATAGCACAGACACTAAGCTCATAACATCGTTTGCGTTAAGATATTCGCTGTACGGAGTTTGGCGAGCCTGTTTGTAAATAAGGTAACGTCTATATTCCATTCACATGGCGACCACCTATTTTCCTCGTTTTTATCGACTGGTACGACCTTGCGTATTATTGCATAGCGACTTCTATAAATAGAAATCCCAAAACATGCGTTCAGAAGCTAAAACTATCGCGAGCGCTGACGAAATACGAACGGGAGTGCTGCATTATCATAGTTTCAAGAAGATATACTCAACATAAGCAGTTAGAGTATGTCTATAGCTTGCAGCAACCTTCTAACGGAAAGTAACACACAAATATAAAATCTTTTTTTTCCAGATAAACAATGGATTTAAAATGTAAACAAGTGGTGTCATTTACATACAGTGGTCAATGTGTGGATGAGATTGAGACGTTGGTTATTCAGGGGTAAAGACGGCGTCTCCTTTAAATCATTAGGCTTATAGACAACGAACCATTACTCAATATTACCCATTTATACATTTTTATACCTCCACAAAGAAAACTATAGATTATGTTGAAAATTTAATAAGATACAGATGCTACAAAGTGGTCGACGAATGGATGATATTTAGACATTGCCTATATAAGGGGAAAGGAGGTCTTATTCAAATCTTTACAGACAACTAACCGTAATCAATATCACCAAATATAACTATCTGGCCTTAAGTCTACATCCTGATGTACCCCTCCATAAAGAAAAATATAGAATTTGTTCAACATTAAATAAAATACAGAAGTTAAAAAGTGGTCGACGAATGGATGAGATTTAGACATAGGTTATATAGGGGGAAAGGGAGGTCTTATTCAAATGTTTACAGAATACTGACCGTTATCAATATCACTATATATAAGTATTTGGCCTTTAGTCTACATCCTGATGTACCCCTCCATAAAGAAAAATATAGAATTTGTTCAAAATTAAATAAAATACAGAAGTTAAAAAGTGGTCGACGAATGGATGAGATTTAGACATAGCTTATATAGGGGGGAAAGGGAGGTCTTATTCAAATCTTTACAGACAACTGACCGTTATCAATATCACTATATATAAGTATTTGGCCTTTAGTCTACATCCTGATGTTCCCCTCCATAAAGAAAAATATAGAATTTGTTGGAAATGAAATAGAATATTGAAGTTAAGAAGTGGTCGACGAATGGATGAGATTTAGACATTGTTTATATAGGGGGAAAGGGAGGTCTTATTCAAATCTTTACAGAAAACTGACCGTAATCAATATCACTTAATATAAGTATTTGGCCTTTAGTCTACATCCTGATGTACCCCCTCATAAAGAAAAATATAGAATTTGTTGAAAATTAAATAAAATACAGAAGTTACAAAGTGGTCGACGAATGGATGAGATTTAGACATAGATTATATAGGGAAAAGGGAGGTCTTATTCAAATCTTTACAGACAACTGACCGTTATCAATATCACTTAATATAAGTATTTGGCCTTTAGTCTACATCCTGATGTACCCCTCGATAAAGAAAAATATAGAATTTGTTCAAAATTAAATAAAATACAGAAGTTAAAAAGTGGTCGACGAATGGATGAGATTTAGACATAGCTTATATAGGGGGGAAAGGGAGGTCTTATTCAAATCTTTACAGACAACTGACCGTTATCAATATCACTATATATAAGTATTTGGCCTTTAGTCTACATCCTGATGTTCCCCTCCATAAAGAAAAATATAGAATTTGTTGAAAATTAAATAAAATACAGAAGTTATAAAGTGGTCGACGAATGGATGAGATTTAGACATAGATTATATAGGGAAAAGGGAGGTCTTATTCAAATCTTTACAGAAAACTGACCGTTATCAATATCACTATATATAAGTATTTGGCCTTTAGTCTACATGCTGATGTACCCCTCCATAAAGAAAAATATAGAATGTGTTAAAAATTAAATAAAATACAGAAGTTAAAAAGTGGTCGACGAATGGATGAGATTTAGACATAGGTTATATAGGGGGAAAGGGAGGTCTTATTCAAATGTTTACAGAATACTGACCGTTATCAATATCACTATATATAAGTATTTGGCCTTTAGTCTACATCCTGATGTACCCCTCCATAAAGAAAAATATAGAATTTGTTGAAAATTAAATAAAATACAGAAGTTACAAAGTGGTCGACGAATGGATGAGATTTAGACATAGATTATATAGGGAAAAGGGAGGTCTTATTCAAATCTTTACAGAAAACTGACCGTTATCAATATCACTATATATAAGTATTTGGCCTTTAGTCTACATGCTGATGTACCCCTCCATAAAGAAAAATATAGAATTTGTTCAAAATTAAATAAAATACAGAAGTTAAAAAGTGGTCGACGAATGGATGAGATTTAGACATAGCTTATATAGGGGGGAAAGGGAGGTCTTATTCAAATCTTTACAGACAACTGACCGTTATCAATATCACTATATATAAGTATTTGGCCTTAAGTCTACATCCTGATGTTCCCCTCCATAAAGAAAAATATAGAATTTGTTGGAAATGAAATAGAATATTGAAGTTAAGAAGTGGTCGACGAATGGATGAGATTTAGACATTGTTTATATAGGGGGAAAGGGAGGTCTTATTCAAATCTTTACAGAAAACTGACCGTTATCAATATCACTTAATATAAGTATTTGGCCTTTAGTCTACATCCTGATGTACCCCTCCATAAAGAAAAATATAGAATTTGTTGAAAATTAAATAAAATACAGAAGTTACAAAGTGGTCGACGAATGGATGAGATTTAGACATAGATTATATAGGGAAAAGGGAGGTCTTATTCAAATCTTTACAGACAACTGACCGTTATCAATATCACTTAATATAAGTATTTGGCCTTTAGTCTACATCCTGATGTACCCCTCGATAAAGAAAAATATAGAATTTGTTCAAAATTAAATAAAATACAGAAGTTAAAAAGTGGTCGACGAATGGATGAGATTTAGACATAGCTTATATAGGGGGGAAAGGGAGGTCTTATTCAAATCTTTACAGACAACTGACCGTTATCAATATCACTATATATAAGTATTTGGCCTTTAGTCTACATCCTGATGTTCCCCTCCATAAAGAAAAATATAGAATTTGTTGAAAATTAAATAAAATACAGAAGTTATAAAGTGGTCGACGAATGGATGAGATTTAGACATTGTTTATATAGGGGGAAAGGGAGGTCTTATTCAAATCTTTACAGAAAACTGACCGTTATCAATATCACTTAATATAAGTATTTGGCCTTTAGTCTACATCCTGATGTACCCCTCCATAAAGAAAAATATAGAATTTGTTGAAAATTAAATAAAATACAGAAGTTACAAAGTGGTCGACGAATGGATGAGATTTAGACATAGATTATATAGGGAAAAGGGAGGTCTTATTCAAATCTTTACAGAAAACTGACCGTTATCAATATCACTATATATAAGTATTTGGCCTTTAGTCTACATCCTGATGTACCCCTCCATAAAGAAAAATATAGAATTTGTTCAAAATTAAATAAAATACAGAAGTTAAAAAGTGGTCGACGAATGGATGAGATTTAGACATAGATTATATAGGGAAAAGGGAGGTCTTATTCAAATCTTTACAGAAAACTGACCGTTATCAATATCACTATATATAAGTATTTGGCCTTTAGTCTACATCCTGATGTACCCCTCCATAAAGAAAAATATAGAATTTGTTCAAAATTAAATAAAATACAGAAGTTAAAAAGTGGTCGACGAATGGATGAGATTTAGACATAGGTTATATAGGGGGAAAGGGAGGTCTTATTCAAATGTTTACAGAATACTGACCGTTATCAATATCACTATATATAAGTATTTGGCCTTTAGTCTACATCCTGATGTACCCCTCCATAAAGAAAAATATAGAATTTGTTGAAAATTAAATAAAATACAGAAGTTACAAAGTGGTCGACGAATGGATGAGATTTAGACATAGATTATATAGGGAAAAGGGAGGTCTTATTCAAATCTTTACAGAAAACTGACCGTTATCAATATCACTATATATAAGTATTTGGCCTTTAGTCTACATGCTGATGTACCCCTCCATAAAGAAAAATATAGAATTTGTTCAAAATTAAATAAAATACAGAAGTTAAAAAGTGGTCGACGAATGGATGAGATTTAGACATAGGTTATATAGGGGTAAAGGGAGGTCTTATTCAAATGTTTACAGAATACTGACCGTTATCAATATCACTATATATAAGTATTTGGCCTTTAGTCTACATCCTGATGTACCCCTCCATAAAGAAAAATATAGAATTTGTTGAAAATTAAATAAAATACAGAAGTTACAAAGTGGTCGACGAATGGATGAGATTTAGACATAGATTATATAGGGAAAAGGGAGGTCTTATTCAAATCTTTACAGAAAACTGACCGTTATCAATATCACTATATATAAGTATTTGGCCTTTAGTCTACATGCTGATGTACCCCTCCATAAAGAAAAATATAGAATTTGTTCAAAATTAAATAAAATACAGAAGTTAAAAAGTGGTCGACGAATGGATGAGATTTAGACATAGCTTATATAGGGGGGAAAGGGAGGTCTTATTCAAATCTTTACAGACAACTGACCGTTATCAATATCACTATATATAAGTATTTGGCCTTTAGTCTACATCCTGATGTTCCCCTCCATAAAGAAAAATATAGAATTTGTTGGAAATGAAATAGAATATTGAAGTTAAGAAGTGGTCGACGAATGGATGAGATTTAGACATTGTTTATATAGGGGGAAAGGGAGGTCTTATTCAAATCTTTACAGAAAACTGACCGTTATCAATATCACTTAATATAAGTATTTGGCCTTTAGTCTACATCCTGATGTACCCCTCGATAAAGAAAAATATAGAATTTGTTCAAAATTAAATAAAATACAGAAGTTAAAAAGTGGTCGACGAATGGATGAGATTTAGACATAGATTATATAGGGAAAAGGGAGGTCTTATTCAAATCTTTACAGAAAACTGACCGTTATCAATATCACTATATATAAGTATTTGGCCTTTAGTCTACATGCTGATGTACCCCTCCATAAAGAAAAATATAGAATTTGTTCAAAATTAAATAAAATACAGAAGTTAAAAAGTGGTCGACGAATGGATGAGATTTAGACATAGGTTATATAGGGGGAAAGGGAGGTCTTATTCAAATGTTTACAGAATACTGACCGTTATCAATATCACTATATATAAGTATTTGGCCTTTAGTCTACATCCTGATGTACCCCTCCATAAAGAAAAATATAGAATTTGTTCAAAATTAAATAAAATACAGAAGTTACAAAGTGGTCGACGAATGGATGAGATTTAGACATAGATTATATAGGGAAAAGGGAGGTCTTATTCAAATCTTTACAGAAAACTGACCGTTATCAATATCACTATATATAAGTATTTGATCTTTAGCCTACATCTTAAAATACCCCTCCATGAAGAAAAATATAAAATATGGTGAAAATTAAAGAAGATACGGAAGTTACAAAGTGGTCGACGAATGGATGAGATTTAGACATAGATTATATAGGGAATATGGGGGGTCTTATTCAAATCTTTACAGACAACTGACCGTTATCAATAACACTTAATATAAGTATTTGGCCTTTAGTCTACATGCTGATGTACCCCTCCATAAAGAAAAATATAGAATTTGTTCAAAATTAAATAAAATACAGAAGTTAAAAAGTGGTCGACGAATGGATGAGATTTAGACATAGGTTATATAGGGGGAAAGGGAGGTCTTATTCAAATGTTTACAGAATACTGACCGTTATCAATATCACTATATATAAGTATTTGGCCTTTAGTCTACATCCTGATGTACCCCTCCATAAAGAAAAATATAGAATTTGTTCAAAATTAAATAAAATACAGAAGTTACAAAGTGGTCGACGAATGGATGAGATTTAGACATAGATTATATAGGGAAAAGGGAGGTCTTATTCAAATCTTTACAGAAAACTGACCGTTATCAATATCACTATATATAAGTATTTGGCCTTTAGTCTACATGCTGATGTACCCCTCCATAAAGAAAAATATAGAATTTGTTCAAAATTAAATAAAATACAGAAGTTAAAAAGTGGTCGACGAATGGATGAGATTTAGACATAGGTTATATAGGGGGAAAGGGAGGTCTTATTCAAATGTTTACAGAATACTGACCGTTATCAATATCACTATATATAAGTATTTGGCCTTTAGTCTACATCCTGATGTACCCCTCGATAAAGAAAAATATAGAATTTGTTCAAAATTAAATAAAATACAGAAGTTACAAAGTGGTCGACGAATGGATGAGATTTAGACATAGGTTATATAGGGAAAAGGGAGGTCTTATTGAAATCTTTACAGAAAAGTGACCGTTATCAATATCACTTTTTATAAGTATTTGGCCTTTAGTCTACATGCTGATGTACCCCTCGATAAAGAAAAAAACAGAATTTGTTGGAAATGAAATAGAATATTTAAGTTACAAAGTGGTCGACGAATGGATGAGATTTAGTCATAGCTTATATAGGGAAAAGGGAGGTCTTATTCAAATCTTTACAGACAACTGACCGTTATCAATATCACTATATATAAGTATTTGGCCTTTAGTCTACATCCTGATGTACCCCTCCATAAAGAAAAATATAGAATGTGTTAAAAATTAAATAAAATACAGAAGTTACAAAGTGGTCGTCGAATGGATGAGATTTAGACATTGCTTATATAGGGGGAAAGGGTACCCTTTAAATCTTTACAGGCAACTGACCGTTATCAATATCACTCACTATAAGTATTTGGCCTTTCGTCTACATCCTTATGTACCCCTCCATAAAGAAAAATATAGAATGTGTTGGAAATCAAATAAAATACAGAAGTTACAAAGTGGTCGACGAATGGATGAGATTTAGAAATATTTTATATGGGGGTAAAAGGGGGGTCCCTTTAAATCTTTAGAGACAACTAACCGTTATCAATATAACTCAATAAAAGTATTTGTTCTTTAGCTTATATACTGAAGTACCTCTTCATTAGGAAAAATAAAGAATATGTTGAAAATTAAATAAGATACAGAAGTTACAAAGTGGTCGACGAATGGATGAGATTTAGACATTTAGTCTTTAGCTTACATCCTGAAGTACCTTTTCATAAAGAAAAATATAGAATATGTTGAAAATTAAATAAGATACAGAAATTACAAAAGTGGTCGACAAATGGATGAGATTTACACATTGGTTATATATGAAAAAGGGACGTCTAGACAAAGGAGACAATCCTTCTTGTCTGTCGGCTTGATGGAAGGGGAAATTGATGGCAGTAAGAACGTCCTCCTGCGTTTGTTGGCGCTTGGGTTCTCGCAGATATGAAATCTGTTGCAAGACTGTATCAAGACCAGTGATCCTTCTTGTGAAGGACGGCCATAATGGCTGCGAGGTTCATGTTGATAGAAAAGGCCTTAAGGTACTCTCACTGCTCGCACCTCGAACCCTTCCACCTTGCAAAATGCCATAAAGGAAGACCATTGGAAGTCGTACAGTTTGCTCGTGGATGACTGCTGAGAGTTCGCCACTGCGCTGGCCACCAGCTAAAAGGTCAACATTCGGTTCCCTGAACTGAAGACAAATCGCCTCGAACCTTCCACCCCTGAGTTGCACCCTAGCAGTTTCGTGTAGCGTCCCATCCGTTCTTCCGTGACAAGGCTTGGTCCTGAGCCATGACCAGCAAGACGCCTAGGAAGACGATTGATGCAGATGGTACAAGATCCGACTTGTCTGAGTTGACCAGGCGTCTGAACAGATCGATTACAAAGTCTCCTTGTATCGAAAGAACAGATGGGAAGTGATGATTGCTGAACACGTCGCCCAGATACATTGCAAATTGCACGTCGTGCTTGTGCAAGAACTGAACGACGGCCTGGTCCGAGTGAACAGCCATGGTGCTGTTGAGATTCCGAACGGTAGGATGCTCCATTTGAAGTGACGTCCCGCCAGAACGAACCAGAGATACTTGCAAACCAGGGGGTAGCCCCGTAAGACGACCTCCTACTGGCCTGTCCCTGGCCGTCACAAATTTGCTTTGCTTTGAGATTGATTGGGACCCTTGCCTGGAACCCCCCTTCATGAAAGGAAAAGATGTCGGTCCTACAACTTGCCGGCGATTCGGGCGAGCTCCCT
Organism: Steromphala cineraria; assembly: GCA_916613615.1. NCBI lineage: Eukaryota > Metazoa > Mollusca > Gastropoda > Trochida > Trochidae > Steromphala > Steromphala cineraria. The sequence goes on from OU744724.1 coordinate 24,458,002, forward strand.
TTAGGTCTTTAGGCATTGCTTTGCCTATGCAGGAGACCCTGCCACCTCCAGGTGTTAGGCGGTTGGTGAGCTCTTGTTGCGCTTCTGCGACCTGCCCATCAAAGAGCGTCGCTGACATTCCTGGGGCATTTCTGAAACGAGAGCACATCTTTGCAGGGAGATTGGTGTGCGACAGAAACCAATCTTGTTTCAGATTGGTGATTCTGCTGACATTTGGGAGGTGCTCAACGTTATCTGGGCCAGGTTCCCTGCCACAGAACCCAAACGCCGATACAATGTCTACGCACCAACCCCATCCCCGCCTCCTTGGCGAAGTCGCTCATGACTTGGCAGGCATGGGCGACTGAGTTTGCCATCCCCAACATGCTTCAGGCTTCCTTGACCAGGTGGGACAAGTGGCCGTCAGACACCAAGTGGGCGATGATGTCCTCATCACTCAGAGAGAAAGATGGGTGGTGAAGCGACTGGGAGTCCCGACCTCTGGCGATCAGTGATCACTAGAGGCGGGAGAAGACAGTCCAGAGCTGCCGAGGAGACATGAGTCTCATGATCCTTGCCTGCTGCCAGGAAGAGACACACTGTGCCGACTCGCTATTTCCTCTTTCCGCACCTTCTTGGTCTGAGAGCATTCCTCACCTGTCTCCTGAAATTTGACCTGACACCAGTCTACAATGGCGCCCATGCACTCGACCTGGACATGCGCCTCCTCATCCCGTGAGCCGCCAGAGGAGGAAGACAGCAGAGTGAAGACACTACTCGCTTCTGTCCTCCACCTTGGAGCCAAACACTTCAGGAGAAGATGGATGGGGAGGTGATCCCTCCTGTCAGATCCTGTGGAAACAGAGATTGACCCAGTCTCGGCGAACACTGATCAGAGACTGTACCATGTCCCGAAACAAAAGCCAGGATGTTGTCCTTGAACGCATCCTGGTTGAAAACCATAGTTGACGACGCCTTGGCATGCTTCTCTCTCTTGGACTTTTTGGTCCTCCAGTGGCGACTTGCCTTCTGTTGGGAATCAGCAGGCAGGCGAGTCTGAAATTCCCTAGGGACAAACCCCTCAGTGGGGGAGCGCCAGCGGATCCTGTGGAGTTGCATCTTGGCGACGCAACCGCCCACGAACCAGGAAGGAGATTTCCTCAAACTCTGTGGCGTCCTCAGAGATAATGAGGGGGGCGCCACGGAGGTCGTCATCAAGGAGTTAGCACTCAGCTTCTTTGCCCTAGAGCGCTGGTGGAAGAGCCAGACTCAAGGTGAGCCAAGTCGCACGGGATCAAATCCATCCCAAGTCTTTAAAGATGCTGTATCATACTTGCAAGCGGTTCAGGATGAAACTTAGCTATTGAGAAATCAAATACATCACTTTGTAGAAAAATCTTTCGTCGAAATTTTGATACCATATTTAGATTGTTTAATCAACAATAACATACTTATTTCGACACTTCAAGCACAGTACTCCTCCTGGAAAGGGCATGTCATTTTGCGAACCCGCTTTCGATGACATAATCATTATGCTTGTAGGATGTACACCGTGTCTCAACTACCGTAATTGCGTTCGATGGGTATCAACTTTGACAACAACGAATACCTAATTTGGAGAAAAAGAATATAAAATCTAGTAGAGCGCGACAAAGACGGTTTTCAAGCGTACAATTAGAAACAGGAAGTTGTGAAATGGTCACACTTGATTCGCCCTTATGTCGACTGCCGTTTCGGTATTTTTTGGTCAATTATTTCCTATTTGATGAATTTTGGTCCGATTTCCTCAAGGTTGGTCGCTAAATTTTTCTAAAAATACAACGTATACATTAAAAATACTTTAAAAATATTGCAAGTATGATTTAGAATCTTTTAGAGGAGAGCACCTGGAGCGCCCCGACCACTAGCATGATATGCAAGTCCAATGAAACAAGGAGAGCACGTCCAAGACGTCTCCCACAAGTTCCAGTCTAAACAGGAGAGGAGAGAGCGCCTGGAAGACCTCCTCCTAACCCGAAAGCAAGTCCAATGAAACAAGGGGAGTATGTCCAAGACGACTCAACCACAAGTTCCAGTCCAAACAGGAAAGAAGAGAGCGCCTGGAACGCCTCGACCTAACCTGTAAGAGCCTGAAGAGACAAGCACAACCCAAGATTAGTGAAGTGGGGAGAGCGTCTTGAGCGACTTGCCCGCTAACCGATTGCCGCCTGAAGGGCAGGCACAAATCCAAGGTAGACATGAGGAGTGCGAGCGCCTGGTGCGCCTCACCTTCCGTCCCGAGAGCCTAAGCGTCAGACGCCTACCAATCGACAGGGACGCTCCTCTGAGTTAAGAGAGACACACGAGCCCGAGGGGCGCCCAAACGCTTAGGCACCCGTCCAAGCAAGCACCTACTTGATAGTAAGTGCCTTAAGCATTCAACAGCACGCGAAGTATGTGGCGACCAAAGAGAGAAACCGGGCCACCGCCCGTCACTTGCCCTGTACGTTCAGCCCGACCGAAGTTGACACAACACGCAGCAAATCTGCCCTAAGTTGACACAGCCGCTGTGTCAACAGAACACCTTCCTAATACACAGTATTCAACCCAAGGATTGAAAACTCCATAGGGAAAGAAGACAGAAAAAGATAAAGAGAGAAGAGTCAAGAATTCCTGAATATGTTAAATAGCTCAACACAATCAGAGAACAGAAACACGTCTGAAAAACAATGACTCTGTAATGTGAATGAAGCTGATTGGTTGACAGGTCACGCAACCTAGTGGGCTAGTGACTGGCGGGTAACTCTAATTGTTCTGAGTAATGATGTATCATTTCATCTGTGGGAATGAGTCAATTATATGTTATATGGATAACAAAGCTAAGGTCACTTGTTCGAGGTTAGTATCTAAATAATATGTAAAGATAATGTGATGTATATAAAGATATATTCCGAATTGTTATTTATAAAGGTTTAAAATAGACCGATCTTTTCTAACAATATTAACAATGTCTTAATCTCATCCACTTGTTGGCCACTGTGTAACTTGTGTACCTTTCATTTTAATTTTTCGGTATATTCTACATTTTCCTTTTTGTTGGGGTACCTCAGCATGTAGGCTAAAGACCAAATACTTATAGTTAGTGCTATCGAAAATGGCCTATTGTTTATAAAGATTTAAAGTACACCCCCTTTTTCCCTATATAGCAATGTCAAAATCTCATCCACTCGCCGACCACCTTGTAGCTTCATTTTCTTGTTTAATTTTTCATCATATTCTATATTTTTCTTTATGGACAGGTACATCAGGATGTAGACGAAAGATCAAATACATATATTGAGTGATATTGATAATGGTCAGTTGCCTGTAAAGATTTAAAGGGGACCTCCCTGTTTCCCTATATAGCAATGTCTAAATCTCATCCATTCGTCGACCACTTTGTAACTTCTGTATCTTATTTAATTTTAGACATATTCTATATATTTTCTTTATGGAGGGGTACATCAGGATATAAGCTAAAGATCAAATACTTATATTGAGTGACATCGAGAATGTTTAGATGTCTGAAAAGATTTAAAGGACACCCCTCTGTTCCCCTATATAACCAATGTCTAAATCTCATCCACTCGTCGACCACTTTGTAACTTCTGTATATTACTTAATTTTTGATATATTCTATATTTCTCTTTATGGAGGGGTACCTCAAGATGTGGGCTAAAGTCAAAATACTTATATTAAGTGATATTGAAAACGGTCAATTGCCTGCAAAGATTTAAAGGGGACCCCATATTCGCTATATAAGCAATGTCTAAATCTCATCCATTCGTCGACCACTTTGTAACTTCTGTATTTTATTTAATTGTCAACAAATTCTATATTATTCTTCATGGAGGGGTACATAAGGATGTAAACTAAAGGCCAAATACTTATATTGAGTGATATTGATAACGGTCAGTTGTTTGGAAAGATTTAATGGGGACCCCCTGTTTCTCTATATTAGCATTGTCTAAATCTCATCCATTCGTCGACCACTTTGTAACTTCTGTATCTTATTCAATTTTCGACATATTCTATATTTTTCTTTATGTGGGGGTAACTTAGGATATAAGCTAAAGTCAAAATACTTTTATTGAGTGATATTCATAGCGGTCAGTTGTCTTTAAAGATTTAAAAGAGACCCCCCATATTCCCTATATAAGCAATGTCTAAATCTCATCCATTCGTCGACCACTTTGTAACTTCTGTATCTTATTCAATTTTTGACATATTCTATATTTTTCTTTATTTGGGGGTAACTTAGGATATAAGCTTAAGTCAAAATACTTTTATTGAGTGATATTGATAGCGGTCAGTTGTCTTTAAAGATTTAAAAGAGACCCCCCAATATACCCTATATAAGCAATGTTTAATCTCATCCATTCGTCGACCACTTTGTAACTTCTGTATCTTATTTAATTTTCGACATATTCTATATTTTTCTTTATGTGGGGGTAATTTAGGATATAAGCTAAAGTCAAAATACTATTATTGAGTGATATTCATAGCGGTCAGTTGTCTGTAAAGATTTAAAAGAGACCCCCCATATTCCCTATATAAGCAATGTCTAAATTTCATCCATTCGTCGACCAATTTGTAACTTCCGTATCTTCTTTAATTTTCACCATATTTTATATTTTTCTTCATGGAGGGGTATTTTAAGATGTAGGCTAAAGATCAAATACTTATATTAAGTGATATTGATAACGGTCAGTTGCCTGCAAAGATTTAAAGGGGATCCCTGTTTCTCTATATAAGCAATGTCTAAATCTCATCCATTCGTCGACCACTTTGTAACTTCTGTATCTTATTTAATTTTCGACATATTCTATATTTTTCTTTATGTGGGGGTAATTTAGGATATAAGCTAAAGTCAAAATACTTTTATTGAGTGATATTCATAGCGGTCAGTTGTCTTTAAAGATTTAAAAGAGACCCCCCATATTCCCTATATAAGCAATGTCTAAATCTCATCCATTCGTCGACCACTTTGTAACTTCTGTATCTTATTTAATTTTCAACATATTTTATATTTTTCTTTATGGAGGGGTACCTCTGGATATAAGCTGAAGTCTAGATACTTATATTAAGTGATACTGATAACGGTCAGTTGCCTGCAAAGATTTAAAGGGGACCCCTGTTTCTCTATATAAGCAATGTCTAAATCTCATCCATTCGTCGACCACTTTGTGACTTCTGTATCTTATATAATTTTCGACAAATTCTATATTTTTCTTTATGTGGGGGTAACTTAGGATATAAGCTAAAGTCAAAATACTTTTATTGAGTGATATTCATAGCGGTCAGTTGTCTGTAAAGATTTAAAAGAGACCCCCCATACTCCCTATATAAGCAATGTCTAAATCTCATCCATTCGTCGACCACTTTGTAACTTCTGTATCTTATATAATTTTCGACATGTTCTATATTTTTCTTTATGGAGGGGTACTTCAGGATGTAGGCTAAAGACCAAATACTTATATTGAGTGATATTGATAACGGTCAGTTGTCTGCAAAGATTTAATGGGGACCCCCTGTTTCTCTACATAAGCAATGTCTAAATCTCATCCATTCGTCGACCACTTTGTAATTTCAGTATCTATTTAATTTTCGACATATTCTATATTTTTCTTTATGTGGGGGTAATTTAGGATATAAGCTAAAGTCAAAATACTTTTATTGAGTGATATTCATAGCGGTCAGTTGTCTTTAAAGATTTAAAAGAGACCCCCCATATTCCCTATATAAGCAATGTCTAAATCTCATCCATTCGTCGACCACTTTGTAACTTCTGTATTTCATTTAATTTTCAATACATTCTCTATTTTTCTTCATGGAGGGGTACATCAGGATGTAGACTAAAGGCCAAATACTTATATTTAGTAATATTGATAACGGTCAGTTGCCTGTAAAGATTTGAAGGGGACCTCCCTTCCCCCCTATATAAGCAATGTCTAAATCTCATCCATTCGTCGACCACTTTGTTACTTATGTATTTTATTTTATTTCCAACACATTCTATATTTTTCTTAATGGAGGGGTACTTCAGGATGAAGGCTCAAGACCAAATACTTATATATAGTGATATTGATAACGGTCAGTTGCCTGCAAAGATTTAAAGGGGACCCCTGTTTCTCTATATAAGCAATGTCTAAATCTCATCCATTCGTCGACCACTTTGTGACTTCTGTATCTTATATAATTTTCGACAAATTCTATATTTTTCTTTATGTGGGGGTAACTTAGGATATAAGCTAAAGTCAAAATACTTTTATTGAGTGATATTCATAGCGGTCAGTTGTCTGTAAAGATTTAAAAGAGACCCCCCATACTCCCTATATAAGCAATGTCTAAATCTCATCCATTCGTCGACCACTTTGTAACTTCTGTATCTTATATAATTTTCGACATGTTCTATATTTTTCTTTATGGAGGGGTACTTCAGAATGTAGGCTAAAGACCAAATACTTATATTGAGTGATATTGATAACGGTCAGTTGTCTGCAAAGATTTAATGGGGACCCCCTGTTTCTCTATATAAGCAATGTCTAAATCTCATCCATTCGTCGACCACTTTGTAATTTCAGTATCTATTTAATTTTCGACATATTCTATATTTTTCTTTATGTGGGGGTAATTTAGGATATAAGCTAAAGTCAAAATACTTTTATTGAGTGATATTCATAGCGGTCAGTTGTCTTTAAAGATTTAAAAGAGACCCCCCATATTCCCTATATAAGCAATGTCTAAATCTCATCCATTCGTCGACCACTTTGTAACTTCTGTATTTCATTTAATTTTCAATACATTCTCTATTTTTCTTCATGGAGGGGTACATCAGGATGTAGACTAAAGGCCAAATACTTATATTTAGTAATATTGATAACGGTCAGTTGCCTGTAAAGATTTGAAGGGGACCTCCCTTCCCCCCTATATAAGCAATGTCTAAATCTCATCCATTCGTCGACCACTTTGTTACTTATGTATTTTATTTTATTTCCAACACATTCTATATTTTTCTTAATGGAGGGGTACTTCAGGATGAAGGCTCAAGACCAAATACTTATATATAGTGATATTGATAACGGTCAGTTGCCTGCAAAGATTTAAAGGGGACCCCTGTTTCTCTATATAAGCAATGTCTAAATCTCATCCATTCGTCGACCACTTTGTGACTTCTGTATCTTATATAATTTTCGACAAATTCTATATTTTTCTTTATGTGGGGGTAACTTAGGATATAAGCTAAAGTCAAAATACTTTTATTGAGTGATATTCATAGCGGTCAGTTGTCTGTAAAGATTTAAAAGAGACCCCCCATACTCCCTATATAAGCAATGTCTAAATCTCATCCATTCGTCGACCACTTTGTAACTTCTGTATCTTATATAATTTTCGACATGTTCTATATTTTTCTTTATGGAGGGGTACTTCAGAATGTAGGCTAAAGACCAAATACTTATATTGAGTGATATTGATAACGGTCAGTTGTCTGCAAAGATTTAATGGGGACCCCCTGTTTCTCTATATAAGCAATGTCTAAATCTCATCCATTCGTCGACCACTTTGTAACTTCTGTATCTTATTTAATTTTCAACATATTTTATATTTTTCTTTATGGAGGGGTACCTCTGGATATAAGCTGAAGTCTAGATACTTATATTAAGTGATACTGATAACGGTCAGTTGCCTGCAAAGATTTAAAGGGGACCCTGTTTCTCTATATAAGCAATGTCTAAATCTCATCCATTCGTCGACCACTTTGTGACTTCTGTATCTTATATAATTTTCGACATATTCTATATTTGTCTTTTTCTTCAGAATGCCGGCTAAAGATCAAATACTTATATTGAGTGACATCGAGAATGATCAGTTGTCTGTAAAGATTTGAATAAGACCTCCCTTTCCCCCTATATAAGCAATGTCTAAATCTCATCCATTCGTTGACCACTTTGTAACTTCTGTATCTTATTTAATTTTCGACATATTCTTTATATCTCTTTATGTGGGGGTAACTTAGGATATAAGCTAAAGTCAAAATACTTTTATTGAGTGATATTGATAGCGGTCAGTTGTCTTTAAAGATTTAAAAGAGACCTCCTATATTCCCTATATAAGCAATGTCTAAATTTCATCCATTCGTCGACCAATTTGTAACTTCTGTATCTTCTTTAATTTTCGACATGTTCTATATTTTCCTTTATGGAGGGGTACTTCAGGATGTAGGCTAAAGACCAAATACTTATATTGAGTGATATTGATAACGGTCAGTTGTCTGTAAAGATTTAAAAGAGACCCCCCATATTCCCTATATAAGCAATGTCTAAATCTCATCCATTCGTCGACCACTTTGTAACTTCAGTATTTCATTTAATTTTCAATACATTCTATATTTTTCTTCATGGAAGGGTACATCAGGATGTAGACTAAAGGCCAAATACTTATATTTAGTAATATTGATAACGGTCAGTTGCCTGTAAAGATTTGAAGGGGACCTCCCTTCCCCCCTATATAAACAATGTCTAAATCTCATCCATTCGTCGACCAATTTGTAACTTCTGTATTTTATTTTATTTCCAACACATTCTATATTTTTCTTTATGGAGGGGTACTTCAGGATGTAGGCTAAAGACCAAATACTTATATATCGTGATATTAATAACGGTCAGTTGTCTGGAAAGATTTAATGGGGACCCCCTGTTTCTCTATATAAGCAATGTCTAAATCTCATCCATTCGTCGACCACTTTGTAACTTCTGTATCTTATTCAATTTTCGACATATTCTATATTTTTCTTTATTTGGGGGTAACTTAGGATATAAGCTAAAGTCAAAATACTTTTATTGAGTGATATTCATAGCGGTCAGTTGTCTTTAAAGATTTAAAAGAGACCCCCCATATTCCCTATATAAGCAATGTCTAAATCTCATCCATTCGTCGACCAATTTGTAACTTCTGTATCTTATATAATTTTCGACATGTTCTATATTTTTCTTTATGGAGGGGTACTTCAGAATGTAGGCTAAAGACCAAATACTTATATTGAGTGATATTGATAACGGTCAGTTGTCTGCAAAGATTTAATGGGGACCCCCTGTTTCTCTATATAAGCAATGTCTAAATCTCATCCATTCGTCGACCACTTTGTAATTTCAGTATCTATTTAATTTTCGACATATTCTATATTTTTCTTTATGTGGGGGTAATTTAGGATATAAGCTAAAGTCAAAATACTTTTATTGAGTGATATTCATAGCGGTCAGTTGTCTGTAAAGATTTAAAAGAGACCCCCCATATTCCCTATATAAGCAATGTCTAAATCTCATCCATTCGTCGACCACTTTGTAACTTTTGTATTTCATTTAATTTTCAATACATTCTACATTTTTCTTCATAGAGGGGTATATCAGGATGTAGAGTAAAGGCCAAATACTTATATTTAGTAATATTGATAACGGTCAGTTGCCTGTAAAGATTTGAAGGGGACCTCCCTTCCCCCCTATATAACCAATGTCTAAATCTCATCCATTCGTCGACCACTTTGTTACTTCTGTATTTTATTTTATTTCTAACACATTCTATATTTTTCTTTATGGAGGGGTACTTCAGGATGTAGGCTAAAGACCAAATACGTATATATAGTGATATTGATAACGGTCAGTTGTCTTTAAAGATTTAAAAGAGACCCCCCAATATACCCTATATAAGCAATGTTTAATCTCATCCATTCGTCGACCACTTTGTAACTTCTGTATCTTATTTAATTTTCGACATATTCTATATTTTTCTTTATGTGGGGGTAATTTAGGATATAAGCTAAAGTCAAAATACTATTATTGAGTGATATTCATAGCGGTCAGTTGTCTGTAAAGATTTAAAAGAGACCCCCCATATTCCCTATATAAGCAATGTCTAAATCTCATCTATTCGTCGACCACTTTTCAACTTCTGTATCTTATATAATTTTCGACATGTTCTATATTTTTCTTTATGGAGGGGTACTTCAGGATGTAGGCTTAAGACCAAATACTTATATTGAGTGATATTGATAACGGTCAGTTGTCTGGAAAGATTTAATGGGGACCCCCTGTTTCTCTATATAAGCAATGTCTAAATCTCATCCATTCGTTGACCACTTTGTAACTTCTGTATCTTATTTAATTTTCGACATATTCTATATTTTTCTTTATGTGGGGGTAATTTAGGATATAAGCTAAAGTCAAAATACTTTTATTGAGTGATATTCATAGCGGTCAGTTGTCTGTAAAGATTTAAAAGAGACCCCCCATATTCCCTATATAAGCAATGTCTAAATCTCATCCATTCGTCGACCATTTTGTAACTTCTGTATCTTATATAATTTTCGACATGTTCTATATTTTTCTTTATGGAGGGGTACTTCAGAATGTAGGCTAAAGATCAAATACTTATATTAAGTGATACTGATAACGGTCAGTTGCCTGCAAAGATTTAAAGGGGACCCCTGTTTCTCTCTATAAGCAATGTCTAAATCTCATCCATTCGTCGACCAATTTGTAACTTCTGTATCTTATTTTATTTCCAACACATTCTATATTTTTCTTTATGGAGGGGTACTTCAGGATGTAGGCTAAAGACCAAATACTTATATATAGTGATATTGATAACGGTCAGTTGTCTGTAAAGATTTAAAGGAGACCCCCTGTTTCTCTATATAAGCAATGTCTAAATCTCATCCATTCGTCGACCACTTTGTAACTTCTGTATCTTATTCAATTTTCTACATATTCTATATTTTTCTTTATGGGGGGATACTTCAGGATACAAGCTAAAGACCAGATACTTATATTGAGTGATATTGATAACCGTCAGTTACCTGCAAAGATTTAAAGGAGACCACCCGTATTCCCTATATAAGCAATTTCTAAATCTCATCCATTCGTCGACCACTTTGTAACTTCTGTATATTAGTTAATTTTCGACATGTTCTATATTTTTCTTTTTGGTGGGGTACCTAAGAGTGTAGGCTAACTTACAAATACTTACGCTAAGTGCTATTGAGAATGGTTCTTTGTCTATTAAGAGTTAAATTACTCCCCGTATCTTATTTGCCTTTCGTGTACGATATCATGTGTTCAGAAAGATTGAGCTCGCGAGCGCTTGAAATCCCGCTATGTTGAATAACATATCAGCGGTCGAACGCCAGCTGTACTGAACGCAGGGCAGGAAACGATACCGGGGCGTGTACAAGGACGTACCAGTCGATAAAAACGAAGAAAAAGGGTGGTCGCCATGTGAATGGAATATAGACTTTACCTTGTAAATAAAGTGTCAGAGGTCTCTAGCATTGTCACTTTTCTCCTAACCAGCAAACCGTAAACATGTCTCGAACAGTTCTAGCTTTGATCTCTGTAGCAGTTGTAGCAGTTTATGGGCGCAGTGTCAATGAAGAATCCAAACACTGGGCTGTCATCGTAGCCGGATCGAACGGGTGGTATAACTACCGACACCAGGTAGGCTTTCTGTAAAACTCGAAGAAAATACGTTTCCTGAGTACCCGTGCGGGCCGTAGTTGTCAATATGTAAAGGGGGGTAAGTGATGGGCCTAAGAATGGTCATGTGACTGTTACACCCCTTTGTTAAAACAGTCTGACTGTTTATCATTATTAAGATATTATTTGAAACAATATCCATCGATATTGAATTATTCTGCATTCCTGTTTACATTATAGTTGTACTGTCAATCCAATAATTTTTATTTAAAATACCAAATTCTTTTGTTTACTTTGCTTGTTACACTCATTGAACACAGATTTTCTTCTTGTGGTGACTGATGCCGATTAAAATAGAATATAATTTTCCTTAGAGATCCTTAATATCGACAACAACATAACTTCTTCATTTAGTGATATTTTACAATTAAAAAAATCAAATAAAGTTCCTAATAGTGAATGACAACTTCCATACACTATGATACAGTATAGATATATACTTTGGGTGTGACTTTTGATACAGATCTCATAAAGCAAACATTTGAGACAAGGCATCCAGGTGTATATATACAAAATGAAACAATCAACAGGAAAGATTATTTACTTCCTCTTTTAACCTTACTTCATTTTGCAAAATTTAATTTTAGAAAATCAAAAATACAATTCATTGTTAGATAATGTTTGTTTCTCATTTCTGAAACCAAAATGATTTTATCATTTACCATCATTGAAAAATATTAATCCTTTCTATGCTTTTATTGAAATATAATCTACATAGAAGTTATACATTAAAAATGGGATAATTGATTGTTATTCAATAAGACAAACAAACTTGATTATGAGGTAATAGTTGACTGAAGTAATCGTCATGAGTAACTAAGTCTTCAATCTAAACTACAACCATTTTCCAGCTCGGAGCCCAACAATGTGTCATGTGGTACAATAATCTTCTCATGTGACTCTCTCTTTGATGAATCTGAAACTAGCTGTCACACAACTAATTGATATTGTAATAGAATGTGAGGCTATTTATGTTTCAATTAAGGGAAGTTTCTGAACTAGTTTTCAAGTATGGTAATCTGACACTGCAGAAAATCAGTCTTGAAAAATTTAACTACTATCTTTTCCAAGGTTTTTTTTATCTGGAAATGTATTTGCACATTAAAAAATTACATTTTTGTAAAAATATGTCATCAAGCATCTAGGTGAAGGAAGTTGATAATTGCTCTCTTCGTAGTGAAGTTTTGAAGGAATGTTTGAACATCTGTACATCTTGTTAACAACCATTTATTCATAGAATTCATTGTCATTATTTGTAGAATTTTTGAGATTTTGAGTAAATCCCTTAAGTTGCTGTTTTTGATTAGTTCTTTGGTATCAGCTCATTAGCAAATAAAACTGAATACCAAGGTTAGTATAGTTATTATTAAGAAATAGGTTGTGACAAATTAAATTGTTATTTGGAAGTACAAATCGGTACATGTATTTTGTTGCCTAGATGTGTTTGAGTCACATGATTAGATCATGTGAGGGGTCATGTGACAGGGTGTCACCTGGTGTGTATGTTGGTCATCTGGTCAGTACGGACTGTAGGCCACATTGATAACTTATCAACTGGTAGATAAATATTGTAATGTGACATGGTCTGGTAAAGATTATCTCAGGGGACTCAATATATAGTCAACTTACACAAAATGAAGAAGTCCCATTATATGGATAGCTCATTTGAAAAAATTCACAAATAATCTCATGTCTTTTGAAAATCAATTATTTGTTATCACAGCCTCTCCAAGTCTAGCGGTTTACCCGGTAGTCTACCGATTTTACATACATACACACAAAAAGTTAAGAAGTTAATTCTCTCTTAGATTGAACTATGATTTATGGATGTTTGACCTTAAAGAGATAAAACATGACAAAGAGACCTGGAAATAATTTGCCTTTACAATATCAGGATATTGTAGGAGTTTTGTAGATAGAATAAGCTGATGTAGCAGGATTTCTGGAAAATATCTTACTGTACAAGTCTGGAGATGGTCCCTTTGGTATTACATTCAGCAGTATTCGCCTGTTTATGTAAAAATTGTACCTGTTGAAAAGAAATTAAAAAACATAAAAAATAAAAATTACATTCAGCACTCAGATGTTGTGCATTTGAGTTTGTTTTCTTATGTTGTCTTATCTATTTGATCATAAAGTTCCAATTACAGCTTTTTAAAAAAAAAAAATTATGTTACAAAGAAATCGACCTCCATTCCAGGGAAATGAGTTTGACATTGAGTGGGATTGTTTATGAAAAGAGATCATTGATGCTGATATTCCTTATCAACCTTGAATAGGTTATGAACTTTTCTTCTATTACAGGCAGATGCATGCCACGCCTACCAGATTGTGAGGAAGAATGGAATCCCAGAGGAGAGAATCATTACCATGATGTATGATGATATCGCTGAAAACAGAGAGTATGTATCTAATCACATCACTGAAAACAGAGATTTGATTTCACATTTACACTCCTAATATGACATCGCTGAAAGCCAGAAATACAAGGAATAGTTTTCTTTTACAAGCATTATGACATCACTAAAAACCGAGAGTATATTTCACATTTACATATCATAAGACATTGCTGAAAAGAGAGCATTACCGGTACATTCACATTTACATGCCATATAACATCACTTAAAACAGAGAGTTGGTTTCACATGAACATATACCATATGACTTTGATGAAAACAAAATGTAGGCTTAACATTTACGTTATATGACATAACTGAAAACAGTAGATTTCACATTAACATGCCATATGACAAATTTTCCTAACAGCACACAAAAACTAACCGCTAGCCGCTTGAATGAGAGAGCAATAATTTCAAAGGTGAATCGTGAGAATCAAATTATAGCATTGTTCATCACGTTAAGTCACAATGACAAATTGATATATTTTGCCCTAGGTCATCATATAAAAAATATGAACTCTGATATGGTTGCACTTGTAGGTAATAAGCAACAACGTTGAGAAAGATGAAGGTCAATTTATGTGATGCAGGGGGCAGTCTTGTTAAACCTAGCCTTAAAATTACTCGAAAAATTCTCATATTGAGCCTAGCAAAATGCAGTAAGAGGTCGCATATCAGCCTAGCTTTCGGCAACCTATGACCCAACTCTATATGTGTGAATGCAGACTATTGTGGCTTGGTAAGACGAGCACTGATTGGTTAGTTCAATAGGTTGGCTGACGCAACCCATTACTGCATCTTACTAGGCTCAATATGGGAGTTTGTCGAGTAATGTTAAGGCTAGGTTTACTTGCAGGCTATATCTGACAACTGATAATTGTGTGGAGGTAATCCTAGAGCTGGAGTGTACACAATGCACTGATAGCTCAAGTATCTCCTTACTCTTCACACAGCTGAAACACGAGTCCTTAAGTGGGTTTGAAATGTGATACATTGTTTGTATACAGTAAGATAGCATATACATATGATAATGATATGAAGTGGGGATGTAATCTTTGAAGGATATTTGAATTGTTGTTTGTGTGGAATTTGAAATACTGAGTTGATTTAAAGCCTGTTGCTGTTAGATCCATATGAGAATTTCATGTGGTTGTTTTTTCAGTTTAAGAAGCAATGTAAATTATGTGAATCATTTGGAATAGGTGAAATATAGCCTTGTTACTACATGTAAATTGAATCTGAAAACATGAATGCAACAAATAGAATTGTACTTCATCATTGCATTCAAATCTTCCTGATCAGAACCATTTATGAGTGTTATGCTGAGGTTGATAAAATGTCCAAAAAGTAGTTTGATACAGGTTATAACGTATCTAAATTTACGTGTGTAGATATATATAAACAGACATGAGGGTGTGATGCCCTCTGTGTCAAAGGTTAGCCATTATGTTGGTGAGATAAAGCATAGACATCACTTGATATCATTTGATAGCAATTGTTATCACTTGATAGTATCTGATACTAATGATGACACAAGGTTGTTTCAAATAGCTCACAAAAACCACTTCATTCAACTTTCATGAAATAAATGCATATGATCCCTCCTAGAGACCACACACATATTTCCATTTTCTTCGCCAGAAACAAAAAGCCTAGAAAACTGAAACCTTGTGTGCAGACCCCTTATTTGGTGAACATATTTATGTATGGTGACCCTGAGATACCTGATAAGGCCACAGGTGCCACACCTTTTAAGAACTATTTTTATCGTCTTCTCCAGAAACAAAGGGTCAGGAAAACTGAGAGGTTGTTTACAGATTTCCTAGATTTTTGGGATTATTAATTTATAGATTTTTGTGACCATGTGACCCCCAATGAGAGCTAGAGGTGCCACACCCTAAAATGATCCTGTGAACCCTCAATGGTTACTGAACCTGTAACCATTTGTATGATAAATCATAAATGGCCTGTTGAGTTACAGAACCAAAGGCTAAATTCTTTTCTGTTTCCAAGTCAAGAATTTTGACCCTGTTTAATATAAAGTGTTTGTTTGTATTTACTGAAACTACTACAACAATTGTTGGAAGGAGGTTGAGCTGCTTCTGTGAGTAGAAACACTCTCGAGTTGTAACAAATGTCCCACATATTTTGAAGAGCCCGTTCTCTCTGTGTACAGGAACCCAACCCCCGGTAAGATCATCAACCGCCCCGACGGACCTGACGTGTACCACGGGGTGAAGATCGACTACAAGGCGGAGGTGAGTTTACTAGCTATGTGAGTGTCATTTCTGTTCTTGTATGTGTTCTTGTTTGTGTTGTTGTCTCTATTCATTTTGTATTTATGTCCATGGTCCATGTTTATGGATGTGTTATGGATTACGTTATTGTTTATGTTCATGTATTTATTCATGTCCTTTTTGATGTCTGAGTTCATGTAGATGTTCAAGTCTATATTTATATCTGTTTTTATTTACTTGTTCATGTCAATGTTCATGTTTTCTATTCTATCTTGATGTTGTAAGGTTTTTTTATATATGTTCTTAATTATTCATAAATTTTAATTTCATATTTATATCAATATCTTGGTTAATGTCTCAGAATATGATCATTTTCCTGTCATGTTCATGTCTCTGTCTAAGTTTCTGTTCAGGTCTCTGTTCAAGTTTCTGTTCATGTTGCTGTTCATGTTTCTGTTCATGCTCTTGTTTCTGTTCATGTTCATGTCTCTGTTCAAGTCACTGTTCCTGTCTCTGTTAATGTTCATGTCTCTGTTCATGTTCATGTCTCTGTTCATATCACTGTTCATGTTCAAGTCTCTGTTTGCAGGATGTGAACCCCAAGAACTTCCTCAAGGTGCTCAGTGGAGACAAGGAGGGACTCAGAGGGGTTGGCAATGGTCGTGTCCTCGAGAGGTTCGTGATGCATGCTACAGCTTTGTTATTAATTATGATAATAAGCCTGAGCTTTGTATAGCAGGAACCTCCCAATCCTTCGTTAAATACCAAAGATATAGCTCAAGGACATGCTGAGTTGAAGTGAGCTCCCTCAATCTCAACCAACCAGGGACAATGCAATCTATTTGTAAGAATACTGGTAATGAATGGCAAAAAGATGAAATGATAGGCTAAAAGGTGTGGGAGAAGTTTTAACATTTGCAGTTCATCTGTGTCAATTGATAATCTTGAAGCTAGCATTGACTTTGATAGGCTGTAACCATTTTGAAATGATAACACACGTCTCTTCAGTAGTGTAAAAGGTAAATTATGTTTATTATAATACAAGACACAGAAAGAGAACTTCTGCAAAGACATGATTGTGTGATTGTATTTCAGCGGACCTAACGACCACGTGTTTGTGAACTTTGTTGATCACGGTGGACCAGGAATTATTGCCTTTGGGAGAGAATTCGTGAGTGTGACATAATCTCTTTAGAAATTGTGTGAGAAACTTCATTTGTACTTGCTTGCTAAAGATATCATGTATGTAATTAACAATGTTATATATTGAAAACCATCACATTCTGCTGATTGTCATTACGAAAAGGTGTTTTTAAAAGAGTGGGTAATTTACACTTGTAGGGTTGGTAACACTGCTTCTGATCCTTTGATCTCTTAGTTAAATTGCACAAGTTTGTATCACTGGAAAAACCTATTTGACATTTCTGCTTTAGGAATCAAAGGTTTTCCTCTAATGTTTTGTAAACATGCTGTTAAATATATATTTGAAACTTTTTGCAATCTTGTTTCTGATTTAGACCATATAAGTACTGTCTTGTTGTTTGACAGTAAGCTTTCAACCTTAGAAATTATTTTATGTAACTCATGAATATGAATTTCATTGAAGAAACCGGGATGCAACTAAAATCTGTGCTGTATCATATTCCCTTTGTAATGTATCATGAGCCCTATGTGTTGTATCATGTGCCCAATGTGTTCATCATGTGCCCAATGTGTTGTATGTTTCAGCTGCATGCCACCGATCTCCACACCACCATCATGGGAATGCACAAGAACCAAATGTACAAACAGGTCTGTTCAGAGTTATCTTTCCTTGACTGACTTGCTATACCTTTACCATATACAAAAATTGACAAATAACCAATGTGACTTTGACATGTGCATTTCGTAAATTTCATTAACTGTTCATTACCATAACAATATATCATGATGAATAAATGAGTCTGTAATATACAAGTTTATAAATATTTAGACCTTAATCTTAATGCGTAGCTGTGTATGATTGCAGA
This sequence comes from Steromphala cineraria, assembly GCA_916613615.1. Lineage (NCBI taxonomy): Eukaryota > Metazoa > Mollusca > Gastropoda > Trochida > Trochidae > Steromphala > Steromphala cineraria. Next base: position 24,476,172 of record OU744724.1, read on the forward strand.
TGGTGTTCTATCTTGAGGCTTGTGAGTCTGGGTCAATGTTTGAGAACGACCTCCTTCCTAAGAACATCAACGGTAAGACTTTCAAACACTAGAACTGCCCGTCACATGGTGAAAGTTTCAACCATTCAGCCTAGTACAGACCTTTACATCATGTGGGTTTTACACACAAATCCTAAATTACGTTTTACATGGTTAGGGTTTCACACACAAAGCCTAGTTCAGGCCTTCACATAAGACATTTAATTATGATACTGCAGCTGGTACAAGGGGATTTCCTTGAAGAAATATAAGATATTTTAGCAAGTAGACCTTGGTTACAGAAGTTCCAATGATTGTAACCCTTTCAGCTCGGATGCTGTGGTACAGTGGCATGATTGTCAAGTTTGAAGGGTCAGAGCGTGAAGTAAGCAGTTCTTGTGTTCTCTAATGAAAAGCACAATACGAATAATCTGATTATAAGCATACATATGTTTCAGTCTTTGCAACAACTGCTGCCAATGCCCATGAGTCCTCGTATGCATGTTACATGGACAAGGAGAGGAAGACCTTCCTGGGAGACGTGTACAGCGTCAAGTGGATGGAGGATTCTGATAAGGTGATTAGTATTCTCAGACTTTCACAGATCTGGGGTTACTTGTTGTTGTCACAAACTCACAGATAAGGTGCCACTTATTGTTGTTAGTCTTTCACAGATAGAGTGTCATGTGACTTTTCATTCTTATTTCCTTTGTTAAACACTGTCTTTTTTGTCGCATAATGACATTCTTAATCACATCTTAGTATTTTGTATAACATTGCAACATTCTGCATAACATTGTAACATTCAGTTTAGCATTATCACATTCAGTATCACATTGTAACATTCAGTATCATATTGTAACATTCAGTATCACATTGTAACACCTGACCTGTATACGTCCCTGCAGGAGGATCTGTCGACTGAGACCCTGGAGAAGCAGTTTGAGATCGTGAGGCAAGAGACCAACACCAGCCATGTGCAGGAGTACGGAGATCTGGTATGTGTCCTCTCTCAGACTTGTCTTATCTCAATAGAATTTAGTCATTTGTTTCAATCAATGACAACTAGGAACAATAAATTGTCTTTTGTCAACTGGATCAATCAATTCCTTCATGACGCTAAGATGATTGTCAAGACTGGAGATGCTTCGAATGTTACTCGTTTGTATGTCAAAAATATGTGGCTTTCTGAAACATTGTTGTTAAAATTGTGTTTTAAGTAAAGATTCCATACCAAACAGGATTATGTCTTCACCAGAAAGCCCAATGGTCAATAAATTTGTTATGATCTGTTGATAAGCAGGTATTTTGGCTCTGTTCAAATGTCTAATGTCAAGTTGCATTGTCTACTGAGGGACATAACTTGTTGCCATGTTGCAGACGATGGGTTCCCTGGATGTCGGAGAGTTCCTAGGGAAGAACAGTCAAGGAGTCTTTGACAAGGTGTCTCTGGATAAATACCCCATTGTAAGTAACTTCTTTCTGTTCAGTACTCTTAACCCTTACCTTACCTCCAGGCACTTATCCTAATGTCAGCCCTTCATTCAAAATGCAATCCTAAACTTGGGACTGGAGATTATTTGACTTATTTTGACTCATGTTCACACTTTGTTTTTATGAAATTATTTCAATACTTTATCCTTTTGATAGACAATAAAGATTAACTTACATCCTATGGAAATATTATTTAGGGGTGAATTGCTACATTTCTGCTTTCTATACTAGTATTTTTAATTGTTATTGATTGGTGACTGATATTGACTGATGCTGTTCTTTTTGAGGACATACACACAACTGAACACTTTCATCCATGCCAGAATTATATTATATTATATATTATATATGATGATTGGTTGACAGACTGATGCTAGTATTATTGACTTGTGATGATTGGTTGACAGACTGATGCTAGTATTATTGACTTGTGATGATTGGTTGACAGACTGTTGCTAGTGTAATTGACTTGTAATGATTGGTTGACAGACTGTTGCTAGTATTATTGACTTGTAATGATTGGTTGACAGAATGATGCTAGTATTATTGACTTGTGATGATTGGTTAACAGAGAGATGCTAGTATTATTGACTTGTGATGATTGGTTGACAGACTGTTGCTAGTATGATTGACTTGTGATGATTGGTTGACAGACTGTTGCTAGTATTATTGACTTGTGATGATTGGTTGACAGACTGTTGCTAGTGTAATTGACTTGTAATGATTGGTTGACAGAATGATGCTAGTATAATTGACTTGTGATGATTGGTTGACAGACTTATGCTAGTATTATTGACTTGTAATGATTGGTTGACAGACTGATGCTAGTATAATTGACTTTTGATGATTGGTTGACAGACTTATGCTAGTATTATTGACTTTTAATGATTGGTTGACAGACTGATTCTAGTATAATTGACTTGTGATGATTGGTTGACAGAATGATGCTAGTATTAAAGATTTGTAATGATTGGTTGACAGACTGATGCTAGTATTATAGACTTGAAATGATTGGTTGACAGAATGATGCTAGTATTATAGATTTGTAATGATTGGTTGACAGACGGATGCCAGTATTATTGACTTGTAATGATTGGTTGACTGAATGATGCTAGTATTATTGACTTGTAATGATTGGTTGACGGAATGATGCTAGTATTATTGACTTGTAATGATTGGTTGACAGACTGATGCTAGTATTATTGACTTATGATGATTGGTTGACAGAATGATGCTAGTATTATTGACTTGTAATGATTGGTTGACAGACTGATGCTAGTATTATTGACTTGTGATGATTGGTTGACAGAATGATGATATTGTTATTGACTTGTGATAATTGGTTGACAGAATGATGCTAGTATTATTGACTTGTAATGATTGGTTGACAGACTGATGCTAGTATTATAGACGTGTAATGATTGGTTGACAGAATGGTGCTAGTATTATTGACTTTTGATTATTGGTTGACAGACTGATGCTAGTATTATTGACTTGTAATGATTGGTTGACAGAATGATGCTAGTATTATTGACTTGTGATGATTGGTTGACAGAATGATGCTAGTCATATTGACTTGTGATGATTGGTTGACAGACTAATGCTAGTATTATTGACTTGTAATGATTGGTTGACAGAATGATGCTAGTATTATAGATTTGTAATAATTGGTTGACAGACTGATGCTAGTATTATAGACTTGTGATGATTGGTTGACAGACTGATGCTAGTATTATTGACTTGTAATGATTGGTTGACAGAATGATGCTAGTATAATTGACTTGTGATGATTGGTTGACAGACTGATGCTATTATTATTGACTTGTAATGATTGGTTGACAGACTGAGGCTATTATTATTGACTTGTAATGATTGGTTGACAGACTGATGCTAGTAATATTGACTTGTGATGATTGGTTGACAGACTGATGCTAGTATAATTGACTTGTAATGATTGATTGACGGATTGATGCTAGTATTATTGACTTGTGATGATTGGTTGACAGACTGATACTAGTATTATAGACTTGTGATGATTGGTTGACAGACTGATGCTAGTATTATAGACTTGTGATGATTGGTTGACAGACTGATGCTAGTATGATTGACTTGTGATGATTGGTTGACAGACTGATGCTGTTCCCTCTGAAGACGTAGAGCTGAACATCCTGGAGATGAGTCTGATGATGGCTGACAGTGAGGACGAGCGCCAGAAATACCTCAAGGAGATCAACAACATCAAACTGGTGAGAAATGCTCAACATTGGTTATTGTCTTATTATATGTCATATATGTGTTTAAACTTTAAGCTTTCTCAGTGGATTGTTGTGTAGTAATAATGCAAAAAATATTAAGTAAATATTAATATATAAGTAGCTAAACGTAGCAGAGAGAACGCATTAAAAATGTAAATCTATCATACATTACTCAAGAAACTACTTGTTATGAACTGGTAGGATATGATGAAATTTCTCAGGGAAGCTACCTTTCAATGTTGTCAATTTACGAAGTTGCCAATAACAGATGGTACTGTTCTTGTCTCCACTGACAGATGCGAGAAGAAACCCAGCAGATCTTCAAACACATCGTGGCCTTGTCAGTTGATAACAATGCTGCCTTGACAACACGCATCTTGAATACCCGCAGTGACCTGACAAGCACAGAGTGTTACAAGGGGGTTCTAGAACACCTGAAGGATAGCTGTACCAACCTCAACCTCCCTCAGGTGAGACTTGTATACCAGATATAAGGGGGTTGTAGAACACCAGAAGGATAGCTGTACCAACCTCAACCTCCCTCAGGTGAGACCTGTATACCAGAGATAAGTGGGTTGTATAGCTGTATCAACCTCAACCTCCCTCAGGTGAGACTAGTATACCAGATATAAGGGGGTTGTATAGCTGTATCAACCTCAACCTCCCTTTAGGTGAGACTAGTATACCAGATATAAGGGGGTTGTTTAGCTGTACCAACCTCAACCTCCCTCAGGTGAGACTAGTATACCAGATATAAGGGAGTTGTTTAGCTGTATCAACCTCAACCTCCCTCAGGTGAGACTAGTATACCAGATAAAAGTGGGTTGTATAGCTGTATCAACCTCAACCTCCCTCAGGTGAGACTAGTATACCAGATAAAAGTGGGTTGTATAGCTGTATCAACCTCAACCTCCCTCAGGTGAGACTAGTATACCAGATATAAGGGGGTTGTATAGCTGTATCAACCTCAACCTCCCTCAGGTGAGACTAGTATACAAGATATAAGGGGGTTGTATAGCTGTATCAACCTCAACCTCCCTCAGGTGAGACTAGTATACCAGATATAAGGGGGTTGTATAGCTGTATCAACCTCAACCTCTCTTTAGGTGAGACTAGTATACCAGATATAAGGGGGTTGTTTAGCTGTACCAACCTCCCTCAGGTGAGACTGGTATACTAGATATAATGGGGTTGTATGGCTGTATCAACCTCAACCTCCTTCAGGTGAGACCTGTAAACCTGATATGAGGATATGGGGCTTGAAATTATCAGTATATAGGCTGATTTGAGGACAGACATTTGAAAGAATTAACTGAGACTGTCAACAAATTAACCATCTGTGTTTTTGCCATTTTCTTCAGTAAATATGATTGATTTAACATTAAGTGACTGCACATAACATTCTATTCCAACTCCTTTTAAGTAAATAATTTAGATGGATATGTATCTTCACTAGATTCTCACTGACTGCACTCCACTGTTCCAGATCAGTATCTGTTTATGCTAACCATTTGTGTCCTCCCCCTGCCCTCTGCTACTATTGACCGTTGTGTGTTGTAGAACGACTACGCTCTGAGACAACTGTACACACTGGTGAACCTCTGCCAGCTGCCGGTCCGCAGCGAGATCATCGTAGGAGCAATCGACTCTGTTGTCCAGGACACTGACCTCTGCTAACTGACAAGTCTCCACCTACACTCCAGCATATCTAAACAGAAATAACCTGGCCTACTGATCTTTCAGTTTTTTCACATTCCAAAATGTAGACTTGTGAAAAAAAAATACTGGTAGTACTAAATTCAAGTGTTAGTTTGCTGTAAATATTAAAGCTTTTTAAAGGTTGTTTTGGATTGCAATTATCTTTTTGTAAATATAAAGTCAAGTTTGATGCAGTCAGATCAGAATAAGGGTACATTTGAGAGCCTTTTTCCTTGGTGACCAAGAATGATTTGTGATACATTTTGATAACATTTTAATAATACTGTGATTTGATTGTGACTAGTGTGTTTAGTATTTTAGATGTAAGCATGTGATTACATGGTTGTTATTGTCACTGTTCATCAATTATGAGAATTATATTGTGATGTAAGATTATCCAGATGACAGTTCCATGTCTTACATTGACATTGATGAGATTCCCCATCAATTACAATGTAAGAGTCAATAACTGCTCAAGCGGTCAGCAGAAGTTTTACCCTTTTACATTTTAGCATTTAGTGTATCGTTATTATTGATACAAGTAGAGAGTATTTAATCAGAGACATTCTTTTACTTGAACACTATATCTACTAACACTTTATTAGAAATATATTTTATTTCTTTTTAACAGTTTGCATTTTACATTGTATAAATGTCAGTGTAAAACAATGTCATCAAAAGGTACTTAATTGGTTGGTCTGAAGGATAATAAAGCTTTAAATAAATCAAAACAAGCCTATGTATAGAATTATAGTCATAATCTATTTTTATCTCACCTTTCATGTTTTTTTTTTATGAAATGTGCCATAATGATTTTAATAAAGACTTACAAATAACAAGAAATGTGTCCCATTTTCTTTGTATGTTATATGTTAATATAATGTAATAAAATAATGATTAAACATTTTACACAGGTAAAAATAAAGGGTCTAGTAAACAATGTTCGAGTGGTTTACACTTTGTGAGAGACTGCGGTACAATGTTGAGGGTGTTACAAACATAAGAGGCTGGTACTCAATGTTCGAGGGTGTTACCAAATGTTCCAAGGTGTTTAAAAATGTCTGAGGGTGTTACTCAGTGTTTGAGGTAGTTACACAAATTTGGAAGATGTTACACAATCTTCGAGTCTGCATAATTTTTCAGTTTATATCTCAATATTTGAGTGCTATACAATGTGTTAGGGTGTATCAAAGTGTTAAGGGGGTTATGCAATGTTTGAGGTTGTAATACAATGTTTGAGGTTGTAATACAATGTTTGAGGTTGTAATACAATGTTTGAGGCTGTTACACAATGTTTGAGGTTGTTACACAATGTTTGAGGTTGTTATATATGTTTGAGGGTGTTAAACAATTAGTGAGGGTGTAACACAGTGTTTAGGGGGTACAATGTTTGAGGTTGTTATACAATGTTTGAGGCCGTTACACAATGTTTAAGGTTGTTACACAATGGTTGAGGGTGTTACACAGTGTTTGAGAAAGTTTCATAATGTTTTAGGGTGTTATACAATGTCTGAGGTTGTTACACAATGTCTGAGGTTGTTACACAATGCTTTAGGGTGTTGCATAGTGTTTGAGGAACCTGCACAATTTTTAACGCGTTACACAATGTGTGAGGTCATTACCCAATGTTTGAGGTTGTTACACAATGTTTAAGAGGTTACACAATGTTTGTGGTTGTTCCGCAATGTTTGAAGTTGTTGCAAATGTTATGAGTGTTACTCATTATTTGAGGTTGTTTGAGACTGATGCAATATATCTATAGGTGTCACACAATTTAGGGAGTTCCACCATGTTTTTGGGGGTTAGACAATGTTTGAGGGGTTCACATGAGACATTAAACAACGTTAAACAATATTCGAGGAGGTAACACAATGTTTGAGGGGCTTCAGAAGGTTTGAGGTTGTTACAGAACAGGAGGCTGCTACCAAATATGAGAGGGTTACATGTCATAGAGGTCTAAGTCATTAAAGTGTCAGTAAAAACTCAAAGGATTCTGGCTGGGTTTGACAGGGATTTATTTGATCTCATCACGATCACATATGCATGCCCTTGTTATAGAATGATAGTGATATAAGTATATAATAACAGTACAATAAGATTACAATTAATGGCATACAGTTCAATAAAGTTATATTACATTGATTGGTACAGCAGACAAGTATTACATTATGGACACTCTAATAGAAATTAGAGCATTAATATACTTCTGCCAATATACGCCAATACCATACATCAAACATACATATTCATAGTACATAGAGTTATTACCTACGAGGGCAGTCATATCGAGGTTCATATTTTTCATATGTTGCCCTAGGGCAAAATATCACTTTTTAATTGTGACGTCACGTTAAAAACAATGCTTTGACGTCACGGTTCAATCTATACGGGCCGGCGGCGGCTAGTCCGCCTATGTTGAGAAGTATAGTTTTTGAGCATTTTCTTTAATTTTTGGATTACGGTAATAAACAGAATATCATATTCGTGTCCATGACATACTATGCTTATGACACTCGTGCCTAAATATCAGTATATCCCTCGCTCTCGCTCGGGAAATACTAATATTTAGCCACTCGTATCGTAAACATAGTATGTCATGGACACTCGTATAATATCCTCTATATACGTATCTTATTGATCAAAGAACCCCGCCTCGTCTGGAGACGCAGGCATGGTCATGTCCCGCCGAGATTAGACCAACATGCATACAGCCATGTGTAAATATATGAAACATATGTATGTATGTTTATATAATATAAAAGCAAACAAATTCATTTACAAACATGGTCTACTGTATTGCACCTTAAATAAACGTCAATCACTTAACAGGAGAAATACAGGTACATTTGTATCACATGATATTGTACTAATTACAACTAGAACAATTGATACATAAAAACTATTGCATAAACATGAATAGATATCGTCCGGCCGGCCGTAAACTTTGTGGAATTTCGACTTCTTCTCCAGAACCATAAGGCCTAGAAAGCTGTTTGCAGACTCCTTGACTGGTGAAGATTATAAATTGTAGCTTTGGTGGCCCTGTGACCCCTAATAAGGCCACGCCTTAAAAACCTATTTTCATCTTCTTCCCCAGAACCATAAGGTCTAGAAAGCTGAAACTTTGTGTAAAGACTCCTTGGCTAGTGAGGATTATGAATTGTAGCTTTGGTGACCCTTTTGCCCCTAATAAAGGCAACAGGAACGTCCTTCAAATCTATTTTCATCTACTTCTCCTGAAGTATAACGCCTAGAAAACTGAAACTTGTCGCCTATATACTTAATTTTATGATTGGTGCCCTTGTGGCCTCTACAAAGGAGGAATCACATTGGCCACACTACAGCATAATTGATGATGAAGCCTGATGAGCTACAGAGCCAATAGCTCTATTTTTTGAATATTGATTATAAATTTATCATTTTAAATCTTAGTATTTTGGAAAAATTACCGCTATATATTGCTTCAAAAATGGAATAGAAAAATACTTCTTCAGTAAATTTTAATTTAAATTGAAACCCTCGGTCGAATAGGATATTTCAATATTCAGCAAGATTGACGACCAATATCTTCTCGGGTGCTGCGGCTTCCCATTCAATCAATACGAGTTATATTACCTGCAATTTATCAAGCTCAACGACTGATATTCGAGCCGCTATCTTGTGGTCGGTACCCTGTGTATCTCCGCAACCCGACCGTCCCTCCCCTTTCCCGGTGAAACAAAGAGTGTTTGAGATCATATGGATTCTGGTAACAGATTGTTCAAAGTTGCCATCTTAAGCAATACTGTTTAGCTCGAATACGAGTGGGATCGAAAACAGAGAGGTGAACAGAACCCCACAATAAATATCAGTTCATTCATTGTGTAAACAGAAACATTTAAAATATTGTTAACTTTATGAAACTCTTCAACAACAGGATGACCGGGTATTAGCAGTGTTTAAAATATAGCCCGTCCGCCAGTCCTTGACTGGCTACTTTTGGCCAGGACTGGTTACTTTTAGGTCAGGACTGGTAACTCTTCAATGTTTTTTTTTATTTTCCCCTTAGGAATTGACCAATTAATTTTCAGGACAGGCTAGGTTTCAAATCTATTTTATACACTGGTATTAGAAGCTCCAACTTGCTTATAAGTTTTTTTCGTATATTAACTATGACTTTCCCCTCTATAATGTTCAGAACCCCTTTCATAAGTTACTCCTAATACCTTTGGGGATATATTAGATACCAAGCCTTACAACATAAGCCGGGTATATAGACCTTATTCACGCGACGCCATTTTGGAAACGAAAGCGAGGCTAGGAACGCAAACAAAGCGCTCAGTATGGTGGCATACCATTGCCGTGTGCCGCATTATGCCAATGACTCTCGCTACATCAATGACAATTCCTTATCATTTCACAAATTTCCTACGGATTCGTCACTTCGGAAGCAATGGATCATAGAGGTCAGACGGGATGTAGGCGAGAATTTCAGGGTACTAAATAAACGATCGTTGTGATCAGGTGATCGTGCATGTGATGTTCACAATTTTCGTGCATCAAGTGGATGGCAAAAATATTTGAAATTATAGAAAGAGTGTTTTTTTTTATCTATTTGTCATTTTGCAATATTTTCCATTGCAAAGTCCTTGGGTTGATATAACTTGATAATATACCAATTTATTACCAATAAGATACCAGTTGCCATGTGATTTCATTTCTCTACCAATTTTGAATAATTTGAAATAATGACAAAAATTTTAAAAAATGAAATTAATGACAGTGAAATAAGTGAATGGGCAATAGAAAAATTAGAAAAATTATGTAAACACTGTTCCGATCCAAATATTTTCAACGATTGTTTTGTTAAATATTATCTGAAGAAAATTATTTCAAGGAAACTTTAATGTTAACAATAATGTTTCCTACCTGTTTATGATCAAAATTAGGAAAATTGAGTAGATTACTTGAAAATAACGGCTTAAGTTATGTAAAGCAATTCGCCCGAGGTTCGGACAGTTTTTGACAGTAACACTTTATTTGCTCGTGTACACACAGATATGATACATTCATCAAAATGATTACTTATATCACCAAACATGCACTTAGTCATCTATGTACATTGATATAAAAGTATTTCGCGAATATGAATCAATATTTCAATTACACACGACTTTCTTTCCGATAGTAACATTCCGAAAACTCCCGCATGCGTCGCTTGAATATGACGACAATGGCATTTGCAAACTCTGACGCAAAAACATCGTGCAGACTAAACGAAATGATTTAAGAGAAAATTATTCTGTCACATGGGTTGGCTGATTGTTTCTCTCTGTTTCCTTAGGAATTGTAGTAGAATATATTTATTTTTCAATTCCCTATAAGGAAAATGTATAAGTGTTCGAACCATGGTCAAAACTGTCCGAACCAAGGTCATTTTCATACATTTCGAAAATCCTTATACTCACTTCTATATTCACTTTTTAATTGCAACTATTCAGTTATTGGAGTTTTATTGTATAGTAGTTTCTCTCTAAAAACAAATCAAGCATATGATCATTTGGCGCTTCCTATATTTCCTTAGCTTTGTGGAAACATTTACATGTAAACAAATATTTCGCCAATTTTTCCTCCATGAATCGGTTAAAAGCCCCTGTCCAAAAAAGCATGTCGGGAAATAGGCCCGGTAATAAAATGTTTCTCATATTATAATAAGAAATATTTATCAAGACACTCTTAAAGACAGATTGAAAAGAAACATTTTGAAACAAATGATTTGCAGATATTACACTTATAACTGCGTCAGCGTCTAATCAAAAGTGTCCGAAGCTCGGGCGACTTCGGGTTGTGTCCGAACCTCGGTCAGTTTGCCCTATACGTTTGACAAGAAAAATTACTTCCCAGCATAGTCGGACTAGCCGCCGCCCGTAGAGATTGTGACGTCATAGATGAAGCGTGACGTCAAAGCATTGTTTATTACGTGACGTCACAATGAAAAAATTATATTTTTCCCTAGGGCAACATATGAAAAATATGAACCTCGATATGACTGCCCTCGTAGGTAATATATATTTCTATAAGACCCTAACCAAAAACAAATCTTTGAAAAATAAATTAATTCTATATTTTTAGAGGGTGGGTGTCTTTGAAATCAAAAATCTTTTTAATTAAAATTTTTATTTTAAAAATTGAAATTGCATGATGTTATTTAAACTTTGTTAATACCAAGTTTGGTTTATTTTGGTTGGTTATTGAAAATGACTGATTATGCCTAGTAATAATTTTGATCCATGCTTGATCGAGTTATCATTAGCTATAAAATTTCTAAAAAAAAATAATTAAAATGTTGAATGACCAAGTAAAAGCTGAAAAGATTTTAAATTTGCCTTACAAGAAATCGTTTCATGTGAAATATATATCATAGAAATAGGGCATATTAAAAGGAACTAGATCTACACGAACACGAGTATGTAGACCACTGTCAAACTCCTCACAGTGCTGTTACGTCTCTCCGTGTATCGAGCCTTTATCAATGTGCACGAAAACCAAATCAAGGCATTGAAGGATTTTTTAGCGATCTTTCCTTCAACATCGTGAATGTACCCCTCAAGATACAAAGAATAACCCTTCACCCGCTTTCATTTGGGTATATTACTGTCGGTTTCCGACCATTTGTCGACATAATCTTGTGTAAGAAGCGGAAGACCGCGAAGACTCATATTCCACACCATTGCGGACTATGATTTTTTTATAGCTTCAACTGAAACATTACTGAAACAGTGACTCAATGACAGATTCCCCTTTTCCTGAACATATCTCCTAAAATATACACCCTTGTTTCGCCAAACGTTCTACACATGTTAAACATGATCCATAGTTATGTATTTTGAGGGCACAACCTTAATGTGGATTTTTTGTATGTGTGATTTCCATCCATAGAAACCTATTTCTTATTAATTTCTTTTATGAAAACATGACACACAGAGTGACTCAAGACAAGAATTTTCAACATACATGTATAACCTGGAATCTTCATGAAAGCTACATCAAACTATGATAACCACATCATACACCAAACATCAACCATCATCCTTAGATGTGCCCTGACGTTGGTGACAATGACGCACTTCAAATATTCAATGATATATTTAAAACCGATCTTAGACAGTTAAGGGAAGAATTTGAAATATTTCTCGGGTTACAAAACTGGCATCAATGCACATCGAACGTGACAATATATTAATCTTTTGTTCCTAAATAAAGTTGTTTGTTGTTGAAATGCGTTATTAGTAATACATAAATGAGTTTCTTATCAACACTGAACATGAAAATCAAGAAGTGGTTATTCAATTTCTACCACTCAGCTAACCAGATAAGCGCAGAATGACCCCCTGCTTTGACACATCGCAGAGCATCATGGAATCCTTAATGAAAAAAAAGTTATCTTTAAGTCGTTGACAAACTTGGCTTTATTACGTTTTCTTTAAAAAGTAACTCAATAATTTTATGTATGTATAACCTTTGATATAGTAGCTAATTGTAGTTGATTATTCAGCAAGTTATTTTTTCCCGTACACATCGTTTAAAATATTATTGGTACGCGTGTCGGTTGTCTGTGATACTTGACACATTCAGAGCAAAATGACAGTACTCGGGCTGAAAGTAGAAATGATTTATAAAGCTCGTGCACCCTTTTACTGAGCTGGACAGTCCATGCAATTCATGTGATTGTCATGAAATGCATGTTGAAATGATAATTTCTTAATGACAAACAATACTGAATGCGGAGCGTTAGTAATATCGAGAAATATGTTATCGGAAGGTAATTTACGAAATGATGGTGTGCGCCAGTGCATTCAATCACTAGAGATATATTTACGACCTGTTGATGCTGGTTGACGGATCTCAGAATGTAGAGCCAGATAAATAGACTTTCTCACTAAAGCACTCGAGTAGAGACCCACTTCATAACAGACTTCATCACTACGGCACTGGAAAAGAGATACACTTCATCACTGGTTCTACACGAGCACGTAGACACGCCCCTACATGTGGTTGCTAGAGTACCGGGACATCATCTCGACGACAATCAGACTTAATTAAACTGTTTGTATCCTTCACTGGTGTAGAGTTGTCTGCATAGAGACCAATATTTGGTTTGATTCTGGAGAGTTGAGGAGTCGCTACAGGGAACATGTGGTCTGTGACTGTGATCCTTCTTTTGGTAAGAACTTCTTCACTTGAAACTTCTCTGTAACCATCTGGTAGATGTTAGAAATATGAGATGGGTTCCGCCTTATCATAATAATTATGTCCTGTTAACTGATTTTGTATCATTCACAAATTTTCTTGAAAGTGAATGATGAAACTCAATTACTTTAAAGATGCGTATTCAGAGTATAAGATTTAAAATTGAAACAGCATTAGTTTTCTTTGTATTTTAGCAAAAATGTGTGTGGTATCCAGATACTGTAAAGTGTTGGCATATTGAGTTACGCTGGTTTAAACTAGTGAATGTAAAATACCCCAATGTTTCAGCCTACTGTGGGAAAGATCCCATCAACCATGCCCATTACGATCGATAGATATCTTTGCAAGACATAGGCCTACTTAACTTTGCCCAAGAAAGACAAAACTCATATAAATTTATCATACTCACATTTAATCAAAGACAATCTAGTTAAAACTAGCTGTAATATTATCGGCCCCTAAGTCTTTACGTTACATTACAGCTAGTTTTAACTAGATTGAATCAAAGATCATCTAAGTAACATCTAAGGATGGTGGCTTTATATAAAAGACTTACTCCTGCTTATAAAAAGTTATAAAACCATAGCTGATACTTATCTTATTATTCTAAATGAAATTCAGTTTTGTATAACCATAGACCCGCCCTAAAATATTGATAAGTAATAGACCAATGAAATCATTCAAGTATTGTGCATGCCACGATCCACATCAGATATGTTCTGCCCTGTCGTAAAGAGGTTCTCTCGACTACAAAAGCGATTTTATACCATTTGAATTATTTCTCCATTTTTATGTTATTTCTCACATTACAGTTCATAAATGCACCAAAAAATAACATGAGATTTCTTTTAATTTGTTCATCATATTTGAACATATTACTTTATTTCAGCATAGCCAACGGCAATAATTGATATTATTTAATTACCACTTAATTTTTAATCATAAATCAAATGTGCACGCCTTTTGTACGCATGAGCACTTTGCATCCTGATACGTGACATCTTTAGTCAATGGTATTGCCGAAAATAAAACGTCCTAGGTTCATTGACAATTATAATGCATGTAATAAGTAGATTGTCAATTGATAACACGGCAACGCTATCAAGTCTTCTGTCTTCACAAAAGCACTTATTCGATAAATAAAGGATTAAACTTAAAAAGACAATGACATTAGGGTCCTGTTTTTTTAACAAAACAAAGCCTTAAACAAGCATGAGGCTTAACAAAATAAACTTTGAAATAATAGTTGAAAGTGTCATGTGAATCTCGAAGATTTTTAACACACTGTATTATGTTCAGTAACTTGTGTGATTGAATAACTGCCTGAACCCTAGTTTTCATGTCATGGCTATACCTCCGAATTCATTGTTGCGACATTTGACGCCATTCCTAATGCATTGCAGATTCAAACTCTTTTCGGTTTTGAATATGAGGGCCATGTGACTGAATACGACGCCCAATATGATCCCTGCCATGTTCTATTGGGTTAAATCAGGACTCATTGCCGGCCATGGCAGAGTGATAACAGTGCTGTTTTTAACATATGCTGTCATAGCAAGGGGACGATGGGGTCTCCATGGCGTTGTCGTCCATAAATACAGGTCCTGCAAATTGGTGGTTCACAAAAGTGCTATAAAAACAGGACAAAGGACTTCCCGGATGTACCGTTCATCATTTATATCTGTCGAATTGTTATGTACACTTGCAGTCATGTGACAAGCCTCTTCATACCATCACTGACCAACCACCAACCGCAACTGTTTGCATCACATGCATGCTTTGAGCTCAAGCTGTGTTCTGAAGCCTCTTCTGTTCTTCTACGGCATCAGTCCAGTTGATGCGTCGCCATGTCCTCGAAACCCACTCCCTATGTACCAGGCAAACGTGGGCGTCTGATGAACATCCTTGGCCCTGCTTTCGAAGCCTGTTTCTTATGGTACCATTAGACAGTCGTCGCTTCGTAACAAGAGATCTGCCAGTTCCGAACTTAAGTCACAGGGGGTCTTCAAGATCAAGGACGTTTCTTGACGTCTTGAGTTTGTCCATATTTTCTTACCAGGCGACTAAAAACAGAATGGTCAAGATTCACCTGGCTTCCAATGGCTTTAAAAGACATTCCCCTGGCATGCATATCGATAATCTGTCACCTTCAAATGGCAGTCTTTTTACTAATCAGTCATGAATTAAATTTTGGGAGTGCTGAACTTTTTGTTTTTGTGTATATACTACCGGACTACATACAGAATCAAAACCAGGGAATATACCTTTCGATAGGATCTAAGCCCCGTTTATATGTGCGGTTACCCCCGGGGGTAAAGGCAATTTTTTGCCCCAGGGGGGTAAATTTCGTCATGTAAACGCAATTTTTAAGAGGGGTATACTTACCCCCGGGGGCAAAGTGCGAAATATTTACCCCTGGTCTGGAGGTAGGGCAAATCAGATACCCTCGGGGGTATAAATACCCCTGGGGGCAAACCTGTCATGTAAACACTTTACTTTGTATACCCCAGGGGGCAAAACTGAATATCCTTATAAAAGTCAATATATGAAGAGAAAATAATGCCCCTAGGTATTGCAATTTCATTTCATATAAACGCAATGCAATATTTGACTTTTGCCCCTGCGGCAAATTTACCCCCGGGGGTATAATACCCCCAGTGGTATATGTGCGGCATGTAAACCCACCTTTAGATGATCAACATCGGTTTACAACCGACTCGGAACAAAAGACAATGAAGAGTGCGGTTTATGTTGTATTCAAAGATTTCATACGGGCATTTAAATATATTTGGGAAGTTTTGGTTATTAAAATTTTACCGTTAATAGCATGCAAAAGTTGTGTTACCTTTAGATCTGATGTTTCTGAGTGTTTTGGACATGTTTTCAATGCAATAAATAACGTTTCTGATAATTTGAAAATGATTGTGATGACATTTTATTTTGTGACATTTCGTTCGCTCGGAAATGTGAATTGTGTGTTCATATGTAGAGAATGTTGCAACCAATATCAACTAAAGATACATACAAAGAATCAATTCCTTCCCACGCAGAAACTTGATATCATAAATAATATGTGTTCTCATATTTAGAGATCACATGACCGCAACACGTTTCTTGGCTTTTAATAGTTCCCGAGAAACCGAAATGGTCAGGAAGGAGAAGTATTTCAAGCGAACAAGTCATTCTCCAACACACTGGTTCTGACAACTAAACTTAACAAATCTTTGCAAAGCGCAATCTACATAAAATAAAAGACTCCGATAATCACATATGTAATAATATCTAATAAAGGACAACATTTTCTTTCTTTTTGCAGGTTTCCATACAGGATTGTCAAGGTAACAAGTTATTTTCGGCTTGATATAAATATGTTAGTCGTTTTCTCTTTAAGTCTTCATGAATGATGCAACAAATAACAACTAAAGGTGCCCCTGCAGAAACTTATCATAAATAATATGACGTAGATAAAACTACACAAAATTCAATACAATATTTGCTCTGTATATATCAATTAACTGCCACAATATATCTATATCAGGTATAGGTTTATTTTCACCTTTCAAATCAATTTAATTCAATTCTTTATATATCTGTATTAGGGGACTTAGACACCGTTTACAAGCAGTCTAAGTAAACCTAGCCTCACTATTATCCGTTACACTGCTCAGTATAGCAGTGTAACGGATAATAGTGAGGCTAGGTTTACTTAGACAGCCTCACTATTATCCGTTACACTGCTCAGTATAGCAGTGTAACGGATAATAGTGAGGCTAGGTTTACTTAGACTGCGTTTACAAGCATTATACATTATTTGATGAAGCTGTACAAACATACAATATGTTTAAAATATGTTTTATGTTCAGAAGTGATTAAGCATAACTAATGACACAATGTTGAATCTGATTTGCATTAACTTCTTTTACCTTTCTTTAACTTACGATATGGTGTTCCTTGCTCCATCCCGGCTCACATTTCAGCTCTAGGGGGCAACAGCAGAGGGAGAGGTAGCAACAGAGCAGGGGGAGGCAGCAGTAGCTCGGGGGGACGCAGTAGTTCCATTGCGTTCGAGAATTACTTATACTGGCAGACTCTACCTGAGCGCTTTCCAGTCGGGGACGCCTTCAAACTACACCCTCATGCCACGAGTTCTGGAGGCGGCAAGATACTGTACAGCATCATCAGTAAGTTATCTATTAGAGAGTTGTGACCGTGTCAACTTCAACAGCACATTAGTTGAAGCTATTTATCAAACTTTCATGAATGCTGAATGATATTTTACATAAAAGTCAAAACTGGTGAAATATGTTTTTGTTACCTCATTTGAATTACAAGATTATGAGATGAGAAGTTCTGTTCAAAGTCAATTTTGTTAGGGACAGAATGTGACATTTTTGAGCTGCTGATACTAACAGTGACGTTAATATTGAACAGAAACACCGCATTCAGACAATAAAGGAGATACCTATGACTTGAACTTGTTCTCTGACTGAATCCTAGGTTCTAAATGTAATAGATGACTTGCAACACCTTCTCATCCAGGTGGAGACAGCAACAATCTGTTTGAGATAGACCAAGACACAGGAGAAATCAGAACCACGCGTGAACTGGACCGAGAGACTAAGTCAAACTACCTCGTCATCCTGCAGGCCACGGACGTGAAGACGTCATCCACAGCTACAACAACTGTCAGCGTGATCGTGTCTGACGCGAACGATAACGGCCCCCAGTGTGACTCCCCTCGGGCGGAGAGTGTTAGACAGGTGGCGCCCCCGGGCCAGGTTGTGTTGGATTTACACTGCAGGGACAGGGACGAGGGACTCAACGCTGAGTCCGAGTATCAGCTGTCATCCACAGGTTCGTGCTCATCATAAACCAAAACTTTAAATCTTACCTGACCAAAACCCTTAACACAACCCAATCAAAATCGTATATTCGGCATAAAGGTCTTCAAGGTTCTATCAATAAACATGATCCCTCTTGCTTAACATTCAATCCAAAAAAAAGTATTTTCTCCAACAGGAAAATACATTTACCAAAAGCCTTAGGCCCCTGATTAACCTTACCCTAGTTCAAGCACTATAAGTTACTGGTACATCAGTTCTAACAATAACATTAGTTCTTAACCCTAACTCTAACCCTAACTGTTATGTTCCACTGACATTTGCACACAATTTGATTCCACCACAGTACCACTGTGGAATGTAAGCACCTGTCATTGAAATATTTCATGGCATTGAAACAGTGGCACATACATGTAGTTCCAACCTAGTAAGGATTTTAACTATGCCAAATGTTCTCCAAGTGTCATACATTGTACTACAAAAGTCTGCACCATACCAGAAATTTGCATTTTGTGTGTGTATTGTTTGTGCAATGTCCCAACAGCTTACGCAACATCCTACAAATTACTGCAATGTTAAGCATTAGTAATGCTTGTGTCTTCCACTTCAAACAATTGCTACTTTATTTTACACGTATGTTCATTCTTCACACCTAATGTAACGTGTGGTGTGGGAATGTATCCTATGTGATGAGAATGTAACCCACTCTAACAATAGCCCTAGAACTAACCCTATGTTTTAACCCTTAAATCCGCTAAAGTTAACTTTTTAAATTTTTTTTTAAAGTGAATGTTTTCTTAAGGTTCTGTCCTATTACCTTCTACAGGATATCTTCCCTTCAACGTGTCCCAGCACGGAAATATTCTGGTGGCGTCACCTCTTCTCTACCGGACTGACAGACCGGGAACCCGGAACCTGAACACTTACACATTCCACGTGACTGTCAGGAACATAGCAGCTCCACACAAACAAACCACCGTCTCGGTTACCATCAATATTCAGCCATCAGGCAGGACATCTTGCATTCTCAATGATATCAGATTCAATCTATCACTTGTAGATTGATTTAAGTACTGCTTCATAGAGGTGTTATATGAACTTGTCGATGACTTGTCATGTTCCATAAGTACTGCTTCATAGAGGTGTTATATGAACTTGTCTATGACTTGTCATGTTCCATAAATTCAAACAGACAATAACTATGGTGCCTAACAAAGTCTCTCAGATTACCAGTAAAACATCAGAAAAATCATTCCCTCACTCATTTTCAAATCATTGATATTTATCAGCAGTGTGTCCAGTTAGAACTCACAAACTATCACGAAAATGGAGCATATTTCCTATTGAGACTTCCTTTTTAGCAGTCTTTCAGAATTTTTTTTTTAAAGTCATCATTCCTGTGGCTTGTTACCATACAAGATTCTTGAGTCAGCGAGTCTACCTTTAGACCTATAAGTATTGGTCGTTCTATGGGTTTTTATTGAACAAGTTTATAATAGAGGAAAAAGAGGTCATTGCATTTAAACCTATTTGAATTTCATCTTAGAAATGGAAGTGTAACCTACCTAAATGTTTTGTATGCATGCTGTAAACAATGTCAATTATACGTTTAAAGCTTTTTGTCTCTCTGAGTACCTATGACATTGATAAGTTAGCATTCAGCATTTGAAATAAAAGGTCAGTCAATACCTGATGAGCTGCAGAGGCAAAGGCTCTATTGGAATTTTCTTTCTTCTAAGATTGTCCTACGGATTGGGAGTATGATATATCCCGAGACAGGAGATTGTCTGCGAAGCCGCTGCAGTCACCTCAATTGTCGCTGATGTCATGCAGACAACGGTGCAGTGGAGAGACCGGGTGCAACAGCTTCAACTGGGAGTCCTCGGTCTGTGAACTGTTGGCGGACTCAGCGCTGAGTGAGCCTCAACACCTTGAGACGAGACCAGGATCCCTGCTGTTTAGGAAATACTGTATCACTGGTGAGATTCAGTTAGCTGCTGTTTGTGGGATTATCATATTTAATTTTATGGATGAGGTTTTTGTGTAATAAGTTGATATATTGCAACACATTTGTTTATTAATGGTTCATGTTAAATCTGATGTAAGTTTCTGACATTCTTGTATGATAAATTTGTCCCGCTTGAATATTCAATAGACTAAAATATAAAAAATGTGGTCTGCTTACAGAACCGGAACCATCTCCGAAAATAAGGAATTTCCTGAATGCTGTGAGTATCTTCTAGAAACCGCTCCTATACCATTCAGGTCCTTTTCGCAAGCTTGTCAAACCTGCCTTGGCTCTAGATCTGATATACCATTAGCAACTGATCTTGATACAAGCATCAAGCAAATGGTGTCCGTAAGGATGAAAATTTCCATCTGCCCATACTTAAGAAAACAATTGATATTTAGTAAATTGTTTAAAGTTTTGATGAACATAGAACATAAAGCTAGTGATAGTCAAGTATCAGTATCATATTTAAGTTTAAAAACTCTAGACTTAACAAAGACTATTAAGAATAATGAACCTCGACAGTATGAAAGCAGGTTGCCAGAGAATCTAAGACCACACTATTGCAGATGGATCAAGACCTGAGTGCGGGCGGACTGATAGCCCCGGACATGTTTGGGCACCTGCTGAGAGTGCTGCACGACTACTCAGGGAGCCCGGACGATCAGACCAGGACTGACACCTGGGTGGTGGCCAGCAGTCTGCACACCCTGGTGGAGAGGACTGACATTACTGCATGGGAAGATAACTCTAACCGTTCATTTGTTCGGGTGATTTAAAAATTTCTTTGATTTAATATGTATATACACACCAAAAAAAGTTAAGCACCCCCTGATTTTTCAAAGAGCGGTGTACTCTGATGAAGTATGCTATGAGACTGAGAAAAAGAAGATAAACATAAAGATAAATTTTTATTTGAAAGAACAATCATTTGGTCATTTGCAAGAGAAGGCTTGTAATCGTGTGGGCACTAAAAGTGCATGAAAATAAAGAGGGAAATGGACATGGAATTTAATCCAAAACACATGGATGTTTAAGTTCGTGAGACACATTTAAAAAAAAAGTAAAACCTTTTTTTATCACCAATAGAACACTCCTTGATTTGCCATAATAAAGGTTTAATTTTGGTTTCAGCATATTTTGAAAATTCAACTCTTATTTGGGGGGTGCTTTACTTTTTTTGGTGTGTATATGTTATCTAATTTTTAAATGAATTGTTGAAATATATTAAGTTACTAACACTCCAAGCCAAGCCTGTTCTTTCTTTGCAATCTTGGTGACATCAGAATATTGCTTTCTTAAACTTCTTGGATATGCTAATCTGTAGGGTAAAATCCTGGCAAATGATAATTATTTTTACAAAAGTCAATAAATCTTTCTAAATTCGGCATCTCCCAGGAAGTTGCAACAGCAATATCTCTACAGTTATGTCAACATATTCTGTCCTGTATAAAGTGTTCCTCTAAATTGTTGATCTGGTTTCCATGTTGTAGCTGATGACAGGGACAGTCTCACATCTGCTCCAGGATTCGTACGTCGATCACTGGAGAAAGCTCCACCTAGTAAGTGACAAGAAGTTGTGGTACCAAAGAAATGGTACCAATGACAAGTAGTTGTGGTACCAAAGAAATGGTACCAATGACAATAGTTGTGGTACCAAAGAAATTGTACCAATGACAAGTAGTTGTGGTACCAAAGAAATGGTACCAATGACAAAGTAGTTGTGGAACCAAAGAAATGATACCGATGACAAAGTAGTTATGGTACCAAAGAAATGGTACCAATGACAATAGTTGTGGTACCAAAGAAATGGTACCAATGACAAGTAGTTGTGGTACCAAAGAAATGGTACCAATGACAAGTAGTTGTGGTACCAAAGAAATGGTACCAATGACAAGTAGTTGTGGTACCAAAGAAATGGTACCAATGACAAGTAGTTGTGGTACCAAAGAAATGGTACCGATGACAAGTAGTTGTGGTACAAAAGAAATGGTACCAATGACAAAGTAGTTGTGGTACCAATGACAAGTAGTTGTGGTACCAAAGAAGTGATACCAATGACAACATAGTTGTGGTACCAAATAAATGGTACCAATGATAAAGTAGCTGTACCAAAGAAGTGGTACCAATGACAACATAGTTGTGGTACCAAAGAAATAGTACCAAAGACAAGTAGTAGTGGTACCAAAGAAATGGTACCAATGACAAAGTAGTTGTGGTACCAAGTAATAGTACCAATGACAAAGTAGTTGTGGTACCATTTCTTGGTTCCAACGACAAGTAGTTGTGGTACCAAAGAAATGGTTCCAATTATTATATTATTATATTATTATATTATATTATTTATTTGTTATATTTTTATTATTATAAAATACTGGTATATGAATATGAATATATACATAGCGCGCATATCCATCCACTCGTGGTTGCTAAAGGTGCTTACATTGTTTCCTCTGGTCAATGGCATTCTGTCACCGTTCGGTCATTTTTCCAATTCAACTCCCTGGGGAGTATTCAACTGGCATCCATATGTGGCGCTCAGGTTAGGGACCATTCTATGCCTCACAGCCAAGGGTTCCCATTTCACAGCTGGGTGAACTGGGACACATAGTCCCAGCAGTTTGTCCAACACTGCTGAACGCTGATAACCGACAGCTCGGCGTATGCACGTGTTCATGTATCCACCATTCAGCCACTGACATGAATTTGTGGGATCTTTTAAGTGCACAGTTTTTGTTGCACTACACACTAGGGCTCCAGGGTGACACTTATAGAGTTCCAACAGAGGTGAACTCTAGGTTTTTACACCTTGGCCTGGATGGGATTCGAACCCCGGACCTCAGCAACGTGAGACCGTCGCTCTTGCCGACTTAGCTATCCCGTACCAGTATTACAGCTATTGAAATGGTACCAATGACAAAGTTGTTGTGGTACAAAAGAAATGGTACCAATGACAAAGTTGTTGTGGTACAAAAGAAATGGTACCAATGACAAAGTAGTTGTGGTACCAAAGAAATGGTACCAATGACAAGTAGTTGTGGTACCAAAGAAATGGTACCAATGACAAGTAGTTGTGGTACCAGAGAAATGGTACCAATGACAAAGTAGATGTGGTACCAAAGAAATGGTACCAATGACAAGTAGTTGTGGTACCAAAGAAATGGTACCAATGACAAGTAGTTGTGGTACCAAAGAAATGGTACCAATGACAAGTAGTTGTGGTACCAGAGAAATGGTACCAATGACAAAGAAGTTGTGGTACCAAAGAAATGGTACCAATGACAAGTAGTTGTGGTACCAAAGAAATGGTACCAATGACAAAGTAGTTGTGGAACCAAAGAAATGGTATCAATGACAAGTAGTTGTGGTACAAAAGAAATGGTACCAATGACAATAGTTGTGGTACCAAAGAAATGGTACCAATGACAAGTAGTTGTGGTACAAAAGAAATGGTACCAATGACAATAGTTGTGGTACCAATATCAAGTAGCTGTGCTTAAGGTTGGTTTTGCTCATTGCTAACAAGATGAAGTTGTATTGGTGACAGTTGCTGTAGTATCAATGACAAGTATAAGCTGTGGTATAGTTTACAACTAGCTTTGGTACTGTTATAAGTAGCTGTGGTATTGTTGAGAAATAGCTGTAATACTGGCGAAAGGAAGCAGATGGTCATCCACCCCTTTTAATTGTAAACTGATTGTTCACAGTATTATCTGTTAATTGTGATATATTTCCATAAAGTTTAAATAATTAAATGATGTTTCACAAGAGATCATGATGACTTCTGAAGACTACTTTCAAAGATTTTGAAAATGGACAAGCCTTAATTACTACATATACTAAAATACTTATTATTCATTTTCATTTTGTGCAGGTTGGGAACGAGTCGAACACGCTACTGATGTCCATGGAGACGATGATGACGTCTCTGGCGAAGAACCTGAGCACAGAGCTGAGGGTGAGGACAGACCAGGTGGAGGTGCTGGGAGTCCAGGTGGAGACAGGAGTTCCAACAGACGTCAGTCTCAGTCCCGGACCCCGACCTCCCTCTACTGTGTCTCTCCCTGCCGGCCTCGTCCACTCGGGTATAACCGTCAGTTGTCTTCTTAGTTTCAGTATTATCTGCTTCCTAAGTAAATCTAAGTTCACACATGTCATACTCATTGCTGTTGGATGCGAAAATCTTTATGTTCAGGGCAATCAGAAACTATTTTTATTAGAAACTTATCCTTACTTATTATAAATGAACGATACTTTAATCTTGACATCACCTGTAAGTTACTGTTTATCGTCAATTTGTGTTCGATATTGTCTGAATTTGACTTGTCCTTTCAGATTTTTCAAGATTTTTTATAATTAAAGATTATGTTAAAAGCCTTTATATGAACAAACATTTCCAGATGGAGGGTTGATGCGGGTTGTTGTCAGTGTGTTTGAGGACCTTGATCGTGTTACCAACGTAACGGAACCATGGATGCCTAGCAACAACTCTCAGATTACCAGTGAAACATCAGAACGGTTTGTTTGTCAAACAAAGTCCATGTATTTTGCATCTTATACATTTTCATAAAGTTTCTAAATTTGATATTTTACATAAATATTATTCTAAATTTGTTTGAAGCCATTTTGATAATTATAATAATAATCAGTACTATAAAATCTTTGACACCCTTTCAACCTTTTAATCAAGTGACATTGTAACAAAAAGTACAACAATTACTTAGTCAATGTAACATTGTAACAAAAAGACCTGCATTTACTACATCAGTGCAACAATGTAACAAATTGATCCAAATTTACAGAACCAATTCAACAGTTATAAGGGTGATGTTTTAACTTCTTTAGTGAAAGGTTCATTTACCATATCAGCCGTTGATGTGAACTTAGATGATGTTGACTTGTAGAGAGCGGGTGCTGCACGGGGACATCGTATCTGTAGTAGTGGACCCCCCTCCCCCCTCCACATTCACCCACCCCGTCGTGTTGGAGATACTCTCCATACCTGTGAGTTGGTCTAACACTATCTACAGATCTCTACCTTATGAAAGAATTGTGGTTGGATAACTAGCAATTGTCAATGTTCTTACATCCGTAATTACTTGGGGTACATCTGATTGAGAGTCTTGACATTTACTCATTTGAACTATATATCCTTATTTGAATTTGTTCAATATATCTTAAATATATATCTTGGTGTAAAAAAAAAAGAATAGAAAAAGTTATTCATGTTGTAGATAAAACTTGATAGAACTTTAAAAGAG
This sequence comes from Steromphala cineraria, assembly GCA_916613615.1. Taxonomy (NCBI): domain Eukaryota; kingdom Metazoa; phylum Mollusca; class Gastropoda; order Trochida; family Trochidae; genus Steromphala; species Steromphala cineraria. The sequence continues at coordinate 24,501,979 of OU744724.1, forward strand.
CTCTGTGCTGTAACGGGTGTCTTTACTGGATGAAATTGGTTGAAATACCACATGTGTACCATAATTCTTTTAATGGATTTAATACAAGCATGCAATAAGTTTTCAACATTGGGATTTCCAGCCAATGTACATGTTTGAGTGATACTAAAACTGTTGTTCCCCATTCTGGCAGGAGGACAGCATGAAGGTCTTATCTCGCCAGTGTGTCTTCCTCAACCACAGTGACTCGTGAGTCCATACTGAAACCAGGTCCAAACTATCACTCATACCTCGCTCAGTTTCTGATCTTATTACTGCTCAATAGGGGTCAGGTCAAGTGATGTTGACCATGGCCATTCACCTTTTCAAATTTCAACATGAAACAATCACAATTATTGTTAGTAATTATAAGAAAACTTACCTCTAAACCAACATTGACTTATTTCTCTCTTTTCGGAGAGATCGTACAGAGTGTGAAAAATAATTTTTTTTAGTGGTCTGCGTGTTCCTCTTCCTGATTTACCTCCCTTGGGAATTATCTCCCTTGAATTTTCAAACTCAGCTGTCATTCTTTTCGATGAACAGAGAGATGGATAACGGGGAGAAAGGGAGGGAGTAATTCGTTGGTTTAGAGGTAAGTTTTCTTATAATTACTAACAATAATTGTGATTGTTTCATAATTATTGCGAAAACCCTTACCTCTAAACCAACATTGACAGAATACCACGTAAGGAGGAGGGTATCCATACCTCTTAAAATGGTATTTAATTAATCAATTGATCCCAACCTAGCGAGAATTTCGCTTTTATTTAGGTGAATAAGGGATGATAATTTATAGGAATAACGGTAAATTCTTAAATCTTTGTCCAAATTCCTCCGAATAACGGTAAATATTACCGATCTAGGCGGAAAAGGGGACTAAGCAGACCAAATTATGATAAAAGGAAGGAATAAAAGATCGTTTTTTCCCTTTAAAATAGCCCGTAAAACGGGAATTAATACCGAAAAAACGTAATTTCCAGAACCTGTACTCTCCACTCCGAAATGGTTATGGGAAGGGAGGTGATGAGGAGGATTAATATTTAACTTAACGGATTTAGTTCTTCCCAAAGAGTGATTATACCACGTCACTCGCCACCACAACGAAGAATAAACACTATATTAATACTTCCAATCCCTTAGTAATGTGCAAGACAAGTTTCAGGGAATTATGCCCACCTTAGGAAGTGGTTGAAGTCCACCATCTACGTTGATAGGTCGGGAACTAGGACCACGCACCCTCAGGAAGCGTCCCCCCCCCCCCCCCCCCCTCTTTCTCCTCCTCGGGAGGGGGTCAGGCAGATAAGTGTTGAGCTGCCACCAACGGACCCAGAGAAGAAAGTCCATCCAACGAGGCGGATAGATCTCTGAGATAAGCCCTGGTGAAGGAGTTGGAGGACTTCCACTGGCAGGAGGCCACAATCTGGTCGATGGAAACAGACTTCCAGGCCGCTAATGAAGTAGATAGCGCCCGGATCTTGTGAGGAGAGAACTTGGCGTTGGTCGATTCCTGGTCCGTAGTGGAGTAAGCTAAGGCGATGGTCTTACGGAGCCAAGATGCGATCGTATTTTTGGATATCTCTGAAGAAAGCGCTGGCTTGCAGGGAATAAAAAGACGTCTTCTACCCTTTCTGATAGAGTGAGTTCTGTCCAGGTACCATCGTAGAACTCGAATTGGACAGAGAAGGCGCGCTTTATCCCTGGCGTCTGCAGGAACTGGAAGGGCCGGGAAGGAGTAAACCCTGGCTCCTAAAGGTCCTGAAGCCGTAGATTGGTTCTTGGCGAGGAACTCAGGTAAGGCTCTAAAAGACACAGCGGTGTATCTGTGGGCAAAGTCAATGGAGGAAACATCTATCGCATGTAGTTCTGAGATTCTGGCAGCAGAGGCGAAGGCGATCAAAAATGCGGTTTTCCAGGCCAAAAACTTGAGAGATGAAGCATGCAACGGTTCGTAAGGAGCCCGTTGTAAGGATTTCAGTACTAGAAGCAGGTCCCATTTGGGGAAGGTATTAGGAGATTTGATGTCTTGCAGTTTAAAAGATTTTAATAGTCTTGTGAGGGTTATGTCCGATCCGATAGACAAGCCTTCCAGCTCTGAAACTGACGCAATAGCAGATCTATAGCCTTCGATGGTACCAGCTTTTAAGTTGCGATCTTGTCGTAAGTGATTAAGAAAGTCTGCAATCATAGGGGTGGATAACGGCAGATTAGCTAGTCCTCTATCTCCTCTCCACTGCTGGAACTTGATCCACTTGTGATCGTAGAGTGCTGAGGTACTAGGTCTAATGGATCGGGAAATAGCGTGAGAAGTGTCTTGTGCATAGCCTCGTTCCTGCAACGCTCTCTGGATATTCTCCAAACGTGAAGATTGAAGGCTTGGAGATTCACGTTCTCCGTTTGCCACCTTGGTTGTTGGAGGAGGTTCCACCATAGAGGAAGTTGGAGCGGCTGCTCTAGAAGGAGATTTAGTAGGGATGGAAACCAGGCTCTCTTGGGCCACGCCGGGGCTATCAGGTATACTATGCAATTGTGCTGGCTGACTTTGTTGAGGACTTCTGGTATGAGCTTGAAAGGGGGGAAGGCGTAGGCCACCAGGTTCTCCCAAGATATTGACAGGGCATCCACCGCTACTGCCTGAGGATCCGGGACCGGACTCACGTAAGTCGGAAGCCTGTAGTTGAGTGCTGTGGCGAACAAATCTATCTGAGGTCTCTCCCATCTGTCCGTGATAAGATCCAAAACCTGGGGGTGGATCGTCCATTCTGAGGACACGATTAGCTTCTGGCGGGAGAGAGAGTCGGCTAGGAAGTTCAGTTTTCCCGGAATGTGTCTGGCTTGGATTGTTATCGACCAGGCATCTATGAGGGCGTAGAGATCCCTGGTAAGTTGCATCAGCGGGGCAGATCTCGTTCCTCCCAGTTTGTTTATATACGCCACCACCGTGGAGTTGTCCGTGGCTATCATTATGCTCGAGTGCTGTAATTGAGACTTCCAACTGTGGATAGCGAAGACTACTGCTTTCAACTCCAAGAGGTGAAGCTGGGAATCGGGTAAGTTCCAAGAGCCGCTCAGGGTGAACTGTTGCCAGTGAGCGCCCCAGCCCTGGTTCGACGCATCCGTGTAGATGGTGTGAGACGGAGGCGGAAGGAGGAAAGGGCAGCCGGTCATAACATGAACTCGTAACGTCCACCACTGGAGCTCCTTGCGAACTATGGGTGTGGGGACGATCTTGGAATCCAAGGGTTGTAAGCGGTGACTGTTCACCCAGGACTGAATGAAACGAAGGTTCAGGCGGCCTCTGGTGGTGAAGGACTGGATGGAAGTAAGGGAGCCTACTAAGGACATCCATGTCCTGAGAGAGTATAGTTTGTTGTGGTCTAACAACTTCTGGATGAGAGTCTGAATGGCAATCCAGCGGGATTCCGATGGGGCAATAGTGGCTGACTCCGTGTCCAAAATGGCACCCAGGAACTTGATGCGGTTGGTAGGCGTAAGCTCCGATTTGTCCTGGTGTATGATCCAGCCTAGATGTGAGAAGACATGTATGACCAAGTCTATGTGGTGGTACAGAGTGACTAGGTCCTGATGGCGGAGCAGAAAGTCGTCCAAGTAGCCGTGGATGAACACCAAGTGGAGATGTAGAACCTGTAGCACCGGCGCCGTAACTTTGGTGAACAGCCAAGGAGCTACCGAGATGCCGAAGGGAAGCACTTGAAACTGAAAACGGCGTCCGTTGACAGCAAACCGTAGGTACTTCCGTGACTTTGGATGGATCGGAACATGCAAGTAAGCGTCCCTCAAGTCGAGGCTGGCGAACTTGGAGTGCGGGAGTATCAGCTTGCGTATGCTCTTGAGCGACTCCATAGTAAACTTGGGAGGCCTGGACAGGAATGACTTGTTGAGCACCTTGAGATCGATAATCATTCTCATCTCCGTTGTGTCTTTCTTGGGAACAAGGAAAACGGGAGAGAAGAAGCCTGGAGATTCGTCGGCGGGGTCCAGCTCCGTGATAGCGCCCTTTTCCAGTAGCTGCTCGATGGCTGTGAGCGCGGCTTGAAGCTTTTGGCCTTGGAGGAAAAAACGCTTTCCTTGAGGATGGACGGCAGTTGGCGGAAGTGAATCCCACTGAAGGATGTATCCCGATGATATTATTGACAGAATCCATTGGTCGCTGGTTACTGTCTCCCAATTCTTCAAGTATGACCCCAGGCGGCCCCCCACGGGCGAGTGGGAGATCGACTGAGGAAAGGGAATCCGTAAGGATAAGTCCGTGGACGGAAGCGGTCGTAAGGGGGAAGGCTGAAGACTTGAGGTGGCGTGGGAGTCATCGCTTAAAGCCTCCTTTAGATCCCCGAAAGGGCCTAGACTGGTCCTGTCTGAAGGATCTTGGCTGTTCCCTTGACTGCGGGGGGTGGAAGTCCCTGCGGCCCCGGTGGTTGCCCCTGAACTGCGAGGAAGACGATGTTGATGGAAAGGACTGTTTCGGCTGAGGGTTAAGTCGAGGGTTAGGGTTACCGCGACGCTGTCCTTGGAAGGAGCCCCTGCCTAGTAGAGCCTGAGTCAATTTCAGATTGAGAGATTTGGAGGTCATGGAATCCTGAGTCTCGCTAGCTCGAGTACACTCTCCATTAAACAAAGACGGAGCTTGGATAGGTTGGCACAGAAGAGAATCCTTGACATCCGCTGGCACATCCCGGATCTTTGAGATATGTTGTTGTCTTTCAGTCAGAACAAAGCGCGCCATGGTGTTGGTAGAGACTGCGGCTAAATCCTGAGAGGCGACAAAAATAGAATCCAGGAAACCATGGGCCATGGCAACATCATCGGCTCTCATGGTCTGAAGTGTGTCTGGGGTCACATCCTCATAAGTTGAAAACTTGGGGGGTAGCATCTCTCTGATACCCGCACAAAACCAGTTCATGTATGACAACATGTCCAAGGAAGCTCTAGTATTCCGTTCGATTTCATTACCATCTGTCTTGGAAATGGAAGGAAAATTAGAAGAAGAGGCTTTAGGATTCAACCTAGCAAAATCCTTGTCCAAAACGGGGGGATCCTGAGACACGAATCTGTTGTGGACTAAGTAAGCCGCCTTGGCTCTGAACTTGGGTACTCCCACTTGTCCTGATTGATTAGAGAGCTTGTCATTGATGTTGTTACAAGCTGTCTTGATCACCGAAGAATGAGGCAAAGAAAGTCTGGAAGGTCGGGAGGAAGGAAGCGTCCCCGAATCTCCTAACTCCTCAGGCCTAGGAGAGGCCGTCTCCTCTGACACAATAGGCACTGTGCAGGGCTTCAGTCGATGAAGGTATTCCAATTTATCCGGAAAAGACCACTCAGGGATAAGAGGAAAAGAGGATTCATCAGGATGAATAACAAGTTGGCCCTCCTTGGCGCTAACACCGAAATCAGGAGTCCGTATCCGTGGATGAGTGACAAAGTCCAGCTTGCACTTTGACATCGTGTAGCACGGGAATAATAGGCGGATCCTGAATGCTGATGTAATCTGCCTGTGGCTCACGGGCCACCCGAGCAGGGGGCTGTAAGCCAGCATCGTCAGCCGGAGCGGTAGGACCCGTGCTACCCGTGCTAACAGGCCGCTTAACGGGATCCACCTGCTTGCCCAGAGTCCCAAGCGAAGCCCGTGTGCCGCTAGGCACCGTGGCATTCGGCAGTGGGTCACGGGAGGTCAAGCTACCGGGCTCATGCTCGCTTCGTGAATCAACGGGACCTCGGCCCGTGACCCCTTGGCTAAGCAAATGAGCTGAGTCGACCGCCCGCTCCACCGACTCACGGGTCGGGGAGGCAGGCCGCATACGGCTCGATGACTGGCTGGCTTCCAAGTCCGAGAAGCGCTTGGCTGTCTGCTGCTGCATAGAGGACATACTTGAGGAAAGCTTGGCAAGCATGGCCTTGATTTGCTCTAACTCGGAGGGCTTGGTATCCGGAGTGGGCTCAACAAGAAACTTAGATTTCTTGAGAGAAGAAGGGGTAGACTTAGCCGTGGCCTTGCGTTTAGGAGTTTTGGGCTTGGATCTATTATTATGCATAATCTCCCATTCGTCCAGAGTAAGATGATTACACATGAGACATCGTTTAGTGAAACTACAAGAAGTCTTATCGCAGCAGGCATAACACAGTGAATGAGGGTCGCCTTTACAAAGATAACGTTGACATTCAACACATTTCTTTTGAACAGCAGCCATCTTGAATTTTAGAACACGTTAAGAAAATTCTCACCCAAGAAGAAACTTCCAAAAAACTCAGGTAATCCGTTCAGAAACACAATAATCCAAGAGAATCACAGTAATCCGAAGGAAAAACACAGTGAGTATCCAATAGGAAGCAATCCAAAACTTGAGTGACAAGAAGATCAATTCACACAGAGTACGACCGTTCTCGCGGCGTACAGAGAAAAGAATGACAGCTGAGTTTGAAAATTCAAGGGAGATAATTCCCAAGGGAGGTAAATCAGGAAGAGGAACACGCAGACCACTAAAAAAATTTATTTTTCACACTCTGTACGATCTCTCCGAAAAGAGAGAAATAAGTCAATGTTGGTTTAGAGGTAAGGGTTTTCGCAATAATTATAAAGGGTCCAATGAAGAATGAAATCAGGCTGAAGTTATGTAGCCTTGTTGTTAATTGGCTGAAGTGCAACCATCGATCAAGACCCCTATTGAGTTTGACTTTCGTCAAAATCACAGGGATGAGTGATGGTTTTGATCTGATTTCAATGAGATTAATTTTGCATCTTTATCTTATTGTAATTGTTTTTCAGTACTAGTGAGGTTTTTTGAAATTTGAATAACCATTTGAATAAATTCCTCTATGAATTGTTAAACTAAGTGTTTCTCTTCACTTTGATGGCTACATGTAGAAATCAGACGATGATTCTTCTTAGGAGATAACCCTGAATATAATCTGTATTGATAAGTCCATTTTATGAAGCTTGGTTTTAATGCATGGGTATATGTATTATCCTAGAAAGCATTCGAGGATTCATCATTAACTGTTGATTCATTTAAGACTTTAGCTGTTTTCAAACTTGTTGTGAGCAACAACACCTACCCTGTAGTTTGTATGTGTTCAAGTTTTATGACAAAGAATATGATGTGTATTGGACATGTATAATGATCACAAATATAATTAATTTCCCATGTTTTATTCATAATTGTCAGCCGGGCAGAGTGGGTGCCAGATGGGTGTGTGACATCATCTTTCAACACCAGCCACACCCGATGTGAGTGTTTCCACCTCAGCAACTTCGCTGTGCTCATGCAGATCGTCCATATTGAGGTTTGTCTACAAGCCACTGTTCTACCTGCTTTTAATCAGCAATGTCATTTCTTGACCCATCTAGCACTTCCTATTTTTAACATGACTGATTATATTTCTTATCTATTTACTAAATGCGGGTCAAATAAGGTCCAAAAACAGAATTTATGTAGCAGTAGATGTCCTTTTAGATGTTTGAAGTCATACTAAAACAAATTGTACACTAATCATTAGGATTAAACATGATCAGCAATGAATTTGTAATAAGAATATTTGAACTATATAAATATTGAGATATTTTGAGAGATGATTTGGCCTTAGCAAAATGACAAACCCTTGTAGTATTCAGTGAAAAAGCCTTCAGATAGAAGAAGCTTGCATCACACAATTTGTCTGTTTCTGCAGGTTGATGAAGCCGTGGAGCTGTCCCTGGAGGTGGTCACGTACCTTGGGTGTGTCGTCTCCATCTTGTCTCTCACCGCCACCATCATCACCAACATCCTCCTCAAGTCAGTACACAGGCCATATCTTACTGTTCTCTCATCTTGCTGTTGCTTGACTGTACCCTCACCCTCTCCATGATCCTGTTGATGTGTCATAGTGAGGTTTTCACTTACCTAGACATGACCTTAACACCAATCCTTACCCTTTTAAGGTGTTTCCCTTACTCTAACCTGTATTTGACTATAATTTATGCCCTATTGATGTGTCATATTTAGATGCTAACCTACACTTACCCTATCTTGATCCTAACCGACCCTATTGATGTGTCTTATTGATGAGGTCATGACCTTGCTGGTTGAAATAATAATGTCGGCACCCTGGGCGTTGAACAAATTTGGAAAAAGGGCCGCTTATTAAAATGTCTTTATCGTTCAGTTGAATGATAAAAATATTACAAATCCCATAACTATGATTAAAAAGAAGGACTAAAATCAAGTTTCCAAAGCATTTTTATGTAAAATTTCATAGGTTATGGTGTAAGGTAAGCCTGGAAAGGGGGCACCCTTTTTTTTGGAGTCAAAAACACTGTTAGGGGATGCTTTTGGGGAGAGGGTGCTTATTACGTCAAATAAGGTATGCCTTTTGCAATAAGACTTCTTGATTCATTGGGTAGAGCATAGGTCACAGGGCTCATCTTTGAGTAGGATTCAAACACAGGGTAAGAAAATTGAGCGGCAACGTATAGGTTTTTACAAGAGTGAGGATGGTGATAATTTCACAACCACGTGTGTGGTTTCCATCTTGTTTCTCACATCCAGTTATATCATCACTATCCTTCTAAAGTCAAAATGTAACTTAAGATTCAGATTCTCTTTCAATTACCTAGTTTTTCAAGATGATGATATAGGTTACGTTATATGGTTACAAATAACTGCATAATTGGTAAACGGTATCACTGCAGGATGAGGTCGGAGCGGGTGATGTTGCTGATCAGTCTGTCCACAGCTCTTATACTGGCCCAGGTGGTCTTCATGGCTGGAGCTGGAGCCACACAGGATAAGGTGTGTCCACGGTCTGCTCACTGGTCACCTAGGTCTAGGAGTCAATACTCTCCAGTCTCCATAGTTTCTTGTTCTTAACATTCAGTTCTGGATGTATTGAATCAGGAACAATTACAATGTATTGTTAGTAATTATTAGTAAACTTACCTCTGGGACGAACTCCAGCCCCTTTCTCCGTTCTTTGGAACGTGTCTGCAGAAGTCTAGATTAAAAATATAGATAAAAAATACTCTAAGTCATATTTACCATTAGTGGTATGCAGCTCCTTCCTTCCTAGTGGAGTTATCTTCCCCTGATCTCCCATGTGCTCATATTCTCGAACTGCCATAGTCCATAGTAACACATCACCTGGAACATGCGGGGAGGAATTTAGTAAATTTAGTAAACCTGGGTGGGATTAAACGTTCGTCCCAGAGGTAAGTTTACTAATAATTACTAACAATACATTGTAATTGTTCCTAATTATTGGCATAAACTAACCTCTGGGACGAACTCCAGTCCCGAATTTCACATAATAGGAGGAGGGATCCAGGGGATGTGCTCCATTTACAAATGCCAATAATTAGATTCAATTACTCTCTTAATCCATTAAAATAACTGATTCTTGAATTCTCATGAATATTATGGATAAATAACAAAAACTCCAACTCTCATGCAGTAATCCTGTTTATTTCTCCCATCACCGATCATTCCAATAAATGAGTGCATACCACAGGTTAATATATTAGGTTTGTTTATAACCGACTATGACGTAATTTGATTCTATTAATAGAATAATACCTATTGTTACTGAAATTCCGGTTGTGACGTCACTTCCGGTTCTATCTTACGTCACTTCCGGTTCACTATGACGTCACTTCCGGTTTAATATAAACTTACGTCATATTCGGTTTGAGGTTAAATCGTGACCAAGTTTGGTGGGTATACCAATCCACAACGAGTGCTGAACATATACCGCAAGTCCCCTTATCTCGGACCACCACCATAACTTTAGTCACAGTATGGCCTCACCTTGTAAACATACAGTTGGAACTTGAAGAGGTCAGTCGTCGAATTTCCTCCAACGACCCCGACCCCCCCCCCCCCCCCCCCCCCCTTTTTTTCCTCTTTCTTGATAATACTGGTCTTAGGCCGAAGTCACGTGCTGAGCCGCGACTAAGGGTCCTAGATCACTGATTCCTGATAGTGAGGGTGAGATATCCCGTAAGTAAGATGAGATGAATGTATTCGATCCCTTCCACTGGCAAGAGGATACTAGTTGTTGAATTGAGACTGATTTCCATGCCGAAAGCGATGAGGATAAGGCTCTAATCTCATGAGGAGAAAACTTGACATTAACTGTGTCTTGATCCATGAGATTGTAAGCAAATACAATGGTTTTCCTAAGCCAGGATGATATCGTGTTCTTGGATATTTCCGTATCAACAGCCGGCTTACAGGACAAGAACAATCTCCTCCTATTGCGACGGAACGAAGCAGTTCTTTGCAGATACCATCTGAGGCATCTGACTGGGCACAAGAGTCTCTCCTTATCTGAGCGAGACGTAGAAACAGGTAGCGCTGGAATTCTATAACACCTCGTACCTAGTGGTCCCGAAGAAGAGGATTGATTTTTGGCGAGAAACTCCGGCAAGGCGCGGCAAGTCACTTCCTTCCTATCCTTTGAAAATCTTATGGACGAATTGTCAATCGCGTGGAGCTCCGACACTCGAGCAGCTGAAGCGAAGGCAAGTAAAAAAGCTGTTTTGAAGGAAAGGAACTTTAATGGAGTCGAACTCTGCGGTTCATATGGAGCTTTGAGTAAGGACTGTAGAACAATGCAAAGATCCCATTTGGGGAAAATCGAAGGCGTTGTGATATCCTGAATCTGAAAAGATCTGATCATTCTGTGTAAGGAGGTATCCGATCCTATTGATAACCCCTGAATGTCACACACTGAAGCTATTGCCGATCTGTAACCTTCAATGGTTCCATGTTTTAATTTCCTTCCATTCCTTAAGTACAACAGGAAATCCGCTAACATGGGAATAGAGATATCCTTGTCTAATAAATCTCTTCCTCTTCTCCAGGTGGTGAAAATTCTCCATTTTGCATCATAAAGTCTGGCTGTGGAGGGCCTGATAGAGTTAACAATAGCTTTCGTAGATTCTCCTCCGAAACCTTGTTCCTGGAGGGATCGCGAGATAACCTCCACACGTGAAGCTTGAGCATCCCCAGGTTGCCGTGATACCTCCTCGAGTGCGGCTGGGATAACAGATTTTCCCAACACGGTAGGACTAGAGGATAGTCTGTCAGGAGATCCAAGAGATTCGGAAACCACGGTCTCGTGGGCCAGGCGGGCGCCACTAGGTAGATCAAGCAATCCTGAGTCGCTATCTTCGCTAATACGTCCGGTATTATCTTGAATGGGGGGAATGCGTAGGCTATCATGCCGTCCCATGTCATGGATAGAGCGTCCACCGCCCAAGCCTGAGGGTCCGGGATTGGACTGACGTACGTTGGTAGACGAAAGTTCTGGCTTGTGGCGAACAGATCTATGCAGGGGGTCTCCCACCTGTCCGATATCAAACGGAATGCTTCCTCGTGCAGGGTCCATTCGGTTTGGATCACTTGATTCCTCCTGGAGAGCATATCGGCTCGAACGTTTAGCCTTCCCGGGATGTGCCTTGCCCTGAGTGTTACCTTGCACTGATCCGTGAGTTGATATAGCTGACGAGTTAGGTACATCAAGTTCTGGGATCTGGTCCCTCCTTGCTTGTTTATGTAAGCAACTACCGTCGCATTGTCGGACGCGATCATGATGCTGGTTCGATACAGTAGCCTCCACCACTCGTTGAAAGCCTTGATAACTGCGAGCATCTCCAAGAGATTGATGTGCAGAAGAGATTCCTGGACAGTCCATTTCCCCTGTGTCTCCAGATTGTCCATATGCGCACCCCATCCTTCTTGCGACGCATCCGTGAAGATGGTATATAGTGGTGGTGGGTCTGTGAATCTTGCTCCCGAAATCACATTGTGTTCCTGAGTCCACCATTCCAACTCCCGGCAAACGTGTGGAGGGCACATTATGACAGAGTCGAGCTCCTGAATTCTGTTCTGATTTATCCAGGACTGTGTGTGTCTGAGATTGAGGCGACCTCTGACTGTGAAGGCTTGAATCGACGTCAGGAACCCCAGTAGAGACATCCATTTTCGTAGTGTCGCCGTCCGAGATGATAGTAGAGAAAAGATGAGAGTTCGGGTAGTCAACCATCGATCTTGTACGGGAAAAATCAAACCTTTCTCTGCGTCTAACACGGCCCCGAGAAACTTGATTCTTGGGGATGGAACTAGCTCTGACTTGTCCGGGTGTATGATCCATCCTAAGTGGGTAAACACATGGATCGCGAAGTTGAGGTGCTTGATTAGGATCACTGTTGAGAGATGCCGTGTCAGAAATCGTCCAGGTATCCGTGGATAGCTATTCCCCTGAGGTGTAAGAACTGGAGCAGGGGTTTCATGATCATAGTGAAGAGCCATGGTGCGATGGAGACTCCGAAAGGTAGAACTTGAAACTGAAATCTCCTTCCGTTTACCGCGAATCTGAGGAATTTCTGTGACTGTTTGTGAATGGGAATGTGGAGATACGCATCCTTGAGGTCTAGGCTTACAAACTTGCTGTCCAGTTGCACTAGTTTCCTCACATTCTTCAATGACTCCATGGTGAATCTGGGAGGAGGTAACAGAAAATTCTTGTTTAGGATCTTCAAGTCTATAATCATTCGCATCTCTGGAGTGTCCCGCTTGGGGACTAGAAAAACTGGTGAATAAAACCCCTTCGAAGAGTCTAGGGGGGAGAGTTCGATAACAGCCTCCTTCAGCAATAACTGCTCTATTGCTAGTAGAGCAGATTCCAGACGATTTCCTTGTAGTAGGTATCTTCTTCCCTGAGGGTGTGTAGCCAGGGGAGGATGAGTCTGGAATTGGAGTTGGTACCCCTCGGAAACCACAGACTGTATCCACTTGTCTTGAGTGATTTGGGTCCAATTCCGGGCAAAGCGTAGTAGTCGACCCCCCACCGGGGAGGGTACGACTGGCGTAATGAAGTCGAAATCCATGAGAAAGTCCGTGGGCGTTGCCGGTTCAAAAGGGTCTGACAAAATCAAAGGAGCGGTTACGGAGTCAACGGCGGTACGAGGGTTTGGATCCACGATTTCCTCTGCCACGAAAATTGGATCTAGGTGGCTGCTGTTGAGGCTCCCTTGGGGGTTGAGATTGTGAGGAAGAGGGGGGTGGTCGACCGTAGGACTTGGCCCGATCAAAGGCAGAACGATCGAGGGGGGGTCGGGGTGTAGTGGCGCCGAAACCTCTCCTACCACGAGGATTGCCTCGTTGATTTCTGGTCTGAGCAAGGAGTGCTGAAGCAAGTTGTTGATTTAAGTTTCTATTAGTTTGGGCTTCCTGAGTTGCAATGGCCTGAGAGCACTGGCCATTGAACATAGAGTCAGTGTTGAGCGGTTGTTGGAAAAGATCTTCCTTAGCATCCGTTGGAAGATTCTTGACTGCTCCGAGAAGACGAGATCTCTCAAGGGCTGTAAGTCTAGCGACAGAAGATAGCTGGGCAAGAGTCGCATCGCCTACTGCTTGGTAAATGACGTCTAAAAAGGAGTGAGCTAGGGCAACTTCTTCAGCGCTCATGACAGTAAGAGTGGAGGGCTTAATACCAGTATAGTCCTGGAAGGTGGGTGGTAAAAGCTGTCTAACTCCTGCCGCGAACCAGTTGATGTAGGATAAGATGTCAACAGAGTTACGGGCCGCTAGATCCATTTCCTTGACGTCCTTACGGGTGACAGTCAACTTGTCTCCAACAAATCTCTGGTTAGGACGGGAATCTAAACGGGCAAAGTCCCTGTCAACATCGGGAGCTGAGGCCGGTAGAAGTCGATCATGGATGATATAGGCTTGTTTAACGGGCAGTTTCGGAAGAGATGTCGCATCCTTAGCCTTGGCTATGTTCGCGTTAACAATGTCAAAGCCCGACTTGACCACGGTGGAATGAGGTAAAGTTCTCTTAGGTAAACGTTTGGGAGGAAGCACACCAGTCGATCCCAATTCGTCAGGTAATACACGATCCACTTGCTCATCCAAAACGGGAGGACGTGTGCACGGTTTCAATTTGTGAAGAAAATCAATTTTTTCCACATAAGACCAAGACGGGTCTAAGTCCGGTACATCCTTAATTTCGGCCGGAGGAATAATGGCTAAGCCTTCATGTGAATGGAGTTTAACATCAACAGGTTGATCTACTTCCATGTTAGAGTCCGTGATGATGGGTATCAACGGCGGGTTACGGACGTCCACAAAATCAAGCGTGCCCTTATTGTCAACAACCGTGTCCTTAATCGACCCGCGACCTAGATTCCCGGCGGAGTCCGTGCCGTCCGTGCGCTGCCTAGACAATAACGGATCGGGGCACGGGTCACGCGTGGAGTCCGTGCTAACGGTAACCTGGCCCAGGCCAGAAGCCGTAGCAGACGAACTATTGACGGGCTTGCCGTCACCGACGTGTGACCCGGCCTGAACCGTCCCCGGAGGGCCACGGAGCAGGTTGACGGCGTCAACATCGTGAGGCCCCTCCAGCTCTGTGGTTTTTAAGCCGCCAGACTGGTTTAGGGCACCCAATTTCTGGCCACCACGGCCGTCAACTAACAGGCCCCCGTCGGGTAAACACTGTTTTTTTACTGTATCACTCGCCGTAACCGTCTCCACGGGGTCGGCGGCCCGCTTATTGGACTGGGACTTAAACTCACGGCGGTCATCTAAACTAGCCGAACCCTTCCGTGAAGAGCCGGACTTAGTAGAACTATTCGCGTGGGATCTAGACGAGGAGAGCGATTTCTTAAGGTTAGATAATTTCTCATCGTTCTTCTTTTCCATTTCATGTAAGCTAGTTTTGAAAGACGAGACCATCTCTTGCTTAAAGGATGTGAGAAAAGCCGTGATATCAAAAGTGGGAGGAGCCACAGGAACCGAGCCCGAAGGGGGAATTAGAGGCGATTTATCCGTAGGAATAGGTGGATTTGGAGATTGAGGGTTGAGAGAGATTTGTTTAGATTTCTTAGCACGCATTTCTGACAGTTTATTCCAAACATCGTCCTCCAGATCGCGACACAACAAACACCTTGCATCCGGAAAGCAAATGGGGGACTTATCACACAGTACACACAAAGAGTGAGGGTCTTTATCTGACATAAAACGCTGACAAGTCACACACTTATGAGACGCCATGATGAAATGAGTTACACAAAATGCTTCGCGGAAAAGTCGCCGATGATCACAGAAAAAAATCACAAGTCACAAAAAACACAGTTCACAGACACAAAAAACGAATGCGATTGTCACTCAGATTACCAAATGTCGGCAACACATACCATAGGAATTGAATCCCAAAGGAGAAGGCTTGAATTGAGAAAGCAATCTAGACTGCTACATAGACATCCACTCAGCACAAGTGCAGGAGAGAATATGAGCACATGGGAGATCAGGGGAAGATAACTCCACTAGGAAGGAAGGAGCTGCATACCACTAATGGTAAATATGACTTAGAGTATTTTTTATCTATATTTTTAATCTAGACTTCTGCAGACACGTTCCAAAGAACGGAGAAAGGGGCTGGAGTTCGTCCCAGAGGTTAGTTTATGCCAATAATTGTATGAGCAATGATAATTTTGTCAAGAGAATGGGAACATTTAGCTCTGTATGAACAAGGATGCTTTTATGTAGAGTAATGAAACCTTCAATGATTTCATAGTAGCTCAACGTGAAATGACAGTGAACTTTTTCTCAAAATTGTTGTCCAGTTTTCATCAGAATAATGAAAACTTTTTATAGATATTAAAATGGGTCTTAGCTGAGAGAGAAACTGTTCTGTACATCATGAACAATACTCCCCAGAATACATCCCATTGTCCTAAGCACATGTTGAGCAGTATGTTGTGTTGACCAGACAACGTGTCGAGTGATGGCGGCTCTGCTGCACTACCTGTACCTGACGGTCTTCTCCCTGATGCTGGTGGAGGGTCTGCAGCTCTACCTCCGCCTCTACCTCGCCTTCAACAGGGACGGCAAGGCTCTCGTCTGCATCATTGCAGGCTGGGGTAGGCCATCTGGTTAAACCCTTTTAATATCCTACAAGGGCAGTCATATAGGGTTTTGTATTTTTTAGACGTTGCCCTACAACAAAACATAATTTTTAAACACTGTTCTGTGATACCCTCGGATAAAGTCATCACCCTGTCCGTCCGTGCATCATCATTTTGTTTCTGGAGCAGAAATCAAAATTATAAGTCCTAGCCAATGTGATGTGACATAATGAAAATGTTTGAATGTCTGCAGGTTTGCCTGTGCTGTTGGTTGGAATCTCAGTAGGGGCGGACCCTGAGGGTTATGGTACCAGCTACAGGTAAGGATTAGGGTAAACCTCTGGGGTTACGGTAGCAGTTACATATTAGGGTTAGTTTAAACCTGGAAGGGTACAGTACCAACTATAGATCATTTTTAGGTTTAACCCTGAGGGATGTGGTACCAACTATAGGTTATGGTTAGGTCAAACCCTAAAGGGTATTGTACCAGCTCTAGGTAATGGTTAGGGTAAAAGTTAGGTTTGGGTTAATCCAGCCAATGTCAATGAGAAACTTAGACTAACATTTAGTCTCAGAAGTATTCTTTTCAATATTGACATTATTTTTAAACAAATCATGTATTATAACAAAATGGAGCCCAAGAGATGCTAAAGCTAAAGCTGAGTGATCTAGACTTGCTATACATTTCTAGAATGGGTTGGTCATCAATTAAATATTTTTGCTTTAGGATCTGGATGACAGACTATGAGAAACTATGCTAACTTTGCTGTCAAGTTTGCCCTAATTTAAGTCTTCCACACTTCCACACCAAAGATTTTTACATTTGCATAATGTTTCAGACCAATAATGTTTGCATTATCAAACACAACTGCTGCATTTCTTAATCAGCATAATCAATATATTGTTTAAGTTTGTTGTGAAAATATATAGTAACCCAGCAGTTGATAGAGTATTTTTCAATTTTTGTATGTGTTTGTTTTAAATGAAAATGTTTTTGCTCCAGTTGCTGGTTGTCTACTGAGCGAGGAACAATCTGGGCCTTTGTGGGGCCAGCACTCATCATATCAGTGGTATATATACATGTCATATAACATACAATCACAATTATTATTACTACCGGTAATTATAAGTAAGCTTGCCTATTGTTTTTTTTTTTTCAATGACATGTAGGGAGATAAACAAAGGATACTTATGTTCATATTTTATTCACTGAGTTACTTTCGTATGTTAAAATTAACCAGGAAAATTTACTTCAAATGTACTAAATTCCCTCTGAAGTGAGTTTGCTTGATTCTAACAGATACTGGAACCCATAGGGAAATGTACTGAGACTTTTCTTGAAAAATTAAGAACTTTCAATGAATAGAAACAGGAGCCCCCATTGATGAACATAGTCTTATCAGCACAATAAGTAGTAACATCTGGTGAAAATTGTGTAAATATCCAAGAAAAAAAGTTTACTTTTTTCCTTGGAAAAAGAGGGAAAAGTCATGCTATAAACACTATCACAATCAAATGGCTACATTGTCTAATGCCATTGATTGGACAGATTCATTTCTAGGTGAACCTGTTTGTGTTGGGGGTAGTGATCAGGACCTTCCTTGGACTGAGGGTCAACGCGAGGAAGACTGACAGACAGAAGTTTGTGTCGAGTCTGAAAGCTGCCTGTGTGCTCCTTCCTCTCCTCGGGATCACGTGGCTCTTCGGGGTGCTCGCCATCAACTCCTCGACTCTCGCCTTCCAGTACATCTTCGCTCTGCTCAACTCTTCTCAGGTACAATCATCTAAACAACTCTCCTCTTACATGCTTTGCCACTCAACATTAAACTTTCACCATCTCTGGATGCTTTCAAGATAGCTCTGAAAACACACCTCTTCAAAAAAGCTTTCAACTGAAATTCTCCCTTCTCCTTGTACATAGTTTTAAATGCGCCATGAGCATGCACTAGTGGGTTGACACTGACGCACAAGAAATATCCATCATCATCATCATCATCCTCTTGCCTCACAATCAACAAAATTAATACACTTAAGTAAATCAAGTAAATCAAGGGTCTATTCTTCCATTTCTCTGTTTGCTTTTATCAAGGGTCTCTTCATGTTCCTGTTCCATGTTGTGTTAAACATTTCCTCCTTTACTTGTGTCAAGGATCTGATCTAACAATTTTCCCTTGAATCCATTGTCTGTACTAATATTTCCCTCTCCTCACCAGGGTTATTTTATCATTTCTCCCTTGTAACCAGGGTTTATTCTAAAATTTCCCTATTGAACCCAGTGCCTATTTTAACATTTCCCCCACCTTGTCAGTGTTTATACTAAAATTTTTCCCTTGTGTCTAGTGTCTATGTTAACATTTCTCACTCTGATTGTGACTTATGTCAAGATCTCATTTCACAAAACACTTACAATTGATCAGAAGTTTCAGCCGATTGAAATCAATACTCAAAGAACAGGCTACAATTGATCATAACTTTACAAGTACTATGTGGAATGGCACCCTGGGATAATACAACTTTTCTCCATTTGAATATTTGTCCACGTGTCCAGGGTCTATTCATCTTCCTGTTCCACGTGGTGTGTAATGACGAGGTGCGAGTGGCCTACTGGAAGAGACGAGGTCGGATCCTGACAGTCAACTCAGCCACCCACTCACAGTCCACAGCTGTGTCCTCCACCATCCAGGCCAGGAAGAAAGTGAGTTCATCATGTCCAACAAAATGGGGCCGAGTATTGCACCAAATTTAATATTGCAATATATACCTCACGTATTGCAATAGTATTGCAATTTATTGAATTGACTTAACAGTTATTGTTTGTTTATGAAATTTAGATTTTAAACATTTGATACCCCAATTAGCCTAATCAGTGTCTTATGTTTAATACCATAAAAGTCTCATTTGATCAGGAAGCAAGTGAGTTGATGATTCCCACATTGATCCTTATAGCTGCTTAAAAATTAATACTTGGTGAGTAAGTGACAAGTAGAACGGAGGCCCTAACCTGAAAAATGAGCCATTGACTCTGTATCTCATCATGCTTTCTATAATTTACATACAAATGGTCACAGGATTATCCTATTTCCTTGTCTTGCAGGCATTTGCTGGTTTCATAACTACAAACCACATGTGACAGTTTTGCAAGTCCTTCACATTGCAGTAGAGGCCAGTTAAAATTCATCCTCAGAGGAAAGGTTAAGTGCAGTGCAGGAGTTCATGCAGCACTACAAAAAAATCACAATGATGATAAACAGAACTAATGGAGAAACAATTTTACATATTGGAGAAGTGGACACTGTTCCAAACCAGAAAGTGTTTTTACTCGTAAAAACAGATGTCTCCCCTATACACCATTTCAGCTGAATTTCATTTTTGAAAATTCCTTATAGTTTTTTTACCTCAAATAAAACCATATTCTTTCTATAAAACAACAAACTGTAAGTTTTGGTTCTATTTATGAAATGAACCTCTCCCTTCAAAATGACAATGTCCAAACTGTTGCAATTGAAACTCTAAGATATATAATTAGAAAGCATTAGAAACCCCTACATGATATGAAGAGGATGTATATCAAATTTGGTGAAGATTAGTCAAGTAGTTCCATAGTTATGCTCCGGAAACTAACCCTACCCTTCAAAATGACAAAGTCCAAACTGTTGCTATGGAAACCAAAAAGATAAGATTGAAAAGAAGTTGAAACCCCCAAAAGGCATCTACATGATATGAAGAGTATGCTTACCACATTTGATGAAGATGAAGATTGTTAAAGAAGTTCTAAAGGTATGCTCGGAAAAGAAATGGGAACGCGGATGCGGACGGGAAGTTAGCCAAAACCAATATATCTCCCAACCCTTTGGGTGGAGACATAATTACCTTGATGCTATCCTCAGAGTAAAAACTGCTGTTATCTTAAGAGACAAACTATTATTAGAATTGTAAATTCTATTTGTAAAATGTATGCAAATATCTTTGTAACATTGAACCATTTGAATATGGGCCGAGGTCTAAAGAATAAACTTCTTTGATCAAATGACTTTGAATGAAGGTATGATAACCCTTATCATGTTAAATGTTCTGGAATCCATCAGAACATCAATATCATCACATGACATGCTTGATTTTGACGTTGAGTGAAAGTGTGATAACCCTTATGTTTGATGTTCTGGGATCCATCTACACACCATATCATGTGTTCACATGCTTTCAGACCCTGATTAAAAATTCCTTGAAATATAAAACAAACCAGGAAAGTGCATTGTAAATCATTTATTTACAAAATATGTTGATCACAGAAATAAACTTATTCCATGAACAAAATAAAGATATGTTCCAAAGAAGAGATTCCATTCTGTATTCCCCTGTATATTTGGTAACCAAGGTTTGAAGTGAGATTAGAACACAGGACAGTCGGTGAGAGAACCAACGACACACCATGGAGCCACCACTGCACAACACACACTGACAGTACAGTAGTTAACCCATTAACAGAGGGACAATAACAGTAGACCTGTCTTACAATGGTTATCCTCAGGTGACATAGAGATTGTGAATTCATCTTCGCATTCTTCAGTACAAAACTAAAAACATAATAAAAAAATTGGAATTTCCCTATAATAACAAATTCAATTTGAATTAACAACCAATGTCTTTGTAAGAAAACATTCTAACATAGTTAATTAAATGCTTCAATTCAAATATAAACAAGATTTGATTTATGTTAAGGTATTCTATCTAGTATCTTTCATAGAAGGAGATAGATTATTTTTGGTAAATAGTATTGATAGTAACTCTCCTCACATGGCACTATCCACAATCACTGGCTGATTTAAGCATTGAAGCAGTTCTTTCTGAGATTCCTATTGAAGCTACTGCATTGGAGCTCAGTTATCCAATGAGAAATATTGTGATATGAAAAATGCACCGATAATGAAGACCTCTTCATTTCACACTAGGTACATGTATGCCTGGATATTGTTACTCAAGGAAGTAAACTATTTTCATTTCACTTTTTTTTTTCAACAATCAATATTTCCAGTTTTCCTGTCTCTTACAAGTTTTTAACACTAATGACTTCAGGTGTCTTAACTGTTTCATTATTGATTATAAGTCAACATAAAAAGAATGATAAGTATATTCTATAATATCATGACCTTTTATGACCTAAAGGACAGTGCACTCCGATCTCACACGTGGTGCTTAGCAGTAAGATAGAGGTCAGTCAGTGAAGTGGACAATCAAGAGTTATACCTTGCAAGGGTCTTGTATAATACCAGAGTATGTGTACAAACTTGTTAGGCATCAATCAGTCTCAAACTCGGAATAAAGATTCTGTAAAATCATAATTTCATAGTACAATATGGAACAAATATTCTTAATTGTGAGGATAATATTATAAATAGAATATAATGATAAAGAATAGCTTTGGTAAAGATATTTCATTGTTCAGGAATGTTTCTATAGTCGACAGTAATACAGATCCATATTTATTAATCTACATATTCAAAATCTGATAATTATATTAAAGAATATCTACAAATATTTGTATAAAATGCATATATTAGTGTATACTAATGTCTTGATTACTAAAGTTTATTAACACAATGAATAGACTTGAATAATTGACTAGTACAGTTATTGTGTGTATAACAAATAATAAACAAGAAAAACATGGGTGGGGGGATTTTTTTCTGTAAACAGAACAAAATAATTGTGTGAGTATTGATAAAATAAAGTATATAGGAACATCATCTCATAACATAAATGTACACAATAGTAGACCAGAATTTGATTTGCACAAAATAATGTAAACCTTTTTGTCAAAAATGGTAAGCCATGAAGTTTACAAAATGAACCTGATAGATGTGAGTAAAACATAAGTAACCAAATCATTAATGTTTGTGGTGTTAAATACTGTGAATCTCAACATCAATACAATGGTTTAAATGACAAGTATAGGAATTCTGATTAAATACATTTTGTTTACAAATTCACAGACTACTACAAATTCTCTGAAAAAAGGTCTGATACATACATTTTACATTTGAGCAGAATAGTAAGTCAATGTAATACATCCATGAAATTCCAACAATGTGAACTCAACATTTCTGTATTTTGATGAAACATTGTCTTTTTGACAAGGTTTTGAAGAAAATTAATTTAAAATTAATCAGACTGTAAGACACTTCACTTACTTACATTATGAGTGACAAATTTTGAAAATCGTTATCTTAATTCAAATGACTCTTGTTATATAACTCATCTTGTTACTTAAAACAACTGACTGTTATTATGGCGTAAGACTACAAATTGTAAATTTTGAAAATGTTTTTCCCTGGGTCCTAGGTCTTATGATTGCTTGTAGTTTTTGATAACATGCAGAGTTGTTGTCAAGGGGTGAGGTTTAAGTAACAGTAAACGAGGTCAAAATTACAAACAGTGCACAGCAGATAATTATACCTATTACCGTTAATCCTTAACAAGACGCCCAGCTTCTATATTTTACAACTGTCCATATCAATAAGTGTTTAATTGAGGCAGGCTTTTTATTTAAAGGCAGGCATCCATTCCCAAATAAGGCATGCCGCAATGTACATATAATTTTGTTGATAAAAATGCAACAAACAAAAAACAAAATTCTGATTAAAATTTGTTTACCCAGTGTTTAATGAAGACAGGTTTGTTTTTTAATCTCTATGCAAGGGTATTTATATGAGGCAGACTTATAGTGAAGTCAGGCGTCTAATTAAAGATTTACGGTATATTCATATATATATACAGTAAGCAGACCAGGATAAACACTCTATACCAGCCAACAGTATTGCACTTTGTATTGTTAATGTCAACAAACAACTAATAAACCTTGTGAAAATATCCATGTATATGATTATAATTATTTTAACTACAAGTTACTAGAAGCTTAACTTCTAAGATTTAATTTTAATATATTGAAACAATGAGAACCTGTGAATTTAAGGTTAAACTGGTATTCAATAAAACATATACCGGGTACAGTAATTATGTAATTAACAAAATAGTTTGACATCATTTCAAATATTGTACCTAAGTAATTATCTTTATAGGTTGTTATCCTTTTCAATCATATGACAATTAATTACTAATGAGGAATCATTTCTGGAATGTACCAAATATTGCTAGATTATTGTGAAATGTACTCATTATGTTGATAATTGTTTGGAAATTAATGTACAAATATCTAATAGGTGTGATGATCAACTAAACCGTTAACATTACAACAACCTTCCTATCTGCTAGGTGAAGTAGAAAATCTAGACTGGTTGAAGTATAAAACACAGCAAGACAGATCCCACAGACCACATGAATCACTGACAATACTTGGAATTCAAAATTGGTCCACTGGATATGTGTGAAAGTGAAGGATGGATCTATCGTGTTTGTCTTGATAAGACGAGGTGCTAGGATCATGAACCAATATCAGCATTAACACTTCTTTTACTTAAAACATTTATGATATTGTCAATCTTAGAGAACAGAAGGTATTGTTATCACCCTTGTTGTCATCCTACTTACCGGTATATCAATTTGAGAATTAAACTTAGATATAGATATTAAGGAATATCATGATCCGTGCATGACAAGTTCTTGTGCTGCAGTTCTCACCATATTACAGACAACTTTGAATTACTGGACAATGTGTCACAAATCCTGTTAAAGTGCAAATGTATCTCAACTCATATCCAGCACTAGAGTCTCTTGCAATTCATTGACAATACTCATCCTGCCTGAGATGTAAAACTAAGGCTGCTTTAACTACACAATGTTGCAACTTGATAGGACACATACTGGTAGATTTCAGAAGTCACATGATGTTGAGAAATTGATAGCTCACATATTAGAATATATGTAAGTTCCATAACAGGTACAAGACATGAATGGTAAACAGTTAAATCAAAGTCCCACGTTGATATAATTCACATACACGTCACGTTATAATGCTGCTGTAGTAAGGATTGGGAAAATCAGAGAGCAACATACACAGTATGATCTCATTTTCCTTCACACTTCATCAAATCACTATGCAGAGCCACAGCTTTCTTCACATGATGGCAAAAAGTCAGTCAATCAATACTCAAGTCTTAAATCAATAAATAAATCACACTTGACAGTATTTGGCTAGCAATGACTTCAAACGGCAAACCTTCACACATGAACACGTACCAAAACACAATGAGAGCTTCTTTTCACTGACTAGCTAATCAGCACTGGATTTCAGCACTCCATCCATGAATATGTCTAAACTGAACTTCAAAGGGAACTCGATCCCTACCCAATGTGTAACTATGTGGTGAAACAAACTTAAAACTTCTTCCATTTTGCACAACATTGGACAAGAAACTGCAAAAAACTTAGAGAGCTTCACAAGAATCCTTATCATGTAGTTCAGCATTCAACTTGTATTTCTGTGGTAGATCAAGCTCACACTTACATCGAGAGCTTCTTACGTACCTCCTTAATGTACAAGTGTGACCACAATAATCAATGTGGCACATACGTGATTGGTTCAAGCTCTGTGATATGTTGTTTCCAGATATGATGGTGATAGTGTTGTGGAGAGATATGAAGATGATCACAGTCGTTTTGATTGATCAAGTAATCACAATTTTGATGATGACAATGAGACACAAACTTGTCTGGTGTGATTTTTGCAAGTCAACCAACCCAAGTTTGGGTGATGAAAGCTTTAGACAGCCATTTCTCGTGCACTCATCCTGATTGTGACCGTATATCTTGGATGTTATGACAGCTTGTTACCAAGATGTTCAAGTGATATCAGTTTGTCTCTAGAAAATTCAGCCAATCACAGCTTGAGGTTGCCAACACGCTCCCGAGACATGTCACCGCTGGGCACCCCTCGTCTCCGTCGCTTCATCTTGGCCATGTCTTCCCCAAACACGTCTCCCGTCCTCAGTGCCGAGATCAGGTCATCAAACTCTCCTGGGGACAGAGAACACAACTCTTAATAAAGAACACAACTTAGAGCTCCAACAGAGAACAACCGTTCAGTGGCACTAGTTTGGTTAGATGAATGAGAACAGATAACTTTGCTCAACAATGTTACCCATATAATTGCAACTGTGTAATGTCATGGTGGAGAATCTATTTATATATCCTAACATCAATTGCTTGATAATAGAATTTATAAAGCTACAAGTTACAATCAACAAACAAAGAGAGGGCGGTGCTCTCACCCTTCTCCCCGTTCTCCCCCGAGTTGGAGGAGGTTATCTTCCCGTCCTTCTTGTCCAGGGTGCTGCTCCTCCTCAACAACAGTCGCTTCTCTCTCTCCTTCTTCAGCTGAAACACACGAACACTCAATATCTATCAGCATCTCACTGGCATGTCATGAGTCTATAACATAATCCTTAGTTTTGTCTCAAATAAATATACAAAATGTTTGTAAAGCTGTTTATGAATAGCAGCTCAATAGCTAAAGGTCAAAGTTCAAATGGGTACCTGTTGCTCAATAGCTAAAGGTCAAAGTTAAAGTTTGATACTTTATGCTAAAGGTAATAGATTAGGTGGGTACCTTCTGTACAATAGCTAAAGGTCAAAGTTCAATTGGGCTACCTACTGCTCAATAGCTAAAGGTCAAAGTTCAAGTGGGGTACCTGTTCTTCTATCTTGCTACGTTTTTCCTCTTCTTCCTTCTGTTTCCTCATTTTCTCATTCTCCAACCGTGCGTCCGAAAACGAAGTCAGGAAACCGTCAAACACCCCAAAGAACTCGTCTGGTTGAACCTTATTTTCTTCTGCATACATCTTCAACACTAGCTCGTACTGAAACATAAAGGGACCAGACATGTATTGGTGTGAAGAGCTATAGTATTATGCATGTATTGGTTTTCAACCTGGGTGGCTTATTCTGAGAAAGGATTATGTCTTTTTAAGTTTCTATCTTAATCTTTTTGTGCTATATAATTCTGAGCATTCACAGATTCATAGTTTTAGTTCCTAAGGGAAATGGTTACAGAATAAACTATGATCAATCCAACCTTCTGTTTCATCTCTGAGTACGAGTCCTCCACCTCAATGAAGTTGTAAGCTGCGATGGTGCAGAAATCGCTCATCACTGACACAAACTTGTCTGGATTGTTGTACGACTGCTTCCGGAAGAACTCGAGCTCCTGAAGGTAGTGAGCAGGAGATGGTTTTGAGATTGAAATGTCACATAATGAACTGCATACCACACAATCTTCACACATTAAAGATTGTCAATGATTTGTTACAAAATATTTTACCTTTTCAATGTCTCTGAGTCCAGCCTTCAGTTGTGCAATCTCCTTATCAAGCTCTGTGAAACTGGAAGAAAGACGAAGACACTTTATCAACTAGTTCTCAATAACGCAGGGAACCAAATTTTGCATATAAATTCAAATAGGACCCCAATAAGTGAAAATGAGAAAAGAACGTACTTGATCTTGGCAGCGTTGCGGGTCTGAGACAAATCATCCTCCAACTTCAGAATATCTGGGAACTGCAACAGGAGACATACATGTCATATAGCTGTAGAACTCAAAGCTTCATGTACTGGCATTGCATTACAGCAGGACCAAGTTTTACAATGAAGGCTAACCTTTCAGTTAAAAACCCTTGACCCCTTTGGGCACATTCATGTTTTTATGTCTGGTTTCTTAACATGAACCATTCTTACAGAATAACACAATGGTTTTTAAAACAATTGAACAGACTTAAACCATTGGAAGTGGTTTGAATATACAGACTGAGAAGTGGATAATTATTGTCACGGTGATCATTTAGAAGTTAGACTTGTTTGACCTTCTTCTCAAGGAAACTTGGAGCCAATATAAAACATGACAAAGTGGTTACAATCAACCCCACTGCTCTGACCTTCTTCTCAAGGACCTAGACCATGTGAAGAAGGTTGAATATATAGATAAGGGAAAGAAACTGGTCACAATCAACCCCACTGCGCTGACCTTCTTCTCAAGGACCTCCACTAGGTAGTGCAACAGAGTGACGTTCTTGTTGATGGAGGACTTGGTGTCCACAATCTTGTTGAGACTCGTCAGACGGAACCCCCCGGCATTACCCCTCTGGCCACGGTTCATGTAGTTACCAAACGCCAGCACCAGCTCAAGAAGCTTCTTTAACTTCCTACTTCTCAAAACTTGCTTTGAGCCCTCGAAAATAGCTACAAGAGAGAGTGTTGGTTACAAATAACTGAGAATAGTAAGGTATATTAGGATTAAGTGCACCATTTCATGGGATCTGCTTTTTCAGAGAACATGTATTTTTTCGGCATTCTGAAGTAGAATAGATAGCAAGTTCTTTACTGCGAACATAATAAAGATTTCCGAGTTTGCAAAGCAAGGAAAAGAATTGAATAGTTCTTATATAACATGTTTTCTTCAGAGAACTCACGGATAGCCTTCACAACACTTATGACAGAATACAGATAGCTGTGTTTCTGATCTGAGTACAGATCCTTAGGGGTCATGTCAGAATACCTTTAAAACTCCAGCCAGTAAGTGATAAGGCAAAGCCCACTAGCCCAATTTAACATTCAAGCATGCCTCTGATTTGTTTAATTACTGGAGTTGAAAGGTCAAAGGCAAAATGATATAAACTTCTGATGAAGCAGTATTCAATCAGAAACAGAGCAAAGTAAATTGTGACAGGCTCTCTTTTATTTCAATGAGTCTGAGAGATTGTTAAAACATAATGATGCACTGAGCAACACATGATGTGGACATACCTTCTATTCTATGCTTGCAGTCCCCTCTTCTATCTTGGAACTTCTTCTTGAAGTATAAAGCCTTTAACCTCTGTTCGTAATGTACAATTCTGAAAGAAACCATGTGGGTTCTGTAAGTATTGTCATTAAGACATCAGGCTTGACTCCTTCATATGACCATCTCAAGATATGGACATGTTTACTATATGTGTTTACATTCTTTTATTAAAGAACCACTGCTCATCCAAAGACCCTAACATTTTTTGAAGGTCAACTGCAGACTAGTGCAGACCAGTACACTCCACCCACCTGCTCATCTCATACAGGAAGCGGTCTGCCCGTGCCATGTGCTCTATGTCGTGACTCAACTCTGTCAGAAGCTGGGACTCCTCTGTTGTAGGGATGAACTTCAGCAGCTGGAGTAGAAGGTTAGGGTTAGACCAGAGACCAAGTCATTAACAATACTAACACATATATTCTTGCTAAAAAATGTGAACAACTACCATTTTGTACAAGCTACCCAGAAACACTCGGTTGTAGTTTATCATATAGAGAAGGCATCATTAGACACCACACATTGCAATCATACCTGTTCCACCATATCTTTGGGCAGGTCCTCGCCAGAGTCGACGGTCATCACAGCCTTAGCTAGCTCCTCATTGGTCAGTTTGATCTTGGAGAGGAGAATGGTACAGTTCTGGGCGCGGCGCCCGTCGATCACCGTCAGTTCCTTCACCTTTGGCTTGACGTTCTTCTGGTCCTCCTCCCCATCGCCACGGTGATGCTGGTAGGCCGAGAACGTCTTCTCAAAGTCCGTCAGATCTAGCATACTGTAGAGCTTCAAGAATCACAGAGATTGTATCAGTGTCAGGACCTCGATTTGCTTGATTACATAAATGTAACTTCACACTCAAATATTCATAAATTTTTAAACAAAGAAAATTAAAAGGTCACTTGAAGCAGACTGACTGAAAGAGTCATCATTTAAAACCGAACGAAAATTAGTTTTTTATTGATTACAATGTCATTATTAAGAGAAACAAAATGGCATCTATAGATCTAAATTAGATAAGATAAGACTAATTACCCAAAAGGGAATTCTTCTTACATCCACACAATACATGTTAACAATTGTGAGGAAACTTAATAAATGTTAAAACAAATACTGAAATGTTCACAAAGACATTGTTATCTAGGAATCATTTCATTCACTAGTCAAATTTCAAAATGCCATTCAAAGGCTGGAAATTGTTTCTTTTTCGCAAGCTTTTTATTTGTTATGATATCTAAATAAGTGATGGAAAAATTAATTTCCTACGCCTACCTTGGTATCATCCAGATCACTCCAGACAGTGCCCTGCAGTTTGTTCTGGAAAAGAAAAGAATTTTAAATTTAATTTTTTTTTTTGAATGTTTCAATAACTCATATTTTCAGTGAATACAGATATTTTCAAACCTAATATTTAAATATAATATTGATTTCAAACCTTTTTGAATCACGTTCATCAAACTGATTTTATACAGAGTTTTTATACGAAAGTAATAGCAATCCTTACATCAGGGAGTTTGGTCCAGTTGAAAGACTTGAGTGGGTTGCCTGGTTTGGGAGCGTTCTTCCTCTTAGCCATGCCAGGCGCCATGTGGTTGGACAAACCTGAAACATCACACACAGCTTGCAAACATGCAAAACAAGATAATACTAAACTTATACCTTGAAAGAACCATGTTTCAATATTTTTTCTCAGTGTTCCAAGAAATTTAATTAATAATGCAATTGTACTGATATAGCACTTTGTAAATACTAACTATTATCATGACAAGTTCATAATCTACTATTTATCCTCTTTGACAAAAATGTCTCAAACCATCATCAGAATCATAGTAACCAAGTTAAGAAATGTCACTGCACTCACCTGGGGCGCCGGGGGGAGGTGGGGGTGGTGGGGCAGACCCTGGGGGCGGTGGGGGAGGAGGCGGCGGGGGTGCTGAGCGGGGTTTCTCCAGAGGCTTGATGTAGGTTGGGGTCACGATGGTGGAGAGCCCCACCTTGGCATCGTCCGGGAGACTTCCTGTCTTCACCAGGTGCTGTAGCTTCTGTTTCTCTCCCCGCTCTGTCTCCAACTGAACAGAGTGAAGATAGATGTTATATATCTTAACACTTCTCTCAATACTTGGTTTCCAGTTGTATATTGAAAACAGTTATATAGTGATAAGAATAAAAATTCTTCTCTCCACTCAAGGTCTCTAGCTGTCGGGTGAATAGAGATAAACAGTGATAAGAACCCTAACCCTTAACTTAGCGCTTCGTCAGGCTGTGAGATGAGATGAATTGGTACCATATCATATTTGGTAATTATACTGCACTAAGATATAGTGTAAGATAAACAAAATAAGGACAAGTGTGTCTGAACCTACACCTTCTTTCATATTCAGATCAAAATTCAGAAAAAAAGGAAAAGAGAGGGTGTGTAATTTAACTCCTAACTCACTCAGAAAACATCATAAGTCAAAACAAAGATATGAATAATCTGTCATCTCACTCCTAGCTACACACCTGTGTCTTTGCCTCCTCTAGCGATGAGAGAAGGTCGTCCAGCTGTTGTCTAGTCTCTGCGTGGTTGGCGATCTCCTTGTCCAACTTGTCCTTCATCATGTTCATCGTAGTCATCAGCTCCTCCTGGGGACCAATCAGACACATGGAAATATAGGTCAAGGACAAAATAGTTCCTGAGAGAAGTCCATCAATGGTTACTCAGAGTTTAAGTGCAAAATACAGACAGCAAAGGAAAACATCTATTTTACATAGAAAATTGAATTAAACATCTTAAACTTTGTCCTGAGGCAAGGAAATTCGAAGTTAGAAGAAAAGGTGAATCTGACTGTCATGTATCATTGTCCAACTTATTAAAGGTATATAAATTATTTGTAACAATGACAGAAAAACTCTTACATTAACATCAATAATGGAATGAAACACTTTAATTAGTCTTATATTAGAATTTTATATCCAATTTTGAGAAGAGCGCCCTTATTAACAGGCAAACACTTTTGAAAACTCATTTTTAAAGTGCAAGACAAGACGACTATTGAGGACGACCATTTTTCTTCCTCTCACATGATTACAATCATACAAGAAGTGTGATTCATTCACAGGAGCAACAGGTCTCATAAGTTCCGACCACCCACCTTCTCCTGTAGTCTGACTTCACACTCCCGTTCCTTCTTGGCCAGTTTAGCGTTGAGCTCGTCCGATGCCTTCTCCATCTCCCGCAGTTTCTGCTGGAAGGATTTGATGTCACACTCACTCGCCAGTCTGTCGGAGAGATGGTTTACATTGAGGCACTTCAGAATTCAGTAATTTTGATATGAACACAACAAAACAAAATTTTAGGTGACAAAGGACATTAAGCAAGATTTGATAAATTAACTCCAACTTGTAGTATCAATTGAGTTGATTTCAGACAAAATTCTAATTCTAATCATCAACGAGTACATACTTTATGAAATATTGTTGACAAAGAGTTAACATCAGTGAGATAGAAAATTCCATTGCTAATGCAGTTCCGAGTGGAAAAGTTGTATCCTGATCAAAGCATCAAGTTAAACCGATCATTGCTGCATACAGACAACATGAGTTAGTTGAGTTTTACGCACTGCATGGCCATCTGTTTGACGTTGAGTTCCAGCGGAGCAGCGTCGGGGTCCTGTCCATTCTTCTGCAGCACCACCTGCTGGACGATCTTGTCAAGGAGTTCCCACACCGGGGTCACGTGGTCCTGCTTCCCGTCTAGATCACACAAATAGTAGTTGTAACATAATGTCTATTGTTGTTCATAAATATTCACACACTGGGAAAGACCTGTGTTGGGGCTTTCTAATATGTCTATTCAACTAGGTCAATTGACTTAAACAAACTGTTAATTTAAAACATATCACTTTTTGATATTGACTTAAAAACAAGCAGAGATCTTCTCCTCCTTGTTTATTATTTACAGGTTCAAGCCCATATCTATCTAGCTTTTTAGAATAAGGAGGGGGTTCTGTCGAAAAGCAATAAATTACCCAATAAGAAATATCATTTAACTTTTGTTTAATTGATGAATATATCAGCATCAAACAGTGACATGATGAGTGTTGAGAGATGTAATGAGTTATACAACAAGCAGTACTCACAGGGCAGTAGAAGGAGATGTTGCAGCACAGACTGTAGGTTGGCGTACGCCACAGACAGAGCCAGCTTCTTACGCAGCACTTCGAACATCGTGGAGGCACTCTTAGTATCCACGTGAACCTGCCGGGTATGTATCATCAAGCAGTGAGAAATTTGTATTTGAAATTGAAAATATCTATCTTGTATTTTCTAAATATACTGCTGAATATGTATTAACGATCATTGAGGAATCATGTACTAATAATGGATTTTTTTTGATTTTTTTTCAAATTATACTGGACAAAACAAATTAGGTATATATGAAATTAAAAAAATAACTCACCCCTTCAAACTTCTTGGTGAGTTGCTTCTCATCTTCTGTCCGAACCATCTCAAAGAAGTCTAAATGCCTGAAAATAGGAGTCAAAGGGAATAAAACATAGGAAACAAAACAAAATGTTCTTTCCACATCACAATATGGATGGTTCTAAATGTTTGTTAAATATTGTACAATTTGGGATGTATTCCTGCTTAAAAGCTCAGTTTTTATATTATGATCATACAACTGTTTATTTTTGTATTAGTGATGTATATAATCCTTTCATAATTTCATTCACATTTTTATCATTTTTGAGTCCTACAATTAGCCATAACAGGTACCTCCTAATCAAAACCCCTGCAACTAATATGAGCCTGACAAGTGCCTCTTCCATGGGTATCCAATTTGCAACTCCCTTTTTTATAATATTTGCTTATTTGGAGCCAACAATAATTTGCTTGAAATGTATGAGGTTTAGTGCAGTATTTGGTCATGAGTAAATCACAAGTATATAGAGTCACTGTACCTGTCTAGTGTGCTGTTGTCCAGAGTCCTCAGTTTGTCTATCACAGGTTGGATCCCCAGCATCAACAGCTCGTATCGTAGATGAAGTCGGAACTCGAGACGATCCTGTGCAGGCATATGATAAATCATGGTTTCACATAGTAAAGTACATTTTATGAATGCTTCAGTAGGAACTTTAATATCATAGCCAATGCAATATAATATCTGTTGCTTTCAATCAAAATGAGTCTTATTGGATTATTTTATTGACAAAAAACCTACTTCATCACAAGATACTCCAGTACATATCTGGAAGACAATCCAGGACATTACTATACATGTTCCTACCTGTCCGGGCCCGTAGTTGAGGGCAGCGTTGATGAAGGACATGATGGCTGTCTTGAGTCCCGTCTCCTCCCGGTGCTTCCCCGTGTTCCGACTCAGGTCACAGATCAGTGTCTACAGAGGGTACATTAAAAAGAAATATACAAATCACATACAAACAAAGTTACCGGTATTATGTCATTTGAATTATCCTCTAAGAAGATAAAATCAGACAGTGAACTTTCATGTCAAGAAAAAGGATAAAAAACGTGATTACAGAAAGTTAATAAATGTGTACCCCCCACTCAATTAATTACCAATCATCACAGGTAAGCAAGGTATGCTAATCAATTAACAAACCAATTACTGCCGCCCCCACCTTTACACAGACATGTGGAGGTGATACACTGTGGTAATCTGATATCCTACTGGACTCTGCTACACTAGTCAGGCTTTCACAAGCAGTAAACACTTTATTGTCAATAATTTCTTCGACCTTGACAAATTTGAAACATTGAAATTAAATTTGAAATGCAAAAATGTTTTTCAAGGCTTTAACATCAACATACTGTAAAAGTTATCATGTACATCTTGAGCAAATCTTGATAAAATCTTGATAACACGAAAGTGAAATCTTAATTTTTTGTATAGTGGTATGCAAACCTCACCTGGAAGCGGGTTCTCTCCCCTGCGTACTTCTGGAAATGAAGCATGGCGTTGAGGACCTTGCGGTGGCCGCCCGGCACAAGGCACACGGCTCCGAGGATCTCAAGCACTGCCGTCTTTGTCTTCACATTCTCCACACTCAGGCTCTGGGCAATGATGTTGATCCCGTCGGGGTGCGCTAGCACGTGCGATCTCCCTTGCTGGGGATGAGATAAACAAAAGGTCAACAAATGAACTGGTCAAACTCCAAATGAATAGAGAACAAGTACTATGGATCTTACAAACTTCTGAATGTCGCTTGAAGAAGCTATGAAAATTGGTTAGAGTGATTTTATCGGTTTTCATAATGTATCTGAGTTTGTGGTTAGATACAATGACAGAATTGAGACAAAGTGATGTTTACTTTGTTCACTGATGCAAAACTAACAAAATTGATTGTCATTGATCTAAATAAATACAGAGAGGTATTCTTGTAGCAGTAAAGGAAAATAAGGCCCGTTCGATGCCTTTTAACAAGGCGTTTAAAGAATCTATCTAGCAACTCACAGAGTTGTTCATGAGAGCCTTGATGCAGCCGATGATGGATGTGTGAATGTGAGACTCTGAGCTCTGCTGGTCCATCTTACACAGGTACTCCAGCAGGGACTGCAGACCCTTCTTCTCCATGAACCGCACCACGAAGCTGGATGGAACAGAGTATAGATCAGGAACGCAATTAACAAGTAGTCAGATAAAGTGTTTGTTGTAGAATTACGGTTGTTAGACTGTAGATTACGGTTCTCAATGAAAGCTTGACAGGGGAGAATGTAGAATGGAAAGAGTGAATCAAGAACTATTCAGGGAATGTATCTGAAATGACATAACTCATCATAAGTAAGAAAGCTTTAATATTGGAGAACCTTAATTCTACTTCGAGAACTACAACATAAAATCTACAAATATGTATAGATACATATCAGACGTAGATCACTGTGTTATACATTAACATTTCTGTGAATCTTGTTTTTTCTTAGATATACAATACTGGCTTTAAATAATGATTATAAGATTGTAGCCAACATGATTCCTCACAAATATGCAAAATTTGAATTGGATATAACGAAAGCTAAATCCAAGAATATATTCATGCTACACTACATTAACTATGGGATAGCTTCACCGTGCTAATACTTTTGTCCACTAGTTGTCTGTAGTTTCAACTGACCTCATGGGCTGGGTCCTGAGTGCTGTCTTGAGGTTGTCCACCAGCTTGATCTTCATGTTGATCTCCTCCTCACTGAAGCCCAGGTACATCTGCAACAGAGAGCTTTCATTGGAATATACTACTAAAGAGAATTCAAACCTATATTTCTTCACATCTTCATAAAGGTAGAAGCACTGTATGGCTGCAGGGTATTTTCATACATAGGAATGAGGCACAGTGAAATAGTTGTGAAAAAATTGAGAAATATGTTGCAGTGAACCATCTTGCAGGCTCACAATGATTTTCTGATTTTCAAGATTTCTTTGATGACATTAGACTGTTTCAAATGAGAGCAGCATTGTCATGATGGGGAATTGTGTGCTAAAGCTGTTCACAAAGAACCCATCTTGCACATTTAAGGACATAGCCAACTCAAAAGTCAGACCAATTTGGTATTTGGGTGATTCAAACAGTCCAATCATTTCCTGTTATGAGCCTATTGGTGTTATCCCACAAGACTGCCATACTCATGTTGTTTGAATGTGACATATGCTTTCTACACAGATTTTGTCATGAGTATAAAGTATTACAATTTTAAACAGGATTTTAGTTTTAAAATTTATTTTTTTACCTTTTTATGCATTCTAAACATTTAGGGGAAAAAAAAGTTTTGACTCTCGTTTCTTTTGAGAAGCATATATTGATGACATCATACATATGAATGTAAAGTGCAGGAACATTGTCAAAATAAAATCATATGTACCGGGTAGTTTAATTTCAAGAGTTTACACTGAGACATGGTGTTTAGTCTCTCTATCTATCAATAGATGAAGGCAAATGAGAGACAAATATACTGTACGTACGGGAGACATGGTGTTGAGTCTCTCTATGTAGTAATCTGGCCAGGTCTGGGAGGATGTCGAGTCCTGCAAATAAAAATCTAAATTGTAAATTGAGCAAACATCAAATTGTAAATGGTATAAAAATTGCATCAAACAAATCATTTAAAGCCTTGAATATTTTATATATAAATCATTAGTATATTGCTGCATACTTTCACTCAAGATATTGAGAGCCAACATTTAGAGTGGCCCATTTACAGCCATCACATTATCCCTCAAGGATATAATTCTGAATTACACCATCAGCTATATATGTTCCAGAGCCATAAGGTAAACATTTGATTAACAGGTAAGTAATAAAAGCTACAAATTTAATAAAACTCCCTGTAACAAATTCGTATGTGGTACTCAAAACTTATCTTCAACATCAAAACTTAGTTAACCACAACTATCTAAGGGGGACAACTCCTCATACACTAAGAAGATTTAGCTCTTTCAAATCTCAGATCTATACCTCTTAGTGAAAATGTTGAAAAAACATTGTCTTTATCAATAGACGGTTAAAAAACACTTTAAATTACTTGTCAATTTGTAGTTCAAATCAACATTCATAACTTTCCATATTCATGTTATTACTTGCAAAACATTTTTGTTGAAATGCAAGATATATAATGAGACACAACCTAACTAATATAAGAATTTTATCCCAAATCCCAATTAAATCTTGTAAGTTGAGGAAGGGTAATCTATTCGAGGTAAAAAGGGAAGAAGGGAAGCAAGTTTCAAAGCCGCTGGTTTGAACGACAGGAAGTGTAAAAGAGTTACTTCCCTCGCCCAAGTGATTAGTGACTCAGCCACGCAACCTCGGCAATTAAAACTACTTCAGTCATCTCATATTTCATAACAGAAATAACAACTTGATAACAGTTACAGTAAAATGTAATTTTCATATATCATTCTTATAGTGTACATCCAAATTCCATTCAAATATTTCAATATTATTTAAATTGACAAAAATTTATATCAAAATGTTTTTATTTTATTCTAATGAAAATAAGTTTCTTTTTAATCATATATGGGGTTTTTATATTTCAGAAATTGACTTTTGTCTCATGATGAAGAAAACTTAACAACAACCTAAGCTCACAATTCCAAACATGAGTTCAAGTTGGAAATCTAAGTGTAAAGAAGAAACCTAAAGAAATAAAGTCACAATTTAGATAAAAAAATTGCAATGAAATGCTTGCAATCACTTTTAACATTTACATATTACAGTTTCTAAAGGAGAACAACCAAATACTCTTCTACATGTTTCAATATCAAAATTAAATATATTTCTTCCTAGATTTGATTTCTGTTGTTATGTAGAATCTTCCAATGCTTTCAATTCTAGTTTCAACCGTCAACTGTGTGGTACCATACAGAAATGATAACATTTCAGTTACATATTTCAGTGTATGAAATAAGCCAGCCCACCAGCCCATTACCTGGTTA
Organism: Steromphala cineraria; assembly: GCA_916613615.1. Lineage (NCBI taxonomy): Eukaryota > Metazoa > Mollusca > Gastropoda > Trochida > Trochidae > Steromphala > Steromphala cineraria. The sequence continues at coordinate 24,539,113 of OU744724.1, forward strand.
TCATTTGTCCAGGCTGGTAACTTTTTCCAAATTATTCCATAAAAGTTTAACTTGAAAAGAAGGGGGTGATAATAGAACAGACTTTCATCTAATCATTGATACCATATTGGAATAGTAGAAATAGTAGAGGTACCCCAGCTTGTTTCAGTTATAGTTTTAAAAAAAAACAACTTTTTGGCAGGTTACTTTTCATGTTTGAATCATACTTTGGATAAACCGGTAACCTATATCAATTATAAATTACAAAATACTTAATTTTTAGCAAGCTACTTTTCAAGGTTGTCTCATATACTGGAAAGTTATCCTGACCATTTCTAGTCAAGCCAGCAGGTTCTGCTAGTTCAGTTGTTCCAGGCTAGTATGTAGAGTTTGTATGGTGAGGGAACTGACACATCGTAGGAGATAACCAAGATTCCCTGTTTTCTTGGTAACAGAATCCGGAGGGAAGTTAGAAAGTTTAGAAACTCAACAATCTGCCTGGACCAATAAACATAACAAACTGCTAATTACAGTGTGTTGTAAAGACAGAATGTTCAACTTGAAGGTTGCAGTTGTAACAAAAATGACTATAAATGGCACAGTATACGTCTTCATATCTTTAAGAATTTGTTTTGTTAAGATATAAGAAATTTAGAATGAGCTTTCGAGACATAACAATACAATAATTACCAATAATAACATTGTTTTATTTGGTATCATACGTGATCAACTTGTACAGACAATGCAGAACTGATTTTCGAAGATCCTATTATAGCAAATTTTGACAAAAAAACACTATACTTCAGAAAGTTCTCTTAATCACAACGTAGGGAATACAATGTTTTTAACCTCTAATACTGCTTCAAAATGAGAAAATACACTGAATCTTATAACATTTGGTATTGACAATTGTGAATGAGTTGTGTTAGCGCCGATTGGGCAATATTTCAGCCGATACTATCCTAGCACAACATTTATCATAAGTCAATTACGCTACAATATATTTACAACTATTCTTACACTAATTAGTAATACGTCAATGTCAACACAATATATCTACATCTTCCCTGGCACAGTTATAAGTCAATTTTTTGTATTTTACCTACAACTATCTTTTCACTATGAGAGCTTAGAATCTGACCGGGAAGTGCCGATCACAGGTGTATTTAACTGAGGAGTGTTTGTTCTAGTGATTGCTCACTTCACACTGAGGTAACTAGAGCCCGCACCTGACACAGCTAGCACACGATCACTTGTTTTTATACATGTTAAAACATTAGACAATGTACTGTCCTGCTGACTACTGGTACTTCCCAGTGAACAAGTGAAGAAGCGAGCAAAGCTCACATACCCCCGCTCTCCACTTTGTTCAAAGAATTTCAAATAGTAAAACTGATTAATATTGGTTAAAGTATGATAGTTGAGTAAACAGTAAGTCATTGTGTAAGTCTTCTTTCAACTGAAACCCAAATACCGAATTCATTAATAGGTTTTACAATTAAAAGGGTACATCTAGAGATAATGGTTGATCTTTGTTTCAAATTTGAGGTAGTTATCAAACTTATCATGAATATTCTACGAGATGCACTGAGGACAAAATTATTTTTGTTGAGTCACTTTGTAAGTTATGTTTTCCAAAGAAACCACAGAGAAGGCAAGGCATATCCAGCAATCACGATTGACATATGTAGCAAATTTGGTGAAGCTGAGATTTATATTTCATGAAATATGTTCAGGACAAAGTAATTTATCATAGAATCACTGTTTTAGTCATGTTTCCAAAAATTAAAAAAATGTGATGGTCTAATCCTCAAATGGCACATCTAGGGATCATGGTTGATAAGTGTATGAAGTTTGGTGAAGCTAGCATGAATAGTTTGGGAGATATGCTCTGGACAAAAGACTTGGTCGAAGAGTCACTGTTTTAGTCATGTTTCCATGGAAACCGCAAAAAATAAAAATAATTTGTTGGTCTAACCCTTAAAAGGCACAACTAGGGATCATGGTTGATAAGTGTATGAAGTTTGGTGAAGCTAGCATGAATAGTTTGGGAGATATGCTCTGGACAAAGAACTTGGTCATCGAGTCACTGTTTTAGTCATGTTTCCATGGAAACCGCAAAAAATAAAATTAATTTGTTGGTCTAACCCTTAAAAGGCACAACTAGGGATCATGGTTGACATGTGTATGAAGTTTGATGAAGCTAGCATGCATAGTTTTGGAGATCTGCTCCGCACAAAACGACTTCCTCAAAGAGTCACTTTTTAGTCACGTTTCCATGGAAACCGCAAAAATGAAAATTCAGAAATAGTTCTAACCCTCAAAAGGCACAACTAGGGATCATGGTTGACATCTGTATGAAGTTTGATGAAGCTAGCATGCATAGTTTTGGAGATATGCTCCGCACAAAACGACTTCCTCAAAGAGTCACTTTTTAGTCACGTTTCCATGGAAACCGCAAAAATGAAAATTCAGAAATAGTTCTAACCCTCAAAAGGCACAACTAGGGATCATGGTTGACATCTGTATGAAGTTTGATGAAGCTAGCATGCATAGTTTTGGAGATATGCTCCGCACAAAATGACTTCCTCAAAGAGTCACTTTTTAGTCACGTTTCCATGGAAACCGCAAAAATGAAAATTCAGAAATAGTTCTAACCCTCAAAAGGCACAACTAGGGATCATGGTTGACATGTGTATGAAGTTTGATGAGGCTAGCATGCATAGTTTTGGAGATCTGCTCCGCACAAAGTTTTGGGACGGACGGACGGACAGACGGACAGACGGACAGACGGACAGACGGACGAACGGAAAGAATGAACGCTATATACCTGGTAAATGCAGCACAATATTTTTATATAATTTCTACAAAGTGTTATGAAGTATTTAATCAAAGGTGATGGGATCATACAAATTTGTTTTCTTTAACAAACAAAAGGATGAGTCAAACATAAAACATTGATCTGATCTTAAAACATACAACTGACACCTGTATTGTAAAATAGTTTCAGCCCACAAAGCATACCCTTTAAAGATAATTTATATGTCAAACTCATGTATAAGAACTGATTTACAAAAGCTTCATAAGGGGATGAAGATGAAGATCAGAAAAAGATTAATCCTAATAAACCTTGGCGAAAGAATAAAATGTTTCATGGATGAATAACATTAATATAATTCTACAATTCATCCTGATTCCTTCTCAGAACTCAAACCAAACAGACACACAACCATATAACAATATTGAACCTATTGAACGACCATCTTAGCTCAGGCTCATTGTTTGACCAAACAGGGTGGCCACACATTCTCAGCTAGTGAGGCCTTATAGGTCCAATGTTGGCACATTAACCAATTTAAGCAATAGACATTTTATAGATCTGAATGTTGATCACAAACCAATGTTAGCTCTTAGATCACTGCCAAAAACAATACAAAATTCATACAAATACAAAGTACTGGCATCACATCTACAATTTACATTCCCTTCATATGACCTATTTTGATCCACCTTCAACAACGCTAAAACAATCACATAATATAATTACAGGTTTCAGTGTTATTCCTAGGTGGTCAGTCAGGGGGCTCATTTTGACCTTTTCCGAGCAGATAGGACCCCTTACAATGATAAAAATATCCTACTTCTCCACATTTTAAGGGACACCCAGCAAAAAGGGTGGGCAAATTTCCCCAGGACCCCCTCTAGGAACAACACTGGGTATAGACCACTGCCAACCCCTAAACACAAATCTCATCCACTATTTGCCTCTGTATATCCCAGTGACAACAGCACAGAGTCAGGGAAGACTTGGCTCCTCACCGCGCTACACCAGCTACACAAACAGTTGACATGCCTCCACTTTGATGTGTCACGCAGATCTCTTGGTGTTTGATCTCGGACCATATACCTCAAACAAGACTGATCTACCAGACCAAGTCTGTGTATACTACAGCAAGAGTCAGTGCAGTTTATATAGGAACGGAGGGAGGGAGTTTGGCTGACGGCTTTAAGGTTATCCAGACAAATGTCCTTACCATATTTTAGACAGCTTCATAGGTGATTGTGTAGCTATGACAAGTGTAGAAGTAAATTCAAAGACCTTTATGTGTTATATGTGTTCCGCTGGTAATCAGGTGACATAATTTCTTGCCAAAACATGTAAGTAGATGATAAATTGATTCCTGATAAAATAAAAGTATTCACAAAACCTGGGCTGCAGTGCTTGTACACAGATGGTGTTGAGAGACAGTACTCTCACATCTAAAAGCATCTATTGAAAGTTAACTGTTCCTTGGTGGCTAGTTCTATTGCAGATAATGACCAACGTTAGGCTACAGCCAGCCTATATGGCTAAAGTAAACCATTCCTCTATCACAGAATTCAATATCAGGATTCAAACCTGGACCTCCAAGTGATGGGCGGCCTCTTCATCTTGATAATGTTGTCTTATGACACCAAGTTTAACATACCAAGGATACAGTGTTTACTAATTACTAGTAAGTTTGACATACCAAGTAAACTATGTTTACTCATTAACAGTAAGTTTGACATACCAAGTAAATGATGTTTACTAATTTCCTGGAAGTTTGACACAACAAGCTCTCACCTGGCTGATGTAGGTAACGTCCACCCTCGTCAAGAGGGTTTACCTGAGACGTCACCTCACCTGATCTCAGGTACGTACACAGGTAGAGAGATTCGTTAACTCAGGTACACAGACTCATTAACCTGCTACATACTATACCTACATTATGCCTTGCTCCCTGCTAAAGGTTAAGAGTGTCAAAACAGTCCTGAAGAACAGGATCATAAGGATCGATGGAAGACATCCATTGTCTGAAAAATTGTGGTTTAGGTCCCACATTCATCAAACCATAATCAAATGCCAATATCTATTAAAATTCATCCAACAAATCACTGGTTATAAAACTTTAAAGACGAATTCGGCAATCAATCAATCTGTAACACTTTTCAGGTCACTGCAATGCCAATAACATTAGGCTTTGTATCTTCACAACATTCTTCAAATTGTTGCTTTGATTCAAAATATATTTCATGTCTGCTTGACAAGTTGTTCTACATAGTGATGGATAACAACCAATGGATTCAAGAAACTTCAAAGTTATTCTTTGATATTCATGTAAACTAAATGCTTAGCAGACAAACCAGGTAAGACAAAACATATTGGTTGTCAAAATCAATTTCTTTTCCATTACATACATAAATGATTTATTAATAAATAGATGTTTCCCTTCAGGATAAGATATAACGTCTTTTTGATTTAGAAATTTAAAACATTATTTATGTCTGTGCATAAACAACATATATCTGACAAGGTTTTGTTTTTACCAAATATTTACAATATAATATGGCCTAGTTTGGATCATTAATCACAGCAGTTGATTGGCAGGTGGGCGAGTGTTTCACCTGTATACCTGCTCATTAAGTCTGGTGACAAGTCACTCTCATCCATCAGTATTTATGGGTTCTGATCTGGGAACCAGTGTATCTCTATATGAAACATGACCCCGTGTCTGACATCACTCAACCCAGGCATGCTTATAGATCATATACTACTGATGTGTGTACATTTTATGACACAGGTTTATGAGTCAAAAGTATTTCTGAATAACTTTATAATAACATTTTTTATAAAATTATTTAAAAAAACCCATTGCAAATTAAAATTTAACAACTGGGACATGATATGCCAATCATAATCCCAAAATTTTAAGGATATTGTGAAGAATTTTCCAATAAAATAATAAATTATAATCTATGAGAATAGATTGATATGAAGGAAATGGATTGCTTTGGTATAGAAGAATTGTTCAAATTAATATAGAAGACACACCTATATGAAGTTATCAAAGCTGATTTAACAACAGTTGTTCACTAGAAAGCAATTGTTACATGGAGATTATTTTCTGTAAAAAATAAAAATCCAAACAATGACAAAATCGTGCTGTCAGATTTACAAGAAATGTTTCAAATACAAGCATGACATATTAGCATGGGGACACAGTCTGAACAGTGTGCTAAACATTCAGCAACAGCGTCTGAAATCACAGTGAGCAAATATTGACACAAGTCGATGAGAATGATGTTGATGTGATATTGTTACATCCAATTTGAGCAGGGACTATCATGGACCGTCTTATTGCGGAGTGATCTCTCTCCATCACGTCCCTCTGTTGACTCGGTCGGGTCACGTCGGTTTGACACAATCTCCTCCGGGCCGGTCTACAACATGCTGGAGCTTCATCACAGGACCTACAGCTACGTCAAGGACATGGACAGAGGGATAGATATTGGGGATAACTGTCAACGTCTTTATACTGGGCCTTATGGTGTAGATTATGATAGCATAGGATAACAGAGGGAAATTCTCATTTAATGATATTTGTCATGTATTAATTAGCTTCATCACAGGACCTACAGCTACTTCAAGGACATGGACAGAGGGATAGATATTGGGGATAACTGTCAACGTCTTAATCCTGAACCATATTGTCTATATCAGAATCAGATAAAATTGGGAATAACTGGCATCATCTTAATCCTTGGCCTTAAAGTGTAGATTATAACAGAATAGGATAAACACAGACAAATTCTCATATTGATAAGACAAATTCTCACATTGATAATTAAAAAATTCTCATTGGGGATAACTGTCAACATCTTATTCCTGAACCATATTGTCTATATCGGAATCAGATAAAAACAGAAATTCTCATATCCATAAGACAAATTCTAAAATTTCTTTGAGAGGCAAATTAGAAGCTGGAATGACAATAACGAAGAGGAATTTATGGATGACAACTTCTTTGTTCATTGCTGTAAACCATGAATAAAGAAATTGTCATCCACATATTTCTCTTCATTATTAAATTCTCAAATTTATATTTTGTTTATATTTATATTTATATTTATATTAGTTAATTATATTAATAGTTTGTACATTCAGTTTTAACTTTTTATAAAATAAACGTAATTTGAAGATAACTACTGAAGGTAACAGAGAATAAAAAACATAAATCAATTCAAAACATTTCCATTATCCAAACTATCTCTTGTTTTCTTAAAATTTTGAATCCATGGTTACATGTAATCACACAATATTCATATATGTCTGAATAAATTTAACAAGTCTTTTTAATAATTCAAAATGAAATCAATATACTGTATGACAGTTTGTATACATTAACAACTCAAAGGTTATATATCATTCATCCTCAACTTCAATCTGCCGCCATTTGAGAAAATATGATTGCTTTACAAATTCTATTACAGAGAGATGCAAACTCCTATAGCACTGATGTCTGTATGCATAGAGTAATCTACGGCAAGTACATGCTAAGCAATTTACTGTTATATCCATTAAAGACCCAATATCAATCAATATAAATTGTGTTTCTAGTACTGGTCAAGCGTCCATATTGACCGAATCTTGCCACTAATTGAGTCTTGAGGTGATGGAACGGTCATCAATATTAGCACTATAGCACACACTTGGTGTATAAAAGATGGTATCTAGCTGCTGGCAGGGGATATAAGAGCTGATCTGTCTGTGATTGGTCATTAGTCCAGCCAATCAGATCACTACCTATTTAACAGAGGCATGAGTAGGAATAATATATCACTTCGGGTCATTATGGTCATGATTCAACTAACTTCATATTGGTCAATTGAATGTGAAAATGCATACATTGTTACTTGAAATCTAACACAGAAGTCAGAATCACTGTTGCAATTATCCGTCAAGTATCCCCTGGAACCAGCAAGCAATTACTCGTCATGAATGCAGTACACCATGTACCGGGTAATCTTAACCCTCCTGCATGTAGACCAGCATCTTGAAACAGCAAGAGCAAGTTACCTAGCCACTGGAAGAATTGACAACATACCCCATAATTCTAGCTAGTCACCCAAAACGACCTAAAGGGACAGTCCTATCTGGGTATTTTTTGTGGAAACAAAATTCAAAAATTCTTTCTTGTTTATACTTATATCTGATTATAACATAATGTTTTAACACTTTTCATATGTTAGTGAGGGTAACATTTTAGTTGCTTAAGATTTAACAATTTGACAAAGAATAGAATGCATCCCTGCATCCTCTTGAATTTCTTTTCAACAAAATAATACCCCAATACTGTCCCTTTAACTTAAGTGCAACCCTTTAACATTTCACTAAGACTACCTTAGTTGCTAAATGTCACCTTAATGTATTGTGCAAGTGGACCCAGACTATCCAACCCTAGACTTCAAGAGTCAGTTACGTATCATGTTGCTGCTGGCATGTGGAGGTGTGACAGTTAATACAGACACAACCCCCTGTAGAGTATCCCACATCACCCATACCTACATACATACCTACATACATACCTACCTCTGGTTGTTACTTTATTCACTCCTCTCATGGATACATTTCAATCTGACAATAACTACGATTTGGTTTCAATGAGCATAAATGTATTTGGTCCACAAATTGTGTGATCAAATAGATTCACATTGCTAGTCATGTCTCATATTTCAATTGTAAACTCTTATTACTTACATGGTATGCACTTCTTGTGATTGATATATTTTGACATCAGAAGCTCATTCACAAAAACTTAAAGAAATGCTACAGAATGAGGAATGTGACACTCCTCTGTTAAAGAGCAAACAAACATCCCAACAATTGCAACTCTAAAGTCATATCTCAGCACTGATTTTTATCTGATTGAGTGCAGGCACACTTAATCCAACAGAGACAATATTGTTCTCTTTTTTCCAGACAACGTCATTAAGCATGCTTAGAGAAATATAAATAGAAAGTAAACAAACAAAAGATATGAAATAGCAAATTATTGAAATAGAGGATCATTGCAAAGATGGTTTATAGACTTATATATAGTGAGATGACAAGGAGAGCCAGCAAAAGACAAAGGTAAGACAGAGAGATTGGGAAAGATGAAGAGAGATAGGAAAAGTTGGGGAGAGACAGAGAGATTGAGAGAAAGAGAGATTGGTAAAGATGGAGATAGAGGGAGAGACAGAGAGATGGTGAGAGATAGAGACATTAAAGATGGAGAGACAGCAAGGATAGGGATAGAAAGTTGAAGAGAGATAGGGAGAGATGGAGAGAGATTAGGAAGACAAGAATAGAGTGAAATGGAGAAACTGGGAGAGATGAAGAGGGATAGAGAGAGATAGGGAGAGACAGAGAGATGGGAAATGACAGAAATGGAGAAATAGGGAGAGATGGAGAGAGATAGGGAAATGGAGAGAGATAGGATGAGATGGAGAAAAAGCAAATGGAGAAACAGGGAGAGAAGAAGTTATCAGTGTGAGCTGGGTGTCAACCTGACTTGTGCTGGAGGGAGACCAAGTCTCTCAGATCAATAGAGGCAGCAGCCTCTGTGTGCATGGGCAGATACTGGGTTCCACAGAGTCAATTTGAATATGCAGAGCAGGAAGTGGGGTGATGTTGAAGGCACCTTGACTTGGATACACACAAATATTATTGAGCCTTCTTGATTAAATCTTTCATGAAATATTTGTTAACAAGCACCATTTCTGGCATGATTGAGAGCTGTTTTCAAATAGAAAATTTACATAGGTATAATGATTAGTGTCAACTTTGAAAAAAGATTTTCTGAAGTCTTCATATTTTATTTAATTTATTTATCAGAATAGATTATAAAATCAAAGTTGAGGCAACACAATTTTGAGATATTTGTCTGCTTTTTAAAACCATCTTATCCAAAGTGCTAAAGGGAAATTCTTATAGATGAATTTAGTGGACAGACACCCTATGACTCAGACTGACAACTAAACACTATATCAAGATTTGGTATAAACCTGCATAATGACAATACAGAAATAAAATAGTATATAAACAAGATGTGTTTGTGAAACACGAATGCCCCCGGATGCATATGTCAAGTATCAAAGACCTAGCTCCGACCAATCAAAAGTTATGACCAAGGTTAAAGTTTTTGTGGACAAACGACAGACAGACGGACAGACAGACAGACGGACAGACGGACAGGTGAAAAACAATATACCCCCGGAATCTCCGTTTCGGGGGCATAAAAATATTTTAATTCAAATATAAATTTCACATGTCTGGATTATAGCTGAGAGCCCTGTTGCTGTGAGTGAGTGGATGCAGTGCCATACAGTATTGATTCCTGCAGCAGCCAGTGAGATGGAGCAAGAGAGAGCTTCTCACATCGGTGGGGGACGGAGACAAGAGTTGACGTGATACACAAATATTGATCTGCTACACGGAGGTGATACAGGAATAAATCTACACACATCAGCTAAAAACACTGGTTAATTTCCTAGAGATGTAACTGAATATTGGTCTGTTACAAAACAATGATAAGCCCATTCAGTTGATATAGCTTTAATATCCTATTGAGTAAGAAAGTATCCAATGCCTTACAGATCTGTGTATTTTTCTTGTCACATTTTCTGAAGAATTTGGGTCAGGATGGCTGAATTGTAAGAGTATAAATCTTTTATACAACAAATCTAACACTGTAATCTCCAGAGGGAGGATAAATCATTAACAGTGCATTGAATAAGGCACCATACTGTCTACTCTCACCTATGTGTTATACTACACTTTGTGCTGGTTCTTTTGTACAGATAATACAGGTACAATCTACAGACGGTGGATAAATCATTTATACCACATTGGAGGGAGCTGTTACACTAATACTATCTACAAAGACATTTATCCCACTGGAATGTTGGAGACATTGTGCAACAAATAGCAACATTGAAACTGCTGGTTGTATATTGTTATTTTTGTGACATTGTAACTATCTTTTTTTTACATAAAGAAAAATTTAAAAGAAATAATGTAATAATTTTGATATAAATACATTTGACAAAAATGAATCCACGGAAGAAGAACACCATTAGAAATAAATGTTTCAAAAATGTTAAGTTAAAATATCAAGAGTAACACTGAATGTTTATACAAAACTTTGACACATGTCCCAATGACACATGTTTGAGATTGCTTTATGAATTGTTTAATCAACCCAAGATTCTGACATCACAAACAATGCTTTATCCTCAACTATTGATCCCACTGTTTAAATATCCTCTCATTTCCATATGAAGAAACATTTTAAAATTCTGAAATATCCACCTCAGTTTTAGGAATGTTCGTGAAAATAAAACAATTATAAAAATATTGAAACAAACCATATTTCTCCACCTTATTTACATATTCATGGGTTGAATGTAACTCGATAAGCAATGTAAGAAAAAATATAGTCGCAAGCGACGACAAACGGATTCAGCGCTGTATGGTGTTAGCTTTAATGCACAAAGGTAATGATTTCAGTCAAAAGCTTATGGGTTCTAATCTTTTGTTGATGATTAACGCAATTTGCAAACAAACAGTTATCAAATGCGTTTAAAACGCATGCAGGGTTGACAATATTCAAACTTCCATAACTCAATGTAAATGTAGTAACTGAATTTATTGTTAATTTTTAAAAGATTTTGTATTATTTTGGCTTTCTAATGATATATGGAACAATGATTTGTCGTCTATCACTGATGACTAACAACTTTTTAAACATACCTGTATCCTATGCATTCAAAACGAAAGCAGATTTGACAATATTCAAAGGGCCGTAACTCAATGTAAAACAATCAAAGAAATTTACTGTCAAATTTTAAAAAAATCTATAGACTTTTGGCTTTCATATGATGTATTGAACAAAGCGTTATCGTACGCCGTTGATTCGCTACGATATTTCAAACATACCCATCAAAACACCACATATCCAAAATGCAAAGTTTGACCTCTGACCCTGACCGGAAATGACTGTTCACGAGCGATTTTATTCTTTTATCTTAAAGGGCTTGCCAATGTCTAACTCTCATGCAAAAATCATAAAATTCTATGGTCTGGGTTTTGAGTTATCTGCCCTTGAAGTTTGCGATTTTTAGATTTTGGTCAACTTTGAAAAATCACAGCAAGAAAAGTATTAAAGTTAGAACTTTGTAGAAGTCAAATTCAGAACTACAATGCTTCAGCTACATTCAGTATAAATTTCAGATCTCTAGTGCAAGTATCTTCAGAGAAGAAGATTCTCAAAGGTGGGTGAGGTCGGCAATGGTCAAAAATGCACTAAATCCAAGATGGCGGCCAAACCACGTGACTTACGAAGTTTCCATGATTTGTTTTTTTGCAGCATTTTTGATTGCGCACATTTAAAAAAACAAATTAGGTCTCTAAGTGCATTTTGAAAAAAAAATCAATGTTAAATTTTCGATTTTGGAATCGAACTGGACCTTTAACGTATGGGCCGAATTGTCCCAAAAGCTTATTGTCGCCATTCCACAACAAGGTCTACCAGCCTGTGAAATTTGGCTTCAATAGCATCAGCCGTTTGGGCTGAAAGTTGACCACAAAATTCGTGGAACAATAAAAATAAACACGCCAATAACAATAAGGATTCAGCTTTTCAAGCTGAATCCTTAATAACAAATTCCATTCTCGAGATTGAACTATGTATCCAGTGCATTTGATCAAAGAAAGATTCTTCCCCAGGTAGTAGCATTACACTGGATCTACCTGAGTGATTTATGGTCACATTTGTTGCTTTATCTCTTGGACAATGGTTGGAATGTAACAACAAAATGCAAACTTAAGCTTACTACCTGGGAGACAAATTAGCCAACAAGTTCCAGATACCAGCCTAAAGCAGCTTCACAGAGTTAGTTCAAAATATAAATTTTTAGGAGGTCTGGTTTGTGTACTGTAAATTCAAGAGATTACTGCAGAAAGGTCTGATTCATTGAAAAGTTACATTAAAGAGATTAGTTTTCCTTTTAACATGGTTTGTTTGTAAAACATTAATGTCTGTGAAGGTCTCATGGTAAGGGTTGTATATATCAAGTGCCTAAAATCTTTTACCAACCCAAAAATTATAAGGTTGAGGTTACAATTTTTAGCCACTGTGAATGAACAGTTTTGATAGACAGGGAAATGAAAAACTATAAACTTAAAGTTGTAGATTCAGGGGCATTATAAATCTAAATAAAAATAATAGAGATTGCAAATTTAAAACCTAAAAACTTAAAAAATATATCATACATAGATATTTGGTCATGTTGGAAAGACAGCACATAGCATCAAGAAGACAAGGAGTTTATGAATTATCAACTTCTGTATTGTAGAAAGTAGAGACGTTATGGTATAGAAATCGGAAAATGTTCCCATTTGCTTAAAAACTGTATAAGGATCTATACCAAATCAAATGTTGCTACTTTCTACAAAAACTAAGTTGATAAACAAACACCTCCTGGTCAATTTGATATTTTCAACTTCTTAATGCCTCTAAAAAAACTTAAAAAGCCACAGCATCCTAAAGATATTAAAGTCCCAGAGGGATAAGTAAACTGATTCCAGATTTCGCCATGCCAAACACACAAAAGCTTCAGTAAAAACGGCGAGAGTAAAGGTCCCTGATTGTAGGCCAGTTGGACAAACACTAGCTAATGCACCATAATGTATGTGTGACTACATAAATATCACAACCGGTGTTGCCTTTCAGACAGGATTGGCTACATTCATGTATGATATTGGATATAGGTTGGAGTTCAGATATGGAGTGCTACCAGACAGAATGGAATATGATGAAGAAAACAAAGCATCTTAGTCACTAACAAAGGGTATTTTTGGGCATTTTCTTCTTTTTTTTCTTTGCAAGAATACATTGTCTATGGGTAATGGAAATTCTAAGGGTCCTCATTGAACATCATGATATCTTGACAATATAGATCCAAATATTGATTAGGAAACGTAGATATTGGTTCCAGCAGTACATGTAATCTACTAGCCTTATATTCAGTCTCTGAAAATTAAAAATTCTCATAAACAAGAATTGGCTTTATCAGTAGTTCACTACAGAACTAGATTTGCTTTTCAAGAGGTTTTATGACAAATGTAGACAAAGATTTAGTCTCAGTAGTCTTTTTTTCAATATTGACACTATTTTTAAACAAATCATGTATTATAACAAAATGGAGCCCAGAAAATACTTTAACCTAAAGCTGAGCAATCTAGACTTGCTATAATATTCTAGACTGGGTTGGTCATTAATTAGATATTTTTGCTTTAGGGTCTGGATGACAGACTATGCCAAATGTTATTACTACAGTCTGTGTGTACGACTAGTTATCTACATCAACTAATGAATCTTCAAGAAACCCCGGTCCTGAAACAAGGGAGCTACTGATGACCATTTGACCAGACTCTAGAGCATGTACAAAACACCAGGGTGCATTTTGAGCATGTGTTTGACGTACAGCTAACAGCCAGTATTGGACTTTAAGTAGACTGGAAATGGAGCCTATGTCCGCAATCTGGGCCACATGTGGACATGCATGTTGGAAATGTCAGAAATCTGGACACGGGTTGAGGAATTCACATCAGGTCCAAACACTTCACCTCGCTCCAAGAACATGCTCTACAGTAATCGGTCTCTTTTGGAGCAGAACTCCAAATCAATATCTCATAGGCGTCCTGTACTTAACTCCAGATAAACCTACACAAAATACAGAGTAATTGCAAGGTAGAGATCGGCAGTAAAACAACACACCGACCCTCTGCTTATTATTACAAAACCTGAACTATAGATTCAGAATCTGCCCAGCTCTTCCATACATTCTGCATAATGTCTGTACCAAATTATATAAAAGTCTCCTGTAAAACAGAGCCCATACTGTAATGTACTGTTTTACAGAGCCATAGCACGTGTGGAAGAACTTAGTAAAATTGGTTGCAGTTCCATATAACAAGATTACATGTGTCACAGGACATATGTTCAACACACAGAAGTGTGCGCTTCAGTTGTAAATCAAATAACCTTCCCACACGACCTTAATTCCACTTTTTCCATGCCAGGTCAAAACCGATTTACAGTTATTCTCAATTCCAGGGCCTGGATTTTCAAAACTCTCTTAGTGCTAAGATAGTCATATGTCACTGTTGATGTATGGTACTTACCACTGTCTTATCACTAAGAGAAGTTCGAAAATAAAGGCCCAGCTATATCTGACTATAAGTACAGTGAGCTGAAAGGTATGGTTCAGTTGTACACTGGTCAATCAGTTTTGGAGACCATCTTAATCAGATTACCATCATATATCAGATTTACTAATGTTCACTGATAGACTCAATTTGATTTAGCATTGAATGATACATTGATCATGAATTCATTGTTTGAAATGACAGATATTTTTGTTAATGATGTTAAAAATGAGAAACTTACAATGAATGTAAATTGTTTACGAGGTTTATCTCTTCATAATTCAAAGCTTGAATCCATATTCTAAAGTTTTAAATAGTTCTTTTATGATGAACTTATATCTATTGATCATACATTAATCATTGTTTTCATTGTCTTTATTCACTGTTTGCAATTTCTCTTTTCATTTTTATACTCATTGTTGTTAGTATTGTGTAGTGTTAAAGCTTTTAAATCGAAGTAGTATGCTTTTGTTTCAGGTATACATTTTGGCTTTGTTAAACTGATCATAAGCTATAACTACAGACGTGTAACTCTACTATAGCTGCATTCTATGTGATCCTATCTATCCATGATCCTCATACAGATATTGTTGGTTTTTTAAAAGAAAAATTCTGATAAAACTGTTAGTTTATCCAACAAGAATACACACGCTTGTAATCATCAAACACATAAAGCTAGAGCTATGAGTATTCCTTTATGACAATTCCCTGGGATAAATGTTAACACATCAACACTATCATATAACTATCTAAATATCGAGAATGTCAGGGCTTCTAGGTTGAGACAATCTGACTGAGCATGTGTCTCTACAACTGTTGCATCATGGGAGTCTCTATGAGACAATCTGACGAGCTTGTGTCTCTACAACTGTTGCATCATGGGAGTCTCTATGATAAGACTCTGACGAGCATGTGTCTCTACAACTGTTGCATCATGGGATCCTGTTTGATGTGGACATTGATTTCTCGCAGCAACACACGGAAGTGGTAGAATTCTTCACGCTGCTCTGACATTTCACACACAGACTCGTTGACTCAAAATGTCTCTCTCGGGATTCTTTAAACTTTGTCAGTGACAAATAAAGGCAGTCGGCATGAATGGAGCTATAAATAAATCTCTCTATATTGAGTTAAATACTAGGAAAAACATTTTCTTCCCATTTAAATATAGAGGTAGAGTTTGTGTGACATTCTTCACCTCCATTTTAAGACATGTGAGTTAACTCATTCATCGGGGGTCTACCTAGTGATAACCACGGACGCTCAATAAATAGTTTACATCATGATAAAACAGACATAAATGTAGCCACTGACATGTATAAACTGTATCAGCCAGTCCCTCCGGCCATTAACTGACCATCATCTGGACTGTCCATGAGTCAAGTATTTTTTGCAGGCCGTCATGTGGAGTTTTATAACCATTTTGTGATCTCCCATTGCTGACAACCATTGTTATCTACAATTAGTCACTACAGTTAGTCATCACATATAATCTTTCACAGACAAACGTAGTGAGCCATAATGTTTAATTGCATGGTATTTGTAGTACTAATCAAAAGAATTCAAACCCTGTAACCATAGCAACGATTTATTGGTGACATTTGTTGATGAGTGAAGATTATTCGGTCCAACAGCAGGACTCCAGGCTTGAAGAGAGAGGGGGGGGTGGGACCAGCCTAATCAATATCCATCCACAGTAAAATATATAGCACTGAGCAACTGAGCTACCAAAGTATGTGAGCACCAGTTGTTGGCAGAATCATTGTTGCATGGTCGAATATTATTGAACAAAAAAATTCTTCTTGAATAGAAGAAAGAGTTGGTCTGTAGCAAAATCAATATCATTTTAGGAAACAATAGCATCCAGCTTATTGCTTTGGGGTCCAGAGACCCCAAAGTTATGTAACATCTGATATTGAAAACTAATGGCAGAAGTTTCTCTCTATATTACTCTTGGAAACTTCAAAGAGAAGTTTCAGCCAATGATATTTGTTTTAAGCATATCCTGGTATTTCAACGACCAATGGACCGTGCTGTAGCAAATTTATACCCACGTGACCATGTGGGTGGTACGAAATAATTGGCAAGCTTTAATTTGGAAACTGATTATTATAATAATGCTATGATGTAAAATATATCGTAAATTTTCCAAAATATATAGATGAGCGTGTACACCATTAATAAATATCAATTTTGCATATGCATGTGAGCTGTTTTGTAGTTATTCGGGCTATTTTTTGCATTCCACATTCGGAAACGACATTCCATTTTTGTATCAACTAGGAATTCGGTTCCCTTTTTACTATAACGCGAGCGCTGAATGTCCCGCCTTGTCAATGACTGATCGTTCACTCAATGCATCTCATCGCTTCACGGAAAAAATGATACTGAACAGGCCATTTTCAAATTTCATGTTTCAAAACAAACGTTATGGATGAATTATTTACGATTAAAGGTGTCTTTCGAAGACAGTATTGACATATAGCCTAAAGTATGACAAAATATTCTTAAATGTCATCATATAATATAATGAAAATTATGAACTTGTAGCTGAGATCATTTCTAAATTTTTCAGCAACTTTCGGCTGTAATTCGATCAACACTCAATTAAGGAAAATTATTCTTGCAACATGTAATTAACCTGAAAGTCAATAGCACAACTATTTATCTTCTAGTTAATCAAGTGCTGGTTCTTGTATTAAACTCACCGTCAGCTACTTTTTAAAGCAACATAAATTTGAATAAACGTATTAATGTTTAAAAATTTATATCATAATTGAGATAGGAGACGTATCTATCATTGTTGAAATTTAAACGGAACGAACAAGTCGTTTAACTATGTACATAGTGTACAGATAACTATCAAAACAAAAAGCAAAGAACATGCGTCTCCGATTGGAACAATTTATTCAAGTAAAAGTCCCCGTCCCCGTCCTCCTTAACCTAAATTTCCTGGTTCTATATAGTGATACATAACCGGGTGCCCCAAAGCTTGCCTTTTTAAAGGCTTTTCTTGTGTTTATTGGGTTAGTTCCAATATGTGTAATAAAAGAAGCCATGGTGTCTTGCTACATTGACGAAGTTACAAAAAAAAGGGGGGGTTCCAAAAAAATTTCTGTCCCTTCTAATAAGTCAGATCCAAAGGTTCTTTAGTTCAAATTTGGTTAAGTTTATAACATATGTAGCAGAATAAAAAAACACTATTATTACTGATGTTTTCAAATGCATTGTTAACACAGAATAATGGTACAAAATCAAAGTACTACAATGTAATAATATATTACGGTAGTGGTTGTAACACATTGCTTACGGGTCCAGCTAGAAAGGAATTAGTTATGTTAATTATCTAATCATGTTTAAGTATGTCCAATTACTTGGGGTAAAGTACAGAATCCCAGGGTGAGGCATGTATTCCCTGGGGTGAGGCATGTTATAGACAGGATATGCAGACAGGGGTTAAGGGTAATCAGTTACCGTGACAACCCATAACCATGTTGGCCAGACATTGGTCAACAAGCACTGCTGGGTTATGGGATAAATGTCATAGTCACATGGCTCTCTAGCTGATAATGGGCCATAGTCTTCAATAAATGGGCATTTAATTGATATGCATGTCTGGGGTTTAGCAGATTGGTTATCTTTATTTTCTTGAAGATGTAGAAATGTGTCTCTTTTGAAGCTCATTGTTCATATAACACATATATTTATTTAATCTGAATATAGAGATAGATAATTAAAAGGAAATAATAAGATTACAGTTTTTCTCTTTGCATTTTCATAATAAAAACCAGGAGAAAAAGCTTAAAAAAAACTCAAAGCAGTTCCAAACAAATTTCAATTAAGAATGAAGTGCTATATTGCTAAATAGATGAAAGGCAAAGATCTTTGTCACACAAGAACACCCAGAGTTCCTACCACCTCTACACGGCATGGCAAACGAGCGCATGTTTCTAATTAATTAATCAATGCAATAGGGTTATGAGCCAATCTCCCAACAGAAGCTAAGGAGGAACACCCATGCAGAGAATTAATGCAGAGAGCCAGACTACTCTCCTTTGTTATGTAATCAGGTCGGGCAGCACTTCAGTTCCAGACAGTTTTCAATCTGTTCTATAATTCTCTTCAACTTAAGGTGTAGAAATACACCAAAATATAGGCAATCTATCACATTTTAGTACAGATTACATGGTGCAAGCACACTAAAATTGATAGATTATTTTTCTCTAATATTTATTTTTGGTCTCATGGTATTGACTTTTCTTGAAATAACAAAAGAACTTAAGCAAATGAAACTAGTAAAACCTAAAGCAAATATTACACATAAGTTAAATCAGATAGCAGAATTCAAATCTATAAAATGGAAAGAACATGTCACGGGATCCTTTGATCATTTATTTGCTACATTCTAAAGTTGCCATTATATTTTTGCTCATTGACTGTTTGACTTTCTTGAAATTTGGAGGTCAACTGTTGGTGTATTTATTTTCTCAACAAGACACTTGAAAGTTGTGCCAGAATCAATAGTAAGGATGAAGGAGCTCATAGAGGGACACATGACAACCTGCCTCGGGGAGTTAGCTACACCAGTAACCACTGTCCTGGCTAATGCTCTCTTCATTTAGGAGGGGAGAAAATCAGTTTATTAGCTAAGGTCCTACCTAGTACTTATCTTTCCCAGCAAAAAAGAATCTTTTGAAATTATGTATCATTAACAGGAAAACTTAGTTTCTTTGATTGGTATTCCAGAAGGTTGATATGAGATTGAGATTGACTCAATCTCATATCAACCTTTGTACATCAACACTGTTTATTGTAAAAACTTTGCTTGTATATATCCGATCTGTCACACCATCACTGTATCACTTGATTGACAACGACATTAGGAAATATGTCGAAACGTCGCTTTCAAAGAATAAAGAAGTTGATTATCCATCAAATAATCTTCCTTATTGAGGAAAACTTAGGTCAACAGATCTTGGTCCCTATACCTATCATCCTGATTTGTAAACAGATCTTACTTAAAACCAAACACTGTTTGCAAACAGATTCTTTCTAATACTTATAATCTACCGGTACCCAAAATACCGTATTTATGATGATTAAATTATGTGTATACATAAGCATTGTTGTTCAAAAGCTACACAGGTTTGAGTTACACATAATGCTTCCAATACCTTCATAAAAGAAATAATAAGTTTTTACTAGAAACAATAGGCAAGAGAAGAATAACCTTCAGTAAGGTAAACAAGTAATGTAAAATGGATTTCTAAATAACTTGACTTTTAGTGTTAGAATATGTTATCACATAAAAGCTAAGACTTTCATCTGTCACCCAGTCGTTTATGATAATCTGTTTAATGCACAAGTTCAGTCGGTTAAGTTCCCACCTTCCAACATGAATACAGAAAATTATCATTTAACGAGCTGCAACTGTTAAGAGTAGTTTAAAAGAATGATAATAAACTACTTTTTTTTGCACAAACTGAGTTAATTTAGTTCACACCTTTCCTCATAACTATAGTTATATTTCAAGAGATGTACAATTGGAAGAATGATGACATTATGTCATTAACAACTTAGTAAATCTGCTACAACAAGCCTGTTCAACAGCAACATTGTTTTACAGCTTTGACTGTCAGATTTACCGGCAAAAACCTTCCCACCAACCTCAATCAGGTAGTTTATTGGGTCGTTAGTCATATGCAATACCAGTGATTACTCAGGTAATGGTTGATGAGAGTTGGCTCATATGGCTCCATATTACATCAGCAACAGTAAATATTCCCTCAGTCTGAGATAAACTCCACAGCAGCAAACCTGGTTCTCATAACCTCATGCTGAGAGCAGGATATAACTGATAACGCCACAGAAACGCTGTAATTTGTAGATGATTTGTAAGCACCTGCCCATGAAGAATGTGTTAAATGGTAATATACACCAGGTGATCATAGCAAATATACAAAAGAGAGAAACATCACTCAGTATCCTGGGGGTGTGAAACTGGTCAGCTGTTATCAGTTTACCAGGCAGTAATGGTCGTTATTCCATGTTTACAAGCACATAACGAGACTTTCATTAGCACCAATATCAACAAATTCATTAATCACACTTCTAAATAGAGCTTAATCAGGCTTGTTGATTCAACAAACATAGCCCATTCAAAAATAAATCTGACGTCATTATAATCAACAACATATGTGAATTCATACAATGTCAAAAAGTAAAGGAGTTCTTTGTGGACGATTTATAAATTCTGAATTCTACTTCATTTCAATTGCAAGTTGACATTTAGTTGGATTTTACTTCATGAATATTTCAATGAATTTGTCTTTTTTTAGCAACAAAGTTACACATAGTGTTAATATTGACACTTGTTAAGAAAAAAAGACTTTTTTTACAACAAATTGGGATAATATTCATAATATGACTTATAATTTCTTCAATAATATATGTAACATGTTGTTACCAACCATCTATCAACAGGACAAAATAGAAAAAGTGAACCATGTAACGAAACTGTCATAATATGCAATAATTCTAATCAAAACATGATTAAGACTTATTTCTGGCTGCCGGTTATTCTTATTTACATCACGACTGCCAAATGCATGTCACATGACGTCTATTCATCAATCAGATACTACGTTCCCATTGACAGGTCATGTATATAGTGATGTGAATGGTTCTCTGATGGTGATTAATACACAAACCCATGTCTACATGTCTCGTCTACATCTTTCACCTTTGACATCAGATGAGTCAAAGGTCACCAGATTTCACATCACATGGTTTGTTAATGTCTGGTTGAGGTTCATTACAACAATTTGGTCCAAATTCACATAAATTTCTACACATCCATATAACAGAACAATAGGCTAGAGGGATTTAATTACTTTGACAGTTCAAGAGAGAATTGAATCAAACATTCTTCTCCTGGTCAATACGATGTCCTGAAGCAACACAGCAAATCCATTAGTGCAGTTCCAATTGACCAGTATTGATCTACTGGGGTCAGTTCATCTGACTGACCAGATTAGTTGACCCTCTCAATGCCCCATGCTTATGGTTCTGTCGCTAAACCTTGTAACTGTCAGCAAATTGGACACAGACATATTCCTCTACATCAGCCACAGCTGGGTCCAAGAACCAGTCTTTTCTATACAACATAATTGGACTGAGGTCTTGAATCTTATTTATTTTTTTGAATCAAAATCACAAATTCATTTGAAAAATTGCATTCAATGTATTGTATTGCAATTTGTAAACTGACATTGTTTGAGTTATAAATCTGTTCAACTCTAAATACTAAAACAGTGGTAAGCAATTTTAAAAAGCAGTCATGTCCACTGCAGAGAGACCTTGAACTCTTAGCAATTGATTGCAACTGAATACTAGACGTTTTGGGCCTTTGTCACATTGAACAGGGACAATAAATACAAAGAGCTCTGCTTGTCTGATATTGATCGAAAGAGCAACAGAATCCCTGAACCCTATTGACTTATGCATCCAATATATTACGCATTCATATATTCTTGACATGCACAGCATGCCTGAACCTAAGACTGATAGATAACTTAATATTCCACTGGATATGAGTTATCTGGCATAGTGGTCATCACAGAACCACTCAAGTGTCTGATAACTAAATAATGTTACAACAAGGAACATTGTCAAGGGTTTGTTGCTGGGAATAAACAATCAGGACCATTCATATTCATACTTAATGACAGAACCTTGAACCATAATAACTACTGAACCATCATTACAGTAAATGTCTTGGCAAAGGAAGACTTATTTGATATCAAGCATGATTACTTTAAGGTCATTAATTCACTGGAACTCTGTTTATTGGAACATTGCAATGATGACACAGGGACTCTGGAGTCATTTGACTTCCAGGACATGACTTAGATTGAATGATTGGATAGGCATATCGCACAGGGTCTACGTTCTTGATTCACCAATGTGGATGAGAAGATCTCATTTACAAGAAGTATTGGAAAATTACATACTCTCATTCCAGAGAGACCTTGAACTGACAATAAAATTCCTAACATTTAACATGCCAGCATATTGCATATGGCCTTTGGACTGTACATGCTCATTAATATTATTGACACCGTCTGACCACCATGATATATGAGAAGGTCTCAATGAACCTTTGGTCCTTATTGGCTACCGGCATATTGCACAAGTCTAAGGGTTATCAGCCACAAGTCAATCAGGGACCATGAGCCGTTTCAGATTACACACTCATTGAATGACTCCTGGAGGGATCCATACAGGACAGGCCCATTGATCAACTGTGTGCGGGCTCTGCGCTGCACTCTTCCATTATGATGCTGCAAGGAGCAGACACCAGGAAGCTGCACAGACATCTTGGAGTCAACAATTCTCTACCAACTGGGCTTGTTTCAAAATAATGAAGGTTTACTTTGATTGAATTAAGTTGAATTAAGTTGAATCAAGGAAAACATCAATCCCAATTACATCCTGAACAGACTCCAAACTAACCTTATATTGACAAAACATCATAGTATATATTATCCGATGAATCATGAATTTCTCATGAATATAGGATTTCATTGATAAAACCATTTTTTAAGGGGTTTTGCTTTATTTTGCAGGGCTTCTGAAATGTTCTTATTGTTTAAATATGCTAAACCAGGCTAGTTACTATTCAAGTTATTAAGTCAAAGAAAGTTTTACACATTCAAGCAAGTCTTGGATGTTTTATATTGTAGTGAAGTGATCACTGAGGTTCTTTTTGCTCAATTTGGACCTTTATTATGATATATAGAGGGCAAATGTTTGACCAATTCAGTCAAGAAGATTTGCTTTGGTCTATCAGCAAACTCATCTTTCCTGGACCCTCCTCACAGTTAATGTTTTGGCAAAGGAAGGCTTAGAAGAGGTTTTAATCCTTAAAATAAAACACTGATAGTTATTGATGAATCTGTTTTAAAATCTTTCAGTTACATACATCTTCATAAGCAGAAATGTCAAAGGTTCATGGATGTTAATCCTGAGCAGACATAATTTCGGCCATTTTGAATTGGCTTGTGACCATGTCAGCCATGTTTACATGGAGTTGACCTGATGTCTATCTGGTCGTCTGAACCTCTGATGTTGATGTTATAAACTTATCATTGCTTATAACTCTCCCTAAGGCAGGTGACCTTACCTTTAAGTAGCAAACAACACATAAACCAGGGAGTCATGACCCTAGATTCAACAAGATTTGATATGGACTAACAGAGCATACTCCACATTTCTTTGAGTGAAGTGTTGTCGGAAATAGACCATGCATTTATTGTTCCATTACAAATCAGAATTTTTGTTGGCAAATGTAGAAACCAGTACTTTCATTCCATAATCTGAATCTATCTGTTCAGAATCTTACAGGATAGCAGATATTCAGATCAAAAGAAACAAGTAGCGAAGGGCTTCATTGAAAGTAAAAGAACAGTACACCATTCAAGTAACAGAACAAACTTTAACTACCATGTAAACTGTAGGTGACACAATATCCTGCTATAAATACAGAGAATAGACTAAAATAGACTAACAAGTCTTCATGGATATATAACTTCTGTACAGAGTACAACATTTCTTCCATAAGGACATGTCATGTTCGTTCTTCCAACTTCTGAAATGCCTCAGACACAGAAACAACATTACCGACAAATGAATGGACACATCATGTAATCTAGAGTTGTGTTGACAATAAAGTACACTCGTCTGGTTGCTCAATCTGTCTTGATTTAGACTCGCTACAGCAGATGTTACTTAGTGAGACAACTATAGCATGAATTGACAGTGGTCACAAAACATCCCAGATTGCCCATAGTGAAGTTATTCAAAGACAAACTGACAGTATAATGTTTCAAATTTCGAAAGTGAATATTGCCTAATTAAAGTACGAATTATTTTGATCAATGATACACAAATTAACACTTACACATGTAAAATAAATTTCTTACTCTCTTAATATTGTTATCTGTCGGTTTAATAGAATAAGCTTTGAATAAGAACAAGAACCCTTGTTTACAATAGAAATGTCAACATCAAACATCAAATTCAAATCAATCATGGCTTTTGTTAAACAACTATTGACGGACAAAAAAACAAGAAGTAAACAAATCTGCCCCCAAAAGGTCATGTCATGTTATGGGAATTATTAAAATAAAACAAACAATTTAAAGTTATTGCTCCCATACAGAATTCCAACTTTACAAAGACTGGTGAAATAGAAATAGAAATAATCCAACAGAAAACCATCTGAGAATCTTAGAAATATTGTTCTTCAAAGCAAATTGAACCCATTCAAACATCACCAATCAGAGGTTAGCTTAAAAAATACAGTGAAATCCTTTGATTGTTCAAGAAAAAAACCTTTAGCATACTTGAAAGTACATCAACAAGTAATTTCATCATCTCAATTATTTCAAAATGAATTTATTAATGAATTCTGACTTATCAAAACAACATTCTGACACAATCAATCCACTTTGTGTATGGGTACCCCAAGGCTCCATATGAATGTTAACGTTATCTCATCTCTCAATATCAATATATCTATATAAAACCCTCTCAACAACTCCCTTGAGGGAAGACAGCAGAGAGATACAGAAATTAAGTCAGCCAGTAGATCTTATTGAGATGACGTCAAGTGATTATTATGAATTCATGCACTAAAATTCAATTCACTAAAACACTAGCTTGAATTATTATCTTAATCAGAAGTAACTTGTTTCAAATCAAACCTTAGTTTATTAACCTATATCTTTCTGTATGAATAGGGAATCTCCATGATGTTTTATGTTCCCTGTGTATTGTGGACATGACTGAGTGTCTTATCTGTATTTGGTTCCTACTGATTCATTACTTTATAGAAACACTATACAACACTAATGTTATGTGTAATACTCTTTAGTTCAAATGAGTTAATCATTATATGATGGTATCAAGTTAGTCTGAAGGTTGAGATGGTCGTATTTCTTTTTAACAATAAAGCTGAGTGCAACAGAGAGACTTTCTTGGACTACAGTTGTTCCTGCTGTGCAATGAACCAAAGCACTGACCTGTTTCTTGCTGCAGTAGATCTGCCACTTCTTCTCTGGAGGCAGACTGTACATGGCATCTCGGTGAGCCTTGTCCAGGTCCAGCTCAGCCTGAAGTCAGAGATAATCATTTAAAATCACTTCTTTAATACTATAATTCATAAAATACCATCCTTGGTCTTTCCGAGAACTAGGCCATGTTCAAAGTCAGGTTCCTGGGTTGTATAAGCCATATCATGCTTCTCAAGAAGGGTTCTATTTGAGGCATAAATTGAAGTCCAGGTTGTATTTGAGGTAATTTGGTACAGTTTCATTCAACAGAGATGACTTCTTTAATACAAGCTCATCTAAAAAGGTTCATTGGCATAAAAAAAGTAAGAGCTGTTGGCTCTGTAGCTCACCATGTAATATCTCTAAAGTTGAAATTTCAAATAAGAAATTGAAGGTCTTTATTGTGATTTGAATAGTTACCAAATCCACAATGCCCATATAATCCTGATTTGTCAAGACACGTTTACAGAAAAATGCAACACCTTCAGTAACAAATAAGCTAAGTACTTACCACGAGCTCTTCAAACTTGGCGTTGAGCTCGGACTCATCGCTAGGCATGGGTATATCCAGGGCGAGGGGTTTGGGTGGGGAGTCATAGTCCACACACTTGATCTCTGGGGGTCGGCTCCCCCCCAAACACCAGCAGATCCCCCCCTGCTTGGCCGGCATCTCACCTGTCCTCGCTCACCTGTGTACCGGAGATCCTGCAACAGACAGGCAACAATCAGGGTATCTGCAATCAATAGGGGTAAGGAAGATAAATTTTAAGTTTGAAAAAGGCCATTGATCTCTATTCATCATATGTGTATTTGTGTCATTCACCAACCAAAACCCTTACATCACTATATATAACCAGCCAATTAAAAGTCTCGCATTCAGCTATAATTATGACCCAGATGAAGAGCAAGCTAGTGTCATTAAAATTAGCGCCAGTCTGGGCACTATCGCAATACCTTCATTGCTTTTAAACTAGCAACCAACATAAGATAAATGTGCAATAGTGTGTTTGAGGTTCCTTGGATAATTGGCTGTAAAGTACACACTTTGAACTGCATTGAGGAACAGTTCACCAGCCATTAGCTATGCAACACTTTCCCCTTATGTAAATCAGGGTATGTGTAGGAGTTACATGTTTGCATATACTGTTATATAGACGAATGTTTTAACTATGCATTGCAACAATGCCTATTAATAAGACTAAGCTGAAACTTAAGGCTAAAGTAAAATAGAAATTTAAAACATAAATTATTGTAAGGTGAAAAGCGTTAGTGGCAATCAGGCTTGAGAAAAGATTTACACCTATTCATTGCAATAATACCTATGTATGATAGGCAGATTGAACAATGGTTATGTCAAACTTAGGTTTCAGGAAACATCACAAGAACATGAAAATATGCATCACACTTATCTTTAACACGGACACTCCAAAGCTCTTATTTGAACATCAAACAGGACCCTCTAATCTTGAATTGAACATGCAGACCACTTTACTATCTTACCCCTGAATACAGGAAGAAGCAGTGTCTAAAAGGTAAGGAGAACCTGTGACGAAACACTGGGAGGATTGTATTCAAGGGGTGGATACAGTGGAAGCTATTTTGAATTACAACACTTAAGATGATCACTTATAAATGAGTTCTTATTCCTGTAAATAAGCTATTCACAGTTGTCTTGGACTTATTAAGCAATCCAAACAGTAATTTTATTCTCTTTGATACTTTGTACTACCACCGTCAATTATTACTGTAAGACATGCATATACCTTTCTATCCATTGCTTGTTACAATATTCAGGTACTGCTTAGTTTGACACCGACACTAATATACCCTTATTCAGACAAATTGGTAAGGGGGAATTCAAGACATTATGAAAAGGGAATGTGATAGTCATTGAAATGATAATCACAGTCTTGATGTAGAACTTGTAATGTCAGAACAGAAGAGAAGTTTCCTATGGTAAGAGCTTGTAGCCAGTACAAGGGTTCAAGGCTAGTGGTTTATGGTGACCTAAGAAAATATAGAGGAGACATATGATAGTTTCCCCTCTATATCACTTCTGCATCAACTCATACTCTACTCTCAGACTACTCACTAGTAATATGTATTTTGAAAGAGGCTGGTTGTTTGACTTAATGATAGTTAAACTTAGAAATTAAAGTTCAAATTAAATCAAATTTGTTGTTCTTATCAATGAAGCATGAGATAAATATTCTACCTCATTTGAATCTAGTAGAAAATCCAGAATTTCTTTTAACAGGATTCACAATAATCTCTCAATTACAATATATTAGTAAAATTTTCCCTTATTGCTTTCATGTCAAGCCCTCCCACCCACTGGACCAAGACCTCTATATATACGTATATATATATAGCCCCAGGCAAGGCTAGTCGTACTGCCTGATGGAGAGAGAAACTGATCTGCTCACTAATACATTTGTTTAGGCACGAGCCTGGATGTTTTTTCCCCATCTGGTCGGACCTGTTTGTCAATACTACACATAGCTGACAGGCACTCAGGTGGAACACACATTAGGAGAACACTGGCTGCACCCTGCATCATCAACAACCATTGTTCTCTACACCGACATTGTGGTACAAAATATCAACATTGTGGAACAAGTTATAATAATAGCAACAAAGTGGCACAAATCATATTAATAGCAACATTGTATTACAAAAAAGTATTACAGCAACATATTACAATGGAGTAAGAGGGGGGCGGAGTACCGTCAAACACAAATGTAACACTACAGTTGAAATCAAAGATTTAATGGTTACGTTTCGCGGCCCGGTAGGGCCGCTTCATCAGACAAAAATTATGCAGGGAGGTACTACTGAAGTAGTCAAAAGCGGCTCACTTGATGATGTCATAATGGCTTCTGTGATGTCACAATCACTCATATATATATAGATGTAGGGTCAAACAGCAAGGTTGTGATGTACAGAGGGGTATTTATCATATTATTATTGATGGAAAAGTTGAAAAAATTGGAAGAAAAACATAAAAGAAAAGATGGGAAGTAGAAAGTCTGAAGAAAATGTCCAAAGTGGGTGACGGTTCTGCTTGTGGTAGTTGCGGTATGTGGTCCCGATCTCTGCACTCATGGTGGTACTTTTGGAGGTTCGGGCTGCAATCTTCTGGGTAACTGTTCAGTTGTGGCGGGAGCGTAGTTGGTGGTAACAGCAGCAGGGGGTTCCAGATGGAGAGTGGTTTGGAGGTATCAGATGGAGGTGATTCAAAGTGGGGGATGAAAAGACTGCTCTCAGTTGTGAGGAGGATCTCTTAGTGGCGGTCTGGATGTGGTCTTCAAATCTGGCAGGTTGTGAAGTTGTGGAAGGCTGGGATGACTCATGGCGGTTCTTGTGGTTCTTTATTATCTTGGATCTTTTTGGTATATCTTCAAAAAAATGTGGTCCGTGATGATGGTGGTAGAGGGCGTCCTCTTCGTGGATGGTTGTGGTATCTCTTGGGTTTTCGCGGGATGCTCACTTGTTGGTGGGCTCAGGTGAAAAGTTGAAGTAGAAGATGTAGGGTTCGCGCAAAAAGTTATGACAACTATGCGGGGGAGGCGCTAACACCGTAAGCAAGTCTTGAAAACAGTGGAGTGATGCATTTGTGGATCAAATAAATGATTCCGACGGCTCAGGAAAAATATAAGTAAGAGGGGGGCGGAGTACCGTCATTTGTGTTTGACGGTACTCCGCCCCCCTCTTACTTATATTTTTCCTGAGCCGTCGGAATCATTTATTTGATCCACAAATGCATCACTCCACTGTTTTCAAGACTTGCTTACGGTGTTAGCGCCTCCCCCGCATAGTTGTCATAACTTTTTGCGCGAACCCTACATCTTCTACTTCAACTTTTCACCTGAGCCCACCAACAAGTGAGCATCCCGCGAAAACCCAAGAGATACCACAACCATCCACGAAGAGGACGCCCTCTACCACCATCATCACGGACCACATTTTTTTGAAGATATACCAAAAAGATCCAAGATAATAAAGAACCACAAGAACCGCCATGAGTCATCCCAGCCTTCCACAACTTCACAACCTGCCAGATTTGAAGACCACATCCAGACCGCCACTAAGAGATCCTCCCCACAACTGAGAGCAGTCTTTTCATCCCCCACTTTGAATCACCTCCATCTGATACCTCCAAACCACTCTCCATCTGGAACCCCCTGCTGCTGTTACCACCAACTACGCTCCCGCCACAACTGAACAGTTACCCAGAAGATTGCAGCCCGAACCTCCAAAAGTACCACCATGAGTGCAGAGATCGGGACCACATACCGCAACTACCACAAGCAGAACCGTCACCCACTTTGGACATTTTCTTCAGACTTTCTACTTCCCATCTTTTCTTTTATGTTTTTCTTCCAATTTTTTCAACTTTTCCATCAATAATAATATGATAAATACCCCTCTGTACATCACAACCTTGCTGTTTGACCCTACATCTATATATATATGAGTGATTGAGACATCACAGAAGCCATTATGACATCATCAAGTGAGCCGCTTTTGACTACTTCAGTAGTACCTCCCTGCATAATTTTTGTCTGATGAAGCGGCCCTACCGGGCCGCGAAACGTAACCATTAAATCTTTGCTTTCAACTGTAGTGTTACATTTGTGTTTGACGGTACTCCGCCCCCCTCTTACTTATATTTTTCCTGAGCCGTCGGAATCATTTATTTGATCCACAAATGCATCACTCCACTGTTTTCAAGACTTGCTTACGGTGTTAGCGCCTCCCCCGCATAGTTGTCATATTACAATGGAGTGGCACAATGTACAATCACAGCAACAGTATTGTGACAATGTAACACAATAACCCTTTCAAACAGAGCCATTTGTATTTAAGTATTTTAATTTACCTAAACAATATTCCTTGTGTATTGCAGTAGACTAAACGGCCTTGAAAAATGGCATGATAAATACATGTATATATAAGATTTTAAAATTTGAATTTTAACTGGTACTTTGAACTAATTTTCAATTAAACTAATGGAAACATAAATAAATGGAGGTTATAAATTTGGAGATCACAATTGAATTACTGTACTGAAAAGACTCAAAGACAAAATTCTGCAGATCATCAATACACAACGGATTTGAATGGCTATGAAATCAGCATCTGTGTTTCTAAATTACTCTATTCTAAGATCTGCACTGACTCTTCCAATCACTTGTTTATTTAGGGGATCACAGTCACCAGTTTCCTTTCATCAGCTTTATACAACATATGATTCCGACAGAGCAAATCACTGCTCTCATTAACTGTCAGAGTGCATTACACTCAAGCTGACATGAGAGAGGCAGCTAACATGCTGGAGAGTGCTCTGTACATGGTACCAGCCAATCTAGTCACAGACCCCAGGATTGCAGGACTTGTGCTAGGTGTCCACTAGCTCTGGTTCTTATTGCTCACAGAATAATATAAGGGTGTCCTTGATGATATTCAATTACATGATATCTTGATAATGTCCAGTTAAATATGAGGATATCATTGTTAAGATTATGTCAAATATGAGAAGAACATTGATAATATTCAGGTAAATATGAGAATATCATTGTTAATATTCTGTTAAATATGAGAATATCTTGATAATATTTAGTTAAATATGAAAATATCATTGACATTCCTAGTGAAATATTTTAAAGTATATTGGAAACAAGAAATCATAGGCATACTTTGGCCTAGTAATCAATACCTTAAAAACCAAGTCTTAAGATGAAAGAACACAGTGTGATCAGAAAACCAATTTTCTACAGTATGAGTCTACATTTTCTTCAAATGAAGAAATTAATAACACAAAGGTTATAAATTTAAAGTATTATAGAACAAAAAATTATTGACAATACCAGAAGACTGACATTAAATAAGAAAAGGGTCACTTTTTAATCAAAACTGTTCAGATGTAAATGTTTTCCTGATCAATTACTGCAGCAAGTAACTTGTAACTCCAAGGAGGAAAGCACCACGCAATCACTGAAACCTGATCTTTCTCAGATCACATCACAGAGTTGATGAAAGTGGGTCGCCCTCAGTCAGTCAAGTGAAGTGGAGAAATTCTTAACAGTCTGATCAAAGAGAAACAGATGTTTAAACACTCCCAATATCACCAATTAAAATAGCCCACAGTCGTTGAGTGGATCGTAATGATGAAAGAGTTGACAAAGATTTGGGGAGACATTTGTTCATGATGATAAAACAAACAGATATGTTTTCACAACTTACACACAATCTAAGTATGTTCAAATGTTACAAATAACAAGGTATACAGAGCTTAGAAATCTGACACCCTCAGAATAAAAAGTCATGAAAAACAGCCCATGAAATCATTGTATATCTTATGTTCATTTGAAACATTCACATTTCTCTGCAAACGGACTCCTTTTATCAACTGCTATTGCAACTAATTGGACTAGTTTGTCTATAAACCATTGTTAAATAAAGGACTTATTCAATCTGGGTATCATTATTTTATGATAACATCTTCAAATGCACTATGTAAAAACTGCATAAACACCTGTCAGTCAACAGAAGAAATGATAAAGGAATTTTTGACAGAAACAAGGTTTAGGTGCAATTAAATAAACATGTTTTCTATCTATGTTCACCAATATTTTTTATCACTATGATTTACTAATGAGCTCAGTCATGATCAAAATTTATTTGCAAATGTGTGTATGAATATCCACCTGAACATTTTTCTGTAATGAAGTATATTTTCAACTTAAAATTTTGCGACAAGAAGAACTGACAGCTTTTACTTCATTAGGATAGGTTCTTCTAGTTGAAAAACAGAGACGATAACGCAACAGGAAGAAGCTGATAGGACCTATCCACTGGCTAGATTGTGACATTGCTCTGTGTCTGTTGTCATTTCATCAATCCAATGTGGAATCCGAGAGAGGATTCTTCCAGATATAAGTGGATTCCAGGAGAGGATTAGTAAGATATAGTCCAGAGAAGACTTTGAGTGCCATGAGGGACAAGTAGCTGAGAACTGTAACCCATGATCACTGAGGATTGAATCTTACAGCAATCCATTAAAGACATTATCACAGACAAATCTAAAGACTCAGATGTACAGATGTACTTACGATGCTCTTTAGACTAAACTGTTTGGTGCTTGGAATGGTATCCAGTCATTCTGCTGCAGGATCCGAAGGTATTTTATCTTGTTATAACTTATAAGGTATTTTCCTTCTGAAATTGCAAGTGTTCTCCACAAAGAATTGACAAATATCAAGGTACCTTCCACAAAGATAAGGAAACACTTTCAGAACCTACAACAAAACAGGATGAACCTTCCACACAAATTCTGAAGGTTTGATAGAACCACTGGAAGACCTCCCACAAAACCTTCAGGTCTCTTGCACAGTTGCTGTAGTTTAGGTTAATGAGTGAGCTCTACCAGTGTCCCTCTCATGGATGAGCAAATGACTGCAGATATGGGAACATGGAGAAGACTTCACAGATATGTGAACAGCCCCTGGCTATCTGCAATTAGCTCCACATTCAATTTAACAAATGTGCAGTGTAGCCTTGGGGTGAGTGAACCAGATGTGTGGGGGTGTGAAGCGTGAAGTTCATCTGGTGGCCTCCCCCTCCTCCACTTCCCCCTCCAGTCTGACTCTGGGAGCGAGAGGTTTGGGTGCTAATATCGACTCCTCAGGCTCAAGTCAAGTGTCCCCTCTCACACCTTGTGTTCAGATGCTGGTGTTTATTATTGTCATTCCAGTCAAAATGCATATATAAACAAAAAACATATTGGCATGTTGTGTTTTTGCGACCATACATATGTGAATTTGTGTATAGATATCCAAAATCTATCATAATTCATCTAAAAAGATGGATTTAAATTGTTGGACAGGCATGAAATTTCCAATGTCTGTCGGTATTATTGACTTTTCACAGAATGAGGATGTAAAAAGTGAACACATTTCATTTATCCATATAAGATCTCAAAAGCTCAAAATTACCTGTTTACATGTATATCTCCTTTCACTGAACAGAGTTTCTTTTGGGTTCAAAATTTTAAAACATTTTTTTGTATTGCTTACTTTCTAAGGCATAAAACCAATATTTCCTGAGACATAAACTAATATTGGTCAGGTTCCTTTGACTTCAAATCATGCAAGTGTTGATTGAGAGAGATATTTCATCTTTCCACAAACTATAACCTACACAGAACAGCAGGAACACACAGAAGCGTGACATCCATCTCTGAATCCGACCAGGCATGACCAGGAGGCGTGAAAACTTCGCTGGACTGTGACGGGTCTCGTGCGATGGTGTCAATAAATACTTGCACAAACTCTCTCAGTCACACTCAGCTTTTGAGTCGTGTTTTGTACTCTTTACTTACACCGATATACACTTAGAGTGAAAGGAAAGCATTTCCCTATAGCTAATTCATTGCCCTGGGGAATACATAAAGGGCACCTGTTGATTGTCATTGAATAACAGGTGAGCAGGAATGAGCTTCATCTTCCCTGTGAGGGGGCATACACAAGGAAAGATGTCAGCGTTAAATGGAGCAGAATATATTGCCCTCAAAGTGTAATGTTTACATTTCAATCCTGGGCTTTGAGGGGAGGCACTGAAGTGGGAAGATATTCAGGAGCAACAAAAACCTGTGTCAAAGTTCTTAGAATGAGCGAGATGTATTAGTTGTACACTGATAAGAAAAATATGTATTGATGCTTTCATATAAAAAAGTCTTGTATAAAACATGAGACCTACTTTTAGTTCAGTTTAAAAGTAGATTTGTAGGAGATTTGATGAATGAGTTTGATAACCCTGTACAGGTCTGTAAACTGAGCGATACAAAGTCACTCTATAGCATTAAATATTACACTAGGTCAATCTCAATTTAAAGTCTCAAGTAAGACTAAAAGCAGAAAAAAGAAAGTGGAGAACCTAGTAAAACAAACTTGATAACCTCTCCTTAATCCTCTTGAATCACAGGTCTTTGAAGCAGATAAAAACTACTTTACGATGGGCCCCCTGGACAAATATTTACAAGTTCTATTATCTTGATATTAGAAGAATTTTGATGTGTGTGGAGCTATTGTTCTAGTACAAATCATAAATAAAACAAAAGGACCATAAAGCTTTGAAGTGTCCAGTGCTTACTTAGAGTGACCAGACAGCGTGACAGACAGACAGACAGACAGATGGAGTGGAGACGTACCTCTGATAGTCATCATGTCCACTACGTAGGAGGAAGACAACCAATCAGCTACAGGTGGACTTAGTGCTTGATATACTAGTGTTAACAAGAAGTATGATGCTAATAAACTTATGATGTATTGTACTGTACAGTAATAAAGAGATCTCATGAAATGGAAAACTTTTGTTACCAATTGCAAGACAATCTATTTTGATCAATAAAAGGAGTAATAAATCAAAGGTACCAATTTTGACTAAGCTTCTTGGATTCATTCCCCACTTTGTTGATAGGATTGGGAAATTTTATATTTACCCTTTGAAGAATATTTTCCCTCTGAGATATTTTAAAACATACGCTTCACGATCTTAACCATAGGGTTGTGACAACTGTATTTCTTGGTACACAAATATATGATATATTCATCATGAGTGATTCAGTCAATGAGCTAAGTCTTGGTGATTCACTTCCACATATAGTACAATATAGTCATCATTGTTCAGGTGATAATAAGCCGTATAACACAGCACGCACCAGGACGTACAGGCCATTATCTCACGTTTAGTAGATATTGGGGAAATTGTCTACAAGTAACTGTGACTGTCCGTTTATGAGATAAAACAAATACTAATGTTTAGAGTTGCCAACACACAGGTGTAATGGGTGGTAATCCATAAAGTAGAATCTATAAATGGTCCCTGAAGCAAACACGCCTATAATTGCCCTGTATAATGGATTTTTACACAATTTACATAAATTCCACAGTCCCATGGTGGTTGGTATAGCTCATAATACATGTTTGATTTGATTTCCTGGGAGCCTCATGTTTTAGTGATGTTACCAACAGTATCAAATAGACTACAGCTATTCAGATGTTTTATAAGAAAAATTTATAGAACTTTTGTCCAATTCTTACTGATAAGGTGAGCTTAATTTTAGATGTGATTTACTAGACGATAACAGATTTGATAGAATTAATCTTGAAAACATTTCTATGACAAATGCAAAATTGTAAATGATAAAGTTGAGGCCTGGTAGGCAAGTTGGTTAGCTGGCGGATGCTGAAGGTGTTGTTTCACTTCACAAAAGTTCAAAACCTTGAACTATTGCAAATATTCTTTCAGATATGACAATATTACATTTGACCAATTTCTAAATAGTGCTAGCTATAGCATTTCTTTCTTTTGAAAAAGTTCTGTACAGAAAAGCAAATCATTTAATTGGGATAATTTCAAATACTTCAATTTTAAAAGATACAAAATAATAGGTTAAATCTATAGAACAAATTCAAAAACATCTGTATCAGCCAGATGTAATCAAAATTCCACAAAAGAGAAACAGAAAACACCTTGGTGTCCATCCCCTATGATTTCAATGAAGTAACCTGTCATTTACCTTTTGTACAGACAGAAGCTCTCTAACAGAGGAACAGACAATTGGGTGAGATAACAATCAGGAGGGGACGGGAACCCTCTGTTTACCTGTGGTACCTGAATGAAGATACAATCTGGAGGATATACTGACACATAAATTGAAACACAAACCAATAATCAAACCAATACAATACAAACACGAATAAAATGTTTTAAAATATGAAACAGTCTTGAATGTTGAGTTGCATAGCCCTGATTCCCTACAAACATCAGGTAACCCACCTTCAACTAGTTTCTCACCTGGGACATCAAAGTCAACATTAAGTATTGAGCAGAAGATTGCTATCAGCCGGTGAAGTCAAAAAGGACATTACTAAGTGATGTACAGGAGATTGCTATTGTTGTAATAAGTGTTCTCTACTTGTACTTTAGTTCAACTCAAGTCAAAGACATCTCTCCATTAGAAAGGGTATTCAAGTTCATATTGACAAATAAATCAGATTGTCAATTGAGATAAAAGTTATTACCAATAATAAAAGAATGACAAATGTAAATGGCAAACACTGCCACACTTCATCACCACTTTGTCTATAATTGCAGAAATCCAAGCTGTTAAAATGACTTTTGGTTACAAGCTCAGAAAAAGCATGAAAAGAATAGCATTGAATAGCATGAATATTATGGAGTATGAAGTGAATGGTCAGCCATCTCATGATATATAGCATTTGGATACAAAACAACAACTGACCTCTTCTAGCTTCTAAGTTAGCATAAACATCTTGAATATGAGAGGTATGTCACATAGATAATCATCATTTATGTAAGATTATGCACCATTTGCTTTTCATTCATAACATCCTGATCTAGCTATAATACTGTGACACATGATGGAATAACATCCGACTTGACTTGTTATGTGAATTTGATCAAGATCTAAAGAGCAACACTGTGACACATGAAGGTGCTCCTGACTTGACTTGTTATATCAACCTGATCAAGATATAAAGAGTAACACTGTGACACATGAACTAATAGCTCCAGACTTGACTTGTTATATCAACCTGATCAAGATATAAAGAGTAACATTGTGACACACGAAGGAATAGCTCCAGACTTGACTTGTTATATCAACCTGATCAAGATATAAAGAGTAACATTGTGACACACGAACTAATAGCTCCAGACTTGACTTGTTATATCAACCTGATCAAGATATAAAGAGTAACATTGTGACACATGAACTAATAGCTCCTGACTTGACTTGTTATATCAACCTGATCAAGATATAAAGAGTAACATTGTGACACATGAACTAATAGCTCCTGACTTGACTTGTTATATCAACCTGATCAAGATATAAAGAGTAACATTGTGACACATGAACTAATAGCTCCAGACTTGACTTGTTATATCAACCTGATCAAGATATAAAGAGTAACATTGTGACACATGAACTAATAGCTCCTGACTTGACTTGTTATATCAACCTGATCAAGATATAAAGAGTAACATTGTGACACACGAACTAATAGCTCCAGACTTGACTTGTTATATCAACCTGATCAAGATATAAAGAGTAACACTGTGACACACGAACTAATAGCTCCTGACTTGACTTGTTATATCAACCTGATCAAGATATAAAGAGTAACATTGTGACACACGAAGGAATAGCTCCTGACTTGACTTGTTATATCAACCTGATCATTATATAAAGAATAACATTGTGACACATGAAGGAATAGCTCCTGACTTGACTTGTTATATCAACCTGATCAAGATCTAAAGAGTAACATTGTGACACATGAACTAATAGCTCCTGACTTGACTTGTTATTTCACATGCTGTCCAGGAATGTGACAATGACCTTCTGGAGCCAGAGAGCAAGGAGTGTTTATTTACTGGATAAGGAAGTGCGGACTTCACTGTCCTGACATTTCAGTCCCTGACATTCTCTTGGACAGAAGCTTGTAGATACAGTACACATGAACTTGTACATGGAACCTGATAAACACAATTGCTCCTTGATGCTTAACTGAAACATGCATATCATTGGCATCATGTTTAGGAGGTTCCAAGAAAAAACATTCTTCTGGTAACAGAGTAATCTTACACAATATATAGGTAGAGCAATTAAGTACATCCCTTTATTCTGGACATTCTTTCAGAAGTCTATATACCCTAGGCAATTGAAGCAGCAATTCACATGAACTTGTTCATTGAACTCAATAAACATTAGAGTGGTCTGACATTTAAGGCTGAGATACTATCCGTTTTGTTTACATGTCATGGGTAGAAACATGAACAAGTTAATACTTATCTGAACTCGAAACTCAATACACACATCTGAACTTAACATTCAAATTACGATTGTTACTCTATTTTCACATGATACCTATATGGCCCTAAGATCACAAAAAATCTTAACTCTCACACAATGCCTGTAAATGTTTACTTCCATTATTTAGATCAAGGTAAACTTGTTTTAAATCCCAAGGCTTAACAGTGAAAATATGCCCTATTAAAGCTAGAATTTGTATAGTGCGCATTTGATTTTGAGCACTTTCCACTTACAAATAATACACTTGAACATGAAAATAATCTTACCAGATTAGAAGACACATAAACCTAAATATTTGTGGTCTATACTGTATGAATTTCTTCCTTGAGTATTTATGTAATGCCCATGAAACCATGGACACATTCAAAGATCAAGTTCTCCTTATATGGCAAACCAAAGGATTTAATTTGTGTATTTCTATTTTCAAAATTAAAAAAATTTATTACATTTCTTTTTATTGGAAACTTTTTGAACGACTTATTCCTCTTCATTACTTCTTTTAAATTTAGGACATTTGTATGTCTGAGTAACAGTAATTCATTTCCTAGGATAGACATATAAACAAGTCACGGAACAATGATTTTCTATAAATCCTTCTGATTTGAAATGAGGGTAAATGCTAGACCTGAGTACATACAATTTGTTACTCTATCACCATGTTCATTCACTGAATGGTACAAACCAACAAGTTGCTCTTGAGAAACTCAACAAAGAAGCAATTTATTTCATTGAAACCTTCTAGTGAATAAGTTCAGCTCCACTGAAACTATCCACTCACAATAATGAAAGAGTTCAATTTACGATAGAGAGTTCAATTTGATGCCGACACACTCGCCTTTGTACTGACAACCCACTAGGACAGCTACTGCAGAGGTTCTCACCTCACTTTAAGTTACTACACGTTCAAAAAGAATACTTTGAACAACATATCTTTTATTTCACATCTTCTCTTAATCTTATAAAGTTTCTAAATGAAACATAAAAAAAACACATTTGGTGTCTATGAAATACAGAATTGCTTTACTCAATGTACGGAACAGATCTAGGAATTCATCAGTTTCTTAGATTCATTTTATAGAATCAAAGACCATGAATAAACATAATACCTAATACAAATTCTTACACATGTACACCAAATTCTAAATTGGCAATCACTTAATTTTTATTAATTGAACCAGTATTTGATAACTAAGAACATTTACACCTACTCTGGTTTACTGCATAGCATGTTATTTCAATCCTGCCTTGATAGATGTAAATGTTATGACTGCCTTCATAGTCAATAATCCCATTCAAAACTTCACAAAATCTCAGGACACCACCAACCAAGCTTATATCATATTGCCTACTACTATCTTAACTTGCCTACAGGGCTCACGTACTTATTTCAATGAAAGTAACATGTTCCGGATGTTTCAGTTATATCTCTGGACTGACCAGCAGGTATTAATTAAGGTCGTTAACACCTGCAGCCTCTGTTCAACATATGGTAATCTCTTGCTTAAGGGACTAGTCTTCATGTGACATGTCTTCTTTTTATCAATACAAATTGTGTTACTGATGTTTAAGCCATGAATAAGTGAGACAAAGGGACTTATTGTTTGGTTGTCACAGTTTGCATTTTGCCCTATTGGCTTTCTTTATACATAATCACCCTGTTTATATTGCTGAAGTTACAGGTGTGACACACTTTCACACTTTGTATCAATTGTACACTGTTTTCCACTTGTAAAATGATAATGTCAATTTCGGCAAACAAATGGGAATCATTTTCTTATCAAGCACAACTTGATGGAGAAACTTACATGATTGCAAAAATATATATTAACAATCTCTCAGGTAACTCCTTACATTTGATAAGTTAGAATGTATTTCAACATATACAAGTGTTGTTTCACAGATGTGATAAACACAAATACCACCGGCATGCGATAAATAGTTATAACTCCTGACATATCTGAAAGTGGGGAGCTACGCCCATGATTACAGCTGCTCCACCTGAAGACAGGGATCTCTGTCTGGCATTTACCGGGAGGGAGTCCGGGATGTCTGGCAGCTGCCAGGTGTGCTCTCTATCAGTAGACTAAACAACTCATAGAGATCCTCTCTCCTTATGTACCTTACCTCATCTCTCTGAGTCAATTCTTTTCTTCAATAATATATACTCCTCACAAAAAATTAAGCAACAAGGATATTTTTCATCAATATATTTTTATCATTTTAAGAAGAGGCATCCATGGAGAAGAATGTAGATAGAGAAATATGTACGATACATGTTCTTCTATCATATCTTTGATCTTTGATCACCATCACAAAAATATGGAAATTTGATAACATCCATGTGTTCCGTATTTCACATGTTGCTTGATATTTTGTGAAGAGTCTAATTCATTACTTGCTTAAGGTACATAAGATGCATTGTAGTTTTTATATCAACAAATGAAGAGAATGATAAGGCAACTGTTTGAAATTTTCTGATAAAACAGCATTCATTGGAACTGGAGGAAGGAGAATACATAAGAATACAAGAGTTAAAACAGTAAAGAAAATTACAATAATTAATGTAGAGCAATTAAATTGTTCAGATTATATCAAAATTATCTTTCATTACTTTCTATAGAATAAATTTCAGAAAAACAAACAATTTTTTTAAACCCTCAAAGTCTGGTAATTTATGATAATGAACAGATGGATGAGGTAAACCTATTCAAACAGGGCAACACAAATGAAAATATGTATGAATACCTAAGTAAAAAGGCAAAAGAAACAAAAAGATAAACCTTTTTGTAGAAAACTAAAAAGTGAAAAACAACCATTGCAGTAGAGCAGAGTAATGTACATGGTCTATATATCAAAATAAAAATTCTCAAAAACGGTTATTCTATTCGAAATATAAGAAAGGAGCCTCTGTAGTTCACAACAGATCCTAGACTTTAGAGGTTCTGTTAAATACCCATTTTCAAACTGCAATATTTAAAAAAGTATTTTAACTGTATTCATAGTATATTTAGCAATGAGAAGATCGGACCAAAATTCAATAATTAGGAGACAGTTTACATGACATGTTGGCAAATCAAGTGTGGCCATCACAAAATTTCCAGTTCCTTGATATATGCTTGAAGCTGTCTTTATTGCGCGATTACATTTTCTTTCTTTTTATCCGAATCTGGCATAAGTATTTTATTGTTGATTAAAACATGTAAATATGATATCAAACTTTCTACGAAAGATTTTTCTACTGAGTGATTATTTCTTTTCTCAATAGCTAAATTTCATCACAAACTGCACGTACCGGGTAAGTATGACAATGGGTTTTGATGTGTAGGTGTTACACTGGGTCCATCGCCAGACAGACCACCAGTGGGTCAGTGGGTAGGGGTGAGTCTGACTGTGGGCAGTAAGCAATGATTTCACTTGGGTGTGACATGAAATACATCAATAAGATGAGAAAGATGAACCTTGTAAACATCAAAGGTTTGAAAGGTGAGACTGAACAATGAGTGTGATAGATGGGCAGAGCTTGCCATCAGAGATGAGTTTATATTTCTTGTGTGTTGCTTACTGCGGGTTGAAATAACCATTTAGACGAGAACAGTGTCTGGGTATGTATAAGGCTATCAATTTATGAATTATGACTTGGACTTTGTTTTTTGTTTTTCTGATTTGCAGCAACATTTCCCAATTGGTGAAATTAATGACATCAAATTTCCTGGAAAAACATCTTTCAAGGACCATAATACTTGAACAGATTAAGGATACTATAAGCTTTTTTTATTCAAAGTAGCACAATCTTGTACATGATATTTAAAGGGGCAGTAGCACGTTTTTTGATAAATTTACATTTTAAATATTTCACTTATAATTGTTAGTAAATGCTAAATGTATCATATTGACAGTGTCAACAATCTCATTACACAAGCCAATAATTCATAGTCAGAGGACAAAGAATGAGGCTTCACATAAAATCCATTGGCGGCCATTTTTTTGTGAACACCTTTAATTCATTTTTGTAAGAGAAATGAATCGCATGGCTGAACTTTACGTTATATATTCGATTTATTACTGCTTCATTTAGTTTGAATACATTGACTTTCAATTGGAACCATTTATTTTCATTTTCCTGACATCACCTTATATTCCCCCTAAAAATGTGCTACTGCCCCTTTAAACATCCAGGGTACAGAAACATAAACTTTGAAATGTCAACAAAAATATGAGACTTACGGTTAACTATGAAAAAAAGTAAAGTTTAATAGACCATATAGCATTGTTTGTCCTTGATTGAGCATTGAACATATTTCACTTTCCATAAAACCCAAACAGAGACCCATTATGCATCTTGAGTTGATTGACCAAAGAAAAGTCATTTCGATGTTTTGGAAAACAAAGGGATGTCAGACTAGAGACAGGTCATTGCACAATGCAACAGATGGAGTTACCTCAACTCACACCTTCACAAGGAGAGCAAACACATTAAGCAACTAATTGTCTGGGCACAGATCTCAGCTAGCAGGTCGACCCCACATTCCCCTCCTTTCCTCTAAACTGTGGGCCTCGTCCTGCTTCATGACTCTGTATCATATATAGGAGCCTCTAATAGAGTCTAGGTCCTCATTCTGCAAGTCTAGATTGACTGAATATGCAATGAAATAAAAGTATAAAGAAATTATTATGATTAGTCTGTCATTTCAGAGCCTAGACCACAAATATTCATTTGATGATCAACCAAGTCTAGAAAAGTATAGCAAGTCTAGATTATTCAGCTCTGAACTTAAAGCATCTTCTGGGCTTTTTTTTTTATATTACATGAATTGTTTAAACATATTCTCAATATTGAAAATAAAATATTTCTGTAACTAAATGTTAGTCTATAATATAATACAAATGGGGGTACAGTTATTGTTTTGATTATTTTATAAACTAACTTTATCTCTGCCTGTCTCCCATTGATCAACCTTGCTTCAACCCTCATGCAAAGACTAAGACTAGTGTCATGAGTTTCATGATAGAACTACTGGGACCTTCCTCACAAATGACAACCTGTTTTAAACTTTCTCTTCCCCTGCCCTCTCTAAGAGGATGTTCACATATTTGCGATATCATCTTCAGCTATTTGTTGTGATAAATTAGCAGCTAAATATTTAACTGGTTAAACTATTTGTATTTCCACTATAATTTCTTTTGTTTCTGACGGTAAATATTTTCATATCAAACACCTTCATGTGTTAACAACCAGTAACC
The DNA here is from genome assembly GCA_916613615.1 of Steromphala cineraria. NCBI lineage: Eukaryota > Metazoa > Mollusca > Gastropoda > Trochida > Trochidae > Steromphala > Steromphala cineraria. Next base: position 24,583,403 of record OU744724.1, read on the forward strand.
CAGTTCCAGTAACAGATATTGGACATATTGTCTGTCTCCGTATGAAGTTAGGGTGTGATAGAAGTGATACAAATACAACCTCATTGGTCCGAAGACGTAAATAAAAATATTTACGTCTTTGATTGGTCCCAAAAACCGGCCTGTTTCTATCTCTCCAGCCATCTAAGACTATATCTAACCAAATAAACTACAATATCTGATTAGATTTTATAAAAATAGAGCCATTTGCTCTGTTGCTCATCAGGCTTTGCATTTGATTTTGCTTTAGTTTTAAGGGCGTGGCCCCTATGGCCCCTATCAGGGGCCAGAAAGCCACAAAAACTACAAATTATAATCCAGACTAGTTAAGGAGTCTGTACACAACGTTTCAGCTTTCTAGTCCTTATGCTGCTGGAGAAGAAGTCCAAATTCCACAAAGTTTACGGACGGTCGGACGCCGGACACCATGCCATGCCATAAGCTCATCTGGCCTTACAGACCAGATGAGCTAAAAATAAATCTTTTTTTTCTAATAATAATCGTATCAGTGGTGATTATTAGAGCCTACATCCTATGCAGACTGACATATATCGAGGAAAATATTGTATGTCATTGTTAAGGTCCATATAGTACCGGTATATCTTGCTAAAGCAGAACTAGGGTTATCCCCATTGAGGCAGAACCATCCTGGAATGATAAGGCTAGACTTCAACAGGTTTTCTTGTAAATTCCCTCTCTATATGTCCCTATAGAATGCCCAGTGTATCCCTATGCGAGTACACACTAACCCTATACACCACTATAGAATACCCAGTGTTGTGTATCCCCATGTAAACACCCACTAACCCTAACTCTGATCCTCTTGAGTGATGGGCACACGACCCTATTCACAACCCGGCTATGTTGACAAAGTATATTCAGTGATTAAAGCTCTTGATTTCACTAGAGATTCTTCTATTATTCTACTTGGCTCTGGACGGTAACTCAACGCTCTGACCTACTTCAGTTCACTCAACCAATCACCATTTGTAGCAAGGAAAACTTGAAAAAACATCCGCATCATCCTAGGTTAAATTGATTTTTTTTTGCGCAAGAGGAAAAATATAATTTTAGAATACTTTTGTTAATTTTCAAGTGGAACAAACACAAGGAATCAAGAAATTAAATACATTCTCATTTATACCTACATATTCTTCTCTAAATGTTTCATTCCAAAGATATTCAACACTGCCAAATTTATGCGTGATAAATAATATCACCTCAATATGTTGCACAATGTTTGTAATTTAATGACAAAGTGTTACAATGTTTCAATAAATTATAATCACAAACATATATCAATACCAATCAAATGATTTGTTATAACAGATTGTGATGAAACAAAGGGTGAAAAAAATAACATGTACACTTACTCCATTCTTAGCAGTCTATTGAAGATTATACACCTTAAACTTTATGACATGATGGTTTTATCAATATATCTTTCCCCTTGATGATTATGATGAGGAGAATAACTCAGGAGATCATTATTTGATTTTGTATTGGTTTTGAATTCTTTTTTATATATATATGTCAAAAAGACATTAACATTACAAAGAACCATCAATTCCCCAAGACAATAACAGGTACAAATACGAAGACCCATCAATTCCCGAGTGAGACAACATTCCTTCAGTATATACCAGCATTTTACCCTAGCCTCAGTCTCTCTTCCCTGAGCTAGGTCTGTTCATACACTGCAGTGGTCCACGTCTGTGTGTAAACGAGATGTGTAGCTGGTGTAACTGTATATATTCTAGACTGGTGTTTAAAAACACTGGAGTCTGCAGTGTCAAACTATGGTGTCAAAGCAAGCACGATGATTGCAGCTGGATAGAAATGCTTTCACAAACTTCTGCTAATGAGGCTTAAAGGCTTGTGATGGAGAATGCATGTTGTTCCTCTTTTAACACCTCCCGTCTAAATATTGGCTCTCTTTATGTGCTTTTCCTGTCCGACATGTTAAATACTTGTTTGTCTTGGTGGGTACAGTAACATTAGAAGAGTACTTATCAACAAGACTAATTGTAGCCTACTTGTGATTAATTAAAGTACATAGCTCTGAAAACATATCAACAATTTAAACTTACATATATTTGATGCCAGTATTTTGTATCCAATTTTTGTGTGTAATAATTTAGTCACATAAATAAATATACATTTATTGCCTTTAATGTCTATTATGAATTCAGTCTTTTTAGTTTTTATCAAAATTGATAAATAATTCATTAGTTTGAAGTTTGTAAATATAGCGACATTTGCGCAAACTGTAATCGTGAAATCTTGGGCGAGAATCTGTCGTTAAGTCCGGTGCATTATCAGGATGGAGTCTGGCCGCGGCAGCTGCATATGTCAATACAACACGAGCAGCCCGTGCAGCGATCGCAACAATAGTCCGATCTGCCAGGCTAGATGCGTCTCAGACTTGGAACCAAACCACCATCCCTTGTTTTACGCTTCACGACGTTATTATTTGTATATTTGCCACATGAGATACAATACTTTAATAAGAATCTAAGTACACATTAGCCAGCTGTCATTTGTTCATCTCCGAAAAACCTCATAAAATAAATTCAGAATAAATTGTTTATGCTAATGAATTGAATGATACTGTAAAATCTATTATTTAACACTGTTCGATATAAATTAAATAATGGGGAAAAACAGATGGTAACTGAATTTTGAATAAAAACTACAATTGAGAATCACAAGTGATGTTTCTTACCGTATATATATCGCGGCTACATCAAAGGTTTATCCGACCGTGGTATATCCCTTATCGACTGTCAACCACTGAACTCTACACACACAAGTCACGCTTGTTCAGTAGCCGCACGCTAAATTTAGAACGATATTTTGACCAATCAGAAGCTTTGAATTATTCACTGCTAAACTGCAAGTGCTTGGCATCATGGCGGATAGCGATGTAAACATTCCTAGACAACCGGGATGTAACTGTTAATTTCAGCTGTAAATACATCATCAAGATTTTGTTTCGCATCATATCTTAAATATATTGGCTAATGACATCAAAATGGTGAAACAAACAATTCAAATCTTTGCTCGGGTAAAGCCAACAAAGAACCGAACAGGGGTGAGTGTTTACTTTCTCAGTCTCTCGTTTGCTGAATCAGAAAATATTGAAGAATGCTTTGTTGTAAAATAGGAATTAAGTAGAATAATCTAACAATGATTTCTAGAATTGAATATGACGATAACTTGGTTGACAAATAGGAGATCCGATTTATATTGTATTTTGCATTCGTGTGGAGTAGAACGATTCAATTCTAAATGCCCATGTCATATTTTGGTTTCATTCTATTTCAATGATAACAACAAAAATGATAATATTGATAATACTTTATTGTTTTGAATAAAAAGAAAAAACAGAAATTTGATTTATGCCCATGCACACAACACTGACAATGCAATGCCAAGCACAGAACCACCATCTTCAAAATCTTTGATGTGATGTTGTCAGGAATCTAACCCAAACTTCTCGTGTGATGAGCAACATCCTATATTCACTGAGTACTGGCCAGTACATATCAGTACACCAATATTTTAAGAAACCATGTTCATGAAAACATCTTTACAAACCATTATTTCAAGCAATACTTCTGTTTTGAATCAGCGTTATGAGGTTGACGAAGATGACGATGGCTGTGCACGACTAACTGTAACAGTTCCCAGAGAACTTGCTGATGGATTCATCAACAATAAGAGAGAAAACTACAAGTTCAGGTAATGATAGCAACTATGTAACATCACTCTTACTATAATTGAGTGTTTATAATGATGTGAAGTCCTTCCATGAAAAAGCAATGTATAAAATAGATTTGAAACCTAGCCTGTCCTGAAAATTAATTGGTCAATTCCTTAGGGGAAAATAAAGGAAAAAATTGAAAAGTTACCAGTTCTGACCAAAAAGTAACCAGTCCTGGCCAAAAGTAGCCAGTTTAAGGAAATATGAATTTTGACAGACACTCTCTCTAGTACATTCAGGCTGTGTAATGCATCCTCACATCAGTACATGTATGTTACTCTTTCTGCAAACTTTAAAGTTCATAATTTGCTGGTTGATATAATTATTTTGTTATGGTAATATGGAAAAATCATCAAACTTGAATGCAGTTTAAAATTTACAGTTTTGTCTTCATTGCTTTATGACCTGTTTATTAGTCCCTTAATGACATTTAGTTTCTATCAAATATCATCTTTCAGGTTTGAGAAAGTATTTGATCAGAAAACAACACAAGATGAAGTCTTTCAGAATGTTGCCCAACCTGTCATTGACAAGTGAGTTCTTTCAGCCTTTTGTTTTTTAAATGTGACAGAGGATTAGAAATGATTTTATATATTCTAGAAATTAAATGATATCCTTAAAAACCCTAGCTTTGTATATAATTTGTCACACTACACCCGGTTTGTATAACCATCAGTAAAAAAAACAAATGAACATTATGACACTGATGAATTATAATGAAATTGATGTTTTGCCGATACAATATTTAAAAGATTAATATTATTTTAAGCTTTTGTGTTAAGCTATGATCAAATAAGACTGTTTTGTTAATTTTCATATTGTAAACATGAAAATTTGCATACTTTCAGGAATCCATGTATTTGTGAAAATCCTGTCTTTCACAACTTCAATATGAAATTCAATGTACTGTGCTATGCAAAATTGCGTTGGTGTTATTCTGAAAATCTTTGAAAATTTACTAAAAAAGTAATAATTCACTTTACCCAGATATTTATTTTGCTTCTACCTATGACATACAAGGTCATTGAAATAGAGGAAGTGTTTGATGAGTTCAGTAAACACTGATGTTGAAGTGTTTGTTGTGGCTGACACAGGTGTGTGGAGTAGGCACTCTCAACACGGTTAAGCCTTTATGCAAGCCTGCTTTCAGTAACCTTAACACTTGAAAGGCAACAAGAAGAAGGGACAATGGAAAGTACAGATTCATGATCAAAACTTTCTTCAATGAATTGCCTCTTTCTGGAGCAGAAAATACTAGTTCAAGAACTCAAGAAATTTGAACACTTTATATACAAGATGCTTCATTGCGTGAAATTTATTGAATTTACTTAGCAGCTTTTGTAAGTTACACATTCACCACATTCTACTTGACATCCTGCCTATTTCAGAATATGTTTTTGTATCAATGTAAAATTGCTGAGTGGAATTTGAAGGCAGGGTACATTTTATGAATGCTTCACTTTGTTGACAAGTAATGATGAAAGTTCAGATTCAGCAATTATGACTTTGTACAATGAATTGGCTATTTCCATTTAAGAAAATAATATGCTCAAATGAATTTAAAAAATTAGGACAAACTCTTATGATTACGTTTGCTTCATTTTGTGAAATACAACTCAGGGTTCGATTTATTGTGGCTTATAGGTTACCGTTACTTTGTTTGGACTTTCCAAAAATGTGTTGCACCAACAATTCATGTTAATTTTGAATAATTTGATCCTTAACATTAGTTTTTTAAGGCATCTCATTTACTGTTTCTTGCACTAGGTGCAACCTGCTTATAAATTTTACTTTCCTTTGCTGAATTTAGTGAAATTAACTTGCACAGGTCCAAGTTGTTAATAGCTAAATCGAACCCTGCAAGTAATATGTGTTTGCAATTCAACTACAAGCCAAATTCTACTTAATTGTCATGCTTTATGAAATTATCAGAGTCTTCAATAGTGAAGTGGAATTTGAAGGCAGGGTATATTTTATGAATGCTTCACTTGTTGACATTTAATGAATGGAGTCATTTAACATATTCCAATTTCACTTGATGTTGCCATGTTTAAGAATGAAGTTGAATTCTCAAGGATAAAATCAAGTTGATAGTATATATATGTGAAATAAGTGTATAAGAGTGTTGACAGCGCAACATGTCATTCTTGTTTCAGTGTGCTGCAGGGCTACAATGGGACGATATTTGCTTATGGACAGGTAAGTGGTGACGCTAGCCACCACCATCTCGTTACAGGTAGCCAAGTCAATATTATTGGAAGGTAAAATGAATATGAGCAGTGGAGAAACTTATTCTTATATATTTTCTCAATAATATATTTCTCATTAAATAGATTTTAATGTATGCCCTAATCTTTATGTTGGTGTTTGTCACATTGGTCCAGTGTGTCTTCTTTTGGCCCAGTTTTTCTGTACAAGTACTACTGAAAATTAATTACCAAAAATAATTATTTTAATTGCTCCCATTCAGACAACTGCTTCTCTACCTACTTTCCTGTATTCCTTGAAGTGCACTTTTATGAAGTAGAAAAGTATTTTAATTTTGAGTACCATGAACTGTTTCAGACAGGGAGCGGGAAGACATTCACCATCACGGGCGGGGCGGAGAGATATGTGGACCGCGGAATCATACCACGCACTCTCTCTTATGTTTACGAGAAAATTGAGAAGGTTGGCTAACTTTTTGTATGAGTTGAATCCCCTTACCCCTTGCTTTTAATGTTGCGTTATCAAACTGGAACAGTCACTTGATAAATACCATTTATTCTTTAGATAACATATGTTTTGTCTTGAGAATATTCCTTATTTAATAAACCATCAAGCAAACAGAAGATTGTTTCTTGCAAAATAGCATTATGAATAATTATTATAGGTTGCACTACACATGATTCTGAATGTGTTTCCCTGCATAAAATATTGTAAAGTTGGTATGAAATATGGGATGAAGAATTTTGAAAGTCACCTACAAGACATTGTTTTTACTCACAACCGAACTGATATTTTATGGAGATTATTAGAGATAATGTTATCTGCTTAAACACTGAGGAACATTTTCTACTGCAGATAGATGATATTGTTCAGAGTTACCGGTAATTAGGGATTTTCACTAAGACTGAAGAAGGATTATCTCATTAACCAGTAACCACAATGTTTCATGGTATTGTTAAAAAACTAGTGAGATTATTATCATATTCTTCGACAATAAAGGTAAAAAATCATTAGGAGCACCTCTCCTATTATTTCATTATCTTCTCTTCGTGATGATAATGGTAAGTTATCTGAAATTACCCAATAAGTGAAAACATATTTTCTCTGAAAATTGCCCATTCATTTTTAATGTGTCTTGTATTTATCAAGGGTTAAGGGATAATGAGTGTTTGCATAGATATGATTGATTGAGGCTTTAATCTATCTTCCTTCTCTCTCTATATATCCAGAGTCCTGAGTTGACGTTCACACTTCACATCTCTTATATGGAGATCTACAACGAGAGTGGTTTCGATCTTCTTGACCCTAAACATGATGCTTCAAAACTAGAAGATCTGCCGTAAGTCTACAATCAATGTCTCTCTGGTGATATAGAGAGAATATCATATGAATTTTCTGTTCTCCATTGTCACCAAAACTGATATGATTGAAAGGAAACTATTCATCAGATATGTGGAAAGGCTAGATTTTGCAAATTTTACAAAAGTGACACATTTTCATTTTGATAGTAGTTAGAATTTATCTTGTGTATAGATATAAATCATCCCTTCCATCTGACTTCCAAGTTCTCTTCGATATTATTTGGCTAGAACTATGGGGCATCAGCAGTAACATTGTATTACAATCCCATCCCTTTCTACTTGACAAATAGAAAGTGAAGCTGCGGTTTATTTTGATTGATACTTCTATTTGAGATTTTTCTGATAGAGGTCCAAGAAAAAAAAACACCCAAGAGACAAGTTAATCCATGTCTCATGTCTGTCTGTTTTGTGTTGCTTCTGAGCAGTGACTAGCTGGTTACAAGCGCTTGATAAATTCTTAGTTTATTATTCATTTATGTCAACTGTTAACATAATAGAGTAGTGTGATCTTGTTCATGGATGAATGTGTTGGTGCTGCAGGAAGGTGTCCCTGATGGAGGACTCAGACCAGAACATCCACCTGAAGAACCTGAGTGTACACGGGTCGGCCACCGAGGAGGAGGCTCTCAACCTGCTCTTCCTGGGTGACACCAACCGTATGATCGCTGAGGCGAGTTGAATTTCGCAATCTATCTTCTGTTGTCACTCTCTTTCACTCTGATTTCCAATACTTTATATCAAAAAAAATTATGTTGTTCACATTGCATCCCATTAGGCCATTGAAGAAATAACACTCCATTAATTTCAACACGATGGGTCAAAAAACTGAAAATGATATATTTATGAAATAGTTCTAAAAGAATATAGATTATCAACTTTCAAGGAGTTGAATCGACACCCAGAGTAACAAACTTCTTATTCTTTCAATACAATATCACTTTAGACTAAGATACCTAAATCTCATTCAAATCAGACTGACTGTATCCTGCTCTGCTTATGTTTGATTACTGCTCCATTTGGGTCTTGTGATCTTTCACTCCAGCCAATCATCAATGAGGCTAGAGATCTCATCAACATTATTTAGTATCTCGGCAAACAGCCTATAAAGGGTTGGTTGAATGTATGGAGCAATATTAAGTTTTGAAATGCAGCAAAGCCAGGGTGTTATTTTCGGTTAGATTTGGAGCAGCTATGCTATATTTTTTAAAGATTTAGAGCACCTAAACTACACAAATCCACTTGAGCTATGGTTTATTTTACTTCACATTTTTGTTGTGCCTTCAGACCCCGATGAATCAGGCGTCTACACGATCTCACTGTATCTTCACAATTCACCTGACGTCTCGAGAGACGGGCTCTGCCACCATCCGGCGAGCCAAACTGCATCTTGTTGATCTGGCAGGGTACAAACACTTTCATTTCTTCATTGTCATATCTCTTTTACTTTGCATCAGTATCTATAGGGGAACACATGCGACTTCTTTATGATATCTATGAGATTGTCTGTAACACTTCTTATTTGACACAATTTCTGATCATTTTATGTATTTTGTCACATTTTTCTGTTTGTCAATGACAAGTTTTAACTCTTCTGTGCTTTGTCAAGAAATTATGGATCAGCCTGACTGGCCAATTTACAATGATCATAATTACTTGTTCACTGTCTTAAAAAGGCAAATTTAAAGTCAAAAATTCAAATCCCTTCTAAAATTTCAACCAAGTGCTGAAAGCATAAAGTTGATGCTTTATTGAAGTAAAATAACAGATGAAAGAGTATACTTTGTACCAGCTGTCAGTATTATAGCAATGGACATAAATGCATGCTGTCATAACTAACAGTGACTCTGCATACATGTAGATCTGAGCGGGTGGCCAAGACGGGGGTGAATGGAGTCCTCCTCACAGAAGCCAAGTACATCAACCTGTCTCTCCACTTCCTGGAACAGGTACGAGTCAAGTAGTCCGGTCTTTGTTGGTAACATCACTCCAGTTCTATCAGCAGAGGCTGGCTGGTTCTCCATTAAACTTATTCCTAAAGAAACTTATTGAGTCTATTATTAATGATGGATATGAACTATTAACAAAGTTAAAATTCTTTTGGATATTTTCTTGGATATCAGCACTGATTCTCAGGCTTTGTTTTTAGGAAATATTAACTGCATCAGTTTGTCGTCCTGGCTGTATGTACCAGGGAATCATAATGAATAGAGCTTTTGATATATGCTCATACGCCTCCTATTGGTATGTATTGATAAATTGTTGATCAGGGGTTGAACATTTCATCCTGAAACTCTTCATCTTATTTAAGCTGCAGTTGAAATTATTCTCAAACAACATAATCTCTGCTTTGAATGTACCTTTTGTTGCAAATGGCTCAAATATGGTCCAAATGTTTTAAACCAATCCCCCACCCACTCACTTCTCTATCTGCCATCTGCCTCAGGTGATCATCTCCCTGTCAGAGAAGAACCGACAGCACATCCCGTACCGAAACTCCATGATGACGTCCGTGCTGAGAGACAGTCTGGGAGGGAACTGTATGACCACCATGATAGCAACCTGCTCTGTGGAGAAGAAGAATATTGATGTATGTAGTCACAGGGAGGATTGCCATGTATAAAACCATTGTTACACTTTATATGCATATTTTAACTTAGGCCATCTTAGAGCTAGAATGAGGAATAAGCTGTTAGTGGTCAACAGCTGAAATCATGGTTTCAGAACACTGAACACTCAACACGCAGGTTAGAATTGATTTCAACAAATAATAAGCATTAACCTTTTCAGGAAGCTCCTTATGTGAAAGGAAGTGTTTAGACAGCTTCAGGAGGTTTCTGAAATTATCTTTGTAAGCAAAATGTTTATTACATTTAAGAAATAGATTTACCAACAATGTGAAAAGGAAGATAGCTATCCATCAAAGCTGTATGTATACATGTCTTGACCTTCCTTCCTGCCTCCAGGAGTCGATATCCACGTGTCGGTTCGCTCAGCGAGTGGCGATGATCAGAAATGACGTACTGCTGAATGAGGAACTCGACCCGAAGCTGATGATCATCAAACTGAAGCGAGAGATCCAGCAACTGAAGGAGGAGATCGCCATGGCAACCGGGGAGCAGCGAACTGAAAAACTCTCGGAGGAGGACCTTGTCAGGTGTGGAGAGTCTTCTTGGTTTAAGTGTGACCTGCTGGTTTTGTGGATAAAGGAATAATTGGTCATTGAAGGGGAACACTCTTTTCTTTTGTTTGTTGTGTTTAAATTATGGTTAATGATTATCTCATTCCTAAAATTGTTCTAATGAAACTGACATGTAAAGACATGTTCTAGATTACTAAATGTCAGATTTCCTCCTAAAGGATAAGATCCCAATGCTACCTGTAGTGCTAAGAGTCATTTCTGTTTGGTTAACCTTATGATTCTGCTTTGTCTTTTAGTGTATGTTACAGTTGTGTATTTAATGTGTACGTTATAGTTGTGTATTCTATGTGTATGATACAGATGTGAGGAGGCAGTGAATGAGTACCAGGAAGATACCGACCCAGACGCGGTCATCAGTGTCGGCGCCGACATGCGGAAAATACACACTTGCTTCAGTATACTCAGGGTAATTAAGTCTTCATAGATAAAAAAATTTGTTAAAATTTGTATTGTTTCTATTGTTATGGTAGCAACTATCAGAACTTGCTCTATTTGTTTTAATTTTCTTGAATTTCAATTTTAGAACTGTTTCTTATCCTTTCGTACTTACAGAATGCTGAATCTAAACTTAACTAACCTACTTCTGCTCATGTTACCAGAGAATGGTGCTAGAGAAGCCTGTGAGTGGACCGAGCCCGCTGAGGGAGACAACTCCGGTTGACACGAGTCCATACACGAGCGCAGAGATGCAGAAGCTGAAGGATCTTGTTATGCAAAGAGACAACGAGATCAGTATCCTACCTTACACAAGTTTCTCATTAAAATTTAAAAGCTGAAATAGAATGATTGTTTGTGTGTGCACAGTGGTGTAATGGTTAGCATCCGGTTAGAGACAGCAAGAGCTTTACAATCATTAGCTTGTTAAGTATGGTTTGGCTCTGATTGATTTTCTCATCTTATGATTTTAAAGATATATATATATAGTCTATAAACTACAAAAATTGAAAAAGAGAGTTTTTAGTTCAGCACAAAATATGCACACCTAAATATCTTATAATGGTTCCCAACATGTCTCTTGGCCTTGTGAACAGTTAGTTTAGTGAATCTGGTATAAAAAAGTAGATAAATGCTGTATGGCAGTTGCATAGAGTTACCCCCCTTGACTGGTGAGATATCCTGGTGAACATGCTGAAGAAGGAGAAGAAGCGAGCATCGGAGGCCGTGTCTGAATCTCACCGCTCCGCTGCTATATCATCCTCGTCTAGTAGGCGGAGTCAGGTATCCAACGGTGACACGGAGAACGGCTACCACTCACGTCACTACTCCAGTCATAGTGCAGGAGATAACAGACTGAGTGAGAGTTCCGATCAGAGACGACAGTCAGAAGGGGATGCTCGCAGGGACATGGATGAGAGGAGAAAAACTAAAATATGTGAGAAATAGTGATTATGTATTTTGGATGCCCTTTTCAAACTTATGTATAGGGTTTTAAATGGAGTCGAAATAAGTGTGCTTCATGTAACACTCGAGTTGTTGATAAACGTTGCTGATATTTAAATGATTTTTGTACTTCAAACCATAACAATCGAAAGCAATATTTTGGTGAAACAAGTTCTTTGTTGTAAACATTCACAACATTTTAAATTAACATGCTTTCTTCTTGTCTGTCTTGTTACACGTGCTTCAGAGTTCAAAAGTTTTCAAAGTGGTACTCAATACTTTACTCAGTACTGTTATTCTGATTACATGACTGAAACTGCCTTTCTCTAGAGTTGATATTTGATTTTTCAGTGGGGAAGATGTCTGTGGGACGGCAGGAAGCGTTTGACATCTTTATGCGAGATTACGAGCACAATGAGACAATTGAGGAGAACAAGCGGATACTCAAAAGGAAGTATGCGGGCGCCAAGAGGTCAGGCGAGACTCTCAACACCGCCAAGAGCAGAATCAGTGAGTAGAGTTACCTGCCCTTGTCTCAACTCTTTCTCCGACTCTTGTCAAACTAACTGCTGTCACTCATCATGATCATCTGTACAATATTTCCTTGTAGTTATATGGCACAAATGAGCATTGTAACATATTATCATTTCTTTTGATTATGAACAAAGTAGTTACAAAATCAACAAGCCCACCTAAATATTTGACAAGCCCTGCAATAAAAAGACAGTACCAGTATGTCAAAAAGGCTTGCTGACCCCTTTCCCAACAAGCTCAACAACTGTTACAGTTCTTGTCAATGTAATTAGCAAACAGGCAGGCAGCTACCTCGAAAAATGGTCTAAACTGTCTTCAATGGCTGTTAGAATGGTAATCATTTGTCTTAACTATCGCAATGACTGAAATGAAGAAAATATTTTCATTAAGAATGGTACCATGATGGTTCTACTTATCTTTCATTTGTGAAGGTAGTCACATGCACGGGGACTTACTCTGAACTGTATAAGAAGGTACCACGCTGTTCAGAAACATTTGCTGTAGACTGGTAACTCTTTACAGTCTTTCATTTGCATTAAGATTAACTATGTACTCATGAGAGCTAGCTAGGTGAGAGATTATCTGATACAGTGCAATGTTTGATGTGAGCTGTGTGCATGTTGCAGACCACATCAAGGCCAAGATAGAACAACATCGGATGCAGCTGGCCATGGAAGGTGGGTGGTCTCTCGTATAGAGGACAACTGTTACAGTTCTTGCCAGTGTAACATCAATAAAGACAAGACCTATACTATAAAACATTGTTATTAGCTGATGATGTTAGATTAAGCATCAATTTAAGAAGTAAAATATTGTGAACTAGAAATAAATAGATTTGTAAAGTGGCAACACTGGTCAAGCCTTTTCTTTATTCAATGTCTAGTTAAATTTCTAACCTGCATTTAGTGTATTTAAGTGTAGAAATGCCTATGGCCTGAGACTGGTGATGTTTGCTACAGGTCGCACCGACCAAGACAACCCAGAACCGGACGAGGAGGAACAGATACTGCGTGATCAGATGGAAGACTATAAGTCAGAGTAGGTCGATAACTCTTATGCCGAAATATGAAAAGCATTTTCATCAAGAATTATGTCCTGAACAGATCGAGGATTACAAGTCAAAGTTGGTTGAGAACTTATATAGCTCGGTTAGGATTAGGTTATCATTAAGGAAGAACAGATTCTTAATGAACAGATAGAGATAGAACCATTAACAGGTATACACAGTAACAAAGAGACATGCAGTGTATTAAACAAGCTTTGTATCTGTAGATACAAGGGGATGGTTCCATGGCAATGCTGTGTATCTAACTAGCCATGTATCTAACTTGACCTGTATCTTACAAATTATCTAACTAGATGTGTATCTAACAAAACAGATAACTAACTAGATCTGTATATAAGCAGCCATGTATCTAACTTGCTGTGTATCTAATTATACATATATCTGACTAGCCGTGTATCTAACTAGACATGTATCTAACTAGATGTGTATCTAACAAGACTTGTATCTAACTAGCCATATATCCAAAGAGCCATGTATTTAACTAGCCATATACCTAACTAGCCATATATCTAACTAGACATATACGTAGCAAGTTGTGAATCTTATTAGACATGTATCTAACTAGCCATGTGTCTAACTAGCAATGTGTCTAACTAGATGTGTATCTAACTAACCATGTATCTAACTAACCATGTATCTAACCAGACGTGTATCTAACTAGCCATGTATGTACAGGTACAAGGAGACGTTCACAGAGCTGCGGGAGATGAAGACGGAGATCGAGCACCTGCAGCACTTCCTGGAGAAAGCCAAGGTGAAGCTGATGAAGGACTTCGAGCTGTGGTGGGCCGACCAGTCACACTCATTACAGGTACATCTTGGCTTATGTTGTCGCACTTAATCATCCTGATAATCCTCAAATACACTTATCTAGGCTAAAATTCCAATGGGTTTCATTCAAGATGTTTTGTAATTAGGTAAAATTTGTGGCATTAAGAACCTTTAGGCTTATCTAATCTTTACTACTGTCAAATTTACACCTTGCTGCATCATATGAAATTGTAATTTGATTGCGGTGCTCATATCTTTGACCTCCAGAAGGTCAAATTTAGCAAGTCAGTATCGAGTATCTACATCATGGGATTTGACTGTAATTGGCATGAAACATTTGTCAGAGTTCTTGACAACTGGAACCAAATCATTAATCCATGTCAATGTTCAATATTTCATAATTCATTACAATCTGAAACCTCCCTATGAAACTCTGTAAGTAACTGCCCCCTACTTTCTCTGCAGGATCCGTCAGGGAAAGGAGGAGGAGTTAAGTCGGCCTGGCGCACCCCGCCCCTCACCCCTCTCCACCCCGCCCAGCGCAACTACACCCAGGACGTCATCACCCCCGTCCACTCCGAGGCCTCTTTGCCACGCCCACCTAGCTCCAGCAGAGGTCGAAGATCAGTGGCCGGGCAGCTCGCTTCCAACCTCCCATCCAGCGGAGACCACAACTCCAGGTACAAACCATGCTACTCCGGCTCAGGCTGGTGATAAATTGTCAATAATGTTGAAAAACAGGATTCCCTGCCATCATTTAAATGTATGTTTAGCAAAGTCACAACTCCATGTGAGGAAAAGTGTCCAGGAAATTCAGTATTTTGTGAATTTTGAGCTTAAAGTACATGGTAATTGTATTTTCATTAATTTTTCTCTGTGTAGAGCTGTATTCACATTTTGAATATAAATCGTGAGACAATACTCACATAAGAAAACAGTCAATTGAAGGAAAATCAAAGGATATATTAATCATGTATCAAAGCTAAATATATTCTATTTATAGTTACCGGTAACTTACCTTAAGACAGAAACTTGTCAATCTTGTACATTCACATGCCCAAGAGCAATAGACTGAAGGAAGATGGAAAGCAATATTGATATAAGAGTTATAAAAATCATTTTTCTCACTAGCAAAAAAGAATGGGACTAAAAAATATATTCTGTATAGACATTCAGTGCTGCTCTCTACTTATGATCATTGTTGATGTGTACTACTAATCCCAACACGGCATGTTGTTTGTTGTAGATCTGCACCCCACACCGATAACATTCCACTAACAGGCGACTCACAGGCTGATGCTGATATCATGGCCTTCGTCAGGGCTAGGCAAAATCTCATGCAGAAAGGTAGCCCTCCTATCTTACTTTAGAATATGATTGCAGATGATATGCATTGTAACACCTTGGGAAGTTAATTCCTTTGTTTAAGTTGAAGGTTGTATGATGTTACTACCTCAGGACATTCATAGTCAGATATGGAATTTTGAACAATGCTAACAAGTTGACTTGTAACATTTGAGTGAACATTTGATTCCTTATATTAAAAAATTACATAAGCTTTTACCTAGCAAAGCATATAGGAAAAACATGTATAATACCATTACAGGCATGACACAAAAGAATGTACATCAGCGGGCATGGATCGCCAGTTGCTCAAGTGTTATAAAACCTCTTGAAAGTTTGTGTTGAAATTATCGTATTGGATGTGTTCGGCCAGAGTAAAAAGTTTTTAAATTGATTGTTTATTAGATATTTAAAAAAAAAAAAAAGTAGTGTTCAGCAGGAGTATAAGTCTTATAATAATCACGTGCCGAACAGTTACCGCAAATACACGCACGAGTAAAGAGTGTTTTGCCATAACACAACTGATATTCTTGAATTATTTTTTCCATTAATTATTTTCATTATTGTCTTCAGAACATTCTTTTTTGTTATATTTGGACACACATTAAATGCAAAAGATTTATGATTGAATGCAGATAAAACTTTGATATTTTATTCTGCTCTGTTAGTTTTCTTGCTTTCCAGTTTAGTCATTTAGCTGTTTGAGTGGCATTCTAGATGGCATTTCTGATAAACAAACCTGTTAAACAGATTCTCATTCCCTTTTGGTTATTTTGAACAATAAAGTTATCTTTGCCTTATCTTTACCTTATCAGCATTATAAATAAGTGTCATTCTCAATATTTTTGTTATTCTCCAAATTTTAACAAGTTTTGAATTATTTCAGTCAACCCAGGAAACAGGTGACCCTTATTCACAGGAAGAGGAAGTCGCGGCGACGAGCGGGCATCATGACGAGCATCGAGGAGTGACGTGTCTCCTCTCTACAGAGGGCAACAGAGTGTTCTCATGTCTGGACATACAGCTCACACAGGGCAACTTGTGTCTGAACATGTACTAGAACATTGCCCTAGACAAGGATGTGATATTCTGGAGTCCAACGTGTGTTAGAAAACATCTTGTCTGTAATCAAGACTGCAAGAGAATTCATCTTGGCTAGTGACATGATTCTCCCATGATTCAGTCCTCATCTCCACAAATATGCTATTCAGATCATCCTCCGTCCCTCATCTCATGACATCAGAGTTCTGTTCATTTAATAATACATGTACATCATTTTATCTGAATCTTTCCTTGAGCATTAGACATTTTTCTAACTTCAGTTCAAAGTGACTGTTTTTAATCGCTGATGGCTTTTAGCATTTACAACGTCGACTTCAACAGAAAGAGCCTTGTGCAATACTCTAGAACAATCTCTGTAACAATAATTCAAAGACCATTGTCAAAGCCCTTTTTGATGTTTTGGCGGTTCCATCACATATGCGTCTAAATTTATATCCATGCACTCACAAAGAACATCTGTTACTTGTAACAGAACCAGCCAAAAGTATGTTTTGTTATTGAACCATCAACAGTATATATATTTGATCTTCCCATTCAGCTTTGTGAGGGGCATATACTCGCCATGCAGTTATGATTAAATCATCAACTGATGGAATGTAAAAACCTATTCATTTTCATTGTTGATAACTAGGTCATTTCCTCTAGTTGATTTGGTTTAGTTTTTGTTAATCCACAGGAACTTAGTTAAAATTTTATTTCTATAATGTATTTTACACATCATCCTTTTATATGAAAATGATAAAATAATTAAAATTGAATAAAAGAATATCCTGAACATTTTTCAGTCTGTTTTCTGAGCAACAAAAGTTGCGGTTGCACCATTAACAAAGATACATTACAATTGTATGTTTTTCAAATAAGAGCCATTGGGCTTGCCAGTGACAACCTTAATTTTGGGTTAAAGAAATTCTTAAAACACCAATCTGAATCCACAAAGTATAAAATCAAAAATCAAACACACTGGGTATGACCACCAACTGATGACACAATTGGAAGTAATTAGTCATGCATATCATTGTTGTTGGATAATAATAATAAATATAATAGTTCATTTATATCGCGCATGAATCCATGAATAGTTCATGCTCTAAGCGCACAAGTCAGAAGTTGATTCACTCATCACAGAATGCTTGCCGATACAGGTGTGTTTTCAACTTGGATTTAAACAGGTTTAAAGTGTCACAAGATTTCACGTCTATTGGCAATCAATTCCACTCTGTTGCAGCTACGTGGGAAAAGGACTTCTGTCCATATGTAACAGTTCTTGAAAGAGGCACAGTCAGAAGGGACTGGGACTCTGATCTCAAAGATCGAGCCGGGATATATGGGGCAACACTCCAAATGCCATTCCAATCTCATAAAGACGTTTCAGTTTTTGCTGTGGTGTTACAGTAAGGTTTCACATGTTCAGTGCACTGAAGCAAAATGTTGGACTCATCAATGAAAGGGCATGGTTGCACAGATCTCATTTGCTGGTGATGTTGTCAGGTCATTATCAACTGTCTTGATGGGTATTGTGAAATTATCCCAGGATGCTGTTAGCAGTTTGGTCAAGAGATGGTAACTTGTGTCGTCTGTGATCTTTTTTGTAGGTGTTGTTTCAACAGGTTCCATATTTGTTTTGATTGACATCAGTGCTGCAAATAGAATCTTGTTGTGCAGTACAAGATTGGAGCATTCCATGACTCAATGTTAATTAGCTCATCTGGCCTCCAAAACCATTAGGCCTAGAAAGCTGAAACTTTGTGTACAGACTCCTTGGCTAGTGAGGATTATAAATTATAGCTTTGGTGGTCCTGTGACCCCTTATAAGGGCCACAGGGGCCACGCCCTAACAACCTATTTTCATCTTCTTCTCCAGAACCATTAGGCCTAGAAAGCTGAAACTTTGTGTACAGACTCCTTGGATAATGAGGATTATAAATTGTAGCTTTGGTGGCCCTGTGACCCCTAATAAGGGCCACATGGGCCACGCCCTAAAAACCTATTTTCATCTTCTTCTCCAGAACCATAAGGCCTAGAAAGCTGAAACTCCTTGACTAGTGAGGAATATTGTAGCTTTGGTGACCCTGTTGCCCCTTAAAAAGGCAACAGGAACGTCCTTAAAATCTATTTTCATCTTCTTCTCCTGAAGTATCAGGCCTAGAAAACTGAAACTTGACGCCTCTATACTTAATTTTATGATTGGTGACCTCGGGCGAATCACATTGGCCACACTCTACAGCATAATTGATAATGAAGCCTGATGAGCTACAGAGCCAATGGCTCTATTTTTTTCTGGTAGTCTTGGCAATGCTTTTTTTCTGGTCGTGCTCCTTTAAAGGGGCAATAGCACATTTTTAATGGGAATAGAAGGTGATGTCAGGAAAATGAAAATAAATGGTTCTAATTTTAACTAAATGAAGCAATAATATTTCAAATATATAATGTAAAGTTTAGCCATGCGATTTCTTTTTCTTACAGAAATAAATAAAAGGTGTTAAAAAAAATGGTCGCCAATGGATTTTGTGTGAATCTTCATACTTTGTCCTCTGACTATGGCTGATTGGCTTGTGTAATGAGATTTATGACACCATCAAAATAATACATTTAGCATTAACATACAATTATCAGTGAAAATTTTACAAAATATAAAATTATCAAAAAACGTGCTACTCCCCTTTAACATATATTCATCAGTAATGAAGCATTCTCTAAACTAAATTTCATACACCCCCGAGTCTTTGACAATTTTTTAATTACCTTGATACATGCTTTTAGATCCCCAATAGCCATTATCTTGAAGGTGCAAGATATTTATGAAAAAAAAAAAGAAAACCTGCAGAGTTGAATAGGAAAGCACTGCACTTGTAAAAACAAACCCTTCAGATTGACAATGGGTATATTATACAATTATAGACTGGTGATGAGGTCAATACCTGTTTTTATAGACCCGAGGAAAACAGTACTGACCGAGTACGAAGTCCGAGGTCGATATTGTTTTCATTGGGTCTATAAAAACAGCTATTGACCAAATTCACCAGTCTATAATTGTATAATATACCCATTGTCAATCTGAAGGGTTTGTTTTTACAAGTGCAGTGCTATCTGTCTATAATTGTTTTATTATGTCTCGGTTAAAGAGACACAGAGCATGTTGATAGGATCACATATGTCAAATTTTGAAATCGATGTTATGACATCGGGAACCACTAACTGTTACCAGTACATTAGAGCGAAAATATGGCCATTCAAAGTCGGGATTTTGATCGAAAACCGGACAATGTGTCTCGAGTGGCGCGCAAATTCGCCAAACGTAATTCTGAAACCTTGTCAGAAGCTGACAGGATGATATATTCAAATCAATAGTGTTTATTAGGCATTGTTACTGATAGGTAGATTAATTGGATGCATAATTTCGAATATTAAACGTATTTGAGATGTTTTCTTGATTTTTCCATAAAATCAAGCATTTTAGAGATATTATGCATAAATGGATATATTTGCAAGTCCAGTGAGGAGATTTGAAGTTCAATCAGCATATTAGATATTTTGTAGCTTATCAAAACTAAATAAAATTTAAAGAAAGATACTCTGTGTCACTTTAAAAAACGCAAAAGAAATAGAAAACTACAGGTATGAGCGGCTCGATTGCTGGCAAGGACGGATCAATGACGTCATGACAACAATAGCATGACGTCATGAAAGAATGGTTTGACGTCATCAGCTCTATTTTTAGTAACTCAAGTCAATATCACTTTTGGTCGGACTCGGGTCACAGGGGTCAAGTCAATATCACTTTCACTGTCACGTGACCAGTTCTCGACCATTCGGATTGCCGGAAAATTACGCTTACATAATAATACACATTATTACATATTACACTCCTTTGCTTGCTGGTGCATCACCACCAGGTATAAAGCATAAAATAAGAATGTCACCGCACATTCTAATATTGGATATAACTAGATAAGTGTTTGCGGGACACCGCAAAAGCATTCTCTCCCCACAGAGGCAACTCAGTCATACCTGAATTAGCCTCTGTTCTATTACGGCTAACATAAGGGATAGAAAGGTAGAAATCTGATTGGAGGCAATCGAAGTTAGTTGTGCAATCAGCGACGCCGTTTCAAAAGTGGTCATTCGAAAAAGTTCGGCTATTTCCGTGTGGATTCGCACCAAAGGGAGATAACTCTTCCTTCTACAAAACAATCGCTTTTTACCTTCTCATTGGTTTTTATTTGGTGAATTATTAAAATAAAATTTATCATAAAACGAAGAACAATTTACACAATTATAAAACAATATGTTTCTAATGAAAAACCCTATCCATATCTGATTTTGAAATAGTTTCCCTCTCTGAGACTCACACTGTTAATGAAAAAGAAACCTAAAGGCATGATTCTTTTGAAAGTCTCTGAGCGACCGTTGAGTATTCCCGAAGTCGTGGACATCCAAAAGGTGTTTTCATTGGCTGCAAATAAGGGAGATATCTCAAGTAACAACTTTTTGCCGCTAGGGCGATCTGCCGGAACCCCAGGATTTTGGCGTAATGGAACAGAGGCTAACTGGGGTATGACTGAGTTGCCTCTGTGGGGAGAGAATGCCGCAAAAGCAGAGCAGCCCCGAAAATTGGGGTTTCGCCTTACCCTGTTCCGCCTTTTATAGGCCTCACCAAATTGGGCATTTTCTCGTGACCTTGACCTTTGACCCTTAAGGTCACACAATCAATGAACACATTAAATTGAGTATAACATTAATGTAATGAAGAAAGTGTTGAAAGTAAAAATAATCCATTTTCTCAATATATATGTTGACCTTGCTGTGACCTTGACCTTCGACAGTTCGTACCCATAACTTTTCTAAAGTTTTGATCTTCTCAAGAGATAATATATACAAAAACTAAACTTCATAGCACAAAAACTTTCAAGTTGTCGTGTTTACAAGGAATTTTGTAGTGATTTTATAACTCGTAACCTTCACATTTGACCTTCTAAGTGAACATAATAATTCCCCGCAGGTGTAAACATTTAGACATGTTCATGAGTTCTGAAAAGCTAAATGGAATAAAGCTATATCCAAATTAGGTGTACATTGCAATAACTCATATATCTCATGACCTTGACCTTTGACTTTCAAGGTCACACAATTAATGAACACTTTCTATTGAGTATAACAATCATGTATTGATTAAAAGTGTTCATAGTTAGAAGAAAGCATTTTTGCTAAACCATGCTAAAGTCATGACCTCGCTGTGACCTTGACCTTTGACGGATTGTAGCCAAAACCTTTTTAAATTTTTTTACTCTTCCAAGGATGATATTTACCAAGTTAGAGCTTCATAGTACAAAAACTATTCAAGTTATTGTGTTTACAAGGAATTTTGTAGTGATTTTATAACTCGTGACCTTAACCTTTGACCTTGAGAGTGAACATGTCATAATGATTCCCTGGAAGTATAAACATTTAGACATGTTAATGAGTTCTGAAAAGCTTAATGGGATAAAGTTATATCCAAATTAGGTGCACATTGCAATAACTCATATCTCATGACCTTGACCTTTGACCTTCAAGGTCACACAATTAATGAACATTTTTTATTGAGTATAACAATCATGTATTGATTAAAAGTGTTCATAGAAGAAAGCATTTTTGCTAAACCATGCTAAAGTCATGACCTCGCTGTGACCTTGACCTTTGACGGATTGTGGCCAAAACCTTTTTAAATTTTTTTACTCTTCCAAGGATGATATATACCAAGTTAGAGCTTCATAGCACAAAAACTATTCAAGTTATCGTGTTTACAAGGAATTCTTAGAGTGATTACATAGCTCGTGACCTTGACCTTTGACCTTGAAAGTGAACGTGTCACAATCGCTCCCCCGAGGTATGAGTAGTAAGGTATGAATAAGAGTTCTGGAAAGCTTAGTGGAAAAAGTTATAGCTAGTTATACGAGTGCAGCGGCTGTGGAAACTTCACAAAAACTGATAGCAGCCCCGTCCTTAGATTAGCTCAATGATAATTGGCAATTCCACAAAGCACTTTATACCTGTTGCTGATAAATATATCATTATAAACCTCAGGTATAATGGGTCATTTTGGAGGTTATTTTTTTCTCGGGCAAATAAATAATCATAGCAACTGAATGATAATAAAAAACAGAGACTTGAGATGAATTTCAATTGTTTACTTAGACTAATGGGAGAGAGATAAGTTGTGGTGAACAACACAAAGTGTATTCGCCATATCACAGCAACCTTTGAATATGCAAATAAAACATCAGATTACATTATACATGAACACTTACATGGCCAAACATTCCTTATTACAAAAACATTAACCATACACGTACCTGAAACAAAAATCTCTAAGTTTATTTAGTTTACTTCACTTAATATTATGAAGGGGTTGTCATCTTAAAATGTTTTACATAGCATATAATTGATTATTTCACAGAATAAAATCTTCAAATGTGATTTAATAATGTAAATATTACAAAACAAAATTGAGAGTAAAGTTCAACCTTAAAATTAATAACCTGTATTCATGAGGGATAATCAAATTTCTTGATGCTCTTGATATCAATTACATAATTGGCATGAGTGAATGAATTTCACCAATAGATTAGACAAATAGTTATTGTCCAGCATTTCCTCATGATTCCATTATTGAAAAGATAAAATGTCAATAGTATATGCAACTTGTACCAGAGATGGACATCAACTTAAAAATCATTTAAATTTAACAAAGCTAAAATAACTAAACATGTTATGCAAGTATTTCCAATTAAAATGCATGTGGCAAGCAGGACAAGTTCTCCATGTGACCAAACTGTCTGTACACATTGTAAGAGAACTACTCCTTCAATGCACAGTAAAGTAGGACTAGTTCATATCAGCATGACTGTATAAACAACATAGAAACAAAACCGGGATAATCAGTTCAAAGTTTAGTGAAGTAAACACTACTTCATTTAAATAGGAATTACATCATGATTCAAAACAAATATAAAACAGGCCAATATACACATTATGAAATTTTTCTATATTATGATGACATGAATTTTATTATCAAACAGTAACATTGTCGAAGATAATCCAACATCATCAAGAGATAAATCAGAGATCCAAGACCGGTTCATCTGGACTTAAAGTTAAACCTGACTCATATTTTAACATTGGACTGCGGTTACCAACTGATCTAAAATTTCCTTATAGTGTATCTCTAATACTCTTTCACAAATCTTTAAGGTTTCATTTAGTAATAAGGGCAACTTTTGTGCAATTTGAAAGATGACATCAAGGCAACTTCAATTAAACGTTCAACAGGATCACTAAAAAGCCTAAGGGCCAAAATCATAACATTGAATCACCTTAGTCTGGCAATCCTTGCCATGGTGATAATACATTGATTTTCTCCTTGTTTTAGCTGTGCATAATTCTTTGTATCTGCTTTGATGTATTCTAATCAAATCATTAAATCAACTTAAAGACTTCCATGATCATTTAAAATAAGCAATGAATAGATACAATATTTAAAATAACATTTTTTCTTATATACATAAAATGTGAAAAGTGAACTATTTATCAAATGCAGCAAATGCCAGTAGCTACAGTTTGAGTTTAAACAGGTAATCAACTTTCCCAACCACTCACACTCTGAAAGACTAGTTCAGGGGGAAGCAGCTTCAACATTTACATAACAGTAGTAAAACAACTTACATGGGTGAGGCTCAATAACAAGTAATGTCAATAAGAAAAGGAAATGAAACTATAACAAGAAAATAACAAAACACTAACCAGAGAAAATGATAAAATAAAACAGCCCAACCCTGTCTTTCTCAGAATTATGTTTGAGAGTAAATGAGAATTACAAAACAAACAAACATTGAAATCATAGTGTTGTTGATGATTGGCAGTTGTAATGGTCTCTTCAGTTTCAATAATTTATATATAAAATATTAAATGAGTTTAATTAACAATATGATTTCTTACATTAATTTTACAAATACAAGTGTTTTGTATATTTTCAACAACCACAAAAGTTAACTTCACATTTTCTAAGTTATTGTTGTTCATCATATAGCTAAATCACACATTTTCTTTGAGCCTTATGACATGTGGATAATTGTGAAAGGGTTTCAGAGAAGCTGTGTCAAAACGATCTCAACATTACACAAACTAGAATAACACAAGTTAAAACCACTTACACATAGTCAACTCAACTTGGTATTGTAAAGATACTGCGTCAGAAGCAGTGCTTCACACAACACTCATATTACTAGGTAGCGAACCAACGAGGACAGCCAATCAGACTGTATGGCATGGTACGGTGGGCCATGGTTGCTGGGAGTGATCTCCCTTGCTTGGTAGCTTGTGCGTTCATGTGTCAGCGTGAGATTCATCTCTCTACGGGGTCGAGGGCGAGCGGTTTGATCACCTCCCCCATCCCCTTCGACTTGCCGTCTCGGAACAGCAGGCGTGATCCCGGGCGGATATACTCAATGTGCCGCACTAGACGGAACACCACCCTCGCCTTCTCGTTGGTGCGGATATTCTCCTGGGGGAGAAAAAGAGAGGGGATAATGGTGAATATAAAGTATTGAATACCCTGAGGTAAGGAAGACATAAGGAATGTGTTGTATATGCTAAATGGTATCCAAATATGGCAAGGAGGGTAAAAACACCCTGGTTGGAGAGTTAAATTCAAAATTTCCTAGCAATAATCTTTCAACTGGGTTTTCTTCTATTACACTGCTAGATGCTATTTTTCTGAATATTTATCAATGACATGACAGTTTTTCAACAAATCTGAGACATTCAAAAAATAATTCTGTAAAGTCATAACTAAATCAATGCCCTGAATACAATATAATTGGAGATAAACATCACAGACAAAGTATATCAGAACAGAATTTGTCCCTAATCTCCAGTTAAAAGAACACCTACCCGGTCCATGCGGGTGATGACAGCAGTCTGACATACGGTCCCGATGTGGATGGTTGTCTGGAAGCCAACAGTCATCCGACTAGAGTGAAACAACACGTAGATGTCTGCCTCGAACTCTCGACAAGCAAAGTGGTCGGAGTCTGGACTCACCAACACCATCCCCTGTGGACAGATAGATAAATCACATTCACACATTGTTATCTTGAATTTAGTTATCATGTTGCCTTGGAGAAAGTAATTGTTTTGGGATCTTGGTAAATAGTACACCAACAAACAGGATGCTTCATAACAAAATCTTACAATATTATTTCACCTGCACTTGCCTATCTGAACGTTGAAGTACATGATTGAAATTGGCCTCAAATTTCTCAATTCTAATTAACTTCTCTACAATATTATCCAATTATTGACAAGTTGGCCAGTCCCTGATCAAAACATTCTCCACAAGCTCCTACTACAAAACTGCCCTCTGCTGTCTACACTCCAAACCCTTCGGGTACAATTTGTCAGAACATGTAAGTCTATTTCAAAATGGTCGTCTGCTTCACAGCCCCACCCACCTTCCTGAGCTGATCCTTCTCCACATCCTGTAGAGCGACTGTTGCCGTCTGCCCCGCCTGGATCAGTCGGCATGGCAGACGGTTTCGGTGGACTGTTCGCACTCTCACTTTCCTGAACTCCCCATTCTCAAATGGACCAAGTGACACTACATCAGACTCTCGTATAGACCCCCTGTGGATAGAATACACACCATTGAGTGTTCTCCTTCAGAAAATATCACTGTGTAATCATTTCTTAATTATTCTTAAAGCATCTTAAAATGAATGTATTAGTATAATTTAAACAGCAATTAAAACATCCCATGAGAAGCAATGCTTAGCAATTAAATTCAATGACTTACAAACAAGAACATTCATTTTCAACAATTATTTTGCATGTTCTCATATTTCTGAGGATTGAAACAAATAGAAGCCTAGGCACATAGTTAACACAATCTTATATTAATTTTATTATTTAACTTGAAAATCATCTAAAATGTTGAGTTTTTTTACAAACCATTTCTCACTGACATTGCACTATGAATACTGCCTGTAGGTATAGCTAGTAAATAAGTAAGTAATAAGTAATAAGTAAAACCAGAGTTACCTGAGAATGGTTCCCCCTACGACGCCCCCTACACCTGGCACAGAGAACCTTTCGTCTATCTGTACAAACAAACAGCAGGAAGCATTACTTTATGACCATTATTTGGAACACCAGTATAAACATTTACTTCACTTACAATCATTTGAGATTCTTCTTTCTCTTTTTTTCAATATTCTAGACTTTTTTAAAAGCCAAAATATGCAGGCAGCCATGTCAGATTTGTCATTATCCTGGATAATTGCCATCCCAAATCATCCCCACGGGATGATGCATAAAGTTCTCTGTATGTATCCAAGTTCAAGGTTTTGTTGCTGGCAGCAATGTCATAACTCCAAGAAAACCCAACTGTACCCATCTTGAACCCAACCTATGAAGCAAGAACAATACACAGTATTAACCAGCACCCACCTGGAACTCTACCAGATCCTGGACCAGTTTCTCGCGGTCCTTGCGACTCTTGAGTGGCGGCAGCACGTTAAGGAACATCTTGAGAAGATCCAGGTTCTTCCCATTCACACTTGAGATGCTGAATATAGGGGTGATCCTGGACAAAGGATCACACTTGTTAGGCAAAGTTTATTTGACAACTGCCAATTGTACACTACGTATCAATCATAATTGTCCAAACAGTCCAACACGATTAGCTTCATCAGACTAGATTTTATACTATTATCAATGTCATGTACCAGTATATGGTACATCTTAACACTTACTAGATATAATTTTACATAAACTATTGAAGTACCTTATTCTATGTTTCAGCATGATTAAATCAAAATATGCATAAATGATATATTCCTCTCAAATAACATATTGATAAGGTAAAACAATTTGAGCAATCTTGTAATCTCACATGTCACCAGATATCTTGAGGAATAACAATCTGCTCTCACCTTTATGTTACATAGGTAAATACAAATACAATAATCCATAGTTGGATGTGGCATCTGTGTTCATGAACTTGAAAGACAAACTCACTTCTCTGTATCAAAGTTGGAGGCTGCAGTGATGGCATCATCTTCGTTGACGATTCTGACGGGTATTTTCTTGCAGCCAGGTGACTTGAGTAGCTTCTCCATCTGTCGTATTGTCCTCTCTGTGAGCATGTTACGACACTGATCTACCTTACTGACCACCACGAATACCGGCACACCCAGTGCCATAGCGAACCCCAGGTGCTCCTTTGTTGTGCCCGCTGTGGAGAGAGACAGTGGTACGTTAGGACAGGCATACTGGAATTATTCCTTGAAATACCATGGATAAAATAAAACTTAAATTCATCAGCCAGAGCACTGACCTGATAGGTGGCATCCAGGGGAACTCAACCAAATATCATAATCATAATACTACCTCTGTGGGGATGGATTACTGAAATCGAAACTTGTCATACATCAAGGGAAAATTCCAGGTTTTGGTTAATATTTCAAAATAATTTCTGCACCAGGAAAAGATATAATCGTAATGTGAATCCTCATAGCTGAAGGGCCTTATCTTTGTCTTTGAAATGCTCCAAAATACTAAGTGGACTGATTTTATGTGTTCACCTCACTCAATGTGCATAACTTCTTGAATGCCAAAAATGACAAATGCCTGTTGTCAAACAAATTTTAAAGAACATGATGTTCAGGCGTTGAAATTGTGCGCCATGTACATGTACACTATATAACAACAGATAACATAAGGCAAGTGCTCTTGGTCTACTCACTGACTCCTGATGTAGCGCTGACCATGAGCATCGCAAAGTCAGGCCGGTTCCCGGTGAGTCCGAAGATGGTAGTCTTGAGGTACTTGTGGTGTCCGGCCAGGTCAATCAGAGTGATCAGCTTGGTGGCTTTCTCACAGATCTCCTCCACTGACCGTGACCCGCTGTAGTTTATCATCTGGATGGGATAAAGATGTGTAATTTCATCATTCATGATTTTTTTTTAAATATAGGAAAAGTTTTAGACATAAAGCAAACATGTCTCAGAAGACAAAAGAAGGAATTATCCTAAAATTACTGCAACTTTGAAAGTTGTGCAAGAAAATACTGTTAATGGTTAAAAGCAGTGTATGAAATGAGGCCCGTCCGACAGCCTGGTACTGGTTACTTTTGGTTGGGACTTGTAACTTTTTGAGCTTTTCCTTAAATTTTATCATTATAATTTACAAAATACCAATTTTGGGCTGGCAACATTTTTAGCTTATTTATAACACTGTTAAAAGTTAAGCAAGTTTTGTTGTTTACATCAATCAATCAAACTTGTAAATACACTTAAGAAAACTGTCCATGATAATTGTACACAAAGGGTCTAAAAGGTGTATTTTTGCCCTGTTCAAGGGCAGACAACTCACTTCGCCGGAGCTATCAAAGCCTATGATCTCGTGACTGATGCTGGAAGTGCGGCCGGTCTGGATCTCGTGAAGATGCCGGAAGAGGTTGAGTCTAGCGCGGCCCCGCCCATTGTCCAACTCCCCCTGTGTGAGGACCCCCAGCAGAGTGCTCTTCCCCGCGTCCACGTTCCCCAGAACTGCCAGCCGCATGTCCAGGAACTGAAAACATGCATGTACATGCTGGAGCTATGGAGAGGTGGACAACTTTATAGACACTGGCACTGCATTTTAATACAGAAAAAGTCCAACTTACATTCATGGTACACCAATTACATAATAGAATTCTTGAATATGATTGAAAGGTAGTTTGGGATTTCAATGCTAAAGTAAGATAAATGTTCAAAGGATGCATATGCTGAATCAACATTTTGATCACTGTATAATTTCAATTCAATTTCAATTCATCATCTTGAATTCCATACAAAACACAATCAACATGTCCAAACAATAAACATGTGCACTATGTACTCATTGTTCTGCATATAACGTGTACAGTCCCCCGAGTTTGACATGCTGACGTGAACTTACCTCCTGGTCATCAGGAACCTTCCTAACAAGCATCTCGAGAGCCTTCCTGGGCCCGCCCCCTTCCTCCTCCTCCACCACCCTCTCCCGCAGCAGGCTCAGTGAAGCCCCCAGTCTGTGGACAAACAGATTGATTAAGCACCATATATAAATCACAAGTGTGATATAGTTACAGTAATGAAAATTAATTATTATCATCGTCATGGCATAGACATGTAAACAGATCAGTTAGAACATCTTTTGAAAATGTATACTGTAATATTTGTACATGGGCAAGAGGCCTAGAGAACAATTAACATCTTTGATTTAGACTTGAACAAGATTTAACAATAGTAATCTTCCAAGGCTAGGCACCCTACCGCTGAGCCATCCTGTTGAGAGTGTTGAGAGAAGCCTGCAGGTCTGCCTCCCCAAGCCCGGCCAGGATCCCATTGTCCTCCACCCCCAGTTCGTATATGGCCTCCCCACCCCCCTCCTCCAGTCGCCACTTCATCTGGGTCACCAGGTGCTCAAACCGGAAGTCAGAGGGATTCACTAGCTTCAGCTGCAGATAAACAATCATAACATTATATACCGGTATATGTTACATAGATAGAAACTTATGCTTCACATTCTCGATAGAAGATGGAACTGCTTTTGAATTCAAATCATAACATATATGTGGCATTAATCCAAAGGCTCAGCATTGAAAACACTTATGGCAAAGCTTTATTTCTACTTAAAATCATACCATAGATAGCAGTGAATTGAGCAGAATAAGAAGTCTTTGACATAACCCTTGATATAGAAGAACAGTCTGGCTGAAGTTTTAAAACTTAACAAGGAAGTGATACTATAATATTTAAGGTTACATTTTGTTTTTGCAAAGATCAGTAATGAAGGCTTTACCTTGTACTCAATGTTTCCTTCTTCCTCCTGCAAAAAAACCAAACCAAACAGAGTTCATAAACTCGTTACTGTATCATGATAAAGGTTTAAAGATAAATTATTTCAGACTATTTGTTTGACATTTTAAAAATTCTTAAGCATAAATGAAAAATCTTAATTTAAAAATCTATTAAAGTTAAATAT
Source organism: Steromphala cineraria (assembly GCA_916613615.1). Lineage (NCBI taxonomy): Eukaryota > Metazoa > Mollusca > Gastropoda > Trochida > Trochidae > Steromphala > Steromphala cineraria. The sequence continues at coordinate 24,614,155 of OU744724.1, forward strand.
GTGAATGTAACCAGATAATTAAATAATCAATGAGAAGACTTATCAGCATTACCACATCTAGGCAGAGTGAGACATTCCTTGCTTGTTGCACCGAAACCCTACTCTTTTTCTCAAATTTTTTTGGGTGGAATTTGGGCACATTCTTGCTTAATGCTGCTTTGGCAATATTCAGCTATAAGCAGCATTCTGAGTGAATGCAAGCTCTTCTTAGTCAAATTGAAAATACTTTAAAAAAACAATCATAACACATCAGTAACGTCATTCGAATGAATTGTCATATTTTGAATTATTTAAAACAATTACTATCCTTAGGACTTTGTAAAGACTACAATTTAGTGTATGAAATATCAAAATAATTACTGTTCATTCATTGATATTATTCATTTCTTTAGGCTTTTCATTGCATGTGTATTCAGTCAATCTAGACTTGCAGAATTAAGACCTAGACTGTACCATAAAGGCTCCTATATATAATACAGTCGTGAAGCAGGATTAGATTTTGTACAGTGCATTAGGGGTGACTATTGACCCCCAAGGGACTATTGCGATAGCGATAGTCGATTGCAGGGTACTATTGCGATAGCGATAGTCTATTGCAGGGTACTATTGCAATAGCTATTGCAATAGTTTATCAATAAAGGAAATAAGAAGAATTTTCAAGAAAAACAGTGTTTTATTGACTTTGTCTCATTGTACTTGGCTGCACTCGTGAAAGTCGTCATTTTGTAACTGTTTTCCTGTTGCTATTTTTAGCTTGCGGCGATCTGTTTGCTGTTAGCCGTTTCCAGTATTTTCCAAATGTAAAAATATGTGTTTGTGTGTGGATTTTACTTTTAACATTAGAGTTAACAACTGAGTTTTTCAAATTGTCGATACTATCGATAGTTAAGACGTGCTATCGATACTATTGATCATTCTAAAAAAGACTATTGATAAAGTACTATCGGCAGAGCAACTATCGCGATAAGTCGATAGTTCGATCTATTGTTACACCCCTACTGAGTGCATGCAGAAATTTTGAAATACTATATACAGTTTCAATTCAAATATATTGTATTGAGACTGTAATAAACAATATGTCTGTCTGTCTATATTGTGTGTTGAGTTTCAATAAAATCATTACTTCTACAACAAATAACTATCATCAAATTCTCCAATAAGAATTATTTCAAATCTGATGATTGACCTTTATTCATTAACATTTTGGAAATTATATTGCAAAGAAAGGATTATTTTGCAAAATGCTTAATGATATTCATTTTTATCATTCAGTTGTTGAGTTGCCTTTCCCATTCTGCAAAAGCGCCATGAATTTATCTTTGAACTCACAATGCATTGCAGCTAAGTCTTTGTGACTGCATAATCAGTTGGTAAAGACCAATTAGGACTTAGTCTAGTGATTAGTATGCTGAACATTCCATCTTGAATTTAATCATAATTTATCAGATGTAGGATTAGCATTTATATTGTCTGATCATAAACATACAATATTCGCCTTTAGAAAACTTAGAAATATTTCACAAAGGAAAATATCTGACGTTTCTTTGATGTAGTCAAGGAAACTAAATTCGCCATAAACTACTCAGTTTCCATAACTGAAAAACATGTGATACAAAAGAGGATACATTTACTGACATTTTCTTAATTCGATGTAAAAAGAAGCATATGGTAACATTTTCCTATCGCCGATAATAAAATCACTGAAGCATAAGATTGCGTTAACTTTTGCTCATTATTATTCTATTTTTGTCCTACCTCTGGTGGAAGACTTTCCGGCAGCTCTTTGGTAACAGCAGGTTCAAACATATCTATGAAGTTATCCATTCTGAATATAAATGTGTGTTCCTAAGTTCCTACAAATTACAACCGTATATCACGAAATATAAAGCTGTCAATGCGGCATTTGTCTAAACTAGTCAGCTGTTCGTTGACTCTTTCCGCCATCTTTCATCAGCCAACGCTACATAACATCTTCCTATCAACTATCCACTCAAGTGATAGAGAGTCTTATCAAAACAATGTGATAAGGGTGTTTATACTTTTGATAGATGAAAACATAAATGTCAATAATTTTTGTTTATGTCAGTTTATTTATTGATGATTGATCATACATTATTTTATTTGGACGGTGTCTAAAGCGGTATATTTAATCCTTTTACTGAATTAGTCGTTCAGTATATAGTATATTTGGCACCTGGGAAAGCCCGTATGATAACAATACGTTTACAATGTTTAGGTCAGCTGTCAGATTGGTCTTAAATAAGAATTGTGCCATGTCTAATTTTAGACAAGGACATTCATATGCAATGATGCAACGACTACAAACTGAGAGCAACAATGTTTCAATTTATTTTGAAACAATTTTTTTCTAATTCTGTAATAAATTATATGAAAAAGTAATAAAGTAAAAAAGATAAGTAGGCCTATAAAGTAATATAGATCTACTTATATTTATTTAATAATTATTTATAGGCCATACTGCAGCATGATACTAAGAGTATGTGCAATATTTAAGAAATCAATTAAAAAATAAGTATTTGATAAGACTTTTCCTTTATTCGCTAACATATTTTATTTCATTTTTGAAACTTTCATAATTATGTAAAAAAGTACTAGGTGAATTTAAATAAGATAGACCCTAACTATTATTAATGGACTGTATATATAGTCTCTAGCTGGTTCAACTTTGAAATGAAAACCAATTTCACATGACTTAACAATAATTATTTGCGTCAATACCATAGCTCATCAAATAGGAATATTTCTCTCCTCCAAATGACGTACGCCTTATTGGGTTATTTTTCTTTCCAATCCTGAAACAATTCAAACATTTGAAATTTACAAAGTCATGAAATGCTACAAAAACAAAAACATATGGTTCCTGAAATATTTGAAAATCAGAATAGACAGTAATCTGTTTTAAATTGATTAACTAGATAATCCATAGGGATTTAATCACCTTCCTGTTTAATTAGGACGCAATCAGCTCTGATTGATCACCCATTGACAGCCGGGCAAGACCATAGCGGGATATAAAGTGGATCTAGTAGACTCTTTAATTGATAGGGAGAAACCTTGCAACGTGTTATCCATATACATTCATTATGTGATTATAATAAAGTACTTGAAAATCGTAAGATTATAACTCTTTGTATTGCTTTGTTTCGTAGTGTAAACAATTATAAATTCTGCCTTTACGCCATTGTCAAATTAAGCGAGTGAATTGTGCTTTTCACGTTGGAAGGTATATATCATTTCATTTATTTTTAGCAGGAGTCATTTCATACTTTTTATGCAGGAGCTAATTAAGTTTACCGAACGGTCATTGACATTCACACTCGTAAATGATTTCTTCCGTTCTTAATTTGAACATTTTTGTTTTACCTTTTCTAACATGGCGAAGGTGTAACCGAGAAATATACCGAATGCCCTCCATGGTTTGATCGAGAAGTACCGACCTTTACTAAAAGTATAATTTTAAAGATAATCTATATAATAGATAGTGACAGCATGAAGTCGTATAATTTATTATCGTCAGTGATAAATAAACGTTATTTATGAAACTTATCTGAAGCAGTTCTAAATAAACAGTTATAGGAGTTGATTTTATTTGAAAGATTATATAACTATTTCCCATTAATTGGACGTTGATCTGGGTTACTGTGGATAATAAGACGGTTATATCATGTTCACGTGAAACCAGCATAATCACTTGTCATTTGGGACTTGATAAAGGAGATGTTTTGAATTTATTTCACCATATGTTATTGAAGTTCGTATAAATGCCCAATAATTGTCATTTGATCCGCGAAGTGGCTCTTAAACGAATTCAGTTACCGTCGTTTATATTCATAGATTTCCTTTTCATCGGTTGATAACAATGCTATAAGAAAATGATAAAATACACACCCATTCGAAACATTTTAATTTGGACAACGTATATGCAGAACATTTGTTCACGAACCCGTTTATTCAACTCGCATCCCGGGGTGAAATAAGTCTTTTAAGGGTCAAATCAACGCCCAACTTTGTCAGACTCAATGAAGACCGATGTGACTTAATTCAAAGCGCCCATTTCACTGTCAGCGCGTTACCGATGCAATTGACAATTTCCACGTGTTGATCGTGCAAGTTGATGCACGCGGATGTCAATTTTCACGAAAGAGTTGCCGCCTCCATCCATGGACCAGGGTTCGAATCTCGGATATCTGTTCATAAAATGTTTAAAGAACTTCCCGGCCACAATCACGTTACATTGTGTTGAAGTGCTATATATGGACACAAGAATGTTATTTTCACTTATATTATTGGCTTCACAATTTAGAAAATTTTCTGTAAATTGTGCATATCGATAAAATGTATCGCCTATTTCCGACATCTACTGGCAATTGTTGTTTTTGAAGACAACGGTCTGTAAACAAGTGCGTATTCTATGAATGTACGTTCTCACATTAAAACTCAGGACAAATACATCTTTAGTTCAATTCACTTTAAAATGTATATCTACCGTACTAATTGATGCAATTAACTATTGAGATTATTTTCAAGACATGAGCTAGTGCAATGCCAAGCGTATCATGCATTATTCTGTAGTTTCTGTTATGAGCTTTTTTATATTTCAACTCCGCTTTATACTGCAGAACTGGTGCCTGATATATCCCTTCAAGAAGTATAATGAGACGACTGTACGAGGGAATGTCAAAAAGTTTCAATTATCACAAAGCTGGTATTCTTCTACCTCTCTGGAAGGTTCCAATCAGTGAAAGTCAGGAATAGCACATCTAGCAAAGTTTCTCTAAAGTATGGTGTCCCCCAACTTCAGGTTCAGTGGTGAGACCTATTCTGTTTACAATATAGGCTATACATCACCTCTTGGAGACATAGCAAGGTTACACCATCTGTCCTTCCCCCTGTATGCTGACGACACCCAGTTGAACCTAGCCTTTAAACCATCACATAGGCTATCAGTCTAGGACGCTTTTGATCGCATGATGCTGTGCATAGAAGACATCAAGATGTGGATGTCCACACACTTCCTCAAATTAAACAATGAGAAGACTGAGCTACTCATCATCTGCTCCACGCCTGTAAGAAACAAGTTGACTCTCGCAGACTTCACCATAGGGGACTGTGTTATTCCTCCAAGTGAAAAAGCTTGCATCCTTGGATTTGTATTTTATTCATATCTAAGTACAGAATCTCAGATTATAAAAATCTGAAAAACTGCCTATCACAAACTCAGGAACATCAGCCATATACGAAGATTTGTGAGTACAAAAACTGCCGCCACTCTCGTCCAGTCCTGTGCTGTCACATCTGGATTACTGTAACTCATTGCTGTATGGTATCCAAAAATATCTCAACAACAAGCACCAGAAATGTCAGAATGCAGCCGCCAGACTTGTGACTACGACAAGAAAAGATCAGCATATCATCCCAATCCTGAAGAATTTACACTGGCTCAGAGATACGTAGAGAATCAAGTGCAAGATCCTTATGTTGGTGTTCAAGGCAAGGCAAGGACTGACCCCACCTTATCTGCTGGATCTCATTGACGAGTATGAGCCAACAAGAGGACTCGGATCAGGAGGCTAAGATCGTCTCAGTGTTCCAAAACCAAGCAGAAAACGTTTTGGTGACCGCAGCTTCTCCAAAGCAGCCCCTGTTCTCTGGAACAGTCTTCCACAGGAGATAAGATCGATCACAGAACTAACTACATTCCAGTCAAAGTTGAAAACTCACCTCTTCACAGAATCATATTCTTAGCTTTTCTCAATTTTGTGCAGACTCTAAAAAGCGCTGTTATCAGTGACTATACTGGATACTAGCGCTATAACATATCTAGTTACTATTATTAATACGGACCAAATGGTTACTGTAGCATAAGTGACCCTTGTCTAGTTCATGGGTCAACAATAGTCTTTTTCGCAACAGCCAGTTTTACGTCTGTTTACCAAATAGCACAGTAGCTCCCTATTATGGAGAAAATTTAGGGGCGCAGTTAAAAATTTTGCATTTGAAGGGCTATACTGCACGTCAAATTCATGATGAGATGAAATCTGTTTATGACAATAACAACCCATCCTATGACACTGTTGTGAGATGGAAAAGGAATTTCCAAACAGACCACATGTCCCTCGAAGATGAGCCAAGAAGGGGACACCCTCATTTACTGATGATGTGGATGCCATCAAGAAGGTTGAGACGCTGGTTCAAGAAGATGGTCGCGTAAAATTAATGATAATGCATGAAACAGGTCTAAGTTATGGCAGTGCCTGGAACACACTCCATAACCAGTTACATATGTCCAAAGTGTCAGCACGCTGGATTCCTCGCTTATACCGACTCCATTGCAAAAACAGAATCGAAGGGACATGTAACGGCAGGCATTGGAGCTTCTGAAACAAGACGAGGAGGATTTCTTTAAACGTCTCCTTACCATGGTTGAATTCTGGGTCTATCAATATGATCCTGAGACAAAAGAGATGCGCAAAGAGTGGAACCATGCTACGTCACCACCCCCCAAAAAAGCCAAGGTGCAAAAGTCTGCACGAAAGGTCATAGTGTCTGTTTTTTGGGATTGTCGTGGATTCATCTTGACGGAATATCTAGCTAAGGGTCAGACCATTACTGGAGCTTATTACTGCAACCTGCTTAGCAAGTTACGAAATGCCATTAAACAGAAGCGCCGCGGTATGATCAACAAAGGTGTATGCCTGTAAGCTGGCAATGTCCCAGCTCACACTTGTCAAGCAGTTGCTGTGGAGGCAGGGCGATGTGGCTTTGAAATCTTACCACATCCCCCCTATTCACATTCTCTCCCCACAGAGGCAGATCAAGTCATGTTGATTAAGCCTCTGTTCTATTACGCCGAAATCCGTTGGTTCCGGCAGTTTCCCCTGGCGGAAAAACCCGCATCACAATCCATTTGAATTTCTTTTTCAAATGACAACGCTTCTCGCATGGAAAGGATGGTTCATATCACAATGCTTTGCCTTGATTCAGTAGCCAAAACGATGATTTATGAACAGCGTCGCTGATTGCACAACTAACTTTGATTGCCTCCAATCAGGCATCTCCCATTCTATCCCACAAAGTCGGCGTAATAGAACAGAGGCTTAATCAACATGACTTGATCCGCCTCTGTGGGGAGAGAATGCCCTATTCACCGAGATGAAAATCCACTTCGTGGACGTCATTTTGAGGACACAAATGACATCATTCGAGAGGTTGAGGCTTGGTTTTCAATGAAATCAGGGGTCTTCTATTCAGACGGTTTGCGCAAGGTCAAGAAGCGATGGGAAAATGTGTATCTCTGGATGGTGACTATGTAGAGAAGTCTTAAAAACATGAGAGCAAAATAAAGTTTGTACCTTTGATATGTGTTTGTAATAATTGAAATTTTTGATATCCCCTCGTATAACGTTACGATTGGGTATCTTATAAGTGATTGTTTTTGTTTATAACTGTCAATCTTTGTATATATAGCACAATAGCACATTGACATTTGAACTGTTAATATATGAGAAAATTACACTATGTATAGTCTAATATAAGGTAGCCTAATGTGTGCTTGACGACATAGAAAAGTCGTCGGCATAACTTTTGCAACGTTCAAACTGCATTATGAAAAAAATACTTGCCAAATACAACTAGTAGACATATTTATGCAAAATTTTGGCTCAGACCTATTGCCTCTGTGGGGAGAGAATGGCTCAGGCCGGTTAAAACATTTTCTCAGAGTAAAATAAATAGGCTACGGTAGTCGTTTAGAGAATTCAAAATTGTATACACATATCATGGCTCCCCAAAAAAATATAATCAGGTCAAAACGTTGTTTCAAGTTAATAATCGCCGTACGATTGTTCAAGGTGTTACGGTAGTTTAGTTTGAGGCATAGGGGCCTAATCACCAACTAAGGTTATGCTTGATTGGTAACCCGGCGAAAGCGTAGGCCGGATGCGCCGATTTGAAATCAAACATATTGGCGGTTACTTTTCACGGACGATAACATATATAACATATATATAAACGTCTTAGGCGAATAGTAAGTGTCCGTCCGTCCATCCGTCCTTAATAAGGGCCACACCCTTAAAACCTATATTAATCTTCTTCTCCAGAAGCATAAGGCCTAGAAAGCTGAAATTTTGTGAACAGGCTCCTTGACTAGTGAGGATTATCAAGTGTAGCTTTGGTGGCCCTGTAGCCCATAATAAGGGCCGAAGGGGTCACGCTCTTAAAACCCTACAGCCCTTGGCCACACTCTACAGCAAAATTAAATATGAAGCCTGATGAGCTACAGAGCCATTTTCAGAATGCCATATGTAAGGGAAAGTATTCGAGACAGGCGTTTAATCAAGGAAATACGGTATTCAGATTCAGCTTATTCAGTATTTCGGGCCATTAGGCCTATAGTACGGTATTATTTTATTTCATTATATTATATGACCCGGCTAACGCCGGTCACATGGCCGGCGTATATCCCGGTTAATCGAATCATGCACAACCTTAGTTCTTGAGGTTCGGTTGGGGCATGCAATGTCGCGGAGTTTTCAAAAGAAACTATTTGCTTGATAGCAATTTCTATATATACACTAATTGTTTAAAACTGCTAATTAGTTTTCTTTCCAGTTGTCTTGGAAAATTGGCAAAGGATATTTGAATTATTAAAAAATAGTTCTGTCATGATATGCACCTTTATTCTCGTGTATGTTACCCTGACGGTAAGGGGCTTAGAGAATAAGATAATGAGTTGTAGAACAGATGTTACAAAATGGATGCGCCCAGTGAATGCGGTGAGGAATTTTTTCGTCTGCTACATAACAACACCATTTTAATTAATTCCACTTTTTTGACGTAATGTTTGTAATGCGGCGTGTTCTATTTTCTCTTATGATTTAATTTGACTAAATTCTAACTTGCATAAGAACTCAAGCCTCAAAGGTCACTGACTAAAAAAGTCAAGCCACTTCGTTGATAACCTTTTAGGAGGTTAGATTGACAGTCAAGTCAATGACTTTTCATTGTTTTTAAGGTAGTGAGTGAAAGTTAAATTTTGAAAGTCAGTAACCTGGGACTTTTTTTTCTTCCAGTATGTGTAAGTATATGGATCTAGCTATCTAGCTATTATATCATATTACATAATATTAATAAATAAAAAATTATAGTGAATTCATAGTAAACTACGACCCGTTTCATAACAGTTTTAAAGTCAGTAGTGTCAGTGTGACAGAAGTAATGGCAGAGTTCCAGTGTAACTCAAAGTCGTGTGACTTGCTCTTTACTGGCCACATGTATCTCTTAGTGAGATGCTATACTACAACATTGCAGACCAAAATTTTAGTGGGAAGCAGTTGCACATGCACACGCATCCGCACACAACAACCTGAATTCCCTAAGTGGTTGTGTGCCTCTGCGCTCATGCATGGACATGCTAAGGAGCAAATAAGAAATTAGTGTGAACAATCAGAATTGATTGTGATAATTTTGTACTTAAGTCAAGTCTTTAAGTCCAGAGATATTAAGTAGACTATCTTTTGTTATACCTTAAATCCCCATTGATAATCTTCAAAGGATAGTTTGTTTAAGTTAAGGGTTAGTAAGATGTAGCAGTTATACCTGGTATTACCAGCGACTAACTAGGGTAATATCTGTATTCCCCATATAGGTAAGACAAGGATTTGCTGACTGATCTTAATGTTTTATCTATTGATAAAAAAAACCAAATATATCTGACAAGAGCCTTGTTGAACAGCTGGAAGATCTGAACAATCAGACACTGACCTTGTACTGCAGTCCAGTGAGGAGTTTGAAGACAATGGTCAATCTGAAACAACCTTGTGAAGTGTAGGTTGATTATAGAGCTTGGCTTGTTGTCAGACTACTTGAACATCTTGTCAGTGTTGGAGAAGAATGGGTATTGTTTTAGATGGCTTGGAGTATTAGTTGGCTTAAGAAGAAAGTTAAATAATTCTATGTAAAATATTAACAAGAAAAATCTTAAACACCTTCTGTTAAGTTGACCTTCCCCTGATCACCAGTATTGCTGTATTCAATGTTCTTATAACAAATATAGCAGTAAATAGAACAAATTATGGCTCTTATTCAGCAACTTATAGTTACATTTATGCATTTTCATAAGGAGAATATCATATTTTTCTTATTCAATACTTGTAACTTAAAAGTAACAGCTTCATCCTCATCTTTGTGTTGATTGTTAAAAAAAGTGTGCTGCACATATTTTTATGACCTTGCGAAAAACCTAATCATGGAAGGCAGTTGTAAGCCAACATACCATGTCCATCCATTTTACTACTTCAAATGTATAAAAGGTGTACACACAAAAATGGCAGCCAGTACCGGTAGTTTCTGCTGGATACTTGACAATCTTTCAACGACTACACATTATCGGGTTGAGTGATGAAAGATTTGACCTTCTGAAGACAATATATGTTGCAATTAAAAAAACAAATTCTGTGTAAACTTGCTACTGCCCATTTAACAAGAACACAAAATGTTGTTTGTTTCAGCTATGAAGACCATGTCTATCTAACACCCCTTCTCTACGGCACGGCCATGTCTTTCCCAAACCTTGGCCGTCTCCTGGCCCGGCCCACAGTGCGAGGATGTGCACACTCAGCATGTTCTCCATTCTGGATGAGTTATCTCCCTTTCCTTGGTACAGCTGAGATATCACACGTTTTTCAAGACCGAGGCTTTCATTCAGCAATTGTGCAATCTGCAGCTAAATCTAAAAACTCGAAGAAAAAGCTGGTGAGAACTTGTTTTTCTTTAAGGAGTTCAAACCTCTGATGAATCTTTAAAATTGTTAATATCATTCCTTTCTGTTTTTCATCCCATACAATGCTTACTTTTTAATCAATATAGTTTTACGGTAAACAGTGATAATTGAAATAAAGGAGATTAATCACTATGCTTTGAAGTTTATTCCCAAGTCTTGAAATTTTGTCAGTTCTGAACAATATCTTATTTAAATTTAGCTGCTAACTTAGGACAAGAAATGTTGCCAAGTAGATATAACATACCATTATGATTAAGTCGCTGTTCTGTCTGCAGGTGAAGCCTATGAGAGTCAACCCTAAGGCATTGAAGCTGACAGTCGTCACAATACATCAGAACATGACCGTCAAAGAGCTTGCCTCAACACTCGGCAGGGATGTTGGTGAGTTTTGACTTGTGGGAAGAACTTTATTAGTGAACTTGGAGTAAAAGGACTAGCATATATGTATCATAAAACATATTCCAAGGTAGTAAAAAGTCTTTTGAATTCAAGCATTGAAATTTATGTAGTATGATTGATTTAAGAAAGCAAGACTTGTCTTGGAATGAATACATTATTTTTGAGCAGTGGCTATCGGCAAATTTAGGTGTTGAATTAATATTGTTTTTATCTTTACTCTGTAGGGTGATTTGTTACAGATCATGTGTTTGAGGTATTGATGTATCTACCAGGGGGTGACAAATATGAAGAAGAAAATTCTGGTGAGTGTACCATAACTATGTAGGCCTAGAAGATGGTTCAAAATAATCGAAAATGGAAATTCAAACAGCTGATTTCAATGAGATTGCCAAATTTACTGCAGTCAATATGTTTTCCCGTCATCATATGTCATGCTTCTCCAAGAGTATCCTTGGACAATATTCTAAAGCTTGTTGTCAATCAAATTGTGTTTAATGTAAGCATGCTTTTTGTTCTTTTTGTCACTAAATGATTCAGCAACTGTTTAGTATAGATAATCATTCAAAGAAGAATAATGTTAGAGTAATGTAATACTGTGTCTATCCTGTTTTACAAAACTTTCTAAAATAAGGCTTAGAGTAAATGCCAGAGTATATGGCATATTTTTCAATCTTGGTATGAACATCATTAAAAAAATTTGTTTCAGTGATCAAGGACTTCAACATCATCAAGGAGGTTGTGAAGAAGTCTGGGATGAAGTTCCAGATTGGCAGCCGTGAGCAGAAGAAGGAGAAGGAGAATAAAGACATTGTCAGGCAGTGAGTGTCAGGGGGCAGTGAACAAAAGAATAGAAAAAGGAGTAGAACAGTAGAATGAGATATATCTCTGGTAACTGCAATAAATATGGTTCAACAACAATGATCATGTCTTTTTTATGTACTGTTCAGCATGATATAAGTACTCTCGTTATTGATTGTTTCTCTCTTCACAGACCAGCATCCGACCCTGCTGTCCTAGTGAAGCGCCCCCCAGTGGTCACCATCATGGGGCACGTGGATCATGGGAAGACAACTCTGCTTGATGCTTTACGGGACTCAAACATTGTGGATCAGGAGTTTGGGGGAATAACTCAACACATTGGTGCATTCTCGGGTAACTGTTAAAAACTCAAAATATCAGAGCAATTTGATTCATTGTATCTTATGATAGACCTTTTTTTCAAAGATAGGTATAAAAATTACTTAGCAATAATGGCTCTTCAACACTATTCTGAAAATCTGTAAATTTCAGTGTGAATTATGCAGGTGTTTTATTGATATTGCAGATAAATAGTAATCTTTTTCTTCCTCATTTAGTGAAGCTATCATCAGGGGAGGCAATCACGTTTCTTGACACGCCAGGTCATGCCGCTTTTTCCGCAATGCGGGCGCGTGGTGCCAGCGTTACGGATATCATTGTGTTGGTGGTTGCCGGGGATGACGGAGTCATGAACCAAACTCGGGAGTCAGTACAACATGCAAAGGAGGCAAACGGTAAAATCTTTTGCTTTTAGATTTAGTTTTCATATTATGTAACTATTCACATTTCTAAGTTCAACCCTGAAGCAGTATTTGAAATATTATTTCGGTCTTACTGGCAAGCAGGGATACTGAGATGAATTGTTGAAAAGCTGTACTTAAAATTATCAGACTATAAAGTCACGTGGTTTGTAAACCAAACATTTCAGATGGGTTTGCTTGAGTGTTCTCCATTTTGCCCTAGATCAACCATCAATTAGCTCATACGCTGCCCTGAATAACCAGCATCTTCCAACACTGCCCTGAACCTGACACATAAAATACAGTTTGTATTATTCTACAATTTTAACTCAAGGGCCTTATTTCATTTCAATTTGTTTCTCATTCTCACCTTTCAAAAACATTTAGTGTTGGATATATTGATAAGGAAATATACTTGCACAAGTTTTGTCATAGTATGATTATGTCAAAAGATGTTAATAATGTTGCTTCTCTGTTCTGTTGGTACAGTTCCAATCATAGTGGCTGTAAATAAGATGGACAAACCAGAAGCTGATCTGGTAAGATTCCACGTTCACATCCACATTCACATCCACATCTGCATCCATATTCGTATCCACATCTGCATCTACATCCTCATCCACATATATATTTATAACTGATGAAATGAGGTTTAGGTATATTTTGCATTTTCATTGAAATCTTTAACAGACAAATATTTCTTTTATGCTGATGAAGTATGCCAGTAGTTCACATATTGGAACCTATATTATGTTGTTTTTGCAATGTAACAGGTTCAATTTCCAAGTAAACTAATGCATTTTTCTAGTAACTAAGGTGTAGCTTGTAATATATGCTGTATGCTCAATACAACTGACTCTGACTCAACTGACAACTGCCTGTTTCTGCTGCTCACCAGGAGCGGACCAAGAAGATGTTGCTGGAGCTGCAGTTGGATCTGGAGGACACCGGGGGAGACGTGCAGGTCATCCCCATCTCCGCTCTCAAGGTCTGTTAGCTCGCTGTCACTCTCTGTACAGTCAGAACTTTGGTATCTCTAGATCGTCGTCAGTCTGACTGATCTTTGGTATCCTATAGATATGATGTTTGTTATTCTGTCAGTATGAAATGATTACTAATATATACATCAATCAAAGATCAACACTCTTAGGAGATGCTTTGACTATTTTGTTGTTTTCTGCAGGGCACCAACCTGAGCTTGTTGCAGGAGGCAATCGTGACACAGGCTGAGTTGATGGAACTGAGGGCTGACCCTAAGGGACTGGTGGAGGGGAGGGTAGTGGAGTCCAAAACAGACCCAGGGAGAGGGTAGGTGTAGACTGGTAGCAGGGTAGGGTTAGTGAACTGAGGGCTGACCCTAAGGGACTGGTGGAGGGGAGGGTAGTGGAGTCTAAGACAGACCCAGGGAGAGGGTAGGTGTAGACTGGTAGCAGGGTAGGGTTAGTGAACTGAGGGCTGACCCTAAGGGACTGGTGGAGGGGAGGGTAGTGGAGTCCAAGACAGACCCAGGGAGAGGGTAGGTGTAGACTAGTAACAGGGCAAGGGCGGTGAACTGAGGGATGACCTAATATTGACTAATGAGTGGAGGGTAGTGGAGACCTGTACCATGTAGTCTGTTGTTTCCTGTCATGTATCCTGTATGTTTCTGTATCAAACCATGTGCCATCTTTTCATAACTCAATCATGAACTAAGTTTTCTCCTGTACTCTGCCATGCATCCTGCATATATCCTGTATGATATACCCTGTTTGTAACATGTTTTCTGTTCCACGTCATGTTACCACTATCTTGTATCTAACTGCACATGCTGTAAATCTGTCTGCAGAAAGCTGGTTACGGCGGTGGTGCAGCGAGGGACGTTGAAACGTGGAGATCTGCTTGTAGCAGGGACAAGCTGGGCTAAGGTCAGTAGACTATAAACATTGGATGTAATTATTACATCCAACACCTTCAGGAAATAAGTCTATCTGTCAATGCCAGCATGTTTTACCTTCTGCCTTGTCCTGAGTATTAGTACTCTAAATTTCCTTGTTCTGGGACAATGCTACATTTACTCCACATAGATTTGGTAATGTTTGCAATGAGGCAGTTCACTGTGGCGAATCAAAGTTCCAAAACTCACTGGTCCACATCTTGTATGTCTACCTTGTAATGAATACTCTTTCAGGTGAGGGGGATGTTTAACGACCAGGGCAAACCCCTCCAGGAGGCAGCGCCCTCTACCCCAGTGGAGATCATCGGCTGGAAGGATCTGCCCAGTGCGGGGGATGAGATCCTGCAGGTTCCCTCCATGGTGGGTCCACTTATATATTTACAGACTTATCATATGTCTTTTACCACATGGTACCTAGAATCTGTTGCAGTTAGGGTACTTTTCCAAAAAGGGGTGATGTGAGAAGTTTTGTTCGGACATAAGGACTTGCCTGTCTTTTCTGTTGTGTGCAATTGATGCACTTTAAATGACTCTAGAACGGCTCTGTAGGATGTCATGAGTATAAAACATTTTATATTCCAAGATGTCTTGTATATATGTAATATGTTGTGCATATTGAGAGGATATCTTGGATCAATTGTGAACATATTCCGGATGTCTTGTGTCGGTTGTATTTATATTCTGGATATCTTGTACATGTCCTCTCTCTGCAGGAGGTGCTGAAGGAAGCTGTATCTTGGCGCGAGGCGCAGCTGCAGAACCAGAAGCTGGAGGAAGACCAGCTGCACATTGACGTGAAGCGGGAGGAGCACGAGCAGCTGTACCAGGAGAAGCTGCAGAAGAGACGCGAGACTGGCCGCAAGAGGGCGCGGCCCGGACCCAAACAGAAGGAGACCATAGTACAACACGAGGGGCCGCAGCTCTCTCTTATTCTGAAAGGTTAGTGTCTGTTTGTGTGACAGAACAGGATTTATATGTATTGTTTAGCCTTTCTAAGATTTCTGTTTTCTTTTGATTAATGCATTGGTGTTACCATAAGTTTTACCATGTTGGGTTTAGAATAAACTTTAGGGTTAAAGATATGATTAATGGTTAAAGTATGTACTTTGTTAGCTGTTAAAGTGTTAGTTTAGTATTTTGCTAAGTGAAATTCCTGTGAAGCTATTTTGATGACACATCACGTCCACCTAGGTGATGTAGATGGGTCGGTGGAAGCAATCCTGGATACCCTCGACACGTACCACTCCAAGCTGTGTCGTCTCGACCTCGTACACTACGGGGTCGGCAATGTCACAGAGTCGGATGTGCAGCTAGCTGAAGCCTTCAGTGGTGGGTATTCAATGCTCTTAACAACTGTATTGCGAGACAGCAACCTGCTACAGTGATGTAATGAATAACTGTTTTATGAAAGAACTAGCACTGAAATAAGTAATGCTAGAAAAGTTATATGAGCATTAGTGAATGTCATGTCAATACTCAGAACCAGGGTCCCGTTGCACAAAACACTAAGGTGATCTTAAGTCACTAAGGTTTACCTTAGTGTTAAGTTGTTTTGTGCAACATCCTTAGATTAATAATCTTTAATGTGCACTGTAACCCAGAGTATCCCTACCATCCCTACAGGCGTGATCTACGGGTTCAACGTGTCTGCCCCCGCCCCTGTGGTGAAGGCTGCACGAGACAGGTCTGTCTCCATCCGCACCCACAACGTCATCTACAAGCTGTTTGATGACCTTGTGTCCAGTCTCTCGTCCAAACTGCCCATCGTCCAGGAGGAGGATGTCATCGGTATGGCGTTAGTGTAGTTAGGCGTAGTTAAATGTAGTTAGGTGTAGTTAAATGTAGTTTGATGTAAACATATGAAATGAAGAGCAGTTAGATGTAGTTAGAGGTAGTCAAGGTTAGTTTATTGTAGATAGGCAATTAGGCATACTTAGATGTAGTTAAGTTTTGTTAGGTGAAGTTAGTTGTAGTTAGATAATCAAAAGTTGAATCAACTTCCTGGTAAGGCATCGCTGATTAAGGTTAGTCTTTCCAAACTTTCAATGTCAAGGATTCTGTGGCAAAACTTGATTGTCCAATGCAATATGTCTTATGAAAAGTACAACATGTTGCCTAAGAAGGCATTGCACTCAAACTATGAACACTGACTTTTAAGAGCAAGATTTATATTAGCCAGAGATTTTTGCCTTAACTTAGCTTAAGAATATTGATGCATGTTTAATTATCATACGCGCTCCCTGATATGACCAGAGTGTCCAATAACAATCCCCTACCTGTTACAGGCGAGGCAGAGGTCAAGGCAGTGTTTCAGGTCACCGAGGGACGCAGGAAGGTGGGCGTCGCCGGGTGTCGGTGTGTCCGCGGAACTCTTAACCGCAAACATCTCTTCAAGATCATCCGGGCAGGAGATGTCATCTATGATGGTCAGTTCTTGATTGTAAATCTGTTGCAGTGGTCCTTAATTACCGATATATCACACTGAAAATTTCCTTTCTGTAAGACAGTTCTATATGATAAAGGTGTTAACTTTTGGTTTACTTAAATAAACTGTTTCCAGAGTACTGAGGGTTAAGGCCAATCACTTACTGGTAGTTGCAATACAGCAAGTGCTCTTTAGTAAGGTCGACTATTACATGCTGTGATATTGTTGAAGTGGACTCTGGTATCACTATGGTCATATTTTTTATTTGTACTTTGTAAACCTTGGTTAGAACAATATTCTTGAAAACCTCACACCAATGTACACTTACATCAATGTTTACATAAAACAAATGCCCACACTTTGTTATATGTACAGCTATGATTACCAAATCGAAAGAGACTTTTCTATTTGCTGTAGTTGAGTTCATTGATTACACCAATGACCCATGCTTGAATAATGCTGAGACACAATTTATAAATGTTTGATAAGAAGTTGTTCATCACATCTCAATACAGGTGAACTGTCGTCCATGAAGCACTTCAAGAAGGAAGTGGATGTGGTGAAGACAGATGTGGAATGTGGGCTGAGTGTGGATGCGAAGGATGTGGACTTTCAGCCTGGCGACCATGTGGTGTGTTACCAGGTCCGAGAAGTCGAACAGGAGATTGACTGGCAGCCGGGATTTTGATGAGGATTGATTTAGGAAATATTTTACTTTTGCTTAGAATTATGTATAATAAAGAAAACGGTGTTTTGTTAAGTATGTACAAATGATGAGCAAGTTGAAGAGACAATTACAATTTGTGTATGCAATGTTCATTAAAATTACCTGGGCCAAAATTGTCAAGCTATTGATAAATATACTGACCTATTTGTCAGTATTTGACCCTAGAGAGCAGGATTAAGTTCAGAAGTTAAGTTGACTTCTTCTCCAGATGCAAAAATCTAGAATGTTCAAACTTTGTGTACATTTAAGAAAAAAAGGGATACCATCAACAAGTTATTTAAAAATGTTATTAAACAGGATATTGTTCAGTGTTCTATTTGTCTTTCATCAAATTTAGTATTTTATCATTATCCCTTGATTGATTACACTGTCAAACATTTAATGAACTAGCAAACGGGTCTTGGGGACGGACACCCTGCTGACATTGTGACATCATGTTTAACAATTATGAAGTCACGATTCATTCCATCAGCGTGTGATATGTTATAAGTGTTGATATCTTCAATGAACAAGTATTAAATTTGATTATCAAATTATGTACACTAAAATGCTGACACTATTGTAGAGGTGACGACGAGAATACAACAATTGGAAATGAACTTTGATTTTGTTTTTTTTAATGGCGACATCATACGCTCATGGTTTTTTTAGCTCACCTTTACAAAGTAAATGTGAGCTTATGTCATGGCGCTTCGTCCGTCGTCCGTCTGTCTGTCCGTCCGTCCGTCCGTCCGTAAACTTTCACGAAAAAGACTACTCCTCCCAAACGAATTCAGATATCATTCTGAAATTGTAGTATGTTATACCCATGGTGATTCCCCACAGAAAGGTAGACGTTTCAGTTTTGAGAATCCAAGATGGCCGCCATGACAGCCATATTAAATTTTCAATTAGATTTCATGAAAAAGACTACTCCTTCTAAACGAATACAGATATCATTCTGAAATTGTAATATGTTATACCCATGGTGATTCCTCACAGAAAGGTAGACGTTTCAGTTTTGAGAATCCAAGATGGCCGCCATGACAGCCATATTGAATTTTCAATTAGATTTCATGAAAAAGACTACTTCTTCTAAACGAATACAGATATCATTCTGAAATTGTATTATGTTATTATCATGGTGATTCCTCACAGAAAGGTAGACGTTTCAGTTTTGAGAATCCAAGATGGCCGCCATGACAGCCATATTGAATTTTCAATTAGATTTCATGAAAAAGACTACTCCTTCTAAACGAATACAGATATCATTCTGAAATTGTAGTATGTTATACCTATGGTGATTCCGCACAGAAAGGTAGACGTTTCAGTTTTGAGAATCCAATATGGCCGCCATGGCAGCCATATTGAATTTTCAATTAGATTTCATGACAAAGACTATTTCTCCTAAACCAATCTAGATATCATTTTTATATTGTAGTATGTTATACCTATAGTGATTCCGCACAGAGAGGTAGACGTTTCAGTTTTGAGAATCCAAGATGGCCGCAATAGCAGCCATATTGACTTTTCAGCTGCAGATGACACATCATTATTATTAAATTTTAAGCTTTCATCAAGTGATCACTGGCACCATATAAATTCTCTAATTTGAACTTACTAATCATAATATTATCTTAAATATAGAATATTTAAGATTGTCGTGCAAGTTGTTCTATATTTTTAAGTCTTTCTAAAAAAAATTAAGATGAAAGACAAACATAATTGATTAATTTGTTTAAAATCTTTATGGCAACTAGCTGCAAAAACCAAATCACATTAAACATGTTAAATTTTAAACAATGGTATTTCCCTTTTATTCCTTTAAATACCACACATAAGGGGTCAACCAGAGTTCAGATATTCCACTATGCTGTCCAATACACATCCCAAGGCAGGCTGCTAGCATCACAGTGTCAGCTGCTGGTCTGTTGCATAATCAACCTGACCCAATTGATATGGTAGAGCATTATGCTATATGGCCATGGCCCATGTGTATGCAATAAAAGTTATGGACTTGTATTCTCATGACAGTGATAATATTCTCATGACAGTGATATGTTCTTTCTAAGAATAACAACTTACACAAAACTTGTCTACAATAAGCTTTGTGTTTAGCAATCTACATGATAAGTTGATGTGGAATAAATATGCAGATGAAAATCGAAAAGGGTTTAGTAAGAAAAATAAGGAAATTTGATTTGTCATATCTCTCTGTTGATTTGACAATGCAAAAATGTTTACCATTATAGTACTGTATGAGTGTTAAATAAATTGATACTTTAATGAAAGACATCTCATGGTCACTTGACATGTAAATATTATGTGAACAAAATAAACGTGTCTTATGCATTGCTGTGTTTATGACTTTCCTCTCAATCAGTCATTCATTTTCCTTGAAAAATCTGTACTTTTGGGATTCTCAATATCCCATGCAGCATAACCATCAGTGAAATAATCTTGAAATCATATTAATGATTCACTACAAAACAAATGTAAGTGCCCACCATCCTGTAAGTAATGAATGACATTTAAATGGATACACCTAAACCAATCAACATATCATAATGAAATTAATACGGATACCCACATAAAAGTAGCATTTTGAAGATTAAAAAGTACAAGATGGTCACCAATTCAGCCATAGATATACAAAAAAGTTATACAAAAACCTACTGCTTGTTAACTTATCATGGTTATATCATTCGTGTTTTAATGTTTGTTCAAGCTCTAGTCGTTTCCAAAAGAAGACTAGTATTTTAAAAGATAAAAAAATCATGATGGCAGCCATAATCAATTATATAAAAGATGGTTACATGTATAATTAAACCAATACCACATCATTCATTTTAAGGTGAGCTTCTGTACCCTCGGTACTTTTATTTCATCTGGCCTGTAAGGCATGGCGTCCGGTCATCCATAAACTTTGTGCATTTTCGACTTTTTCTCCAGAAGCATTAGGCCTAGAAATCTGAAATTCTTGTAGGGACTTGGCTAGTGAGGATTATAATTTATGGCTTTGGTGGCCTGGGGGCTCTGTTGCCCCTAACAAGGGTCACAGGGGCCACAACCTTAAAACCTATTTTCATCTTCTCCAGAACCATGGCCCCTTATAAGCGTCACAGGGACCACACCCTCAAAACCTATTTTCATCTTCATCTCTAGAATTTAAGGCCTAGAAAGCTGAAACTTTGTGTACAGACTCCTTAGTAATCAGGATTCTAAATTGTACATTTGGTGACCCTGTGGGCCCTTACTAAGATGGGGAACCACAATTACCACACCCTTACAGGTAAGCAAAAATTGATATGAAGCCTGAGAGCTACTGAGCCAATGGCTTAATTTTTAGCTCATCTGGCCTGTAAGGCCCGATGGGCTTATGGCATGGCATGTTGTCCGGCGTCCGTCCGTCCGTCCGTCCCTCCGTCCGTCCATCCGTCCGTCCGTAAACTTTGTGGAATTTCGACTTCTTCTCCAGAACCATAGGGCCTAGAAAGCTGAAACTTTGTGTACAGACTCCTTGGCTAGTGAGGATTATAAATTGTAGCTTTGGTGGCCCTGTGACCCCTAATAAGGGCCACAGGGGCCACACCCTAAAAACCTATTTTCATCTTCTTCTCCAGAACCATGAGGCCTAGAAAGCTGAAACTTTGTGTACAGACTCCTTGGCTAGTGAGGATTATAAATTGTAGCTTTGGTGGCCCTGTGACCCCTAATAAGGGCCACAGGGGCCACACTCTAAAAACCTATTTTCATCTTCTTCTCCAGAACCATGAGGCCTAGAAAGCTAAAACTTTGTGTACAGACTCCTTGGCTAGTGAGGATTATAAATTGTAGCTTTGGTGGCCCTGTGACCCCTAATAAGGGCCACAGGGGCCACACCCTAAAAACCTATTTTCATCTTCTCCAGAACCATGAGGCCTAGAAAGCTGAAACTTTGTGTACAGACTCCTTGGCTAGTGAGGATTATAAATTGTAGCTTTGGTGGCCCTGTGACCCCTAATAAGGGCCACAGGGGCCACACTCTAAAAACCTATTTTCCTCTTCTTCTCCAGAACCATGAGGCCTAGAAAGCTGAAACTTTGTGTACAGACTCCTTGGCTAGTGAGGATTATAAATTGTAGCTTTGGTGGCCCTGTGACCCCTAATAAGGGCCACAGGGGCCACACTCTAAAAACCTATTTTCATCTTCTTCTCCAGAACCATGAGGCCTAGAAAGCTAAAACTTTGTGTACAGACTCCTTGGCTAGTGAGGATTATAAAGTGTAGCTTTGGTGGCCCTGTGACCCCTAATAAGGGCCACAGGGGCCACACCCTAAAAACCTATTTTCCTCTTCTTCTCCAGAACCATGAGGCCTAGAAAGCTGAAACTTTGTGTACAGACTCCTTGGCTAGTGAGGATTAAAAATTGTAGCTTTGGTGGCACTGTGACCCCTAATTAGGGCCACAGGGACCAGACCCTAAAAACCTATTTTCATCTTCTTCTCCAGAACCATGAGGCCTAGAAAGCTGAGACTTTGTGTACAGACTCCTTGGCTAGTGAGGATTAAAGATTGTAGCTTTGGTGGCACTGTGACCCCTAATAAGGGCCACAGGGGCCACACCCTAAAACCTATTTTCATCTTCTTCTCCAGAACCATAAGGCCTAGAAAACTGAAACTTGTCGCCTATATACTTAATTTTATGATTGGTGACCCTGTGGCCTTTACAAAGGGGGAATCACATTGGCCACACTCTACAGCAGAATTGATGATGAAGCCTAATGAGCTACAGAGCCAATGGCTCTATTTTTTCGATGTGGCCTGACAAGTGGAATCCAAGTCCATATAGTGTTATTTGTGGTGCTCATTTTCTCGAGACCAACTACATGAAATCAACAGTACATTTTAAGACATACCATTTCTCAAATTAAATCTAATTGATAACTGTTTTGACTTTATTGAATAGCAATAACGTTTGCTTTAATAGTTCAAATAGTAACCAAATCAAAACCGATCCAGTATATCTTGAAATTAAATAAAAATATTAGGAGGCAGGTTTATGATAAGAAATCCGAAAGAGAGGGGAGAGCAGGTTTCCAGGGCAAACTGACCGAACTTCGGACACTTTTGATTAGTAGCTGACGCAGTTATACGTGCAATATCTATATGTCATTTGTTTCAAAGTGTTTCTTTGCAATCTGTCTTGATATATATTTCTCTTGATAAACATTTCTTTTATCGTACCTATTTCCCAACTTACTTTTTCGGACAGGGGCAATAAACCGGTTCATGGAGGAAATTGGCAAAATATTTGTTTTCATGTAAATGCTTGCACAAATTTCAGGAAATGTAGGAAGCGCCAAAAGATCATATGCGTTATTTGTTTTAAAAGAGAAACTACTATATAATCAAACTCCGGTAAATATTTGCAATTAAAAAGTGAATTTAGAAGAAAATATCGGGATTTTCGAAATATATGAAAATGACCTTGGTTCGGACAGTGTTGACCATGGTTTGGACACTTATAAACTTTCTTTATAGAGAATTGAAACACATTTTTAAGCAACGAGTGTATAGAATTGGTATCAGACGAACGAAAGTGAGTCTGATACCAAATTCTATTCGCGAGTTGCTTAAAAATGTTATCACATTACCATGAGTTTAGTATTTTATTTATTACTCAACTCTCATATCAATATTTATGTAAACAAATCGTCAAAACAAGAATCAGCTAACTTGGAACAGTCGGGGAAACCAGCGTATGAATTTCCATGAGTCCAAATAAAATAGTTCGCTATTTTTTGGATGTTTACACATAATGTACGCCTATAAACATGAAACAAAGTATTTTTGTGAAAAATATTTTATTATCAAAAGATGCATTGATAAAATAAACACTAAGAAGCAACGAAAACTGTCAACACATCATGCACTCACAAAGTGACGTCATCAGATCGCCAAGTGACGTCATCGGAATGTGTCCTGTTTCTAGGTCACGCTATGTAGGCGAACAGTGTCAACGACAACGATTGGTTGATTGATTACATTGACATGAGTTACTGAATGTGTTGATAGAATCGGGAGATAGAACTTGGGGAAAGGTAGTTAAACGATAACATGTTCGGATTTCGTGCTTGTGGAGGAAAGCGACGGTTTTGGTGGCAATGAAGCAAGTAAACAGTCGAAACACCATGTTTATGTTACGATAGGCAGGGGAGGCAACACCGCTTGCGACGGCACAGAAGGTGGACAAGTGATTAAGCGAAGGATGGATTTGTGATGATTACCAAAAAGATCTATAATGTAAAAAAACCCGCTTTGAAAATATTCTTTCACATAAATAACCCTTTTGTTGAGAATGTAAAATTTGTCAGTCGCCATTTATAAGTCACGTGATTGGACAATGTCATGTGACGTTCAAAAGTAGTTCCGTTTCTTTGCACGAGATGGTAACCCACATGTGTGTTACCAACTCATTGTTATCTAATGAGTGATCTCACCACGGTTGAGTAATAAAACTCATTATCAACCAGATTCATTTGCAACAGTTCCCTTTTGGTATATACTACTTTTTGTAAAAATCTATATTGAAAATCAAGAAGTTTAACATCTTTAAGGCCATGTCTATAGTAATTAAAAGTTTTGTGCCAGTCAAATTCAGTCATTAAATAATTGTTCCCACTTTTCACAACTCTTAAGTTTGTCATGATTATAAATCAGCTTCTGATAGAATAATCTTGAGCCTTTTGTAGAGTTCAACAGATTTCTTTGGTAAACATTTGTATAAAAATTATAACAGGAAATTTGTCCTGTCTGTCTGATAACACATTTCCAATTTTCAGGCAAGATGTGTAGAAGATAGTTATAATCAAGTGATGTCCCTCTTATTTTGTATTTTGTCTTTATCTCATTAAAAGACATGAAACCATGTTCATTACATAGGTCTTTAATGGTCAAGATGCCCATACTGGCCCAGTGTTTAATAATAGGTTGAGGATTCTTGAAATTATGACTTTAAGCCATAATGGCTCTGCAAGGATATAGTCAATGTTGTCCATTTCAACATTCAACTTTTTACGAAAGTTATTCCATGCTTTTAAAACCTCTTTCCAAAAAGGGTTAATTTGTTTGTCGACATTTGCACCATATTGAAAGGAATGTCACTTGGATTACTGTCAAGTGAGTTTTTACAATATAATCAAAGAGTAGATAATTTCAGAGCATAGATAAAATGTTTTTATATCAACCATACCTAATCATCCTTCAGTACTTAATCTTTTCATTGTGCCTCTTTTTATTTTATCCCTTTTATCATCCCAGGTAAAGTTAAAGAATCATAGTTCCAAAGATTTAATAAAGTCTTCTGGAGGATTTGGCAATGAGCTGAAGATATGTACTAATTTAGAAAGGGCTAATGTCTTTATGACTGTAATTTTCCCAATTAATGTTAAATTTCTTTTTCTCCACACTGCCAATAGCCTGTTTATTTCTTCATGTCTTTTACTGGTATCGATCACCCATAAGTTAGCCAGATTTTGTGTAAATTTGATTACAAGTACTTCAAAATCCCCATTAAACCATTCAATTTTCAAATTTGGACACAGTGTCTTTTTGCTACCTGTCATTGAACCAATCCAAATTGCTTTAGTCTTGTCAATATTGATTTTTAAACCTGACATCTTATAAAAGATGTTTAATGTTTCAATAGCTGCATCTAGACTCTCAGCTGTACCGTCAAGAAATAGTTCTGTGTCATCAGCATATTGACCCAACTTGTATTCTTTATCATCAATAACAATACCCTTTATCTTGTCATTATTTCTTATCATACAACCCAAGATTTCAGCTACAAAGAGAAATAAATATGGTGGAAGGAGATCACCTTGCCTTCAACCCCTTTCATTTTCAAAAACTTCAGATAAGTGGCCATTTTGAGTCACACAATAAGTTGTGTGATAAGTTAGTACATTAATCCAGTCTATCATTTGTGGACCAAAACCAAACTTGTGGAGGACTAAATTGATAAAATCTTTAGGAACTGTATCATAAGGCTTTTCAAAATCAATGAGTATCAATAGACCTTTCATATTTCTTGTTTTAGTTTCAAACATAATGTCATATAATATTCTTGTATTTTCACTGATATTTACCTGGGATAAATCCAGTTTGATTTTCATGTATAAGTAAATCCAAAGTCTTTTTTAAGCGGTTTGTTATACATGTGCTAATAATTTTATAATCAGCATTCAGAAGAGTAATTAGCAGCAGCGCGATAACTTGAAAAGTTTTTGTGCTATGAAGCTCTAACTTTGTATATATCATCCTTGGACAAGTAAAAAATTTTGAAAAGGTTTCAGCTACAATCCGTTGAAGGTCAAGGTCACAGCAAGGTCACGACTTTAGCATGGTTTAGCGAAAATGCTTAATTTTAACTATGAACACTTTTAATCAATACATGATTGTTATACTCAATGAAAAGTGTTCAATGATTGTGTGACCTTGAAGGTCAAAGGTCAAGGTCATGAGATATGAGTTATTGCAATATGCACTAAATTTGGGTATAACTTTATCCCATTTAGCTTTTCAGAACTCATGAACATGTCTAAATGTGAACACTTCCAGGGAATCATTATGACATGTTCACTTTCAAGTTCAAAGGTCAAGGTCACAAGTTATAAAGTCCCTACATAATTCCTTGTAAACGCGATAACTTGAAAAGTTTTTGTGCTATGAAGCTCTAACTTGGTATATATCATCCTTGGACAAGTTAAAAATTTTGAAAAGATTTTGGCTACAATCCATCAAAGGTCAAGGTCACAGCAAGGTCATGACTTTTAACTATGATTACTTTTAATCAATACATGATTGTTATACTCAATAAGAATTGTTCAATGATTGTGTGACCTTGAAGGTCAAAGGTCAAGGTCCTGAGATAATCAATTCCTAGTCAACACGACAACTTGAACAGTTTTTGTGCTATGAAGTTGGGATTTTGTGTATTTTATCTCTTGAGAAGTACAACATTTTCAAAAAGTTTTGGGTACGAACTGTCGAAGGTCAAGGCCATGGCAAGGTTAACATATATGGAGAAATTGGATTAAATTAACTTTTAGCACTTTATTTCATTACATTAATGTTATACTCAATGAAATGTGTCCATTGATTGTGTGACTTTGAGTTTCCAAGGTCAAGGTCACGAGAAAATGCCCAATTTGGTGAGGCCTGTAAAAGGCGGAACAGAGTAAGGCGAAACCCGAAAGTTTCGTGGCTGCTTTGCTTTTGCGGTGTCCCGCAAACGCTAATCTAGTTGGTATCCAATTTTTTAATAAAGTTCTATCTTTATTAGCTTTGGGTAAACAGGTTATAACCCCACTTTTCATCCTTCCTAGCAGAAATTTCATTAACAAATCTGAAAATCCATCCCTTAAGGTCTTTCCAGAAGAATTTGAAAAAATCAATAGGGAATCATCTATTCCTGGGCTTTAGTTATTTTTCATGTTTTTCCCTGCTAAGGTAATCTCATCAATGTTGATATCTTCTTCGGGTTCTTTCCTTAGTTTAACATTTAATGATGGTGTGTTAACATGTGCTAAGTTTATATTATCATCTAGATCATCATATGATGAATAGAGTTTCTCAAAAAAAGTTCTTAATTGTTTTAAAATATTGTTGCAATCTGTAATCTCTTCATTTTTTTCGTTAATAATCTTATTTTTTTGATTTGTTGACATAAACTCTTTTTTTCAAGATATTTTGTGGGCTTTTCTCTCTCTTCATACCATAAAATCCTATTTCTTATTTTAATACCTTTCAATTCTTCTTCCTTTATCTGTTCCAATTCAATCTTAAGTTTCGATAGTTCCGAAAGCGAAGCCTCAACTATATTTTGAAAGTTTGCCTTATATTATCTTCACAATTTTTAAATTTGATTTCCAATTCTTTTGTCCGATTATTTCTGTCTTTCTTCAGATATGTTGCAAAAGAAATAGTTTTGCCTCTAACTTTCATAAGGAAAGTTTCCAAAAATACACCTTCACTTATTGTTAATTTCACCTTGTCATTGTTGTCAAAATTAATAGAGGCAGAATGATCAGTTTTATAACCCGTTAAATATCAGAGTTCAAAGTAATATCAAATATATCTTGTGAAATAAAAAAATAGTCAAGCCAATGTTTCCTTGGATTCTTCTTCCACCATGTAAATTTTCTATCAAGTTTGTTTAATTTTCTCCATACATCCAAAAGGTCATTATTTTCTAAAGTTTTAATAACAACATCTCTTGATTTTGGATTATTTAAGTGTTATAGTTTTCTAGATCAATAGTAGGTTCTAGAACAAAATTCCAATATCCTACAATAACTAAAGAATTATTGTCAAAAGAAAAAATGTTTAAAAAATGTTGTCTTCAACTATAATGTCAGCAATGATATAATTCCCTTCAATAGTACTACGGTATGTATAGTGGGATCTACATCGTTATTAAAGAGGATTGCGACCCTCCTGGCAATTGATCTGAAAGGTGCAATACTTGATTGTAAGCCCCATTCATTTCGCAAAATATTAACATCATCTTTAGCTAAATTGATATCTTGTCAACAAATGATGGAATAACCTTTTTTTCGATAAATATTCATTACTTCCCTTCTTTTGTTTTTATCCCCGAGTCCTCTACAATTTGTTGAAATCATTATCTTTTTGATATTACTATTTGTCATTTATCATAAAAACAATTTTTTTGAAAGGCTGTAGATGTGAAGAGTAGAACAAAGTGGGTTAGGATGGTCAGGCAGGTGTTTTAAATCAAAATCAAAATAAATGAATACAAAATTAAAAAGCCTTTGTGTCAATACTTTGAGATGTGTATCTAGGTATATGACCAATAACAGACATTGAGCAGTCATTAATTCCAATCTAAGTAGAAATAGGAATATTCACACAAGTTCTTTTAGTACAGAATGGGAACAGTTTTTTTTTAAATAGAAAGAAAGAAGATAATAGAAAAAATTAAAGATGAGAAAAAAAGAAGCATAAAAGCTAAGGAAAGTTGAGGCAAGCTCCTTGACTTTAAACTATCCTGTATGGATTTGATCATCCTTGGCAGAAATGACAGAATATTGAATCTTTAAACTAGTTTCTACAATTCCTAGCGGTTAGAACAATCGAAAAAAAAAGTATTTTTATTTATGAGACAATAAAGGTATAGTTTTTAGAGTAGAGTCGTGCTATTCCGTTCACCGAAGAAAGGAGCACTTGCGGCGTTGTTGCAAATTATATCAACCTCACTATTAAAGTCATGTTCAAACAACCCGAAGTGCTGAATGATCTTAAAAATATATTCTTCTTTTATTTTAAACAGAGTAATTCATTTATTTTGTGTATCAACGAATGTATCAGCTATATCACTGTTCGAAAATTCCGCACACTTGCCTTGTAATTCCGTACACGAAAGCTGCCTATTCCGTACACCTGCCGAAATATGCGTTAATTTTATTAAATAAACATAGATTGTTAAAGTTATATGATCTAAAACAATCTTCAAGACGTATGTAACAATGTTTTTATTCTATTATACATGTATCTGACCAAACAGCAACGTTGTCTCAAACACGTATGTATGATAACATATAGTTTACCAGCAGTGATGAAATTTATCCCATTTTCGTGATAACTGTATACAGAGAATGTCAGTGGTCAATTTCAAAGTCATAAATAATACTAACAGTTTGACTTTATTTGCGATGCAAATATAATTTCCATGCATCACAAGCAAAAGAAGAATATTTTTGCATATTTTTTTACAATCTCTTGACAGTCATTTTTTGTAGCGGAACAATTAAATCTGGACTTGGCTCCTAGATTGGTAGATGGGTTTGACCTCTATTTATTACGGTTTTTATAAGATAATTTGAATTTAAATAATCACATATGGCAATATACATGTACAAAATCAAAATTAGATGTCATTAATTATCTTTTAAAGTTTTGTTACGAAAAGCCATAGATTTCGCATTTTTCCTTTTAAAAATCTTAAACTGATACTATCCTGTTTATTAATGTATGTTGTAAAGCAAATCTAACTAATTCAAAGTGGCAAAGTTGAAATTTAGAAATGAAAGTTTTAAAAAGTTTTAGGCGTGAAAATCATGTTCTGTTTGGTGGCAATGAGAGGGTTAAACGGAAAATCGGTGTACGGAATAACAAGCTCCCTGCAAAAGCAGTTAATTTAGCTGCGTGCTATTCCGTACACATTTGTTAGGTCTTATTTCGTTTTTAAAATACAGTATTTTGATTCAGGTATGACATTAAAATGTTTATTATGTCCCAAAGATGTTATCCCAATGATTTTATTCTCTATAAAAGTTCATATTATTTAAGGAAAGGTCCGAATAGCGTAAAGTAATGAACGACCTTGAATGACAATAATTATGAAGGCACAGGGACATGTATCGCTTAAATACAGCGTTAGAAAGACATACATACTCATAGACCCTACCCTAATACTATATATAAGGATAGTATTAGGGTAGGGTCTATGAGTATGTGGCTCTCGTCATTTGTTGAATATATTTTACAAGTAGCCAATTACATGAAAGGAAAATATCGTCCTAGTTACTCAAATCGAAAATTTTACAGCTATGATTGTCGAAAAGCTAAGATAGAAGCTACAAAGAGTCTTAGATACTTTAGAAAAGTTAGAACCGTGACCAATAAAATTACATACTGTAACTTAATAAACCAATATAGAAGCAAATGTAGACAGTGGAGGAAATCGACGTAACAATTTAAAGCCACGAAGCTGTATGAATATAGAACAAATTCTGAATTATTTTGGAAAGAATTACGAAGTATTGCCACTAAAAGAACTCCCAGTGCAGATATATGTAGTGAAACATGGTATGATCACTTTAAGACTATTTTTGATAGAGCTGAAGTTGAAATTGACGATAACACAGAGTTTCAAACATGTTCGAGTGTGGAGATGAATGTTAATGAAAAACAGATATTAGAATCTCCAATTACTGAGGTCGAAACAAGAAAAGCCTTTAAAAAGGCAAGCTTGGGGCCACCCGCGGTTATGTATCACTATATATAGCCAAGAGTAGCTTAAGGTTAGGAAGGACGGGGTCGGGGACTTTTACTTGAATAAATTGTTCCAATCTGAGACGCATCTTCTTTGCTCTTTGTTTTGTATGTACATAGTAAAACATCTCATTCGTTCGGCTTAATTCCACCTAATGAGAGATACGTCTCCTATCTCTATTATGATATCAATTTTTAAACATTAATACGTTAATTCAAATTTATGTTGCTTAAAAGATAGCTGACGGTGAGTTTAATACAAGAGCCAGTGATTAATAAGAAGATAAATAGTTGCGCCAGTAAAATTTCCAGGATCCATTGTTAACCAATAGCCGCACATTTAGTTTTTAAAACCCGACGAAATTCCCATTGACTTTGAGGTTAATTACATGTTGCAAGAATAATTTTCCTTAATTGAGTGTTGATCGAATTACAGCCGAAAGTTGCTGATAAAGTTAGAAATGATCTCAGCTACAAGTTCATAATTTTTCAACCGAAAGATGAAATATAATTTCCTAATAGTACCAGAGATGGTTTCTTAGCTGTATGTAGCAAAATTACAATTTAGAGACTTTATCTCAATTAACGCAAATTATTTTTACAACAGGTTATTAACATAAAGTCTATGGGAATCTCGCATTTGGCCAGTTGCTGTACTTGCTGGCCTAGAAGCTTCGCCCCTTCGCAAGAGTGCACGATTTATGTAGGCCTATCTATTCTTAATGTGACGGAACATCGCTGTGCTTTAATGTTTTGTTTCCATTATTCTCTAAAATATCGCCGGCCAAAATTCATATAAATCGGTAACATTAATTTCAAAATTATCATTTAAGATATCTGAAATATTTTTAACAAACTCACATGAACTTCATTGTTGTCCACGGTCCCAGTTGTCTCCCTTGAACCGTGCTTGATGACAGACTGTGACAAGCGCTTGTTTCACATATGTACATATTTTGAAGACATTATGCGAATAATTTATACAATATTGTTGCATCACATTTTCTGTAATTAAAGAACTGGCCATGATTTTTGTCCATTTTTAGCTCACCTTTACAAAGTAAATGTGAGCTTATGTCATGGCGCTTCGTCCGTCGTCCGTCTGTCTGTCCGTCTGTCCGTCTGTCCGTCCGTCCGTCTGTCCGTCCGTAAACTTTCAGGAAAAAGACTACTCCTCCTAAACGAATCCAGATATCATTCTGAAATTGTAGTATGTTATACCCATGGTGATTCCTCACAAAAAGGTAGACGTTTCAGTTTTGAGAATCCAAGATGGCCGCCATGGCAGCCATATTGAATTTTCAATTAGATTTCACGAAAAAGACTACTCCTCCTAAAGGAATGCAGATAACATTCTGAAATTGTAGTATGTTATACCCATGGTGATTCCTCACAAAAAGGTAGACGTTTCAGTTTTGAGAATCCAAGATGGCCGCCATGGCAGCCATATTGAATTTTCAATAAGATTTCACGAAAAAGACTACTCCTCCTAAACAAATCCAGATATCATTCTGAAATTGTAGTATGTTATACCCATGGTGATTCCTCACAGAAAGGTAGGCGTTTCAGTTTTGAGAATCCAAGATGGCCGCCATGACAGCCATATTGAATTTTCAATTAGATTTCACGAAAAAGACTACTCCTCCTAAACGAATGCAGATAACATTCTGAAATTGTAGTATGTTATACCCATGGTGATTCCTCACAGAAAGGTAGACTTTTCAGTTTTGAGAATCCAAGATGGCCGCTAAGGCAGCCATATTTAATTTTCAATTAGATTACAGGAAAAAGACTACTCCTCCTAAACGAATCCAGATATCATTCTGAAATTGTAGTATGTTATACCCAATGTGATTCCTCACAGAAAGGTAAATGTTTCAATTTTGAGAATCCAAGATGGCCGCCATGGCAGCCATATTGAATTTTCAATTAGATTTCACGAAAAAGACTACTCCTCCTAAACGAATGCAGATATCATTCTGAAATTGTAGTATGTTATACCCATGGTGATTCCCCTCGGAACGGTAGACGTTTCAGTTTTGAGAATTCAAGATGGCCGCTATGGCAGCCATATTGAATTTTCAATTAGATTTCATGAAAAGACTACTCTTTCTAAACTAATCTAGATATCATTCTGAAATTGTAGTATGTTATAACTATGGTGATTCCGCACAGAAAGGTAGACGTTTCAGTTTTGAGAATCCAAGATGGCCGCGATAGCAGCCATATTGAATTTTCAATGAGATTTCATGAAAATGACTACTTCTCCTAAACCAATCTAGATATCATTTTCATATTGTAGTATGTTATACCTATAGTGATTCCTTCCACAAAGGTAGACGTTTCAGTTTTGAGAATCCAAGATGGCCGCGATAGCATCCATATTGACTTATCAGCTGCAGATGACACATCATTATTACTAAATTTTAAGCTTTCATCAAGTGATCACTCGCACTATATAAATTCTCTAATTTGAACTTACTAATCATAATTTTATCTTGAACATAGAATATTTAAGATTGTCATGCAAGTTGTTCTATATTTTAAGTGTTTCTAAAACATTAAGATGAAAGACAAACATAATTAATTAATTTGTTTTAAATAGTTATGGCAACTAGCTGCAAAAACCCAATGACATTAAACATCATGTTAGATTTTGAACAATGGTATCTCCCTTATATTCCTTTAAATACCACACATAAGGGGTCAACCAGAGTTCAGATATTTCTGTTGAGTCCACTATGCTGTCTAATACACATCCCAATACAGGCTGCTAGCATCATAATGTCAGCTGCTAGTCTGTTGCATAATCAACCTGACCCAATTGATATGGTAGAGCATTATGCTATATGGCCATGTGTATGCAATAAGAGTTATGGAAATTAGACTTGTATTCTCATGACAGCGATATGTTCTTTCTAAGAATAACAACTTACACAAAACTTGTCACTTGTTTTGTGTTTAGCAATCTACATGATAAGTTGATGTGGAAAGAGTTATTTTGCATCAGGTTCCAGTTCCTGTGTTTTACTCATATTTGTACCATTTCTATATCTAACAGCAGTTCTTCTTGACACAAAATCAATTTAGGACATAAGCTAACTATATTTTGTGAAATTTATATATTTTTCACAACAATTCATGTTCTCTCCCGTCAAGTCTATTAATACCACACATAAGGGCTTAGCCAGAGTTCAGGTTTACATGCTCAGCACACTAGGATGCTTCTCCAAATATACATACACAAAGCCAAATACACAAATTGCTACACTCTCCTTAAGGATCTGGGGCTAGCAGCCCTGCCTGCTTGTATATTGCATAGTAATCCTGACCTAATTGATTAATAGAACATAATGGACTTTATGGAAAGTATATAAATTGTCTTTATGAAAAGTATACTTGTATTCTATTAATAGTAATACTTTTTACAAATAACAATTTAAACAAGTCAAGAATCAGCTTTTGTGTACAACAAACTGCACGATGAGTTAATATTAACAAGTCAAGAATCTGCTTTTATGTTCAGTAATCTACATGATAAGTTAATAATAGAGGTATTTTGTATCAGGTTCCAGTTCCAATACCATGTGTTTTATAAATACCTGTAAAAATAAATGATAATTGTATCATGCTGAAGGGGTTCTGGGAACAACATGTCATCATAGAAGTCATTATTTTTCAATTAGATTTCAGGCCAAGTACTACTCCTACTAAATCAATTAAGATATCATTCTGAAAAAAGAGTATTTTTTTATATAGTGATTCCTGACAGAGACGCATTTATTTTAATATCAAGAATCCAAGATGGTCAATATGTCAATTATATTGAATTTTCAATTAGATTTCATGAAATTCATTGAAAAGAATACATTTCCTGATCAATCAAATCAATGTCATTATATTTGTATTGATATGCTTGTTGTAATATTTATCAACACTATAAATACAGTTACAAAAAACTGTATGAATCATCTTTATCTGCGAACAGCCTGAAGCATGACTGTTTTAATAAATCCTTTCCGTTTTACATAATTCCTGACACTTCATATATATGGCAAATAACAAACCGGTAGCCAGTGAGGGATAAATATACATTTTATAATCATCTATATCTGATTACGGTCTGAACAATGATTATCTAGATAATTATAATGATCATTCAATTCAAACAAATCCTTTTCAAAAGCATTTAAAATGATTAAATTTGTTCACTCCCAACACTAACTGTTTTTTAGTCCATTGTTCCCATGCAATTAATTTATTCCAAATTGAAAATTTTGGTTAATGAATAACAAATTATCTTTTATTTTGTTTGTCATGCTAATAAAAGATATGATTTAATATTCATCTTCAAAACTAATTGAACAGCTGTCTGAACAATTCTTTTTTTACAAAGTCTTTCTCACCAATTCTCTCTGTTAGTTAAGATACTTCAATAAACATATTACTGAGTTGACCTCCAGATTATTTCCATTGCAAACCTCTCTTCTACTACCCCCCCTTTCCCTCCTCCCCTTTTTTCTCCTGTCCTTCCATTGCAAACCTATCCCACATTCCTTCTATCCCCTCCCCTCCCCCAACCCTTTTCCCCATCTATCCTTCCAGCCCCTCTCCTGCAACTCTCCTCTAAAGAGTATATGTTTTGCATATTGAAATGAGGGGAGGACACTCACTATATGGAATAACAGTAACTTACATAAGAGGATAAGTTACATAAGCTACATGCAGGTGCAAGAGGTCATCATAGGTCATCATATCTAGTAATTAGCATAAACCCCCATGTTGCTAGCCTATTCTGACCAATCAGATTGCACTAACATAGGTCAAGATTTAAGATATTCAGAAATCTTCAGTTAGAATTACATGAGACATTGACCTGGACAGTTTACTTTGGCAATTGGACCTATCACTAGCTGAATTTGTGATTTGTGTCAGAGGGATATATTCCAAATGTTTATGTGCATCATCTTTTTAGTTCTTTGGAAGTTGAGAGTGTGACTAAATGAATACTCCTAAACCAATCAAGATATCATAATGAAATTAATACAGATGCCCACATAAAAGTAGCATTTTGAAGATTAAAAAGTCCAAGATGGTCACCAATTCAGCCATAGATATACAACAATGTTATACAAAAACCTACTGCTTGTTAACAAATCATGATTATATCATTCTTGTATTAATGTTTGTTCAAACTCTAGTGGTTTCCAACAGAAGAATAGCATTTTAAAAGATAAAAAAATCATGATGGCAGCCATAATCTATTATCATATAAAAGATGGTTACACAATTAAACCATATTACCACATCATTCATTTTAAGGTGAGCTTCTGTACCCTCGGTACTTTTATTTTATCAAGAAATTATTTTTATTTCACAATTTGCAATGACATTATCAAATGAAAATTATTGTTTTTAATCGTAAATGAAATAATACAATTGGTATGACAGTGACAATCACATATTCAAACTGTGGGTTTCTGAGATAACTTGAGAGGGAAGGTGTTGTAGATAACTTTTATCTCAAACTTAATCATGATAGAACATGGAAGGAGGAAACAAAACACAAGTTTAAAAAATATCTCTCAATTTCCAAAAAACAAATTCTGTTCAACAAATCCAATAAAATGCAAAATTATAGTCACATGGAAATACTGTTTCTTTTCTATTCAGTAATTTTCATTTTTCAAACATTTCGCAGGAAGTAAAATCAGTAAAAAGTCTCAAACATCGTTTCCTGAAGGCCTACAGTGCGTAAGGGTATTCCGGATCACGGGTATTCCGGATCACTTGCACGTACATTTGCAGCTAGAATTCATAGTTCTCAATGGATTTACTTCATTTATGCATCATTTTAAAGCTCTGACAGTGTTCTTTTATGATACCGATAAAGAGGACATCTAACATTGTGATAAACCTCCACCGGCGCTTCAGAAAAGCATATGTTATTTTGGATGGACCGTCTCAAATATCAATAGAAGCAAAATGCAAATTAATGATATTCCACAACATACATGCATGTTTTAACTATAATTATCAGGGGAAAGAATTCTAAAATGAAGATTACTATTTTAGAAATAAACAATGTTCGTGTCGACGTCATTCGGGTAGTTCCGGATCACCTGAATATGGGGCAATCTCGATACGACCAACTTGCTAAATTAGTGTCAATTTCTTAGGTACTCATACATAATAGAGGTACTAAGCTTATCAAACCTTTGCATTAACAAAGAAAATATGTTATATGTTCTTTCGTAATTTTTCTAAATCTATTCAGGGTTGGATTTAATTCTAATTCCGTGTCGAGTTGCATGCAACATGGTTTGAAAAGGAAATGCACTAAGAGTTAGACTATTAAAATATCTTTCTGGGTAGGCGCATGCAGCCGATGATTCCTTAGTGATCCGGAAGTGCCTGACACAATGCATGAAAATATTATCAAAAATCAAATATGTTAGAAATAGTAAATAAATCAGTCATTGGAATCATTGAAATCTTCGCGCTCAGCCGAAACACTGGTTGCCTTTTTGTACCGATGATGTTATAGACGCAATGAGATACAAACTTGTCAATTTGGAAAGAATTTACGGGATGTAATGTTAAACGAAACTGCATGTTCCATCGCTTCGGATTTTGCCAATTGGATCTCACGGCCATGCTTTGTCAGGAATATGAATACTGCAGTATAGAATTGGTTTGCAAACCAGTTTAATAATATTTTATCATACTTTATGGCGATACTTTCTTCGAAAGACACTTTTAATCGTAAATAAATCATCCATCAAGTTATGTTTTGAAACATGAAATTTTACAATGGCCTGTTCAGTGCCATTTTTCCGTGAAGCGATGAGATGCATTGAGTGAAGGATCAATCACTGACAAGGCGGGGCATTCAGCGATCGCGTTATAGTTAAGACAATTGTAGGAACCGAATTCCTAGTTGATACAACATTGGAATGTCGTTTCCGAATGTGGAATGCATAAAATACACCGAAATAACTACAAAACAGTTCATATGCATATGTAAAATTGATATTTTTAAGAGTGTAAACGCTGATCCATATATTGTTGAAAATATACGATATATTTTACATCAAAACATTATTATAATAATCAATTTCCAAATTAAAGCTTGCCAATTATTTCGTGCCACCCACATGGTCACGTGATATAAATTTGCTATAGCTCTGTCCATTAGTCGTTCGAAATACCAGGATCTGCTTTAAACAAATATCATTGGCTAAGAGTAATATAGAGAGAAACTTCTGCCATTAGTTTTCAATATCAAATGTTACATAACTTTGGGGTCTCTGGACCCCAAAGCAATAAGAAAAGCTATTAATGGAATGAAAAGTGATAAATCTCCAGGTGTTGATGGTATCATAACGGAGATGATCAAATGTTCCGAAAATATTGTTATACAATTTCTTTTATATCTTTTTAGAAAAAAAACTATTAGTGACGGATCATTCTCTGACTCGTGGACTAAGGCAATCATTATCCCTTTACATAAAAAGGGAAGTACACAAAACCTAGATAACTATAGAGGTATATCTCTTCTGAGTATTTTAAGCAAAGTTTACACCAGCATATTAAATGAACGTCTTACGCAATGGGCAAATATAATAAACAAAGTATCCGAAAACCAAGCTGGGTTTAGAAGAGGGTGTTCCACTGTAGACCATATTTTTACATTATACTCTATTAATGAAAAGTCATTAAGTAAGAAAAGAAGAAAAGTATATGTCGCATTATTAGACTTTCAGAAAGCGTTTGACTCTGTTGATAGATCAAGATTGTGGATTCTATTATCAAACTACGGACTTGGTGGTAACATGTTAAATGCTTTAAAGGGTATTTATGAGTAAGTTAAATCATGTGTGAGATTTAATTCAAATACAAGTGAATACTTCGAGTGTCCATTTGGTTTAAGACAAGGACGTATACTAAGTCAAATGCTCTTTTCATTATTCATTAATGAATTGTCTATAGAGATATTGCAGAATGGTAAACCCGGTATTCAAATTTTCCCTGATATGATTCATATATTGATGCTACTTTTTGTTGATGATGTCAAATTAATTTCAGACGCACAATGTGGCTTTCAGTGCCAATTAAATATTTTAGCTTCTTATACTAAGTAATAGGGATTAACTTTGAATATGTAAAAATTAAACATAATTATCTTAAGGAAGGGTGGAAGGTTATCGAAGAACTA
Source organism: Steromphala cineraria (assembly GCA_916613615.1). Lineage (NCBI taxonomy): Eukaryota > Metazoa > Mollusca > Gastropoda > Trochida > Trochidae > Steromphala > Steromphala cineraria. The sequence goes on from OU744724.1 coordinate 24,653,236, forward strand.
TGTTTTTTAAATGATGTACAAATGAAAATTATTAATAGCTATAATATTTGGAATATTCACTTGTAATTTCAGTATGACAAAAGCACTTGATGATCTTTCCTTACGAGCCAAGAAAACCCTTACAAAAATAAGTGTTAAATTGAGAAACTTGGAATTCTTTCGCCTTAAATTATTGGATGAAGATTTTATACATGCATGAATATCGTTTACAGAAGAAATCTTATAATACGTCACTTCATTTGGATGATATGGGTAATAAAACTTAGGCTTCAGAAATTAGAAATATTCTATTCAATATGATCAGTAAGACACTAAGACACGCACACAACCCTTCACAATCTAGGAATCCACCTCGATACCTATATATAGTTGAACATGAAAATGAACTTAGAGTTTAACCAAACAAAGACATTACTAAATTATATTCATTCCCAGATTGTTCGGGTCTCACAATCTGCAGATTGTTTAAGCAATCTCGGAATGAAAATGTTCCTATATTGTTAGAACAATCTGCAGATTGTGATCATTCCTAGATTGCACGGTACATAGGCACGTGCGTGCACGCTTATCATTGACTTACGGTGTGACTAACGTCAGGTTACCTGTATCTAATTTGGATACCTGCCGAGGAAAACATGATGAATGTAAGTACGTATTACTTGTGTTATTATGTTATTATGACAATGTTACATTATGTACATACTGTATTGATTCACGGTATGGTTGTAAGATACAGTGACATTGTCCACTTATTATAACGGGAAGCACGTGAACATATTATGTCTGTGATGAGTGATAGTTTTCAACGGAAATTCTTTTTCACCTAGCAGGCCTAGGCGAGATAAATAATAACACACCTTAATGCATGTGGATACGAATACGATCATTGCGTTGATTAAATGATTCCCTTGATAAAATATGTTTTTATCTGAGGTAGTTTTTTTACTACGTTTTACCCCGTACTAAATTAATCACATAACGGCATCGAACGGGATAGAAACGCATAAATTTTGTTTATATTTTAAGCCCCTGTCACACTTCAGCGTATACTCGCTGTGTACGAGTTGCGTATGGCAATATCTCTCATACGCAGCAATACGCACCCATACGCAGGACACGTAACTCATACGCATCTTGGTTGTGTTGAGGTCGTTTCTTATACGTCGGCATGCGCTTGGACCATTTTCATACGCTTGATAGTTTTGAACATGCTCAAAACTATGCTGCGTATGGTAAACACGCAAAGCATCAGTTTTACATCGGTCGAGGGCGGTACATGTACGTTAGGTAATCGTGATGAGTATGCACTTCATACGCAGTGTAAGTGGGTGTCCCGAACGAACGCACTGATAGCGCATAGAATACGTACACAAAACGACCTTCAAGCAAATGTAGCACGAGTGAAGAACGATCTCAAACCGATTGATAAACAATGGAAAATGCATTGTCGAGTTTTTCCGTATGAGTAACGTATGACAAGCGTACTCATAGCGTACATAGGGTACATCGTGAATTTGATATGAATACCATGACGAAAGGGTTGGTGAGCATAATACCTCCCTATTCTATTTGATAGTTTTCATTGTGTTTCCTTCTTTCATACAACACTACGATGCTATAGTTTTAAGGAACTAAGAGTCGAAACTATCAAACAAATACACATTAAAATTAATTTACCAATTATTAGGAATTCCATCCAAATATTTATCAAAATTATCCAAACTTTGAGGATAGAAACAACATGAATCTAATATTTCTACTACTAATTCTAGTAAATCAAAGATGATAAGAGATGAATTAAACAATAAATAACATTACATTTCCATGCAAACAGAATCATAAACAAGCTAAAGATTTGTTTTTAATGTTTTCATTGTAAACTTCTCAGTTGCAAAGCGATTTCAGACAATGAAATATACCATTAGACTAAACCTGTGCACTATTCCATTGTTTATATCGGAGTTATCCAGAAAAATCTTCTGGTCAAGTGTCTAGGTAACGGAACATTTTGAATAAGTGTTTTACAAATGTAAGTTATCCTTGAAAAAGGCACGTCCGGACCAAATGCGACAGGATGAAACCGATGCTATTGTTACAGCATGATATTGTGAGTAGAGCGTGGGTGCATGTAACAGAAAAGAATCAACCAAAGTTTTAATTGGGAGAAGAATATATTCTGATATTTCGGAAAGTTTCATACCTGAATCAAGGGGTATTTATACGTACAGAAATGATCAAGTATCTAGAGAAAACTGCGGACTGACATTTAAGTGTGATAACTCCTGTAATCACATGTGTTAAAGAAATGGATTCAGTAAACTTAAATTTATTCAGTGCACTTTTGTTTTAATAATTGTCTTACAAAGCTTTTTGTTTTCGCGAGGTCCCTTTGTATATATATATTACCTACGAAAACGTACTACAAAGACAGAAAGGATGGAAATTAATGTGAAGACGCAAAGGGCTCGTAATATGCTCGCTTTGTTTGCGTCTAGGGTTTTGTATGTATGCGCTCTGAATATGCAATCATGTGCCACAATAAAGTGGGGATACGCAAATCATATGCAACTCCAATGCATCCTCAACGCAAAGAAAACGCAAAGTTCGGAAATCAATCGCTCCATGTACGGAACAAGTAAGGCAAAATACGGTAAATGTTTGAACGTACTGGTTGCGTATGAAAAAAATTCCATACGCAACTCAAACGCACTTGCTATACGCTTAAGTGTGACAGGGCCCTTAACAAACTACGATGCCAGAACGTTTATCCTTAGTTTTCACCCTCGTCACCCTCCTCATTATCTAGTACCTTGGCAGTTTGGAGTACATTTATATCGGGTATAATCACCTATTTACCTCGTTTTCAGTCAGTTTCATCCAGTCCTCAGACAGTTCATATCCGTTATCAACTACAACTGTATCGGACTAATAATCACAATCCCGTTCTAGTTCGTTTTGAACCCGATGGACATGTTTTCAGAGAAGTGCGAAGTGCGTGCTATTCGTACAATTATCACGTCCTGGTCCGTTTTCTATAAAGACCAAGCACGTTCTTTACCGTTTTCTATTCACAACTCACTGCCAAAGTAAAACAATTTATAATGTTCATTTTTATGTCAGTTCCTATTTCAAAATGTTTTGTTCTTTCTTGCCTTCACAAAAAATCGCAATGTCGCGCTGTTTTTTAACGAAATTGCTTGAAACTAATATAGATGGTTAGTTAACTTCATATATTCATAAACATGAATCCTGAAAAATAGTTTCTTATCAACTTAAAAATAAAGGTTGCGCAGGTATCATTATACATATTGTTTTCAAAATATTTAACGACATTCACGCTATTCCAGCTGCTAAAATATTCATTATTTCTGATCAAATCCCAATGAATGACCCAAAATGCTTGAGTTTATATCCGCCCCTTTAGTAGAACTGCAAAAGTAGAAAGACCTATATGACATTTTTTCAAACGTATTTAGAACGGATACTATGTTTTGTGAACCGTGTAAGTAATTTTAGACCTGTGTAGGAACGTTCTGAAAATTTCATCATGATAATTGATTTATTTTTAACGAAAAGGTAACTGCCTATTGACGTACTATGGTCTAGTTAGATCTGTTTGGTAGCGTCATGGACGTGTTGAAAACTCTATACAAACGTCAACGAAATGTATTTCCGAATTTGGCAGGGTCGAAGTACGACAATACAGTTAGAACTACGGCAATCCCGTTTAAAGTACGTTGGTCCTGCGTCAAATTTTGGATCGGGGAGGCCGTTGGTCATGTTCAACGTACTGGAACAAACTTCCGTTTTTAGTATGTCCGAATCTGTCTATAAAATTCTTAAACAGTTGTCACTAAATCAATTCTGTTCTCCCCCAGTTCGAATCCGTTTTATGTGAATGTTGTAAGAACGGGTTTTGTTTGACTGGGGTGTAAGAGAACCATTCTTTTTTCAATTGGTTTTAACTCGTAACTACCGTCCTCCGTCCATAGGTGTTTAAAATTTACAAACCTTGGGAAGTTTTTGCCTTTGTTTCAGTTGAATTTTTTAAGCCGTAAGCTCCATTTGCGGGGGTTGGTTATCTCAAAACCACCTTGGTCGTTTAGAAGATTGTAAACAAAAGCAAACATGTTGACTTAATCAAACAAGAAAGTTCAGAATTATGAACAACGAAAGTGGGAGTCGAATCAGGGACCTCTATGTCCTCAAGCAGCGCCTTTATCAGTTGATCTACCGATGATCCATGCCACTAAAGTAAATTTTGTTTTGTCATGTTTGGATTTTTAATGTTTGCTATAGATATAACAAAATCCCCCCCAAAAATTTAATGTATGAAATCAAGTTTTTAGTTCTAAAATCCTATTCAGCGGGTATTGTAAGTTGTCTTAATGTGTATTCGTATAAAGATATGTTAAATCAGCGATATCACTAAAACGTTTATGAATTTATTGTATATGAACAAATTAATTGAAACCATTGCAAGAGTGTTCCGCAGGAGTTTAAGTCAATAATAACCCGAATACCTTGGTTATGGAAATAACCTCTGCTCGGGTTATTTTCAATAACCCCTCGGTACCGGGTTTTATTTACTACTTTTACTTATAAGATAGCTATGAGGGAAAAAATAATTTGAGAATTAGACCTTAGGCTAAGAGTGTTATGCATTTTCATTGGCTATAAATCAGAATTATATAGAAGTACTTTATGTATGTTATGTCCATATGTAGATACTTTTTATGTATCACAACCCAATAAAAGTTACTTTGAAAATCAAAGTGAACATGAATTATGCCCCTTTAAAAAGAGCGATTAAATCCAAATTAAGCAAACGCGAGATTTGTTTTTGCTTAAAAAATATGTAAATGTACTTCGCAAAGCATCTGGGAGCAATTTTATGTATCACAACCCTATAAAGGTTACTTTGAAAATTAAAGTGACCTTGAATTATGCCCCTTTAGAAAGAGCAATTTAATCAAAATTAAGCAAACGCGAGACTTTTTTTTGCTTCAGAAATATATAAAAGTACATTGCAAAGCTTCTGGGAACAATTTTATGTATCACAACCCTATTTAAATTACTTTGAAAATTGAAGTGACCATGAATTATCCCCCTTGTAAAAGGGCAATTTAATAAAAATTAAGCAAACGCGAGACTTTTTTTTGCTTCAGAAATATATAAAACTACTTCGCAAAGCTTCTGGGAACAATTTTATGTATCACAACCTTAAAAAGTTACTTTGAAAATTGAAGTGACCTTGAAATTTGCCCCTTTAAAATGGGCAAATAAATCAAATTTAAGCAAACGAGAGACTTTTTTTGGCTTCAGAAATATATAAAAGTGTTAAGCAAAGCTTCAGGGAGCAACTTTATGTATCACAACCCTATTTAAATTACTTTGAAAATTGAAGTGACCATGAGTAATCCCCCTTGTAAAAGAGCAATTTAATAAGAAAATTAAGCAAACGCGAGACTTTTTTTGCTTCAGAAATATATAAAAGTGTTTCGCAAAGCTTCTGGGAGCAATTTTATGTATCACAACCCTATTTAAATTACTTTGAAAATTGAAGTGACCTTGAAATTTGCCCCTTTAAAATGAGCAAATAAATCAAATTTAAGCAAACACGATACTTTTTTTTGCTTCAGAAATATATAAAAGTACTTCACAAAGCTTCTGGGAACAATTTTATGTATCACAACCTTAAAAAAGTTACTTTGAAAATTGAAGTGACCTTGAAATTTTCCCCTTTAAAATGAGCAAATAAATCACATTTAAGCAAACGCGAGACCTTTTTTTGCTTCAGAAATATATAAAAGTGTTTCGCAAAGCTTCTGGGAACAATTTTATGTATCACAACCTTAAAAAAGTTACTTTGAAAATTGAAGTGACCTTGAAATTTGCCCCTTTAAAATGAGCAAATAAATCAAATTTAAGCAAACGCGAGACCTTTTTTTGCTTCAGAAATATATAAAAGTGTTTCGCAAAGCTTCTGGGAACAATTTTATGTATCACAACCCTATTTAAATTACTTTGAAAATTGAAGTGACATGAATTATCCCCCTTGTAAAAGAGCAATTTAAAAAAAATTAAGAAAACGCAAGACTTTTTTTTGCTTCAGAAATATATAAAACTACTTCGCAAAGCTTCTGGGAACAAGTTTATGTATCACAACCCTATTTAGATTACTTTGAAAATTGAAGTGACCATGAATTATCCCCCTTGTAAAAGGTCAATTGAATAAAAATTAAGCAAACGCGAGACTTTTTTTTGCTTTAGAAATATACAAAAGTACTTCGCAAAGCTTCTGGGAACAATTTTATGTATCACAACCCTTAAAAAGTAACTTTGAAAATTGAAGTGACCTTGAAATTTGCCCCTTTAAAATGAGCGAATAAATCAAATTTAAGCAAACGCGAGACTTTTTTTTGCTTAAAAAATATATAAAACTACTTCGCAAAGCTTCTGGGAACAATTTTATGTATCACAACCCTATTTAAATTACTTTGAAAATTGAAGTGACATGAATTATCCCCCTTGTAAAAGAGCAACTTAAAAAAATTTAAGCAAACGCAAGACTTGTTTTTGCTTCAGAAATATATAAAACTACTTCGCAAAGCTTCTGGGAACAAGTTTATGTATCACAACCTTAAAAAAGTTACTTTGAAAATTGAAGTGACCTTGAAATTTGCCCCTTTAAAATGAGCAAATAAATCAAATTTAAGCAAACGCGAGACCTTTTTTTGCTTCAGAAATATATAAAAGTGTTTCGCAAAGCTTCTGGGAACAATTTTATGTATCACAACCCTATTTAAATTACTTTGAAAATTGAAGTGACATGAATTATCCCCCTTGTAAAAGAGCAACTTAAAAAAATTTAAGCAAACGCAAGACTTGTTTTTGCTTCAGAAATATATAAAACTACTTCGCAAAGCTTCTGGGAACAAGTTTATGTATCACAACCCTATTTAGATTACTTTGAAAATTGAAGTGACCATGAATCATCCCCCTTGTAAAAGGTCAATTGAATAAAAATTAAGCAAACGCGAGACTTTTTTTTGCTTTAGAAATATACAAAAGTACTTCGCAAAGCTTCTGGGAACAATTTTATGTATCACAACCCTTAAAAAGTAACTTTGAAAATTGAAGTGACCTTGAAATTTGCCCCTTTAAAATGAGCGAATAAATCAAATTTAAGCAAACGCGAGACTTTTTTTTGCTTAAAAATATATAAAACTACTTCGCAAAGCTTCTGGGAGCAATTTTATGTATCACAACCCTATTTAAATTACTTTGAAAATTGAAGTGACCATGAATTATCCCCCTTGTAAAAGGGCAATTTAATAAAAATTAAGCAAACGCGAGACTTTTTTTTGCTTCAGAAATATATAAAACTACTTCGCAAAGCTTCTGGGAACAATTTTATGTATCACAACCTTAAAAAAGTTACTTTGAAAATTGAAGTGACCTTGAAATTTATCCCCTTTAAAAGGAGCAAATAAATCAAATTTAAGCAGACGCGAGACCTTTTTTTGCTTCAGAAATATATAAAAGTGTTTCGCAAAGCTTCTGGGAGCAATTTTATGTATCACAACCCTATCTAAATTACTTTGAAAATTGAAGTGACAATGAATTATCTCCCTTGTAAAAGGGCAATTTAATAAAAATTAAGCAAAGGCGAGACTTTTTTTTGCTTCAGAAATATTTAAAACTACTTCGCAAAGCTTCTGGGAACAATTTTATGTATCACAACCTTAAAAAAGTTACTTTGAAAATTGAAGTGACCTTGAAATTTCCCCCTTTAAAATGAGCAAATAAATCAAATTTAAGCAAACGAGAGACCTTTTTTTGCTTCAGAAATATATAAAAGTGTTTTGCAAATCTTCTGGGAGCAATTTTATGTATCATAACCCTATTTAAATTACTTTAAAAATTGAAGTGACCTTGAAATTTGCCCCTTTAAAATGAGCAAATAAATCAAATTTAAGCAAACACGATACTTTTTTTTGCTTCAGAAATATATAAAAGTACTTCACAAAGCTTCTGGGAACAATTTTATGTATCACAACCTTAAAAAAGTTACTTTGAAAATTGAAGTGACCTTGAAATTTGCCCCTTTAAAATGAGCAAATAAATCAAATTTAAACAAACGCGAGACCTTTTTTTGCTTCAGAAATATATAAAAGTGTTTCGCAAAGCTTCTGGGAACAATTTTATGTATCACAACCTTAAAAAAGTTACTTTGAAAATTGAAGTGACCTTGAAATTTGCCCCTTTAAAATGAGCAAATTAATCAAATTAAAGAAAACGCAAGACTTTTTTTTGCTTCAGAAATATATAAAACTACTTCGCAAAGCTTCTGGGAACAATTTTATGTATCACAACCTTAAAAAAGTTACTTTGAAAATTGAAGTGACCTTGAAATTTGCCCCTTTAAAATGAACAAATAAATCAAATTTAAGCAAACACAATACTTTTTTTTGCTTTAGAAATATATAAAAGTACTTCACAAAGCTTCTGGGAACAATTTTATGTATCACAACCTTAAAAAAGTTACTTTGAAAATTGAAGTGACCTTGAAATTTGCCCCTTTAAAATGAGCAAATAAATCACATTTAAGCAAACGCGAGACCTTTTTTTGCTTCAGAAATATATAAAAGTGTTTCGCAAAGCTTCTGGGAACAATTTTATGTATCACAACCTTAAAAAAGTTACTTTGAAAATTGAAGTGACCTTGAAATTTGCCCCTTTAAAATGAGCAAATTAATCAAATTTAAGCAAACGCGAGACCTTTTTTTGCTTCAGAAATATAAAAAGTGTTTCGCAAAGCTTCTGGAAACAATTTTATGTATCACAACCCTATTTAAATTACTTTGAAAATTGAAGTGACCATGAATCATCCCCCTTTTAAAAGAGCAATTTAATAAAAATTAAGCAAACGCAAGACTTTTTTTTGCTTCAGAAATATATGAAACTACTTCGCAAAGCTTCTGGGAACAATTTTATGTATCACAACCCTATTTAGATTACTTTGAAAATTGAAGTGACCATGAATTATCCCCCTTGTAAAAGGGCAATTGAATAAAAATTAAGCAAACGCGATACTTTTTTTTTGCTTCAGAAATATTTAAAACTACTTCGCAAAGCTTCTGGGAACAATTTTATGTATCACAACCTTAAAAAAGTTACTTTGAAAATTGAAGTGACCTTGAAATTTGCCCCTTTAAAATGACCAAATAAATCAAATTTAAGCAGACGCGAGACCTTTTTTTGCTTCAGAAATATATAAAAGTGTTTCGCAAAGCTTCTGGGAGCAATTTTATGTATCACAACCCTATCTAAATTACTTTGAAAATTGAAGTGACAATGAATTATCTCCCTTGTAAAAGGGCAATTTAATAAAAATTAAGCAAAGGCGAGACTTTTTTTTGCTTCAGAAATATTTAAAACTACTTCGCAAAGCTTCTGGGAACAATTTTATGTATCACAACCTTAAAAAAGTTACTTTGAAAATTGAAGTGACCTTGAAATTTGCCCCTTTAAAATGAGCAAATAAATCAAATTTAAGCAAACGAGAGACCTTTTTTTGCTTCAGAAATATATAAAAGTGTTTCACAAAGCTTCTGGGAACAATTTTATGTATCACAACCTTAAAAAAGTTACTTTGAAAATTGAAGTGACCTTGTAATTTGCCCCTTTAAAATGAGCAAATTAATCAAATTTAAGCAAACGCGAGACCTTTTTTTGCTTCAGAAATATAAAAAGTGTTTCGCAAAGCTTCTGGAAACAATTTTATGTATCACAACCCTATTTAAATTACTTTGAAAATTGAAGTGACCATGAATCATCCCCCTTTTAAAAGAGCAATTTAATAAAAATTAAGTAAACGCAAGACTTTTTTTGCTTCAGAAATATATAAAACTACTTCGCAAAGCTTCTGGGAACAATTTTATGTATCACAACCCTATTTAGATTACTTTGAAAATTGAAGTGACCATGAATTGTCGCCCTTGTAAAAGGGCAATTGAATAAAAATTAAGCAAACGCGATACTTTTCTTTTGCTTCAGAAATATTTAAAACTACTTCGCAAAGCTTCTGGGAACAATTTTATGTATCACAACCTTAAAAAAGTTACTTTGAAAATTGAAGTGACCTTGAAATTTCCCCCTTTAAAATGAGCAAATAAATCAAATTTAAGCAAACGAGAGACCTTTTTTTGCTTCAGAAATATATAAAAGTGTTTTGCAAATCTTCTGGGAGCAATTTTATGTATCATAACCCTATTTAAATTACTTTAAAAATTGAAGTGACCTTGAAATTTGCCCCTTTAAAATGAGCAAATAAATCAAATTTAAGCAAACACGATACTTTTTTTTGCTTCAGAAATATATAAAAGTACTTCACAAAGCTTCTGGGAACAATTTTATGTATCACAACCTTAAAAAAGTTACTTTGAAAATTGAAGTGACCTTGAAATTTGCCCCTTTAAAATGAGCAAATAAATCAAATTTAAACAAACGCGAGACCTTTTTTTGCTTCAGAAATATATAAAAGTGTTTCGCAAAGCTTCTGGGAACAATTTTATGTATCACAACCTTAAAAAAGTTACTTTGAAAATTGAAGTGACCTTGAAATTTGCCCCTTTAAAATGAGCAAATTAATCAAATTAAAGAAAACGCAAGACTTTTTTTTGCTTCAGAAATATATAAAACTACTTCGCAAAGCTTCTGGGAACAATTTTATGTATCACAACCCTATTTAGATTACTTTGAAAATTGAAGTGACCATGAATTATCCCCCTTGTAAAAGGGCAATTGAATAAAAATTAAGCAAACGCGTGACTTTTTTTTGCTTTAGAAATATATAAAAGTACTTCGCAAAGCTTCTGGGAACAATTTTATGTATCACAACCCTTATAAAGTTACTTTGAAAATTGAAGTGACCTTGAAATTTGCCCCTTTAAAATGAGCAAATAAATCAAATTTAAGCAAACGCGAGACGTTTTTTTGCTTCAGAAATATATAAAAGTGTTTCGCAAAGCTTCTGGGAACAATTTTATGTATCACAACCCTATTTAAATTACTTTGAAAATTGAAGTGACCATGAATCATCCCCCTTTTAAAAGAGCAATTTAAAAAAAATTAAACAAACGCAAGACTTTTTTTTGCTTCAGAAATATATAAAACTACTTCGCAAAGCTTCTGGGAACAATTTTATGTATCACAACCCTATTTAGATTACTTTGAAAATTGAAGTGACCATGAATTATCCCCCTTGTAAAAGGGCAATTGAATAAAAATTAAGCAAACGCGAGACTTTTTTTTGCTTTAGAAATATATAAAAGTACTTCGCAAAGCTTCTGGGAACAATTTTATGTATCACAACCCTTAAAAAGTTACTTTGAAAATTGAAGTGACCTTGAAATTTGCCCCTTTAAAATGAGCAAATAAATCAAATTTAAGCAAACGCGAGACCTTTTTTTGCTTCAGAAATATATAAAAGTGTTTCGCAAAGCTTCTGGGAACAATTTTATGTATCACAACCCTATTTAAATTACTTTGAAAATTGAAGTGACCTTGAAATTTGCCCCTTTAAAATGAGCAAATAAATCAAATTTGAGCAAACGCGAGACCTTTTTTTGCTTCAGAAATATATAAAACTACTTCGCAAAGCTTCTGGGAACAATTTTATGTATCACAACCCTATTTAGATTACTTTGAAAATTGAAGTGACCATGAATTATCCCCCTTGTAAAAGGGCAATTGAATAAAAATTAAGCAAACGCGATACTTTTTTTTGCTTTAGAAATATATAAAAGTACTTCGCAAAGCTTCTGGGAACAATTTTATGTATCACAACCCTTAAAAAGTTACTTTGAAAATTGAAGTGACCTTGAAATTTGCCCCTTTAAAATGAGCAAATAAATCAAATTTAAGCAAACGCGAGACCTTTTTTTGCTTCAGAAATATATAAAAGTGTTTCGCAAAGCTTCTGGGAACAATTTTATGTATCACAACCCTATTTAAATTACTTTGAAAATTGAAGTGACCATGAATCATCCCCCTTTAAAAGGGCAATTTAAAAAAAATTAAACAAACGCAAGACTTTTTTTTGCTTCAGAAATATATAAAACTACTTCGCAAAGCTTCTGGGAACAATTTTATGTATCACAACCCTATTTAGATTACTTTGAAAATTGAAGTGACCATGAATTATCCCACTTGTAAAAGGGCAATTGAATAAAAATTAAGCAAACGCGTGACTTTTTTTTGCTTTAGAAATATATAAAAGTACTTCGCAAAGCTTCTGGGAACAATTTTATGTATCACAACCCTTATAAAGTTACTTTGAAAATTGAAGTGACCTTGAAATTTGCCCCTTTAAAATGAGCAAATAAATCAAATTTAAGCAAACGCGAGACCTTTTTTTGCTTCAGAAATATATAAAAGTGTTTCGCAAAGCTTCTGGGAACAATTTTATGTATCACAACCCTATTTAAATTACTTTGAAAATTGAAGTGACCATGAATCATCCCCCTTTTAAAAGAGCAATTTAAAAAAAATTAAACAAACGCAAGACTTTTTTTTGCTTCAGAAATATATAAAACTACTTCGCAAAGCTTCTGGGAACAATTTTATGTATCACAACCCTATTTAGATTACTTTGAAAATTGAAGTGACCATGAATTATCCCCCTTGTAAAAGGGCAATTGAATAAAAATTAAGCAAACGCGAGACTTTTTTTTGCTTTAGAAATATATAAAAGTACTTCGCAAAGCTTCTGGGAACAATTTTATGTATCACAACCCTTATAAAGTTACTTTGAAAATTGAAGTGACCTTGAAATTTGCCCCTTTAAAATGAGCAAATAAATCAAATTTAAGCAAACGCGAGACCTTTTTTTGCTTCAGAAATATATAAAAGTGTTTTCGCAAAGCTTCTGGGAACAATTTTATGTATCACAACCCTATTTAAATTACTTTGAAAATTGAAGTGACCATGAATTATCCCCCTTGTAAAAGGGCAATTTAATAAAAATTAAGCAAACGTGGGACACTTTTTTGCTTCAGAAATATATAAAACTACTTCGCAAAGCTTCTGGGAACAATTTTATGTATCACAACCTTAAAAAAGTTACTTTTTAAATTGAAGTGACCTTGAAATTTGCCCCTTTAAAATGAGCAAATAAATCAAATTTATGCAAACGCGAGACCTTTTTTGCTTCAGAAATATATAAAAGTGTTTCGCAAAGCTTCTGGGAACAATTTTATGTATCACAACCCTATTTAAATTACTTTGAAAATTGAAGTGACATGAATTATCCCCCTTGTAAAAGGGGAATTTAATAAAAATTAAGCAAACACAAGACTTTTTTTTGCTTCAGAAATATATAAAACTACTTCGCAAATCTTCTGGGAACAATTTTATGTATCACAACCTTAAAAAAGTTACTTTGAAAATTGAAGTGACCTTGAAATTTGCCCCTTTAAAATGAGCAAATAAATCAAATTTAAGCAAACGCGAGACCTTTTTTTGCTTCAGAAATATATAAAAGTGTTTCGCAAAGCTTCTGGGAACAATTTTATGTATCACAACCCTATTTAAATTACTTTGAAAATTGAAGTGACCATGAATCATCCCCCTTTTAAAAGAGCAATTTAAAAAAAATTAAACAAACGCAAGACTTTTTTTTGCTTCAGAAATATATAAAACTACTTCGCAAAGCTTCTGGGAACAATTTTATGTATCACAACCCTATTTAGATTACTTTGAAAATTGAAGTGACCATGAATTATCCCCCTTGTAAAAGGGCAATTGAATAAAAATTAAGCAAACGCGAGACTTTTTTTTGCTTTAGAAATATATAAAAGTACTTCGCAAAGCTTCTGGGAACAATTTTATGTATCACAACCCTTAAAAAGTTACTTTGAAAATTGAAGTGACCTTGAAATTTGCCCCTTTAAAATGAGCAAATAAATCAAATTTAAGCAAACGCGAGACCTTTTTTTGCTTCAGAAATATATAAAAGTGTTTTCGCAAAGCTTCTGGGAACAATTTTATGTATCACAACCCTATTTAAATTACTTTGAAAATTGAAGTGACCATGAATTATCCCCCTTGTAAAAGGGCAATTTAATAAAAATTAAGCAAACGTGAGACACTTTTTTGCTTCAGAAATATATAAAACTACTTCGCAAAGCTTCTGGGAACAATTTTATGTATCACAACCTTAAAAAAGTTACTTTTTAAATTGAAGTGACCTTGAAATTTGCCCCTTTAAAATGAGCAAATAAATCAAATTTAAGCAAACGCGAGACCTTTTTTGCTTCAGAAATATATAAAAGTGTTTCGCAAAGCTTCTGGGAACAATTTTATGTATCACAACCCTATTTAAATTACTTTGAAAATTGAAGTGACCATGAATTATCCCCCTTGTAAAAGGGCAATTTAATAAAAATTAAGCAAACACAAGACTTTTTTTTGCTTCAGAAATATATAAAACTACTTCGCAAATCTTCTGGGAACAATTTTATGTATCACAACCTTAAAAAAGTTACTTTGAAAATTGAAGTGACCTTGAAATTTGCCCCTTTAAAATGAGCAAATAAATCAAATTTAAGCAAACGCGAGACCTTTTTTTGCTTCAGAAATATATAAAAGTGTTTCGCAAAGCTTCTGGGAACAATTTTATGTATCACAACCCTATTTAAATTACTTTGAAAATTGAAGTGACCATGAATTATCCCCCTTGTAAAAGTGCAATTTAATAAAATTTAAGCACATGCGAGACTTTTTTTTGCTTCAGAAATATATAAAACTACTTCGCAAAGCTTCTGGGAACAATTTTATGTATCACAACCTTAAAAAAGTTACTTTGAAAATTGAAGTGACCTTGAAATTTGCCCCTTTAAAATGAGCAAATAAATCAAATTTAAGCAAACGCGAGACCTTTTTTTGCTTCAGAAATATATAAAAGTGTTTCGCAAAGCTTCTGGGAACAATTTTATGTATCACAACCCTATTTAAATTACTTTGAAAATTGAAGTGACCATGAATTATCCCCCTTGTAAAAGGGCAATTTAATAAAAATTAAGCAAACGCGAGACTTTTTTTTGCTTCAGAAATATATAAAACTACTTCGCAAAGCTTCTGGGAACAATTTTATGTATCACAACCTTAAAAAAGTTACTTTGAAAATTGAAGTGACCTTGAAATTTGCCCCTTTAAAATGAGCAAATAAATCAAATTTAAGCAAACGCGAGACCTTTTTTTGCTTCAGAAATATATAAAAGTGTTTCGCAAAGCTTCTGGGAACAATTTTATGTATCACAACCCTATTTAAATTACTTTGAAAATTGAAGTGACCATGAATTATCCCCCTTGTAAAAGGGCAATTTAATAAAAATTAAGCAAACGTGAGACTTTTTTTTGCTTCAGAAATATATAAAACTACTTCGCAAAGCTTCTGGGAACAATTTTATGTATCACAACCTTAAAAAAGTTACTTTGAAAATTGAAGTGACCTTGAAATTTGCCCCTTTAAAATGAGCAAATAAATCAAATTTAAGCAAACGCGATACTTTTTTTTGCTTCAGAAATATATAAAAGTACTTCAC
Source organism: Steromphala cineraria (assembly GCA_916613615.1). Taxonomy (NCBI): domain Eukaryota; kingdom Metazoa; phylum Mollusca; class Gastropoda; order Trochida; family Trochidae; genus Steromphala; species Steromphala cineraria. The sequence goes on from OU744724.1 coordinate 24,668,847, forward strand.
AAAGCTTCTGGGAACAATTTTATGTATCACAACCTTAAAAAAGTTACTTTGAAAATTGAAGTGACCTTGAAATTTGCCCCTTTAAAATGAGCAAATAAATCAAATTTAAGCAAACGCGAGACCTTTTTTTGCTTCAGAAATATATAAAAGTGTTTCGCAAAGCTTCTGGGAACAATTTTATGTATCACAACCTTAAAAAAGTTACTTTGAAAATTGAAGTGACCTTGAAATTTGCCCCTTTAAAATGAGCAAATTAATCAAATTTAAGCAAACGGGAGACTTTTTTTTGCTTCAGAAATATATAAAAGTGTTTTCGCAAAGCTTCTGGGAACAATTTTATGTATCACAACCCTATTTAAATTACTTTGAAAATTGAAGTGACCATGAATCATCCCCCTTTTAAAAGAGCAATTTAAAAAAAATTAAACAAACGCAAGACTTTTTTTTGCTTCAGAAATATATAAAACTACTTCGCAAAGCTTCTGGGAACAATTTTATGTATCACAACCCTATTTAGATTACTTTGAAAATTGAAGTGACCATGAATTATCCCCCTTGTAAAAGGGCAATTGAATAAAAATTAAGCAAACGCGAGACTTTTTTTTGCTTTAGAAATATATATAAGTACTTCGCAAAGCTTCTGGGAACAATTTTATGTATCACAACCCTTAAAAAGTTACTTTGAAAATTGAAGTGACCTTGAAATTTGCCCCTTTAAAATGAGCAAATAAATCAAATTTAAGCAAACGCGAGACCTTTTTTTGCTTCAGAAATATATAAAAGTGTTTTCGCAAAGCTTCTGGGAACAATTTTATGTATCACAACCCTATTTAAATTACTTTGAAAATTGAAGTGACCATGAATTATCCCCCTTGTAAAAGGGCAATTTAATGAAAATTAAGCAAACGTGAGACACTTTTTTGCTTCAGAAATATATAAAACTACTTCGCAAAGCTTCTGGGAACAATTTTATGTATCACAACCTTAAAAAAGTTACTTTGAAAATTGAAGTGACCTTGAAATTTGCCCCTTTAAAATGAGCAAATAAATCAAATTTAAGCAAACGCGAGACCTTTTTTGCTTCAGAAATATATAAAAGTGTTTCGCAAAGCTTCTGGGAACAATTTTATGTATCACAACCCTATTTAAATTACTTTGAAAATTGAAGTGACATGAATTATCCCCCTTGTAAAAGGGCAATTTAATAAAAATTAAGCAAACACAAGACTTTTTTTTGCTTCAGAAATATATAAAACTACTTCGCAAATCTTCTGGGAACAATTTTATGTATCACAACCTTAAAAAAGTTACTTTGAAATTTGAAGTGACCTTGAAATTTGCCCCTTTAAAATGAGCAAATAAATCAAATTTAAGCAAACGCGAGAGCTTTTTTTGCTTCAGAAATATATAAAAGTGTTTCGCAAAGCTTCTGGGAACAATTTTATGTATCACAACCCTATTTAAATTACTTTGAAAATTGAAGTGACCATGAATTATCCCCCTTGTAAAAGTGCAATTTAATAAAAATTAAGCACACGCGAGACTTTTTTTTGCTTCAGAAATATATAAAACTACTTCGCAAAGCTTCTGGGAACAATTTTATGTATCACAACCTTAAAAAAGTTACTTTGAAAATTGAAGTGACCTTGAAATTTGCCCCTTTAAAATGAGCAAATAAATCAAATTTAAGCAAACGCGAGACCTTTTTTTGCTTCAGAAATATATAAAAGTGTTTCGCAAAGCTTCTGGGAACAATTTTATGTATCACAACCCTATTTAAATTACTTTGAAAATTGAAGTGACCATGAATTATCCCCCTTGTAAAAGTGCAATTTAATAAAAATTAAGCAAAAGCGAGACTTTTTTTTGCTTCAGAAATATATAAAACTACTTCGCAAAGCTTCTGGGAACAATTTTATATACACAACCTTAAAAGAGTTATTTTGAAAATTGAAGTGACCTTGAAATTTGCCCCTTTAAAATGAGCAAATAAATCAAATTTAAGCAAACGCGAGATCTTTTTTTGCTTCAGAAAAATATAAAAGTGTTTCGCAAAGCTTCTGGGAGCAATTTTATGTATCACAACCCTATTTAAATTACTTTGAAAATTGAAGTGACCATGAATTATCCCCCTTGTGAAAGGGCAATTTAATAAAAATTAAGCAAACGCGAGAGTTTTTTTTGCTTCAGAAATATATAAAACTACTTCGCAAAGCTTCTGGGAACAATTTTATGTATCACAACCTTAAAAAAGTTACTTTGAAAATTGAAGTGACCTTGAAATTTGCCCCTTTAAAATGAGCAAATAAATCAAATTTAAGCAAACGCGAGACCTTTTTTTGCTTCAGAAATATATAAAAGTGTTTCGCAAAGCTTCTGGGAACAATTTTATGTATCATGACCCTATTTAAATTACTTTGAAAATTGAAGTGACCATGAATTATCCCCCTTGTAAAAGGGCAATTTAATAAAAAATTAAGCAAAAGCGAGACTTTTTTTTGCTTCAGAAATATATAAAACTACCTCGCAAAGCTTCTGGGAACAATATTATGTATCCCAACCTTAAAAAAGTTACTTTGAAAATTGAAGTGACCTTGAAATTTGCCCCTTTAAAATGAGCAAATAAATCAAATTTAAGCAAACGCGAGACCTTTTTTTGCTTCAGAAATATATAAAAGTGTTTCGCAAAGCTTCTGGGAACAATTTTATGTATCACAACCCTATTTAAATTACTTTGAAAATTGAAGTGACCATGAATTATCCCCCTTGTAAAAGGGCAATTTAATAAAAATTAAGCAAAAGCGAGACTTTTTTTTGCTTCAGAAATATATAAAACTACTTTGCAAAGCTTCTGGGAACAATTTTATGTATCACAACCTTAAAAAAGTTACTTTGAAAATTGAAGTGACTTGAAATTTTCCCCTTTATAATGAGCAAATAAATCAAATTTAAGCAAACGGGAGACCTTTTTTTGCTTCAGAAATAAATAGAAGTGTTTCGCAAAGCTTCTGGGAACAATTTTATGTATCACAACCCTATTTAAATTACTTTGAAAATTGAAGTGACCATGAATTATTCCCCTTGTAAAAGGACAATTTGATAAAAATTAAGCAAAAGCGAGACTTTTTTTTGCTTCAGAAATATATAAAACTACTTCGCAAAGCTTCTGAGAACAATTTTATGTATCACAACCTTAAAAAAGTTACTTTGAAAATTGAAGTGACCTTGAAATTTGCCCCTTTAAAATGAGCAAATAAATCAAATTTAAGCAAACGCGAGACCTTTTTTTGCTTCAGAAATATATAAAAGTGTTTCGCAAAGCTTCTGGGAGCAATTTTATGTATCACAACCCTATTTAAATTACTTTGAAAATTGAAGTGACCATGAATTATCCCCCTTGTAAAAGGCCAATTTAATAAAAATTAAGCAAACGCGAGACTTTTTTTTTGCTTCAGAAATATATAAAACTACTTCGCAAAGCTTCTGGGAACAATTTTATGTATCACAACCTCAAAGAGGTTACTTTGAAAATTGAAGTGACCTTGAAATTTGCCTATTTAAAATGAGCAAATAAATCAAATTTAAGCAAACGCGAGACCTTTTTTTGCTTCAGAAATATATAAAAGTGTTTCGCAAAGCTTCTGGGAACAATTTTATGTATCACAACCCTATTTAAATTACTTTGAAAATTGAAGTGACCATGAATTATCCCCCTTGTAAAAGGCCAATTTAATAAAAATTAAGCAAACACAAGACTTTTTTTTGCTTCAGAAATATATAAAACTACTTCGCAAAGCTTCTGGGAACAATTTTATGTATCACAACCTTAAAAAAGTTACTTTGAAAATTGAAGTGACCTTGAAATTTGCCCCTTTAAAATGAGCAAATAAATCAAATTTAAGCAAACGCAAGACCTTTTTTTGCTTCAGAAATATATAAAAGTGTTTCGCAAAGCTTCTGGGAGCAATTTTACGTATCACAACCCTATTTAAATTACTTTGAAAATTGAAGGGACCATGAATTATCCCCCTTGTAAAAGGGCAATTTAATAAAAATTAAGCAAACGCGAGACTTTTTTTTGCTTCAGAAATATATAAAACTACTTCGCAAAGCTTCTGGAAACAATTTTATGTATCACAACCTTAAAAAAGTTACTTTGAAAATTGAAGTGACCTTGAAATTTGTCCCTTTAAAATGGGCAAATAAATCAAATTTAAGCAAACGCGAGACCTTTTTTTGCTTCTGAAATATATAAAAGTGTTTCGCAAAGCTTCTGGGAACAATTTTATGTATCACAACCCTATTTAAATTACTTTGAAAATTGAAGTGACCATGAATTATCCCCCTTGTAAAAGGGCAATTTAATAAAAATTAAGCAAACGCGAGACTTTTTTTTGCTTCAGAAATATATAAAACTACTTCGCAAAGCTTCTGGGAACAATTTTATGTATCACAACCTTAAAAAAGTTACTTTGAAAATTGAAGTGACCTTGAAATTTGCCCCTTTAAAATGAGCAAATAAATCAAATTTAAGCAAACGCAAACCCTTTTTTTGCTTCAGAAATATATAAAAGTGTTTCGCAAAGCTTCTGGGAGCAATTTTATGTATCACAACCCTATTTAAATTACTTTGAAAATTGAAGTGACCATGAATTATCCCCCTTGTAAAAGGGCAATTTAATAAAAATTAAGCAAACGCGAGACTTTTTTTTGCTTCAGAAATATATAAAACTACTTCGCAAAGCTTCTTGGAACAATTTTATGTATCACAACCTTAAAAAAGTTACTTTGAAAATTGAAGTGACCTTGAAATTTGCCCCTTTAAAATGAGCAAATAAATCAAATTTAAGCAAACGCGAGACCTTTTTTTGCTTCAGAAATATATAAAAGTGTTTCGCAAAGCTTCTGGGAACAATTTTATGTATCACAACCCTATTTAAATTACTTTGAAAATTGAAGTGACCATGAATTATCCCCCTTGTAAAAGGGCAATTTAATAAAAATTAAGCAAACACAAGACTTTTTTTGCTTCAGAAATATATAAAACTACTTCGCAAAGCTTCTGGGAACAATTTTATGTATCACAACCTTAAAAAAGTTAGTTTGAAAATTGAAGTGACCTTGAAATTTGCCCCTTTCAAATGAGCAAATAAATCAAATTTAAGCAAACGCGAGACCTTTTTTTGCTTCAGAAATATATAAAAGTGTTTCGCAAAGCTTCTGGGAACAATTTTATGTATCACAACCCTATTTAAATTACTTTGAAAATTGAAGTGACCATGAATTATCTCCCTTGTAAAAGGGCAATTTGATAAAAATTAAGCAAACGCGAGACTTTTTTTTGCTTCAGAAATATATAAAACTACTTCGCAAAGCTTCTGGGAACAATTTAATGTATCACAACCTTTAAAAAGTTACTTTGAAAATTGAAGTGACCTTGAAATTTGCCCCTTTAAAATGAGCAAATAAATCAAATTTAAGCAAACACAAGACTTTTTTTTGCTTCAGAAATATATAAAACTACTTCGCAAAGCTTCTTTGAACAATTTTATGTATCACAACCTTAAAAAAGTTACTTTGAAAATTGAAGTGACCTTGAAATTTGCCCCTTTAAAATGAGCAAATAAATCAAATTTAAGCAAACGCGAGACCTTTTTTTGCTTCAGAAATATATAAAAGTGTTTCGCAAAGCTTCTGGGAGCAATTTTATGTATCACAACCCTATTTAAATTACTTGAAGTGACCATGAATTATCCCCCTTGTAAAAGGGCAATTTAATAAAAATTAAGCAAATGCGAGACTTTTTTTTGCTTCAGAAAATAAAACTACTTCGCAAAGCTTCTGGGAACAATTTTATGTATCACAACCTTAAAAAAGTTACTTTGAAAATTGAAGTGACCTTGAAATTTGCCCCTTTAAAATGAGCAAATAAATCAAATTTAAGCAAACGCGAGACCTTTTTTTGCTTCAGAAATATATAAAAGTGTTTCGCAAAGCTTCTGGGAACAATTTTATGTATCACAACCCTATTTAAATTACTTTGAAAATTGAAGTGACCATGAATTATCCCCCTTGTAAAAGGGCAATTTAATAAAAATTAAGCAAACGCGAGACTTTTTTTTGCTTCAGAAATATATAAAACTACTTCGCAAAGCTTCTGGGAACAATTTTATGTATCACAACCTTAAAAAAGTTACTTTGAAAATTGAAGTGACCTTGAAATTTGCCCCTTTCAAATGAGCAAATAAATCAAATTTAAGCAGACGCGAGACCTTTTTTTGCTTCAGAAATATATAAAAGTGTTTCGCAAAGCTTCTGGGAGCAATTTTATGTATCACAACCCTATCTAAATTACTTTGAAAATTGAAGTGACAATGAATTATCTCCCTTGTAAAAGGGCAATTTAATAAAAATTAAGCAAAGGCGAGACTTTTTTTTGCTTCAGAAATATTTAAAACTACTTCGCAAAGCTTCTGGGAACAATTTTATGTATCACAACCTTAAAAAAGTTACTTTGAAAATTGAAGTGACCTTGAAATTTGCCCCTTTCAAATGAGCAAATAAATCAAATTTAAGCAGACGCGAGACCTTTTTTTGCTTCAGAAATATATAAAAGTGTTTCGCAAAGCTTCTGGGAGCAATTTTATGTATCACAACCCTATCTAAATTACTTTGAAAATTGAAGTGACAATGAATTATCCCCCTTGTAAAAGGGCAATTTAATACAATTTAAGCAAACGCGAGACCTTTTTTTGCTTCAGAAATATATAAAAGTGTTTCGCAAAGCTTCTGGGAGCAATTTTATGTATCACAACCCTATTTAAATTACTTTGAAAATTAAAGTGACCATGAATTATCCCCCTTGTAAAAGGGCAATTTAATAAAAATTAAGCAAACGCGAGACTTTTTTTTGCTTCAGAAATATATAAAACTACTTCGCAAAACTTCTGGGAACAATTTTATGTATCACAACCTTAAAAAAGTTACTTTGAAAATTGAAGTGACCTTGAAATTTGCCCCTTTAAAATGAGCAAATAAATCAAATTTAAGCAAACGCGAGACCTTTTTTTGCTTCAGAAATATATAAAAGTGTTTCGCAAAGCTTCTGGGAGCAATTTTATGTATCACAACCCTATTTAAATTACTTTGAAAATTGAAGTGACCATGAATTATCCCCCTTGTAAGAGGGCAATTTAATAAAAATTAAGCAAACGCGAGACTTTTTTTTGCTTCAGAAATATATAAAACTACTTCGCAAAACTTCTGGGAACAATTTTATGTATCACAACCTTAAAAAAGTTACTTTGAAAATTGAAGTGACCTTGAAATTTGCCCCTTTCAAATGAGCAAATAAATCAAATTTAAGCAAACACGAGACCTTTTTTTGCTTCAGAAATATATAAAAGTGTTTTGCAAAGCTTCTGGGAGCAATTTTATGTATCACAACCCTATTTAAATTAATTTGAAAATTGAAGTGACCATGAATTATCCCCCTTGTAAAAGGGCAATTTAATAAAAATTAAGCAAACACAAGATTTTTTTTTGCTTCAGAAATATATAAAACTACTTCGCAAAGCTTCTGGGAACAATTTTATGTATCACAACCTTAAAAAAGTTACTTTGAAAATTGAAGTGACCTTGAAATTTGCCCCTTTAAAATGAGCAAATAAATCAAATTTAAGCAAACGCGAGACCTTTTTTTGCTTCAGAAATATATAAAAGTGTTTCGCAAAGCTTCTGGGAGCAATTTTATGTATCACAACCCTATTTAAATTACTTTGAAAATTGAAGTGACCATGAATTATCTCCCTTGTAAAAGGGCAATTTAATAAAAAAATTAAGCAAACGCGAGACTTTTTTTTGCTTCAGAAATATATAAAACTACTTCGCAAAGCTTCTGGGAACAATTTTATGTATCACAACCTTAAAAAAGTTACTTTGAAAATCGAAGTGACCTTGAAATTTGCCCCTTTCAAATGAGCAAATAAATCAAATTTAAGCAAACACGAGACCTTTTTATGCTTCAGAAATATATAAAAGTGTTTTGCAAAGCTTCTGGGAGCAATTTTATGTATCACAACCCTATTTAAATTAATTTGAAAATTGAAGTGACCATGAATTATCCCCCTTGTAAAAGGGCAATTTAATAAAAATTAAGCAAACACAAGATTTTTTTTTGCTTCAGAAATATATAAAACTACTTCGCAAAGCTTCTGGGAACAATTTTATGTATCACAACCTTAAAAAAGTTACTTTGAAAATTGAAGTGACCTTGAAATTTGCCCCTTTAAAATGAGCAAATAAATCAAATTTAAGCAAACGCGAGACCTTTTTTTGCTTCAGAAATATATAAAAGTGTTTCGCAAAGCTTCTGGGAGCAATTTTATGTATCACAACCCTATTTAAATTACTTTGAAAATTGAAGTGACCATGAATTATCTCCCTTGTAAAAGGGCAATTTAATAAAAATTAAGCAAACGCGAGACTTTTTTTTGCTTCAGAAATATATAAAACTACTTCGCAAAGCTTCTGGGAACAATTTTATGTATCACAACCTTAAAAAAGTTACTTTGAAAATTGAAGTGACCTTGAAATTTGCCCCTTTAAAATGAGCAAATAAATCAAATTAAAGCAAACGCGAGACCTTTTTTTGCTTCAGAAATATATAAAAGTGTTTCGCAAAGCTTCTGGGAGCAATTTTTTGTATCACAACCCTATTTAAATTACTTTGAAAATTGAAGTGACCATGAATTATCCCCCTTGTAAAAGGGCAATTTAATAAAAATTAAGCAAACGCGAGACTTATTTTTGCTTCAGAAATATATAAAACTACTTCGCAAAGCTTCTGGGAACAATTTTATGTATAACAACCTTAAAAAAGTTACTTTGAAAATTGAAGTGACCTTGAAATTTGCCCCTTTAAAATGAGCAAATAAATCAAATTTAAGCAAACGCGAGACCTTTTTTTGCTTCAGAAATATATAAAAGTGTTTCGCAAAGCATCTGGGAGCAATTTTATGTATCACAACCCTATTTAAATTACTTTGAAAATTGAAGTGACCATGAATTATCCCCCTTGTAAAAGGGCAATTTAATAAAAATTAAGCAAACGCGAGACTTTTTTTTGCTTCAGAAATATATAAAACTACTTCGCAAAGCTTTTGGGAACAATTTAATGTATCACAACCTTAAAAAAGTTACTTTGAAAATTGAAGTGACCTTGAAATTTGCCCCTTTAAAATGAGCAAATAAATCAAATTTAAGCAAACGCGAGACCATTTTTTGCTTCAGAAATATATAAAAGTGTTTCGCAAAGCTTCTGGGAGCAATTTTATGTATCACAACCCTATTTAAATTACTTTGAAAATTGAAGTGACCATGAATTATCCCCCTTGTAAAAGGGCAATTTAATAAAAATTAAGCAAACGCGAGACTTTTTTTTGCTTCAGAAATATATAAAACTACTTCGCAAAGCTTCTGGGAACAATTTTATGTATCACAACCTTAAAAAAGTTACTTTGAAAATTGAAGTGACCTTGAAATTTGCCCCTTTAAAATGAGCAAATAAATCAAATTTAAGCAAACGCGAGACCTTTTTTTGCTTCAGAAATATATAAAAGTGTTTCGCAAAGCTTCTGGGAGCAATTTTATGTATCACAACCCTATTTAAATTACTTTGAAAATTGAAGTGACCATGAATTATCCCCCTTGTAAAAGGGCAATTTAATAAAAATTAAGCAAACGCGAGACTTTTTTTTGCTTCAGAAATATATAAAACTACTTCGCAAAGCTTCTGGGAACAATTTTATGTATCACAACCTTAAAAAAGTTACTTTGAAAATTGAAGTGACCTTGAAATTTGCCCCTTTAAAATGAGCAAATAAATCAAATTAAAGCAAACGCGAGACCTTTTTTTGCTTCAGAAATATATAAAAGTGTTTCGCAAAGCTTCTGGGAGCAATTTTATGTATCACAACCCTATTTAAATTACTTTGAAAATTGAAGTGACCATGAATTATCCCCCTTGTAAAAGGGCAATTTAATAAAAATTAAGCAAACGCGAGACTTATTTTTGCTTCAGAAATATATAAAACTACTTCGCAAAGCTTCTGGGAACAATTTTATGTATAACAACCTTAAAAAAGTTACTTTGAAAATTGAAGTGACCTTGAAATTTGCCCCTTTAAAATGAGCAAATAAATCAAATTTAAGCAAACGCGAGACCATTTTTGCTTCAGAAATATATAAAAGTGTTTCGCAAAGCTTCTGGGAGCAATTTTATGTATCACAACCCTATTTAAATTACTTTGAAAATTGAAGTGACCATGAATTATCCCCCTTGTAAAAGGGCAATTTAATAAAAATTAAGCAAACGCGAGACTTTTTTTTGCTTCAGAAATATATAAAACTACTTCGCAAAGCTTCTGGGAACAATTTTATGTATCACAACCTTAAAAAAGTTACTTTGAAAATTGAAGTGACCTTGAAATTTGCCCCTTTAAAATGAGCAAATAAATCAAATTAAAGCAAACGCGAGACCTTTTTTTGCTTCAGAAATATATAAAAGTGTTTCGCAAAGCTTCTGGGAGCAATTTTATGTATCACAACCCTATTTAAATTACTTTGAAAATTGAAGTGACCATGCATTATCCCCCTTGTAAAAGGGCAATTTAATAAAAATTAAGCAAACGCGAGACTTATTTTTGCTTCAGAAATATATAAAACTACTTCGCAAAGCTTCTGGGAACAATTTTATGTATAACAACCTTAAAAAAGTTACTTTGAAAATTGAAGTGACCTTGAAATTTGCCCCTTTAAAATGAGCAAATAAATCAAATTTAAGCAAACGGGAGACCTTTTTTTGCTTCAGAAATATATAAAAGTGTTTCGCAAAGCATCTGGGAGCAATTTTATGTATCACAACCCTATTTAAATTACTTTGAAAATTGAAGTGACCATGAATTATCCCCCTTGTAAAAGGGCAATTTAATAAAAATTAAGCAAACGCGAGACTTTTTTTTGCTTCAGAAATATATAAAACTACTTCGCAAAGCTTTTGGGAACAATTTAATGTATCACAACCTTAAAAAAGTTACTTTGAAAATTGAAGTGACCTTGAAATTTGCCCCTTTAAAATGAGCAAATAAATCAAATTTAAGCAAACGCGAGACCATTTTTTGCTTCAGAAATATATAAAAGTGTTTCGCAAAGCTTCTGGGAGCAATTTTATGTATCACAACCCTATTTAAATTACTTTGAAAATTGAAGTGACCATGAATTATCCCCCTTGTAAAAGGGCAATTTAATAAAAATTAAGCAAACGCGAGACTTTTTTTTGCTTCAGAAATATATAAAACTACTTCGCAAAGCTTCTGGGAACAATTTTATGTATCACAACCTTAAAAAAGTTACTTTGAAAATTGAAGTGACCTTGAAATTTGCCCCTTTAAAATGAGCAAATAAATCAAATTAAAGCAAACGCGAGACCTTTTTTTGCTTCAGAAATATATAAAAGTGTTTCGCAAAGCTTCTGGGAGCAATTTTATGTATCACAACCCTATTTAAATTACTTTGAAAATTGAAGTGACCATGAATTATCCCCCTTGTAAAAGGGCAATTTAATAAAAATTAAGCAAACGCGAGACTTATTTTTGCTTCAGAAATATATAAAACTACTTCGCAAAGCTTCTGGGAACAATTTTATGTATAACAACCTTAAAAAAGTTACTTTGAAAATTGAAATGACCTTGAAATTTGCCCCTTTAAAATGAGCAAATAAATCAAATTTAAGCAAACGGGAGACCTTTTTTTGCATCAGAAATATATAAAAGTGTTTCGCAAAGCTTCTGGGAGCAATTTTATGTATCACAACCCTATTTAAATTACTTTGAAAATTGAAGTGACCATGAATTATCCCCCCTTGTAAAAGGGCAATTTAATAAAAATTAAGCAAACGCGAGACTTTTTTTTGCTTCAGAAATATATAAAACTACTTCGCAAAGCTTTTGGGAACAATTTTATGTATCACAACCTTAAAAAAGTTACTTTGAAAATTGAAGTGACCTTGAAATTTGCCCCTTTAAAATGAGCAAATAAATCAAATTTAAGCAAACGCGAGACCATTTTTTGCTTCAGAAATATATAAAAGTGTTTCGCAAAGCTTCTGGGAGCAATTTTATGTATCACAACCCTATTTAAATTACTTTGAAAATTGAAGTGACCATGAATTATCCCCCTTGTAAAAGGGCAATTTAATAAAAATTAAGCAAACGCGAGACTTTTTTTTTTCAGAAATATATAAAACTACTTCGCAAAGCTTCTGGGAACAATTTTATGTATCACAACCTTAAAAAAGTTAGTTTGAAAATTGAAGTGACCTTGAAATTTGCCCCTTTAAAATGAGCAAATAAATCAAATTTAAGCAAACGCGAGACCTTTTTTTGCTTCAGAAATATATAAAAGTGTTTCGCAAAGCTTCTGGAAAATTTTTATGTATCACAACCCTATTTAAAGTACTTTGAAAATTGAAGTGACCATGAATTATCCCCCTTGTAAAAGGGCAATTTAATAAAAATTAAGCAAACACAAGACTTTTTTTGCTTCAGAAATATAGAAAACTACTTCGCAAAGCTTCTGGGAACAATTTTATGTATCACAACCTTAAAAAAAGTTAGTTTGAAAATTGAAGTGACCTTGAAATTTGCCACTTTCAAATGAGCAAATAAATCAAATTTAAGCAAACGCGAGACCTTTTTTTGCTTTAGAAATATATATAAAAGTGTTTCGCAAAGCTTCTGGGAACAATTTTATGTATCACAACCCTATTTAAATTACTTTGAAAATTGAAGTGACCATGAATTATCCCCCTTGTAAAAGGGCAATTTAATAAAAATTAAGCAAACGCGAGACTTTTTTTTGCTTCAGAAATATATAAAACTACTTCGCAAAGCTTCTGGGAACAATTTTATGTATCACAACCTTAAAAAAGTTACTTTGAAAATTGAAGTGACCTTGAAATTTGCCCCTTTCAAATGAGCAAATAAATCAAATTTAAGCAAACGCGAGACCTTTTTTTGCTTCAGAAATATATAAAAGTGTTTCGCAAAGCTTCTGGGAGCAATTTTATGTATCACAACCCTATTTAAATTACTTTGAAAATTGAAGTGACCATGAATTATCCCCCTTGTAAAAGGGCAATTTAATAAAAATTAAGCAAACGCGAGACTTTTTTTTGCTTCAGAAATATATAAAACTACTTCGCAAAGCTTCTGGGAACAATTTTATGTATCACAACCTTAAAAAAGTTACTTTGAAAATTGAAGTGACCTTGAAATTTGCCCCTTTAAAATGAGCAAATAAATCAAATTTAAGCAAACGCGAGACCTTTTTTTGCTTCAGAAATATATAAAAGTGTTTCGCAAAGCTTCTGGGAGCAGTTTTATGTATCACAACCCTATTTAAATTACTTTGAAAATTGAAGTGACCATGAATTATCCCCCTTGTAAAAGGGCAATTTAATAAAAATTAAGCAAACGCGAGACTTTCTTTTGCTTCAGAAATATATAAAACTACTTCGCAAAGCTTCTGGGAACAATTTTATGTATCACAACCTTAAAAAAGTTACTTTGAAAATTGAAGTGACCTTGAAATTTGCCCCTTTTAAATGAGCAAATAAATCAAATTTAAGCAAACGCGAGACCTTTTTTTGCTTCAGAAATATATAAAAGTGTTTCGCAAAGCTTCTGGGAGCAATTTTATGTATCACAACCCTATTTAAATTACTTTGAAAATTGAAGTGACCATGAATTATCCCCCTTGTAAAAGGGCAATTTAATAAAAATTAAGCAAACACAAGACTTTTTTTTGCTTCAGAAATATATAAAACTACTTCGCAAAGCTTCTGGGAACAATTTTATGTATCACAACCTTAAAAAAGTTACTTTGAAAATTGAAGTGACCTTGAAATTTGCCCCTTTAAAATGAGCAAATAAATCAAATTTAAGCAAACACGAGACCTTTTTTTGCTTCAGAAATATATAAAAGTGTTTCGCAAAGCTTCTGGGAGCAATTTTATGTATCACAACCCTATTTAAATTACTTTGAAAATTGAAGTGACCATGAATTATCCCCCTTGTAAAAGGGCAATTTAATAAAAATTAAGCAAACGCGAGACTTTTTTTTGCTTCAGAAATATATAAAACTACTTCGCAAAGCTTCTGGGAACAATTTTATGTATCACAACCTTAAAAAAGTTACTTTGAAAATTGAAGTGACCTTGAAATATTTCCCTTTCAAATGAGCAAATAAATCAAATTTAAGCAAACGCGAGACCTTTTTTTGCTTCAGAAATATATAAAAGTGTTTCGCAAAGCTTCTGGGAGCAATTTTATGTATCACAACCCTATTTAAATTACTTTGAAAATTGAAGTGACCATGAATTATCCCCCTTGTAAAAGGGCAATTTAATAAAAATTAAGCAAACACAAGACTTTTTTTTGCTTCAGAAATATATAAAACTACTTCACAAAGCTTCTGGGAACAATTTTATGTATAACAACCTTAAAAAAGTTACTTTGAAAATTGAAGTGACCTTGAAATTTGCCCCTTTAAAATGAGCAAATAAATCAAATTTCAGCAAACGCGAGACCTTTTATTGCTTCAGAAATATATAAAAGTGTTTCGCAAAGCTTCTGGGAAAAATTTTATGTATCACAACCCTATTTAAATTACTTTGAAAATTGAAGTGACCATGAATTATCCCCCTTGTAAAAGGGCAATTTAATAAAAATTAAGCAAACACAAGACTTTTTTTTGCTTCAGAAATATATAAAACTACTTCGCAAAGCTTCTGGGAACAATTTTATGTATCACAACCTTAAATAAGTTACTTTGAAAATTGAAGTGACCTTGAAATTTGCCCCTTTAAAATGAGCAAATAAATCAAATTTAAGCAAACGCGAGACCTTTTTTTGCTTCAGAAATATATAAAAGTGTTTCGCAAAGCTTCTGGGAACAATTTTATGTATCACAACCCTATTTAAATTACTTTGAAAATTGAAGTGACCATGAATTATCCCCCTTGTAAAAGGGCAATTTAATAAAAATTAAGCAAACGCGAGACTTTTTTTTGCTTCAGAAATATATAAAACTACTTCGCAAAGCTTCTGGGAACAATTTTATGTATCACAACCTTAAAAAAGTTACTTTGAAAATTGAAGTGACCTTGAAATTTGCCCCTTTAAAATGAGCAAATAAATCAAATTTAAGCAAACGCGAGACCTTTTTTTGCTTCAGAAATATATAAAAGTGTTTCGCAAAGCTTCTGGGAGCAGTTTTATGTATCACAACCCTATTTAAATTACTTTGAAAATTGAAGTGACCATGAATTATCCCCCTTGTAAAAGGGCAATTTAATAAAAATTAAGCAAATGCGAGACTTTTTTTTGCTTCAGAAATATATAAAACTACTTCGCAAAGCTTCTGGGAACAATTTTATGTATCACAACCTTAAATAAGTTACTTTGAAAATTGAAGTGACCTTGAAATTTGCCCCTTTAAAATGAGCAAATAAATCAAATTTAAGCAAACGCGAGACCTTTTTTTGCTTCAGAAATATATAAAAGTGTTTCGCAAAGCTTCTGGGAACAATTTTATGTATCACAACCCTATTTAAATTACTTTGAAAATTGAAGTGACCATGAATTATCCCCCTTGTAAAAGGGCAATTTAATAAAAATTAAGCAAACGCGAGACTTTTTTTTGCTTCAGAAATATATAAAACTACTTCGCAAAGCTTCTGGGAACAATTTTATGTATCACAACCTTAAAAAAGTTACTTTGAAAATTGAAGTGACCTTGAAATTTGCCCCTTTAAAATGAGCAAATAAATCAAATTTAAGCAAACGCGAGACCTTTTTTTGCTTCAGAAATATATAAAAGTGTTTCGCAAAGCTTCTGGGAGCAGTTTTATGTATCACAACCCTATTTAAATTACTTTGAAAATTGAAGTGACCATGAATTATCCCCCTTGTAAAAGGGCAATTTAATAAAAATTAAGCAAATGCGAGACTTTTTTTTGCTTCAGAAATATATAAAACTACTTCGCAAAGCTTCTGGGAACAATTTTATGTATCACAACCTTAAAAAAGTTACTTTGAAAATTGAAGTGACCTTGAAATTTGCCCCTTTAAAATGAGCAAATAAATCAAATTTAAGCAAACGCGAGACCTTTTTTTGCTTCAGAAATATATAAAAGTGTTTCGCAAAGCTTCTGGGAGCAATTTTATGTATCACAACCCTATTTAAATTACTTTGAAAATTGAAGTGACCATGAATTATCCCCCTTGTAAAAGGGCAATTTAATAAAAATTAAGCAAACGCGAGACCTTTTTTTGCTTCAGAAATATATAAAAGTGTTTCGCAAAGCTTCTGGGAACAATTTTATGTATCACAACCTTAAAAAAGTTACTTTGAAAATTGAAGTGACCTTGAAATTTGCCCCTTTCAAATGAGCAAATAAATCAAATTTAAGCAAACGCGAGACCTTTTTTTGCTTCAGAAATATATAAAAGTGTTTCGCAAAGCTTCTGGGAGCAATTTTATGTATCACAACCCTATTTAAATTACTTTGAAAATTGAAGTGACCATGAATTATCCCCCTTGTAAAAGGGCAATTTAATAAAAATTAAGCAAACGCGAGACTTTTTTTTGCTTCAGAAATATATAAAACTACTTCGCAAAGCTTCTGGGAACAATTTTATGTATCACAACCTTAAAAAAGTTACTTTGAAAATTGAAGTGACCTTGAAATTTGCCCCTTTAAAATGAGCAAATAAATCAAATTTAAGCAAACGCGAGACCTTTTTTTGCTTCAGAAATATATAAAAGTGTTTCGCAAAGCTTCTGGGAGCAGTTTTATGTATCACAACCCTATTTAAATTACTTTGAAAATTGAAGTGACCATGAATTATCCCCCTTGTAAAAGGGCAATTTAATAAAAATTAAGCAAACGCAAGACCTTTTTTTGCTTTAGAAATATATAAAAGTGTTTCGCAAAGCTTCTGGGAACAATTTTATGTATCACAACCCTATTTAAATTACTTTGAAAATTGAAGTGACCATGAATTATCCCCCTTGTAAAAGGGCAATTTAATAAAAATTAAGCAAACGCCAGACTTTTTTTTGCTTCAGAAATATATAAAACTACTTCGCAAAGCTTCTGGGAACAATTTTATGTATCACAACCTTAAAAAAGTTACTTTGAAAATTGAAGTGACCTTGAAATTTGCCCCTTTCAAATGAGCAAATAAATCAAATTTAAGCAAACGCGAGACCTTTTTTTGCTTCAGAAATATATAAAAGTGTTTCGCAAAGCTTCTGGGAGCAATTTTATGTATCACAACCCTATTTAAATTACTTTGAAAATTGAAGTGACCATGAATTATCCCCCTTGTAAAAGGGCAATTTAATAAAAATTAAGCAAACGCGAGACTTTTTTTTGCTTCAGAAATATATAAAACTACTTCGCAAAGCTTCTGGGAACAATTTTATGTATCACAACCTTAAAAAAGTTACTTTGAAAATTGAAGTGACCTTGAAATTTGCCCCTTTAAAATGAGCAAATAAATCAAATTTAAGCAAACGCGAGACCTTTTTTTGCTTCAGAAATATATAAAAGTGTTTCGCAAAGCTTCTGGGAGCAGTTTTATGTATCACAACCCTATTTAAATTACTTTGAAAATTGAAGTGACCATGAATTATCCCCCTTGTAAAAGGGCAATTTAATAAAAATTAAGCAAACGCGAGACTTTTTTTTGCTTCAGAAATATATAAAACTACTTCGCAAAGCTTCTGGGAACAATTTAATGTATCACAACCTTAAAAAAGTTACTTTGAAAATTGAAGTGACCTTGAAATTTGCCCCTTTAAAATGAGCAAATAAATCAAATTTAAGCAAACGCGAGACCTTTTTTTGCTTCAGAAATATATAAAAGTGTTTCGCAAAGCTTCTGGGAGCAATTTTATGTATCACAACCCTATTTAAATTACTTTGAAAATTGAAGTGACCATGAATTATCCCCCTTGTAAAAGGGCAATTTAATAAAAATTAAGCAAACGCGTGACTTTTTTTGCTTCAGAAATATATAAAACTACTTCGCAAAGCTTCTGGGAACAATTTTATGTATCACAACCTTAAAAAAGTTAGTTTGAAAATTGAAGTGACCTTGAAATTTGCCCCTTTAAAATGAGCAAATAAATCAAATTTAAGCAAACACGAGACCTTTTTTTGCTTCAGAAATATATAAAAGTGTTTCGCAAAGCTTCTGGGAGCAATTTTATGTATCACAACCCTATTTAAATTACTTTGAAAATTGAAGTGACCATGAATTATCCCCCTTGTAAAAGGGCAATTTAATAAAAATTAAGCAAACGCGAGACTTTTTTTTGCTTCAGAAATATATAAAACTACTTCGCAAAGCTTCTGGGAACAATTTTATGTATCACAACCTTAAAAAAGTTAGTTTGAAAATTGAAGTGACCTTGAAATTTGCCCCTTTCAAATGAGCAAATAAATCAAATTTAAGCAAACGCGAGACCTTTTTTTGCTTCAGAAATATATAAAAGTGTTTCGCAAAGCTTCTGGGAGCAATTTTATGTATCACAACCCTATTTAAATTACTTTGAAAATTGAAGTGACCATGAATTATCCCCCTTGTAAAAGGGCAATTTAATAAAAATTAAGCAAACGCGAGACTTTTTTTTGCTTCAGAAATATATAAAACTAATTCGCAAAGCTTCTGGGAACAATTTTATGTATCACAACCTTAAAAAAGTTAGTTTGAAAATTGAAGTGACCTTGAAATTTGCCCCTTTCAAATGAGCAAATAAATCAAATTTAAGCAAACGCGAGACCTTTTTTTGCTTCAGAAATATATAAAAGTGTTTCGCAAAGCTTCTGGGAGCAATTTTATGTATCACAACCCTATTTAAATTACTTTGAAAATTGAAGTGACCATGAATTATCCCCCTTGTAAAAGGGCAATTTAATAAAAATTAAGCAAACGCGTGACTTTTTTTTGCTTCAGAAATATATAAAACTACTTCGCAAAGTTTCTGGAAACAATTTTATGTATCACAACCTTAAAAAAGTTAGTTTGAAAATTGAAGTGACCTTGAAATTTGCCCCTTTAAAATGAGCAAATAAATCAAATTTAAGCAAACGCGAGACCTTTTTTTGCTTCAGAAATATATAAAAGTGTTTCGCAAAGCTTCTGGGAAAATTTTTATGTATCACAACCCTATTTAAAGTACTTTGAAAATTGAAGTGACCATGAATTATCCCCCTTGTAAAAGGGCAATTTAATAAAAATTAAGCAAACACAAGACTTTTTTTGCTTCAGAAATATAGAAAACTACTTCGCAAAGCTTCTGGGAACAATTTTATGTATCACAACCTTAAAAAAGTTAGTTTGAAAATTGAAGTGACCTTGAAATTTGCCACTTTCAAATGAGCAAATAAATCAAATTTAAGCAAACGCGAGACCTTTTTTTGCTTTAGAAATATATAAAAGTGTTTCGCAAAGCTTCTGGGAACAATTTTATGTATCACAACCCTATTTAAATTACTTTGAAAATTGAAGTGACCATGAATTATCCCCCTTGTAAAAGCGCAATTTAATAAAAATTAAGCAAACGCGAGACTTTTTTTTGCTTCAGAAATATATAAAACTACTTCGCAAAGCTTCTGGGAACAATTTTATGTATCACAACCTTAAAAAAGTTACTTTGAAAATTGAAGTGACCTTGAAATTTGCCCCTTTCAAATGAGCAAATAAATCAAATTTAAGCAAACGCGAGACCTTTTTTTGCTTCAGAAATATATAAAAGTGTTTCGCAAAGCTTCTGGGAGCAATTTTATGTATCACAACCCTATTTAAATTACTTTGAAAATTGAAGTGACCATGAATTATCCCCCTTGTAAAAGGGCAATTTAATAAAAATTAAGCAAACGCGAGACTTTTTTTTGCTTCAGAAATATATAAAACTACTTCGCAAAGCTTCTGGGAACAATTTTATGTATCACAACCTTAAAAAAGTTACTTTGAAAATTGAAGTGACCTTGAAATTTGCCCCTTTAAAATGAGCAAATAAATCAAATTTAAGCAAACGCGAGACCTTTTTTTGCTTCAGAAATATATAAAAGTGTTTCGCAAAGCTTCTGGGAGCAGTTTTATGTATCACAACCCTATTTAAATTACTTTGAAAATTGAAGTGACCATGAATTATCCCCCTTGTAAAAGGGCAATTTAATAAAAATTAAGCAAACGCGAGACTTTCTTTTGCTTCAGAAATATATAAAACTACTTCGCAAAGCTTCTGGGAACAATTTAATGTATCACAACCTTAAAAAAGTTACTTTGAAAATTGAAGTGACCTTGAAATTTGCCCCTTTAAAATGAGCAAATAAATCAAATTTAAGCAAACGCGAGACCTTTTTTTGCTTCAGAAATATATAAAAGTGTTTCGCAAAGCTTCTGGGAGCAATTTTATGTATCACAACCCTATTTAAATTACTTTGAAAATTGAAGTGACCATGAATTATCCCCCTTGTAAAAGGGCAATTTAATAAAAATTAAGCAAACGCGTGACTTTTTTTTGCTTCAGAAATATATAAAACTACTTCGCAAAGCTTCTGGGAACAATTTTATGTATCACAACCTTAAAAAAGTTAGTTTGAAAATTGAAGTGACCTTGAAATTTGCCCCTTTAAAATGAGCAAATAAATCAAATTTAAGCAAACACGAGACCTTTTTTTGCTTCAGAAATATATAAAAGTGTTTCGCAAAGCTTCTGGGAGCAATTTTATGTATCACAACCCTATTTAAATTACTTTGAAAATTGAAGTGACCATGAATTATCCCCCTTGTAAAAGGGCAATTTAATAAAAATGAAGCAAACGCGAGACTTTTTTTTGCTTCAGAAATATATAAAACTACTTCGCAAAGCTTCTGGGAACAATTTTATGTATCACAACCTTAAAAAAGTTACTTTGAAAATTGAAGTGACCTTGAAATTTGCCCCTTTCAAATGAGCAAATAAATCAAATTTAAGCAAACGCGAGACCTTTTTTTGCTTCAGAAATATACAAAAGTGTTTCGCAAAGCTTCTGGGAGCAATTTTATGTATCACAACCCTATTTAAATTACTTTGAAAATTGAAGTGACCATGAATTATCCCCCTTGTAAAAGGGCAATTTAATAAAAATTAAGCAAACGCGAGACTTTTTTTTGCTTCAGAAATATATAAAACTAATTCGCAAAGCTTCTGGGAACAATTTTATGTATCACAACCTTAAAAAAGTTAGTTTGAAAATTGAAGTGACCTTGAAATTTGCCCCTTTCAAATGAGCAAATAAATCAAATTTAAGCAAACGCGAGACCTTTTTTTGCTTCAGAAATATATAAAAGTGTTTCGCAAAGCTTCTGGGAGCAATTTTATGTATCACAACCCTATTTAAATTACTTTGAAAATTGAAGTGACCATGAATTATCCCCCTTGTAAAAGGGCAATTTAATAAAAATTAAGCAAACGCGTGACTTTTTTTTGCTTCAGAAATATATAAAACTACTTCGCAAAGTTTCTGGGAACAATTTTATGTATCACAACCTTAAAAAAGTTAGTTTGAAAATTGAAGTGACCTTGAAATTTGCCACTTTCAAATGAGCAAATAAATCAAATTTAAGCAAACGCGAGACCTTTTTTTGCTTCAGAAATATATAAAAGTGTTTCGCAAAGCTTCTGGGAAAATTTTTATGTATCACAACCCTATTTAAAGTACTTTGAAAATTGAAGTGACCATGAATTATCCCCCTTGTAAAAGGGCAATTTAATAAAAATTAAGCAAACACAAGACTTTTTTTGCTTCAGAAATATAGAAAACTACTTCGCAAAGCTTCTGGGAACAATTTTATGTATCACAACCTTAAAAAAGTTAGTTTGAAAATTGAAGTGACCTTGAAATTTGCCACTTTCAAATGAGCAAATAAATCAAATTTAAGCAAACGCGAGACCTTTTTTTGCTTTAGAAATATATAAAAGTGTTTCGCAAAGCTTCTGGGAACAATTTTATGTATCACAACCCTATTTAAATTACTTTGAAAATTGAAGTGACCATGAATTATCCCCCTTGTAAAAGCGCAATTTAATAAAAATTAAGCAAACGCGAGACTTTTTTTTGCTTCAGAAATATATAAAACTACTTCGCAAAGCTTCTGGGAACAATTTAATGTATCACAACCTTAAAAAAGTTACTTTGAAAATTGAAGTGACCTTGAAATTTGCCCCTTTAAAATGAGCAAATAAATCAAATTTAAGCAAACGCGAGACCTTTTT
The DNA here is from genome assembly GCA_916613615.1 of Steromphala cineraria. NCBI lineage: Eukaryota > Metazoa > Mollusca > Gastropoda > Trochida > Trochidae > Steromphala > Steromphala cineraria. Next base: position 24,691,239 of record OU744724.1, read on the forward strand.
TTGCTCAGAAATATATAAAAGTGTTTCGCAAAGCTTCTGGGAGCAATTTTATGTATCACAACCCTATTTAAATTACTTTGAAAATTGAAGTGACCATGAATTATCCCCCTTGTAAAAGGGCAATTTAATAAAAATTAAGCAAACACAAGACTTTTTTTTGCTTCAGAAATATATAAAACTACTTCGCAAAGCTTCTGGGAACAATTTTATGTATCACAACCTTAAAAAAGTTACTTTGAAAATTGAAGTGACCTTGAAATTTGCCCCTTTAAAATGAGCAAATAAATCAAATTTAAGCAAACGCGAGACCTTTTTTTGCTTCAGAAATATATAAAAGTGTTTCGCAAAGCTTCTGGGAGCAATTTTATGTATCACAACCCTATTTAAATTACTTTGAAAATTGAAGTGACCATGAATTATCCCCCTTGTAAAAGGGCAATTTAATAAAAATTAAGCAAACGCGAGACTTTTTTTTGCTTCAGAAATATATAAAACTAATTCGCAAAGCTTCTGGGAACAATTTTATGTATCACAACCTTAAAAAAGTTACTTTGAAAATTGAAGTGACCTTGAAATTTGCCCCTTTCAAATGAGCAAATAAATCAAATTTAAGCAAATGCGAGACCTTTTTTTGCTTTAGAAATATATAAAAGTATTTCGCAAAGCTTCTGGGAGCAATTTTATGTATCACAACCCTATTTAAATTACTTTGAAAATTGAAGTGACCATGAATTATCCCCCTTGTAAAAGGGCAATTTAATAAAAATTAAGCAAACGCGTGACTTTTTTTTGCTTCAGAAATATATAAAACTACTTCGCAAAGCTTCTGGGAACAATTTTATGTATCACAACCTTAAAAAAGTTAGTTTGAAAATTGAAGTGACCTTGAAATTTGCCCCTTTAAAATGAGCAAATAAATCAAATTTAAGCAAACGCGAGACCTTTTTTTGCTTCAGAAATATATAAAAGTGTTTCGCAAAGCTTCTGGGAAAATTTTTATGTATCACAACCCTATTTAAAGTACTTTGAAAATTGAAGTGACCATGAATTATCCCCCTTGTAAAAGGGCAATTTAATAAAAATTAAGCAAACACAAGACTTTTTTTGCTTCAGAAATATAGAAAACTACTTCGCAAAGCTTCTGGGAACAATTTTATGTATCACAACCTTAAAAAAGTTACTTTGAAAATTGAAGTGACCTTGAAATTTGCCCCTTTCAAATGAGCAAATAAATCAAATTTAAGCAAACGCGAGACCTTTTTTTGCTCAGAAATATATAAAAGTGTTTCGCAAAGCTTCTGGGAGCAATTTTATGTATCACAACCCTATTTAAATTACTTTGAAAATTGAAGTGACCATGAATTATCCCCCTTGTAAAAGGGCAATTTAATAAAAATTAAGCAAACACAAGACTTTTTTTTGCTTCAGAAATATATAAAACTACTTCGCAAAGCTTCTGGGAACAATTTTATGTATCACAACCTTAAAAAAGTTACTTTGAAAATTGAAGTGACCTTGAAATTTGCCCCTTTAAAATGAGCAAATAAATCAAATTTAAGCAAACGCGAGACCTTCCCTTACAAAAAAATGTACAGTGCTACAACAGTTTAGCAACATTGCTGCAGTGTTTTTTCTCTGAGCAAGACATCACCTAACGAGCGGAACGGTTGTTGCTCATTAAATCAGACATGTGCATCAATGTTTCTACTCTTAATTAGATGGCTAAGTAAGAGGTAACATTGCCGCACTGTCCCAGGGATGATCAGTGGTGTCCATCATTTTAGGGTCGTAACAAAATAATTAACAACAACCGTTGAACTCAAATGAGCAAGAAAAGACCCTATTTAAACTTTACATACTTCATGACAATGTTTTGTTATAGATTTGTGATTAATATACATTGATTAATTAGAAATTCAAAAACAATTTGCAAAAGATGAAAATCTTAGTTGAAAGACTATTAACTTTTCATTTTGATCTCAAATAGACACTTTCTTAAATACTTTCATTTCAAGGTGTTTACAGCATATTCATATAATGACTTGTAAACTTGGGCCATGATTTATAAATGAAATTAACCTAGAAATAACATGAACTATAATGTTGAAATTTTGTTAGTGTCAAGAGGACTGAATACACAGCATAAAGGAAATTTCATAAATGCAAGCAATAGAAGACTTCATAAAGTCAAAGTGGACAACAGGACAGTATTCTTGATAAATATAATATCATATAATGTTTCAAAATCATTGTCGAAATAAAAAACAAACCTTATTTATTTTGTTTGATTTAATTTTCTTTCTTTTAATACTATGATATGAATGAATGACTTTGTAATAAGGAAAAAAGTACATATTCAACATAACTCATAAAAATGTAAGCTTAGTTTGTTCAGTTGAAATATCTGGGTGGAGCAAATGTATTATGGACCAATAATAAGCAGGGAAAAAACATCCACTTTCCATCTCTTAACATGCTTAAACCAGTCTTGTTGATTGCTACCTTGTGATCACTTCATGGGTCGTTAAGTTAAATGAGTTTGTTTGTTTAGGTAGTGACAATAGTAACCAAATAAAATGTTATTTCAAGTCTAAAACTGAGGTTGTGATCTTAAAGAGTTAAGATCATGTTAATTATCTGTTAATTTCTCCTAAGTAACACTTGGTAATTTGAAAACACAGTGTGTTTCACAGGTTGTATTTCTTGTTATACAAGATATAATCAATAATTTAAATCATACATAACAAACTAAGTAAGTCTTGTGAGGAGAAGCTGTGAAGTCAAATCTCAATATTCAAATTATTCATAAAGGCATTGTTATTACAGATTTAAGATAAATTGAATCTCCTGCTGTTGGACTCTTTAAGTAAACATCAGGATATCACACATTCATCAAACACACAGAAGTGTACAAAAAAATTGGATATTCCTCTTTTAATCATTTAAAATAATATTTTAAAATTTTAATTCAGATCATCACTTTTAATAAATTGTATTATCCTCCTACATAAAAGATGTATGATATTGTAGTAAATAAAACTTACAAGTTCTGCATTGCTATAACTTGTGTCAACATTGTTTAAGATGTAAATGAATTAGTTACAGTGATAGAGATGGGTGGAGCTAAAATTTAGTATTAGCCAATGACAAAAGCATCTATTGCCCCTCTCTAAAAGCAGCAATGTTGATTGCTACCTTAAAAGGTATTTACTTCAAGGGTCATGAGCTTTGTTATTTTGCTATAATAGGGATATCAGTTATACAATTAGTTGTTATTTCAAGTTGTGATTTCCTGTTAATTTTCAAATCATTGACACTGACCATCATGTGTTGACGAGTTTGTTTGTTTAGTCTATTGTCAGTTATCTGTTGTATACTCAAAACGTGTTAAATTCTTAATGACACCTGGTAATTTGAAAATATATTCATATTGTGTTCAACAGGTTTTATTTTCTTTTTATTCAAAATATAATCTATATGAATAATCATACATAACAAACTAAGTAAGTCTTGTGAGGAGAAGCTGTGAAGTCAAATCTCAATATTCAAATTATTCATAAAGGGATTGATTACAGATTCGAGATTAATTGAATCTCCTGCTGTTAGGCTCTCAAAGTAAACATCAGGATATCACACATTCATCAAACACACAGAAGTGTACAAAAAAATTGGATATTCCTCTTTTAATCATTTAAAATAATATTTTAAAATTTTAATTCAGATCATCACTTTTAATAAATTGTATTATCCTCCTACATAAAAGATGTATGATATTGTAATAAATAAAACTTACATGTTCTGCATTGCTATAACTTGTGTCAACATTGTTTAAGATGTAAATGAATTAGTTACAGTGATAGAGATGGGTGGAGCTAAAATTTAGTATTAGCCAATGACAAAAGCATCTATTGCCCCTCTCTAAAAGCAGCAATGTTGATTGCTACCTTAAAAGGTATTTACTTCAAGGGTCATGAGCTTTGTTATTTTGCTATAATAGGGATATCAGTTATACAATTAGTTGTTATTTCAAGTTGTGATTTCCTGTTAATTTTCAAATCATTGACACTGACCAACATGTGTTGACGAGTTTGTTTGTTTAGTCTATTGTCAGTTATCTGTTGTATACTCAAAACGTGTTAAATTCTTAATGACACCTGGTAATTTGAAAATATATTCATATTGTGTTCAACAGGTTTTATTTTCTTTTTATTCAAAATATAATCTATATGAATAATCATACATAACAAACTAAGTAAGTCTTGTGAGGAGAAGCTGTGAAGTCAAATCTCAATATTCAAATTATTCATAAAGGGATTGATTACAGATTCGAGATTAATTGAATCTCCTGCTGTTAGGCTCTCAAAGTAAACATCAGGATATCACACATTCATCAAACACACAGAAGTGTACAAAAAAATTGGATATTCCTCTTTTAATCATTTAAAATAATATTTTAAAATTTTAATTCATATCATCACTTTTAATAAATTGTATTATCCTCCTACATAAAAGATGTATGATATTGTAATAAATAAAACTTACATGTTCTGCATTGCTATAACTTGTGTCAACATTGTTTAAGATGTAAATGAATTAGTTACAGTGATAGAGATGGGTGGAGCTAATATTTAGTATTAGCCAATGACAAAAGCATCCATTATCCCTCTCTAAAAGCAGCAATGTTGATTGCTACCTTAAAAGGTATTTACTTCAAGGGTCATGAGCTTTGTTATTTTGCTATAATAGGGATATCAGTTATACAATTAGTTGTTATTTCAAGTTGTGATTTCCTGTTAATTTTCAAATCATTGACACTGACCATCATGTGTTGACGAGTTTGTTTGTTTAGTCTATTGTCAGTTATCTGTTGTATACTCAAAACGTGTTAAATTCTTAATGACACCTGGTAATTTGAAAATATATTCATATTGTGTTCAACAGGTTTTATTTTCTTTTTATTCAAAATATAATCTATATGAATAATCATACATAACAAACTAAGTAAGTCTTGTGAGGAGAAGCTGTGAAGTCAAATCTCAATATTCAAATTATTCATAAAGGGATTGATTACAGATTCGAGATTAATTGAATCTCCTGCTGTTAGGCTCTCAAAGTAAACATCAGGATATCACACATTCATCAAACACACAGAAGTGTACAAAAAAATTGGATATTCCTCTTTTAATCATTTAAAATAATATTTTAAAATTTTAATTCAGATCATCACTTTTAATAAATTGTATTATCCTCCTACATAAAAGATGTATGATATTGTAATAAATAAAACTTACATGTTCTGCATTGCTATAACTTGTGTCAACATTGTTTAAGATGTAAATGAATTAGTTACAGTGATAGAGATGGGTGGAGCTAAAATTTAGTATTAGCCAATGACAAAAGCATCTATTGCCCCTCTCTAAAAGCAGCAATGTTGATTGCTACCTTAAAAGGTATTTACTTCAAGGGTCATGAGCTTTGTTATTTTGCTATAATAGGGATATCAGTTATACAATTAGTTGTTATTTCAAGTTGTGATTTCCTGTTAATTTTCAAATCATTGACACTGACCAACATGTGTTGACGAGTTTGTTTGTTTAGTCTATTGTCAGTTATCTGTTGTATACTCAAAACGTGTTAAATTCTTAATGACACCTGGTAATTTGAAAATATATTCATATTGTGTTCAACAGGTTTTATTTTCTTTTTATTCAAAATATAATCTATATGAATAATCATACATAACAAACTAAGTAAGTCTTGTGAGGAGAAGCTGTGAAGTCAAATCTCAATATTCAAATTATTCATAAAGGGATTGATTACAGATTCGAGATTAATTGAATCTCCTGCTGTTAGGCTCTCAAAGTAAACATCAGGATATCACACATTCATCAAACACACAGAAGTGTACAAAAAAATTGGATATTCCTCTTTTAATCATTTAAAATAATATTTTAAAATTTTAATTCATATCATCACTTTTAATAAATTGTATTATCCTCCTACATAAAAGATGTATGATATTGTAATAAATAAAACTTACATGTTCTGCATTGCTATAACTTGTGTCAACATTGTTTAAGATGTAAATGAATTAGTTACAGTGATAGAGATGGGTGGAGCTAATATTTAGTATTAGCCAATGACAAAAGCATCCATTATCCCTCTCTAAAAGCAGCAATGTTGATTGCTACCTTAAAAGGTATTTACTTCAAGGGTCATTAGCTTTGTTATTTTGCTATGTCAGGTATATCAGTTATACAATTAGTTGTTATTTCAAGTTGTGATTTCCTGTTAATTTTCAAATCATTGACACTGACCATCATGTGTTGACGAGTTTGTTTGTTTAGTCTATTGTCAGTCATCTGTTAAATACTCAAAACTTGTGAAGTTGCTTAGTAAGTGACATCTGTTTATTTGAAAACAAATAATCACTTAGTGTTTCACAGGTTCTATTTCCTTTTTATTTATCTTTATTGAAGACTTCACATACTTTGATACATTTATTGTAAATCCAGGTTTTTCCACCTTGTTAATTCCAATTTTATCTTGTTTAATCGAAAGACTATTTCAAATATTGTAAACCTGGTTGTAAAATGTAAAATTGATCTTTATGTCTATTGGATACTTACCTCATATTTTCATAAGTAATCAATTAAGGGGAAAACTTCTTGAATAACAATTATAAAGGAAATAAATGAATGTAAAAATGTCACTTAAAAGAAACACAATTATAACAAATGTGGCACTAAACAAACCTACAAAATATTTTTTAGATTTAAAAAGAAAAACACTTTTATACTTATCATTGTCAGCATGAACAAATTCAATAACAAATCAATTTTCAAGCTATAAAATAATACATTTTATCAAAACCCTCTGCATAGCCATCAGACAAGTACTCTGTGCACTGTGAAATGCATTGTGCATTAGCCAATCAGAATCAAGTTGGGCTGGAAATTAGCCAATCAGAATCTCTGCAGTATTCAGCTTGTTACTATTGCACAAGCCACATGAAAGAAGGAGGGAAGCAAGATGGCCGCTATCAACATTATAACAACTGGATATAATAGTTAAATCACAGCACATAACAGCTAAAATGGCATTTCTTCAGTCACTGATATCAGAGTAAGTACATCTGAATACTGTTCCTAGTTCATGTTGCCTGTTTGTTCTTTTCCAAATCATAAACAAGAGCTTTTGATGTTTCAATAATATTGGCTTCACATGCAGTCAAAATGACAAATGGTTTCAAACCTTGTAACTTCTTAATTGAATATCTAAAGTATTGTTATTGTACATTATATGTACCTCTTTGTTTTGCAATGTGACATTGATTTGATGTGTCATTAGGTTTTATTATTTGGTAATTTTCAGCAAAAGATGACATTGTTGACACAAGTGTGCACTGGACCATGGCTGCCATGAGAGGACATCTGAGGCTAGACACAGGCAGAGATTATGTAACTGCAGGTAACTGCACACCTGGCATGCTAATCTAATTCTTGAATACACATGCATTATAATCCTTGATTGTAGATTAGACAATTCCAAATGAAATTGTAAATGGACTTGATTAACTGACTGTTTTATTTGTAAACATCCAGATAGGTCAATTGTATATCATAGATATACCGGGAGCACTTGATTTCAATTGCTTATGATATTTAAAGACTTATTATATAAAACTTTTGCAATGAATTCTATATATATTTGATTGATCAAATAGATTTTCAAGTGTGTCCATTTCTGTACAATTGATAGATATCCATCAAATATAAACTGTTAAGTTTCTATTTGATAACTAGTTTACCAATGTGTAGTCTACCATGAAGTTTTGATAGTAAATGCAAATTTAAATTGTGAATCCAAATCTGTTCATCCATTTCATAAACCTTTTGAATTGATAAAATTATCTTAACAAAATGATTGCAATAAAAACAAAACTACTATCAAAGTTATTGATTTATCAAATGTAAACTTATTAGTTCAAATTCTATCTGCTAACTCTTCATATATTGCTTATATATAACTGAATAATTAGATTCAGTTGTTCTTTCCCTATACCTGTTTCATTTCATATAAGAACTGTAATATACAAATTGTTTATTTAAGGTGACCACTGAAGCTTACAATACACAGACCTGGCAACATGAGGGGATAAGGAGGCAGTGTCATCATAGTAAGTACGCTAAATTGCTAAATAAACAAACAGTTTAAGAAATGACCAATTTGAGTCACATTGCTATTCTGTTTTTAATCCTGATTTAATTCTTGAATAAACATGCTGTATATTCCTTGACTGTAGATTAGACAATTGCAACCTTAACAACAAATAAATGGACTTGATTACTGACATTTTAATTTGTAAAGACCCAGACAGGTTGATTGTATGCTGTAAATACACAAGGGAACACTTGATTCCAAATGCTTATGAGCTGTAAATCAACTTGAAGATTTTTGATATATCAATTAACTTATTTATGTCATTAGTTCAGGACACATTTAATTTTAATACATTTCTTAAAGTTTGATCATATAGATTTTTTATGAAAATCTTTCTGTTCAATTCTTATATGAGAGTATATTGTTTTACTTTTTTTTATTCAAATGTTCTCCAAATTATCTAGATATGTATCATTTTTTATTATTTATTTTTGGTCATAAAGTAGTCTAGATTTCAAAATCCTGACACCTGAAGGTATTCTATTGATTAGATAAGCATTTAATTGTATTATTATCTTCTTTTCTTTTAAATTATTAAACATGATTATGATAGTAATAAACAAGCCTGACAGTTGCAGATATAGCCTTGAAGGTAATAATTGAAATTGAAATGGTTCAAAATCTGTTCACTATTTTTAATTCATTTCTTTACAATTATTTGTAATTTTTTGGGCCAAGTAAATGGTAATACAATAATCATAAATAAGTATAAAAATCATTTACACATTAATATGTCAAATTATTAGTTCAAATTCTATCTGTTTTATAGATTAATTATAATAAATACTTTTCACATACTTTTTTTGGCTTGTTATTTTGCCTTTTTGTAACTGAGTAAGCAAGTTCAGTTGTTCTGTCCTTTTTCTCTTTCCATACATTGAAGGAATGTATTCATATTGTTTATGTAAGGTGATCACTGAAGCTTACAATACAATACAATTATAATACAATACAATTACAATACAATACAATACAATACAATACAATACAATACAATACAATAATACAATACAATACAATACAATACAATACAATACAATACAATACAATACAGTACAGTACTGTACTGTACTGTACTGTACTGTACTGTATTGTATTGTATTGTATTGTATTGTATTGTATTGTATTGTATTGTATTGTATTGTATTGTATTGTATTGTTTTGTTTTGTACTTCTGACCAATTTATTTACAGATTAGAGCCACATTGCAATTCTGTTCTTAATTCATTTCTATGTATGCAATTAAAGTGTGATTCATGTATAAGAGAAACTATTGTTTTATTTTCACTGGCGGGCATCCTAAATGATTGTACAAACATATGTTTATTGTTTCAGAATGAAGACCAAGTCACAACTCTTCAGATGTGAACACAGACAAATTAATTTCATCAACAATTTTATCATTTTCTTCACTTTGTATACTTGTATGTATCACATTTAGCATAAGTTTCCCCCAAAATTTTCATTCATTACTTAGTGTTGTGACATTTTTCAACAGAAGTTGTAATAATCTATCAATGGCCCTGTTAGTTATTGTATCGACTTTGTTTAATAGCTATAAATTTAATCAGTGAATTAATTTTTAGATATTGGAGTATAATCTTAACAGTTGAATTTGTTATTTATTTTAGAATGCAACTGTTGGCATATATTTGTTAAACTGTTGGCGCCAAGATGCCTTTTCATGTCACATAAAAACTTTTATCTATTATGCCCTGAGACAAGAACCAAAATTAAATATATTAAATGTTCAGTTAATAATTCAACATGTGTTTCAAATCTTTTAGTGCTAAGATGCTTGATGATGTCATATAAAAAAACTTTCACACTGTACATTGTATGTTATATATATTTTTGTGTGTTATTTTATGCACAAGTGAATAATCAAAATAAAATATTAAAATGAATATGATGTGTTTGTATCTTTTATACAGGTGAACATCTAACCATGTCATCTGCTTACAACTTTGTATGTATTCAGCATAATAAACTGAAGGTAGCTCTTACTAAATACCCTGCTGGTCATGGGGGAAACCTTGCTGTGTTCACTGTGACCTACCTTCAGTATAGTACACTGAATATATATACTGGCTTTAATCAACTTCTAAGAATATATATATAAATACACTGTAGGTCAATGGAATAAAAACACTGTAGGTCATTGGAGTAAATACACTGTAGCTCATTGGAGTAAATACACTGTAGCTCATAGGAGTGGAACGATTGCCGCTCATTAGAGAGAAACGGTTGCCGCTAGTAAGAGATCAACGGTTGCCGCTAATGAGAATGCAACGTTTGCCGCTAATGAGAGTGCAACGGTTGCCGCTAATGAGAGTGCAACGTTTGTCGCTAATGAGAGTGCAACGTTTGCCGCTAATGAGAGTGCAACGGTTGTTGTCATTTATGCTAATGAGGGAGCTGCAACGGTGTGGCCCGCTAATTTGCATGGTAAATTCGTAATTTCAGCCGCTACGTTGTGGCACGGTCAAGTGAAAACATTGCTGCAACAGTATTGCTAATGAGAGTTTTTTTTGTAAGGGTTTTTTTGCTTCAGAAATATATAAAAGTGTTTCGCAAAGCTTCTGGGAGCAATTTTATGTATCACAACCCTATTTAAATTACTTTGAAAATTGAAGTGACCATGAATTATCCCCCTTGTAAAAGGGCAATTTAATAAAAATTAAGCAAACACAAGACTTTTTTTTGCTTCAGAAATATATAAAACTACTTCGCAAAGCTTCTGGGAACAATTTTATGTATCACAACCTTAAAAAAGTTACTTTGAAAATTGAAGTGACCTTGAAATTTGCCACTTTCAAATGAGCAAATAAATCAAATTTAAGCAAACGCGAGACCTTTTTTTGCTTCAGAAATATATAAAAGTGTTTCGCAAAGCTTCTGGGAAAATTTTTATGTATCACAACCCTATTTAAAGTACTTTGAAAATTGAAGTGACCATGAATTATCCCCCTTGTAAAAGGGCAATTTAATAAAAATTAAGCAAACACAAGACTTTTTTTGCTTCAGAAATATAGAAAACTACTTCGCAAAGCTTCTGGGAACAATTTTATGTATCACAACCTTAAAAAAGTTACTTTGAAAATTGAAGTGACCATGAAATTTGCCACTTTCAAATGAGCAAATAAATCAAATTTAAGCAAACGCGAGACCTTTTTTTGCTTTAGAAATATATAAAAGTGTTTCGCAAAGCTTCTGGGAACAATTTTATGTATCACAACCCTATTTAAATTACTTTGAAAATTGAAGTGACCATGAATTATCCCCCTTGTAAAAGGGCAATTTAATAAAAATTAAGCAAACGCGAGACTTTTTTTTGCTTCAGAAATATATAAAACTACTTCGCAAAGCTTCTGGGAACAATTTTATGTATCACAACCTTAAAAAAGTTAGTTTGAAAATTGAAGTGACCTTGAAATTTGCCCCTTTCAAATGAGCAAATAAATCAAATTTAAGCAAACGCGAGACCTTTTTTTGCTTCAGAAATATATAAAAGTGTTTCGCAAAGCTTCTGGGAGCAATTTTATGTATCACAACCCTATTTAAATCACTTTGAAAATTGAAGTGACCATGAATTATCCCCCTTGTAAAAGGGCAATTTAATAAAAATTAAGCAAACGCGAGACTTTTTTTTGCTTCAGAAATATATAAAACTACTTCGCAAAGCTTCTGGGAACAATTTAATGTATCACAACCTTAAAAAAGTTACTTTGAAAATTGAAGTGACCTTGAAATTTGCCCCTTTAAAATGAGCAAATAAATCAAATTTAATCAAACGCGAGACCTTTTTTTGCTTCAGAAATATATAAAAGTGTTTCGCAAAGCTTCTGGGAACAATTTTATGTATCACAACCCTATTTAAATTACTTTGAAAATTGAAGTGACCATGAATTATCCCCCTTGTAAAAGGGCAATTTAATAAAAATTAAGCAAACACAAGACTTTTTTTTGCTTCAGAAATATATAAAACTACTTCGCAAAGCTTCTGGGAACAATTTTATGTATCACAACCTTAAAAAAGTTACTTTGAAAATTGAAGTGACCTTGAAATTTGCCCCTTTAAAATGAGCAAATAAATCAAATTTAAGCAAACGCGAGACCTTTTTTTGCTTCAGAAATATATAAAAGTGTTTCGCAAAGCTTCTGGGAAAATTTTTATGTATCACAACCCTATTTAAAGTACTTTGAAAATTGAAGTGACCATGAATTATCCCCCTTGTAAAAGGGCAATTTAATAAAAATTAAGCAAACACAAGACTTTTTTTGCTTCAGAAATATAGAAAACTACTTCGCAAAGCTTCTGGGAACAATTTTATGTATCACAACCTTAAAAAAGTTACTTTGAAAATTGAAGTGACCTTGAAATTTGCCACTTTCAAATGAGCAAATAAATCAAATTTAAGCAAACGCGAGACCTTTTTTTGCTTTAGAAATATATAAAAGTGTTTCGCAAAGCTTCTGGGAACAATTTTATGTATCACAACCCTATTTAAATTACTTTGAAAATTGAAGTGACCATGAATTATCCCCCTTGTAAAAGGGCAATTTAATAAAAATTAAGCAAACGCGAGACTTTTTTTTGCTTCAGAAATATATAAAACTACTTCGCAAAGCTTCTGGGAACAATTTTATGTATCACAACCTTAAAAAAGTTAGTTTGAAAATTGAAGTGACCTTGAAATTTGCCCCTTTCAAATGAGCAAATAAATCAAATTTAAGCAAACGCGAGACCTTTTTTTGCTTCAGAAATATATAAAAGTGTTTCGCAAAGCTTCTGGGAGCAATTTTATGTATCACAACCCTATTTAAATCACTTTGAAAATTGAAGTGACCATGAATTATCCCCCTTGTAAAAGGGCAATTTAATAAAAATTAAGCAAACGCGAGACTTTTTTTTGCTTCAGAAATATATAAAACTACTTCGCAAAGCTTCTGGGAACAATTTTATGTATCACAACCCTAAAAAAGTTACTTTGAAAATTGAAGTGACCTTGAAATTTGCCCCTTTAAAATGAGCAAATAAATCAAATTTAAGCAAACGCGAGATCTTTTTTTGCTTCAGAAATATATAAAAGTGTTTCGCAAAGCTTCTGGGAGCAGTTTTATGTATCACAACCCTATTAAAATTACTTTGAAAATTGAAGTGACCATGAATTATCCCCCTTGTAAAAGGGCAATTTAATAAAAATTAAGCAAACGCGAGACTTTTTTTTGCTTCAGAAATATATAAAACTACTTCGCAAAGCTTCTGGGAACAATTTTATGTATCACAACCCTAAAATAGTTACTTTGAAAATTGAAGTGACCTTGAAATTTGCCCCTTTAAAATGAGCAAATAAATCAAATTTAAGCAAACGCGAGACCTTTTTTTGCTTCAGAAATATATAAAAGTGTTTCGCAAAGCTTCTGGGAGCAGTTTTATGTATCACAACCCTATTAAAATTACTTTGAAAATTGAAGTGACCATGAATTATCCCCCTTGTAAAAGGGCAATTTAATAAAAATTAAGCAAACGCGAGACTTTTTTTTGCTTCAGAAATATATAAAACTACTTCGCAAAGCTTCTGGGAGCAATTTTATGTATCACAACCCTAAAAAAGTTACTTTGAAAATTGAAGTGACCTTGAAATTTGCCCCTTTAAAATGAGCAAATAAATCAAATTTAAGCAAACGCGAGACCTTTTTTTGCTTCAGAAATATATAAAAGTGTTTCGCAAAGCTTCTGGGAGCAGTTTTATGTATCACAACCCTATTAAAATTACTTTGAAAATTGAAGTGACCATGAATTATCCCCCTTGTAAAAGGGCAATTTAATAAAAATTAAGCAAACGCGAGACTTTTTTTTGCTTCAGAAATATATAAAACTACTTTGCAAAGCTTCTGGGAACAATTTTATGTATCACAACCCTAAAAAGGTTACTTTGAAAATTGAAGTGACCTTGAAATTTGCCCCTTTAAAATGAGCAAATAAATCAAATTTAAGCAAAGGCGAGACCTTTTTTTGCTTCAGAAATATATAAAAGTGTTTCGCAAAGCTTCTGGGAGCAGTTTTATGTATCACAACCCTATTAAAATTACTTTGAAAATTGAAGTGACCATGAATTATCCCCCTTGTAAAAGGGCAATTTAATAAAAATTAAGCAAACGCGAGACTTTTTTTTGCTTCAGAAATATATAAAACTACTTCGCAAAGCTTCTGGGAACAATTTTATGTATCACAACCCTAAAAAAGTTACTTTGAAAATTGAAGTGACCTTGAAATTTGCCCCTTTAAAATGAGCAAATAAATCAAATTTAAGCAAACTCGAGACCTTTTTTTGCTTCAGAAATATATAAAAGTGTTTCGCAAAGCTTCTGGGAGCAGTTTTATGTATCACAACCCTATTAAAATTACTTTGAAAATTGAAGTGACCATGAATTATCCCCCTTGTAAAAGGGCAATTTAATAAAAATTAAGCAAACGCGAGACTTTTTTTTGCTTCAGAAATATATAAAACTACTTCGCAAAGCTTCTGGGAACAATTTTATGTATCACAACCCTAAAAAAGTTACTTTGAAAATTGAAGTGACCTTGAAATTTGCCCCTTTAAAATGAGCAAATAAATCAAATTTAAGCAAACGCGAGATCTTTTTTTGCTTCAGAAATATATAAAAGTGTTTCGCAAAGCTTCTGGGAGCAGTTTTATGTATCACAACCCTATTAAAATTACTTTGAAAATTGAAGTGACCATGAATTATCCCCCTTGTAAAAGGGCAATTTAATAAAAATTAAGCAAACGCGAGACTTTTTTTTGCTTCAGAAATATATAAAACTACTTCGCAAAGCTTCTGGGAACAATTTTATGTATCACAACCCTAAAATAGTTACTTTGAAAATTGAAGTGACCTTGAAATTTGCCCCTTTAAAATGAGCAAATAAATCAAATTTAAGCAAACGCGAGACCTTTTTTTGCTTCAGAAATATATAAAAGTGTTTCGCAAAGCTTCTGGGAGCAGTTTTATGTATCACAACCCTATTAAAATTACTTTGAAAATTGAAGTGACCATGAATTATCCCCCTTGTAAAAGGGCAATTTAATAAAAATTAAGCAAACGCGAGACTTTTTTTTGCTTCAGAAATATATAAAACTACTTCGCAAAGCTTCTGGGAACAATTTTATGTATCACAACCCTAAAAAAGTTACTTTGAAAATTGAAGTGACCTTGAAATTTGCCCCTTTAAAATGAGCAAATAAATCAAATTTAAGCAAACGCGAGACCTTTTTTGGCTTCAGAAATATATAAAAGTGTTTCGCAAAGCTTCTGGGAGCAGTTTTATGTATCACAACCCTATTAAAATTACTTTGAAAATTGAAGTGACCATGAATTATCCCCCTTGTAAAAGGGCAATTTAATAAAAATTAAGCAAACGCGAGACTTTTTTTTGCTTCAGAAATATATAAAACTACTTCGCAAAGCTTCTGGGAACAATTTTATGTATCACAACCCTAAAAAGGTTACTTTGAAAATTGAAGTGACCTTGAAATTTGCCCCTTTAAAATGAGCAAATAAATCAAATTTAAGCAAAGGCGAGACCTTTTTTTGCTTCAGAAATATATAAAAGTGTTTCGCAAAGCTTCTGGGAGCAGTTTTATGTATCACAACCCTATTAAAATTACTTTGAAAATTGAAGTGACCATGAATTATCCCCCTTGTAAAAGGGCAATTTAATAAAAATTAAGCAAACGCGAGACTTTTTTTTGCTTCAGAAATATATAAAACTACTTCGCAAAGCTTCTGGGAACAATTTTATGTATCACAACCCTAAAAAAGTTACTTTGAAAATTGAAGTGACCTTGAAATTTGCCCCTTTAAAATGAGCAAATAAATCAAATTTAAGCAAACGCGAGACCTTTTTTTGCTTCAGAAATATATAAAAGTGTTTCGCAAAGCTTCTGGGAGCAGTTTTATGTATCACAACCCTATTAAAATTACTTTGAAAATTGAAGTGACCATGAATTATCCCCCTTGTAAAAGGGCAATTTAATAAAAATTAAGCAAACGCGAGACTTTTTTTTGCTTCAGAAATATATAAAACTACTTCGCAAAGCTTCTGGGAACAATTTTATGTATCACAACCCTAAAAAAGTTACTTTGAAAATTGAAGTGACCTTGAAATTTGCCCCTTTAAAATGAGCAAATAAATCAAATTTAAGCAAACGCGAGACCTTTTTTTGCTTCAGAAATATATAAAAGTGTTTCGCAAAGCTTCTGGGAGCAGTTTTATGTATCACAACCCTATTAAAATTACTTTGAAAATTGAAGTGACCATGAATTATCCCCCTTGTAAGGGCAATTTAATAAAAATTAAGCAAACGCGAGACTATTTTTTGCTTCAGAAATATATAAAACTACTTCGCAAAGCTTCTGGGAACAATTTTATGTATCACAACCCTAAAAAAGTTACTTTGAAAATTGAAGTGACCTTGAAATTTGCCCCTTTAAAATGAGCAAATAAATCAAATTTAAGCAAACGCGAGACCTTTTTTTGCTTCAGAAATATATAAAAGTGTTTCGCAAAGCTTCTGGGAGCAGTTTTATGTATCACAACCCTATTAAAATTACTTTGAAAATTGAAGTGACCATGAATTATCCCCCTTGTAAAAGGGCAATTTAATAAAAATTAAGCAAACGCGAGACTTTTTTTTGCTTCAGAAATATATAAAACTACTTCGCAAAGCTTCTGGGAACAATTTTATGTATCACAACCCTAAAAAAGTTACTTTGAAAATTGAAGTGACCTTGAAATTTGCCCCTTTAAAATGAGCAAATAAATCAAATTTAAGCAAACGCGAGACCTTTTTTTGCTTCAGAAATATATAAAAGTGTTTCGCAAAGCTTCTGGGAGCAGTTTTATGTATCACAACCCTATTAAAATTACTTTGAAAATTGAAGTGACCATGAATTATCCCCCTTGTAAAAGGGCAATTTAATAAAAATTAAGCAAACGCGAGACTTTTTTTTGCTTCAGAAATATATAAAACTACTTCGCAAAGCTTCTGGGAACAATTTTATGTATCACAACCCTAAAAAAGTTACTTTGAAAATTGAAGTGACCTTGAAATTTGCCCCTTTAAAATGAGCAAATAAATCAAATTTAAGCAAACGCGAGACCTTTTTTTGCTTCAGAAATATATAAAAGTGTTTCGCAAAGCTTCTGGGAGCAGTTTTATGTATCACAACCCTATTAAAATTACTTTGAAAATTGAAGTGACCATGAATTATCCCCCTTGTAAAAGGGCAATTTAATAAAAATTAAGCAAACGCGAGACTTTTTTTTGCTTCAGAAATATATAAAACTACTTCGCAAAGCTTCTGGGAACAATTTTATGTATCACAACCCTAAAAAAGTTACTTTGAAAATTGAAGTGACCTTGAAATTTGCCCCTTTAAAATGAGCAAATAAATCAAATTTAAGCAAACGCGAGACCTTTTTTTGCTTCAGAAATATATAAAAGTGTTTCGCAAAGCTTCTGGGAGCAGTTTTATGTATCACAACCCTATTAAAATTACTTTGAAAATTGAAGTGACCATGAATTATCCCCCTTGTAAAAGGGCAATTTAATAAAAATTAAGCAAACGCGAGACTTTTTTTTGCTTCAGAAATATATAAAACTACTTCGCAAAGCTTCTGGGAACAATTTTATGTATCACAACCCTAAAAAAGTTACTTTGAAAATTGAAGTGACCTTGAAATTTGCCCCTTTAAAATGAGCAAATAAATCAAATTTAAGCAAACGCGAGACCTTTTTTTGCTTCAGAAATATATAAAAGTGTTTCGCAAAGCTTCTGGGAGCAGTTTTATGTATCACAACCCTATTAAAATTACTTTGAAAATTGAAGTGACCATGAATTATCCCCCTTGTAAAAGGGCAATTTAATAAAAATTAAGCAAACGCGAGACTTTTTTTTGCTTCAGAAATATATAAAACTACTTCGCAAAGCTTCTGGGAACAATTTTATGTATCACAACCCTAAAAAAGTTACTTTGAAAATTGAAGTGACCTTGAAATTTGCCCCTTTAAAATGAGCAAATAAATTCAAATTTAAGCAAACGGAGACCTTTTTTTGCTTCAGAAATATATAAAAGTGTTTCGCAAAGCTTCTGGGAGCAGTTTTATGTATCACAACCCTATTAAAATTACTTTGAAAATTGAAGTGACCATGAATTATCCCCCTTGTAAAAGGGCAATTTAATAAAAATTAAGCAAACGCGAGACTTTTTTTTGCTTCAGAAATATATAAAACTACTTCGCAAAGCTTCTGGGAACAATTTTATGTATCACAACCCTAAAAAAGTTACTTTGAAAATTGAAGTGACCTTGAAATTTGCCCCTTTAAAATGAGCAAATAAATCAAATTTAAGCAAACGCGAGACCTTTTTTTGCTTCAGAAATATATAAAAGTGTTTCGCAAAGCTTCTGGGAGCAGTTTTATGTATCACAACCCTATTAAAATTACTTTGAAAATTGAAGTGACCATGAATTATCCCCCTTGTAAAAGGGCAATTTAATAAAAATTAAGCAAACGCGAGACTTTTTTTTGCTTCAGAAATATATAAAACTACTTCGCAAAGCTTCTGGGAACAATTTTATGTATCACAACCCTAAAAAAGTTACTTTGAAAATTGAAGTGACCTTGAAATTTGCCCCTTTAAAATGAGCAAATAAATCAAATTTAAGCAAACGCGAGACCTTTTTTTGCTTCAGAAATATATAAAAGTGTTTCGCAAAGCTTCTGGGAGCAGTTTTATGTATCACAACCCTATTAAAATTACTTTGAAAATTGAAGTGACCATGAATTATCCCCCTTGTAAAAGGGCAATTTAATAAAAATTAAGCAAACGCGAGACTTTTTTTTGCTTCAGAAATATATAAAACTACTTCGCAAAGCTTCTGGGAACAATTTTATGTATCACAACCCTAAAAAAGTTACTTTGAAAATTGAAGTGACCTTGAAATTTGCTCCTTTAAAATGAGCAAATAAATCAAATTTAAGCAAACGCGAGACCTTTTTTTGCTTCAGAAATATATAAAAGTGTTTCGCAAAGCTTCTGGGAGCAGTTTTATGTATCACAACCCTATTAAAATTACTTTGAAAATTGAAGTGACCATGAATTATCCCCCTTGTAAAAGGGCAATTTAATAAAAATTAAGCAAACGCGAGACTTTTTTTTGCTTCAGAAATATATAAAACTACTTCGCAAAGCTTCTGGGAACAATTTTATGTATCACAACCCTAAAAAAGTTACTTTGAAAATTGAAGTGACCTTGAAATTTGCCCCTTTAAAATGAGCAAATAAATCAAATTTAAGCAAACGCGAGACCTTTTTTTGCTTCAGAAATATATAAAAGTGTTTCGCAAAGCTTCTGGGAGCAGTTTTATGTATCACAACCCTATTAAAATTACTTTGAAAATTGAAGTGACCATGAATTATCCCCCTTGTAAAAGGGCAATTTAATAAAAATTAAGCAAACGCGAGACTTTTTTTTGCTTCAGAAATATATAAAACTACTTCGCAAAGCTTCTGGGAACAATTTTATGTATCACAACCCTAAAAAAGTTACTTTGAAAATTGAAGTGACCTTGAAATTTGCCCCTTTAAAATGAGCAAATAAATCAAATTTAAGCAAACGCGAGACCTTTTTTTGCTTCAGAAATATATAAAAGTGTTTCGCAAAGCTTCTGGGAGCAGTTTTATGTATCACAACCCTAGAAAAGTTACTTTGAAAATTGAAGTGACCTTGAAATTTGCCCCTTTAAAATGAGCAAATAAATCAAATTTAAGCAAACGCGAGACCTTTTTTTGCTTCAGAAATATATAAAAGTGTTTCGCAAAGCTTCTGGGAGCAGTTTTATGTATCACAACCCTATTAAAATTACTTTGAAAATTGAAGTGACCATGAATTATCCCCCTTGTAAAAGGGCAATTTAATAAAAATTAAGCAAACGCGAGACTTTTTTTTGCTTCAGAAATATATAAAACTACTTCGCAAAGCTTCTGGGAACAATTTTATGTATCACAACCCTAAAAAAGTTACTTTGAAAATTGAAGTGACCTTGAAATTTGCCCCTTTAAAATGAGCAAATAAATCAAATTTAAGCAAACGCGAGACCTTTTTTTGCTTCAGAAATATATAAAAGTGTTTCGCAAAGCTTCTGGGAGCAGTTTTATGTATCACAACCCTATTAAAATTACTTTGAAAATTGAAGTGACCATGAATTATCCCCCTTGTAAAAGGGCAATTTAATAAAAATTAAGCAAACGCGAGACTTTTTTTTGCTTCAGAAATATATAAAACTACTTCGCAAAGCTTCTGGGAACAATTTTATGTATCACAACCCTAAAAAAGTTACTTTGAAAATTGAAGTGACCTTGAAATTTGCCCCTTTAAAATGAGCAAATAAATCAAATTTAAGCAAACGCGAGACCTTTTTTTGCTTCAGAAATATATAAAAGTGTTTCGCAAAGCTTCTGGGAGCAGTTTTATGTATCACAACCCTATTAAAATTACTTTGAAAATTGAAGTGACCATGAATTATCCCCCTTGTAAAAGGGCAATTTAATAAAAATTAAGCAAACGCGAGACTTTTTTTTGCTTCAGAAATATATAAAACTACTTCGCAAAGCTTCTGGGAACAATTTTATGTATCACAACCCTAAAAAAGTTACTTTGAAAATTGAAGTGACCTTGAAATTTGCCCCTTTAAAATGAGCAAATAAATCAAATTTAAGCAAACGCGAGACCTTTTTTTGCTTCAGAAATATATAAAAGTGTTTCGCAAAGCTTCTGGGAGCAGTTTTATGTATCACAACCCTATTAAAATTACTTTGAAAATTGAAGTGACCATGAATTATCCCCCTTGTAAAAGGGCAATTTAATAAAAATTAAGCAAACGCGAGACTTTTTTTTGCTTCAGAAATATATAAAACTACTTCGCAAAGCTTCTGGGAACAATTTTATGTATCACAACCCTAAAAAAGTTACTTTGAAAATTGAAGTGACCTTGAAATTTGCCCCTTTAAAATGAGCAAATAAATCAAATTTAAGCAAACGCGAGACCTTTTTTTGCTTCAGAAATATATAAAAGTGTTTCGCAAAGCTTCTGGGAGCAGTTTTATGTATCACAACCCTATTAAAATTACTTTGAAAATTGAAGTGACCATGAATTATCCCCCTTGTAAAAGGGCAAATTAATAAAAATTAAGCAAACGCGAGACTTTTTTTTGCTTCAGAAATATATAAAACTACTTCGCAAAGCTTCTGGGAACAATTTTATGTATCACAACCCTAAAAAAGTTACTTTGAAAATTGAAGTGACCTTGAAATTTGCCCCTTTAAAATGAGCAAATAAATCAAATTTAAGCAAACGCGAGACCTTTTTTTGCTTCAGAAATATATAAAAGTGTTTCGCAAAGCTTCTGGGAGCAGTTTTATGTATCACAACCCTATTAAAATTACTTTGAAAATTGAAGTGACCATGAATTATCCCCCTTGTAAAAGGGCAATTTAATAAAAATTAAGCAAACGCGAGACTTTTTTTTGCTTCAGAAATATATAAAACTACTTCGCAAAGCTTCTGGGAACAATTTTATGTATCACAACCCTAAAAAAGTTACTTTGAAAATTGAAGTGACCTTGAAATTTGCCCCTTTAAAATGAGCAAATAAATCAAATTTAAGCAAACGCGAGACCTTTTTTTGCTTCAGAAATATATAAAAGTGTTTCGCAAAGCTTCTGGGAGCAGTTTTATGTATCACAACCCTATTAAAATTACTTTGAAAATTGAAGTGACCATGAATTATCCCCCTTGTAAAAGGGCAATTTAATAAAAATTAAGCAAACGCGAGACTTTTTTTTGCTTCAGAAATATATAAAACTACTTCGCAAAGCTTCTGGGAACAATTTTATGTATCACAACCCTAAAAAAGTTACTTTGAAAATTGAAGTGACCTTGAAATTTGCCCCTTTAAAATGAGCAAATAAATCAAATTTAAGCAAACGCGAGACCTTTTTTTGCTTCAGAAATATATAAAAGTGTTTCGCAAAGCTTCTGGGAGCAGTTTTATGTATCACAACCCTATTAAAATTACTTTGAAAATTGAAGTGACCATGAATTATCCCCCTTGTAAAAGGGCAATTTAATAAAAATTAAGCAAACGCGAGACTTTTTTTTGCTTCAGAAATATATAAAACTACTTCGCAAAGCTTCTGGGAACAATTTTATGTATCACAACCCTAAAAAAGTTACTTTGAAAATTGAAGTGACCTTGAAATTTGCCCCTTTAAAATGAGCAAATAAATCAAATTTAAGCAAACGCGAGACCTTTTTTTGCTTCAGAAATATATAAAAGTGTTTCGCAAAGCTTCTGGGAGCAGTTTTATGTATCACAACCCTATTAAAATTACTTTGAAAATTGAAGTGACCATGAATTATCCCCCTTGTAAAAGGGCAATTTAATAAAAATTAAGCAAACGCGAGACTTTTTTTGGCTTCAGAAATATATAAAACTACTTCGCAAAGCTTCTGGGAACAATTTTATGTATCACAACCCTAAAAAAGTTACTTTGAAAATTGAAGTGACCTTGAAATTTGCCCCTTTAAAATGAGCAAATAAATCAAATTTAAGCTAAGCAAACGCGAGACCTTTTTTTGCTTCAGAAATATATAAAAGTGTTTCGCAAAGCTTCTGGGAGCAGTTTTATGTATCACAACCCTATTAAAATTACTTTGAAAATTGAAGTGACCATGAATTATCCCCCTTGTAAAAGGGCAATTTAATAAAAATTAAGCAAACGCGAGACTTTTTTTTGCTTCAGAAATATATAAAACTACTTCGCAAAGCTTCTGGGAACAATTTTATGTATCACAACCCTAAAAAAGTTACTTTGAAAATTGAAGTGACCTTGAAATTTGCCCCTTTAAAATGAGCAAATAAATCAAATTTAAGCAAACGCGAGACCTTTTTTTGCTTCAGAAATATATAAAAGTGTTTCGCAAAGCTTCTGGGAGCAGTTTTATGTATCACAACCCTATTAAAATTACTTTGAAAATTGAAGTGACCATGAATTATCCCCCTTGTAAAAGGGCAATTTAATAAAAATTAAGCAAACGCGAGACTTTTTTTTGCTTCAGAAATATATAAAACTACTTCGCAAAGCTTCTGGGAACAATTTTATGTATCACAACCCTAAAAAAGTTACTTTGAAAATTGAAGTGACCTTGAAATTTGCCCCTTTAAAATGAGCAAATAAATCAAATTTAAGCAAACGCGAGACCTTTTTTTGCTTCAGAAATATATAAAAGTGTTTCGCAAAGCTTCTGGGAGCAGTTTTATGTATCACAACCCTATTAAAATTACTTTGAAAATTGAAGTGACCATGAATTATCCCCCTTGTAAAAGGGCAATTTAATAAAAATTAAGCAAACGCGAGACTTTTTTTTGCTTCAGAAATATATAAAACTACTTCGCAAAGCTTCTGGGAACAATTTTATGTATCACAACCCTAAAAAAGTTACTTTGAAAATTGAAGTGACCTTGAAATTTGCCCCTTTAAAATGAGCAAATAAATCAAATTTAAGCAAACGCGAGACCTTTTTTTGCTTCAGAAATATATAAAAGTGTTTCGCAAAGCTTCTGGGAGCAGTTTTATGTATCACAACCCTATTAAAATTACTTTGAAAATTGAAGTGACCATGAATTATCCCCCTTGTAAAAGGGCAATTTAATAAAAATTAAGCAAACGCGAGACTTTTTTTTGCTTCAGAAATATATAAAACTACTTCGCAAAGCTTCTGGGAACAATTTTATGTATCACAACCCTAAAAAAGTTACTTTGAAAATTGAAGTGACCTTGAAATTTGCCCCTTTAAAATGAGCAAATAAATCAAATTTAAGCAAACGCGAGACCTTTTTTTGCTTCAGAAATATATAAAAGTGTTTCGCAAAGCTTCTGGGAGCAGTTTTATGTATCACAACCCTATTAAAATTACTTTGAAAATTGAAGTGACCATGAATTATCCCCCTTGTAAAAGGGCAATTTAATAAAAATTAAGCAAACGCGAGACTTTTTTTTGCTTCAGAAATATATAAAACTACTTCGCAAAGCTTCTGGGAACAATTTTATGTATCACAACCCTAAAAAAGTTACTTTGAAAATTGAAGTGACCTTGAAATTTGCCCCTTTAAAATGAGCAAATAAATCAAATTTAAGCAAACGCGAGACCTTTTTTTGCTTCAGAAATATATAAAAGTGTTTCGCAAAGCTTCTGGGAGCAGTTTTATGTATCACAACCCTATTAAAATTACTTTGAAAATTGAAGTGACCATGAATTATCCCCCTTGTAAAAGGGCAATTTAATAAAAATTAAGCAAACGCGAGACTTTTTTTTGCTTCAGAAATATATAAAACTACTTCGCAAAGCTTCTGGGAACAATTTTATGTATCACAACCCTAAAAAAGTTACTTTGAAAATTGAAGTGACCTTGAAATTTGCCCCTTTAAAATGAGCAAATAAATCAAATTTAAGCAAACGCGAGACCTTTTTTTGCTTCAGAAATATATAAAAGTGTTTCGCAAAGCTTCTGGGAGCAGTTTTATGTATCACAACCCTATTAAAATTACTTTGAAAATTGAAGTGACCATGAATTATCCCCCTTGTAAAAGGGCAATTTAATAAAAATTAAGCAAACGCGAGACTTTTTTTTGCTTCAGAAATATATAAAACTACTTCGCAAAGCTTCTGGGAACAATTTTATGTATCACAACCCTAAAAAAGTTACTTTGAAAATTGAAGTGACCTTGAAATTTGCCCCTTTAAAATGAGCAAATAAATCAAATTTAAGCAAACGCGAGACCTTTTTTTGCTTCAGAAATATATAAAAGTGTTTCGCAAAGCTTCTGGGAGCAGTTTTATGTATCACAACCCTATTAAAATTACTTTGAAAATTGAAGTGACCATGAATTATCCCCCTTGTAAAAGGGCAATTTAATAAAAATTAAGCAAACGCGAGACTTTTTTTTGCTTCAGAAATATATAAAACTACTTCGCAAAGCTTCTGGGAACAATTTTATGTATCACAACCCTAAAAAAGTTACTTTGAAAATTGAAGTGACCTTGAAATTTGCCCCTTTAAAATGAGCAAATAAATCAAATTTAAGCAAACGCGAGACCTTTTTTTGCTTCAGAAATATATAAAAGTGTTTCGCAAAGCTTCTGGGAGCAGTTTTATGTATCACAACCCTATTAAAATTACTTTGAAAATTGAAGTGACCATGAATTATCCCCCTTGTAAAAGGGCAATTTAATAAAAATTAAGCAAACGCGAGACTTTTTTTTGCTTCAGAAATATATAAAACTACTTCGCAAAGCTTCTGGGAACAATTTTATGTATCACAACCCTAAAAAAGTTACTTTGAAAATTGAAGTGACCTTGAAATTTGCCCCTTTAAAATGAGCAAATAAATCAAATTTTAGCAAACGCGAGACCTTTTTTTGCTTCAGAAATATATAAAAGTGTTTCGCAAAGCTTCTGGGAGCAGTTTTATGTATCACAACCCTATTAAAATTACTTTGAAAATTGAAGTGACCATGAATTATCCCCCTTGTAAAAGGGCAATTTAATAAAAATTAAGCAAACGCGAGACTTTTTTTTGCTTCAGAAATATATAAAACTACTTCGCAAAGCTTCTGGGAACAATTTTATGTATCACAACCCTAAAAAAGTTACTTTGAAAATTGAAGTGACCTTGAAATTTGCCCCTTTAAAATGAGCAAATAAATCAAATTTAAGCAAACGCGAGACCTTTTTTGGCTTCAGAAATATATAAAAGTGTTTCGCAAAGCTTCTGGGAGCAGTTTTATGTATCACAACCCTATTAAAATTACTTTGAAAATTGAAGTGACCATGAATTATCCCCCTTGTAAAAGGGCAATTTAATAAAAATTAAGCAAACGCGAGACTTTTTTTTGCTTCAGAAATATATAAAACTACTTCGCAAAGCTTCTGGGAACAATTTTATGTATCACAACCCTAAAAAAGTTACTTTGAAAATTGAAGTGACCTTGAAATTTGCCCCTTTAAAATGTGCAAATAAATCAAATTTAAGCAAACGCGAGACCTTTTTTTGCTTCAGAAATATATAAAAGTGTTTCGCAAAGCTTCTGGGAGCAGTTTTATGTATCACAACCCTATTAAAATTACTTTGAAAATTGAAGTGACCATGAATTATCCCCCTTGTAAAAGGGCAATTTAATAAAAATTAAGCAAACGCGAGACTTTTTTTTGCTTCAGAAATATATAAAACTACTTCGCAAAGCTTCTGGGAACAATTTTATGTATCACAACCCTAAAAAAGTTACTTTGAAAATTGAAGTGACCTTGAAATTTGCCCCTTTAAAATGAGCAAATAAATCAAATTTAAGCAAACGCGAGACCTTTTTTTGCTTCAGAAATATATAAAAGTGTTTCGCAAAGCTTCTGGGAGCAGTTTTATGTATCACAACCCTATTAAAATTACTTTGAAAATTGAAGTGACCATGAATTATCCCCCTTGTAAAAGGGCAATTTAATAAAAATTAAGCAAACGCGAGACTTTTTTTTGCTTCAGAAATATATAAAACTACTTCGCAAAGCTTCTGGGAACAATTTTATGTATCACAACCCTAAAAAAGTTACTTTGAAAATTGAAGTG
Source organism: Steromphala cineraria (assembly GCA_916613615.1). Classification (NCBI taxonomy): domain Eukaryota; kingdom Metazoa; phylum Mollusca; class Gastropoda; order Trochida; family Trochidae; genus Steromphala; species Steromphala cineraria. The sequence goes on from OU744724.1 coordinate 24,718,217, forward strand.
ACCTTGAAATTTGCCCCTTTAAAATGAGCAAATAAATCAAATTTAAGCAAACGCGAGACCTTTTTTTGCTTCAGAAATATATAAAAGTGTTTCGCAAAGCTTCTGGGAGCAGTTTTATGTATCACAACCCTATTAAAATTACTTTGAAAATTGAAGTGACCATGAATTATCCCCCTTGTAAAAGGGCAATTTAATAAAAATTAAGCAAACGCGAGACTTTTTTTTGCTTCAGAAATATATAAAACTACTTCGCAAAGCTTCTGGGAACAATTTTATGTATCACAACCCTACAAAAGTTACTTTGAAAATTGAAGTGACCTTGAAATTTGCCCCTTTAAAATGAGCAAATAAATCAAATTTAAGCAAACGCGAGACCTTTTTTTGCTTCAGAAATATATAAAACTACTTCGCAAAGCTTCTGGGAACAATTTTATGTATCACAACCCTAAAAAAGTTACTTTGAAAATTGAAGTGACCTGAAATTTGCCCCTTTAAAATGAGCAAATAAATCAAATTTAAGCAAACGCGAGACCTTTTTTTGCTTCAGAAATATATAAAAGTGTTTCGCAAAGCTTCTGGGAGCAGTTTTATGTATCACAACCCTATTAAAATTACTTTGAAAATTGAAGTGACCATGAATTATCCCCCTTGTAAAAGGGCAATTTAATAAAAATTAAGCAAACGCGAGACTTTTTTTTGCTTCAGAAATATATAAAACTACTTCGCAAAGCTTCTGGGAACAATTTTATGTATCACAACCCTAAAAAAGTTACTTTGAAAATTGAAGTGACCTTGAAATTTGCCCCTTTAAAATGAGCAAATAAATCAAATTTAAGCAAACGCGAGACCTTTTTTTGCTTCAGAAATATATAAAAGTGTTTCGCAAAGCTTCTGGGAGCAGTTTTATGTATCACAACCCTATTAAAATTACTTTGAAAATTGAAGTGACCATGAATTATCCCCCTTGTAAAAGGGCAATTTAATAAAAATTAAGCAAACGCGAGACTTTTTTTTTGCTTCAGAAATATATAAAACTACTTCGCAAAGCTTCTGGGAACAATTTTATGTATCACAACCCTAAAAAAGTTACTTTGAAAATTGAAGTGACCTTGAAATTTGCCCCTTTAAAATGAGCAAATAAATCAAATTTAAGCAAACGCGAGACCTTTTTTTGCTTCAGAAATATATAAAAGTGTTTCGCAAAGCTTCTGGGAGCAGTTTTATGTATCACAACCCTATTAAAATTACTTTGAAAATTGAAGTGACCATGAATTATCCCCCTTGTAAAAGGGCAATTTAATAAAAATTAAGCAAACGCGAGACTTTTTTTTGCTTCAGAAATATATAAAACTACTTCGCAAAGCTTCTGGGAACAATTTTATGTATCACAACCCTAAAAAAGTTACTTTGAAAATTGAAGTGACCTTGAAATTTGCCCCTTTAAAATGAGCAAATAAATCAAATTTAAGCAAACGCGAGACCTTTTTTTGCTTCAGAAATATATAAAAGTGTTTCGCAAAGCTTCTGGGAGCAGTTTTATGTATCACAACCCTATTAAAATTACTTTGAAAATTGAAGTGAGCATGAATTATCCCCCTTGTAAAAGGGCAATTTAATAAAAATTAAGCAAACGCGAGACTTTTTTTTGCTTCAGAAATATATAAAACTACTTCGCAAAGCTTCTGGGAACAATTTTATGTATCACAACCCTAAAAAAGTTACTTTGAAAATTGAAGTGACCTTGAAATTTGCCCCTTTAAAATGAGCAAATAAATCAAATTTTAGCAAACGCGAGACCTTTTTTTGCTTCAGAAATATATAAAAGTGTTTCGCAAAGCTTCTGGGAGCAGTTTTATGTATCACAACCCTATTAAAATTACTTTGAAAATTGAAGTGACCATGAATTATCCCCCTTGTAAAAGGGCAATTTAATAAAAATTAAGCAAACGCGAGACTTTTTTTGGCTTCAGAAATATATAAAACTACTTCGCAAAGCTTCTGGGAACTTTTTGATGTATCACAACCCTAAAAAAGTTACTTTGAAAATTGAAGTGACCTTGAAATTTGCCCCTTTAAAATGAGCAAATAAATCAAATTTAAGCAAACGCGAGACCTTTTTTTGCTTCAGAAATATATAAAAGTGTTTCGCAAAGCTTCTGGGAGCAGTTTTATGTATCACAACCCTATTAAAATTACTTTGAAAATTGAAGTGACCATGAATTATCCCCCTTGTAAAAGGGCAATTTAATAAAAATTAAGCAAACGCGAGACTTTTTTTTGCTTCAGAAATATATAAAACTACTTCGCAAAGCTTCTGGGAACAATTTTATGTATCACAACCCTAAAAAAGTTACTTTGAAAATTGAAGTGACCTTGAAATTTGCCCCTTTAAAATGAGCAAATAAATCAAATTTAAGCAAACGCGAGACCTTTTTTTGCTTCAGAAATATATAAAAGTGTTTCGCAAAGCTTCTGGGAGCAGTTTTATGTATCACAACCCTATTAAAATTACTTTGAAAATTGAAGTGACCATGAATTATCCCCCTTGTAAAAGGGCAATTTAATAAAAATTAAGCAAACGCGAGACTTTTTTTTGCTTCAGAAATATATAAAACTACTTCGCAAAGCTTCTGGGAACAATTTTATGTATCACAACCCTAAAAAAGTTACTTTGAAATTGAAGTGACCTTGAAATTTGCCCCTTTAAAATGAGCAAATAAATCAAATTTAAGCAAACGCGAGACCTTTTTTTGCTTCAGAAATATATAAAAGTGTTTCGCAAAGCTTCTGGGAGCAGTTTTATGTATCACAACCCTATTAAAATTACTTTGAAAATTGAAGTGACCATGAATTATCCCCCTTGTAAAAGGGCAATTTAATAAAAATTAAGCAAACGCGAGACTTTTTTTTGCTTCAGAAATATATAAAACTACTTCGCAAAGCTTCTGGGAACAATTTTATGTATCACAACCCTAAAAAAGTTACTTTGAAATTGAAGTGACCTTGAAATTTGCCCCTTTAAAATGAGCAAATAAATCAAATTTAAGCAAACGCGAGACATTTTTTTGCTTCAGAAATATATAAAAGTGTTTCGCAAAGCTTCTGGGAGCAGTTTTATGTATCACAACCCTATTAAAATTACTTTGAAAATTGATGTGACCATGAATTATCCCCCTTGTAAAAGGGCAATTTAATAAAAATTAAGCAAACGCGAGACTTTTTTTTGCTTCAGAAATATATAAAATTACTTCGCAAAGCTTCTGGGAACAATTTTATGTATCACAACCCTAAAAAAGTTACTTTGAAAATTGAAGTGACCTTGAAATTTGCCCCTTTAAAATGAGCAAATAAATCAAATTTAAGCAAACGCGAGACCTTTTTTTGCTTCAGAAATATATAAAAGTGTTTCGCAAAGCTTCTGGGAGCAGTTTTATGTATCACAACCCTATTAAAATTACTTTGAAAATTGAAGTGACCATGAATTATCCCCCTTGTAAAAGGGCAATTTAATAAAAATTAAGCAAACGCGAGACTTTTTTTTGCTTCAGAAATATATAAAACTACTTCGCAAAGCTTCTGGGAACAATTTTATGTATCACAACCCTAAAAAAGTTACTTTGAAAATTGAAGTGACCTTGAAATTTGCCCCTTTAAAATGAGCAAATAAATCAAATTTAAGCAAACGCGAGACCTTTTTTTTGCTTCAGAAATATATAAAAGTGTTTCGCAAAGCTTCTGGGAGCAGTTTTATGTATCACAACCCTATTAAAATTACTTTGAAAATTGAAGTGACCATGAATTATCCCCCTTGTAAAAGGGCAATTTAATAAAAATTAAGCAAACGCGAGACTTTTTTTTGCTTCAGAAATATATAAAACTACTTCGCAAAGCTTCTGGGAACAATTTTATGTATCACAACCCTAAAAAAGTTACTTTGAAAATTGAAGTGACCTTGAAATTTGCCCCTTTAAAATGAGCAAATAAATCAAATTTAAGCAAACGCGAGACCTTTTTTTGCTTCAGAAATATATAAAAGTGTTTCGCAAAGCTTCTGGGAGCAGTTTTATGTATCACAACCCTATTAAAATTACTTTGAAAATTGAAGTGACCATGAATTATCCCCCTTGTAAAAGGGCAATTTAATAAAAATTAAGCAAACGCGAGACTTTTTTTTGCTTCAGAAATATATAAAACTACTTCGCAAAGCTTCTGGGAACAATTTTATGTATCACAACCCTAAAAAAGTTACTTTGAAAATTGAAGTGACCTTGAAATTTGCCCCTTTAAAATGAGCAAATAAATCAAATTTAAGCAAACGCGAGACCTTTTTTTGCTTCAGAAATATATAAAAGTGTTTCGCAAAGCTTCTGGGAGCAGTTTTATGTATCACAACCCTATTAAAATTACTTTGAAAATTGAAGTGACCATGAATTATCCCCCTTGTAAAAGGGCAATTTAATAAAAATTAAGCAAACGCGAGACTTTTTTTTGCTTCAGAAATATATAAAACTACTTCGCAAAGCTTCTGGGAACAATTTTATGTATCACAACCCTAAAAAAGTTACTTTGAAAATTGAAGTGACCTTGAAATTTGCCCCTTTAAAATGAGCAAATAAATCAAATTTAAGCAAACGCGAGACCTTTTTTTGCTTCAGAAATATATAAAAGTGTTTCGCAAAGCTTCTGGGAGCAGTTTTATGTATCACAACCCTATTAAAATTACTTTGAAAATTGAAGTGAGCATGAATTATCCCCCTTGTAAAAGGGCAATTTAATAAAAATTAAGCAAACGCGAGACTTTTTTTTGCTTCAGAAATATATAAAACTACTTCGCAAAGCTTCTGGGAACAATTTTATGTATCACAACCCTAAAAAAGTTACTTTGAAAATTGAAGTGACCTTTAAATTTGCCCCTTTAAAATGAGCAAATAAATCAAATTTAAGCAAACGCGAGACCTTTTTTTGCTTCAGAAATATATAAAAGTGTTTCGCAAAGCTTCTGGGAGCAGTTTTATGTATCACAACCCTATTAAAATTACTTTGAAAATTGAAGTGACCATGAATTATCCCCCTTGTAAAAGGGCAATTTAATAAAAATTAAGCAAACGCGAGACTTTTTTTTGCTTCAGAAATATATAAAACTACTTCGCAAAGCTTCTGGGAACAATTTTATGTATCACAACCCTAAAAAAGTTACTTTGAAAATTGAAGTGACCTTGAAATTTGCCCCTTTAAAATGAGCAAATAAATCAAATTTAAGCAAATGCGAGACCTTTTTTTGCTTCAGAAATATATAAAAGTGTTTCGCAAAGCTTCTGGGAGCAGTTTTATGTATCACAACCCTATTTAAATTACTTTGAAAATTGAAGTGACCATGAATTATCCCCCTTGTAAAAGGGCAATTTAATAAAAATTAAGCAAACGCGAGACTTTTTTTTGCTTCAGAAATATATAAAATTACTTCGCAAAGCTTCTGGGAACAATTTTATGTATCACAACCCTAAAAAAGTTACTTTGAAAATTGAAGTGACCTTTAAATTTGCCCCTTTAAAATGAGCAAATAAATCAAATTTAAGCAAACGCGAGACCTTTTTTTGCTTCAGAAATATATAAAAGTGTTTCGCAAAGCTTCTGGGAGCAGTTTTATGTATCACAACCCTATTAAAATTACTTTGAAAATTGAAGTGACCATGAATTATCCCCCTTGTAAAAGGGCAATTTAATAAAAATTAAGCAAACGCGAGACTTTTTTTTGCTTCAGAAATATATAAAACTACTTCGCAAAGCTTCTGGGAACAATTTTATGTATCACAACCCTAAAAAAGTTACTTTGAAAATTGAAGTGACCTTGAAATTTGCCCCTTTAAAATGAGCAAATAAATCAAATTTAAGCAAATGCGAGACCTTTTTTTGCTTCAGAAATATATAAAAGTGTTTCGCAAAGCTTCTGGGAGCAGTTTTATGTATCACAACCCTATTAAAATTACTTTGAAAATTGAAGTGACCATGAATTATCCCCCTTGTAAAAGGGCAATTTAATAAAAATTAAGCAAACGCGAGACTTTTTTTTGCTTCAGAAATATATAAAATTACTTCGCAAAGCTTCTGGGAACAATTTTATGTATCACAACCCTAAAATAGTTACTTTGAAAATTGAAGTGACCTTGAAATTTGCCCCTTTAAAATGAGCAAATAAATCAAATTTAAGCAAACGCGAGACCTTTTTTTGCTTCAGAAATATATAAAAGTGTTTCGCAAAGCTTCTGGGAGCAGTTTTATGTATCACAACCCTATTAAAATTACTTTGAAAATTGAAGTGACCATGAATTATCCCCCTTGTAAAAGGGCAATTTAATAAAAATTAAGCAAACGCGAGACTTTTTTTTGCTTCAGAAATATATAAAACTAATTCGCAAAGCTTCTGGGAACAATTTTATGTATCACAACCCTAAAAAAGTTACTTTGAAAATTGAAGTGACCTTGAAATTTGCCCCTTTAAAATGAGCAAATAAATCAAATTTAAGCAAACGCGAGACCTTTTTTTGCTTCAGAAATATATAAAAGTGTTTCGCAAAGCTTCTGGGAGCAGTTTTATGTATCACAACCCTATTAAAATTACTTTGAAAATTGAAGTGACCATGAATTATCCCCCTTGTAAAAGGGCAATTTAATAAAAATTAAGCAAACGCGAGACTTTTTTTTGCTTCAGAAATATATAAAACTACTTCGCAAAGCTTCTGGGAACAATTTTATGTATCACAACCCTAAAAAAGTTACTTTGAAAATTGAAGTGACCTTGAAATTTGCCCCTTTAAAATGAGCAAATAAATCAAATTTAAGCAAATGCGAGACCTTTTTTTGCTTCAGAAATATATAAAAGTGTTTCGCAAAGCTTCTGGGAGCAGTTTTATGTATCACAACCCTATTAAAATTACTTTGAAAATTGAAGTGACCATGAATTATCCCCCTTGTAAAAGGGCAATTAAATAAAAATTAAGCAAACGCGAGACTTTTTTTTGCTTCAGAAATATATAAAACTACTTCGCAAAGCTTCTGGGAACAATTTTATGTATCACAACCCTAAAAAAGTTACTTTGAAAATTGAAGTGACCTTGAAATTTGCCCCTTTAAAATGAGCAAATAAATCAAATTTAAGCAAACGCGAGACCTTTTTTTGCTTCAGAAATATATAAAAGTGTTTCGCAAAGCTTCTGGGAGCAGTTTTATGTATCACAACCCTATTAAAATTACTTTGAAAATTGAAGTGACCATGAATTATCCCCCTTGTAAAAGGGCAATTTAATAAAAATTAAGCAAACGCGAGACTATTTTTTGCTTCAGAAATATATAAAACTACTTCGCAAAGCTTCTGGGAACAATTTTATGTATCACAACCCTAAAAAAGTTACTTTGAAAATTGAAGTGACCTTGAAATTTGCCCCTTTAAAATGAGCAAATAAATCAAATTTAAGCAAACGCGAGACCTTTTTTTGCTTCAGAAATATATAAAAGTGTTTCGCAAAGCTTCTGGGAGCAGTTTTATGTATCACAACCCTATTAAAATTACTTTGAAAATTGAAGTGACCATGAATTATCCCCCTTGTAAAAGGGCAATTTAATAAAAATTAAGCAAACGCGAGACTTTTTTTTGCTTCAGAAATATATAAAACTAATTCGCAAAGCTTCTGGGAACAATTTTATGTATCACAACCCTAAAAAAGTTACTTTGAAAATTGAAGTGACCTTGAAATTTGCCCCTTTAAAATGAGCAAATAAATCAAATTTAAGCAAACGCGAGACCTTTTTTTGCTTCAGAAATATATAAAAGTGTTTCGCAAAGCTTCTGGGAGCAGTTTTATGTATCACAACCCTATTAAAATTACTTTGAAAATTGAAGTGACCATGAATTATCCCCCTTGTAAAAGGGCAATTTAATAAAAATTAAGCAAACGCGAGACTTTTTTTTGCTTCAGAAATATATAAAACTACTTCGCAAAGCTTCTGGGAACAATTTTATGTATCACAACCCTAAAAAAGTTACTTTGAAAATTGAAGTGACCTTGAAATTTGCCCCTTTAAAATGAGCAAATAAATCAAATTTAAGCAAACGCGAGACCTTTTTTTGCTTCAGAAATATATAAAAGTGTTTCGCAAAGCTTCTGGGAGCAGTTTTATGTATCACAACCCTATTAAAATTACTTTGAAAATTGAAGTGACCATGAATTATCCCCCTTGTTAAAGGGCAATTTAATAAAAATTAAGCAAACGCGAGACTTTTTTTTGCTTCAGAAATATATAAAACTACTTCGCAAAGCTTCTGGGAACAATTTTATGTATCACAACCCTAAAAAAGTTACTTTGAAAATTGAAGTGACCTTGAAATTTGCCCCTTTAAAATGAGCAAATAAATCAAATTTAAGCAAATGTGAGACCTTTTTTTGCTTCAGAAATATATAAAAGTGTTTCGCAAAGCTTCTGGGAGCAGTTTTATGTATCACAACCCTATTAAAATTACTTTGAAAATTGAAGTGACCATGAATTATCCCCCTTGTAAAAGGGCAATTTAATAAAAATTAAGCAAACGCGAGACTTTTTTTTGCTTCAGAAATATATAAAACTACTTCGCAAAGCTTCTGGGAACAATTTTATGTATCACAACCCTAAAAAAGTTACTTTGAAAATTGAAGTGACCTTGAAATTTGCCCCTTTAAAATGAGCAAATAAATCAAATTTAAGCAAACGCGAGACCTTTTTTTGCTTCAGAAATATATAAAAGTGTTTCGCAAAGCTTCTGGGAGCAGTTTTATGTATCACAACCCTATTAAAATTACTTTGAAAATTGAAGTGACCATGAATTATCCCCCTTGTAAAAGGGCAATTTAATAAAAATTAAGCAAACGCGAGACTTTTTTTTGCTTCAGAAATATATAAAACTACTTCGCAAAGCTTCTGGGAACAATTTTATGTATCACAACCCTAAAAAAGTTACTTTGAAAATTGAAGTGACCTTGAAATTTGCCCCTTTAAAATGAGCAAATAAATCAAATTTAAGCAAACGCGAGACCTTTTTTTGCTTCAGAAATATATAAAAGTGTTTCGCAAAGCTTCTGGGAGCAGTTTTATGTATCACAACCCTATTAAAATTACTTTGAAAATTGAAGTGACCATGAATTATCCCCCTTGTAAAAGGGCAATTTAATAAAAATTAAGCAAACGCGAGACTTTTTTTTGCTTCAGAAATATATAAAACTACTTCGCAAAGCTTCTGGGAACAATTTTATGTATCACAACCCTAAAAAAGTTACTTTGAAAATTGAAGTGACCTTGAAATTTGCCCCTTTAAAATGAGCAAATAAATTCAAATTTAAGCAAACGCGAGACCTTTTTTTGCTTCAGAAATATATAAAAGTGTTTCGCAAAGCTTCTGGGAGCAGTTTTATGTATCACAACCCTATTAAAATTACTTTGAAAATTGAAGTGACCATGAATTATCCCCCTTGTAAAAGGGCAATTTAATAAAAATTAAGCAAACGCGAGACTTTTTTTTGCTTCAGAAATATATAAAACTACTTCGCAAAGCTTCTGGGAACAATTTTATGTATCACAACCCTAAAAAAGTTACTTTGAAAATTGAAGTGACCTTGAAATTTGCCCCTTTAAAATGAACAAATAAATCAAATTTAAGCAAACGCGAGACCTTTTTTTGCTTCAGAAATATATAAAAGTGTTTCGCAAAGCTTCTGGGAGCAGTTTTATGTATCACAACCCTATTAAAATTACTTTGAAAATTGAAGTGACCATGAATTATCCCCCTTGTAAAAGGGCAATTTAATAAAAATTAAGCAAACGCGAGACTTTTTTTTGCTTCAGAAATATATAAAACTACTTCGCAAAGCTTCTGGGAACAATTTTATGTATCACAACCCTAAAAAAGTTACTTTGAAAATTGAAGTGACCTTGAAATTTGCCCCTTTAAAATGAGCAAATAAATCAAATTTAAGCAAACGCGAGACCTTTTTTTGCTTCAGAAATATATAAAAGTGTTTCGCAAAGCTTCTGGGAGCAGTTTTATGTATCACAACCCTATTAAAATTACTTTGAAAATTGAAGTGACCATGAATTATCCCCCTTGTAAAAGGGCAATTAAATAAAAATTAAGCAAACGCGAGACTTTTTTTTGCTTCAGAAATATATAAAACTACTTCGCAAAGCTTCTGGGAACAATTTTATGTATCACAACCCTAAAAAAGTTACTTTGAAAATTGAAGTGACCTTGAAATTTGCCCCTTTAAAATGAGCAAATAAATCAAATTTAAGCAAACGCGAGACCTTTTTTTGCTTCAGAAATATATAAAAGTGTTTCGCAAAGCTTCTGGGAGCAGTTTTATGTATCACAACCCTATTAAAATTACTTTGAAAATTGAAGTGACCATGAATTATCCCCCTTGTAAAAGGGCAATTTAATAAAAATTAAGCAAACGCGAGACTTTTTTTTGCTTCAGAAATATATAAAACTACTTCGCAAAGCTTCTGGGAACAATTTTATGTATCACAACCCTAAAAAAGTTACTTTGAAAATTGAAGTGACCTTGAAATTTGCCCCTTTAAAATGAGCAAATAAATCAAATTTAAGCAAACGCGAGACCTTTTTTTGCTTCAGAAATATATAAAAGTGTTTCGCAAAGCTTCTGGGAGCAGTTTTATGTATCACAACCCTATTAAAATTACTTTGAAAATTGAAGTGACCATAAATTATCCACCTTGTAAAAGGGCAATTTAATAAAAATTAAGCAAACGCGAGACTTTTTTTTGCTTCAGAAATATATAAAACTACTTCGCAAAGCTTCTGGGAACAATTTTATGTATCACAACCCTAAAAAAGTTACTTTGAAAATTGAAGTGACCTTGAAATTTGCCCCTTTAAAATGAGCAAATAAATCAAATTTAAGCAAACGCGAGACCTTTTTTTGCTTCAGAAATATATAAAAGTGTTTCGCAAAGCTTCTGGGAGCAGTTTATGTATCACAACCCTATTAAAATTACTTTAAAAATTGAAGTGACCATGAATTATCCCCCTTGTAAAAGGGCAATTTAATAAAAATTAAGCAAACGCGAGACTTTTTTTTGCTTCAGAAATATATAAAACTACTTCGCAAAGCTTCTGGGAACAATTTTATGTATCACAACCCTAAAAAAGTTACTTTGAAAATTGAAGTGACCTTGAAATTTGCCCCTTTAAAATGAGCAAATAAATTCAAATTTAAGCAAACGCGAGACCTTTTTTTGCTTCAGAAATATATAAAAGTGTTTCGCAAAGCTTCTGGGAGCAGTTTTATGTATCACAACCCTATTAAAATTACTTTGAAAATTGAAGTGACCATGAATTATCCCCCTTGTAAAAGGGCAATTTAATAAAAATTAAGCAAACGCGAGACTTTTTTTTGCTTCAGAAATATATAAAACTACTTCGCAAAGCTTCTGGGAACAATTTTATGTATCACAACCCTAAAAAAGTTACTTTGAAAATTGAAGTGACCTTGAAATTTGCCCCTTTAAAATGAGCAAATAAATCAAATTTAAGCAAACGCGAGACCTTTTTTTGCTTCAGAAATATATAAAAGTGTTTCGCAAAGCTTCTGGGAGCAGTTTTATGTATCACAACCCTATTAAAATTACTTTGAAAATTGAAGTGACCATGAATTATCCCCCTTGTAAAAGAGCAATTTAATAAAAATTAAGCAAACGCGAGACTTTTTTTTGCTTCAGAAATATATAAAACTACTTCGCAAAGCTTCTGGGAACAATTTTATGTATCACAACCCTAAAAAAGTTACTTTGAAAATTGAAGTGACCTTGAAATTTGCCCCTTTAAAATGAGCAAATAAATCAAATTTAAGCAAACGCGAGACCTTTTTTTGCTTCAGAAATATATAAAAGTGTTTCGCAAAGCTTCTGGGAGCAGTTTTATGTATCACAACCCTATTAAAATTACTTTGAAAATTGAAGTGACCATGAATTATCCCCCTTGTAAAAGGGCAATTTAATAAAAATTAAGCAAACGCGAGACTTTTTTTTGCTTCAGAAATATATAAAACTACTTCGCAAAGCTTCTGGGAACAATTTTATGTATCACAACCCTAAAAAAGTTACTTTGAAAATTGAAGTGACCTTGAAATTTGCCCCTTTAAAATGAGCAAATAAATCAAATTTAAGCAAACGCGAGACCTTTTTTTGCTTCAGAAATATATAAAAGTGTTTCGCAAAGCTTCTGGGAGCAGTTTTATGTATCACAACCCTCAAAAAGTTACTTTGAAAATTGAAGTGACCTTGAAATTTGCCCCTTTAAAATGAGCAAATAAATCAAATTTAAGCAAACGCGAGACCTTTTTTTGCTTCAGAAATATATAAAAGTGTTTCGCAAAGCTTCTGGGAGCAGTTTTATGTATCACAACCCTATTAAAATTACTTTGAAAATTGAAGTGACCATGAATTATCCCCCTTGTAAAAGGGCAATTTAATAAAAATTAAGCAAACGCGAGACTTTTTTTTGCTTCAGAAATATATAAAACTACTTCGCAAAGCTTCTGGGAACAATTTTATGTATCACAACCCTAAAAAAGTTACTTTGAAAATTGAAGTGACCTTGAAATTTGCCCCTTTAAAATGAGCAAATAAATCAAATTTAAGCAAACGCGAGACCTTTTTTTGCTTCAGAAATATATAAAAGTGTTTCGCAAAGCTTCTGGGAGCAGTTTTATGTATCACAACCCTATTAAAATTACTTTGAAAATTGAAGTGACCATGAATTATCCCCCTTGTAAAAGGGCAATTTAATAAAAATTAAGCAAACGCGAGACTTTTTTTTGCTTCAGAAATATATAAAACTACTTCGCAAAGCTTCTGGGAACAATTTTATGTATCACAACCCTAAAAAAGTTACTTTGAAAATTGAAGTGACCTTGAAATTTGCCCCTTTAAAATGAGCAAATAAATCAAATTTTAGCAAACGCGAGACCTTTTTTTGCTTCAGAAATATATAAAAGTGTTTCGCAAAGCTTCTGGGAGCAGTTTTATGTATCACAACCCTATTAAAATTACTTTGAAAATTGAAGTGACCATGAATTATCCCCCTTGTAAAAGGGCAATTTAATAAAAATTAAGCAAACGCGAGACTTTTTTTTGCTTCAGAAATATATAAAACTACTTCGCAAAGCTTCTGGGAACAATTTTATGTATCACAACCCTAAAAAAGTTACTTTGAAAATTGAAGTGACCTTGAAATTTGCCCCTTTAAAATGAGCAAATAAATCAAATTTAAGCAAACGCGAGACCTTTTTTTGCTTCAGAAATATATAAAAGTGTTTCGCAAAGCTTCTGGGAGCAGTTTTATGTATCACAACCCTATTAAAATTACTTTGAAAATTGAAGTGACCATGAATTATCCCCCTTGTAAAAGGGCAATTTAATAAAAATTAAGCAAACGCGAGACTTTTTTTTGCTTCAGAAATATATAAAACTACTTCGCAAAGCTTCTGGGAACAATTTTATGTATCACAACCCTAAAAAAGTTACTTTGAAAATTGAAGTGACCTTGAAATTTGCCCCTTTAAAATGAGCAAATAAATCAAATTTAAGCAAACGCGAGACCTTTTTTTGCTTCAGAAATATATAAAAGTGTTTCGCAAAGCTTCTGGGAGCAGTTTTATGTATCACAACCCTATTAAAATTACTTTGAAAATTGAAGTGACCATGAATTATCCCCCTTGTAAAAGGGCAATTTAATAAAAATTAAGCAAACGCGAGACTTTTTTTTGCTTCAGAAATATATAAAACTACTTCGCAAAGCTTCTGGGAACAATTTTATGTATCACAACCCTAAAAAAGTTACTTTGAAAATTGAAGTGACCTTGAAATTTGCCCCTTTAAAATGAGCAAATAAATCAAATTTAAGCAAACGCGAGACCTTTTTTTGCTTCAGAAATATATAAAAGTGTTTCGCAAAGCTTCTGGGAGCAGTTTTATGTATCACAACCCTATTAAAATTACTTTGAAAATTGAAGTGACCATGAATTATCCCCCTTGTAAAAGGGCAATTTAATAAAAATTAAGCAAACGCGAGACTTTTTTTTGCTTCAGAAATATATAAAACTACTTCGCAAAGCTTCTGGGAACAATTTTATGTATCACAACCCTAAAAAAGTTACTTTGAAAATTGAAGTGACCTTGAAATTTGCCCCTTTAAAATGAGCAAATAAATCAAATTTAAGCAAACGCGAGACCTTTTTTTGCTTCAGAAATATATAAAAGTGTTTCGCAAAGCTTCTGGGAGCAGTTTTATGTATCACAACCCTATTAAAATTACTTTGAAAATTGAAGTGACCATGAATTATCCCCCTTGTAAAAGGGCAATTTAATAAAAATTAAGCAAACGCGAGACTTTTTTTTGCTTCAGAAATATATAAAACTACTTCGCAAAGCTTCTGGGAACAATTTTATGTATCACAACCCTACAAAAGTTACTTTGAAAATTGAAGTGACCTTGAAATTTGCCCCTTTAAAATGAGCAAATAAATCAAATTTAAGCAAACGCGAGACCTTTTTTTGCTTCAGAAATATATAAAAGTGTTTCGCAAAGCTTCTGGGAGCAGTTTTATGTATCACAACCCTATTAAAATTACTTTGAAAATTGAAGTGACCATGAATTATCCCCCTTGTAAAAGGGCAATTTAATAAAAATTAAGCAAACGCGAGACTTTTTTTTGCTTCAGAAATATATAAAACTACTTCGCAAAGCTTCTGGGAACAATTTTATGTATCACAACCCTAAAAAAGTTACTTTGAAAATTGAAGTGACCTTGAAATTTGCCCCTTTAAAATGAGCAAATAAATCAAATTTAAGCAAACGCGAGACCTTTTTTTGCTTCAGAAATATATAAAAGTGTTTCGCAAAGCTTCTGGGAGCAGTTTTATGTATCACAACCCTATTAAAATTACTTTGAAAATTGAAGTGACCATGAATTATCCCCCTTGTAAAAGGGCAATTTAATAAAAATTAAGCAAACGCGAGACTTTTTTTTGCTTCAGAAATATATAAAACTACTTCGCAAAGCTTCTGGGAACAATTTTATGTATCACAACCCTAAAAAAGTTACTTTGAAAATTGAAGTGACCTTGAAATTTGCCCCTTTAAAATGAGCAAATAAATCAAATTTAAGCAAACGCGAGACCTTTTTTTGCTTCAGAAATATATAAAAGTGTTTCGCAAAGCTTCTGGGAGCAGTTTTATGTATCACAACCCTATTAAAATT
Source organism: Steromphala cineraria (assembly GCA_916613615.1). Classification (NCBI taxonomy): domain Eukaryota; kingdom Metazoa; phylum Mollusca; class Gastropoda; order Trochida; family Trochidae; genus Steromphala; species Steromphala cineraria. Next base: position 24,733,525 of record OU744724.1, read on the forward strand.
ACTTTGAAAATTGAAGTGACCATGAATTATCCCCCTTGTAAAAGGGCAATTTAATAAAAATTAAGCAAACGCGAGACTTTTTTTTGCTTCAGAAATATATAAAACTACTTCGCAAAGCTTCTGGGAACAATTTTATGTATCACAACCCTAAAAAAGTTACTTTGAAAATTGAAGTGACCTTGAAATTTGCCCCTTTAAAATGAGCAAATAAATCAAATTTAAGCAAACGCGAGACCTTTTTTTGCTTCAGAAATATATAAAAGTGTTTCGCAAAGCTTCTGGGAGCAGTTTTATGTATCACAACCCTATTAAAATTACTTTGAAAATTGAAGTGACCATGAATTATCCCCCTTGTAAAAGGGCAATTTAATAAAAATTAAGCAAACGCGAGACTTTTTTTTGCTTCAGAAATATATAAAACTACTTCGCAAAGCTTCTGGGAACAATTTTATGTATCACAACCCTAAAAAAGTTACTTTGAAAATTGAAGTGACCTTGAAATTTGCCCCTTTAAAATGAGCAAATAAATCAAATTTAAGCAAACGCGAGACCTTTTTTTGGTTCAGAAATATATAAAAGTGTTTCGCAAAGCTTCTGGGAGCAGTTTTATGTATCACAACCCTATTAAAATTACTTTGAAAATTGAAGTGACCATGAATTATCCCCCTTGTAAAAGGGCAATTTAATAAAAATTAAGCAAACGCGAGACTTTTTTTTGCTTCAGAAATATATAAAACTACTTCGCAAAGCTTCTGGGAACAATTTTATGTATCACAACCCTAAAAAAGTTACTTTGAAAATTGAAGTGACCTTGAAATTTGCCCCTTTAAAATGAGCAAATAAATCAAATTTAAGCAAACGCGAGACCTTTTTTTGCTTCAGAAATATATAAAAGTGTTTCGCAAAGCTTCTGGGAGCAGTTTTATGTATCACAACCCTATTAAAATTACTTTGAAAATTGAAGTGACCATGAATTATCCCCCTTGTAAAAGGGCAATTTAATAAAAAATTAAGCAAACGCGAGACTTTTTTTTGCTTCAGAAATATATAAAACTACTTCGCAAAGCTTCTGGGAACAATTTTATGTATCACAACCCTAAAAAAGTTACTTTGAAAATTGAAGTGACCTTGAAATTTGCCCCTTTAAAATGAGCAAATAAATCAAATTTAAGCAAACGCGAGACCTTTTTTTGCTTCAGAAATATATAAAAGTGTTTCGCAAAGCTTCTGGGAGCAGTTTTATGTATCACAACCCTATTAAAATTACTTTGAAAATTGAAGTGACCATGAATTATCCCCCTCGTAAAAGGGCAATTTAATAAAAATTAAGCAAACGCGAGACTTTTTTTTGCTTCAGAAATATATAAAACTACTTCGCAAAGCTTCTGGGAACAATTTTATGTATCACAACTCTAAAAAAGTTACTTTGAAAATTGAAGTGACCTTGAAATTTGCCCCTTTAAAATGAGCAAATAAATCAAATTTAAGCAAACGCGAGACCTTTTTTTGCTTCAGAAATATATAAAAGTGTTTCGCAAAGCTTCTGGGAGCAGTTTTATGTATCACAACCCTATTAAAATTACTTTGAAAATTGAAGTGACCATGAATTATCCCCCTTGTAAAAGGGCAATTTAATAAAAATTAAGCAAACGCGAGACTTTTTTTTGCTTCAGAAATATATAAAACTACTTCGCAAAGCTTCTGGGAACAATTTTATGTATCACAACCCTAAAAAAGTTACTTTGAAAATTGAAGTGACCTTGAAATTTGCCCCTTTAAAATGAGCAAATAAATCAAATTTAAGCAAACGCGAGACCTTTTTTTGCTTCAGAAATATATAAAAGTGTTTCGCAAAGCTTCTGGGAGCAGTTTTATGTATCACAACCCTATTAAAATTACTTTGAAAATTGAAGTGACCATGAATTATCCCCCTTGTAAAAGGGCAATTTAATAAAAATTAAGCAAACGCGAGACTTTTTTTTGCTTCAGAAATATATAAAACTACTTCGCAAAGCTTCTGGGAACAATTTTATGTATCAAAACCCTAAAAAAGTTACTTTGAAAATTGAAGTGACCTTGAAATTTGCCCCTTTAAAATGAGCAAATAAATCAAATTTAAGCAAGCGCGAGACCTTTTTTTGCTTCAGAAATATATAAAAGTGTTTCGCAAAGCTTCTGGGAGCAGTTTTATGTATCACAACCCTATTAAAATTACTTTGAAAATTGAAGTGACCATGAATTATCCCCCTTGTAAAAGGGCAATTTAATAAAAATTAAGCAAACGCGAGACTTTTTTTTGCTTCAGAAATATATAAAACTACTTCACAAAGCTTCTGGGAACAATTTTATGTATCACAACCCTAAAAAAGTTACTTTGAAAATTGAAGTGACCTTGAAATTTGCCCCTTTAAAATGAGCAAATAAATCAAATTTAAGCAAACACGAGACCTTTTTTTGCTTCAGAAATATATAAAAGTGTTTCGCAAAGCTTCTGGGAGCAGTTTTATTAATCACAACCCTATTAAAATTACTTTGAAAATTGAAGTGACCATGAATTATCCCCCTTGTAAAAGGGCAATTTAATAAAAATTAAGCAAACGCGAGACTTTTTTTTTGCTTCAGAAATATATAAAACTACTTCGCAAAGCTTCTGGGAACAATTTTATGTATCACAACCCTAAAAAAGTTACTTTGAAAATTGAAGTGACCTTGAAATTTGCCCCTTTAAAATGAGCAAATAAATCAAATTTAAGCAAACGCGAGACCTTTTTTTGCTTCAGAAATATATAAAAGTGTTTCGCAAAGCTTCTGGGAGCAGTTTTATGTATCACAACCCTATTAAAATTACTTTGAAAATTGAAGTGACCATGAATTATCCCCCTTGTAAAAGGGCAATTTAATAAAAATTAAGCAAACGCGAGACTTTTTTTTGCTTCAGAAATATATAAAACTACTTCGCAAAGCTTCTGGGAACAATTTTATGTATCACAACCCTAAAAAAGTTACTTTGAAAATTGAAGTGACCTTGAAATTTGCCCCTTTAAAATGAGCAAATAAATCAAATTTAAGCAAACGCGAGACCTTTGTTTGCTTCAGAAATATATAAAAGTGTTTCGCAAAGCTTCTGGGAGCAGTTTTATGTATCACAACCCTATTAAAATTACTTTGAAAATTGAAGTGACCATGAATTATCCCCCTTGTAAAAGGGCAATTTAATAAAAATTAAGCAAACGCGAGACTTTTTTTTGCTTCAGAAATATATAAAACTACTTCGCAAAGCTTCTGGGAACAATTTTATGTATCACAACCCTAAAAAAGTTACTTTGAAAATTGAAGTGACCTTGAAATTTGCCCCTTTAAAATGAGCAAATAAATCAAATTTAAGCAAACGCGAGACCTTTTTTTTGCTTCAGAAATATATAAAAGTGTTTCGCAAAGCTTCTGGGAGCAGTTTTATGTATCACAACCCTATTAAAATTACTTTGAAAATTGAAGTGACCATGAATTATCCCCCTTGTAAAAGGGCAATTTAATAAAAATTAAGCAAACGCGAGACTTTTTTTTGCTTCAGAAATATATAAAACTACTTCGCAAAGCTTCTGGGAACAATTTTATATATCACAACCCTAAAAAAGTTACTTTGAAAATTGAAGTGACCTTGAAATTTGCCCCTTTAAAATGAGCAAATAAATCAAATTTAAGCAAACGCGAGACCTTTTTTTGCTTCAGAAATATATAAAAGTGTTTCGCAAAGCTTCTGGGAGCAGTTTTATGTATCACAACCCTATTAAAATTACTTTGAAAATTGAAGTGACCATGAATTATCCCCCTTGTAAAAGGGCAATTTAATAAAAATTAAGCAAACGCGAGACTTTTTTTTGCTTCAGAAATATATAAAACTACTTCGCAAAGCTTCTGGGAACAATTTTATGTATCACAACCCTAAAAAAGTTACTTTGAAAATTGAAGTGACCTTGAAATTTGCCCCTTTAAAATGAGCAAATAAATCAAATTTAAGCAAACGCGAGACCTTTTTTTGCTTCAGAAATATATAAAAGTGTTTCGCAAAGCTTCTGGGAGCAGTTTTATGTATCACAACCCTATTAAAATTACTTTGAAAATTGAAGTGACCATGAATTATCCCCCTTGTAAAAGGGCAATTTAATAAAAATTAAGCAAACGCGAGACTTTTTTTTGCTTCAGAAATATATAAAACTACTTCGCAAAGCTTCTGGGAACAATTTTATGTATCACAACCCTAAAAAAGTTACTTTGAAAATTGAAGTGACCTTGAAATTTGCCCCTTTAAAATGAGCAAATAAATCAAATTTAAGCAAACGCGAGACCTTTTTTTGCTTCAGAAATATATAAAAGTGTTTCGCAAAGCTTCTGGGAGCAGTTTTATGTATCACAACCCTATTAAAATTACTTTGAAAATTGAAGTGACCATGAATTATCCCCCTTGTAAAAGGGCAATTTAATAAAAATTAAGCAAACGCGAGACTTTTTTTTGCTTCAGAAATATATAAAACTACTTCGCAAAGCTTCTGGGAACAATTTTATGTATCACAACCCTAAAAAAGTTACTTTGAAAATTGAAGTGACCTTGAAATTTGCCCCTTTAAAATGAGCAAATAAATCAAATTTAAGCAAACGCGAGACCTTTTTTTGCTTCAGAAATATATAAAAGTGTTTCGCAAAGCTTCTGGGAGCAGTTTTATGTATCACAACCCTATTAAAATTACTTTGAAAATTGAAGTGACCATGAATTATCTCCCTTGTAAAAGGGCAATTTAATAAAAAATTAAGCAAACGCGAGACTTTTTTTTGCTTCAGAAATATATAAAACTACTTCGCAAAGCTTCTGGGAACAATTTTATGTATCACAACCCTAAAAAAGTTACTTTGAAAATTGAAGTGACCTTGAAATTTGCCCCTTTAAAATGAGCAAATAAATCAAATTTAAGCAAACGCGAGACCTTTTTTTGCTTCAGAAATATATAAAAGTGTTTCGCAAAGCTTCTGGGAGCAGTTTTATGTATCACAACCCTATTAAAATTACTTTGAAAATTGAAGTGACCATGAATTATCCCTCTTGTAAAAGGGCAATTTAATAAAAATTAAGCAAACGCGAGACTTTTTTTTTGCTTCAGAAATATATAAAACTACTTCGCAAAGCTTCTGGGAACAATTTTATGTATCACAACCCTAAAAAAGTTACTTTGAAAATTGAAGTGACCTTGAAATTTGCCCCTTTAAAATGAGCAAATAAATCAAATTTAAGCAAACGCGAGACCTTTTTTTGCTTCAGAAATATATAAAAGTGTTTCGCAAAGCTTCTGGGAGCAGTTTTATGTATCACAACCCTATTAAAATTACTTTGAAAATTGAAGTGACCATGAATTATCCCCCTTGTAAAAGGGCAATTTAATAAAAATTAAGCAAACGCGAGACTTTTTTTGCTTCAGAAATATATAAAACTACTTCGCAAAGCTTCTGGGAACAATTTTATGTATCACAACCCTAAAAAAGTTACTTTGAAAATTGAAGTGACCTTGAAATTTGCCCCTTTAAAATGAGCAAATAAATCAAATTTAAGCAAACGCGAGACCTTTTTTTGCTTCAGAAATATATAAAAGTGTTTCGCAAAGCTTCTGGGAGCAGTTTTATGTATCACAACCCTATTAAAACTACTTTGAAAATTGAAGTGACCATGAATTATCCCCCTTGTAAAAGGGCAATTTAATAAAAAATTAAGCAAACGCGAGACTTTTTTTTTGCTTCAGAAATATATAAAACTACTTCGCAAAGCTTCTGGGAACAATTTTATGTATCACAACCCTAAAAAAGTTACTTTGAAAATTGAAGTGACCTTGAAATTTGCCCCTTTAAAATGAGCAAATAAATCAAATTTAAGCAAACGCGAGACCTTTTTTTGCTTCAGAAATATATAAAAGTGTTTCGCAAAGCTTCTGGGAGCAGTTTTATGTATCACAACCCTATTAAAATTACTTTGAAAATTGAAGTGACCATGAATTATCCCCCTTGTAAAAGGGCAATTTAATAAAAATTAAGCAAACGCGAGACTTTTTTTTGCTTCAGAAATATATAAAACTACTTCGCAAAGCTTCTGGGAACAATTTTATGTATCACAACCCTAAAAAAGTTACTTTGAAAATTGAAGTGACCTTGAAATTTGCCCCTTTAAAATGAGCAAATAAATCAAAATTAAGCAAACGCGAGACCTTTTTTTGCTTCAGAAATATATAAAAGTGTTTCGCAAAGCTTCTGGGAGCAGTTTTATGTATCACAACCCTATTAAAATTACTTTGAAAATTGAAGTGACCATGAATTATCCCCCTTGTAAAAGGGCAATTTAATAAAAATTAAGCAAACGCGAGACTTTTTTTTGCTTCAGAAATATATAAAACTACTTCGCAAAGCTTCTGGGAACAATTTTATGTATCACAACCCTAAAAAAGTTACTTTGAAAATTGAAGTGACCTTGAAATTTGCCCCTTTAAAATGAGCAAATAAATCAAATTTAAGCAAACGCGAGACCTTTTTTTGCTTCAGAAATATATAAAAGTGTTTCGCAAAGCTTCTGGGAGCAGTTTTATGTATCACAACCCTATTAAAATTACTTTGAAAATTGAAGTGACCATGAATTATCCCCCTTGTAAAAGGGCAATTTAATAAAAAATTAAGCAAACGCGAGACTTTTTTTTGCTTCAGAAATATATAAAACTACTTCGCAAAGCTTCTGGGAACAATTTTATGTATCACAACCCTAAAAAAGTTACTTTGAAAATTGAAGTGACCTTGAAATTTGCCCCTTTAAAATGAGCAAATAAATCAAATTTAAGCAAACGCGAGACCTTTTTTTGCTTCAGAAATATATAAAAGTGTTTCGCAAAGCTTCTGGGAGCAGTTTTATGTATCACAACCCTATTAAAATTACTTTGAAAATTGAAGTGACCATGAATTATCCCCCTTGTAAAAGGGCAATTTGATAAAAATTAAGCAAACGCGAGACTTTTTTTTGCTTCAGAAATATATAAAACTACTTCGCAAAGCTTCTGGGAACAATTTTATGTATCACAACCCTAAAAAAGTTACTTTGAAAATTGAAGTGACCTTGAAATTTGCCCCTTTAAAATGAGCAAATAAATCAAAATTAAGCAAACGCGAGACCTTTTTTTTGCTTCAGAAATATATAAAAGTGTTTCGCAAAGCTTCTGGGAGCAGTTTTATGTATCACAACCCTATAAAAATTACTTTGAAAATTGAAGTGACCATGAATTATCTCCCTTGTAAAAGGGCAATTTAATAAAAATTAAGCAAACGCGAGACTTTTTTTTGCTTCAGAAATATATAAAACTACTTCGCAAAGCTTCTGGGAACAATTTTATGTATCACAACCCTAAAAAAGTTACTTTGAAAATTGAAGTTACCTTGAAATTTGCCCCTTTAAAATGAGCAAATAAATCAAATTTAAGCAAACGCGAGACCTTTTTTTGCTTCAGAAATATATAAAAGTGTTTCGCAAAGCTTCTGGGAGCAGTTTTATGTATCACAACCCTATTAAAATTACTTTGAAAATTGAAGTGACCATGAATTATCCCCCTTGTAAAAGGGCAATTTAATAAAAATTAAGCAAACGCGAGACTTTTTTTTGCTTCAGAAATATATAAAACTACTTCGCAAAGCTTCTGGGAACAATTTTATGTATCACAACCCTAAAAAAGTTACTTTGAAAATTGAAGTGACCTTGAAATTTGCCCCTTTAAAATGAGCAAATAAATCAAATTTAAGCAAACGCGAGACCTTTTTTTGCTTCAGAAATATATAAAAGTGTTTCGCAAAGCTTCTGGGAGCAGTTTTATGTATCACAACCCTATTAAAATTACTTTGAAAATTGAAGTGACCATGAATTATCCCCCTTGTAAAAGGGCAATTTAATAAAAAATTAAGCAAACGCGAGACTTTTTTTTGCTTCAGAAATATATAAAACTACTTCGCAAAGCTTCTGGGAACAATTTTATGTATCACAACCCTAAAAAAGTTACTTTGAAAATTGAAGTGACCTTGAAATTTGCCCCTTTAAAATGAGCAAATAAATCAAATTTAAGCAAACGCGAGACCTTTTTTTGCTTCAGAAATATATAAAAGTGTTTCGCAAAGCTTCTGGGAGCAGTTTTATGTATCACAACCCTATTAAAATTACTTTGAAAATTGAAGTGACCATGAATTATCCCCCTTGTAAAAGGGCAATTTAATAAAAATTAAGCAAACGCGAGACTTTTTTTTGCTTCAGAAATATATAAAACTACTTCGCAAAGCTTCTGGGAACAATTTTATGTATCACAACCCTAAAAAAGTTACTTTGAAAATTGAAGTGACCTTGAAATTTGCCCCTTTAAAATGAGCAAATAAATCAAATTTAAGCAAACGCGAGACCTTTTTTTGCTTCAGAAATATATAAAAGTGTTTCGCAAAGCTTCTGGGAGCAGTTTTATGTATCACAACCCTATTAAAATTACTTTGAAAATTGAAGTGACCATGAATTATCTCCCTTGTAAAAGGGCAATTTAATGAAAAATTAAGCAAACGCGAGACTTTTTTTTGCTTCAGAAATATATAAAACTACTTCGCAAAGCTTCTGGGAACAATTTTATGTATCACAACCCTAAAAAAGTTACTTTGAAAATTGAAGTGACCTTGAAATTTGCCCCTTTAAAATGAGCAAATAAATCAAATTTAAGCAAACGCGAGACGTTTTTTTGCTTCAGAAATATATAAAAGTGTTTCGCAAAGCTTCTGGGAGCAGTTTTATGTATCACAACCCTATTAAAATTACTTTGAAAATTGAAGTGACCATGAATTATCCCCCTTGTAAAAGGGCAATTTAATAAAAATTAAGCAAACGCGAGACTTTTTTTTGCTTCAGAAATATATAAAACTACTTCGCAAAGCTTCTGGGAACAATTTTATGTATCACAACCCTAAAAAAGTTACTTTGAAAATTGAAGTGACCTTGAAATTTGCCCCTTTAAAATGAGCAAATAAATCAAATTTAAGCAAACGCGAGACCTTTTTTTGCTTCAGAAATATATAAAAGTGTTTCGCAAAGCTTCTGGGAGCAGTTTTATGTATCACAACCCTATTAAAATTACTTTGAAAATTGAAGTGACCATGAATTATCCCCCTTGTAAAAGGGCAATTTAATAAAAATTAAGCAAACGCGAGACTTTTTTTTGCTTCAGAAATATATAAAACTACTTCGCAAAGCTTCTGGGAACAATTTTATGTATCACAACCCTAAAAAAGTTACTTTGAAAATTGAAGTGACCTTGAAATTTGCCCCTTTAAAATGAGCAAATAAATCAAATTTAAGCAAACGCGAGACCTTTTTTTGCTTCAGAAATATATAAAAGTGTTTCGCAAAGCTTCTGGGAGCAGTTTTATGTATCACAACCCTATTAAAATTACTTTGAAAATTGAAGTGACCATGAATTATCCCCCTTGTAAAAGGGCAATTTAATAAAAATTAAGCAAACGCGAGACTTTTTTTTGCTTCAGAAATATATAAAACTACTTCGCAAAGCTTCTGGGAACAATTTTATGTATCACAACCCTAAAAAAGTTACTTTGAAAATTGAAGTGACCTTGAAATTTGCCCCTTTAAAATGAGCAAATAAATCAAATTTAAGCAAACGCGAGACCTTTTTTTGCTTCAGAAATATATAAAAGTGTTTCGCAAAGCTTCTGGGAGCAGTTTTATGTATCACAACCCTATTAAAATTACTTTGAAAATTGAAGTGACCATGAATTATCCCCCTTGTAAAAGGGCAATTTAATAAAAATTAAGCAAACGCGAGACTTTTTTTTGCTTCAGAAATATATAAAACTACTTCGCAAAGCTTCTGGGAACAATTTTATGTATCACAACCCTAAAAAAGTTACTTTGAAAATTGAAGTGACCTTGAAATTTGCCCCTTTAAAATGAGCAAATAAATCAAATTTAAGCAAACGCGAGACCTTTTTTTGCTTCAGAAATATATAAAAGTGTTTCGCAAAGCTTCTGGGAGCAGTTTTATGTATCACAACCCTATTAAAATTACTTTGAAAATTGAAGTGACCATGAATTATCCCCCTTGTAAAAGGGCAATTTAATAAAAATTAAGCAAACGCGAGACTTTTTTTTGCTTCAGAAATATATAAAACTACTTCGCAAAGCTTCTGGGAACAATTTTATGTATCACAACCCTAAAAAAGTTACTTTGAAAATTGAAGTGACCTTGAAATTTGCCCCTTTAAAATGAGCAAATAAATCAAATTTAAGCAAACGCGAGACCTTTTTTTGCTTCAGAAATATATAAAAGTGTTTCGCAAAGCTTCTGGGAGCAGTTTTATGTATCACAACCCTATTAAAATTACTTTGAAAATTGAAGTGACCATGAATTATCCCCCTTGTAAAAGGGCAATTTAATAAAAATTAAGCAAACGCGAGACTTTTTTTTGCTTCAGAAATATATAAAACTACTTCGCAAAGCTTCTGGGAACAATTTTATGTATCACAACCCTAAAAAAGTTACTTTGAAAATTGAAGTGACCTTGAAATTTGCCCCTTTAAAATGAGCAAATAAATCAAATTTAAGCAAACGCGAGACCTTTTTTTGCTTCAGAAATATATAAAAGTGTTTCGCAAAGCTTCTGGGAGCAGTTTTATGTATCACGACCCTATTAAAATTACTTTGAAAATTGAAGTGACCATGAATTATCTCCCTTGTAAAAGGGCAATTTAATAAAAAATTAAGCAAACGCGAGACTTTTTTTTGCTTCAGAAATATATAAAACTACTTCGCAAAGCTTCTGGGAACAATTTTATGTATCACAACCCTAAAAAAGTTACTTTGAAAATTGAAGTGACCTTGAAATTTGCCCCTTTAAAATGAGCAAATAAATCAAATTTAAGCAAACGCGAGACGTTTTTTTGCTTCAGAAATATATAAAAGTGTTTCGCAAAGCTTCTGGGAGCAGTTTTATGTATCACAACCCTATTAAAATTACTTTGAAAATTGAAGTGACCATGAATTATCCCCCTTGTAAAAGGGCAATTTAATAAAAATTAAGCAAACGCGAGACTTTTTTTTGCTTCAGAAATATATAAAACTACTTCGCAAAGCTTCTGGGAACAATTTTATGTATCACAACCCTAAAAAAGTTACTTTGAAAATTGAAGTGACCTTGAAATTTGCCCCTTTAAAATGAGCAAATAAATCAAATTTAAGCAAACGCGAGACCTTTTTTTGCTTCAGAAATATATAAAAGTGTTTCGCAAAGCTTCTGGGAACAATTTTATGTATCACAACCCTAAAAAAGTTACTTTGAAAATTGAAGTGACCTTGAAATTTGCCCCTTTAAAATGAGCAAATAAATCAAATTTAAGCAAACGCGAGACCTTTTTTTGCTTCAGAAATATATAAAAGTGTTTCGCAAAGCTTCTGGGAGCAGTTTTATGTATCACAACCCTATTAAAATTACTTTGAAAATTGAAGTGACCATGAATTATCCCCCTTGTAAAAGGGCAATTTAATAAAAATTAAGCAAACGCGAGACTTTTTTTTGCTTCAGAAATATATAAAACTACTTCGCAAAGCTTCTGGGAACAATTTTATGTATCACAACCCTAAAAAAGTTACTTTGAAAATTGAAGTGACCTTGAAATTTGCCCCTTTAAAATGAGCAAATAAATCAAATTTAAGCAAACGCGAGACCTTTTTTTGCTTCAGAAATATATAAAAGTGTTTCGCAAAGCTTCTGGGAGCAGTTTTATGTATCACAACCCTATTAAAATTACTTTGAAAATTGAAGTGACCATGAATTATCCCCCTTGTAAAAGGGCAATTTAATAAAAATTAAGCAAACGCGAGACTTTTTTTTGCTTCAGAAATATATAAAACTACTTCGCAAAGCTTCTGGGAACAATTTTATGTATCACAACCCTAAAAAAGTTACTTTGAAAATTGAAGTGACCTTGAAATTTGCCCCTTTAAAATGAGCAAATAAATCAAATTTAAGCAAACGCGAGACCTTTTTTTGCTTCAGAAATATATAAAAGTGTTTCGCAAAGCTTCTGGGAGCAGTTTTATGTATCACAACCCTATTAAAATTACTTTGAAAATTGAAGTGACCATGAATTATCCCCCTTGTAAAAGGGCAATTTAATAAAAATTAAGCAAACGCGAGACTTTTTTTTGCTTCAGAAATATATAAAACTACTTCGCAAGGTTCTGGGAACAATTTTATGTATCACAACCCTAAAAAAGTTACTTTGAAAATTGAAGTGACCTTGAAATTTGCCCCTTTAAAATGAGCAAATAAATCAAATTTAAGCAAACGCGAGACCTTTTTTTGCTTCAGAAATATATAAAAGTGTTTCGCAAAGCTTCTGGGAGCAGTTTTATGTATCACAACCCTATTAAAATTACTTTGAAAATTGAAGTGACCATGAATTATCCCCCTTGTAAAAGGGCAATTTAATAAAAATTAAGCAAACGCGAGACTTTTTTTTGCTTCAGAAATATATAAAACTACTTCGCAAAGCTTCTGGGAACAATTTTATGTATCACAACCCTAAAAAAGTTACTTTGAAAATTGAAGTGACCTTGAAATTTGCCCCTTTAAAATGAGCAAATAAATCAAATTTAAGCAAACGCGAGACCTTTTTTTGCTTCAGAAATATATAAAAGTGTTTCGCAAAGCTTCTGGGAGCAGTTTTATGTATCACAACCCTATTAAAATTACTTTGAAAATTGAAGTGACCATGAATTATCCCCCTTGTAAAAGGGCAATTTAATAAAAATTAAGCAAACGCGAGACTTTTTTTTGCTTCAGAAATATATAAAACTACTTCGCAAAGCTTCTGGGAACAATTTTATGTATCACAACCCTAAAAAAGTTACTTTGAAAATTGAAGTGACCTTGAAATTTGCCCCTTTAAAATGAGCAAATAAATCAAATTTAAGCAAACGCGAGACCTTTTTTTGCTTCAGAAATATATAAAAGTGTTTCGCAAAGCTTCTGGGAGCAGTTTTATGTATCACAACCCTATTAAAATTACTTTGAAAATTGAAGTGACCATGAATTATCCCCCTTGTAAAAGGGCAATTTAATAAAAATTAAGCAAACGCGAGACTTTTTTTTGCTTCAGAAATATATAAAACTACTTCGCAAAGCTTCTGGGAACAATTTTATGTATCACAACCCTAAAAAAGTTACTTTGAAAATTGAAGTGACCTTGAAAATTGCCCCTTTAAAATGAGCAAATAAATCAAATTTAAGCAAACGCGAGACCTTTTTTTGCTTCAGAAATATATAAAAGTGTTTCGCAAAGCTTCTGGGAGCAGTTTTATGTATCACAACCCTATTAAAATTACTTTGAAAATTGAAGTGACCATGAATTATCCCCCTTGTAAAAGGGCAATTTAATAAAAATTAAGCAAACGCGAGACTTTTTTTTGCTTCAGAAATATATAAAACTACTTCGCAAAGCTTCTGGGAACAATTTTATGTATCACAACCTCAAAAAAGTTACTTTGAAAATTGAAGTGACCTTGAAATTTGCCCCTTTAAAATGAGCAAATAAATCAAATTTAAGCAAACGCGAGACCTTTTTTTGCTTCAGAAATATATAAAAGTGTTTCGCAAAGCTTCTGGGAGCAGTTTTATGTATCACAACCCTATTAAAATTACTTTGAAAATTGAAGTGACCATGAATTATCCCCCTTGTAAAAGGGCAATTTAATAAAAATTAAGCAAACGCGAGACTTTTTTTTGCTTCAGAAATATATAAAACTACTTCGCAAAGCTTCTGGGAACAATTTTATGTATCACAACCCTAAAAAAGTTACTTTGAAAATTGAAGTGACCTTGAAATTTGCCCCTTTAAAATGAGCAAATAAATCAAATTTAAGCAAACGCGAGACCTTTTTTTGCTTCAGAAATATATAAAAGTGTTTCGCAAAGCTTCTGGGAGCAGTTTTATGTATCACAACCCTATTAAAATTACTTTGAAAATTGAAGTGACCATGAATTATCCCCCTTGTAAAAGGGCAATTTAATAAAAATTAAGCAAACGCGAGACTTTTTTTTGCTTCAGAAATATATAAAACTACTTCGCAAGGTTCTGGGAACAATTTTATGTATCACAACCCTAAAAAAGTTACTTTGAAAATTGAAGTGACCTTGAAATTTGCCCCTTTAAAATGAGCAAATAAATCAAATTTAAGCAAACGCGAGACCTTTTTTTGCTTCAGAAATATATAAAAGTGTTTCGCAAAGCTTCTGGGAGCAGTTTTATGTATCACAACCCTATTAAAATTACTTTGAAAATTGAAGTGACCATGAATTTTCCCCCTTGTAAAAGGGCAATTTAATAAAAATTAAGCAAACGCGAGACTTTTTTTTGCTTCAGAAATATATAAAACTACTTCGCAAAGCTTCTGGGAACAATTTTATGTATCACAACCCTAAAAAAGTTACTTTGAAAATTGAAGTGACCTTGAAATTTGCCCCTTTAAAATGAGCAAATAAATCAAATTTAAGCAAACGCGAGACCTTTTTTTGCTTCAGAAATATATAAAAGTGTTTCGCAAAGCTTCTGGGAGCAGTTTTATGTATCACAACCCTATTAAAATTACTTTGAAAATTGAAGTGACCATGAATTATCCCCCTTGTAAAAGGGCAATTTAATAAAAATTAAGCAAACGCGAGACTTTTTTTTGCTTCAGAAATATATAAAACTACTTCGCAAAGCTTCTGGGAACAATTTTATGTATCACAACCCTAAAAAAGTTACTTTGAAAATTGAAGTGACCTTGAAATTTGCCCCTTTAAAATGAGCAAATAAATCAAATTTAAGCAAACGCGAGACCTTTTTTTGCTTCAGAAATATATAAAAGTGTTTCGCAAAGCTTCTGGGAGCAGTTTTATGTATCACAACCCTATTAAAATTACTTTGAAAATTGAAGTGACCATGAATTATCCCCCTTGTAAAAGGGCAATTTAATAAAAATTAAGCAAACGCGAGACTTTTTTTTGCTTCAGAAATATATAAAACTACTTCGCAAAGCTTCTGGGAACAATTTTATGTATCACAACCCTAAAAAAGTTACTTTGAAAATTGAAGTGACCTTGAAATTTGCCCCTTTAAAATGAGCAAATAAATCAAATTTAAGCAAACGCGAGACCTTTTTTTGCTTCAGAAATATATAAAAGTGTTTCGCAAAGCTTCTGGGAGCAGTTTTATGTAACACAACCCTATTAAAATTACTTTGAAAATTGAAGTGTTCATGAATTATCCCCCTTGTAAAAGGGCAATTTAATAAAAATTAAGCAAACGCGAGACTTTTTTTTGCTTCAGAAATATATAAAACTACTTCGCAAAGCTTCTGGGAACAATTTTATGTATCACAACCCTAAAAAAGTTACTTTGAAAATTGAAGTGACCTTGAAATTTGCCCCTTTAAAATGAGCAAATAAATCAAATTTAAGCAAACGCGAGACCTTTTTTTGCTTCAGAAATATATAAAAGTGTTTCGCAAAGCTTCTGGGAGCAGTTTTATGTATCACAACCCTATTAAAATTACTTTGAAAATTGAAGTGACCATGAATTATCCCCCTTGTAAAAGGGCAATTTAATAAAAATTAAGCAAACGCGAGACTTTTTTTTGCTTCAGAAATATATAAAACTACTTCGCAAAGCTTCTGGGAACAATTTTATGTATCACAACCCTAAAAAAGTTACTTTGAAAATTGAAGTGACCTTGAAATTTGCCTTTAAAATGAGCAAATAAATCAAATTTAAGCAAACGCGAGACCTTTTTTTGCTTCAGAAATATATAAAAGTGTTTCGCAAAGCTTCTGGGAGCAGTTTTATGTATCACAACCCTATTAAAATTACTTTGAAAATTGAAGTGACCATGAATTATCCCCCTTGTAAAAGGGCAATTTAATAAAAATTAAGCAAACGCGAGACTTTTTTTTGCTTCAGAAATATATAAAACTACTTCGCAAAGCTTCTGGGAACAATTTTATGTATCACAACCCTAAAAAAGTTACTTTGAAAATTGAAGTGACCTTGAAATTTGCCCCTTTAAAATGAGCAAATAAATCAAATTTAAGCAAACGCGAGACCTTTTTTTGCTTCAGAAATATATAAAAGTGTTTCGCAAAGCTTCTGGGAGCAGTTTTATGTATCACAACCCTATTAAAATTACTTTGAAAATTGAAGTGACCATGAATTATCCCCCTTGTAAAAGGGCAATTTAATAAAAATTAAGCAAACGCGAGACTTTTTTTTGCTTCAGAAATATATAAAACTACTTCGCAAAGCTTCTGGGAACAATTTTATGTATCACAACCCTAAAAAAGTTACTTTGAAAATTGAAGTGACCTTGAAATTTGCCCCTTTAAAATGAGCAAATAAATCAAATTTAAGCAAACGCGAGACCTTTTTTTGCTTCAGAAATATATAAAAGTGTTTCGCAAAGCTTCTGGGAGCAGTTTTATGTATCACAACCCTATTAAAATTACTTTGAAAATTGAAGTGACCATGAATTATCCCCCTTGTAAAAGGGCAATTTAATAAAAATTAAGCAAACGCGAGACTTTTTTTTGCTTCAGAAATATATAAAACTACTTCGCAAAGCTTCTGGGAACAATTTTATGTATCACAACCCTAAAAAAGTTACTTTGAAAATTGAAGTGACCTTGAAATTTGCCCCTTTAAAATGAGCAAATAAATCAAATTTAAGCAAACGCAAGACCTTTTTTTGCTTCAGAAATATATAAAAGTGTTTCGCAAAGCTTCTGGGAGCAGTTTTATGTATCACAACCCTATTAAAATTACTTTGAAAATTGAAGTGACCATGAATTATCCCCCTTGTAAAAGGGCAATTTAATAAAAATTAAGCAAACGCGAGACTTTTTTTTGCTTCAGAAATATATAAAACTACTTCGCAAAGCTTCTGGGAATAATTTTATGTATCACAACCCTAAAAAAGTTACTTTGAAAATTGAAGTGACCTTGAAATTTGCCCCTTTAAAATGAGCAAATAAATCAAATTTAAGCAAACGCGAGACCTTTTTTTGCTTCAGAAATATATAAAAGTGTTTCGCAAAGCTTCTGGGAGCAGTTTTATGTATCACAACCCTATTAAAATTACTTTGAAAATTGAAGTGACCATGAACTATCCCCCTTGTAAAAGGGCAATTTAATAAAAATTAAGCAAACGCGAGACTTTTTTTTGCTTCAGAAATATATAAAACTACTTCGCAAAGCTTCTGGAAACAATTTTATGTATCACAACCCTAAAAAAGTTACTTTGAAAATTGAAGTGACCTTGAAATTTGCCCCTTTAAAATGAGCAAATAAATCAAATTTAAGCAAACGCGAGACCTTTTTTTGCTTCAGAAATATATAAAAGTGTTTCGCAAAGCTTCTGGGAGCAGTTTTATGTATCACAACCCTATTAAAATTACTTTGAAAATTGAAGTGACCATGAATTATCCCCCTTGTAAAAGGGCAATTTAATAAAAATTAAGCAAACGCGAGACTTTTTTTTGCTTCAGAAATATATAAAACTACTTCGCAAAGCTTCTGGGAACAATTTTATGTATCACAACCCTAAAAAAGTTACTTTGAAAATTGAAGTGACCTTGAAATTTGCCCCTTTAAAATGAGCAAATAAATCAAATTTAAGCAAACGCGAGACCTTTTTTTGCTTCAGAAATATATAAAAGTGTTTCGCAAAGCTTCTGGGAGCAGTTTTATGTATCACAACCCTATTAAAATTACTTTGAAAATTGAAGTGACCATGAATTATCCCCCTTGTAAAAGGGCAATTTAATAAAAATTAAGCAAACGCGAGACTTTTTTTTGCTTCAGAAATATATAAAACTACTTCGCAAAGCTTCTGGGATCAATTTTATGTATCACAACCCTAAAAAAGTTACTTTGAAAATTGTAGTGACCTTGAAATTTGCCCCTTTAAAATGAGCAAATAAATCAAATTTAAGCAAACGCGAGACCTTTTTTTGCTTCAGAAATATATAAAAGTGTTTCGCAAAGCTTCTGGGAGCAGTTTTATGTATCACAACCCTATTAAAATTACTTTGAAAATTGAAGTGACCATGAATTATCCCCCTTGTAAAAGGGCAATTTAATAAAAATTAAGCAAACGCGAGACTTTTTTTTGCTTCAGAAATATATAAAACTACTTCGCAAAGCTTCTGGGAACAATTTTATGTATCACAACCCTAAAAAAGTTACTTTGAAAATTGAAGTGACCTTGAAATTTGCCCCTTTAAAATGAGCAAATAAATCAAATTTAAGCAAACGCGAGACCTTTTTTTGCTTCAGAAATATATAAAAGTGTTTCGCAAAGCTTCTGGGAGCAGTTTTATGTATCACAACCCTATTAAAATTACTTTGAAAATTGAAGTGACCATGAATTATCCCCCTTGTAAAAGGGCAATTTAATAAAAATTAAGCAAACGCGAGACTTTTTTTTGCTTCAGAAATATATAAAACTACTTCGCAAAGCTTCTGGGAACAATTTTATGTATCACAACCCTAAAAAAGTTACTTTGAAAATTGAAGTGACCTTGAAATTTGCCCCTTTAAAATGAGCAAATAAATCAAATTTAAGCAAACGCGAGACCTTTTTTTGCTTCAGAAATATATAAAAGTGTTTCGCAAAGCTTCTGGGAGCAGTTTTATGTATCACAACCCTATTAAAATTACTTTGAAAATTGAAGTGACCATGAATTATCCCCCTTGTAAAAGGGCAATTTAATAAAAAATTAAGCAAACGCGAGACTTTTTTTTGCTTCAGAAATATATAAAACTACTTCGCAAAGCTTCTGGGAACAATTTTATGTATCACAACCCTAAAAAAGTTACTTTGAAAATTGAAGTGACCTTGAAATTTGCCCCTTTAAAATGAGCAAATAAATCAAATTTAAGCAAACGCGAGACCTGTTTTTTGCTTCAGAAATATATAAAAGTGTTTCGCAAAGCTTCTGGGAGCAGTTTTATGTATCACAACCCTATTAAAATTACTTTGAAAATTGAAGTGACCATGAATTATCCCCCTTGTAAAAGGGCAATTTAATAAAAATTAAGCAAACGCGAGACTTTTTTTTGCTTCAGAAATATATAAAACTACTTCGCAAAGCTTCTGGGAACAATTTTATGTATCACAACCCTAAAAAAGTTACTTTGAAAATTGAAGTGACCTTGAAATTTGCCCCTTTAAAATGAGCAAATAAATCAAATTTAAGCAAACGCGAGACCTTTTTTTGCTTCAGAAATATATAAAAGTGTTTCGCAAAGCTTCTGGGAGCAGTTTTATGTATCACAACCCTATTAAAATTACTTTGAAAATTGAAGTGACCATGAATTATCCCCCTTGTAAAAGGGCAATTTAATAAAAATTAAGCAAACGCGAGACTTTTTTTTGCTTCAGAAATATATAAAACTACTTCGCAAAGCTTCTGGGAACAATTTTATGTATCACAACCCTAAAATAGTTACTTTGAAAATTGAAGTGACCTTGAAATTTGCCCCTTTAAAATGAGCAAATAAATCAAATTTAAGCAAACGCGAGACCTTTTTTTGCTTCAGAAATATATAAAAGTGTTTCGCAAAGCTTCTGGGAGCAGTTTTATGTATCACAACCCTATTAAAATTACTTTGAAAATTGAAGTGACCATGAATTATCCCCCTTGTAAAAGGGCAATTTATAAAAATTAAGCAAACGCGAGACTTTTTTTTGCTTCAGAAATATATAAAACTACTTCGCAAAGCTTCTGGGAACAATTTTATGTATCACAACCCTAAAAAAGTTACTTTGAAAATTGAAGTGACCTTGAAATTTGCCCCTTTAAAATGAGCAAATAAATCAAATTTAAGCAAACGCGAGACGTTTTTTTGCTTCAGAAATATATAAAAGTGTTTCGCAAAGCTTCTGGGAGCAGTTTTATGTATCACAACCCTATTAAAATTACTTTGAAAATTGAAGTGACCATGAATTATCCCCCTTGTAAAAGGGCAATTTAATAAAAATTAAGCAAACGCGAGACTTTTTTTTGCTTCAGAAATATATAAAACTACTTCGCAAAGCTTCTGGGAACAATTTTATGTATCACAACCCTAAAAAAGTTACTTTGAAAATTGAAGTGACCTTGAAATTTGCCCCTTTAAAATGAGCAAATAAATCAAATTTAAGCAAACGCGAGACCTTTTTTTGCTTCAGAAATATATAAAAGTGTTTCGCAAAGCTTCTGGGAGCAGTTTTATGTATCACAACCCTATTAAAATTACTTTGAAAATTGAAGTGACCATGAATTATCCCCCTTGTAAAAGGGCAATTTAATCAAAATTAAGCAAACGCGAGACTTTTTTTTGCTTCAGAAATATATAAAACTACTTCGCAAAGCTTCTGGGAACAATTTTATGTATCACAACCCTAAAAAAGTTACTTTGAAAATTG